>CAMAPE010000033.1:1975000-3435833 GCA_945859875.1 Cuscuta europaea
TCAATCCATGAATATAAAGTAATAAATTTTTAAATATATATTATTCAAATAATTCGTGTATCATGTGATTTAATTTTTTTTATTTATATATATTATTATGTGCATAACTAGAGTGTTAAAATGCACATGTCACTACTTATTTTCAGGAGATAGGTGCACAGAGATACCTGATACATTTTCAGATGATGATGGGATCGCATTTGATGGTAAATAAATTAAAATTGGTTATGAGTTATTCATCGAGTAGTATTTTTTAACCATCGTGCCTTTTACATCAGCAAAATGAAATGAAATTTATTAATTTATAAACATAATTATTTCTTTTATTTGCAGTGGAAGACGCATCATATGCATTTAATTCGTATGAAGGTATTTAGTAATTTTTTATTGAGAACATTTTAAAGATTTTTTATATGATCATTATTATTAAATAGATTAATGAAATGAATTTAAGTATTTGTGGAATATGTTTGAGATTATTTCTATTTTTCGTATGCAGATTATTTAGATCTGGGTGACAGTACTTACACATGTGAGTATTGTGGATCTCTATTTTGGCATGCTGAAAGAGTTAAAAGACATGGAAAGCAAAAACCAAAGTTCTCAATGTGTTGCAATCAAGGAGATGTTGTACTCCCCAAGATGCAAACACCCCCACAGTTGTTAGGGGCTTTGATATTTGGCACAGATGAGCGTAGTGGACATTTCCTTAAAAATATACGCTCATATAATTCTATGTTTTCGTTTACTTCAATGTGCGGAAAAACTGATGGAAGCATAAATAGTGGCACTTCACCTCCCGTGTTCCGATTGAATGGTCAGAATTATCACACAATTGGAAGCCTTTTGCCAAAGGATGGACAACGACCTAAGTTTCTACAGATGTACTTATCTGATCCAGCTGAAGAGATTGCACACAGAATAAACGCTGTAAGGTAATTTTTAGAAAGCACAATTATTAAATGAACATTAAATCTTCACAATGAGAATTAAATTCTCTTTTAAAAACATTAAATGATCAGGAAAATGAATTTAAAAAACATTAGTTTTAATGCTTCAAAATAGTGCATACGGTTGAGAGTAATAATGTTTTGTACAAATGAAAAAAAAAATCATTAGTACAATTGTTTCAGCAACTATTTTCAAATGATAGTTAATTTGTGAGCAAATGTTCTAAACTCTATGTGAACAAATTCAGTAGTTTTAATCTATCTTTAATTGTAATATAATATAATTATTATGTTTTCTTATTTTAAATATCCTTGAATAGTATCACTCCGTCTGTACCACTAATTAAATAAATATGATGCAGGAATGAGGATGATACCTCCTTGCAATCTTCATTGGTGCAAGACTTGAAAGAAATGCTTGACACATACAATGTGCATGCAAAATCATTCAGAATGGCGAGAGATCGATTTAATGAGTCTAATTCCACCACATTGAAAATGAAACTCATCGGCAAAAGGCACTCAGAAGGCCGCACTTACAACATGCCAAGTGTCAATGAAGTTGCAGCGCTAATTGAAGGTGATTTTGATGTAAACAAAAAAGAAAGAGATGTGCTTCTTCAAACAAAGACAGGGGCTCTACAAATTATTTCTGAATTGAACCCGTCTTTCTTGGGTTTGCAATACCCACTTTTATTTCCATATGGCCAAGATGGGTTTAGAGAAGATGTGTCGTTGACGCGTGCAATAAATAGCGAGAGCGAGAGTGGGAGGAGGCGTGTCACCATAAAAGATTTCTTTTCATACAGATTGCAGGAGAGGACTGATGAATCACCTTATCTATTGAGATCAAAGAGATTGTTTCAACAATTCATTGTTGATGGGTATACAATGGTTGAATCATCACGATTGCAGTACATCCGTCTCCACCAGAAACAGTTAAGAAGTGACTTATATAGTGGCTTAGCAGACGCTGCTGGAAGGGGAGAAACGGATGCATCTAGAGTCGACCAATTAATTGTTTTGCCAAATTCCTTCACAGGTAGTGCACGTTTTTTTTTGAAATAATTCATAATGACAAACAGTCCTACAGAAGCCAACATAAAATTATCATTCACTTCTTTTGTAATTTGTGCAATCCATCAAATTGAAATCCGAAAAAGAACATGTTGTAACAAACCTTCTTTTTTGTGGCACAGGTAGTGCACGCTATATGTTGCAAAATTACCAAGATGCAATGGCTATATGTAAATGGGCGGGGTACCCACAACTATTCATCACATTTACATGTAATCCGAAATGGCCGGAGATTATTCGCTATGTTGATGACAAGGGATTGGATCCAAATGACCGACCGGATATCCTTTCCAGGGTTTTTAAGCTAAAACTCGAACTTCTCATCAAGGATCTGAAGGAAAATAAGTTATTTGGTGATGTCAAAGCAGGTAATATTTAAATTCATGACTGTGTATAAATAAGAACTATGTGCTAAAGTATTAGTTCAATTTCTGGTATCTTCATGAAATATAAAGTAATTAAAAAATGTTTAAAATGACAAACCTTCTTAATGATTGTAGACCAATGTGAAAAAAATTAGATATATATTTTGGGATACATGCCATCTTTAATTAATACGCAATATATTTAAGGGGATACTTAGGTCAGTCCGGACTGACAAGAGCTGTCATCAGGTCAAGCCTGTCTGAGGGTCTTTGCAGTCGATTTTTTTGATGAAAGTTTGTGAGCATTTTCTTCATGAAGTTTAGAATTTTCACACATATTTTCAGCTTAAAATTCAATTGGAAAGTCAATTAAATAATTCTATGAAAAATACTGCATTTTTTATGCATATTTTGGTGCATTGCATTTCAATAATAAAATTTTTAACTGACTTTCCAATATAATTTGGATATGAAATTTTGTTGAGATAATTATTGAAACTTCATTATCAATATATTCACACAAACCTTCAGCTTTAGATTCAATCATTAAGTAAGTTAACTAAATTTTTGCAAAACACTGTGTTTTTTATGAATATATTTGCGCAGTGTGTTTCAATGATTTATTTAGTTGGCTTCTCAGTATAATTTTAAGCTAAAATGTTTTGGAGATAATCTAAACTTCATGATGAACGTTCGCACAAAATTTGAGCTTAAGATTCAATCTGAAAGTAAGTTAAAATATTTGTTTGAATGACAATGTGTTTTTTATGCATATTTTTGGGCAGTGCGTTTTAATGATTTATTTTATTAGGTTCTCAATTGAATTT
This sequence comes from Cuscuta europaea, assembly GCA_945859875.1. Lineage (NCBI taxonomy): Eukaryota > Viridiplantae > Streptophyta > Magnoliopsida > Solanales > Convolvulaceae > Cuscuta > Cuscuta europaea. The sequence continues at coordinate 1,978,220 of CAMAPE010000033.1, forward strand.
TAAGTTTAAACTTTTTGGAGACAATAAAAAATTCGTGAAGAATAATCTCATCACCAAATATCTTCAAAAACGTCCACCGGGAAGGTCCTCAGATTGCGTCATCCGAATGGCTGTTATGGTCAGTCCGGACATACAGGAAAATTAGTCATACATTTAGACAGTGGTTCTGGTGCGGACTGCCGGATGAAATGAATTCTCTATGTATGTATGTGTTTAGGCGATTTAGATACGGAGTACTATGTATTTGTGTTTTTGTATATTTTTTTAAAACAGATTTAGAAATTGGCCGCTAAACATATAAATATAGACGACTATGGTTTTACAAAAGTAATGAAATTCATATTATGTTCAGTTTAATTTTGAAATATAAAAAACATTTTCTTAAAGATGAATTATGATGTGAAATACATAAAAAATGTTATGCGATAGAGAACCTATATGTGTATATCCTTAAGCACACATGTCACTTTTTTTTGAAAGAACATGTGTCATTTATATATGCAAAAAATATAACAATCACTTGACAATTTTAATTTAATTATCTTATTAATCAAAAACATTTATTTTAATTTTGTTGTGCAGTTGTCTACACTGTGGAGTTTCAGAAACGTGGATTACCACATGCGCACATTGTATTGTGGCTTTCGATGACAGAGCGCAATGCAAACCCATCGGTGATGATCGATAGAATTATTTCAGCAGAGATCCCAGATGAATATGCTGACCCTGTGTATTACAATGCAGTTAAAGAATTGATGATCCACGGTCCATGTGGCCCTATGAATGCATCTGCACCATGCACAGAAAAAGGCCGGTGCACAAAGCACTTTCCAAAGAGATTTGTCGTTCGCACGACAATGGATAAGCAAGGTTATCCGATTTACAGACGCAGAGACAACGGCAGGTATGTTACTAAGAATACCCACGATCTCGATAATAGATATGTCATCCCACACAACCGTGGCTTATTGTTGAAGTATAGTGCTCACATTAATGTCGAGTGGTGTAACCAAACACGGGCAGTTAAGTACTTATTTAAGTACATCAATAAGGGTGACGATCGGATAACCGTTGAGTTCTCAGAAGCTATAGATAACTCTACTCCAAAAATAATAGATGAGATTAAGATGTACTATGACTGTCGGTATATATCCGCATGTGAGGCTGCTTGGAGAATTTTCGGATTCCATATTCATTATCGAGATGTACCAGTTGAGCGTCTCACTTTTCATCTTCCTGATGCACAGAACGTATACTACAATCCCAATGCATCTATAAGCTCAGTACTGAATAAACCAACAATCAACTCCACAAAATTCACGGCTTGGATGAAAGCAAATCAAGTGTATCCTACTGCCAAAGAGCTGACGTATGTTGAGTTTCCAAGCAAATTCAGGTGGAAGAAAAATACCATGGGATGGGTAGAAAGGAAGAGAGGATTTGCTATTGGACGCATTTATTATGTACGACCTGGAGCAGTATGTTGAATATGGGGAGAAGTACTACCTACGAATATTATTGAATATTGTGAAGGGAGCAACCAACTTTGAGGAGTTGAGGATTTATGAAGGGACCGTATATCCTACATTTAGAGACGCGTGCCACGCGCGTGGTTTACTTAAAGATGACAAGGAGTTTATTGATGGCATTACAGATGCGAGCTTCTGGTCTTCTTCACGGTCACTTCGCATTGTATTTGCTACTCTACTGGTTTCAAATGAGTTTTCGAAGCCAGGCTTAGTGTGGCAAAAGTGTTGGGAGTTTTTCTCTGATGACATACTATACAATATTCGCAAGAATACGGGTAATCCAGGTATATTATATTCTAAACCATCTTTTTTTATTTTTAGTGAATTACTCGCTTATAAAAATTTATATATTTTAGTTCTACAATAATTACTTCTCGATGAAATACTTAATTGATTGTCTTACATACATAGCTAATGACATATTAAGTGAGATAAAAAAATGTACATGATAGTATATTAATATATATACGAAAAAGATCACATCAAGTAGTTTTGCAAGGAAGCCCCGTCCAAACTTGACTATCAGGTGTGATGCCGTTGGAAATTTTTAATGAAATTTTATGAGAACCTTCCTCATGAAGTGTAGATTATATCCACAAATTTTCACCTTGAAATTAAATCAGGAAATCAGTTGAATAAATCATGGAAAATGACTGCATTTTTCGTGTACATTCTGGCGCAGTTGCTTTTAAATTTGGTGGTAATAAACTATACTTGATGATGAGAATACTCACAAAATTTCATTAAAAACTATCACCGGGAACTACCTGTGATAGGAAAGTTCGAACGGGGTTTAACGTAACAACTACCTGAGCTAATCATTACTTATATATATGAAAAAGATCATCATAAAAAATATTTTTTGAATATACTAAATGTTAGTAGTTTATTACCTTATTAAAATTATTTATTACAAAATATTTATTTAGGTAATATGAACGATACCTTCTACTATGTTACCATGTACAGTAACGTAGTTTACTATGGGAGTACTTCTTACTATGTTATATATGCCTTTTGGATGCTTTTTCATAATAGTATAAAAAATATACGTAGAGTGAACTTATTATATTTACTAAATTGACAGAAAAAATCTAAAAGGTTTAACAAATAAAGGTCTATCAATTAATACAAATAATAGCACTTTTACTATTACTTAATTTTTACTATACATTTTCACTTAAAAAATACAAAAAGCTATGCATCTTTTCATGCTGAGTGATGAATTTAATAAAATATACAACATTTAATTACTGAATTAGTAAACATGTTTTCTTTATGTGCATGTTAATTAAAGTTAGAAGTATTGCATGTGTAATTTGGTTGTGATGAAATGTATATATTGTGGAATATTTGATTTATTAGTTTAATCTTAACTAAGGTACTAAAATATTTAAATGCGCTACTGCAGATTTTGAACTGGATAAAGAGAAAATTGAAAAGTACTGTTTGTTGGAGATTCAGAAGCTCTTGCAGTCGAGAGGTAGATCACTACGTGATTTTGCTGGCATACCCTTGCTACCTGATGATGAAATGCCCTCGCTTGAAGAAGTTCTCATTCATGAAGAGTTGCGGTATAATAAATCGTATCTGATTGAGGAGCATACAAAGTTGTTGGCCGAGATGACAGATGAACAACGTGTTGTGTATGATAGGATAATGGAATCTGTATATAGTAGAAACGGGAAATTCTACTTTTTATATGGCCACGGAGGAACTGGGAAAACATATCTATGGAGGACTTTGTCTGCGGTTGTGAGATCTCGCGGTGATATAGTTCTTAACGTGGCTTCAAGTGGTATAGCATCGCTTCTCTTGCCTGGAGGAAGAACCGCACATTCGAGGTTTGCGATTCCACTTAGTGTTGTAGAAGACTCCACGTGCAACATAAAACATGGTAGTCCGTTGGCCAAGCTGATAGAGTTATCTAAGTTAATTATATGGGATGAAGCACCTATGACGCACCGACACTGTTTTGAAGCTCTTGATCGGAGTATGAGAGACGTGCTTCGTTACTCCAGCCACTGTGACACTACCTTGCCTTTTGGTGGGAAGACGATTGTATTTGGTGGTGATTTTAGGCAAATTCTTCCTGTGATACCAAAAGGCACGAGACAAGATATTGTGCACGCCCCACTGAACAGTTCATTCTTGTGGTCACATTGTACTGTAGTGAGGCTTACTAAAAACATGAGGCTAGCAAGGATGCTCGGCCAGCCTCACATTGTACTGTAGTGAGGCTTACTAAAAACAGAGCTTTTGCTGAAAATCAAGACGGAGAATCACTAATTGAAATACCAGACGATATGATTGCTCCAATGACGTCTGATCCTGTTGAATCTATAGTTCAAGCTACTAATCCAAATTTCTTAACCCAGGGTGATCCGATTAATTATCTTTATTCCAGGGCTATTCTTGCTCCAACCATAGATGAGGTTGATAAGGTCAACGATTACATGTTGAGCCAGATAGATTCAGAGTTAAAGACATACCTAAGTTCAGATTCAGTTTCTTCATCTGACTCGGATAGTAATGATCTCTTGCATGAGATACATTCTCCTAAATTTCTTAATAGCATCAAATGTTCTGGCTTACCGAGTCATGAGCTCAAGCTGAAAGTTGGAGTTCCTGTGATGCTTATGAGGAATATCGATCATTCATCTGGATTGTGCAACGGCACACGACTTCTGGTCACTAAACTTGGAACTCATATTATTGAGGCTCAGATGATGCACAGAGAAAATGCCGGCGAAAAATTTCTTATTCCCCGCCTTACTTTGACACCATCGGACATTAGTCTCCCGTTCACTTTTCAGCGTAGGCAATTTCCGTTAATGGTTAGCTATGCAATGACCATCAACAAGAGCCAGGGACAGTCATTGGAAAAGGTTGGCATCTTCCTCCGTCGTCCTATTTTTACGCATGGACAGTTGTACGTGGCTGTCTCGAGAGTAACAAGTCCGTCTGGGTTAAAGTTTGTTATATGTGACGAAGAAGGGAAACCAAAGAAGTCAGCGTTGAATGTAGTATACAAAGAAGTTTATACTAATTTGTAGTTCCCTTGCTTTACATGCATACATCCATACTCATTGCTAGCATATCACTTCATGATATGTACTTAACTTTTAGCATTATTTTTTAATGTCGTATTAAATATGAATACTTATTTTATTTTATTGTTTAATGTGATTAGTTTGTATTAGTTTTTAATTTTATGTTTTGAGTTAGGTTAATTGACTATAAAATTCTTTGAGTATATATTTGGTTGATCCAAACATCTCACTCCCGTGCGTAGCACGGGTGGAATTACTAGTTTACCCCAATGTGATCACAATGAAACTCGCCCAATGCACTTTTTCGTGTTCGACATAAAATTTACCAAAACACCACCGTAATTATTTAGATTGGCTTGTTTTGAGAAAAGTCAACATGTGCACCAAACAGGCTCTATTGTGTATCACACAAAAATTTAGCTAAAGAATCAATCGGGAAGGTCATCAAATGATTTTTGGAATTTAACTGCGTTTTATATGTATATTCTGGGCGCAGATATCTTTCAAAAATCATTTGACGGCCTTCCCAATTGAATTTTTAGCTAAAAGTTTTTGTGGATGAACTGGACTTGATGAAGAACATGTCATAAAAATTTCATCAAAAAATTCCAGCGGGAAGGGCCCCAAAAGCCGTCTTACGGACGGCGGTTCCGGTAAGGGATTCCTGACCGGAAGAGTACTATATATATCGTCCCGTACGAGTAGGAGCTCCTGACCGGAACCGCCATGCGGAATTCACTGTTTGGGGTGGTTCCCGATGGAACTTTTTGATGAAATTTTTTGAGCATGTTCTTCATCAAGTCTAGTTTACTCATACCAAATTTCAGCTCAAAATTCAATCGGGGAGGCAGTTAAATTAATTCTTGAAACATACTGCGCTTTATATATGTACATAATGCACAATATGTTTCATTAATTTAGGTAACTGCCTTCCTGATTGAATTTTGAACTGAAATTTGGTATGCATAAACTAGACTTGATGAAGAACATGGTCAAAAAAAATCATCAAAAAATATCACCAGGAACCACCCCAAACAGTGAATTCCGCACGGAGGTTTCCGTCAGGAGCTCCTGATATGAACTGCCCTCTATATATATACACACACATACACACACACATTATTTATATGTAATAATTGGCACTTGAATATCCAAATCCGATAGAGTCCAATTTACACATGTTTGTATTCGGAAGCAAATCAAATTAGGCATACATATTCGTATTTAAGTTATTCAAAATAGATACATTTAATTACGACCTTACTTGCGGTTATATCTGGCGATCTCACAAGCCCCTAGGTTCAGTAGGAATTCCAAGCTAGCAGCAGACATCATTGTCCTGCTACACAAACAGAAACAATTTGATGAAGCCGAGACCCTAACAGCAGAAACACTCTCCAGATAAAGCAATGGAGGGAACCGCATACTGTGTATCTTCTACTGTCACCTAATCAACTCCCAATCCAAGCACAAGTCACGGGAACCAGTCCTCCATTGTTGCGCAAAGTTGTAGCGTCTCCTCCTCTCAGGCCCAACCTCGCTTTACTTAAAGCAATCCGTATATAAGTCCATGATCGAGGCCATCTATCATATCTGTTTGCCTTCTGAATCCGAGAAGCTGATGAAGGAAATGAGAAGGGCAGGGATCATGCTATCCAGGTTTGAGTTCAGGTGTATAATTTATGGGTATGGGATAATAGGTCAATTTGAATAGATGGGGAGGATGGTTACTCAAATGGAGAGAGAAGGATTTCGGATGGAGACGGTCACTTCGAACATGGTGCTTTCATCTTTTGGGGCCCATGGTGAGTTGTTGGAGATGGCAGCTTGGCTACAAAAGATGAAGGATTGGGGGTGACGGCTTCAATAAGGACTTACAACTTGGTGCTCAACACCTGCCCTAAACTAAACCTATTGCTGTACGACAGCATAAAGAATAATGAGGATTTGCCTCTTTCCCTAGAAGAGTTGGTGGCTAACCTTAGCAGGGAAGAGCGCTCTGTGGTTCTCAATCTGGCAACAGAGAGGAAAGAGGAGTGGGGAGTGGAGTTAGATTTGCATGGTATGCATTTGGGGACAGCATATCTGATCATGTTGCCGTGGTTTGAAGAGGTTAGATCAAGATGTGAAAGTGGAGATAATGATAAGCTGCCTAGCGAGATTAGGGTGGTGTGTGGGGTGGGAAACCACAGCGCGATTAGATGGGAAATCCCCCGTGAAGGGTTTGGTGAAGATGCTGCTGCAGCATATGGGTTGTCCACTTAGGAACGACAGCAAGAATAACGAATGCTTTGTTGCCAAAGGGAGGGTTCTCAAAGACCGGATGTCATTATATAATAAAAGGCCAGCGATGAATCCAAATTTTGTTTCAAATATCATGCACGTCCAAAAGGGCATAGTTGACATTAATTGTGCTATGAGAAATAGACGAAAATTATGAGAGAGCAATGAATCCAACTTCTCAACAACATACACCTCCAATCCTTGAATTCAACGGCCAAATGTTAGATTTTGAGCACCTGAAAATTAGAAGAAAAAGAATTGTCATGGGAAGGAAAGAAAATAACAGCCCATTTGGAAAATCACCCCGTATATGGAATTTATTAACCAAGGTTTTTCGCCACACCTCATGCCCTAATGACTAAACAAATAAATATGACATTTCAACCTTCAATCTTTATATTGTTTTCTTTGATTTGTTAGGTAAACATGAAGTAAATTTTTAGATAATGTCACTAGATAATTCAGTAAATTCAAGTCATTCTACCAAACTTCAGCTAATACAGATAGGCCTTACCTGACGGGCTTTAAATGTTTGCAAGTTGATAGAGCAATTCAGTCGTGCCTGCTGCAGCTGACAAGGTAAGCCTTAAAACCAGGGCATCCACCAAATGTACATTTTTCCAAGATTTTTGTGACACACTGCTTCAGCTATCAAGCGGCGAGCTTGTCCTTCTACTGCTAGGGGCAAAGAAGGTGCAGCTCCAACACCAACAACTACGCCTTGCAAACGTGCTTCAATGTTACTTATTGCCCTCTGCATTTTGACAGCCAAAAGTATTGCCATTAATTATCTGTTATAACACTTTTAATGTTTTATAACAATAGTGCAATGCCAAAAATCTATGAGTACTCTGCAAATGTAGAATAACATCCCCGTTATTTAAGCTCAAATTATCATTTGTTGGTACTCATCCCTGTTATTTACAATTACTCAATCCATACCTGGAAAAAGTTCATGATCTGGTTTAAGATGATAAATTTAAATACTCCCTGAATTATTATTAATAGTTCAAATTTATATATTTAGAAATTACACTAAAAGTTTTATAAAATTGCAATACGAAAACTCAAAAATGATAAAAACATTCATATGTAAAATCCCATATTTTAAGTGTTCAATTGACCACATGAACAGTGGGTGTAATTGGTGTATACTTTAAGGATGATTTTACTTGGACTGAAATTTTATAGTCTTTTGTGGGTCTGGTTTGTTTATGTCAAGTTTGGTCTGATCTGAATTGATCTGGTAGATGCTTGGTCTATGTGCATTTTACAATTGTGAAGTCTAGTCTGGTATGTTTAAGTCTGGTTTGCCTATTTAGATCTGGTCTGAGACTGAAACCGGTCTATGTAAAAACATGGGACAAAGGTAGTATTTTATTTAAATGACCCAATTTATCATATTCCGTTAAAAAAAACGTGTGCGGCTCATCTTTATGTAACTCATTCACGGCAACTAGTGGAGGTGTAAATTGGAAGTGCAAATGATGAATTTTGCTTAATCCGAACTCCGCTAGTTGTCGTGAATGAGTTACATAAAGATGAGTTGCACACATTTTTTAACGGAATATGATAAATTGGGTCATTTAAATAAAATACTACCTATGTCCAATGTTTTTACATAGACCGGTTTCAGTCTCAGACCAGATCTAAATAGGCAAACCAGACTTAAACATACCAGACTAGACTTCACAATTGTAAAATGCACATAGACCAAGCATCTACCAGAGTAGACCTGATCAATTCAGATCAGACCAAACTTGACATAAACAAACCACACCCAGAAAAGACTAGAAAATTTCAATCCAAGTAAAATCATCCTTAAAGTATACACCAATTACACCCACTGTTCATGTGGTCAATTGAACACTTAAAATACGGGATTTTACATATGAATATTTTTATCATTTTTTAGTTTTCGAATTACAATTTTATAAAACTTTTAGTGTAATTTCTAAATATATAAATTTGAACTATTAATAATAATTCAGGGAGTATTAAAATTTATCATCTTAAACCAGATCATGAACTTTTTCCAGGTATGGATTGAGTAATTGTAAATAACAGGGATGAGTACCAACAAATGATAATTTGAGCTTAAATAACGGGGATGTTATTCTACATTTGCAGAGTACTCATAGATTTTTGGCATTGCACTATTGTAAAATCCCATATTTTAAGTGTTCAATTGACCACATGAACAGTGGGTGTAATTGGTGTATGCTTTAAGGATGATTTTACTTGGATTGAAATTTTCTAGTCTTTTCTGGGTCTGGTTTGTTTATGTCAAGTTTGGTCTGATCTGAAATTATCTGGTCTGCTCTGGTAGATGCTTGGTCTATGTGCATTTTACAATTGTGAAGTCTAGTCTGGTATGTTTAAGTCTCGTTTGCCTATTTAGATCTGGTCAGAGACTGAAACCGGTCTATGTAAAAACATGGGACAAAGGTAGTATTTTATTTAAATGACCCAATTTATCATATTCCGTTAAAAAAACGTGTGCGGCTCATCTTTATGTAACTCATTCACGACAACTAGTGGAGTTCGCATTAAGCAAAATTCATCATTTGCACTTCCAATTTACACCTCCATCGCCTTTTTGGAAGTAAAGCATTAAGTACTTTTTTAGTAAAACTAATATGAAAAAGTAATACTGGAGTCTGTGCTCTACGATGTCTAAGTTAGTTTTTTCTTTGCAAAGTTTACCTAAAAGAGACTGTAAAGCAAAAAAACTCACAGCTTGCATAGATGCATAACAAAAAGTTAATTTCACAATCTAATAATAAAAGAACCTACATTTGCAGGGAAATATTATAGCATATGACGAATAATCTAAAGTGGAAATCAGAACTGCACATCAACCAATGTAGGTTCCTCTGCCTCATAGCATTTCGTTAATGGCAGTAATAACTGATAGTGATATGGTGGAGTAAAGCATACATACTGCACATAACGAGTGTGTGAACGTACACATAAAATACTGTAATAGAAAAGTGAGAGGACATACACCAACCTGTGCATGAGGATTTTGAACCTCAATTCCACTGGATTTATGAGATTTAGTCCATTCCACAAGAGGATCATGGACAAAAGTCTCTAGGACGCTCATCAGTGTCTCCCTATGTGTTCTTAATACTGAAAGTGTTATCTCACATACTTTCAAGAATATCCCCTCATATCCTGTTATTCCCAGCCCATCAACCATGTTCTGCAAATTACAATTGAACAAATTAATACAGAAACAACAAAGCCATCATCACAAAGTTAATATTTAATAAGTATAAGTTTTCTTTTCTATTTTTGAAAATGAAGAAACGAACCGACCCACCCACCCCAGTGAGAGAGTAGTTCAAACCCTAAAACCCCAATAAATCATCTTGGCAAATGCCAATAAAAATAATGTGAAGGAAACCTCTGGGGCTTAGTTTGGGATTGAGGTAGCAACTGAACATTCTACCTTATTGGCAAGTAGCTTCTGAAATGACAATCATGGAGGGGAAATGTTTTGGAGAGTTAGAAGTGTTCGACATTTGATGTAAAAAAAGCAGGGTAAAATTTCAAGTCTAAAAACGGGTAAAATGCATAAATGATACCTTATATATTGGTAATTTGAATTTTGGTACCTTAACTCTTAAATGAAACAAATCAGTACCATAACAATACGTAAATGTTTCAACCGACAATATTATTCAAATTTCCGGCCAAAATATCCTATGTGGCGACCAAAATTTCATATGTAGAGTCCAACCTACAGTGATGACATGGACAAAAGTAACGTAAAGTGGGCTTCACGCATAGCATTTCAGCGGCCGCATACAATTTGTTGGCCAGAAATTTATTATCAGTTGAAACATTTATGTATAGTTAAGGTACATGTGTTTCATTTGTCAAAACGCAATTTTACACAGATTTCTCAAAAAAAAATACACACAATTAAGTGTCTAAAAAGATAATATTTTACACTAAAACACAAAGCTCTCATGTGGTGGCTTTTGTATTATGGTGGCTTTTAGTAATTCAAAGCAGCTTTAGGCCAAAAATTGCCAGGGAAACTGGGATTGTGTAATGATGAAGATGAGCTTTTGCTAACGCAAGTGATCCAAATGGAGGTTCTTAATGTCTGGGGGAGCTTTACCTGTGTGAGCCTGAAAGGAACGAGCTCAGGTTTCTCCAAAAGTAAGCCCTTATCAAATAAGCAACTGAAATCCACATGAACACAGTCACCTGTTGTAGAATCGTACAGAATGTTTTCACCATGACGATCTCCGAGCCCCACTATGTGCCCAACCATTGACCAAACAGCAGTAGTGTGTGCAAATGCTACCCGAGCCCTAAACCAAGCAGCCGGTTCAAAAAATGTGTTTAGGAACCATTTGTGGAAAGCTGGGGGGAACATTGGAAGAATTTTGTTCTTCAAAAGTTCATCTTCAGGTATTTTTCCTTGGCATTGGTCATAGATGCGCTTAATCTGAGGATTTGTTTTCTGTCTATCAAACTTTCCACAGCTTAAATATATGTCTTGGAGAATCTGTCGAAGACCACGTGTATGTGGGACCCATTCAACCATACCACAGTCTTCTGTTAATGGGATCACTGCAAATGTGCGAATGTAAAGCTTCCTTCTCCGACTCTCAGGACTTTTAGACAGCAACCGGTTAACCATTGCATTGAATTCCATCATGCGTGCATCTTTCCTCAAGTCATCCTTTGGTTTGCAAAGGAATGGCCGCTCACTTCCATCACTTCCTAAAAGAATGATCTGCAAAACCAAACAGTCATTCATTACACCTAGTCTTGTAGTCACACTCTTGAATGATCCCAACATAAACATGCTTTCCACTCTCCAGTACCCATCAATCCATGTAATCACATGGTTAACGTTATCCGTATAAGGCATCTTTGATATTATGTGATGCTTCAACCTATTACTTTGGGGATGTTATGCGAAGGTTATTGAATTTGATTATGAATATTCTTGAATTTAATGAATGTTTTCATTATTTAGGGACATTTTTTGCTAGAACGAAAATTAGTTTGGGACAGAGGGAGTATAAATTCGTTTTTGAGGTTTAAGCCCCAATGTGCAGTAAGGGTTGCGTCTTGCCTCATCTGGACAGACTGGTGCAATTTGAAATATCAGTTTAATGTATAATTCTCGGTATTCTCAAATGTAATGAGTAGAGATAGGAGGTGAAAGAGTGAAAATTATAAACAAACTGTCATGCATAAGATGGAAGTGAACCATTCTAGTAAGATGATCAGTTTTAATGGGAGCGGTGGTCCTAGTGGAAATTGAAGCATCCGGAAGATCCAATGCACAGCTAACGAGTATAAAAGGCTTACTTTCTTTGGACGCTGAAGTGAAGACAGTATTTCAGCCTCGTCGCTAATTCCAGATATAGTCGGAAGATCTGACAGAGAGAATGCAACACTATCAGATGGCATATGATATGAGGGTAGGTTTGCAGTGAGTGATTGTTGGGTTGGCATAATGATCTCCAATGGCATCATCCTCTTCAAAGCGCTAAATTCAGTTGAGAGGTTGATTGTTTTTGCCTTTGGTTGACCAGCATGAAAACACAGCCTGATTAGATGATCAATCAGGGTAGCGAATTGTGTGAACAAAGAGTTCATGCCCTTGTCAGTCGATTTTCTTTTAGCAGCTTGAATAATCTCTGCAGCAGCATCCCTCCTTGAAGGAACTGTTGATTTAGTGACAGTTGCCATGATCCAAAGAGCTTGTTGGGGATACTGATGTAGAACAGAAGTAATTATGTGCTTCACCAAACGAACAGTGTCTTCATTCTGATGGCAAATTCTAGAAACAAGTTGAGGCAAAACGGTCAACCATTGATGGGGGGGCAAATCCTTTAAACAACCTCGCATGACAGTCATAACCTGCACGTGTTTTGAGATGCCTATAATAATAATCCAAAATAAAACAAATGGAAAGGCTCAAATTTAAAAGTTAATTAATTGGTAATTAAAGAAATAAGGAAACACCTTTCCATGGATGGTTTTCATGTCTCTGGAAGAGTCAGCACTACTTTGATGGTAAATGCACCCAAAGTCAAACCAGAGAGTCAATAATCTTGGAAGCGCTTGGAAAAGATTTTTCTGGCCCCTATGAAGGCCCTTAGCATAATATAACAATACCTCAGGGAGATCAGACCACCAAGATTTCTCGGCATTCAAGCTCGGAGAAGAAACTGGGTTTAAATTTGATGGCCCTACCCTGGAAAGGAGCTCCGCTTTATCCTCCTGTCTCTTCCTTGCATCAACAAGCAGTTCATCACGATATTTTGCCATATAAAAGTAACCATTTTCCCACGATGGTTGGAGTTCCTTCACCCTAGAGTATAGATTTATAACATCTTCCTTCTTCTTCTGACCAGTATAATGTATCCACCTCGTGTATAGCAGGAGAGTTTTGGCAACATTCCTCTTCTCATTTAATGCCTGTGTACTAGAGAGTAGAGGTGGAGAGTTCAATGGAACTAATGAAAGGCTAGTGATTGATGACATTGCTGCAGAACCAACAACTTCAACAGGCATACTAAGAAGCGTTTGTTGGAGTTCTGCAATGGCACCATCGGTTCGTCTAGTGCTCCAGAGAAGCTTTGCCTTTTCAACATTGACATTAGGTGCACCTAAAACACTGGCCTCTAAGATTGCCCTGTTTGCGGTCTCATAATGACCAGCAGATCGGCAAAGCTTAGCATACTGTATCCAGCAATTTCCAACGGAAACATTGGACCTGCTGGCACAAAAAACAAGCCTGTGGAAAGCCAATAATGGCTCCCTTGTCCAGATCGATGGTTGAGTGAGTTTGAGTCGGTTTTCCCAGTTCTCCATTAGTTTTTGGAAGTGCGGATCAACAAGATGAAATGATTTTTCTAGGAATGATTCACCTCCGAGAAGAATGTTAAATTCCTCCAACTCCCGCAGCATGTGAAGCTTCACAACGAATGGGTATGCACGTGCATAAGAGTCCATGCCTGCAGCGGCCAAAGGACCAATTAAAGCTTGCTTGGCCAATGCGATTTTCTCATCAACAGAGAATTGATCATTCTTCATCATTGCTTGAAGAATCTTCGCAACATCCATGTCAAAAGAAGCATTACTCTCAGAGCTACTGCAAATAAGGCCATCCTTATCAGCCCCACTGAGATACTCATCCATCAAGTCCCATCTTCCAAGCCTCCATGCAGCCTGAACACCTCGCATGCACCACATTTTCTTGTACTCAGGAACACTCGTCATTAGTCCGGTTACGTATGTAACCATGCCCTGCAAATGGTACATGTTTAGCAGGCAGTTAAGAACATCTGAATGCCTCTGAACAGGGGTAGGTTCCATTTGCAGAGCCTGCTCACATGAAGTTAGAACTTCTGCCCAGTTTCCTGCTTTCTTGTTTATCAAAAAATGATCTTGCAAGAGCTTTGACTTACGTAAGGAAGTAAAACCGGACAAACCATCTGGTTCATCCAAGCCACTATAAATTTCCATCAGGAACGAAATATCTTCATCCTCAAAGACGCCACTCTTTTCAGAGGATGGGTTGAAAGATCCTGATGTCTCACGGACATAAGATTCGAAGTATAACAGAGACCTCGCGTAAGCATGACACCTAAAAGATGCTCTAGCAAGGGTCACTTTAGGGATTGCAGCCAAAAGCTCAGAAACATGCTTACACTGCATGAGCATCTGCTCCGTATTGTTCTGCTCCTTCAGTTTATCTGCCTGTTGCCTGGAAGTGGATGTCTGGACAGACTGTGAGAGAGCGAGATCTTCTTCCACATCATAAACCCATTGCCCAAGATTATCAAGGAGAGTAAAAACAGCCTGAATGCAGACTTCATTATGACCTGAACTGACCCCATGGACAGCAGCATTGTTATTCTCTGATGCGGCTGCACAAAGAACAGCTAGAATTTCTTCAGTTATACCATGGCGGGCCTCCTCAGTTCCATGGCACACAGCATCCAAGACTAAATACGGCAAAAGATACATTGCAATTTGCATGTCATGACGGACTATACCACGACATGCATTGAAAATGCTGGCCCGAGAACCTATTGTATGTACAGTCAATTTTTTTATCCAGAAATATATCCATCTTCTGAATGACATAGATGGGCGATAAATGGCACCAGAAGATGCTGAATCTGACACGTTAAGAAGCTCATATTTTGAAGTCAAACAAGGAGCTATGATCTCTTTGACATAATCAGAGAACCGATTCCACAATCTCTGACCCCTTTCATATAAATCTTTGCAACTTCCAAGGCTTTTTGGATTAGATACGAGTGACTTCAGAGGTTGCTTGCACATTCTCTGTGATGTGGAAGCTGAAACACTTTTGTCAAGACATGCCTTACAACCTGCAATCTCAAGAAGTTCTTGTATAGCCAAAGCAGCTGAGTCTTGAACAATAGTGTCTGGGGCAGCTCTGAAAGCTCTGGCTAGATGTTTGTGGATCAACTCAAAAATAAGATCATCGTCCAAACATGCAATTTTAAAGCGCGTGTTTGAAAATCCCTTGATTTTTGCGGGATCTAAAGCACCTAGTGCCCCGAGACAATCAGCACAAATCAGCTTCAGCCGCTGCCCAACCATAGTTCTTGATTCTTCTGCGCACCCTTTAAGTAAGGATGTAATAAAGCAGCTCATTACATCCGTGATTGGATCGCCTTCTTTAGTAATTACAGCCATGACATCCTCCCTTCTTAGGTTCAGCAGTTTACTCAACTCAGATGCCACCATATACCTAACATTCAGATTTTCATGATTAAGCCCATCAACAATGTCTAGCAATTGATCCTTTAAGTTCACTGGGCCGCGCGCTTCTTGTATTATACTAGTCACTTTAGAAAGAGCATGAATATTGGGTAATGGAGGGAACTCGTGAATATGTTCTTTTAGGATTTCTCTATTTTGGATCACAAGTTCTTCCAAAATCTCCACGACTTTAGGCGTGTGCAGTGATGGTTTTTCTTTCTCTCTTTCTAAGAAGGGAACAAGAACAGCAAACAATTGAGAAATCACATGTTTGGTGCTAGATGGTGCTAGTTGCTTCACAAAATAATGGATAACAGAAAGGCCATCACCCTGGAGTGGTTCCTTATCTATAGCATGCATGAGAAGAACCATAAGTTTTGGAACGTAAGTGCTAAGATGTGAACCCATCAGATCAATAAGCATCTTAATCCGTTTAAAAGCTTGTCTCTGAAGTGATATGTCATCTGCATGAAGCATTTTCCGATAAATGCTATTAAGGAGACCAGCAAAATGATTCCTCAAAAATTCAGGAAGATCTTCATTTCCAGTAAGAATTCTTGCAACTTCTTTTATCATCTCAGGTACCCTCCTCAACCTGGGGAAAGGATTGCAAAGAAATTGTATAATTTCAGCCATGCATATAGTTATGTTACTTACAAGGAAAAAGTCCTAGGAGAAATTTGTGTTAATGAAGGCCTTAAATAATACTACCCTGTCCCAAAATGAAACATTTGGGTTTGACACGATTTTAAGAAAACTAAGGACATAGTTGTTGTTTTAGAATTTTAACCTTCTAAAAGGAAAAAATGTAGTATGAACCGCAAAAGTAAATTGTGAAATGATAGGTACATAGTGTAAAATGAGAAAATAGGAAGTTAGAGGAGTTCAAATTAAGGAAGCGTTCATACTTATTGGAACAGGGAAAAAAGAAAAGTCGAGTTGGATCAAAGCGCTTTAACACAGGTTGGGCCACATGGCCCGCAAAACTGTATCTTACAAAATGGGGCAGAGGGAGTATCCAGTACATAGCAGTGGCTACTTTCACTTAATTTCTCTATTACTGAGTCAGGAAAAGATTGATAATTGCACCTTTTGTTTATTTCTCTGACATCTTCATCAGTAAAACACACAAGTTCATCCAAGAGGAAGGGCAGTGTAGCAGTGAAAAGCTCTTGGTTATCAGAATTTGTTTTCTCATGGTAGAACCGAAGGGCAGAGATTAAATCTTGACCATCAGCTTGATGTAGAGCATAAGCAAGTACTTTAGGAAGCCTATTAACAACAAAGGGCACCAAATCCTCATCTGAACACTTGGCTAATGCTTCCAAGGTTGTATCTACTTTATCACTGTCCCGGTGTGTGACAATGAGCTTTGGAAGAACAAAAGGCACCATTCTTTTCACAAGTACTTGAGTCCCAACATCAAGCACACCCACTGCAAACTCTTCAACAAGTTCTGGAGAGCTTACAAGCCTTGAAGACAGATAATCATACAATCTATTTCTGAGACAAGGAACTCTGGAAAGGATCAATTCAAATCCCCCTTTAAGATGGAAGTAGCAAGATCCTTTTATCAATCTTGCTGCTATTATCCTCACTGCCAAGTGAGGATTATCAAGCTTCTCAACTATCAAAATTAGGGAGGTGAAAAAGACCTGGCTCTGTATATCAACTGCATTCATAATATTTGCTGTGGCTTCTAGAAGAGTTTCTAACCTCAACGGATCTTCAGTTGCCGATAGAGCATCTTTTAATTTTTCCAAGAACTTTTGTTCTTTGGCTTTGCTGGATGCCTCATCCAAGAACAAACAGTCCAGAATTGGTTCCTTGAGGAAAAAGCTGATCTGTGAACAGAATGCTTCTCTCACAGCCTTTCTCCTGTGCAGGAGTAGGTAATCAATACACTTTAACCAGTCACACCTTGTTGTGATCAGAATACTTTTGGTCACGTGGAGAAGAATTCGCTGAATCGAATCAACACAAGCAACTTGAGTGTCTTCCAATGACTCATCATAGAGCAATCGGAAGAAGAAGGATTGCAAATTATTATAATCACAATCTGTGGCATTATCTTCTATATCATGAGTGTTGACCAAGTGTAGAAGTTCTGAATTCCGTCCATTAATGAATGCATTTGTGTCACATTTTGAGCACCAAAATCTCAAACGACCATCCACTTTCAAATCTTGTATTCTGTTCTTCTGCATATATAATTTGCATTTACTTTCACATAGAGCAGCACTAGCACCATAAGATCCATAAAGGCATGCCAAACAACCAAGTGTATGGGGGATGACTCTCTTAGTTTGTCCATCCATCTCTTTCCCAATAATCCTGCTCTGATCCAATAATACATGATTAATTTCTTATGATCAAACTGGCTCACGTTACAAAAAAAAATCTTCAAAGAAAAAGAGAGGGATTATTGTAATTCTTAAGTGCAAGTGAAAAGGTATGGAATGACATCTACTTTGAAAAACATACATATTGACTCTTCTTAAAGAAAGTATCATGCAGTCCAGTCTCTGTGTCAACTAGGGATCATACTGTATTACTATGTATGCTAACCCGATGAAAATAAATGTTAGTTGTACTCACTCCAATCTCTTGAATATAGGCATTAGTAAACCAAAACCGCACCACATGACTATCATTGGCATAGAAAAGACAGCCTCTCTTCTAACCTCCTCCATTTCATCAGAAAGACCCAAATCCAAAATTTCAAGACCATTTCCATTTTGCAACAGTGGTCCAATCTTTGACAGTACTTGCAGTGAGTGGCACTTTGCCTTCCATGGTGGGAGGGAAATAATTGATACAGAACTGGACCATGGAAGCCTTAATAATGGTTGCATGATATCTAGAAGACCACTCAAACTCTTCAGAAATGTATCATCCACAGAGGAGCCTAAGTAAAAAAACAAGACCCAAATAAATAAAAGGAGAACTGTATAATACTCCCTCCGGTCCTAAATAAACTTCACACTTTGACTTCACACAAATTAAGGAAATAAATTTGACTTTACTGTAGAGTACACTGTTGTGACACTGTTTGGTACTGTTTTGCACTGTTTTGATGTAGATAATTTGCCAAATAAGGAAGGGATAAGAAGTGTGAAGATTATTTTGGACCTACCCAAAAAGGAAAGTGTGAAGTTTATTTAGGACCGGAGGAGTATATCTTCACACTATCTCGAAAATGGCAATTATCCTCTTGCACCAAAAAGAACACCAAATTACAAAATACGGAGTAACTCATTAGGAAATTTTATGAGGTAAACTACAAGTAACCTGAAATTCATGAAATTCACGAAAATATGCAGAAGGCCAGAGGTGAGTTAGAATGGCATTCAATTAATGAGACTTTAGCTTGAGGTGGCAACGACCATAACAGATTAACAGGGCTGTACGAGTCAATTCTAAAATAGAATATCAAATAAGATTGCTGGTTTATGTTCTACGAGCAAAGGCCATTTATGAGATTATATGGTAGTTGAGCTCAGGGGTGACTAGGTGAGTTATTAGTTAAATTGGTAGAGCCGTAGAGGTGAATTAGGGCCGGAACTTTATCTCATCTTCACTCTTCAGGGGGTTTCCCAAACACCATTAATGGCAATCTCAGGTCTACGACTCACAAGCTACCCAAATCTGAATGAGAATTTGGTGTTTTCTTCTTCAACACCAACCTCAGCCTCTAGATCTGTTTCATTCATCTTCTTTTGGAAAAAAATGAAAGGCTATGGGGAAAAGCAAAAGGCAAAGAAGAAAATAGAGATAATATGGCAACTACTTGGAGCTAACTACTAAAAGTTTCACTTGAACGATTTTGAGATGCTCGGATACTTCATACTTGATTGGGTGTTTTTTCTGCAAGGAGATGGTGACTATACTTGAAATACGAGGACATATTTGATAGTTTTCCATGAGTAATTAGTATTACTTGTTCAGTTGAATAGGCAACTACTGGTCAAAGTAAAATATTTGTCCGTGGTGGTATTTGAATTGCGACACTTAAATGACTGAAATATTGTGCCTTGAATAAAAAAATACTCCCTGCGTCTCATTTTACCTGTCTTACTTTCTTTTTTGAGTTGTCCCAACATAAGTGTCATATTTCCTCTTTTGGAAAGAAATGTATGGTTCAAATTTCAATAGAATTTCACTTTATTATACTCAAATGTCAACCACAACTTTTTACTTTTTTAGCCACTTTATTAGAAATTGTGCCAAACCGAAACAAGACACCTAAAATGAGACGGAGGTAGTATCTTTCAGGTACGTGCAACGAAATCTCTCATTTTACAAATATAATTATAGCTAGTGATTCGTCAATTCCATATCTACATATTCTGAGTATCATGCAAGCTTTTGAGGGGAGGTAAGGTGTTTAATGGTAAGTCCAATAAAATCATGATACCTTTTAGAACCAAAAGGTTGTTAACAGCTTCTAGTACTATTGAAAAATCAAAGGGTATTGGAAGTCCTTGGCTCACCTGCAGATTTAATAGTTAAGTAACACAAGCATCTAATCATCAGTCCCAGCAATAAACTTAAAAAGAAACAAGCAAAAAAGAAAAGCACACACGCACCAGACCTGTTTATGTATCCAAGAAACCCATCCATACATGTGCTGTAATACTTGAAGAAAGAGAAGCAAGAGATTGTTATATGGGTATTTACAGAAAACAATGCAGAGTGTACTGAGAGCTGTCAGTGCAACTTCCGGTGCCAATGAGTTTACATCTTCTATAGGAGGTCCCAGAAGTTGCACGAATACCTTCAACGAGCTATGCATTTGGTCAGCATAGTCTTTCTCTCGTGCCGATGTAGATTCACATACAAGCTTATTTAACTCATCACATTTCATGCCAGAACCCACAAATTCACCATCAACCTTTTGAAGTTTTGCTAGGGGTGTCTCACTGCTGTTTTGAGGTCTTTTATCTCCAACTTTTGGTTTCTCAGATCGACTGGAGTTTGAGCATGATAAATACGTAGCACCATCAATAGTCATTTTTCCTCCACAAGAATCAGATTGCAGTCTAGATAAAGCAGCATCAAAACACTCTATTAATGGGATTATGGGCCTTGAAGAGTAAAGCAAATCAATAAGATATTCGGGTCTCCAGATATGAGGTGGACAATATTCAACAATGCGAGAGTATACACTGCAGAGAGCACTCTGAAAACAAAACAAAAATTACAAGGGTTGTCAGAAAGCAAGCCATGAACTGATAAGGTTATTAAGAAAAATAATTCATGTGCAAAAGTACTAACTGGGTTAACAGAAGTAAAAAAGCAAGAAAACTAAACCAACCTTGAGTTCTTGACTTCTTGTTTCAAGCAATGAATGGGGAAAGACATTCATCAAATCCACAGCAGTTGACCTGACAACATCAACTGGACAATGGGAGTGTAACAAGTGAAGGCATCCCCCCATGGATGAATCGTACATGGTGTTTCTGCAACATATTGGCAGTTTAAAGTTGTGAGAGAGAATAATAAAAGAGGTCAAAAAATACATCTTCAACGTGAGATAAAACCATCAGAATCACCACATGTTTAAACTAGTAAAGAATCCTACTGAGCTGAGTCAGCCTGCTGGGAAAATTATACTAAACCTTTTTTTGTTAAGCTTCAAAATAAGCCTGATATGGTCTAACAGTGCGGAAAAAGCTAGAAAAGTTAAACTAATCAGAGAGAAGTGTTCAGTTTAGTACCTGAAGACTGGAAGTCCTTTGCCTTCCCGTAATATATATGCAATCAGTTGTATTAATCTTTCAGCAGGAATCATCTCATAACTCAAGGTCCCAACAAGGCGTAAAAAGTCAAAACATACCTTGCATATGATTTTAATGGTCATATAAGCAGCATTGATATCAATATAGTGTTTGTATAGTTGGACATTTATAGGAAATAGAATGCTGTTGATTAAAGGAGGGAAAAGGAATAGAGAAGAAAATCTTCATTTGATTGAAAGAAGAGAGAGAAATGCAGGTAGTGAAAGTACTTAGAAGGTCAAAGTAGCTAAGTCTTGTGATTGGCATCAATTGAGGAAGGAGTTGCAAGTTTTCATCCCATATTCCCAATTTTTTAAAGCAAAATGTTTGACAGAATGAGAAGCTATTTCACCCTCAATGTCCTTTGATTCACTTGCCCTCCACTTTCATGCTTATCTAGACAAGGAAAAGTAAAATTCTCTGCCAAGCTTGGCATTCTGCACAATTTGATTGGCAGACTTACCCAGTCTTTCTAATCAGGGAGCCCCTGATTGATAAAGCAGCCAATCAAAGTGCGCTATGTCATGCATGAACCACCCCATCAGGAATATTTGTAGTACTACAAGCAATATAAATGTAAGATGTAGTCAAACAACCAACCATGTGCAGGTCAGTATCTCCAGAGCACAAAAGCTTGCAGACTACCCAGACGAAAGAAGTATTCAAGAGTCCTTCAACATAAAGAGTTCCTTCAGTTAAGCATTGAGAAAGGAACTTGATAGCAAAAGAAGCAAAAGGTTGACATCTTTCTTTCCCAGAAAGATTAATCAGCATGCTGGTACTATCATCTGCTTTACAGCACTGAGGAAGATCGCAGAAAATTGATGGATCGTCCCAAAATCGAGAAAATGATTCCTGGAAACACTTCAAGGACACTGTCCTTGATCCTTTATTGCATTTCCAGTCTATAACTAAAGTCACATCTGCAAGATCTACAAGAAGACAGAAGAGGATAACAAATTAGCACTTTCTTAGAGTTCATTTTCAACACACAATCGAAATGATTTTTTAAAATGAACCATGCTTCATGCTAATAATATTACACAAGTGTGGGACTCATTTCACATTTATAGTAATGTAAAGCGTAGAATACCTTCAACCATTGACATTGCATCCATAAAAAATTGGCGATATGCATCTCGGTCCCCACCACGAAGCACCGACAACAAGGATACAAGTGTTTCAAATATCACCCCATGTTGATCCCTAAAAGGTGGAAATAGTTTTAAAAAGTATATGATAAGTAAGAGCTCAACTTTATCATTCCTAGAATTTAATTAGAGTCTGAAGAGATAGTCCCAATGGGTATATTTCAATTTTATAACATGGTAAGCGGCCAGCTACATTTAAAGCGCGCACAATACCAAAATCTCAGAAAGGAACTGATACATTTGCATAAACCAGATACCTAAATTCCAAAACGAAACAAATAAAAAATAGAACAAAAGGCTTGCATTGAGTGACTCACTGAAATGCAGGTTCGGCAAAGAAAGGTAGTATGCGACCAATCACGGGCAACACTGCGGCGGGGTTGCCGTGATAAAACACTCCCGGGTAGTTGGTGGCGACATGTGCGGAGAGTTTTAGTATGGCAACGACCTCTCTCTGTTTGTCTAGACGAGAAGTCCAAATAAACAACTGTTAAGTAACAGAAATTAATTTACGTATATTCAATAACTTAGAATGAGAGGTGTGGTGTGGTAACAGAAAATAGACCTGCGGAGGAAGACGACGGGACAACATAGGTGTGGAGGAGATTGGGGAGAACGCCGCGGAAGAGAACCACTAAATCTTCGTCGTTTTCCTGGTTCCGCGGCCTGGCTATGCGTTCACGGAGTTGGAGCAGAAGGCTCGAGAAGTTCGCCATAGCTACTGCTCAGACCACATTGCTCACCGTTTTTCCCTCCTAGTTTGAATTCTGGTCTTGTTTCAGGTTTTAGGGGTGTTTGGAAAGGATTCCTTTTGTTTTTTGAAGAAGAAGCAAATCAGAATCATTTTAAAAAAGAATTAGATCACCAGAATCACTTCTTCATTTTCACCCAAACACTCCAACTTCTACTTCTGCTTCTGCTGAAGGAGCAGAAACAGTTTTAAGAATCAGATCCAAACACCCCCTTAATACATCAAAGTATCAAACTGTGAAGGCTGGGGAAGTCCGCCATAGAATCAGTTTTTTAGGTAGTGATTCTTAAAACTGCTTCTTCCGTTTCAGGTAGCCGAAGCAGAAGTTAGAGTGTTTGTGTGAAAGTGAAAAAGTGATTCTGGTGCTCTAATTTATTCCTAGAATCATTTTTTTAGAAGTTGGGGGTGATAAATTTCTGAAAACTTATTCTGATTCTGCTTCTGTTTTAAAAATGAAGTAGAAGCAGAATCAGTTCCCAACACCCCCTAAGAAGCCTTTTGGTAACACTTATTTTCGGCTTATCAGATTCCAGTCAACTTTTTCACCAAACACGTAACTTTTGTTTTCACGCGCTGAATTGTTTAATAATAAAAAAAGTAATGTGAAAGTTACTTTTCTGGCTGTATTGGCCGAAGTTACTCTAGATGATCATTTAGGCTATTTTTACATATAATTTTTTCTTTATTTTATTAATACAATATATTTTCAAAATAATTTTTTCTCAAATCAGCAGAATCAGCCAATACAGTCACTTCAGCCCAGAACTTCATAAATTTCAGCAGAATCAGCCGATTTTCGTGTTACCAAACGGGCTCTAATATTTGTTTTTAGTAGCAGTTGTAGAAGTAGATCCAAACGCGGATTAAGACGTCTATTAAAACGTGTTTTGTATCAGTTTTTTCAAATTGATTGTGGAATAGATTTATATTACGTATTAATAATAGTGAAATTCACAAGAATAATCCTCACATTTAGTGATTCTGCGATAATAATTTGGGAAAATGGAAATTAAAAATTCAACTTTTTAGCGGTATTCATTCGTTGGTCACATTTTATCGTTATTCATGAATAATACAACATTTACATCACATCTTCATTCGCTGGTCTCTCACCGGTTGATGACCTGCTATTCAATGTTTTTCATTTTCTTTGTACATCATTCAACTATAAATCCCACCTTTTACAAATCTTCTCCAAACGGTCCCACGTATCATTTTTCTTTTTTTCTAAAACTTTTCCCTTTTTTATTTTTATCGCTTTGACTCTTTTATTCTCCTTGATGGAGTATATGGCCCGGGAACCCCCGGCCCACAGACTCCTACTACTCCAATAAAGGCCCAACAAACCCAGAGAGCACAACAGGCCCAAATCACAGCGTCCAGGGTACCAAGCAGCCCACAATGCGCACTAGGGGAGCCTTCGGCCCCCTGGCTGAAGGCTCTGACTCTCACAAGAGGGCTAAGACAGGAAAACAAAATTACTGGGAAAAACGGCGAAAATCAGTAGCCCTCGGCAATGGGAGCCCTCGGCACTAAGGGGGTCCCCGGTACACAGAGCCCTCGGCTAGTCTTCTACTGCCGAGGGCGCCTCTTCCGACACAATATCCGCTCCACATGCGTACAGATCACCGTACCCTGCACAACGTCCCATCCAACAGCCGCACATGCGGTTGCCAGCGCCAACCAGTTGAGGTGACCCCTCGGCCAATGAACGCTTGACACGTGTCCCTGTCCGGCATTTATTGCTACTATAAATAGCTCCCCATTTCCCCATTTGTAACCACGCTGAAAACGCTAAACACTTTACAATATACTTTCTCTCTCTATATTTACTTGCTCTGACCTCTCTCTTGTTATTCCCCGTAATAACCCCTCGGATAAGCTACCCCCCAAGTACACTATCCATCATTTGGTGCTCTCGTTGAGAGGTCGAACAATCAAGTAAGAAACTCTCCCCCTCGACCAAACACAAAAACACCCACCCAAAATGGTGAGAACAACTCGTGCCAACTCCAAGAATGTAGAGGACAGGAACCTGGCCCTCGGCGAGGTCGACGTCCCCGATGCCTCTAACAGGGCTCCCGGGGGCGGCGTCATCGTCGGGTTGGACCAGACGGCTGTCGACCTACGCTAGCAGATTCAACAAAACGCCCCCGATGCCCGCCTCGGCATCGAGGCCAAAAAAAGGACCGGAGAAAAAATCAAATTAGTCCTCCGGTCATTACCATCGACGTTCAATCGGCGCTCTCCGCCTTCATCCAGACGCTCACCCAGAACCCGGGTGCCTTCGGCACTTTGGTTCCCCTCCAACCTCAGGTGGGGGAGAATATTTTGCCTCCCCCTCATCCACGACCCCTCGGTAACCCGGTCCTCCGGATGGGGAACTCCGAGGGGGTCGTGGCCCAAGACACGGCCTCCCAGGAAGTCCAGTCCCGGGACCGCCACGACGTGAACAAGGAGCACCTCCGGACCTCCACCCTCGAGAGGCTCGGAGGGGCGCAAGACCGCCGAGGGGTCTAAGACCGCCTCGGGGGGAGGGCGTTCCAAAGGCCTCAGGAAAGTGGCGGGTCCGTTTCTAGGGCCAATGAAAGACGTCCCCCTCAGGACAAGGGCAAGGCACCTCTCCATGCCGACGACGCACGCCATCAAATCAATCAAGCCCACTCGGCCCGGGTCCATTCGCAGGGCGGAGGCCCTCCAGAAGGACCCCCGGGACAAAATCATTGCGGCCCTCCAGCGCCGGCTTGACGAGATGGAGGCCACCAAAGCCCACGCCACCACTTCTGCCCCTCATGCGGACTTCAAGTATGAGGCGATGATGGCCAAGATGGAAGAAATGCAGAAGAAGATAGCCGAGGGCTCCGGGGAGCCCACCATACAGCTCCGGACCCGGACGCCATTTACCCCGAGGGTATTGGCGGCTCGGATCCCGGAAAAATACCGAGGGCAGCTCATCAAGCCCTATGACGGAAAGACTGACCCCCAAGAGCACTACAGCAGGTATCAAAACAGTATGATGATGGTGGGGGCATCGGATGAATATTTGTGCCGCTGGTTCCTCTCCACCTTAGCGGGGTCGGCGTACGAATGGTTCAACCGATTCCCCGAGGGCTGTATTGACTCATGGCAGGAACTCGCTCAGCGATTCTTGACGCAATTTGCGGGAAGGCGCCGCACGAGAAAACACTTCTCCCACTTGCTAACAGTGATGCAGAGGAAGGAGGAGACCCTTCGGGACTTTCTGGAGCGCTGGAGGACGGAGGCTGATAAAGTTGACGGCGCTGACGACGAGACCCTCCTGGCCCTCCTACAAACAGTACTCCGCCTCAGGAACTTCTCCAGAAGCCTCATCATCGAACCCCCCCCCCCCCCCCCCCGCGATTACATAAGGGCCCTACAGTGAGGGGACCGGTACGCCGAGGCCGAGGAGGTGGAGAAATGCCACCATGTCCCGGATCAGCAACGCCCTCGGCCAGAAGACAGAGGTGACCGGGGGCCGGGGGCTCCATGTAATCATCCCAGGGAGTCTGCCCCCTCCGGTGATCGCCCCCGTCATGGCCAAGCCAAGCTCGGGGGAGGCTACAAGGGGAACCCGAGGGCTTGGGCACAGCCTGTCCTCTTGGAGCACCCTCGGACACCATTGACGCACCCCGTCAACGTTATCCTGGATTTTGCTGAGGAGAGGGGCCTCGTGGAGCGAGATTCACGCGCACCCTCGAAAGTATTTGCCATCAATCCAAACTACCCCTACTGTCGTTTCCACCGACACCAGGGGCATAGGACCGATGATTGCCATCAGCTGAAGACGACCATCGAGAAATTGATACAAGCGGGCCATTTGTCCCAGTTTGTCCAGGGCCCTCAGCAACAGGCCTCCCCTCATCAGGGGCCATCCCGAGGGCAAACCGCGAGAGGGAATGCATGGGTCAACCCCAACACCATCCCCCTCGACAAGAAGAGGGAGATTGGAAATCTGGAGGAAGAAAAGGAGGAGTACCCCCGGTACCAAGAAAAGAAACGCCACATCCTCATGATTACGGGGGGAAATATCGGGGGTGACTCTACAAGTCAACGAAAGAAGTGGGCTCAATCACTCTACGTGGGGGAAGTCACTCATATGCCCTCGGTAAAGCGGCTGAGGGAGGAACCCATTATCTTCACCAACGCTGATCTCCCCCCAGTATCCTCCCCCCACAGGGATGCCCTCGTCATCCGCACAGAGATCAACGACACCATTATTCACAGAACTTACATTGACACGGGCAGCTCCGTCAATGTAATGTACCTCAGCACCTTCAGAGAGCTGCATCTGGAGAGGGGGTCCCTTCGGCCCATCAAGACCTCTCTTGCCGGTTTTACCGGTGACACCATTGATTCCGAAGGGTCATAACCCTCCCGGTCATCTTCGGCGACGGTCTCCATAGAGCCAAGCTCGAAGTGGAGTTCGTCGTCGTCAACATCGACTGCGCCCACAACATCATCCTCGGCCGGCCGGCCCTCGAGGACCTCGAAGCCGTCATCTCCATGAGGCACCTCTGCCTCAAGTTCCCAGCCGAGGGGGGAATCGGTTTCTCAAGGGGGAACCAAAAACTTGCCCACGCTTGCTACCTTCAAGTTACAAAGAAGATCAGCAAGACGGAGTTCCGCGTTGACACCATCACCGGAACTGTGGAAGCGGAAGAAAGGAGGCCGAGGGCTGAACCAGCCGAGGAGGTAGAAGACTCCGCGCTCGATCCAGCCAAGCCGAAGAGAGTCGTGAAGATTGGAGCCAAGCTCCCCGAAGATTTGAAGACCGGCATCATCAGCGCCCTCCGTGTCTACTCCATTGTTTTTGCATGGGGGGCGGAGGACATGCCGGGTATCAGCCGAAGGGTCATCACCCACCGCCTCTCGGTGGACCCTTCGGCCAAACCAGTACAGCAACAGAGGAGACCCCTCTCAGCCGAGAGGAGAGAATTTGTGAAGAAGGAGGTCGCCATGCTCCTCTCTATCAAGCACATCAAGGAGGTCAAGTACCCCTCATGGCTGGCAAACGTAGTCCTCGCACAAAAACCGCCCTCATTCCACATGTGCGTGGAGTACACGGATCTCAACAAGGCGTGTCCCATGGACCCCTTTCCTCTGCCCAATATTGATCAACTGGTGGATGAAACCGCGGGGTGTGAAATCATGTCATTCCTCGACGCATTCCGTGGATATCATCAAATATTCATGCATGAGGAGGACGCTGAAAAAACGGCCTTCATGACTCCCGGGGGAATCTTCTGCTACCTTGTCATGGCCTTTGGCCTGAAGAACTCAGGTGCCACCTACACTCGGATGGTGGCTAGGGTATTTCAAGCTGTCATAGGGCGCACCATGGAGGCATACGTTGACGATATGATCGTCAAAAGCAAGCAGTCAGCGAACCATGCTGACGACCTGAGGGAGATCTTCGCCATCATGCAGAAGTTTAGCCTTCGGCTGAACCCGAAGAAGTGTACCTTCGGCGTCCAAGGGGAAAAATTCCTGGGCTACATGGTTAGCCGAAGGGGTATTGAGGCCAACCCCGAGAAAATCCAGGCCATCATCAACATGGAGCCCCCACGCAACGTGAAGGAGGTCCAACGGTTGACGGGCCGCCTGGCAGCCCTCAACCGCTTCTTATCAAAATCAGCGGAGAAGTCCTTACCCTTCTTCAAGATCATGAGGAAGACCGCCGGTTTCCAGTGGACTTCAGAATGCCAGGGGGCATTCGAGGAGCTGAAACGATACTTATCTTCACCCCCTGTGCTCTCTAAACCCAAGGTAGGGGAAATCTTGTACCTCTACTTGGGTGTTAGCCCGGCTGCCATCAGCTCTGTACTCATCCGGGAAGAGGATGGCATCCAACATGCCATCTTCTATGTTAGCAAAACCCTCAGGAAGGCAGAACTCCGGTACTCCCCCGTGGAAAAGACGGTGCTAGCTATCGTGTGGACCGTCAAGAAGTTGGGCCATTACTTCCAGGCTCACCCGGTCCAGATCCTCACTCACCAACCCCTCGGTGCCTTGATGAGGAGCCCCACCAGCTCCTCCCGAATGGTAAAATGGGCTGTCTTCTTGAGCCAATACAACATCGACATCCGTCTTAGGCCCGCCATCAAGGGCCAAGCCCTAGCGGACTTCGTGACGGAGTGCACAGCAAGGGCAGCCACGGACGAGGAGCCCTCGGCCCCTTCAGATGACTGGTGGACCCTCTACACCGACGACTCCTCCTCCATCAAGGCATGCGGAGGAGGGGTGGTTCTCATCTCACCCGAGGGCTTCCGGGCCTATTATGTAGTCCGTTTCTCCTTAAAGTCTCCAACAATGAAGCCGAATACGAGGCTCTCCTCTGTGGCCTTCGGCTGGCAGCTAACATGAAGGCCCGACAAATCCACGTCAAGTGCGACTCCAAGTTGGTCGTCGGCCAAATCTCCGGGGAGTACGAGGCCAAGGAAGGGAGAATGAAGCAATACAAGGAGGCGGCCAAGGAGTTGCTTAAGGTATTTGAGGCACACTCTCTTACTCAAATACCGAGGGCTCAAAACTCCGAGGCCGACATTTTATCAAAGCTCTCGGCAAAATCCCCTGAGCATATCTCCAAGATCGCCAAAATAGAAGAACTCAGCCTCTCCAGCATACATGCTAGCCCCGTCATGAACATACAACAATGACAGGAGGACTGGATCTCAGACATTGTTGCCTTCATCACCACAGGGCAATTGCCCGAGGAGGAGGCCTGCGCCAAACTGACAAAACTGAGGGCTCCCAGCTACGTTATCGAGGACGGAAGGCTTTACAAAAGATCCTACAACGGGACATTACTTCGGTGCCTTCATCAAGATGAAGCCGAAGTAGCAATGGAGGAAGTGCACAGTGGCACTTGCTCATCTCACCAGGGACCCTTCTCCATGTCCCGAAGGCTAGTGATCCAGGGCTACTTCTGGCCTACGATGGCCCGGGACTGTGCAGATCTTGCCCGGAGGTGTCCCACATGCCAACACTTCCAGAAAGCCCCCGACAGGCCAGCGGTCAACTATGCCCCCATCAGCACATCCATACCCTTCGCTCGATGGGGCATAGACCTTGTGGGCCCTCTTCCGAGGGGTACCTGTTGGTCCCGTTTGTAATGGGAACAGTCTAGAGGGGGGGGTGAATAGACTGTTCAGGAATTTAAACTTTTCTCCAAGTCAAGTCTGACTTATCAGAGATGGTCGAAATCTGGTGACAGAGATGGTCAAGTTCTGATGGCAGAACTAGACCAGGCAGCGGATAAGTTTCTGTCCGGGTAGCCTCTAGAAGAAAGCTAAGGCAAAGTGCCTTTCTGATAACTCTGAAGGAAGATCTGCTGGACACAGAGTCCAACCTTGAGAGTTAGTCAGTAGAATCTTAAGTGCAGTAATTAAAAGCTTAAAGTAAATGACATCGGGTTTTTATAGTGGTTCAAGGAACAACTTGTTCCTCTAGTCCACTGTTCCACTAAGCTTGCAAAAACAACAGTTTACAACGCCTTAGTCTCTAGAGCTTAAGAAGCACTCCTCGTCTTCTTCAAGTCTAGTTGCCACCCGGGATGCAGTCCTGCTTCCTGATGGCTGGTCTCATTTCACTGAGTTTCTTGAAGTATCCCCACTTCACTTACTCCAGCTAATTTGAGACGTCCCTTCTTTTTCAAGAAGTGTTTGATATAGAATCAGTTTTCTCCAACGTTGCTTCTTCACAAAAGATGAGTATATGAAGCTCTCGAAGTGTTGAAGAACTGAGTAACTTTGCCTTTTGCTAGTTGGATGAAGGTTAGGAAAGTTTATCTTCCAACTGTGGCCTTTTCTTGTTAGGAATGGAGTTTTAATCTCAAGAAGGTTGTTTACGCAAATTTATCTTGGCAAAGTTATTTTTCTTAGTTCTTCAGAGTGTATCTTTTATACTGGGAGCAGTCTTCCCGTTGGAGTGTAGAAGACAGCTTCATTAAATGCATGTACTGTTGATTTGACCGTTTGGTCCTCCGACTTGCTATTTTGGGGGCGTAAAGATACTCGCATGGTCAATCATCAGCTTTAAATATCTCTTCGTACGTACAGCATTAAATGTGCATTTAATGCGTGTACAGTGTCATGCTTCCGTTGAAAGGTTTGTAACCGTTAGGGGATTTCCCGTTAGTTTAACGACCGTTGGAAGGGCTTCCGGAATCTGGTGGATTTAGCAGAGTCTGAAGAGGTTCTCTGGTCCAATCTCTGAAGTCCGTCTCTGTTGCCAACTCTGGTATCTTCCTGATAACCAGTTTCTGATGGCTTCTCTGGTGAGCAACTCTGGGAGCAACTCTGGTAGGGGCAAGATGGAACTCTGGCAGGCAGACTAAGCTAAAACATACAAAAGAAATTCTAATACACAATTTCTAATGGGGTACTTTCAAATTCTAATAAACCTAGCATCATCAAAATCTAAATACATTTATTCCTTACAATTTCCCCCTTTTTGATGATGCCAAAACCCTTTAACTATTTCCAGAGAAGTGCCTTTCACCATAAAAAAATAAAGTTTAAAACTTTTCATTAGAATCTTGGTGGGCAACTTAGCATAGGAAGATAGTAAGAGTACGCGGTACAATCAGATATAAAAAAAAACGATAACACAAGAAAGTAAATAAGAACAGATATTTGAATAAGCCACGCAAAAAGAGGGGCAGAGTTGGTATCTTATTAAACTGTTAGAGAAAGTAAAGCATTACAGAGTCAGAGGTAGAGAATTTAGAGATCTTCTTCATCTACCTGAGGTCCTGCTCTGTCAATCCTTTCTAGTTCAGCATTTACCTTTGCTCTGATTGAGGCTAGATCCCTCGGATTCTGATAGTCAGCCCAATGGGGTGCAAGTTTGCAATCCAAATAGTTTCTGACAGCTTCTGCAGAATTCTTGCCATTCAGAATCTTCATTCCGTACCACATCTCAGCTTCTTGGATCGAACCACCATGGTTGATCTGGACAAGTCCATCACTGTCCATGAACAGATTCTCTCTTTGAAGAGGAGTCATCAATTTCCTCATCTGTTCAAATTGAACTCTATCTGGCCTTGACAGACCACTCTTCATCCAATCAGTGAATGAAAAGGATGAAGGCTTTTTCTTTGAGCTTCTAGGAGGAGGAGGTGGGGGTCTGGTGCCTGCAGCAGCTAGCCTTTTCTTTCTAGTTGCATCAAAATAAGGAGTAGGATCAACAGAGGAGGGTTCTCTGATAGAAAGAGCTCTGGTGCTGGGTCCTTCTTCTTCTCTGGTATCTTCCCCCTTTTTGGCATCACAAAGATCACCAAGGAGAAGTTCAATCTTGGAGAACTCAGAGGCTTGAGCATCTCTGATTTCATCCAGGGTTTCTGGCAGAGTTTGAGTGACAGAGGCAAGTCCTTCAATCAGGCTTTGTTGCTTGTCTACTGCAGATTGAAGATCCCTGGTGCTGACCTCTAGGAGCACCATCTTCTGGTACCGTTCTTTGTCAGATTTGAGAAGAGCTAGGCCTTGCTCTTGATGTTCCTTACAGAGGGAGTGTAAGATGTTGAGTTTCTGGGAGGAACTATCAGCAGATTTCTGAAGAATGTGAACAGATTCTGAGATCTTGTTGATTGTCTGGTTCTGGGCAAGCAGAGCTTGAGAGTGAGAGTGGAGAACAGAGTTGAGTCCACTAACATCTCTGGAGACAGAATCAATCCTCGAGGAAGACGAATGCATGAAGTTGTGCAGATTCTCTGTTAGTGCAGTAACTTTATCTGACAGATGTTGAAATCCTATAGTGATTTGCAGATTGGTATGGGTGAGTTCTTCATGTTGTTTGTCATTTAATTCAATAATCTTGCTCAGATCATGAACCAATATACCACCAAATGCTTCAGCAGATTTCACAAACTGGTTGAAGGGGATTTGGGGTTCTTCAGGAGTAAATCCAGGCATTTCCAATCCTCTGCCTTTTGGTAATGGAGGAGCTCTGTTGGATGGTGGAGGGGAAGGAACTCTGGGGGGTGTCCTTCTCCTTTTGGAGGTTTCATCAGCAGCAATGGAGGAGGTGAGGAATCCATCATTGTCACTAGATGAGGAGGGAACCCTGAAGATAGGTTTCTTCTTTGGTGTAGAGGCTGCAGAGTGATGTGAGGATCTCTGAGGTGAGGCAGATTTGGATGTTGGTAAGGGGTTCTGAGGGGTTGAGTTCTGGGGAAAAGGAATTATGGGTTGAGGAGTAGGTTGGTGTGAGGGAGATGGAGGGGGTGAAGGTGATCGATTTCTGGTAATTGAGGGTTGTTTGCAGGGTGAAGAGGGTCTGGAGTTGGGTTTCTGGTGAGATGGTGTTCTGGTGGAGGGTGAGGTTTTCTGTTCTGGTGAAGGGGTTTTCTGTTCTGGTGAGGGGGTTTTCTGGTGAGGTGGGGATAAAGGTTTAGAT
This sequence comes from Cuscuta europaea, assembly GCA_945859875.1. Classification (NCBI taxonomy): domain Eukaryota; kingdom Viridiplantae; phylum Streptophyta; class Magnoliopsida; order Solanales; family Convolvulaceae; genus Cuscuta; species Cuscuta europaea. The sequence continues at coordinate 2,011,964 of CAMAPE010000033.1, forward strand.
GGAGATTTGGAGGGTGAGGGTAGAGTAATAGGAGATTGGGGAGGGGAAGGAGGAGGTGTAGGAATTACCTCAAGAACAATCTCAGAGAACACGGATTCTCTCCACTCCTTGATCAGATTTTCCATAGTCAGAGCAATGTCATTCGCAGTGGATGGTTCTCCTTCCTCAAGAGCACTATGGCGAAATTTGATCATTGATTCTTTTCTATTCTTCTCCATCAGCCAAGTATCAAATGCTTCCATTTCTTCTTCTTCCAAGGCTTTGACATGCCTTTCTGGAGAAAGGTCAGATGTTGGAGCTTTACCTTGATATCTGTCTTTCTTCTTTTGTAGGACAGACATCAGAAAGGTAAGATTGAAGCATTTTGACACATCATCCGTGCCTACCCAGTGAAGAACAGCAGCTTCTTCTTCTTCATAGGCGTCAAAGTATTGGATGATTTGTTGAAGAGGTCCCATTCTCCATCTTCTCTAAGCTAGGACTCTGTCAAACTGCTTTTGCAGAATGATGTTGAAGTCGGTTTCTTGGTCCATCTCTGGTGAGGCTTCACGCTCTGGTGAGAGAGCAGAGTTTGGCAACTCTGGTGCAGATTCTGGGTAAGTCTCTGGTAGAGTGCCAGATTCTGGTTCAAGTTCCCCCTGAACTGCTGAATCCTTGGCAGGTGAGATTACTTTAGTCTTCCTCTTCTTCTGCCTTGGTTGAGTGGTTGAGTTGTCAGAGTCACCACTCTGCACAACCATCTTTCTTCTTTTCTTCTGCTTCTGTTTTCTGACAGGAGATTTCCTGGTTGCCTTTGGGGAGGGCAACTCTGGTGCAACCTCTTCTGCTGTTTTCTCCTCTGGTAGTGACAGATTGTCACTTTTCTTCTTCTGTCTGACTTCCCTTACAACCTGTGACTGCTCAGGTTGTTTGGGCTTTTTGGTGACTTTCTTGGCAGCAGGTTTGGCCTTAGCAGCCTGTTCTTCCCTTTTCTTCTCCAGCCTTTCCTCTCTCCTAAGCTCAGAAGAGATGGCAATATTGAATTTTGGTGAGGCTGTAAGGAAGATAGTCTTGGAGTGATCAACTGGGATGGGATCCCTGAGTTGAACTCCTTTTGCAGCAAGGATGGCAGAGATAAGAAGCCCATGTCCCATCTTGGTTGAAAAAAGACATGTTTCAGAGTCTTTCTTCTTGATGAATTCAGTTAGAGAGCCAAAAGTTACCTCGCCCCAATTGATATTCATGCCATGGTGAACTGCAAAGATTGCCTTGGCATTGCTTGTGTTCATCTCATCAGTTGAAGCAGTTTTGCACCACAAGCACTGGTGCAGAATGCTGACAAGCTTCTCAAAGTCTTTCTTCAGTAGAAATTTCTTCATGTAGAGTTTATCCAGTCCGGCAGCCTCCGGACGACAGTATGTCTGAACAAAGCCTTCAGTGGAGACTTCCACTGAGTCAAGAGCAATAAGATTGTTGGCTTCCGGGTCTTGGGAGTCAAGTTGAACTCCAAAGAATTCATTAAGTGCATCTGCATTCAAGAAGATGCGTTGACCCTGTACTGAGGAATGGACTCCGGTCTTGGAGATGGTGGCGTTGAGATAGAACTCAGCCACATCCTTGATGCTGAAGTGCTCATAGGGATGAGCAACAACCTTAGACAGTTGTGAATCAGTCATCCCTTGGATGATCTTTGTCATCCTCTTCTGGTTTTCTGCCAGGAGGGGTAGGGATGACATGTCAACCTTCATGCCTGTGACAACGTTGGCGATGAGAGTTTTTGCTTCTTCCTTAGAAAGGTCGTTGATGCTCAGGAAGTTCATTCTGAGTGACGGTTAAGAAAAGTTCTGGGGATTGGAGAGTTTTTAGGATCTGAAAGCTTTGAATGCTAGAGCAGTTTAAGAGAGATAAAGTTGCAGTAGGGATTTGGGTCGAAGACGGTGGATATAAAGGAGTTAGGAATAGTGGACGTTTGGTATATTGGCAGTTTCGAGGCAGCATTTAATGAAATGCGGGCGGAAAACGTTTCCGTTAGAAGAGTAACGATCAGGGGTATTTTGGTAAAAGACCGTTTCAGTTAATTAGGTCTAGCCCGTACCTCGAAATATTGCTAAGTCCACATCCGTATATGTTGTCTTTCGGTTGAGGAACTCTGGTCAGAGAAGGGGAGGTTCTCTGATGTGAGATTCTGATGATCAAAGATAGAGGTTCTCTGATCCGAGTTTCTGGTGCAGAAGAAAGTAGTTCTGGTTCAGTGAATCTATGGTTCATGCATCTCTGGGAAGATCATCCATCATTCCCAATTCTTCCCTTAGCTTGTTAAACCTTGCCTCAGGTAAAGGCTTGGTTAGGATGTTTGCAAGCTGGTCTTCTGTAGGTACATGCTCCATACAGATATGCTTCTTCTCAACATGATCTCTGATGAAGTGATGTCTGATCTCAATGTGCTTTGTCCTGGAGTGAAGAACTGGATTCTGAGTGATAGCAATGGCACTAGTGTTGTCACACCACAGCTTGATCTCCTTGGTTTGAATTCCATAGTCCTTCAGTTGTTGCTTCATCCAGAGTAACTGAGCACAGCAACTCCCAGCTGCAATGTACTCAGCCTCAGCTGTACTTGTTGAGATGGAGTTCTGCTTCTTGCTAAACCAGGAAACAAGCCTTCCTCCTAGCAATTGGCAGTGACCAGAGGTGCTCTTTCTGTCTAGTCTGCAACCTGCAAAATCTGAGTCAGAATAACCAATTAGTTCAAAGTTACCTCCTTTGGGATACCATAAGCCTGCATTTGGATTTCCTTTGATGTATCTGATGATTCTCTTTGCAGCACTTAGATGGCTTTCCTTGGGCTTTGATTGGTATCTGGCACAGATTCCAACAGAGAACGAGATGTCTGGTCTGCTTGCAGTTAGATACAACAGAGATCCTATGATCCCTCTGTATGTTGTTGCATCTACATCCTTTCCTTCATCATCTGGACCAATCCCTTGTGAAGTGTTCATGGGAATCTTCACTGATGATTTGCCTTCCACTCCAAACTTCTTGATTAGATCTCTGGTGTACTTCCCTTGTTGATAAAGATCCCTTCTGGAATTTGTTTGACTTGAAGTCCTAGGAAGTAACTGAGTTCTCCCATCATACTCATTTCAAATTGACTCTGCATCACTTGAGAAAATTTCTTGCACAATTCTGGATTAGTACTTCCAAATATAATGTCATCAACATATATTTGTACTAACAGAATATGATTAGCAACAGAGATTTGAAATAGAGTTTTGTCAACCTTTCCTTTAGTAAACCCATGGTTCACTAGGAAAAGGGACAATGTGTCATACCAGGCTCTGGGAGCTTGCTTAAGACCATAGAGGGCCTTTTTAAGCTTGTAGACACAAGAAGATTGAGTAGGAATGACAAAACCTGGTGGTTGTTCCACATAAACTTCCTCTTCAAGATCTCCATTTAGAAATGCACTCTTGACATCCATCTGGTAGACCTTGATGTTGTTGAAGGCAGCATAGGCTAGGAAGATTCTGATGGCTTCAAGTCTGGCAACTGGTGCAAAAGTCTCATCAAAATCTATTCCTTCTTCTTGGCAGTATCCCTTGGCTACCAGCCTAGCTTTATTCCTTACAATGTTGCCGGCTTCATCTGCTTTGTTCTTGAATACCCATTTGGTTCCAATGACATTCTGGTGCTTTGGCCTAGGAACAAGTTCCCATACTTTATTCCTTTCAAACTGAGTAAGCTCTTCTTGCATTGCATTGATCCAGTCTGAGTCTGCAAGAGCTTCTTCAACTGTCATAGGTTCCATCTGAGATATGTAGCAGGCAAGCATTGCTTATCTTCTAGCTGTGGATCTGGTTTGAACTCCACTTCTGATTTGACCAATCACTTGATTAGGAGGATGATCTCTTAACCAAGTTAGATTAGGTTCCGATAGGGGTTGTCTTGGATTCTCTTGATCTTCTTCTGATTCTTCATCACTCTCTTTGCCTTGTAGAATGGGATTCTGATGGTGAATTGGTATGGCATAGTTAGTTAGCAACTCTGGTGTATCCGTCTCTGGTGGATCCAGTTCTGGAGATTCTTCGAGATTTGCTTTCTCCAAGTTTTCAGTTATGCTCTCAACATAGTTGAGATCATCAAACTTGACATGAATCGATTCTTCAACAAGTAAAGTCCTTTTGTTGAGTATTCTGTAGGCTTTGCTGGTGCCAGAGTAGCCTAAGAATGTTCCTTCATCAGCTTTTTCTTGAAACACCTTGAGGTGATCCTTCCCATTGTTGAGTATATAGCATTTGCATCCAAATGCATGAAAGTAGCTGATGTTGGGTTTTCGTCCTTTCCATAATTCATAGGGAGTTTTCTGATGAGTCTTGTGAATCATGCTCCTGTTCTGGGTGTAGCATGCAGTATTGATTGCTTCAGCCCAGTATCTGTAGGGTAGACCTGATTCAGCAATCATGGTCCTTGCAGCTTCCTTTAATGTTCTATTTCTTCTTTCTGCAACTCCATTTTGTTGAGGGGTTCTGGCTGCAGAGAGTTGATGCATTGTACCATTCTGGTCACAGAAATCCTGTATGACCTTGTTGACGAACTCTGTTCCTCTGTCTGATCTGATGGCTTTGACTTTCTGATTCTGCTCATTCTATAGTAGCTTTAGCAGAGATGGTAGTTTCTGCAGAGTTTCATTTTTCTTGGTCAGAAAAATAGTCCATGTGAATCTGGAGTAGTCATCCACCATGACTAAGGTGTATCTCTTGCCACCAACACTTGGAGTTTCCATTGGTCCAAATAAATCCATGTGGATTAGATTCAGAGGACCAGTAGATAGGTTTCCAGCAATGGGTCTGATTGAGTTCTTCACTTGTTTTCCTTTCTGGCATGCACTGCATAAGTTCTCCTTTTTGTATACAAGGTTGGGTAGACCTTCAACAATGTGATCCCTTGCCAGTTTGTTGATTGTTTTGAAATTCAAGTGGCTCAGTTTCTTGTGCCATTCCCAACTGAGTTTTGAATCTCCTTTGGCTAACAAGCAAATTCCATCCTTTGCAGTTGACCAATCAACCACATAGATGTTTTTCTTCCTTGTTGCTGTTAGAACCACTTCTTTAGTTGTCTCATGCTTGACAGGGCATCCTTCTTTGGAGAATTCAACTGTGTAGCCTTTGTCACAGAATTGGCTAGCACTCAGCAAGTTGAATTTCAGTCCTTTGACATAGGAGACATCATCTATGATTATCTGGTTCTTTATCAGCTTCCCTCTTCCTTTTGTCAGGCCATCTTTATCATTACCTCCAAAGGTAACTCTAGGCCCTTTGACTTTCTGGAACTCTGTTAGGCAACTCTTGTCACCTGTCATGTGCCTGGAGCATCCACTATCAATGTACCAATCTTGCTCAGAGATGGCTCCAGCACACAGTTCCTACAAAATTAAAAGGAAGATTTAGGTACCCAAGCAATGTTGGGTCCTAGGGGGTTATGCAGTCTTGGCAGCCGGTACCACTTTGGTCTCATCAAGTGAAACCTTGGTGGGTGGTACCCATTGTCCACCTGGTAGTCATAGTAAACGGAAGTGTGATTCACTTTGGGCAGATGCTTGTGAGGATCATGCTTCCGGTTTACATACTTCTGCATAGCCTTTTTAGTTGGGTAGAAGTCCCATATACTATCAAGATCAGAGGGGCGATTAACTTTGGGCTTCTTAAGTTGACCAGCCAACCTTTTCTGCCTAAAGTTAACTTTCTCTTGATATCTGCCTTTCTGGTGATCATTTCTGACATGATTATCATGAGTTTGTCTGTTATGGTTTTGTCTTTGATTTTTGGTATTCTGAAAATCTTTCCTGTTGTTAGGTCTTCTGCCAGGTTCATTAACTTTTAAAATGGGTTTCTGTTGAACCTTTATCTTTTCCTTTTCTGGTCTGACATTCTCATGAATAACCTTGGTGCCAGATACACCAGCCTGACAAATGGGGCTAGAAATCAGTGGCACTATGACCTTGTCTGCCTTAGCAACTCTGGTGCTAGGCATTACAGAAGGCTCACCTGATTCTGTTGAGCCATAACCAAGACCAAAACCAGTGCCAATTTGTTGGTCAAGTACAATCTTTTCCATGGAAGACTGGGCCTTCTGGTAAGCTTTGTACTTAATCTCAAGAGGCTCTATCTCTCTTATTCTCTTTAGAAGAGAAACATTTTCAGCTTCCAGCTGATCTCTTTCCTTAATTAGAAGATTGATTTTGATCTCAACCTCCCTTCTTAAGTCAAGGATTTCAACCTTAAGCTTACTGTTTTCTTCTTTAACAGAAGAATAAGTGGTTTGTATGGCTTGAAACTCTTCCCAAAATTCTGACATTGAATCAGAATCAAAGGCTCTACCTACCGAAGAAAAACTAGAGTTGGAAGTAGAAGATACCTCATCATCAGATTGACCCATAAGGCATAGGTCTTCAGTTTCTGTGTCCAGGCAACAGAATGCTTCATCAGATTCTGATTCCGAGCTGGACTCTGTCTCGGAGAGGGGGTCCTTCTCTGGTTGTTCAGTGATGAGTGCTTTCCTTCTTCGGTGCTCGTATTTCTTTTCTCCTTCCTGGCCTTGCCTTTTGGAGACTATGGGGTGTGGACAATTGACTTTGAAGTGCCCTGGTTGTCTGCAGTTGTAGCAGAGAACCTCTCCACTACTTTCTGATGGTTTGGACTTCTGGTGTGGCTTTCTGCTAGTGAGTGGACTTCTGCTATCCTTCGGCTTCAGGAATTTCCTGAACTTCCTAGCAAAAGCCGCCATATACTCGTCAGTTAAAAGAATAGAAGGGTCAAAATTATTTACCTGAGAGGTGCTGGCAGTGAGGGCAGTAGTTGTTCTGTCCTCAACCTCTTCTTTCTCTTCTTCATTCATCTCAAACTCATAAGACTTGAGATCAGAGATGAGTTTCTCAGTGCTGTAGGTTCTGAGGTCCTTGCTATCTCTCATGGCAGTGACCTTCATCTTCCATGGTGAAGGTAAACCTCTGAGAACCTTCAAATTGATCTCCTTGGGAGTAAGTTCCTTCCCAAGTTCTGATATCTCAGCAGTGAGGGTGAGCAAGCGTGCATACATCTCAGCTATGCATTCTTTGGGTAGAAGTTTGAAATCTTCAAACTTCTTCATGGCAATAGTAAGTTTGTTGTCCTTTTCCTGGTCATCTCCAGCTCCTATCAGTGTAAGAGTATCCCAGATTTCCTTGGCAGATTTGCACTTTTTTATCCTTGTGAAGTACTTGTCATCAATGGCTTTGTAGAGGATATCCTTGGCAATGTTGTCAAGGTTGTACTTCCTCCTCTCTTCATTGGACCATTCATGGTGCAGTTTGGTGATCATTTGGGGTTGACCACTACCAGTGATATATTCAGGGTTGACCTTGGTGAACTCTGTGAAAGGTCCTGCATCAAGAACTTCCCACATTTCGTCATGGAGTGCGCAGAGGTGAGCTTTCATGCGGATCCTCCAGTCATCAAACTTTGTTACTGAGAACATAAGATTCTTTGAAAGAGTGTTATCCATAATATGATATTAAAGAGGCTAAAACAAGTGGATCTCTTGTTTAGTAAGTAACCTAAAAGATTACAAGAACAAGGAGGCTCTGATACCACTTGTTGGTCTCGTTTGTAATGGGAACAGTCTAGAGGGGGGGTGAATAGACTGTTCAGGAATTTAAACTTTTCTCCAAGTCAAGTTTGACTTATCAGAGATGGTCGAAATCTGGTGACAGAGATGGTCAAGTTCTGATGGCAGAACTAGACCAGGCAGCGGATAAGTTTCTGTCCGGGTAGCCTCTAGAAGAAAGCTAAGGCAAAGTGCCTTTCTGATAACTCTGAAGGAAGATCTGCTGGACACAGAGTCCAACCTTAAGAGTTAGTCAATAGAATCTTAAGTGCAGTAATTAAAAGCTTAAAGTAAATGACACCGGGTTTTTATAGTGGTTCAAGGAACAACTTGTTCCTCTAGTCCACTGTTCCACTAAGCTTGCAAAAACAACAGTTTACAACGCCTTAGTCTCTAGAGCTTAAGAAGCACTCCTCGTCTTCTTCAAGTCTAGTTGCCACCCGGGATGCAGTCCTGCTTCCTGATGGCTGGTCTCGTTTCACTGAGTTTCTTGAAGTATCCCCACTTCACTTACTCCAGCTAATTTGAGACGTCCCTTCTTTTTCAAGAAGTGTTTGATATAGAATCAGTTTTCTCCAACGTTGCTTCTTCACAAAAGATGAGTATATGAAGCTCTCGAAGTGTTGAAGAACTGAGTAACTTTGCCTTTTGCTAGTTGGATGAAGGTTAGGAAAGTTTATCTTCCAACTGTGGCCTTTTCTTGTTAGGAATGGAGTTTTAATCTCAAGAAGGTTGTTTACGCAAATTTATCTTGGCAAAGTTATTTTTCTTAGTTCTTCAGAGTGTATCTTTTATACTGGGAGCAGTCTTCCCGTTGGAGTGTAGAAGACAGCTTCATTAAATGCATGTACTGTTGACTTGACCGTTTGGTCCTCCGACTTGCTATTTTGGGGGCGTAAAGATACTCGCATGGTCAATCATCAGCTTTAAATATCTCTTCGTACGTACAACATTAAATGTGCATTTAATGCGTGTACAGTGCCATGCTTCCGTTGAAAGGTTTGTAACCGTTAGGGGATTTCCCGTTAGTTTAACGACCGTTGGAAGGGCTTCCGGAATCTGGTGGATTTAGCAGAGTCTGAAGAGGTTCTCTGGTCCAATCTCTGAAGTCCGTCTCTGTTGCCAACTCTGGTATCTTCCTGATAACCAGTTTCTGATGGCTTCTCTGGTGAGCAACTCTGGGAGCAACTCTGGTAGGGGCAAGATGGAACTCTGGCAGGCAGACTAAGCTAAAACATACAAAAGAAATTCTAATACACAATTTCTAATGGGGTACTTTCAAATTCTAATAAACCTAGCATCATCAAAATCTAAATACATTTATTCCTTACACTACCTCCAACAACAGATACATCATCGTCGCCATCGATTACTTCACCAAATGGGTGGAGGCGGAGCCCCTCGCCAGCATCACTGAGGCCAGGTGCCGTCACTTTGTTCTCAAGAACATCCTCACCAGGTTTGGCGTCCCTCAGCAGATCATCTCCGACAATGGGACTCAGTTTGAGACATCCCCCTTCTGTGCCCTTCTAGAGGCGTGGGGCATCAAACACACCTTCTCATCCGTTGCTTACCCCCAGGGCAACGGTCAAGTGGAGAACGCCAACAGGACCCTGCTTGAGGGCCTAAAGAAGAAGCTGGAGGCCGAAGGGGGTGGTTGGGTGGAAGAGCTCCACAACATCTTATGGGCCTACCGTACCACCCCTCGGTGGGCAACTGGCGAGACACCCTTCTCCCTTTGCTACGGATTTGAAGTCAAAGCCCCCACTGAGGTAACTCTCCCAACCCGAAGGGTCACACAATATGATCCGGAGGCCAACGACACCAATATGGCCCTCGATCTCCACCTTATTTCAGAACTCCAGGAGCAAGCCTTCATACGCGCAGAGAACTACCGAAGGCAGGTGAAAAGTTACATTGACGCCAAGGTTCACTCCAGGGAATTCCAAGTGGGGGACTATGTCCTCCGAAGAAGGGAAGGTAGCCAACCAACCGAGGGCGGAAAGATGGCACCAAAGTTCGAAGGCCCCTACATCGTGGCAGCCATCATCAAACCCGGAACTTACAAACTAAAACGCCCAAATGGGACTGAAGTCCCCACGCACTGGAATGTACATCACTTAGTTAAATTTTATCAATAACATCAGAGCGGCCAAGCCCTCATAACTAGTGAATGTATTATTTTAGAGCCCAAGGCCTAAGAATTCTGAAGAATGAAGGCATTTTGAGGACACCGTGAACACGGAACAAGATTATCACAAGGGCCAAGCCCTCATATCACCCCAGGCCCAAGGCCTCACCACAATAGAAGAACCCTCGGCACCAAGTGCCGAGGGTAGACAATACTATCACCTACAACAAAGTACCACATGTACCCAAAAAAGAAACCCCTCGGCACCTGGTGCCGGGGGGCACGCCACTACCAGCTTTCAACAAATAAGAAGAAACACCAAGTGTTTCCACAGAAGACCCTTCGGTACCAAGTACCGAGGGTAGATAACACAATCCCCTCCAACAATCGGGAAAAACACCAACTACTTTTTACAGAAGACCCCTCGGTACCAAGTGCCGGGGGCCGTACATCGGAACAAACACCAAGTGTTGTTTCCTAAGCCGTACCCCTCGAGGACGCCTATACCGAAGGCGCCACCTATCGGTGCCGGCAGCACGTAGTGCACCTGGCCATTTGCAACCAGTGTGCAAATGAAAACCCTTCCCTGAAATGTTTTCCGCGTCATCACCCCAAGGGTATGACAGGCATGAGAAATGCCCAGGATTCGACTTTCAAAAACGGAACTGATAGAGTATATCTAGAGAGAAGTGAGAGCTAGAGAGAGAAGTGCAATAATATGCTTCAATAGAATGATTTTGTAACCCCTATAACTACTTCCAAAGGGAGTATTTATAGAGAAAATTAGGGTTGGGCTCCCAAGTCTCGGGCTTGGGAGGCCCATTTACAACTGGACCGCTACTGGGCCGAATACAAAGCCACTAATGGGATGTACAAATGAATAAGTATAAAATCCGATTCTGGGAGGTCTTCGTGGCCGACGAGGGCATGGCCGACGAGGGCACGGCCGACGAGGGCACGGCCGACGAGGGCACCCGGGTTCCTTGGACTCAGGACCATAATCCGAGTTGGCCCCTTTTCGGCCGACGGGGGCGTCTTGGCCGACGAGGGCGCCACTCTGTTGTCTTGTGCTTTCTGTTCTTCCGAGTATGTGGGTCCGGGGGCTCAGATCCATATACTCCATCAGGAGTCCCCCACTCTCTAAGCTGAGACGTAGACGAAGTGAAGGAGAGTAGATTCCTGTGCTTTAGTGCTTTTGGCCAATGCGGGCATCCCCGGGCTATTAGCCGTTGCGGCGTTGGCGTTGTTTCCTCTTTGATGATTCTGTTCTGTGCTTTGGCCGTTACCTGTCCCTCGCTGTGGGCGGGGAGGCCGTTGTTTCCTTAAATGTGTTCACTTGAGGATGATGAGTGTCTTGTTTCAATGGCGGCCGTTGAAGGCACGCTTTCCCTTTCCTGGACGTTGGTGGTTGAGGTTTATGTTTGGGCTGTTGAGGCCGTTGAGGTTGTTCCTTGCTTTGAGGACGATGGCGTCCTTTCCTTTGGGTGGCCGATGAGGGTGCTCGCGCACTCCTTTTGGCCGTTGTTGATGATGTCATGTGACTCTGGCCGGTGTGTCCATCGTGATGCGTGGACGATGTGGCCATGCTTTGTGGTCACATTCATGTTCTTTGCATTGTTCCTCTTTGTTTTGTTGAGGCCGGTGTAGTCCCCCAGTCCCCCACTGCTTCAGGCCGAAGAGTGTGAGGGGTGAAGGAGTTGCTTGAGTCCCTGGCCGAAGCGGCCTCTCCGTAGTCCCCCTGAATCCAACCCTCATGGCGATTTTCTGGCCAAGGTAACCCTGTGGGAGAACCCTTGTGCGCAGATCGCTTGTAGAGAGTTATCATCAAGGGTCATGACGAGGAGCCGATGGCTTGTGGGCTCTTGTTTCCTTTGGTCCTATGGCCGTTACGTTCCTGGCCGTTGTCGTCTCCTTATTGCTTGGCGAGCAAGTGGGACGTTGCGGGCGCTTGCTGGCATTTGTAAAGCCGGTAAGCGTGTGGGCCGTAGAGTCTTGTAACACCCCCAAATTTCCCGCCCAAAAACAATGATATATTTAAAAGAAATACTTTATTCATTCATCAAAGAGTTAAAGAAATACAGCGGAAGTCTAAAATAGGGAAACGGGTGTTACCGCCACATCCGGTCATCTCTCAACCGGATGCACAGGCAACTAGAACAGAACAACTAATTTAATAAAAGTAGAGTGTTTGAAAAGTAAATGTTTATTTCATGACTAGTGTAACTAAGGCGACTTCTAACTCGCTCTCGGCCATGCAAGCAATCATCACTCGACAACATCATCCTCACCTGCACAAATAAAGTGCAGAAACAAAACAAGGAAAAGAAAACAAAAATTAGCTTTAGAGCTAAGTAAGTACTACCCAACCCCGTAAAATAATCATGTTTGACTAAAATAGATTTTTATATAATAATATATAAAAATACTCACACCATCGAAATTCTTTTCACTTTGATTTTTATCAAGACTACTTCTTTACAAAAAAAAAAATCCTCAACTTCTCTATAAAACTTCATAATAACTTTTCTCTTTGATTTCCTCAAAAATCACTTCTTCTCTAACTTCCTAGTAATTTAGAAGGGCGGTGCTCAACCTTTCGGTAGAGCCCGGTGGACCGTGGTTACGGACGGCCACCCCGAACAAGTGCCGGTACCACAACTGCTCTGTTGGAAACGAAACGACTACCTTAAGTGTGCACACCCCCTAAAAGGGATTCCAAGCCCCCCGAGTAGTAAGTCGTAACGAGTAGTCGGGACTCAGTCTACCAACTACCCCTGAATAAGATATTTTGAATGACTAGGGACTACTACTACCATAACTTCTTCTTAAAAAGGGATCATCGATCCAAATATCACTTTAAACTCAAACTGTACTTCTTAGTAGTAGCAGACCTAATCACCCTCCACATTTATCCGGACGTGGAAAACCGACACCACGGATTTCTCCCGTGATGCTCACCTCTTATAAAAATGTAAATTTTATCTTCAATAAATAATACTTCAAAAATACTTCTCAATTTTTCTAAAAAGTCTTGAAGGTATTTAAAAATATTTAAATACCCTAAAAGTACTTAATTTATATTTCTCAACTACCATATATATAATATCTCTTCAAAAATCACATACACAAAATTCAACAATTCACACTTATTCACATAATGCATAATAAGCATATAATACGAGGAAACAATTTTAGATTGGCAGAGAAACTTACCTCTAGTCCGGGTGCTCCTAATTCTCTTCTTCTACTCCGGTCTCTAAATAATCACCTTTTAATTAAGATGATATAATTAGTCACTTACTCTTTAATAATTATTTTACTCGATTTTTACCTTTTATTTTATTTTTCGAATTCACTAATTCAATTATTTTATTATCCGCGTTAATCACTTCTTATTAATTAAATTACCTTATTAATTCCGTCGTTAATTAAAATACTTAAATTCTAAAACATACGAATTTAATTAATTACAATATCAAATTTCTAATTTAATAATCATCTTTTTATTTACTCAACTCCTAAAGCATATGGTATGGCTTAATATTATATCCGAATTATTTTTAATCTAACTAATCAAATATCAAAATTAGTTTATATTAACATTATTAGCCTTAATAAATCCGAATTAACTAATATATTCGGATTTTATTAATTACTTAAACACTTAATATTTTAAAGTCCGAAATTATGCAAATTTTATATTACTCTACCTTAATTAGTCCAATAATTAGTGAAAACAAAATCTACCAATTTATTTAATCTAATCATGATACCAAGTCGAAATAATTATTTTAATATAATATTCTTTAATGAATATTAAACTATAAATTCATTTCATCGATAATAAAAAATTTATTATTTAATTACTTAATTAGCTTTATATGGTCCAATTTAATAAAATAGCCAAGAGTCGACTTTATAAATTAATAACCGTTCATAACTACATTTTGGTTATATATTTGGCTTAGGTTGTCCAAATATTTATTTTATAATTCATTTTCCTTAATTATTCATTTATTTTCGTATATCAAATAACCGGTCCATTTACAATTAAATATACTAATATTAATTTTTATTAATTATAAATGGTCCATAATGTCTTAGTTAGTCTTATATTTATCCTAGTTTGCTCCAATATTTATTTCATAATTAATTTCGCCATTTACTTATTTATTTACTAATTGTGTACAATTTGGCCCAATTACCATTAAATCAATTAAAAATAGCTAAAAATATTATTTTTCAATTCTGGTTGGTCCGAACATGTATAATTACACCAGGTATTTAATTTATATTTTTCCAGATTTTATTTATTTCATTTACTATTTTATTTTTAATGTTTATTGCAACTGGGCCGAACTGGCCCAAATTTAATTTTTCTGGCCCAAAGATCAGGCCCAAGACAGACCCCAGCCTTGGCTGGGTTGTCTTCTCCGGTGAATCGCCGGAAAAACGGGCAAGAAGGGGGGAAAGAGCCTACCTCGACGGAAACGGCCAACGGGGTAGCGGTGCACTCCTCTCGGGACGGCGAAGGTCGGTGAAGGGTTGGCGGCGGCGACGGCGGCTCCTGCTCCTCCGTTTTCTGTCGGGAAAGTTTTCCGACGAAAACTCCGGCGAGCGTTTTCTCCCTCGTTTCACGACCGTTTTCAATGATTTTTCCTCCGTTGGATTCCTCTCACGAAGGGGAAGGTCTGGGAAGCGTTTTCAGGGCTCGGTTTTGAGTCTAGCGATGGGTTGGAAAAATTCAGATATATATATATATGTATATTTGCGTTTTCCGACGGAAATTTTTTGGGATGAAAGGCCAGGCAACTATTCTGCTATTTATAGGGATGGCTGGGTGTAAAGCTTGTGATTTAGATCCTAAAATCTTGCTCCTATAATTTTTTTTCTCTTTTTGAACGTTACTTACGTTGGGATCTCCTTCATAATTTTTTTTTTTTAAAAAAATTTCCTTTGCTGGGATTATGAATAACTGATGCGTAAGTTAAAAAAGAAAATCTTGTTTCTTTAATATGCAGGTCTAAAAAAAACGTATAGAATTATACGTATAGTGTTTATATATTTAGGGGTAAAAATGGGAATTGTGTTTTGTAAAAATAAAATATAGCTTTACTTCTTATGTCATATGTATAATTGGTACTTGATATAAAATATTACTTCTTTTATCGGACCATTTTTATCTGACTAAAAATGTCACAATTGTTAATTTTCTGTCTGGTTCGCTTGTTTCATAAAATGTTGTTCCTATTACTGAAATATTTTTATCTGACTAAGACGTCATAAATTTTGAAATTTTTCTCTGATTAGAATGTTACAACTGTTGAATTTTTGTCTGACTCAATTAATAATTAAAATGTCACTTCCGCAATATTTTATGATTTATCTGGCTAAAAAATATTTTTATTTATTTATTTATTATTATTTTTTATTTAAATTTTTGGAGTGTCACATTCTACCCTCCTTAAAAGATGTTTCGTCCTGAAACATTACTATATCTAAATAATCAAATTCTTAAGTGTTACATTCTACCCCTCTTAAAGAGAGGTTACGTCCTCGTAACTCAAATTTTACCTTATTCAAAATAACTCTGGATAACGTTTGCACATATCGTCCTCAGTCTCCCATGTGGCATTTTCGGCCAAATGGTTAGACCACAACACCTTCACCATCTTAACCGATTTTCTTCTAGTCTCACGGGTCTTAGTATCCAAAATCTGGACTGGCCTCTCCTCGTAAGTCAACGATTCATCCAACTCGACCACCTAAAAAGTCGAGGTTAGATGTGATACTTGGATCTAATAATTATCATAAGGTTACGATTCGTACCTCGGGGCTAAGAATATGGGATTCGTCGCGGACATACCTCTTCAATTGGGAGATATGGAAAACGTTGTGTACCTACGCATAGCACACTTTAGGTTTTGAGAGATACTTACTAAGGTATTCACTAACGAGCGGTTATAGTATGTTATACCTTAGCCAACTCGGTGGGTAGAGCTAGCCGATATGCCACTCTTCCCACTCGCTCGAGGATGTCATATGGGCCAATGAACCTCGGGCCTAGCTTTCCCTTCTTTCCAAACCTCATTACTCCCTTGGTCGGGGAGACTCTGAGTAGGACTTTTTCTCCCGCTTCAAATTCGGTTGGCTTCCTTCTCAGGTCTGCATAAGACTTCTGACGATCTTGTGCAGCTTTCATTCTTGCTTGAATCGTCTTCACTTTCTCTATGGTGTCTTGGAGGTAATCCGGCCCTAACACCACTTGATCTTCCATGTCACCCCAGCATAGTGGGCTTCTACACTTTTGACCATATAGAGCTTCGTACGGGGCCATTTTGATACTGGCATGGTAGCTATTGTTGTACGAAAACTCTATTAAGTCTAAGTGTTCGTCCCCCATTGGTGGCCGTTGGTGTGGCCATTGGGAGGGTGCCACGTGTAGTGACCGTTGGGTGGGGGGTTCTATAAATACCCCTCCCCTCCGAAGAGAAACCACATTTGCATTCTGAATTGTCGAAGTGCTGGCCATTTTTCTAGAGAGATAAACTCCCAAGCTTGTTCTTCGTGTTCTTCGTTGTTCAAGGTTAGTGTTCATCGCGATCTTCCTCACTTTTCATATTTTGCTTCCTAGACTATTGATCTAGTGTTAGGCGTTTGAACACCCTTAGATCTTAAGTTAGTCTCCTTAGGCCCGTAGTAGTAGTTATGAAGAGCTTGAACGAAGACTACTACCCCTATGACGACCAGCCCTCCACGAGGTCACTTGACTACGAGGTGCTCGAGGAGTTCGAGGAGGAGATGGAGCACTTGAGTCCTTACAAATCCGAAGAGCGGATGGACGACGAGGTCGAGGACGAGGAGTCCGCCTCTTCTTCAAGGGGCGAGGACGCAGGTGCGTCCCGAGTGCTGGACGGGGCATCCACTTCCGCTGTCATTCCGTGCCCGAAGCCGGTGTCCGCCGTTAAGGGAGCCGCTAAGCCGAAGAGAGTGAGGAGGCCGAAGAGTGGGCCGGGCATCTCCTACCTGGATCTCACCAACATCTACCTGATCAAGCCGGAGAGCAGTGCGGCCGACTATCTTGTTGCTCAAATGTACGTGGGGCCGTTCGGGCGGGTTAGGGCACCCAGGTCGACGGACCATGTTCTTCTTCCACCACCGGGATACTTTGGAGTATACCCGATGAGTTTCGCTAAGGGGTTGAGGTTCCCCCTTCACCCTTTCATTACTGAGTACCTGGACATGGTAGGGCTTCCTCCGGCCCTGCTGACGCCGAACAGCTACTCCTTGATGGTGGGGTTTTTGCTCCGGTGTGAGGAGTTGGGTTACAGGCCGACAACGGCACTATTCATGAATCTGTACCAGATCGGCCGAGGAAGCCACAAGAACTGTGCAGCCTATGCTACTCTTCAACAGCTGCCGAAGAAGAGGAGCTTCACGGATTTGCCTACGTCCATTCATGGGTGGAAGAGCAAGTTCGTGTTTGTGTCCATTGGTGAGAGTGGCACCGAGTTTCCCTCCCTCGGCCACACCGAGAGGTTTAACCTGCACGACCCGCCGAAGAGCTCTATTTTGGACGCTCAGGTGGAGGCTTTCTTGGAAGGGGGGCCGAGGAGCGTGAAGGATTACATTACTGAATACAAGATGGCCGCCCTCGGCTTCTTGAGGTACCATGTCTATGGTGACAAGGAGGATGACCTCCAACTCTAGCCGAGGATGACCACCACCTTTGAAGAGGTCGACGGCCCGGATTTGGGCATTCCTGCTGAGGCCGATGGTAATTACTTCTTCGGCTTTCTGTCTTTATGTTTTGTTCCTTTGTCTTACTAATCTGTTTGCGTTTTTCCTTTGTAGACTTTGCAATGGATCGTCGTTCCATAATGGCTATTGCCAAGGCCAAAGCGGCCGAGGAGTTGGCTGCTAAGGCGGCCGAGGCGGCCAGACGTGCCGCGGCCGATGGGGGCGGGGCTAGTACTGGTGCGGCCCCAAAGCCTACCCCATCGAAGAAGAAAAGGCCGGCCACTGACGGCCAGAAAAAATTAACTGAGGCCGGCCTGAATGTCTCCAAGAAGACAAAGAGGGCACCTTCTCCTTCCCCGGCTACCGAGGCCGGTACTCTGGTTGTTCCCAGCGTGGACGATGGTGGTCCCGTCGTGGACCTGACTGTTGCTGGTGATGCTGCCCCGTCGCTTCCTCTCGTCCAGGAACCGAGGACGAAGAGGGTCGGCAAGGAGATAGCCGGTGCCACCTACCAGAAGATGGTAGAATACCCCATCGGCGGGGGTGTGTTCGATGATGTTGTCCTGGGGCACGACGTCCTGGCCCAGGCTATGCCGGCCAAAGATCGGGCTTACTTGAAGAAGCTCGAGGACGTTAAGATTTACGAGGGCGGCATGGACCTCCTCGTCCAAGTAAGTTACTTTCCTTTGTAAGTGACGTTTTTCTCGTCGTCCGTGTAGAATCATTTGCCTGACTTTTGTTTCCCTTGTTTCTTTAGAGTGCCTTCATGCTTATGGAGAGCCACAAGAGGCAATACCGAGAGATAGCTCGCTTGAAGGAGCTGGAGCAGAAGGCTGCCTCGGCCGACGAGGCGGTAGCTTGCCTGGACCGGCTTCGGGAGGATGCCAGGGCGTTGCAGGCCAGGGCCGATGAAGCCGCCGCAGCCAGGGACGATGCCCTGGCCAAGCTCGAGGAGAGCAAAAGGGAGCTCGAGGAGTCCCAAAGGGCCCTGGAGGCCGAGCGGCGCAAGAGCGAGGAGGCCGTCAAGGCGAAGGCTGAGGCCGAGGCCGCCGTCGTGAGGGCTGCTGATGAGGCCGTTGAGAAGTTCCTGGCCGAGGGGTGGAAGGCCGATGAGAGGCTTCCCTGGTGCTACGGGGTGGTGGCCGCCAGGCTTGAGAGTTGGGGGATGAACTCCCCCGCCGGCCAGGAGTATTTCAGCCGAGAGATGTCCGTGTATTATAACATGGGCCAGGAGCGGATGCAAAGGCTCCTGTGTCGGCGGCTCTCTCGTGCTTTGAAAGCCATGAACTATAGGTCTGGGTGGGCTAGACGGAACCTGAAGCTGCCGAAGCTGATGAAGGATCCAGAAGAGCAGGCAAAGTTTCCCTTATCGGAGCGGGAGTCCCCAATTGAAAGCTCCGGCCTTGGCGAGCCGGATTACACCGAGTTTGATTTTTTGGACGATGCCACAAGTGCTGCAGCCGCCGCCGGCCAGGAGGCTGAGGCCGAAGAGGGAGCAGACGAGGCCGAAGAGCCAGCCGCAGATGGAGGTGCTCCAGAGGCTTGATCGGCTACTCCTTTGTAGTTAGTTTTCATTTTTGCCCAAATGATGTAACGGCCGAAGAGCCCACCTTTGTATTGAAAGGAATATAAATGAAATATTTTTGCTGTCCTGATCGGCTTTCAATTCCTTGTATGCTTGTTTTGCTATTTGTTATTTCAATTCTGAAATGTCTAAGTGTCAAGGTCATAACTTGGGTCACCCGCGAGTGTCCGCTACGTCCATGAGGTCGGCCTCCCTGTCCGGTGGCCTGGTCGGCCTATTCATCTCTGCCTTACTATCAGGACACTTAGGAATTTTTTCAAAAAATTTCCTAAGTGTTTTGATCCACTTAGTTGCTTTCTTCCCGGTCTAGTGGCTTGGTCAGCCTGACCGTCATTTCTGTACTATCACAACACTTAGGATTTTTTCCAAAAACTTCCTAAGTGGTTTGATTCTTGTAGTTGCTTCCGGCCTGGTGGCCTTGTCGGCTTGACCGGTGTTGATGCAGTATCATAACACTTAGAATTTTTTTTTAAAAAAAAATTCCTAAGTGTTTTTGGATCCACGAAGTTGCTTTCTTTCCGGCCTGGTGGCTTTGTCGACTTGACCGGTGTTTCTTTGCTATCATAACACTTAGGATTTTTTTTTTTAAATTTCCTAAGTGTTTTGGATCCACTTAGGATCTTTTTCCCTTATATTTTTTTTTCGTTTCGGGGGGTATCCTTCTTTCAGGCTTCGGCCGAAGGGTGTGCTCGTCCTTCAGCCGGTTCGGACTTCGTTTATAACGTCCGTGATCTCAGGGCGGGTCCCGTCGCCTATTTATGACGCGGGCTAGACTTTTGGTCGGTTTCCAACGGCTGTCGTTGCCCATCCCTGAGTTTTGGGATTTTGTCACCTCGACCATGATTCCAGGCTTGTCGTCCTGCGATCTGGCGCGTGGACGACGTGGTGAGCTTCCCGTTTCAAGACGTGGGCCGTTTGCGGGCCCCTCGTCCTGGGGACATCGTCGGCCATACCTGAGCGTTTCACTTCTAGGCTTACGGGGCCAGGACGATGTGCTCTCTCAGCTGGGCCTGAGCCCTTCGCTGATACAAAATACAATGGAGTGCCTGAGCTGGTTGCTCGTAGGCTTCAAATGCAAGGGGCCTCATCGGCCATACTTGAGCCTTTCGCTCTAAGGTGGGCGACGGGGGCACCTGCTGATATTTTACTTTAAATTCCGGAGAAAAAATCAGAACATGATTTTATTCAAAAGTGGCTCGAGACCGAGGGTGGCGTTCAATCAGTAACCCGTTAAGGGGTGAGGGCTTCGCCGTCTGCACCTCCTTCGGATCACTGATAAAACTTCACCAGATGGTGTACATTCCACGTTCGTGGTACATTGGACCCATTCGGGCGTGTAAGCTTGTAGGTGCCGGGTTTGACCACGACACTGACGATGTAGGGCCCTTCGTACTTCAATGCTAGCTTGCCACCCTCTGTCGGCTGGCTTGCTTCCCTTCAGCGGAGGACGTAGTCCCCCACCTGAAATTCCCGGGAACGTACCTTGGCGTCATAGTATGATTTTACTTGACGCCGGTAGTTCTCTGCTCGGACGTAAGCTTGTTCACGCCTCTCATCAACCAGGTGTAGGTCAATCTTCATGTTCTCTTCGTTGGTGTCAGGCTCATATTGTTCCACCCGTCGGCTGGGGATGGCAACTTCCGTGGGCGCCTTTGCTTCAAAGCCGTAGCACAGGGCGAAAGGCGTTTCACCTGTCGCCCTCCTCGGCGTGGTTCTGTAGCACCACAGGATGTTGGGGAGCTCGTCGACCCAACTGCCTCCTGCGGCCTGGAGCTTCTTCTTCAGCCCCTCCATAAATGTTCTGTTAGCGTTCTCGACCTGCTCGTTGCCCTGAGGGTAGGCAATGGAGGAGAAACGATGCTTTACCTCAAACTCTCGGAGGAGTTCTTGGAAAGGGGCTGCCTCGAATTGGGTGCCGTTGTCTGATATAATCTCCTGGGGGACGCCAAAGCGTGTGATGATGTTCTTGTAAACAAATTTTTGGCATCTGGCCCCCGTGATGCTGGCCAAGGGTTCCGCCTCGACCCACTTGGTAAAGTAATCGACGGCGACGATGATGTAGCGGTTATTCCCGGCGGCTCTGGGCAGGGGGCCGACCAGGTCAATCCCCCATCTGGAGAATGGAATTGCGGTGCTGACAGGGGCATAGTTGACAGCTGGCCGACCAGGGGCCTTCTGGAGCACCTGGCAGGTGGTGCACTTCCTAGCCAAGTCAGCGCAGTCGCGTGCCATCGTCGGCCAGAAGAAGCCGGTGTGAGGAGACGCCGAGACATGCTGAAAGGGCCCTGGTGTGAGGAGCAGACGCCACAATGAACTTCTTCCATGGCTATGTCGGCCTCATCCTGGTGCAGGCATCGGAGGAGGGTGCCATTATAGGACCGTTTGTAGAGTTTGCCATCTTCGATGGTGTAGCTTGGGGCCCTGAGTTTGGCAAGTTTGGCCCTCTCCTCGTCCGGGGGCAGCTCCCCCGTTGTAATGAAGGTGGCGATGTCGGAGATCCAGTCCTCTGGTCGCTGTTGGACGCACAAGACGGGGCTGGCATGGATGCTGGACATGCTCAACTCCTCGATCTTGGCCAACTGGGAGATGTGCTCCGGGGTGTCCGAGCTGAGCTTGGAGAGGATGTCGGCTTCGGCGTTCTCGGCCCTTGGGATCTGAGTGATCTCGTGGGTTTCAAACGCTTTCAGCAACTCCTCCGCCGCTTGTTTGTACTGTTTCATCCGGCCTTCCTTTGCTTCGTACGATCCCTCCACCTGGCCCACTACCAGTTTGGAGTCGCACTTGTTTTTGAGGTGCTTGGCCTTGAGGCCGGCGGCGAGTCTGAGACCGCTGAGGAGGGCCTCATACTCGGCTTCGTTGTTGGATACCCTGAAGTTGAAGCGGATGGCATAGTAAGCTCTGAATCCTTCAGGGGATATGAGGACGCCGCCGCCGCCGCATGATTTCGCGGCCGACGAGCCGTCAGTGAACAGGGTCCACGTATCGTCCGGCTCCGGCCCGGGGTTGGCGACGGCCGTCTCCCTTGCTGTGCATTCAATGACGAAGTCGGCCAAGGCTTTCCCTTTGATAGATGGCCTTGGCTTGATCTCAATTTGAAATTGGCTGAGGAAAATTGCCCATTTCACCATCCTCGAGGAGCTGGTGGGGCTCCTCATGAGTGCGCCGAGAGGCTGCTGGGTCAGCACATGGACGGTGTGGGCCTGGAAGTAGTGTCCAAGCTTCTTCACTGTATGGACGATGGCCAGCACCGTCTTCTCGATGGGGGAGTACCTGAGCTCGGCCTCCCTGAGTGTCTTGCTGATGTAGAAGATGGCCTTCTGCACCCCTTCGTCCTCACGGATGAGCACGGAGCTGATGGCCGACGTGCTCACCCCTAAGTACAAGAAGAGGGTTTCGCCGGCTTTGGGCTTGGAGAGCACGGGTGGGGACGACAGGTACCTTTTCAATTCGTCGAAAGCTTCCTGGCACTCCGTCGTCCACTTGAAGCTGTTTGCCTTACGCATGATCTGAAAGAAGGGGAGTGCCCTCTCGGCCGACCTGGAGAGGAAACGGTTCAAGGCCGCCAGGCGCCCCGTCAGTCGTTGTACTTCCTTGACGTTACGGGGCGGCTCCATGTTGATGATAGCTTGCGTCTTCTCCGGGTTTATCTCGATGCCTCTCCGGCTGACCATGTAGCCGAGGAACTTGCCACCCTGGACGCCGAAGGCGCACTTCTTGGGGTTGAGCCGGAGCCTGAACTCCTTCATGATTTCAAAGATTTCCCGGAGGTCGTCGGCGTGGGAGGAAGCCTGCCTGCTCTTGACGATCATGTCATCGACGTACGCCTCCATCGTCCGACCAAGGACCGCTCTGAAGATCTTGGACACCATCCTAGTGTAGGTGGCGCCGGAGTTTTTGAGTCCGAAGGCCATGACTAGGTAGCAAAAGATTCCCTCTGGGGTCATGAATGCCGTCTTCTCGGCGTCATCTTCATGCATGGAGATCTGGTGGTACCCTCTGAAAGCGTCGAGGAACGACATCAACTCGCACCCCGCCGTCTCGTCCACCAACTGATCAATGTTGGGGAGAGGGAACGGGTCCATGGGGCATGCCTTGTTCAGGTCAGTGTAATCAACACACATTCTGAACGTCGGCGGTTTCTGGGCGAGGACAACGTTGGCCAACCATGTCGGGTACTTCACCTCTTTAATGTGTTTGATTGATAGGAGCATGGTGACCTCCCCTTTGACGAAGTCCCGCCTGTCGGCGGACAAGTAGCGTCGCTTCTGTTTGACAGGCGCGGAGGCCGGATCGACGGTCAGCCGGTGAGTGATCACCTGGCGGCTGATGCCTGGCATATCGTCCGGGCCCCACGCGAAGACAACGGCGTATGACCGTAGGACGAGGAGGATGGCGTCTCGTTGGTCCTGGGGGAGTTGCTTTCCGACTCTGAGAACCCGCTCCGGCCGGGAGGTATCCAGAGGGAATTCCTCGACCTCCTCGGCCGGCTCCGCATGTGGCCTCTCCTCGTCCATGGCGACGGCGGCCGTGATGGTGTCTATCCTCTGGCCTTCCCTCTCGGCCGGCCTCGTCAGTTTGAGGTAGCATGCCCTGGCTATCCTATGGTTTCCTCTGGCGTAGCCGATGCCGCTGCTGGTGGGGAACTTCAGACACAAGTGCTTCATGGAGATGATGGCCTCCAAGTCCTCCAGCGCTGGCCGGTCCAAGATCAGGTTGTGGGCGAACTGGAGGTTGACCACCATGAACTCCATGTCAATTTTGGCGTGGTGGGGGCCGTCACCGACCTCCACGGGGAGGACTATCGTGCCCTCGGCGTCGATAGAGTCCCCGGTGAAGCCGGATAACGGTGTCTTGATCGGCTTCAGCAGAGCTCTGTCCAGCTTCAGCTGCTTGAATGTGTCCAGGTACATCACGTTAACAGAGCTCCCCGTATCGATGTAAGTACGGTGGATGATGGAGTCACCGATCTCACACCGGATGACGATAGCGTCCCTGTGTGATTCCGTACCTGGAGGCAGATCCTTGTCGGTGAAGGTGATCGCCTCCGTTCGCTGCTTCTTCGGCTGGGGGGAACGTGGGATACCTCCCCAATGTAAAGGGATTGGGACCATTTCTTTCTCTGAGTGGCGGAGTCCCCCCCAGTGTTCCCACCTACGATGAGGTGGATGTGATTCTTCTTCGGCGGGGGCTCTTCGAAGTCCTCGTCGTCGCTGAGCCTACCAATCTCCCGCTTCTTCGCAGAGGGTTCGCCCCCATGTTTGCCGGTGTTTACCCAAGTGTTCTTGCGTGGGCCACCTTTGACAAACTGGGAGAGTTCCCCCTGGCGAATAAGGCGCTCGATGGCTTTCTTCAGTGTGATGCAATCGTCGGTGTTGTGCGACGAGTTCTTGTGGAACCGGCAGTATGTGCCGCCCTGCTGGATGGCAAGGATCTCCTCGGCCGGCCGAGGAGCCTGCTCGATGAGGCCGTGCTTCTCGGCATAATCGAGGATGGTGCCGACCGGGTGAGTGAGGGAGACCCTCGGCCGTTCCAACCTCGGCCGCCAGTGGCGATCTTTCTTACTCTGTCCACCAGAGCCGTGACGGCCCTGGGCACCCTGGCCGGCCGGGGACGGACCCGGGGCCGGCGAAGGATTTGTCTTCTTGGAGGGATGGCCCCCCTCCTTCTTGTGATTGTGGAGCTCGTCGGCGTCGGCGTACAAGCCTCCGCGCTGGAGCACCTTGGCGTACGACCTCGGAGGGTCGGTGATGAGGCTCCTAGCGTACGGGGAGCTGCGGAGGGCTCCCTGGTACAAGGCGGGGAGGGTGCGCTCATCGGCCCCCTCGACCTCCTCGGTTTCCCTCGTCCACCGATCAATGAAGGACCGGAGGGACTCCTCGTGCAGCTGCTTGACGGAGAGGAGGTGGGTGAAATACTTCTTCGCGCGCTTCCTCCCGGCAAAGTGAGTGAGGAAGCGCTGGGCGAGATCCTGCCATGAGTCGATGCTTCCTTCGGGGAGCCCGTTGAACCACTCGTACGCTGGCCCCTCGAGAGTAGAGAGGAACCAACGGCAGAGGTATTCGTCGGACGCGTTCACCATCAGCATGTTGTTCTGGTAACGGCTGAAGTGCTCCTGAGGGTCTGATCGGCCATCGTAGGACTTGATGGCGTTCCCCCTGTACTTCTCCGGGATGGGGGCCGAGAGGACCCTGTTGGTGAAAGGGGTCCTGGTCCTGACCTGGATGATGGGGTCACCTCGCCCTTCGGCCAGCTCCCTCTCCAGGGCGCTGACCTTGTTCATGAGCGTGTTGAGGCCGGGGTCGTTGGAGGCGCCGGCCGTAGGGATGTTGGCCGACTGCTTGGCCTCCATCTGAGCCAGCCTTCTTTCCAGCTGGGCGATGACCTCGTCCCGGGGGTCCCTGTCGGCCGCGGCGGCGCCCGGCTGGTTCCTCAGGCGCTCGTTGTGAGCCGCGTTGATCTGGTGACGCACGTCATCCTCGTGCAACTTCCCCTTGCCTTTGTCTGGGCGGGGCTGGTCCGCTGTCCGGGACACAGACCCCAAGCTTTCCCTTGGTGAGCCAGGACGAGGATCACCAATCCGTCCCGCCATCCTCTCCGAAACCGGACGACGGCGCGTGTCACCTAGCCTGTTGAAGGCAGAGGCTTTTCCACGCGCTGGGGTCTGCCCGGGCCGAAGAGGGGAAGCAGGGTGGGAGTGGGACGACGTCGTGTCCTGGGCCACTACCCCCTCATTGTTGCCTATCTGGACGGCCAACGGTTGGGGATGAGGAGGTGGAGTGACGTTTCCCCCGGTCCTTGGCAAGAGTGCGCTGAGGACGGTGGGGTTCTGAGCGAGGCTGGCGATGATGACCGACAGCGCGGCCTGGACCTGTGGATCCACGGACGGAGAGGCCGCGGCCATAGGCTGGGCCAGGGCGTGGTCCGTCTTCTCAGCTCGTTTCTTGTCCAAGCCGATGCGGGCATCAGGGACTCCGCCGTTGAGTTGGTTGCGGAGGTCCGTCGTGAGGTTGAAGGCCTCCTGGAAGAGGTCCCCTCCGCCGACCTGGTCGGCCGTGGCGTCCTCATCGTGCTCCCTGGGCTCTTGGTCCTCAGGGATGGCTTTGCTGACGAGGTTGCGGTTTGACTTAGTTCTCCCCATGATTAGTGGTTAGCTGTGCTTGGTAGCTACGAAGGGTGCTAACTTGATTGTTCTAGCTCTCAACGAGAGCACCAAATGATAGAGTATATCTAGAGAGAAGTGAGAGCTAGAGAGAGAAGTGCAATAATATGCTTCAATAGAATGATTTTGTAACCCCTATAACTACTCCCAAAGGGAGTATTTATAGAGAAAATTAGGGTTGGGCTCCCAAGTCTTGGGCTTGGGAGGCCCATTTACAACTGGACCGCTACTGGGCCGAATACAAAGCCACTAATGGGCTGTACAAATGAATAAGTATAAAATCTGATTCTGGGAGGTCTTCGTGGCCGACGAGGGCGTGGCCGACGAGGGCGTGGCCGACGAGGGCACGGCCGACAAGGGCACGGCCGACGAGGGCACCCGGGTTCCTTGGACTCAGGACCATAATCCGAGTTGGCCCCTTTTCGGCCGACGGGGGCGTCTTGGCCGACGAGGGCGCCACTCTGTTGTCTTGTGCTTTTTGTTCTTCCGAGTATGTGGGTCCGGGGGCTCAGACCCATATACTCCATCAGGAACGCTTTCCGCGTCATCACCCCAAGGGTATGACAGGCACGAGAAATGCACAGGATTCGACTTCCAAACCGAAACGCTCCCCGTGCCACCACCCCAAGGGTGTGGCAGGCCACGAACTATGTCTAGCGTCGAGGGGACGACTTTCAAAACTGAGGCGCTTTCCGCGCCATCCCCAAGGGGAGGCAGGCTACGGACCACCATATCTTGTGCCTAGGAAATGACCCTCGATCCCCTCGGAACTCGGAAGGTTAGCCCGAGGGGGGAGCTAATGGTGTATTCTGTTACCTCCCGATAGGCCAAGCCTTACCAAGAAACCAAGTTTCTTGAAGCCTTCCCTTCACTACTAAAAAAAAAAATAGGTGGTGAAGGGGAGTAGACTCGGCGAGAAATCAATGGGTACATCACTCCAACAATTTACAGAAACATACCGAGGGCTCCCCACGGGAACACCTTCGGTACCTTGGAAGTTCACAAGTACGAAGGATACCATTCACAACAGACATCATCAACGAATGGCTAAGTCCACTCAAGGATTGCCTCCGGCTACACCTAAAACCGAAGGCTCAAACAACTCAAAAAATCCCCGAAGGGCACCATATGACAAACAACCGAAGGCTTTTTTTTACCATAGCCCAACATTGCAAATCAAAGGAAACTATCCTGAACCTACGCCATATACAGCCGAAGGGTCCTCCCGAGGGCCAGCGGCAGGAAATACTTGAAAAAATAGTCTAAGTCCTAAATGCTTTGCTCCTTGTGGAGCCATCAGTCAACCGAAGGCATATCTGAGACAAGACCCTTACAGTCACCCGAGGGCTCCTACCTCACGCATACTACACTTAGAAATATTTTCTAAGTCCTACATATTTTGGCCCTCGGTCAAATCTCCATGCTGCCCGAGGGGCCATGCGGTTGAAGACTTGGTGAAGCTATACTTAGAAATATTTTCTAAGTCCTACATATATTGGCCCTCGGTCAAATCTCCATGCTGCCCGAGGGGCCATGCAGTTGAAGACTTGGTGAAGCTATACTTAGAAAATTTTTCTAAGTCCTACATACTTTGACCCTCGGTCAAATCTCCATGCTACCCGAGGGCTCCTACTTCATACATGCTACACTTAGAAAAATCTCTAAGTCCCAAAAGTTCTTACCCTCGATGACAAGTTTCTAAGTCTCGAATCTCCCTGCAACCCGAGGGGTCACACGATTGAAGGCTTGGTGAGACTACACTTAGAAATATTTTCTAAGTTCTAACTATTGCTGGGCCCTCGGTCATACATCCAGCGAAGGGAGCCCAACTACCGAAGGCTAAAACTGTATTCAAACACTTAGAAATATTTCTAAGTCCTGAACATTGTGCCCTCGGTGAAAGGTTCAACTGACAAAAGATTACTGGTAGCCGAGGGCTACAAGAAGCACTACACTTGGAAGAATATATTCTAAATCCTAAACATACATTCAAAGAAGGGCGAAGGCATACATTCAAAAGAAAACGACGGCATACATTCGAGAAGAAACGAATTAAAGGGAAGCATGTTATATATCAAAAGCCTGAAGGCATATGTACTCATTCATCCGATGAAGGGAAGTTTAAATGTACGTTACAAAAAGGGCCGAAGCCAATAATTACAACAAAGTATGATTACAAATCGGGGGGAATACATTTCACGAGGGGGAGCTGTAGAAACTGCCTCACTCTCGGCCTCATCCTCATCACCCCCGAGGCCGCACTCCCTGAGGGTCTCTGAATCTTCGAGCACTGGCCTCTCTTCCCCCTCGGGGAGCGGGATCCTGATGTCTGACTGACGAGGGGGGAGGCCATAAGCCTCTGGATGGAACTCCTCCGGTGCGATCTTGAAGTGCCTCGCAAGCTTCCGGTAGATAAGGCGTTGGGTGAAGAACTCCCCGCCTTGGTAGTACGAGTCGCCCCTCTCAGCAAGCCACATCTTGCTGGGGCCTCCGACCCATTCGTCCACCGAAGCCCCCACTACCGAAGAGAGCCACTCCCTCCGATCTTCAGCCTTCCATCCCTCGGCAGTAAAGCTGGCCACCGCATCCTCCCGGGCCCTAGAGACGGCTTCTTCTTGAGCCGCGCGGGCTTCATCAGCAGCAATGCGGGCGGCCTCGGCAGCAGCCTCCCCGACCCTGGCCAGGCCCTCATTCACCCCTTCGGCCCTCGTAGCTTGCACCCGCTGCTCCATGCCATCGGTAGCCAGGCGAAGAGAGTCCTCAGCCTCGACAAGTTTCTTCCTGAGGAGGGCGGCCTCCCCCTCGGGTGCGCCCTTTGCCTCCCTCATTTGCTCCACCCTCCGGAGGTGCTCGCAGAGGCCCATAAAGCTCTACAATTCACAAAGGCGAGAATAAGGCATGATGAACACATTACAAAAAAAAGCACAACAACGAACAAGGAAAGGATGGGTATGACTTACGGAGGCAGCGTTCAGAAGGACCTTCGCCTCGAGGGATCCCTCGTCCAACCTGGCGAGGGCCAACCGGTCAGCCGATGGCAGCATCTGGCTCATCAGTGCCGAAGGGTTCAGGCTGCCCTCCAATACAGAATCCCCCTTCGGCACTAGCGCCTCCAGCTTCTCCCGCCCGAAAAATTCCTGGTTGATATGCTCCTGGGAGGTGGGGGCAGAGGCGTGCCCTTCATCCACGATCACAACCACATCGGTGGTCGGCTGCTTGGCAGGGGCGGCGGTCTTCGCCTTCTTTGCCGGGGGCTCGGTCCCCTTGCCGGCATTCTTCTTCTTCGCGGGCCCGGCACCCCTGGACCCTCCGGTGCCAGCACCGGCAGCAGCAGCTTGGGAGGGCTCCTCCCTGGCAGAAGTGCTCGCCGGGGCCTTCTTCTTCCCTTTCGCGTTCTTCAAAGCGAAGAGAGAGCCTACGTCCATGTTATTACCTGCAAGCAAAAAAAACACAGGAGGGTTAGACCGAAGGGTATCAATTACAATGGCATAAAAGATAGGAAAGAAAAGGAACATATGAAAAAAAACTATCAAGGTACAAATGAACCCTTCGATAATCACCTCCAGCTCCTTCGAAGACTCGATCGAGGGGAGGGTATCTTTCATCCGAAGAGCCCCTCGGCCTGAACTGCCGGAAGCCCAGGCTAAGCAATTCCTCGGGGAGGGTGACGTCTTTAATCTTGACGTGCTTGTCAGGCCCCTCTGGTTTTTTGGCAAGCACTTTGCCATTCTTCTCCAGGGCTGCGCTCCCTACCTTCGGGTGGCGCCGGAAACTGTTGCGGAGCTGGGCTGGGAAGGGGTTCTCCTCGAGATGAATCTAGCAGAATCGCTCCTTCCACCCCTTGTGGGACGAGGGCACGTCGTCAAAGAGCGCGAACTCCGCTACCTGCTGAAGGTTGGCAAAGCCCTCGGCATTTGAATGCCCCCCCCCCCCCCCCCCGCAGAGGTTAAAGGACATGAAGAACTGGTCAAGGGTAGGTTCAACCCCCCGGCTCTGGCACAGGGAGAGGAAGCCAGCCACGTAAGAGTGGTTGTTGGGCGTTAGCTGGCAGGGGGCTAACCCCACGAACCTCAAATACTCCAGCAAGAAGGGATGAAGCGGAAACTGAAGCCCCATCTCCACCGAGAGAGTGTGAACAGCAAAACACCCTTCGGGCGCATATCGCAATAGATCATCTGCCTTGGGCTCCACCACGCGCGCCGAAGGGCCAACCAACATCTGAGTGGCCTGGTATTCTGCCGGGGACGCCCTCGTCTTCAGCTCCAGGGCGGCGGTGTTCAGGAACGAGTGGCCCTCGGATATGCCTACCGGCCGCCCGGCGTCAACAACCGCTTGTTTCTTCCTCGGGGCCGCCTTCATCTTCTTCTTCTTCCCGGGAGCCACGTTGATGGGCGTCGGGTCCAATGGCCGGGAGGAGCTTGATTCCCCGACACCACGAGGGGGAAGAACGGCAATCGTCACCTTCATCCTCTCCCTTTCCTCTTCTACCTCGGCAGTTTGCACGGCGAGGGCGAGCTCTTCGTCCTCGTTTACTTGCTCGAAGTCTTCGGCTTCGACTTCGGCCTGAAGGTCTTTCTCCACCTCCATGGCTACCGCAGCATCACCACCCACCGAGGACTCCCCGCTCGAGGACTCGACATCTGAGCACGTCTCCATCTCGACTGAAGGCTCCCCCGAGATATCCTGGGAGTCGCTTTGTGAAGACATCTTCCCACTAGCCGAGGGCTCGGAAATGCTAAGTATCCTAAAAATTCTAACTCCTAGCCTAAGGGCACATGGCACAACTAGCTAGGTGGAGAAAGGCAGGGGGAACTAACCTTAAGAGCTGGGAATCAACCGAAGGCTGGAGTTTCTCTCTCTAGAAAAAATCTGACAGAGCTTCGCTAACAAGATTTCGCACAAGGGGAATTGTCCGGCCTTGGGGTATTTATGGGCAAAAGGATCCGAGCTTGGGCCTGGAAACCGGGCCTCCGGTTGGACTGCCATCATTACCAACCGTGGTTTCACCCAATCGGTGACGCCCGCCCACGGGCAGCCAACGAGCACGCACCACGTGGCAACCCCCCCAATGGCTATATCCTGACGTTACATATTCCAACGGCTATATTTCCAATGGCTATATTCTGGGAGCCCCCGGGCTTTTTACTTCACTCCACTTCATCAAGGAGAGCCTCCGGGTACACTTACCCGGAGACGCTCCCGGGTTGTGCCCCACACAGTACATAACAGATGCCTTCGGGATCAAACCTTCAGAAGCCCAAGGCTTCATATCAGGCACCCCTCGGGGATCTCCCCTCAGCACTTTGAGAGCCGAGTAGCCCCCGGGGAGTATGCCTCATTGACAGATCGCCTACGGCACACAGGTAACGGGACCCCTCGGATATCCTCATCACCAACTAATCAACAAACAGGGGACCCCCCGGTAACAATTCGACTACTACCCGCATTCATTACGCCCTCGATCCCCAGATTGAGGGACTCCCCTTCGAAGCCTCCTAGGGTATCAAAAGCAAGCCTCCGGCTAATCAACAAATGAGCCCCCAGAACGAGGAAAGCCTTCGACATCATCATTATTCTCCATTTCGAACCAAGGTTTCACATTTTCGATTCATCGTTGGGGGAATTCGGTGCACTCTTTTTCCCTCATTAGGATTTTTTCCCACAGGGTTTTTCCTAATGAGGTTTTTAACGAGGCATCCCCCCAAAATGAAACGAAAAGCGTCAGCCTTCGGCCCGCAACAACAACGCAACCACTCTACTCCTTTTCACCACTTTGCAAGTGCCTCAAGGAGTGGGGGACTGAAGGACCCCCTCGGGAAAAATCACAAAAATCACAAACATGACCCCTCAAGTCCCGACATGTGGGTAACTGAGGGACTGCCCTCGGCAGAATAAACAAACAGCAAACTACCCACAACTCTACAAACTACAAACGGAACAACGGCAGAGGACAGACACTATTACTCCTTTTCCCTCAAGTACCTTTCGGCAAAAGGAGTGAGGGACTCCTGATGGAGTATATGGCCCGGGAACCCCCGGCCCACAGACTCCTACTACTCCAATAAAGGCCCAACAGACCCAGAGAGCACAACAGGCCCAAATCACAGCGTCCAGGGTACCAAGCAGCCCACAATGCGCACCAGGGGTGCCTTCGCCCCCCTGGCCGAAGGCTCTGACTCTCACAAGAGGGCCAAGACAGGAAAACAAAGTTACTGGAAAAAACGGCGAAAATCAGTAGCCCTTGGCAATGGGAGCCCTCGGCACTAAGGGGGTCCCGGTACACAGAGCCCTCGGCTAGTCTTCTACTGCCGAGGGCGCCTCTTCCGACACGATATCTGCTCCACATGCGTATAGATCACTGTACCCTGCACAACGTCCCATCCAACAGCCGCATTAAATGCGGCCACATGCGGTTGCCAGCGCCAACCAGTTGAGGTGACCCCTCGGCCAATGAACGCTTGACACGTGTCCCTATCCGGCATTTATTGCTACTATAAATAGCTCCCCATTTCCCCATTTGTAACCACGCTGAAAACGTTGAACACTTTACAATATACTTTCTCTCTCTATATTTACTTGCTCTGACCTCTCTCTTGTTATTCCCCGTAATAACCCCTCAGATAAGCTATCCCCCGGGTACACTATCCATCACTCCTTTTTTGTCTTCTTATTCTAATTTTTACTACTTTTCAATTTATTTTTATTTTTT
The DNA here is from genome assembly GCA_945859875.1 of Cuscuta europaea. Taxonomy (NCBI): domain Eukaryota; kingdom Viridiplantae; phylum Streptophyta; class Magnoliopsida; order Solanales; family Convolvulaceae; genus Cuscuta; species Cuscuta europaea. Next base: position 2,044,905 of record CAMAPE010000033.1, read on the forward strand.
CAATGTTTATGTATTCCATTTTTCCTTCTTTTTCTTCTTCTCGTTTATTATTTCATTTTTATATATTTTTTCGGATTAGTTTCCTTATAAAAGATCTTTTCCTCACATTATTAACTTTTTGCTTTATTTCTTTTTACTTACACTTATTTTCCTTTTTCCTTTTCTTACCTTTATTATACCACTAGTATATTTTTTGAGAAAAAAGCCCCAAAATAGGAGTAAACTAATTTCTAAATGCACAAATAGGACTATGTTATTTATCTTCTCCAAATAGGACTAAAATATCGTCTATCTTCTTATTCTACATTTCTACTCTTACCGTAACTTAATAGGATAATCATATTTTACATTATAATAAAAAAGAAAAATAACAAAAGGTATTTCAATTTACAAAAATACAGTAACAAAATAAAAAGAAAGTTATGGTAAGGGTAGAAATGTAGAATAAGAAGAGACGGTGTTTTATTATAATGTAAATTATGATTATCCTATTTAGTTATGGTAATGGTAGAAATGTAGAATAGGAAGATAGACGGTACTTTAGTAAAGAGAAATAACATAGTCGTAGTTGTGCATTTAGAAATTAGTTTAGTCCTATTTTGGGGCTATTTTCTCAAATATATATTATTGGTAGAATAAAGGTAAGAAAAGGAAAAAAGAAATAAATAAGTGTAAGTAAAAAAAATAAAGTAAAAAGTTAGTACGGTGAGAAACAGATCTTTTATAAGAAAACTAATATGAAAAAATACATAAAGATGAAAATGAAATAATAAACGACAAGAAGAAAAAGAAAGAAAAATGGAATACATTAACATTGAAAAAAATAAAAAAATAAATGAAAAGTAATAAAAATGAGAATTAGAAGACTAAAAGGGAAATAAAAGAGTCAATACGATAAAAATAAAAAAGGAAAAGTTTTGGGAAGAAAGAGAAGAATGATGTGTGTGACCGCTTGGTGAAGATTTATGAAAGGTGAGATTTATGGTTGAATGGTTTGCAAAGAAAATGAAAAAACCTAGAGTAGCAGATCATCAACCGGTTAGGGACCAACAAATGAAGATGATGAGCAAAGGTTAGACTATTCATGAATAACGATAAAGTGGGTCCAATGAATGAAGACCGCTAAAAGGTTGGATTATTAATTTCCATTTTCCCTACTAATTTGCACTCATAGTGTCTACAAGAATAATCTGAACTACCAACAATGTTCATAAGAATAAATTATGGGGAATTCAAATTAATATCCGTTTAATACTCTCAACATTTACTCCCATTTTTTTTCTTTTGCTCTACTCTTCTCGAGCCAAATTCAAACTAAAACTCGTTTAATATCAACATTATTTTTGCCATATGTGGTTCTCTCTAGAATACAGAGTCGTCCATAGATGGGAGGCACCTAGGCAAATGCCTAGGGCACCATCATTATGTAGGGCACTACTAAAAAACCTATAAGCTACAGTATTATGTAGTACATCGTATAATAGTACAGTCTCGATAGCTAGTACTTATATAGTCGGTCGTTATTACCAAGTTCATTGAGGTCAGGCCAAACAAAAAAATGGAAAAGTTAATTAAATAAAATGTGTGCTTTGTATCATCATAAGTTAAACAGCATAGCTCATTAAACATTGAAGGCATGTTTACTAACAGAAATATTTTCCTTTTTTTGCAAAAAATTGGGAAATTTGAGATAGAAAAGGTAGAAAACCTGTTTACCTAATTGTTTTCTAAAAGGGAAAAAACGAGACATGTCTCGCCTTTTCCTTCTGAAATTGAAAAACGACATTTAGACGTTTTCACGTTTTGAAAAACGTGCAACTGCAGTGCCTTATTTACTCCTTCGCCTTTCTCCGCCTTTACTGCGCTCTACCTTCTTTTTTTTCTTTTTTCTTAGATCAAAACCTCCCCTGAAGAGGCATCCCTCTTAGAAATACAATAATAAAATAAATGAAAGCATTGGGGGGGGGGGGGGGGGGGGGGCGAACCAGAAGGTCTGACACTTAGAAGATTTTCAAAGAACCGGGAAGTCAACTAAAAGATTCCTTCAACGGCTAGGAGTATGAAACGGAAAAGCTACAGTGCATGCATTAAATGCCCATTTAATGCACCCCATGCTGCGTAGAGTAATTGCAGATGATTGGCCGGAATGTCAGGAATACTTTATCCCAAAATAGTAACCCGCCAACTTTACCGGGCTCTACTAGTCAAGTCAACTGATCGCTCATTTAATGCAGTTGTCCTCCTACTCCTCCAACGGGAAGACAACCTCAATATAAAAGATACACTACGAAGAACAACCGGATAACTTTGCCAACATAACATTGCAACTTTTGCTAACCACAAGCAAGATATTCAAACTCTGAAAAGCAAAAAGCCTCCTTGAGATTCAAACTCATTATCTTCTACAAGAGAAGGCAGAAGTTGGAAAATTACTCTTTCCAACTCAAGCAAAGTTCCAAGTGTTCTTCAACTCTTCAAGCTCATCACATACAAATATTTTGTAACGAAGCTAGTTGGAGGAACCCCAGTTTCAACAGAAACTCTTCTTGCTACAAGAAGGACGTCCAAATAACTTGAGTAGTGAAGTGGTGATACTTCAAGGAAACTCAGTGAAAGGACCAGTGTTAAAGGAAGCCAGGCAGTGCATCCCAGGACACATCTAGGCTTGAAGAAGACGTGGAGTGCTTCTTAAGTACTAGGACTAAGGCTTTGTAAACGGCAGTTTTTACAGCTTAGTGGAACAGTGGATTAGAGGAACGAGTTGTTCCTTGAACCACTATAAAAATCCCTGGTGTTGTTTACTTACTGCTTTTGATACTTGCACATTAGATAGAACTGTATAACTCCTTGGACTTGGTATCTGTGTTCAGCAGAACTTGTTCTACGAGTTAACAGAAGGCCTACTGCCTTTACTTCTCTGAGGCTAACAGAACTCCCTGCCAGAACCCCATCCGCTGCCAGTCTGTTCTTTCAACAGAACAGGCTATTCTGTAAATCTGGTACTTAGTTTAAAAAGCTAAATACCAATACAGTCTATTCACCCCCCTCTAGACTGTATCCAGTATAACCGGGACCAACAAGTGGTATCAGAGCCTCCTTGTTCTAATAATCTCTTAGGTTATTTGTTGAACAAAGATCCACTTGTTTTTCTGTTTTACCTCATTTCTATCTGATATAATGGATCACTCCTTGTCCAAGAATCTTATGTTTTCAGATCTTAAGTTTGATGACTGGAGGATCCGGATGAAAGCACATCTCTGTGCTCTGCATGATGAGATGTGGGAAGTTCTAGATATTGGCCCCTTCACAAGCTTCCAGAAGGTCAACCCTGAACATGCCATAGACAATACCAGACCCCAGATGATTAGCAAAGCCAAGTCAGAATGGACCACTGAAGAGAGGAGAAAGTACAACCTAGACAATATTGTCAAGGACGTCCTCTACAAGTCCATTGATGATAGGTACTTCAACAGAATCAAGAAGTGCAAGACTGCTAAGGAAATCTGGGATACTCTTGAGCTCATTGGAGCTGGTGATGAGCAAGAGAAGGACAACAAACTAACCATAGCCAACAAGAAGTTTGATGACTTCAAACTTCTCCCTGGTGAAAGCATCTCCAAGATGTATGACAGGCTCCTCACTCTCACTGGAGAGATCTCTGAGCTTGGCAAGGATCTCACAACCAAGGAGATCAACCTGAAGGTGTTGAGGGGACTGCCCTCAGCATGGAAGATGAAGGTAGTTGCTGTCCAAGCCAGCAAGGATGTAAAGACTTATCCCACTGATAAGCTCATTTCAGATCTCAAAGCTCATGAGTTTGAAATGATTGAAGAGAAGGAAGAGGTACCAGAAGAGAGGACCACTACAGCCCTCACTGCCAGCACATCTAAGGTAAATGATTTTGACCCTTCAGTACTCTTATCTGATGAATATATGGCTGCCTTTGCCAGGAGATTCAAAAAGTTTATGAAGAATCCCAAAGATGGAAGGAGTCCATCTTTCAACAGAAAGCCATACCATAAGGTCAAATCAACAGAAAGCAGTGGAGAGCTTCTCTGTTACAACTGCAGACAACCTGATCACTTCAAGGCTGATTGTCCCCATCCTAGAGTGTCCAAGAAGCAAGGACAGGATGGAGAAAAGAAGAAGTACGAGGACAACTCCAGAAGAAGAAAGGCACTTGTGACAGAACAGCTGGAGAAAGACCCTCTGTCAGAAACAGAATCCAGTTCTGACTCAGATTCTGATGAGGCCTTCTGTTGCCTGGATACTGAGACAGAAGACCTGTGCCTGATGGCTCATTCTGATGATGAGGTAACCTCTACTTCTGAATCTAGTTTTTCTTCGGTAGGCTTAGCTTTTGATTCTGATTCAATGTCAGAATTTTGGGAAGAGTTCAAGGCCATACAAGCCACTTATTCATCTGTAACAGAAGAAAACAGTAAGTTGAAAGCTGAAATTCTTGACTTAAAGAAGGAGGTTGAGATCAAAATCAATCTTCTAATTGAGGAAAGAGATCAACTGGAAACTGAAAATGTTTCTCTTCTTAAGAGAATAAGAGAAATAGAGCCTCTCGAGATTAAGTACAAAGCTTACCAGAAGGCCCAGTCTTCCATGGAAAAGATTGTGCTTGATCAACAGATTGGCACTGGTTTTGGTCTTGGTTATGGCTCAACAGAATCAGGTGAGCCTTCTGTAATGCCTAGCACCAGAGTTGCTAAGGCAGACAAGGTCATAGAGCCACTGATTTCTAGCCCCATCTGTCAAGCTGGTGTATCTGGCACCAAGGTTGTTCATGAGGAAGTCAGACCAGAAAAGGGTAAGATAAAAGTTCAACAGAAACCCTTTTTGAAAAATAATGAACCTGGCAGAAAACCTAACAACAGAAGAGGTTTTCAAAATAACAAAAATAAAAGACCATTCATTGACAGACAACCTCATGTCAATCGTGCCAGAAATGATCACCAGAAGGGCAAATATCAAGAGAAAGTTAACTTCAGGCAGAAGAGGTTGACTGGTCAACTTCAGAAGCCCAAGGTTAACCGTCCCTCTGCTCTTGATAGTATATGGGACTTCTTTCCAACAAAGAAAGCTATGCAAAAGTATGTAAACAGGAAGCATGACCCTCACAAGCATCTGCCCAAAGTGAATCACACTTCAATTTACTATAACTACCAGGTGGACAATGGGTACCACCCACCAAGGTTTCACTTGATGAGACCAAAATTGTACCAACTACCCAGACTCCATGACCCCCCAGGACCCAACATTGCTTGGGTACCTAAATCTTTCTTTTGATCTTGCAGGAACTGTGTGCTGGAGCCATCTCTGAACAAGAATGGTTTATTGATAGTGGATGCTCCAGGCACATGACAGGTGACAGTAGTTGCCTAACAGAGTTCCAGAAATGCAAAGGACCTAGAGTTACCTTTGGAGGTAATGACAAAGAAGGTCAAACAAAAGGAAGAGGAAAGTTGATCAAGAACCAGATAATCATTGATGATGTCTCATATGTCAAAGGACTGAAGTTCAACCTGCTAAGTGCTAGCCAATTCTGTGACAAAGGCTACACTGTTGAATTCACAAAGGACTTCTGCTATGTGAAGCATGAGACAACAAAGGAAGTGGTTCTTACAACATCAAGGAAGAAGAACATCTATGTAGTTGATTGGAACACTGCAAAAGATGGAGTTTGCCTGATAGCCAAGGGAGATTCAAAACTGAGCTAGGACTGGCACAAAAAGCTCAACCATTTGAATTTCAAAACAATCAACAAACTGGCCAGAGAACACATTGTAGAAGGGCTACCAGACATTGTGTACAAGAAAGAGACCCTCTGTAGTGCATGTCAGAAAGGCAAACAAGTGAAGAATTCCTTCAAACCCATTGCTGGAGATCTTTCTACAAGTCCTCTAAATCTGATTCACATGGATTTATTTGGACCTGTTGAGACTCCAAGCGTTGGTGGCAAGAAATATACCTTAGTCATGGTTGATGACTACTCCAGATATACATGGACTGTTTTTCTATCAAAGAAAAATGAAACTCTTCAGAAGTTGCCATCTCTGTTAAAGCAACTTCAGACTGAGAAGAACTTGTAAGTGAATACAATCAGATCAGACAGAGGAACTGAATTTGTCAACCAAGTCATAAAGGACTTCTGTGATCAGAATGGAACTTTTCATCAACTTTCTGCCGCCAGAACCCCTCAACAGAATGGCGTAGCAGAAAGAAGGAACAGAACCTTAAAAGAAGCTGCAAGAACAATGATTGCAGAATCTGGATTGCCTATGAGATATTGGGCTGAAGCAATCAACACTGCATGCTATACTCAGAACAGAAGCATGATCAACAAGAATCACCAGAAGACCCCTTATGAACTCTGGAAGGGAAGAAAGCCAAACATCAACTACTTTCATGTATTTGGATGCAAGTGCTACATTCTCAACAATGGAAAGGAGCATCTGAAGGTATTTCAAGAAAAGGCTGATGAAGGAGTCTTTATAGGCTATTCAAACACCAGTAAAGCCTATAGAGTACTCAACAGAAGGACCCTACATGTTGAAGAATCCATACATGTGAAGTTTGATGAAAGCACCTCTGTTAAAGAGGTAACAGAGATTCTCAAGGAAGTCAGCATAGAAGACAGAACACCAGAACCAACAGAAGAGGTGGCAGACAACCCTGCATTTCCAACACCTGCACCAAACCCCCTTCTGTTGAATGAAGATGAAGACTCTGAAGATGAGGAACCAGAGAGACCAAGACAGCAGCTGACAGAACCAGACCTAACATGGTTAAGAGATCATCCTCCTAACCAAGTGATTGGTCAAATCAGAAGTGGAGTTCAAACCAGATCCACATCAAGGAGAGAAGCAATGCTTGCCTGCTATATATCTTAGATGGAACCTATGACAGTTGAAGAAGCTCTTGCAGACTCAGATTGGATCAATGCTATGCAAGAAGAGCTCACTCAGTTTGAAAGGAACAAAGTGTGGGAACTTGTTCCTAGGCCAAAGCACCAGAATGTCATTGGAACCAAATGGGTATTCAAGAACAAAGCAGATGAAGATGGCAACTTAGTAAGGAACAAAGCAAGGCTAGTAGCAAAAGGATATTGTCAAGAAGAATGAATAGATTTTGATGAGACTTTTGCACCAGTTGCCAGACTTGAAGCCATCATAATCTTTCTAGCCTATGCTGCCTACAACAACATCAAGGTCTACCAGATGGATGTCAAGAGTGCATTTCTAAATGGAGATCTTGAAGAGGAAGTTTATGTGGAACAACCACCAGGTTTTGTCATTCCTACTCAATCTTCTTGTGTCTACAAGCTTAAAAAGGCCCTCTATGGTCTTAAGCAAGCTCCCAGAGCCTGGTATGACACATTGTCCCTTTTCCTAGTGAACCATGGGTTTACTAAAGGAAAGGTTGACAAAACTCTATTTCAAATCTCTGTTGCTAATCATATTCTGTTAGTACAAATTTATGTTGATGACATTATATTTGGGAGTACTAATCCAGAACTGTGCAAGAAATTTTCTCAAGTGATGCAGAGTCAATTTGAAATGAGTATGATGGGAGAACTCAGTTACTTCCTAGGACTTCAAGTCAAACAAGTTCCAGAAGGGATCTTTATCAATCAAGGGAAGTACACTAGAGATCTAATCAAGAAGTTTGGAGTGGAAGGCAAATCATCAGTGAAGATTCCCATGAACACTTCACAAGGAATTGGCCCAGATGATGAAGGAAAGGATGTAGATGCAACAACATACAGAGGGATCATAGGATCTCTGTTGTATCTAACTGCAAGCAGACCAGACATCTCGTTCTCTGTTGGAATCTGTGCCAGATACCAATCAAAGCCCAAGGAAAGCCATCTAAGTGCTGCAAAGAGAATCATCAGATACATCAAAGGAAATCTAAATGCAGGCTTATGGTATCCCAAAGGAGGTAACTTTGAACTGATTGGTTATTCTGACTCAGATTTTGCAGGTTGCAGACTAGACAGAAAGAGCACCTTTGGTCACTGCCAATTGCTAGGAGGAAGGCTTGTTTCCTGGTTTAGCAAGAAGCAGAACTCCATCTCAACAAGTACAGCTGAGGCTGAGTACATTGCAGCTGGGAGTTGCTGTGCTCAGCTACTCTGGATGAAGCAACAACTGAAGGACTATGGAATTCAAGCAAGGGAGATCAAGCTGTTGTGCGACAACACCAGTGCTATTGCTATCACTCAGAATCCAGTTCTTCATTCCAGAACAAAGCATATTGAGATCAGACATCACTTCATCAGAGATCATGTGGAGAAGAAGCACATCTGCATGGAACATGTGCCAACAGAAGACCAGCTTGCAGATATCATGACAAAGCCTCTTCCTGAGGCTAGGTTCAACAAACTGAGATAAGAATTGGGAATGATGGATGAGATTCCAAGGGAAAGTTGAAAAGAAAGGCCCTCTGTTTCTGAATTCCTGTTAACAGAACACCTTTTGCAGAACCCCTTCTGTTAACCCCCTCTGTTCTCTACCCTGGCAGAACACCTATGCAACAGAAACCCTTTCTACAGAGAACCCTCTCTCGTCTAACAGAAGGTGGTGGACTTAGAAAATCTTGTAAACCGGGTGACCTAGTAAATTATTAAAGGTCTTTTACCCTTTTACCCTTAAAACGGTATCCAGCCGTATAAAATTTACTGCGCCCCCGTTTATTTACTGTGCCCCTTTTTACATTTATTGGTACCTTGGAACCGTAAATTATCTCAAACGTCCACTAACCCATATCCACAAAACCCCCTTTCGCAAACCTAAACCGTTACTGCTCTCATAACTCTCAAGCTTTTGAACTTTTATCTCTCCAAAACTCTCTAACCGCAATAAACTCCATGGCTTTCTTGAGCTTCTCCGATCTTTCAAAGGAACAAAAGGCAACTCTCCTGAAGAATGTACTGACAGGGATGAGGTGCGAACTGGAAGTACTGCCCAGGTTCGCAGAGAATAAGGAGAGGATGACCTCCATTGTTGACGGACTGTCACAATGTCAACTGAGCAAGGTCATCACTCATGATTATGAGGCCTACAGCAACATTGACACAGTTGAGTTCTATCTCAACGCATCCTACAAGGATGAAACCATCTCCTCCGTCGTCCAAGGAGAAGAAGTTTTGATTGATGCTGACGTCATCAACAACATCTTCAATATCCAACTAGAGGAAGACAGGGCCTCTCTACTCGACTTGGAGGATACTAACATCCCTCTGCCAGAATTCAAGAAGAAGTTCTGCAGAAAAGGTGAAGAGGTAGAAAAGGTCAACATCAAGAAGCACCTGCTCAAGAGGGAATTTGAGCTACTCATAAACATTTTCCACAAATGTTTATGGTGCAAGTACACCTCCACAGATGATGTTACAACGGCCAATGCTAAGGCCCTGTATGCAGTGCATCATGGGGTGAACATCAATTGGGGACAAATCATGGTGAAGTCCCTGATTGAAGTGATCAAGAAGAAGAATCCAAAGACTAGGCTCTATTCTGGGAAGCTAGGGCATGGACTGCTCATTTCAGAAGTGCTCCTTAAACAAGGGGTAAGCTTGAGGAAGGCTTCAGCTTTGGATCACACCAAGGTAATTTTCCTGACTGCCTCTCCCAATAGGGAAAAAGCCATAAAGGCAGAACTGAGGAGACAGCTTCAACTTGAGGCCAAGAGACAACAGGGAGAGAAGGTACATAAACCTCTCTCTGTAGCTCCTTCTGCTGAAAAGAAGAAGAAGAAGACTGAAGGGGAAGCACCTGTTGCTCCTCCAAAGGCAGAAAAGAAGAAGAAGAAGACTGAAGGGGAAGCACCTGTTGCCCCCCCTAAGGCCGAACAGAAGAGGAAGAGAACCACCAAACCCAAGAATATGGTTGCTAAACCTGTGGTTTCTGTGTCTGAGGGAGTGGCTGACACTCAGGGGGAACCAGAGATCCCCACCTCTGCTGCATCTCCTGAACAGAACCGGGTGCCAACTCCACCAGAGCACCCTAGTCCTGTCAAAGATGGGTATCTGTCCTTGCTTGACAGAAAGTTTACCCGGGTCCTTGAATGGAGAAGATGGAGAATGGGACCCCTCCACAAGATAATTCAGTTTTTTGATCACTATGAGGCAGAAGAAGAAGCCATCCTGAATTGGGTTGGGACTGATGATGTCTCAAAGTGCTTTGCTCTCAACTTTCTTCACTCTGTCCTTGAGAAGAAGAAGGCAAGCTACAAGGGAAAGGCTATTCTCATCTCTTCACCCTCGGAGGAAGCTGTCAAACCTCTAGAAGATGGGGAAATTGAAGCCTTTGAAGAATGGATGTTCACCAAGATGGCAACTGACTCTGTACAGCCCAACTTCAACCCAGGAGAGTCCTCTGTACTCAAGTCAGAAGGACAAGCTATGATGGAGCATATCAAGGAGTGGAGGACTTCCTTGCTCGTGGATAACATCATTGAGGTAAACTCTCCAACCCCTTCTGTTATTATCCCAACAGAACCCCTTATTCCCTCACCTACCACCAGCACAGAAACCCCTCCAACAGAACACCCTCAACCCAAATCTCCTGAACAGAACACCCCCACCCCTCCTCAATCACCCAAACAAAAAATTGCATCTCCCTGTAGAGCAATTGTTCCCTACAGAAACCGCTCACCTTCACCTCCCTCATCTCCCCCTCAACAGAATGCCTCACCTTTTCAACCCTCACCCCAGCACCAGAACCCCCCACCCCAACAGATATCCTCTTCATCCTCTGAATCTGATCATCACTCTCCTCCTCCAGAATCTTCACCTCCACAACAACCTGCAGAAAACCTTAAACCTGTATGGTTTCTCAGGGATTCTGATCCTACAACTGTCTCTCCCATCTCTGCACCCAAAGGGTATTCTAGGGACTCTGTTGCCCCCAATCCCTCTCTAAGAAAGAAAAAGAAGGTGGTTCGCAACAGAAAACCTATATACTCCCTTTATGAGATTTCCTCTGACATGGATGGATTCATGATCAGCAAATCCTACAAGGCCACATCAAAGAGACAGAAGACCCCTCCTCTGACTCAACTGGAACATGAACAGCTTGTTCAATCTCTGTCATCTGTCTAAGAACATCACCCACTACCTAGGGGAAGAGGTCTAGAGATGCCTCAAGCAGATGGACAACAGAATGACATTCCTTTCACCAAATTTGTTGAATCTGCAGAAGAATTTGGAGGACAGATCCTCCAAGGCTTGAATAAGCTGATAGAGATAAATGATAAACACTATGGGCATCTTGCCCATGTGAATGACAATCTGAATTCAGGTATGCAGTTCATCTCTGACCGTTTTGAGAACCTCACTGGGACACTCAACAACTTCATCGCCTCCTCCTCTGCCAGAACAGATGTCCTGTCAACAGAAGTGGTAGGCATCCACAAAACCCTCTCTATCTTTCAACAGACTCTCCTGAGTCAAGGACAGGCAATCCACACTATCTCAGAGCATCTTGAGGCTCTGAAGACATCTGATGCCAGAACAGAGAGGCAACTGACCTCTATTGAGCGAATGTGCAGAGCTCATCAAGAACGGGCTCAAGCCCTTCTGTCCACTGACAGAGACCGGTATTAGAAGATGGTGCTCCTTGAAGCCAATAACAAGGACATCTTCTCTGCAATCCAGAAGCAGCAAGGTCTGATTGAAGGCCTTACTTCTGTCACCCAGACACTACCAGAGGCCCTGGAGCAGATAGCCTCAACTCTGGCCTCAGAATTCCAGAAGATCAGTCTTATGATTGAAGATCTGCATGATGCCAAAAAGGGGGAAGAGGACCCTCAACAGACCAGGCCTAGGTCTCACAGAACTCCTACCAGAGCACCCTCCTCTGGTGAGCCTGCAGTAGATCTGGCTCCCTATTTTGAAGCTGCTCTACAAAAGAAGAGAGCAACAGGCATACCTAGACCCCCATCTCCAGTAAAGAAGAGCACCAAGAAGAAGAAAGTTTTCAACTTCACTGAGTGGAGATTGGGTGGCTCTCAGAACATTGACAGAGCTCAATTTGAGGAAATGAAGGCTAAAATGACTCCTACCCAACAACAGCACCTCTATCTGGACAAAGATGGTGTTGTCAGAGTTAGGTATGGAGGATCTCTTGAAGAAGCAGAAGAATGGTACAAGAAGAACATTGTCCCAGGAAAGACCATACATGAAGGTGTTCTCAACTATTTGGACTGCAAGCTATCTCCAATATGGGCATCTTATCAAAGGTCTGGCAATCTGTTCAAAATCAGAGCTGAAATAAATGAAGAACTGCTCAGGCTTCAAAGACTAGAGGAAGAAGCTCTACAGACAGCTAATCTGGAGAATGTGTAAGGTTTAAAACTCTGTAAAACCTATCTAATAAAATCACATCTCTGCCTTCTTACTTTGAAGTGCTTTTCCTCAAATTCTTGTCTTTTTGCCTTCTGTTTGTGTTTGTTTATTTCTGTTATTTTCTGCTATCTGAATGTATCGTACTCTTACTATTTTCCTATGCCAAGTTGCCCACCAAGATTTTAATGGAAGTTTTTAAACTTAATATTTTTTTATGGTGAAGGCACTTCTTTGGAAATAGTTAAAGGGTTTTGGCATCATCAAAAAGGGGGAAATTGTAAGGAATAATTGTATTTAGATTTTGATGATGCTAGATTAATTAGGAATTTAGAGTACCCCTTTAGAAATTATGTATTAGAATTTTCCTTTGTAAAGTTCTTAGATGTATTCGACTTGACAGAAGACCTTCAAGAGCAGAAGGGCTCCAAGAGCAGAAGACCCTCGTAAGGCTTTATTGAAACAGAGGACCTTTGGTTCTCTGCTCCAGAACAGAAGTCCTTAGGATCTCTGTTAGTCTTGACTCTGACAGAAACCCTTCTGGGTCTCTGTTGGAGACTCCCAACAGAAGTGCTCCAGACCTCCTCTGTTCTACTCTCAGACAAAGACACCAGAAGGTCTGACACTTAGAAGATTTTCAAAGAACCGGGAAGTCAACTAAAAGATTCCTTCAACGGCTAGGAGTATGAAACGGAAAAGCTACAGTGCATGCATTAAATGCCCATTTAATGCACCCCATGCTGCGTAGAGTAATTGCAGATGATTGGCCGGAATGTCAGGAATACTTTATCCCAAAATAGTAACCCGCCAACTTTACCGGGCTCTACTAGTCAAGTCAACTGATCGCTCATTTAATGCAGTTGTCCTCCTACTCCTCCAACGGGAAGACAACCTCAATATAAAAGATACACTACGAAGAACAACCGGATAACTTTGCCAACATAACATTGCAACTTTTGCTAACCACAAGCAAGATATTCAAACTCTGAAAAGCAAAAAGCCTCCTTGAGATTCAAACTCATTATCTTCTACAAGAGAAGGCAGAAGTTGGAAAATTACTCTTTCCAACTCAAGCAAAGTTCCAAGTGTTCTTCAACTCTTCAAGCTCATCACATACAAATATTTTGTAACGAAGCTAGTTGGAGGAACCCCAGTTTCAACAGAAACTCTTCTTGCTACAAGAAGGACGTCCAAATAACTTGAGTAGTGAAGTGGTGATACTTCAAGGAAACTCAGTGAAAGGACCAGTGTTAAAGGAAGCCAGGCAGTGCATCCCAGGACACATCTAGGCTTGAAGAAGACGTGGAGTGCTTCTTAAGTACTAGGACTAAGGCTTTGTAAACGGCAGTTTTTACAGCTTAGTGGAACAGTGGATTAGAGGAACGAGTTGTTCCTTGAACCACTATAAAAATCCCTGGTGTTGTTTACTTACTGCTTTTGATACTTGCACATTAGATAGAACTGTATAACTCCTTGGACTTGGTATCTGTATTCAGCAGAACTTGTTCTACGAGTTAACAGAAGGCCTACTGCCTTTACTTCTCTGAGGCTAACAGAACTCCCTGCCAGAACCCCATCCACTGCCAGTCTGTTCTTTCAACAGAACAGGCTATTCTGTAAATCTGGTACTTACTTTAAAAAGCTAAATACCAATACAGTCTATTCACCCCCCTCTAGACTGTATCCAGTATAACCGGGACCAACAATTTCTCTTCCACTTCCACCGTAACTTAAGAGAGAAAGCCTTCTCTAAGCCTGTCAGAGACCTAATACCCAAACCACCTTCAGCCGTAGGGAGACAAATATCCTTCCATCTCAGCCAGTGATATTTATGTTTAGTAGCACTGGAACCCCAAAGAAAATTGGCCATTTTCTTCTCCAAAATTTTTATAACCGTTTTTGGCAATGTATCAACAGCTAAAACATGCAGGGGAATAGTATTTAAAACATGTTTAATGAGGATCGGTCTTCCCCCTGATTCAAATTTCTCTGTTTCCATATAGAGAGCTTATTTTCAAAAGATTGGATAAGGCTTGAACAATAATTAATTCGGTTTTTCCCTTTGTGCAGGGCAGATCCAAGATATTTCATAGGAAGAGTAATCTTGGTCATACCCAGTAGTCTCTCCAATTTCCTCACTCTTCCAAGGGAAGTCTTGCCACAAGAGAAGTTGCTCTTATTGAAATGAATTGCCTGCCCTGAAGCCCTCTGGTATAAGCTAAGAAATTTATTGAAGTTGAGAATAGATCTAGCTTCCCCATTCATAAAAATAAGAATGTCATCAGCAAAGCAAAGATGGGAAACAGGATAACCAATTTGCCCAATCCAATAGGGTTTAATTTTACCAGAAGTCATTAAGGATTTCAAACCCCTTGATAAAGCCTCAGTAGCTAAGATAAAAAGAAAAGGAGAAAGAGGATCCCCTTGCTTTACCCCTCTGAAAGGTTGAAAGAAACCCCTAGGCACACCATTAATGAGAACAGAAAACCTTGTAGCCTGCAAATGGTCCAACACCAGCTTAATAAAGGAATTTGAGAAACCGAATTGTCTCAAAATTGACCGAAGAAACTGCCAGGAGAGTCTATCAAAGGCTTTAGCCATGTCTAGTTTCACCACAATATTGGTACCTCTAACCTTTTTGTCAATAGAATTAACCATTTCCTGATCAACAAGAATGTGGTCAGATATGTCTCTTCCTTGCATGAAACCGGCTTGTTCAATTGATATAAGCTTTGGTAATATCAAATTAACTCTGGAAACCAAGAGCTTTGTACAATTTTTGCTAATAAAATTAGATAAACTGATTGGCCTAAAGTCAGCAAAAGATGAAGGCCTTTCTTTCTTAGGAATGAGAACAATTAAAGAACTAGCCATAGCCTGAGGTATATGATTTCCTTGAAAGAAATCCAGAACAGCTCTAACAACATCCCCCCAATGATATCCCAACACTTTCTGTAGAAGAAGCCATTAAAGCCATCGGGTCCGGGAGAAGCATCTTTATTTAATTCCCAAACAGCCTTTTTAACTTCATCATGATCAGGAAGCTGCATAAGTAAATTGTTATCTGATTCATCAACTAACCTTGGGATAAAATGTAGGATATCATCCACATCCTGAACAGGTTCATCCGAGAAGATATTGGAAAAATAATCTTCAGCAGCCTTACCAATTGTTTCTGGATCAGAACAGGTAGTACCAGAGATGTCTTTAATAGAGGTAATATTCTGAAATCTCTTTCTAATGTTGACAAATGAATGAAAGAACTGGGTATTAGCATCCCCTTCTTTCAGCCATTTGATATGTGCCTTCTGTTTCCAGAAAGTTCTTTCATGCTTACTCTTGGCCAAAAGTAAAGCCTGTTTAAAAGACCAGTCCTCCCTATTTTCTGGAGTAGGATTGGAATCAAAAAGATTTTCAGCTTGAAATACCTCCTCATCCAGATTTTTGATATCTTCAAAAATATTTCCAAAGGAAGTTTTATTCCAATCCTTAAGAGCCATTTTGAGCTGCTTTAACTTATCATAGAAACCCCTCATCCCACCCCCATGAGTAGTAGTATCCCAAGATTTTTTAACCACTTCAAGGAAATTATTATGCGAAACCCACATGTTTTGGAATTTGAATGCTTTAGGACCTCCCAAGTCGAGATTCTTACACTGGAGAAGTATAGGGTTATGATCTGACGATGCACTGTTAAGATGATTAATCTGGATGGAATCATAAAGATTTAAGAAGAATGGATTGAAAAGTAGTCTGTCAAGCCGACACCATACTCTGCCATTACTTCTCACACCGGTCCATGTATAAGAGCTCCCAATAAAAGGTAAGTCCACCAGATTACAACTACAAATACAGTCTCTAAATTCATTCATGGAAACCAAAGAAGGAGTGGAATTACCCTTGTGTTCAGAGCAATTAGCAATAGCATTGAAATCTCCACCAACTAACCATGGTTCATTATTTGCAGCAAACCATCCTGTAAGAAAAGACCACAACTGCCTCCTTTCAATATAGCTATGATCACCGTATACGGCAGTGAACCAGAAGAAAGAATTCCCAGCAGAAACTTTCAATGGATAGGGAATCCCAGAACAACCATATTTTATTATCCGGGCAGTAAAACAAATTATCCAAACCAAGGGACAAAGATAGGTCACCATATTTAGAAACATTAACAATTGGCTCAAATCATCCCTTTATATTTTGAAACCAGCCCCTCAATTTTGAAACCAGCGCGCCTGAGCCTGAACACTGGGAGCTTCTCTCTCGTGCGACTTCCGAACCAGAGTACGGACTGATGTACGGCTCCATGGATTCAGGGGTTTCGAAGCTTGTTTTTCAGTGCTAGAAGTCGGAAATAGCTTCTAATCCCATTTCCGACCTTGGATTTGGGATTCGAAGAGCTCTTGGTGACCTATCTGAGCTGGTGCGGACTACTGTTTAGCGTTTGTTTCAGGCTTGAGGTGTTCTTCGTCGAAACTCACTTTCCGATCCTCTTGCTGTTTGGATTTTTTATTTTGGCTACTAACTCAAACTATTCTCAATCGCGAGGTTTACTGTTCATTTACGATTTCATTTCTGCGACAGTCTGTATTGAGTTTTTTTTGTTCTGTTCTTTTGTTCTGTTCTTTTATGCGGTTATCCTGTAACCATATGGCAAAAAAGAAAGTAGGAAATGGACAGGCCTCTTCGTCTAGAGTCACCAGGTCGACCACTCGCTTTGACATTCTGGCAGGTATGGAGGAGGAATTCCCAGCTCTCCAGTCTGAAAAGAGGAAGGGGAATTTGGCCAAACCTGTGGCGCTGGGTCCTGGAGCTGTGGAACAAACTGCTTCGGTAAATGCCTCAACTGGGCCTTCTTCGGCTGTGGAGCAAACTGCAGCTATGGAACAAACTGCTTTGGCTATCACAAATGCCTCAACTGTGAAACAAGCTGCTTCCGCTGCAGAACTACCTGCAGATATTGATCTGCCATCTCACGAGACTGTAACGCAGGCTGGTTTCAAGGATATGATGACTGGTTTAAACCTTAAAACAGCTAAGGATGCAGGACCAAAAGCTGCTACTGAAAAGTTAACAGGGAATGCCAATGTTGCTGCGATTAAGGAAGGGGGGAGCTACTGCTTTGGCAGTAAAATCAGTCCAGCTTTTGAGAATTCTTTGCTTCTTTCTGCCAAGGTGGGGGCTGTAACTCAACAGTCTCCTGGGCAAACCATTGCACAACAACAAAGCGTGCAGGGGAATGGTTTTGACACCAATAAAAAGCCTTGGACGACTCTCTTCAAGGATAATAGGGCTCCATCTCATGGGATCAAACTGAATTTTGTTCCTCCTAAAGGTAATTCTTTGGACTTTTCTGGTAGACTTTTGCCATCCATGGTGGAGATGTGGGGATACTGTCTTGTTGGCTACTTCACAGGTCACTTCCCTGGCCTAAAAGCCATCCATGAACTGAAATTTAAATGGGGAGTTAAATGCCAAGTTAGGATCCATGATAAGGGGTGGGTGATCTTTAAATTCCAAACTGAAGGAGAGAGGTTGAAAGTGCTAAATGGGGGACCCTATACCATCTTTGGTAAACTAATCATGTTGAAGATTTTGTCGGAGGACTTCACATTTGATGACGAAGAGTTCCTTAAGGTGCCGATTTGGGTCAAGTTCCCACGCCTACCAATGAAGCTTTGGAATAAGGATGCCATGAGTGAAGTAGCCTCTATGGTTGGGATGCCACTTACTACGGACTTAGTCACCCAAGAAAGGAGCAATCATAATTTTGCTAGAGTGCTTATTGAAGTTGATGCGTCGAAACCGCCCATGCTTTCATTTCCTATCCGACTACCTTCCCGTAAGGTAATCCAACAAGCGGTGGTTTATGAGACTTTTCCTAAATTTTGTTTTCATTGCAAAAAATATGGTCACAACCCATTTATTTGCAAAGAACTACATGAGAAGGAAGAATTGAAAAAAAATCTAGCTGAGAAGGAACTGAAGAAAACAAATGATATTAGTGTGGATGACACCAAGGATGCGGCACCCATGGAGGCTGACACAGAGGGATTAGAGCTGGGAGGATTGGTTGAGCCCATGGATACTGTAGTTCGGGCGGAGGAAGACACTAGGGATGTTTTGGCCGAGGTACCAGAGGCAGAGATTGCTGCGCCGGATGCTATGATTATGCCATCTCCCATTTCTGGGGGGAGGATCCGAATATACTGCATGTCTCTGAGGAGGAGGATCTGCTTAGCTGGCTGCGGATTTTGCCAAGCCGCTCAGCCGGGGCTGAAGAAAAAGTTGAGCATCTTTATGCGTGGGGATAATGATGGGAGGAGAAGGTATTTTAGGGACGATGCTGAGATTAGTAGCACTTCTTTTTTCTTTTTTGTTTTTCATCAATTGAGTGAGTTTTGATTTTGTTATCATGGGGCCTGTCCCGGTATCTACAGAATTTGTTGGTTGGGAAGTTTATATCTAGGTTAGTTAATCCTAGCCTAGGTAGTGTGTTTCAGAGTGCTTTGACACATCATAAGATGTTATTTTTGGGTGTTTAATATAATTACCTTTCATCCAAAAAAATTAACAATTGGCTCAATTATAGTAAGTAATTTTATTCTCCACTGCCTTATTAAATCCCGTAGCCTCGAACAAGAAGAAATAAGGCCCCGGAATTTCCAAGTGAGATAATTCATCAAGGCAGGGGGAAGCTTGAGATAGCTGCTTTGCAGCTTTTCTTGTCATCCTGGGTGAAGCAGGTAAAACATGAGTAGGCTGTTTATTCTTTTTCCTAGCAACTGTGATAAAGCCTTCATCATTAAATTTGGATGCACGGTCATCATCTTCAGCAGAATCTGATTCTTTATGTTTATTAAGAATAAAATTAAGCTTGCGTGTGAGTTCTGGCTGACCCTCCTTCCATTTGTCAATATTGTCCAAAAAGCAAAAATCACCATCCGAGGAATACCCTTTGGCCACTAGCTTAGGGTCATAAGAATTCCTTTGAACATATTTCAACAGATTATAGTCATCTGCATCATGCTCCTTAATATGATTAGCTTTATCCACTTTGAATTCATCTATGGACCAATCTAATTGTGATATTATTGTTGCAGGTTCAGACTCCAGCTTTGGAGCCTCATATCCAGAAGGTCCCTGCACATGGGGTGGCAGACAGACAACTTCATCAACCTTTGTTTTACCTTTATCAACTTTCAACATATCTGGGATCATTCCTGCAGTTGGAGTTTTATCAATTCCTTGATTCCCATATGTAATAGCTAGAGCTATATTATCATTTTTTTTCGTCACTTTAGGTTTAACAACCCGATAATTAGCCAAAGGTTGCACAATAACCTTAGGCTTTTTAGGGCAGGCAGAATTTGCATGACCTAAGTGTAAACAATATGAGCAGTACTGAGGCCTGTTTTCATATGTAACCGACTGTGAAAACCCCTTAGATCCGCACTGAATCCATATCTTAGAGGGCATCTCCTTACTAAGATCCACTTCAACACACACCCTGGCCAAGGAGGGCATTGCCAGGGAAGCCGTGGCAGCATCAAGCTTCGGCGGTTTCCCTATCAATCATGCGATGTCAAAGATTGATCTTTTATCTTGTAGATGGATAGGCAAACCTTCAAATGTTAACCAAACTGGAACCACATGA
The DNA here is from genome assembly GCA_945859875.1 of Cuscuta europaea. Taxonomy (NCBI): domain Eukaryota; kingdom Viridiplantae; phylum Streptophyta; class Magnoliopsida; order Solanales; family Convolvulaceae; genus Cuscuta; species Cuscuta europaea. The sequence continues at coordinate 2,064,920 of CAMAPE010000033.1, forward strand.
GATTCAACGTTAGGTCTAAAATCCGGTGTCCATTTGGTAACTCGCATAACATTACCAAAAATGTTCCAAGTCTGTCGGTTCCAACAACGAACATAATCCTCCTCACAAACAAACCTAATCAAAATATGCTTCTGTTCCAGGATATCCAAGGAAAACTCACCTTTGAATCCAATTAAATCAAATGCTTTGCGCAAGGTGGCTAAAGAGGGTCAATTTTTTAAAAAATATCCCATCAGGGCAAGCCTATGCTTAGCAGCAAGGACTTGAATTTCTTCCTCTGGAAAGCTGATCGCAAGCATACCTTTGAATCTAGTAGAATTTTTTTCGTGACAAGGGCGGATCATTACGATCTGCAAAAACTGAAGCAAAGGATTTAGCACCCCAATCTTGACCTCCTACCGATGTTTTTGCTGCGCTGAAACTACCGCTGCAAATGATTTAGATTCACACACCTTATTATTCAAAGGAGGAGGCGGCGGATCCCCCTCCACTCCTGCCGAGATCGTCATACGTACGCCTAATCGCCCAGAATCGTCTTTTCGCCCAGAGCTTATCGTTCCCAGATATTCTACTGCGCTCTACCTTCCTCCACACTCAACCGTCCTGCGAGTTCAAGGTTAGCCTATCTTTACTCCTCACCTTTACAGCGTTGTACCTTACCTCCGCCTACCATCTTTACTTCTCCGCCAAACCCCTTCAATTTGAAGACCGTCTAACCACATCCCTATTCTATTTAAGTTGTACGCAAGCTTCCCCAAAGGCATCACACTGCTTCTCCAACACTACAGGTCGTGGATTCATTCCCAAAAGGCGTTGCACCAACTTCATCGGGCATCGCTGCTAGGAACTCTACCCTGCCATCACGGAATCTCCCAATTCTTCAGTCGGATCATGTTCTATCAACGAGTTCAGGGTAAGCACTCAAATTAAATGACATTTTCACTTTACGTTGTTGAAACTTCGAATTCGATTGGTCGGAAACCTGAAGGCCAATTGAGCTTCATTATTTTTTTTTAAATTTCTGGCTATTTCTGCAGTAGTTGTCTACGTTTAGTAATTATTTGAATTTTTTGATATCATATTAGTTTGATGTATATAAGTATGTTGGATTTGAATGTGATCCAAATTGCTTTCATGCCTAAGTTTGTTTATTAGATTGCCCGTAAGATTCATGAATTGTTTCTGGGTCATATTTATCTAATTGATGTTAATGAGGAACCAAAATATAGTATTGGACATATTGATAGCAAAAAGATTGAAATAGGGGAACAATGATAGATATAGATTTACATATATCTAGAAAAAAGAAAATGGAAGTCTATTATGGATAGACTGTTTTTTCATTGCTTAAAAACTCTTTTTTCATTGCTTAAGAATTATTTTTTCATTCCTTCAGTTATGTTTTAAGGTATATGGCTTAAGATCTGACTCTCTCCTCTTAGATGTCACATGGTACACAGTTATGTTTTAAGGTATATTGTTTTAGAAAGTTGCTAGTAAAAATGTGTAGGGAAAAGTGAGTACAAATCAATGGTGTGTTTTGTCTTTTAGTCCGTTTCCAAATTCCCCAGGTCCAAAGGACTGTCCTACACAATGTAGTGGATAATGAGCATGTTAGTTGTTCTTTTTTAAGCCCTAGTTGTTCGAAAATGGGTTGCCCATGCCTCCTATCGGTAATACAATAATTATGCATTTTGTATTAATCATGTCACTATTCTGCAAAAGTAGGTTCCCAATGCACTTGTTATGCACTTCAATGTAGGTTATTACTATGTTCTTGATGCCGGCTATCCAAATGTTCCAGGTTTTTTAGCCCCATATCGTGGAGAGAGTTATCACTTAAATGATTTTCAAGGCCGAGGACGAATACGCAATAAGCAAGCTTTATTTAACTACTGACACTCGTCCTTACGTAATGTGATCGAGAGGTGTTTTGGAGTACTAAAGGAAAGATTTCCCATTCTAGACATTCCACATGGTTACCCATTGAGAAGGCAAATTCAAATTCTCATAGCCTTTTGTGCATTGCATAATTTCATTCGCATGCAAGATAGGAACGATCGTTTGTTCATGGAGTACGAGGAAGAGGATATGATTTTCACACGGCGGCAAGTACAAGTGAAAATGAATCACTCGTTGAATACCATTTAGGCATGGCAATGGGTCGGGGCGGGGCGGGTACTGCAAGACCCAGAACTGCACGGGTCCGCCCCGCCCCGTGACCTGCACGAGTCCAAGCTTTTTGACCCATGACCCACCCCATGTGGGGCGGGTCCGCCCCGCTGTAACCTAATTAGCTAGTATGTATTTTTATTTGTGGCAAGTTGTTACCAATTGAATCTGCATAAAGTTTATCTCTAAATAATAATTAAAAATTAATATATTAAATCAAATTCATGATACCCTAAAATTTCAAAAATTACGGAAAAATTACTCAGACTTGAATAGTTAATCTATTAAATTATACTAATAATTATTTATTCAAATACTATATATAAAAAAGATATTGATAATCTGTCGTTCATCTAATTCTAATATATGTATTAATATATTATAAGATCAAAGAATTTATGATTTAATGTATACACACATATGTATGTTGAAGTATATTTGTAGTATAATTTAAGAAAAAATATGGATGTTTATGTATTGAGCGGGTCGGGTCGGGTCAGGGCGGAACAGGTCAATACTAATACCCGGACCCACCCAATTGTATAGGCGGGGCGGGGCGGACCTGCCCCATTTGGAAGACGGGTCGGGCCGGATCCGCCCCAAATGTCTCGGGCCAGGGCGGGTCACTGTGGGTCGGTTTTTTTTTGACATCCCTAATACCAATCACACATAGCACATCCATAAACAAACATAATGTAAAACATTCATTTAAAGCAGCGGAAACATAAATTCAAGTGTTTAAGCCACACTTGACATCATTGGGCGTACAAGCCCCCAAAATAATTATTCAGAAAATAATATCCATGAGCATTATCATAATTGTTTTGAAAACAGAAACAGAGGAAGCACGAACCACGACTTCTCTCTTAGAATTCCCCGAAGCAACGGGCGATGGTAGCAAGCTTCAACTTCTACCTGAAACGGTGAGGTGGCCTTCCACGTGAAGTGGAGGTCAGTACTTTGAAGCATTTGAAAAGTATAATGACAACTACATTGAATATAATCAATGTTTTAATTTCTAAGACCCTCAAAATAGGGTGATACCATAATATAAATAATAATTTACATTTCCCACTTATTATCTCTATAGTAAGTAAATTCATTTATTTGTCGGCACACAACCCTTCTTATATATTCCTTTTCATTCATCAATTGTACAACCCAACTTGCGGGTCTTATTATTTCTACGGGATTTGCTACCGCTGTCCGAGACCTCATGAGGCTCTCGGTTCGGATTTCAACATCCCGCCCCTGGACTCGTACCCATCATCTCGTGGGAAGGTAAGTTACCGCTGTCGGAGCCTAGTTAGGTCTCCGATTCGGCTTCCACCCTAACCCGTGATCACATTGCAAATCCATGCTATCCAACCCCGTTCTCTAGAGTCGGGAAGGACCATGGTTCTTACTTATTACCATAATTCAACCGGCTATCCTCAAAGACTACCGAACACGCCCGTAGGCCAATCCTATATCTATGATCAATTTATTGTTCACTTTATCTTGGGTATCCTTTAAGGCCTACCCTAGTATAACTTAAAGTTCATACCTTTCTACCTTAAAGCATCTCTTAAGACTACTTAAGGCATAACATTTCACTATCCAACCTTAGGATCAATTTTAGCAACATTTCACTTTCATGCCCAACTAGTATGTTAATACTAATTGTTGAATAATATTTTATTGTGTATCAAGTTTTTCAAGAGTCTTGTATTAGTATAGCCTTTATTACTCCTTTATGTATTTATTGTTGTATTTATTAGAGTAGTAAAGGGTATGGGGCCCAAATGACTGGCCCATATACCAGGCGTAAAGCCTGTACGCAAACCAACCCGCGCATATAAAAAGGCGCTTAAGGGTTAGGTTTGCGTTAACTTTTGCATTCGATCTTTACAGCCTTAGAGCTTATTATTCTTCCTGTAGAAGTTCACGGTATATCAAAGACGAGTTTAAGGATCTCCTGCGTATATCTTTCTGCTATTATCTTTGAGTATCATTATATTGTTGTAATCATATAAACATGGACAAACAATTGGTATCAAAGCCGATCGAGACCGATCAGACGTTCATCGTAGAAAGTCTGTTGTTTTCTTGTTTATCTGTAGTTTTTCGAGTTTAGCTATTGTAATATTGTTTTTGATCAAATAGCTATAAAAGTTATACTGTTAGATTCGCAATCTCTTAACGATCAAGCAGTATACCTTAGATTCTGTTTTACGCAAAATTTCCTTTTTGAGGAACTCGACATTAAGAACTCGAGACTACAGGTTCTACAAGTTCCACTCAGCTTTTTGATCTGGATTTTTCACAGGAGGATCTCGACATCGAGAAGTACATGAAACAATTTTCAGATCTTGAAAACTCGAAACTTTCTATTTGCAAGAACTCGCAATTCATGGTTTTGAACTCCTAAACTCGCAGTTGGACTCTCGAGTTTAGAACTCGCATTGTATAAACTCTCAGTATCAAAACTCGCAAGTCTTTACTCGAGTTTTGAAGTTGTGAGTTTCATATCTTGAGTTTTGAAAACTCAAAACTCTAAAACTCGAGATTACAATCTCGAGTTCTCTTCTCGAAATCTTAAAACTCGAGTTTAGCATTTCAACACTCAGGAACTCGAGGTTCTGCCTAAGAATTTTTTTCTGATCAAATCTCGAACGGTCAGTTTATAACAGCAATGACAACAAACTCTCCAGCACTTGGTAACAGCAACAATCCCCCAGTACTGAGAAATGGGGAATACCAGATGTGGAAGACTCGATTTCTCAACTTTCTAGAGAATCGGGATAACTCTTCTGATCTGCTAGAATCCCTCACTCAAGGCCCTGCAGTACTGTGGATAACTATCTCGGGGAATGAGAACAATAATCCGCCAATTGAACAAGTCAGGCGGATTAAAACCCCCCACTGAATACACAGCAGAGGACATAAAGAGATTGAAGGTTGGTCTCACTGTCAAAACATACCTGCTACAGGCCATTCCCAATGATATCTACATTATCATTGACAGTATGCAGTCTGCGAAGGAAATGTGGGATGAAGTCGTAAAGCTGCTGCAGGGAACCTCCATTGGACTAAAGACAAAAAAGGTCGTTACTCTGATGGCCTGTGACTCTCTTAAAGCCTTACCTGGGGAATCACTCATTTCAACCCACAAGAGATTCATGACTCTAATAAATGAACTCAGAAAGATCAAAATATTCAAATCCAATATGGAAATGGATATTAGATTTATGTCCAGTCTGAATCCTGAACGGAGAAATCATGTGAAAGATGCAAGAACCGGCCTAGACCTGGATGAAGTGGACCTCTGTACCTTAAGAGACCATCTGAGGTCATTTGAAAGTGATGCTGCATAACTAGAAGGACAGTATTCAACTGATCTGTTAGCTCTTGTAATGGAGGCACAACCAAAGAGGCCCGCGAAAGCCCTGAAGAAGAAAAAGAAGGTTATCTCTGAGTCAGAAGAAGAAGATAGCGATGATGAAATAGACTTTAAGCAAGAAATGGCAGAGTTGCAAAAGAAAATGGCACTCTTGACCAAGAAGTGGAGGAAGAAGAACAGCTCCTCAAATAAGCTAAGAACTTCCTCTTCTAACTATAAACAGAAGACCCATGATCAAAGCAGCTCTGGTAGAACAGCTACAGCTGATGAAACTCCCAAATGCTATAATTGTGGAAAGTCTGGACATCTTCAGAAGGACTGTCGTCTTCCCAAGAAAAAGGACGTCAACTTTTATAAACAGAAGATGATCTGGAACAAGCAAAAGACGTTGCTGGCTAAAAAGGAAGAGGAGAATGCAGCACTGCTTGCTGAAAATGATCATTGGGCTGAGGACTCATCTGATGAAGAGGAAGAGGAGAACTATGCACTGATGGCATTGTTGGAGGATGAAGAAGAAGAAGAAAAGGGCGATGTTGCGATCCCCGAAAGTGAGAGCTCGAACAGCACTGTAAGTACATTTGATTCTCAATGCTCTTGCTCTAATCAAAGTCAATCCTTACAAGAAAAGGATGACTTAATTAATGACTTAAGGGAGAAGCTAGATAATAACTACCAAGAATTTGTTAGGTGCTTAGACCAGAAAGCCGCCTTAAGCATACAACTTGAAAATGAAAAGCAAGTTGCCAAAAAGATGACACTCGAACTTGATGAGTTAACACTCAAGGTTGCTGATCTGACTGATAAAGTGTTTCAAACTAAAATAGAGCTAAGTACAGAAAAAGCTAACATAAATGTTCTTGACAATCAAAGAAATGCTCTCTTTAGCAAAATCAAAGAACTTGAGGATTTAATTGCTACAAGAGGTCAATCAGAACAAACTATCTTCTTAAATCAAATCAGTGATGACCGGAACTATAATCCCAGATCCGGGCTTGGCATGTCTAATCCATTCAATCTAAAGAAAGTTGATTGCATTCAGCTTTATGAATTAGATCACATGAGACTAGGATATGGTCAGAAAATGTATTATACCGGTGAAAAGGAAAATGTTGAAGAAGAAGAAAAGAGAAAGAACCCAAAAACTGAAATTTCTTGCAATTATACTGATTTAAACGAAAAAAGTCTCACAGGCAAAGGGCAAGAATTTTCTACTAATGAATGTTTGGATCCTTATGCTGTTGTGAAGGATGTACCACACCTGAGACATCCCTTAGACCCACCTCCTAGAGTAGGTATTTCTAAAACTGGAAAGGAACCTTGTATCTTTCCAATGGCCCAAAAGCTCAAAGATCTTCAGAAAACCTTAGAAAATGAGAGAGAAAGGGTTGAATCAGAAAAGAAAGGCTTTGAGAGCAACTGGGAAACGCTCTTAAATGAATTCAACCAACTGAGCATTAAGTACCACTCTAAAACAACTCCACAATCCACTTCTAGTACAGCGTAAAAGGAAACTTCCATCTCTTCTAACCAAATTAATTTTTCAAAAGAAACGTCCACTCATCCCTCTTCTCTTTTGTCCAGAGGACAAGAAGTGAACAAGAGATGGAAGAAGAAGGAAGAGTGGAGGCTGAAAAGGAAAGAAATTGCTGAAGGAAAGAAGAAATTTTTTGAAGAAAAGAAGTCCAGCTTTTGTTCCAGTTCTCTTTTTTATTCTAAGAAAAAATGTAATTCTGTTTTAGTCAAACATTCTGTAAGTAATTCACCTTTGAGTCCTAAGCTGAAAAATTCTGTGTTGTCTTTTGAACAAGATGCTTCTTATAATTCAACTACTCCTTATGGCTATTCTGATCCTGACCCCCATAACTATGAATGTGATTTGAATGTTGTTAAGGTGCAACCTCGGAGAGAGGTTAAACAAAGAAAAGAAAACAAGAGTAGAACATTTGAGGGAGTTTTCTGTCTTCCAAATCTAAAATATCCCCTCAAAGTTCACTCTAAGAAACATATTAACAGACTCTCGAAAGAGAAGATTTTTAAGTCTCAACTCACCAAACAACCATTCAATCACAAGGCTAATGTCTACACTTCTCCCAACACCAAACAAAAGTGGGCTCCCAAAAACGGACCTACCAAAACTGACGATGCTAAGTGGGTCCCCTAAAACGGACCCACTAAAACTGAAACTGCAAGGTGGGTCTCCAAGAACGGACCTACTAAACCTGAAACTGCAAGGTGGGTCCCCAAGAATGGGCCTACTAGTCCTGAAACTGGTAAGTGGGTCCCCAAAAACAGACTCACTAAAACTGAAACTGCAAAGTGGGTTCCCAAGGCCAGACCCTCTGCAAAATCAGAACTGGCTATTAGAGAGCCCACAAAAGAAAAATCTTTTGGTGAGAAAGCTGCTGACTTTGGATCACAGCTAAAAGAGAAATTCAAAAAGGTGTTCGCTATTGATAAGGAAGGACTCATTCCAAGATAGGGACCTAAATCTGCTTAACTGTTTTGCAGGGCGGTCATGTGTGGCACTTAGATTCTGGATGATCAACCCACATGACCGGAATCAAACACCTGTTGAGCAACTTCACCAACTGCTTTGGAGGAAATGTGAGATTCGACAATGACGCCTCATCTCCAATTCTTGGGTATGGGGACGTCATCTGTGGCAACGTCACCATAAAAGTTGTCTCTTATGTCAAAGGGCTCAAACATAACTTACTGAGCATAGGACAATTTTGTGACAGTGGAATGGAAGTGAGGTTCTTTGCCAAACAATGCTGTGTTGGACAGCTTTGGGAACTCATTATTAACGTGTAACAAGACATCAAACCTGTACACGATTGATCTGAAAAGTGTACAATCCACCACTTCCATCTGTCTGCTGTCCAGAGCCTCAACAGAACAGAACAGTCTATGGCACCGACGCATTTCCCACCTAAACTTCAAGAACATCTCCATTTTGTCCTCTAAGAAACTTGTAAAGGGGCTTCCTCTGCTAAAGTTTTCCACTGACAATCATTGTAGTGCCTGTAAACTAAGCAAAATGACAAGAAGCTCCCACAATTCAAAAACCTGTACCATCATCCACTCACCCGCTGCAACTTCTTCACATGGATCTGTGTGGACCTATGAGAGTCCAAAGCATCAATGGTCGCAAGTACACACTTGTTATTGTTGACGGCTTCTCAAGGTACACATGGACAAAATTTCTTCGTACCAAAGATGAAACTGCATGAATCATTATGACCTTCATCAGAACTATTTAGAACCTACTTCAAAAGAGTGTGAGGATAACCCAAACAAACAATGACACTGAATTCAAGAATCAGGTTCTCACTGAGTTCTATGAATCTCAGGGTATCACACAACAGTTCTCTGCAGCCAAGACTCCACAACAAAATGGGGTGGTTGAGAGGAAAAATATAACACTTGTTGAAGCAACACCACCATGTTGATCCAGTCTAAGTTCTCTCACTTCATGTGGGCTGAAGCCATCAATACAGCGTGCTTCACACAAAACAAAACGTCCAGCCATAAACGCTTCGACAAGACCCCCTATGAAATTCTCTTCAACAGAACCCCAGATATCTCCTTCTTTAAAGTGTTTGGCTGCAAGTGCTTTGTCCTGAATGATAGAGACGAAAGGAGCAAACTCGGTCCAAAAGCCCGGGAAAGGGTGTTTATTGGGTACTCTACGCAGTCAAAGGCATACAGAATCTATTTAAGATATCGACGAACTATCATAGAGAATGTGAATGTAACATTCTATGAAATGGCAGACTTCGCTTCTGAGCACTTCTTGGCAGACCCTTCCTCTTCTGAACCGCAACAATCCTCTGATGTATTCAAAAAATGTAATTAAAAATGAATATTCAAAAAATATATATATTCTAGCAACAAAATCAAAAACAAAAATAAAGATTATATGCATTCACAATTAATAATCAAATTCACAATTTCACATCAAGCAAAGTTTAAAATTCACAATTTACAAGTTCACAATTAATAATCAAATTCACAATTTTACACAAAGTTCACAATTAATAAAAGTTTTTTAAAAAAATACCTGTAGTGCAAGAGCTGCAGAACTGCAGAAGTGTAGTCGGCGGCAGGGGCGGTCGGGCGGAGTCGGCGCAGCCGCGCAGCCGCGCAGAGCTCAGCTACTTCTCGGCTTCTCGCCGTTCTCCACTTCTCGCCTCTCGGTCTTCTCGGCGGAGTCGGCGCAGTCGCGCAGAGCTGCAGCAGTGCAGGCCGCAGCAGCCAGCAGGCGGACAGGCGGTGCAGCCAGCAGGCGGACAGGCTTCTCGAGTTCTGGCCGTTCTCGCCTCTCGCTCTTGCCTCTTGGGATTTTGCATTTTGTCGTCGTTTGGAGTCGCAGAGGGCCAGAGGCGCGGATCTCTGCTTTTTTGTTTCGCCGACAAACAAAGAAAAGAAACGGACTTTTGTTTTTTGGACTTCAAAATTCAGGTTGGGCCTGATTTTTTTAAAATTCAGACTGGGCCTAATTTTTAAACACCTATACTAATAAAAAAAAAATCAACATGGGCCTAGGCCCTGCCTGGCCTAAGGCCCAATCCGCCCCTATGTGTGGGCATACTAGGAAGGACCGCATGAGGAATGAGACAATCAGACAAAGGGTGGGAGTAGCACCTATTGAAGACAAGATGCGGGAGTCGCGCCTACGGTGGTTTGGTCATGTGCGTAGAAGACCGAGTGATGCACCTGTTAGGCGAGTTGAGATGTGTGGAGAAGAGGCGGGGAAGAGAGGGAGAGGAAGACCCAAACAGACGTGGGTTAGGGGAGTTCGAAGTGATATGCTTCTTCTAGGGTTGGATGAGGGCATGACTTTGGAGAGAACTAAGTGGAGAGCGGGTATTCACGTGAAGGAGTGATCTTGATAATCTTTTTCCCTCATCTTTTTTTCCTAGTTTTTTTTATCCTTATATATATATATGCATTTTTGCAGCCTTTTTATTGTATCTTTTTTATATATATTCATCTTTTTTATATTATCTTTTCATAATAGCTTATCTTTTTATCTTTTTTCCTTCTTTTCCTTTTGGTTGTGATATCATGTATCGATTCATGTTAGCCGACCCCAATATCTTTTGGGACTAAGGCTTGGATGTTGTTGTATGGTCTAATTATCCCATTTACTATTTAAATTTCATAACTCTCGTTAATCCAATTTATTTGACTATATCAATAGTAGTCATTCAATTTATTTGTTAGACCATATAATATTTTACACTGATCGTTAGGAGTATATATATTCAATAATCAGTTTAGATTAATCAATTTAGCTACTATGACCTGGGCTAACTAACATGATTAATACGGCGCATATCGTAACAGAGAGATACTTACGTATCCTTCGCCGTAGCAGGCAAAGGTGACAGCCGATGGCGTAGCTTCTTCCCGAACAGTAATGGGTTCACCTCCTCCGGTGACAGACCTTCCCTTCCGGTGTCGGCAGTAGGTGTTACCTCCAGTGACTCGTTCATCTCCGTCGTGGAAACGATCTGGCAGTCCGGCAGTGCTACACCGGCGTGTCCTCTTCACCGGTGAAACAAACCCTTATACCCGTTCGTTGCATTCAAACCCAAACGGCTCTATAGCTGTTGGGAGGCTGCCAGGGGGTCCCGGGGTGGGGTGGGGTGGGGGTGGGGTACAAAAAATCTATAAATACTCCTTTTTTTCTATACAATTCACTACACATCTTCTCCAAATATTCCTACTCTCTAATCTCTATTCTCTAATCTCTACTAATTTTCTCCATCTTCATCTTCTCAAATTTATACTCTCTCCGTTCCGGAATTATCTTTATTCTTTCCTTTTCGGTCCGTCCCAAATGTATCTCTTTATACCCTTTTTGGTAAAGAATATGTGATTCACAACCATTCTTACACATTTCTCTCTCCTCTGCATAACTCTCCACCACACAAATCCCACTATCTTAAAACCTGTGCCCGGTCAAAACCGGAGTTAAATATGGGACGGAGGGAGTATCTACATATATTATATTTATAAAACTTATTATCTACTTATTATCTACTTATATAGTTATATCAATATCTAATTATTATATTATTGTTGTTTTTTAATATTTACATATTACATATACTCAATATATACTTATATATATTAAAGTATTATATATAAGTGTATTACTCATCTTATAGTAATATACTTATATTATATATACTATAAACATAATATTATATATTACTAGTTAATCTACTTATTATCTACTTATAAATATATATATTAAGTATATCTACTTATACACTTATTATCTACTTATCCAATTGCTTATACACTCTCACACTCCCATTAATTTAGTTTACACACTCATACATTCTTTATTAATATAAAACTAGTTAATTGTTTCACTTATCATTTTAGTATTAGTTCATTGCTATAAAAGTAGTTAATTGTTAGTTGTTAGTTTATTGGAAATAGTTACATTAAAAACTAGTTAATTGTTTCACTTATATCATTTTAGTATTAGTTCATTGCTATAAAAGTAGTTAATTGTTAGTTGTTAGTTTATTGGAAATAGTTACATTAAAAATTGTTAGACAATAATTGTTTGTTTAATTGTTAAACTAGTTAATTCGAAATTAATTGTTTAATTGTTAAACTAGTTAATTGTTACATTTCTTAATCTCCTATAATACTAGTTAATTGTTACATTTATTATTCTCTTATAAACTAGTTAATTATTACAATTCTTATTCTCCTATAAAACTAGTGTATTGTTACATTTATTATTCTCCTATAAAACTAGTTAATTGTTACATTTATTAATCTTCTATAATAGTAATTAATTGTAACATTTTTTATTCTCCTATAAAACTAGTTAATTGTTACATTTCTTATTCTCCTATAAAACTAGTTAATTGTTACATTTATTATTCTCCTATAAAAGTAGTTAAATGTTACATTTATTATTCTCCTATAATACTAGTTAATTTTTACATTTATTATTCTCCTATAAAACTAGTTAATTGTTACATTTCTTATTCTCCTATAAAAACTAGTTAATTGTTACATTTATTATTCTAAAACTTGTAGTTCGAATTGTTAAACTTGTTAAAACTTGTAGTTCGAATTGTTAAACTTGTTAAATAAAGTTGTTACATTTTAAAACAAATAGTTCGAATTTTTACATTGCATTATTATTTAATTGTAGTTAAGTTTATTACATTATTACTTCGAATTTAATATTTGTTATATTTTTAAGATGGAACGTGCTAGAGTTTCTGTAGATATGGGTAACCTCTGTTGCAACCGAACAAAGGAGATTGCGAGGAATCATCCAAGGTCACGCAAAGGTAAGGGAGGGGTTGGGTCTTTGACGTTCTTCAGTGGTGGAAGGAAAAAGAGAGAACGTTCCCGATCTTATCAAAGATGGCTAAGCAAGTGCTAGCAATGTCGGTATCAACAGTTGCTGTGGAACAAGAGTTTATTGCGGCCGGCAACGTCCTAACGGATTATTGAACGAGATTGAGCGCAAACTCTCTTGAGATGCTTGTTTGCTTCCACGATTGGTTGAAGGTCAAACGTAGAACTCAAGAAATTAGCACCGAACCCACCCGCCACTTTATGGAAGAAACAATCGAAGATGACAGATATTCCGATTGATTCTTATTTATTAAAAAGTGTATTTCATGTTTTAATTTTTGCTCAATTTCAATTGTACTACATATTTCAAATAAATATATTTTAACTTTTTTATGTCCAAGTAATCTTGATTTAATATTTAAACAAAAAAAAATTAAATAGCCCGGGTCCGGCCCGAACTGGCCGACTACCCGGCCTAGTAGGCCTGACCCGGACCGGACCCGGTATCACCCCGGGCCGGTTACGGGCCCATGTTTCTCAGAAAAAGCCTGTCCGGGCTCAGCCCGAAACCGGAACCGGACCGGCTCGGGTCCATCCCTAGTAGTAGTGTAACCTCATGAGTTTTATCCTTGTTTTCGTTGGACATTTCAACTCAGAATGGCCCAAACGAAAACAGGATGAGCAGTATTCGGGGCGACTCTCATAGATAACAGCTTGAGAAAACCCATGAACACCACACTCAATTCAGACTTCTTGAGGCATTTCCTTAGTCACGTCCAATTCCACACAAACTCAAGCAACGGAGGGACGTGCTAAGGAAGAAGTAGCAACATGCAGTTTTTGGGGTTTACCAACTAGACTTGCAATATCAAATAACGCACGCTTATCTCGATAATGAATAGGTAAACTCTCAAAAGATAACCAAACAGGAATCATCGGAGATTCAATGTTAGGCCTAAAGTCTATAGTCCATTTAGTGACCCTCATAATAATAGACCAAGTTTATCTACTTCAATAACAAAGATAATCCTCTTCCGATTCAAATCTGATCAAAATATGTTTTTGATACAGAACACCAAGATGAAATGTACCTTTAAACCCCATAAATTCAAACTCTTGATGCATAGTTGACAAACTCGGTCTGTTTTTTAAAAAATAACCCACCAGGGCCAGTTTATGTCGAGCAGCCAAAAGCCAATTTTCCTTTTCAGGGAACATCACATACCCTTGAAGCAGTGGAGGATCTGCCGCCACCGAGCCGAAAGTGGTCATCTCCTATGATCGCCAATTCATTCTTTTACCGTAACCTATAACCCATATCTTGCCTATGACTGCTTTGATTAATACAAAAACAGAATGTTGGTAATCGTTCAAACCTATTCTTCTCATCTCCTTAGCTTCACTCGTCTCTTAAGAGGCTTTGTCACATCCATCAAAATCCTCATGCGCATAAATACCTTCAACTCTCCTTTAAAATTATTATCATTAGCCATGACAAAACTACTGATATGGTTGTCGTCGATTATATCTGCTATTTTTGTCCTCATCAAAGCCAACGACATATTGGGTGCGTTTGTATATCAGCGGATCCGCCAAAATTCAGAGGGTTTGACTGTGTTGGCGTTTTGGATGGGTCAAACCGCTGGAATTTCGCGTTTGGTAAACAGAGGGTAAGGATAGCGATTCCTATGAAACCGCCGAAAACCAAAACGCCAGAAATCGGAGCGTTTAGGTTTTGGCGGTTTGGAATAATTACTAAATTCACTAGTTTGCCATCCCATCTTTTTGGTTTCGCCGCTTGAAGCATATGTTCGGACTGCGCTTTGTTCACAGAGTTATTTCTTCCACTGATTCCTTCTTACTGATACGTCCGGACTTCATTTGCCCTCCCATCGTTCAGTGCTTTCTCCTCTTCAAAGGTATGTATTAATCATCTTCTATAGAACACTCCGTTGGGATCTTGTTTTGATTTCTATGGGTATTGCTATTTGTAAATTCATAGATATGTAACTCTTGGTAGTCTGCCACGTTTGTGTTGCCCTGCATTTTTGTAGGATTGTGATCATCATATAAATTGCTTTGTGTTTATAGTCTCATATATGGAAAATTTTTAAAATGTCCTTTTTTGTCTTTTTACATATTATCTGCTACAACCAAACAGCTAAGTTACAAAACATCTCTCTGCAACCCGCCAAGCAAATCCGCTGGTCAAATCCGCTGATTCAATCCGCCATTCACTACCCGCTAACCAAATCCGCTAACCGCTAACCGCTGAGTGCCAAACAGGGTCATTGTATCCAAAACTCGACATGCATTGAGGGACCCTCGAACGGACCAGACCACTGCACAATTAGAACTTTCCGACCGAATGCCAAAGGACCATCACTTAACACCCTTGTAAGATTAAACTCATGAAAAACTGCACCAGGAGCCTTTGGCCGCCTAAGTCTTCTCTGCGCCGGAGAGACTGCAACACATCTGTGAGACTGAGACACCGTCTGCATCCCTTCACTGGGTTTCCATCAGAATAGGTGTGAGAATACTCAACAAAATTTCAAAGCCGCCCACCAGTAAATTTCAAGTCTCACTCTCACGGGTTTAGAATAACAATAACAATTGAAAGCAAATCTTTTCAATTCAAAATCTTTGCTAGCAATTTGGTAAGCATTTGTGAGACAAAACATGGACTTTCTTTTGCTATTGATTTTGATTTCCAAAAATGTGGAGGTATTGGCCTAGGTGCCAAAGCAGCTCTTCTCCCTCTTTGTTCGGCCCAACCCATGTTGACCCAATCACTTCAGCCAGCCCACCAACTCCGCCCATATTTGGAATCCATCTACTAGGGCTTACTCTTGTACCTTAGTATATAACGCCTCTTATTAAGGTCTTACCTGGTTGAGACAAAAAGATGCGTTGTGTTTGACTTAGAGATAGAGGGTGAGAGAAGAGTGAGAGAGAGCCAGGGTTTTCTGATACCCTGCTCCTCGTTGTTCCTCTGTGCGACCTCTTCCTTTATTCTGCTCTCCTTGTCCGGTGTGCGTAGAGAAGGTTAAGGTTGGCTGAGTGTGTTACCTTCATTGGTGCTAAAGGTGGTGCTTTGTGTGATCGTTTGAGTGTGGTCTAAGTCGGAGAAGTGAACACCCAATAGTGGTATCAGAGCTAGATCTTCGTGTCGACACCTCTTCTGCCGCCTAGAGCTCCTCTGCCGCCGTGACGCTTCAGATCTCCACCGTGACGCTCCTGCTCCTCAGCGAGTTGGTAAGTCAAGATACCCCCCGGGATCTCGCTCAGGTAAAGCGGCGATAAACATATTGATGAGTATACACCTGTTATGTTGTTGAATGCTATTCCTGATGCTTACAATGATGTTAAGTCTGCTATTAAGTATGGTAGAGATGAGGTTTCTCTATACATTGGTGTAAATGGGTTAAAGAGTAAGGAACTTGATCTAAAACAGGCTAGGACTAGTAAACAGTTGTCTCACTCTGGCGAAGCTTTATTTGTTAGGGGTAGGTCTAAGAGGAGGTCTAGACACCCGAAGCATAATAATCAAGGTAAGGCCAATAACCAACCAGGTAAGAAAAGGAATAAGTCTAGGAAGCGTGTTTGCTACAATTGTGGCAACCTTAGCCATTTTATCAAAGGCTGTCCAAACCCTAAGAAATCTGACCAAGCCAATGTTGTTGTTGAGCATGATAATCATGGTGATGTTCTTATGGTATGTGATCATGCAAACTCTGTGTTTAATGATTTAACTGAACATGAATGGTTGATTGATTCTGGCTGTTCTTCTGGCTGGATCTTCGTGTCGACACCTCTTCTGCCGCCTAGAGCTCCTCCGCCGCCGTTATGACAAGAATGTGAAAAGATCAAGGTGAAAACAGATGAGGAAGTCAGATAGTTACTATTGAGATTTCAAGATGCGATCTTCCACCATTCCATCCATATCTTTTGATTGGATGATCAACTTCCACTTTTTCAAGTTGAGGTGGATAAAGGGCTTCATTAGCTACAATTCTGCTGAAGAAAGCATAGCCAGATTTGGATGGGAGGTGCGCATGCCGTGCACGAAAAGCAAATTTTTGTTGAAGCCACGATGCCGTGCACAGCAGTTTTTACGCGGAACGTCTGTCGGACGCTTGGATGCACGCACGTCGTGCGTGGGCGACGTGGGCCCGACCAAAACCCCCTTTCCGCCAAATTGGTACTTTTTCTATTTGAATTGCATGAAAACTCCAGTTTTAGGTTACCGAGCTTAGAGAGTGCCTATGATGAATTTTTCAATGGTTTCATCCTTGAATTATCAAAATTCTGAGATTATTTGTAAGTTCTATCTTTTTAATTAATGACAATTATTTCTTTCCTTCTTAATTCTGTTGATCTTTCAATTATGAATTGTGAATAGTTTTAATTATGGATTTGAGATTGATGAAAGGGGTATTAATCATGATATAAGGTTCGTTCTTGAGGGTTTAATTGCATGATTATCGTTTAGATTGTGCTTGAATAATTTAATCGATATCTTTTGTAACCTGGAACTGTATATAGGATTATAATTGCACATATAATAATTTAAGAGATATCCAAATTTATTCTAGGACACTTTCAGAGTTTCAGACACACTTAATCGTTCGCTAAGAGATTAGTAACGACTAGGGAGTCGTACTTTCGCTCATTTTGGCGATAATTTAGAAACTTGTCGCATGAAAGGTAAACCTAGTTCTCTCAATAATTGTACTCTACGCCGAGAGAGCGGCAAAAACATAATATTGACCTGAGTCGCTCAATTAAATAATTTTATGCATATTAAGCCTGATCGGTCCCAAATTCCGGTTGCCCCCGAATTAATCCATGTTTCCCTTCTGTCATTAGTTAGAAAGAGCCCTCTAGTTTAGCTTTTTATTCTCCTATTTAATTCCCAAAAAAATCCAATCTCGCACAATCATTTTTAATTTATTTTAAGTGCGAGAAAGCTCACAACAGAAAGTTGCAAGTTTCAAGAATTTAGATACGCTACAAGTATTTAGTCTTTGATGTATTTGACTAATATCTCTTTGGTTTATGTTACTAACTTTGCTATTAAAGGGCGACGTTAAGATGTAATAGCCAAAGTTACTTAATAAGTGTATACCCTGTGCACACATCCTATAAATAAATACACCAGGCTGTAAAATACCCAGTTCAACATTCTCCAAATGTTGTTTAGTTTGTTAATTAGTTTTTGTTCCCTAACAAATTTCCCTAACCACTTTCATTTGCAATACATAGACTATCTTTGAGTTTCTAAGTTAGCGTCAAAGCCCTTGCGTTTTCTTCTAATTTAATCTCATTTACTACCCATTTATCAATCAACATTCAGGAGAGCATCTCCAATGCCATAATGTGCACGGTGCACACGTACATGAGAGATAACCACCTAAATATTAGTAAATAAATTATCTCTCTCCTTAATTGAATGGTTCTAAACAATTTTGGTAAGTTTTTCTCCACAATGTCAAGAAAATCATCGAGATGTGGATACTGTGGTTAACATTGTTAAGAAAAACTTACCAAAATTGTATAAAACCATTCAAATAAGAAGATGTTCTAACTACCGGTTGTCTATTAATTTATTTATTAATATTTATGTGACTATCTCTCATGTCACATGTGCACTGTGCACATTGTAGCATTGAAGATGTTCTAACTACCCGTTGTCTCTTTCTTTTTCATTCCTCACTTTAAGTACATTACTATCTACAAATGCTATATACGTGACACAATGCATTCATTTACAATACTCAATACCTTTGCAATTTAATCGATGTAAAAACCGTTTTTTGTACTAGTGCTGCCAAATATGTTGTGGTTTTTTGAACTTAATTTTAGGTGCTACATTTTTATTAATAATATTTATACAAGTAACTAGTATTACAGTACATGTGATTACTATCTATTTAATGCTCATTAGTTACTCAAAGTACATTACTATTTACAAATGTTATATACCACACCCATTGAATTCGTGTACAATACATTCTACCTTTCAAAGCGTGTTTGATGACCTTGTTTTTCTGCTTATCGAGCTTATAAGCCAACGTTTTCATCAAACACATGATTTTTGATATCGTGCAATGAATTGTGTAATAATAAGTCAAAGTAAGGTTGAAGTTGCTTTTCTGGCTATATTGGTTGAAGTCACCGTAGATGATCATTTTAACTATTTTTCATATAATTTTTTCTTTATTAAATTAATAAAATATATTTTGAATATAATTTATTTCATAAATAAGCAGAATTAGCCAATCTAGTCATTTCAGCCAGAACTTCATAAATTTCAGCAGAACCAGCCAATGCAACCGATTTGGTTATTATCAAATGGGCTCTCAATCTCTAAGTTATTGCCACATCCCGTAGTTTTCTTTTAATTGTATCTCTGTAACTCCCTTATTATTAATTAGTACTCCCTCAGTCCCAAATTGTAAGATACATTTACTATTCACTTGGTCAACATAAATCACACTTAATATTTTATTTTATATATAAAAAGTTTATGAAATTTGAATTATTTTTTGTAGACTTTGTAGCGGTTTTAATGTAGTTTCTGAATATGTAAATTTTATTTTCTAGAACTAATTTGAGTGTTGACAGGGATCGATTTGCTTTATCGTCAGTCAAACATCGTAAACCGTAATGTATCTTACAAATTGGGACGGAGGGAGTATATATCATTCAAGTAACTAATATTATAGTTCATGTGACTAATGCTGCTCACAATCGGATATGCCATAACTGTTTGGATGTTATTTTGTATTTTTCTCGATTTTAATATAAAAGCCGATCATTTATATTAAAAATAAACAAAAATTCTGTTTGTACCCACTGATGGAGTGTATGGGTCAAGGCCCCATGACCCACATACTTCCAGCTACACGTAAGACCCCAGGGACGTACGACGTCAAGCACAAGGAACACACCGGAGACGTACGACGTCAAGCACAAGGAACACCCCGGGGACGTATGGCGTCAAGCACAAGGAACACCCCGGGGACATACGGCCTCAAGCACAAGGAACACCCCGGGGACGTACGGCCTCAAGCACAAGGAACACCCCGGGGACGTACAGCCTCCAGCACTCCGTCAGCCAGACATACGTCTCCAAGGACTTCGTCTGCCACATCCAGACGTGCGTCTCCAAGGACTTCATCTGCCACGGCCAGGCGTACGTCTCCAAGGACTTCGTCTGCCACATCCAGACGTACGTCGCCAAGGACTTCGTCTGCCACACATCCGTCATCCAGACGTACGTCTCCAAGGACTGTGTTTGCCACAGCCAGACGTACGTCTCCAAGGACTTCGTCTGCCACACCTCTGTCAGCCAAATGTACGTCTCCAAGGACTTACATACTTAGCTCATGTATCCGAATGTAATCAGCCCAATAGAGACCTTATACTGTAATGGGTCTGCCAAGCCCAATGCCTTGGAGCCCATCCCGCTTTCCCCTATAAATACTCCCCTTGGGAGTAATTGTAAGGGTTCGAAAATCATTAATACAAAACACTTCTCTCTCTAGCTCTCACATCTCTCTAGGAGTCAATACTCCATCATTTGGTGCTCTCGTTGAGAGCTAGAACCATCAAGTTAGCATCCCTCGTCGCTACCAAACACAACTAACTGACTATGGGAAGAGCAAGGTCAAGCCGCAATCTCATCGGCAAGACGATCCCCGAAACTCATGAGGGTCGTGAGCGCTCTGGCGATGCTACGACCGACAAGGCCGCAGACGAGGAAGTCTTCCAAGAGACCATCGACCCCACAGCTGATCTTGGCAACCAGCTCAACGGCAACTGTTGGTCCCGGTTATACTGGATACAGTCTAGAGGGGGGGGGGGGGTGAATAGACTGTATTGGTTTTTAGCTTTTTAAAACTAAGTACCAGTTCTTCAGAATAGCCTGTTCTGTTGAGAGAACAGACTGGCAGCGGATGGGGTTCTGGCAGGGAGTTCTGTTAGCCTCAGAGAAGCAAAGGCAGAAGGCCTTCTGTTAACTCGTAGAACGAGTTCTGCTGAACACAGATACCAAGTTCAGGGAGTTAAACGGTTCTAACTAAATGCAAGTATTAAAAGCAGTAAGTAAACGACACCAGGGATTTTTATAGTGGTTCAAGGAACAACTCGTTCCTCTAATCCACTGTTCCACTAAGCTGTAAAAACTGCCATTTACAAAGCCTTAGTCCTAGCACTTAAGAAGCACTCCACGTCTTCTTCAAGCCTAGATGTGTCCTGGGATGCACTGCCTGGCTTCCTTTAACACTGGTCCTTTCACTGAGTCTCCTTGAAGTATCACCACTTCACTACTCCAGTTATTCGGACGTCCTTCTTGTAGCAAGAAGAGTTTCTGTTGAAACAGAGGTTCCTCCAACTAGCTTCGTTACAAAATGTATGTATGTGAAGAGCTTGAAGAGTTGAAGAACACTTGGAACTTTGCTTGAGTAGGAAAGAGTATTTTTCCGACTTCTGCCTTCTCTTGTAGAGGATAGTAAGTTTGAATCTCAAGGAGGCTTTTGCTTTTCAGAGTTTGAATATCTTGCTTGGTTAGCAATGTGATAGCAAAGTTATGGCAAAGTTATCCGGTTGTTCTTCGTAGTGTATCTTTTATACTGAGGTTGTCTTCCCGTTGGAGGAGTAGGAGGACAACTGCATTTAATGCGCGAGCAGTTGACTTGACCAGTAGGACCCGGTAAAGTTGGCGGGTTACTATTTTGGGATAAAGTAATCCTGACATTGCGGCCAATTATCTGCAATTACTCCACGGAGCATGGGGAGCATTAAATGAGCATTTAATGCGAGCACTGTAGCTTTTCCGTTTCATACTCCTAGTCGTTTGAAGGAATCTTTATGTTGACTTCCCGGCTTTGTGGATTTCTTCCAAGTGTCAGACCTTCTGGTGTTACTAACAGAGAACTGAATCAGAGAAGATCATGAGCACTTCTGTTGTTGGTAGCTTACAGAGAACCAGGAGGGTTTCTGTCACGCTAAAGGGTAACAGAGACCCTGACGTTTTCTGTTCCTAGACAGAGAACCAAGATCTTCTGTCTGGAGGACTTCTGGTAGAGAGACCTTCTGGTGGTCGAATATGCTAAGAACTTTACAAGGGAAAATTCTAATACATAATTTCTAAAGGGGTACTCTACAGTCCTAATTAATATAGCATCATCAAAATCTAAATACAATTATTCCTTACAATTTCCCCCTTTTTGATGATGCCAAAACCCTTTAACTATTTCTAGAGAAGTGCCTTCACCACAAAAATTTAAAGTTTAAAACTTTTCATTTAAAATCTTGGTGGGCAACTTGGCATAGGAAAATAGTAAGAGTACGATACATTCAGATAGCAGATAAAATATCACAAAGCAATCAAACAAACAAACACAAACAGAAAGTAAGGGAAAAAAAAACAGAAATTGGGGAATTGCCTTACAACGTGTGAGGCAGAGATGTTCTTTTATTAAGGTGGATTACAAGATTGTCTGATTACATAATAGCCTTGGCTGCTTCAGCTCTTGCTTGTTCATCCAGTCCTTGTAGTCTCTTTAATTCAGCATTCACCTCTTTTCTGATTCCAGCCAGATTTCCAGTTCTCTGGTAGGAGGCCCAGACAGGTGAGAGTTTGCAGTCTAAGTAGTTAAGAACACCTTCATGGATATCTTTTCCTGGTACTATACTGTTGTGAAACCAGAATTCTGCTTCCTCCCGAGATCCACCATGTCTGACCTTCACTTGACCATCATGGTCCAAGTAGAGATTCTGTTGTTGAGTAGAGGTCATCTTCTGCTTCATTTCATCAAATTGTGTAGTAGTCATCACCTGAGAACCTCCCATTCTCCATTCTTTAAAGCTTAGAGCTTTCTTTTTCTTGGATCCTTTCTTCAGTGGGGATGGAGGTCTAGGAATACCAGCTAGCCTTTTCTTCTGAAGATCAGCCTCAAAGTAAGGTGTTGGATCCACACTTGGTTCAGCAGATGTTGAGGTTCTGGAGGTTTTGGGTTTTGATAGATGAGGGCCTTCTTCCCCCTTTTTGGCATCATCTAGATCACCAAGCAAAAGGGAGAGCTTCTGGAATTCTGAGGCCTGAGTAGAGGCAATCTGTTCCAGGGTTTCTGGTAAGGTCTGGGTCACAGATGTGAGACCTTCAATAAGCCCATGTTGCTTCTGAAGTGCAGATAGGATATCTTTATTACTGGCTTCTAAGAGAACCATCTTCTGGTATCGCTCTTTGTCTTGGGCAAATAGAGTCCTGGCTTGATCACGATGGACTTTGCACAGTTCCTCTATGTCCAGTAGCTGTTCCTTTGTCTTGCTATCAGCCCATTGAAGTTCCTCAATATTGGAAGAGATTGTTTCAATAGCTTGTCCCTGAGCTATCAGAGTCTGATGAAATGTGAAGAGGGTCTTATGGATACTTTCCACTTCCCTTGACAGTGTATCTGTTTTAGCAGTTGAGGAGGCCATGAAGTCGTTGAGAGATGTTGTCAGATTCTCAAAGCGGTCTGAGATAAACTGCATCCCAGAGTTGAGATTATCATTCACATGAGCAAGGTGCCCATAATGCTTGTCATTGATCTGTATCAACTTATTCATGCCATGGAGGAGTTGGCCACCAAAGTCTTCAGCTGCTTCAACGAATTTGTTGAAGGGAATTTGGTTCTCTTGTTCAACAGATGGAGGCATCTCTAGACCTTTTGACTTAGGCACAGGAGGCCTTCTGGATTGTTTTTCACTCTGAGGAGGTGTCTTCTTCCTCTTGGAAGTTTCATCAGCAGCAATGGAGGATGTAAGAAATCCATCATTGTCACTGGAAGAGGAGGGCACCCTGAAGATAGGTTTTCTGATGGGGGTGGAGGCCACAGAATGTTGAGGGGAGATAGGTGTGGCTGCATCTTGTGGTGTATGCTGAGGAGAGGCAGTTCTGGATGTCTTGATGGAGGGGTTTTGATGTTGTGAGGGAGCATTCTGTTGTTGTGGAGGAGAGGGTGGAGGTGATGGTGATCTGGATCGGATTGTGGGTTGGGATTTGCAGAGAGATGGATTTTTGGTTTTTGGCGAGGAGGTTTTCTGTTGGGGTGAAGTTGTAGAGGAGAAGATCTGTTGGTGTTGATAAGGGATAATTTGTCCTTGAGGGGATGGGGATTTGGATTTTGAGGTTTTCTGGGGTGTAGAGGTTTTCTGTGGAGAAGAGGGTTTCTGAGGAGTTGAGGAGGTGTTCTGTGTAGAGATGGTTTTCTGTGAGGGTGAGAGGGATTTCTGTTGAGATTGGGGTGAAGTGACTTTAGGAGAGGGAGGGGGAGAAGGAATGATTGTGGGAATTACCTCTAGAACAGTTGCAGTGAACAGAGAGTCTCTCCATTCTTTGATCAGTTTTTCCATGACCAGAGGTAGGTCATTTGCAGTAGAGGGTTCACCTTCTCCATGTGCACTGTGTCGAAACTTGATCATTGACTCCTTCCTCTTCTTCTCAACTAGCCAAGCATCAAATGCGTCCATCTCATGCTCTTGAAGAGCCTTCACATGGTCTTCTGGTGAGTTTCTGACCAGAGGTGCTTTGCCTTGAAGTTTCTCCTTCTTCTTCTGTAGGACAGAAAGAAGAAAATCCTTGCTTAGGCAGGACTCCACATCTTCTGTGTCAGCCCATCTGAGTACTTCTTCTTCTTCAGAGATGAAGTAGGACAAGTTCTTGAGGAGGTCAGTGAGAGGTCCCACTCTCCACTTTCTCCATGCCAGAATCCTGATGAATTTCCTATCAGGGTTTGAAGTACTGCTTCTTTCAGAGGCAGGAGGAGAAGAATGTAGTTCCCCCTGAGAAGTGGCATTCTGCACAACTTCTTCTTCTTCTGAGTCACTTGACTCAAAGATGATTCTCTTGCCGTGCCAAGCATTTCTGTTGGCTGGGGCAGAGGTGACAGAGTCCTCCAGTTTCTCCTGTGCTGCAGGTGTCAAGATTTTGGCCTTCTTAGCAATGGGGGAGGCAGAAGGGGTGCTTGCTGAAGAGATAGGTGAAGGAGCCTTTCTCTTAAGTACAGATTTCTTTGCCACCAACTTGTGGACTTTGACAGGTGTGATCTTTTTCCTGGGAACCTTCTTGACTACCTTCTTCACCAAAGGTATTTCTTCTTCAGAGTCAGAAGGGGTAGGGGGTTTCTGTTGCTTCTTTGAGACTTTCTTGGGTTGAACAACCTTCTGTTGTTGCCTTTCCCTATTTAACTCAAGGGTTCTGAGTCTTTTCTGCTCTGCCTTTATGGCAACCTTCCTGTCACTAGAAGTGTTGAGGAAGAGCAGCTTGGTGTAGTCTGCCTCAACGGAGTTTCTCAGTCCTATCCTTGCGGTGAGCAGGATTTCAGAGATGAGGAGACCATAACCCATGGGGGTTCTGAAAAGACCTGTCTCCTTGTCTTTCTTCTTGATGAACTCAACAAGGGATTTGATAATTACTTGTCCCCAGTTGATGTTCATCCCATGATGAACTGCAAAGACAGCCTTTGCATTCAGCGCATTCATGTCATCTGTGGAGGTGCTCTTGCTCCAGACGCACCTATGCAGGATGTTGACCAGTTTTTCATAGTCGCTCAGGAGAAGATTTTTCTTCATGTAAAGCTTTGGAACTCTACCCACTTCAGGTCGGCAGTAGAGTTGGACAAAGTTGTCCACAGTGACGTTGACACTGTCCAGAGTGAGGAAGCCTTCAGTTTCCTCTTCTTGTGGGTCCTCTACTACGCCAAAGAGGGCGTTGAGGTCTGCAGGGGTGAGTGTAATGTTTTCACCATTGACGTTAGATCGGATGGTCTCTCCTTCGAATGTAGCGTTGAGATAAAACTCTGCTACATCCCTGGTACTGTAGGATTCAAAGTGATAACCTACCACTTTGTTCAGTTGGGAGTCCTCCATTCCCTTGATGATCTTCATCATCGTGTCGTGGTTAGAAGCGAGTTCAGGGAGTGCGGAGAGGTCGCAGTTCATCCCTGTGTAAATGTTCGAAACAAGAGTGTTGATTTCCTCCTTGGTGAGGTCGTTGATGTTGATGAAAGCCATTTGTTCAGAGAAGAGTTGCAGAAAGCTTGAGAACTATGGAGGTTTGAGAGTTAGAAAGTAGTGGGAGCAGTAGAGGTTTAGGTTTGCGAAAAGGGAATTTATGTGTTTGGGTTAGTGGACGTTTGGAATTAATTTATGGTTCCAAGAAATCAATAAATGTAAAAAGGGGCGGAGTAAATAAACGGGGGCGCAGTAAATATTATACGGCTTGATACCGTTTTAAGGGTAAAAGGGTAAAAGACCTTTAATAATTTACTAAGGTACCCGGTTTCAGAAAATTTCTAAGTCCAAAACCTTCTGAGGATTTTTCTGTAGAAGGGGGGTTTTCTGTTGCTGAGGTGTTCTGCCAGGGTAGGAATCAGAAGGGTTTGACAGAAGGGGTTCTGCTACAGGTATTCTGTCAACAACAAAAGAGCAACAGAGGGCCTTCCTTTTCATCTTTCCCTTGGAATCTCATCCATCATTCCCAATTCCTCTCTCAGTTTGTTGAACCTAGCCTCAGGGAGAGGCTTTGTCAAGATATCTGCAAGTTGGTCTTCTGTTGGTACATGTTCCATGCAGATATGCTTCTTCTCTACATGGTCTCTGATGAAGTGATGTCTGATCTCAATATGCTTTGTTCTGGAATGAAGAACTGGATTCTGAGTGATAGCAATGGCACTAGTGTTGTCACACAACAGCTTGATCTCCTTTGCTTGAATTCCATAGTCTTTCAGTTGTTGCTTCATCCAGAGTAGCTGAGCACAGCAACTCCCAGCTGCAATATACTCTGCCTCAGCTGTACTTGTTGAGATGGAGTTCTGCTTTTTGCTAAACCAGGAAGCAAGCCTTCCCCCTAGCAATTGGCAGTGACCAGAAGTGCTCTTTCTGTCTAGTCTGCAACCTGCAAAATTTGAGTCAGAATAACCAATTAGTTCAAAGTTACCTCCCTTGGGATACCATAGGCCTGCATTGGGGTTTCCTTTGATATATCTGATGATTCTCTTTGCAGCACTTAGATGGCTTTCCTTGGGCTTTGACTGGTATCTGGCACAGATTCCAACAGAGAATGAGATGTCTGGTCTGCTTGCAGTTAGATACAACAGAGATCCTATGATTCCTCTGTATGTTGTTGCATCTACATCCTTTCCTTCATCATCTGGACCAATTCCTTGTGAGGTGTTCATGGGAATCTTCACTGATGATTTGCCTTCTACTCCAAACTTCTTGATTAGATCTCTGGTGTACTTCCCTTGATTGATAAAGATCCCTTCTGGAACTTGTTTGACTTGAAGTCCTAGGAAGTAGCTGAGTTCTCCCATCATACTCATTTCAAATTGACTCTGCATTACTTGAGAAAATTTCTTGCACAGTTCTGGATTAGTACTACCAAATATAATGTCATCAACATATATTTGTACTAACAGAATATGATTAGCAACAGAGATTTGAAATAGAGTTTTGTCAACCTTTCCTTTAGTAAACCCATGGTTCACTAGGAAAAGGGACAATGTGTCATACCAGGCTCTGGGAGCTTGCTTAAGACCATAGAGGGCCTTTTTAAGCTTGTAGACACAAGAAGATTGAGTAGGAATGACAAAACCTGGTGGTTGTTCCACATAAACTTCTTCTTCAAGATCTCCATTCAGAAATGCACTCTTGACATCCATCTGGTAGACCTTGATGTTGTTGTAGGCAGCATAGGCTAGAAAGATTCTGATGGCTTCAAGTCTGGCAACTGGTGCAAAGGTCTCATCAAAATCTATTCCTTCTTCTTGACAATATCCTTTAGCCACTAGCCTTGCTTTGTTCCTTACAATGTTGCCGTCTTCATCTGCTTTGTTCTTGAATACCCATTTGGTTCCAATGACATTCTGGTGCTTTGGCCTAGGAACAAGTTCCCACACTTTGTTCCTTTCAAACTGAGTGAGTTCTTCTTGCATAGCATTGATCCAATCTGAGTCTGCAAGAGCTTCTTCAACTGTCATAGGTTCCATCTGAGATATATAGCAGGCAAGCATTGCTTCTCTTCTTGATGTGGATCTGGTTTGAACTCCACTTCTGATTTGACCAATTACTTGGTTAGGAGGATGATCTCTTAACCATGTCAGATCTGGTTCTGTCAGCTGCTGTCTTGGTCTCTCTGGTTCCTCATCTTCAGAGTCTTCATCTTCATTCAACAGAAGGGGGTTTGGTGCAGGTGTTGGAAATGCAGGGTTGTCTGCCACCTCTCCTGTTGGTGTTCTGTCTTCTATGCTGACATCCTTGAGAATCTCTGTTACCTCTTCAACAGAGGTGCTTTCATCAAACTTCACATGAATGGATTCTTCAACATGTAGGGTTCTTCTGTTGAGTACTCTATAGGCTTTACTGGTGTTTGAATAGCCTATAAAGACTCCTTCATCAGCCTTTTCTTGAAATACTTTCAGATGCTCCTTTCCATTATTGAGGATGTAGCACTTGCATCCGAATACATGAAAGTAGCTGATGTTAGGTTTTCTTCCCTTCCGGAGTTCATAAGGGGTCTTCTGGTGATTCTTGTTGATCATGCTTCTGTTCTGAGTATAGCATGCAGTGTTGATTGCTTCAGCCCAATATCTCATAGGCAATCCAGATTCTGCAATCATTGTTCTTGCAGCTTCTTTTAGAGTTCTGTTCCTTCTTTCTGCTACGCCATTCTGTTGAGGGGTTCTGGCGGCTGAAAGTTGATGAAAAGTTCCATTCTGATCACAGAAGTCCTTTATGACTTGATTGACAAATTCAGTTCCTCTGTCTGATCTGATTGTCTTTACTTTCAAGTTCTTCTCAGTCTGAAGTTGCTTTAACAGAGATGGCAACTTCTGAAGAGTTTCATTTTTCTTTGTCAGAAAAACAGTCCATGTGTATCTGGAGTAGTCATCAACCATGACTAGGGTGTATCTCTTACCACCAACGCTTGGAGTCTCAACAGGTCCAAATAAATCCATGTGAATCAGATTTAGAGGACTTGTAGAAAGATCTCCAGCAATGGGTTTGAATGAATTCTTTACTTGTTTGCCTTTCTGACATGCACTGCAGAGGGTCTCCTTCTTGTACACAATGTCTGGTAGCCCTTCTACAATGTGTTCTCTGGCCAGTTTGTTGATTGTTTTGAAATTCAAATGATTGAGCTTTTTGTGCCAGTCCCAGCTCAGTTTTGAATCTCCTTTGGCTATCAGGCAAACTCCATCTTTTGCAGTGTTCCAATCAACTACATAGATGTTCTTCTTCCTTGATGCTGTAAGAACCACTTCCTTTGTTGTCTCATGCTTCACATAGCAGAAGTCCTTTGTGAATTCAACAGTGTAGCCTTTGTCACAGAACTGGCTAGCACTCAGCAAGTTGAACTTCAGTCCTTTGACATATGAGACATCATCAATGATTATCTGGTTCTTTATCAGCTTCCCTCTTCCTTTTGTCTGGCCATCTTTATCATTACCTCCAAAGATAACTCTAGGCCCTTTGATTTTCTGGAACTCTGTTAGGCAACTTCTGTCACCTGTCATGTGCCTGGAGCATCCACTATCAATAAACCATTCTTGTTCAGAGATGGCTCCAGCACACAGTTCCTGTAAGATCAAAAGAAAGATTTAGGTACCCAAGCAATGCTGGGTCCTGGGGGGTCATGGAGTCTGGGTAGTTGGTACCATTTTGGTCTCATCAAGTGAAACCTTGGTGGGTGGTACCCATTGTCCACCTGGTAGTTATAGTAAACTGAAGTGTGATTCACTTTGGGCAGATGCTTGTGAGGGTCATGCTTCCTGTTTACATACTTTTGCATAGCTTTCTTTGTTGGAAAGAAGTCCCATATACTATCAAGAGCAGAGGGACGGTTAACTTTGGGCTTCTGAGGTTGACCAGCCAACCTCTTCTGCCTGAAGTTAACTCTCTCTTGATATTTGCCCTTCTGGTGATCATTTCTGGCACGATTGACATGAGGTTGTCTGTCAATGAATGGTCTTTTATTTTTGTTATTCTGAAAACCTCTCCTGATGTTAGGTTTTCTGCCAGGTTCATTATTTTTCAAAAAGGGTTTCTGTTGAACCTTTATCTTACCCTTTTCTGGTCTGACTTCCTCATGAACAACCTTGGTGCCAGATACACCAGCTTGACAGATGGGGCTAGAAATCAGTGGCTCTATGACCTTATCTGCCTTAGCAACTCTGGTGCTAGGCATTACAGAAGGCTTACCTGATTCTGTTGAGCCATAACCAAGACCAAAGCCAGTGCCAATCTGTTGATCAAGCACAATCTTTTCCATGGAAGACTGGGCCTTCTGGTAAGCTTTGTACTTAATCTCGAGAGGCTCTATTTCTCTTATTCTCTTAAGAAGAGAAACATTTTCAGTCTCCAGTTGATCTCTTTCCTCAATTAGAAGATTGATTTTGATCTCAACCTCCTTTTTCAAGTCAAGAATTTCAGCTTTTAACTTACTGTTTTCTTCTGTTACAGAAGAATAAGTGGCTTGTATGGCCTTAAACTCTTCCCAAAATTCTGACATTGAATCAGAATTAAAAGCTAAACCTACCGAAGAAAAACTAGATTCAGAAGTAGAGGTTACCTCATCATCAGAATGGGCCATGAGGCAAAGGTCTTCTGTCTCAGTATCCAGGCAACAGAAGGCCTCATCAGAATCTGAGTCAGAACTGGATTCTGTTTCTGACAGAGGGTCTTTCTCCACCTGTTCTGTCACAAGTGCCTTTCTCCTTATGGAGTTGTCCTCGTACTTCTTCTTTTCTCCATCCTGTCCTTGCTTCTTGGACACTCTAGGATGGGGACAATCAGCCTTGAAGTGACCAGGTTGTCTGCAGTTGTAACAGAGAAGCTCTCCACTGCTTTCTGTTGATTTGACCTTATGGTATGGCTTTCTGTTTAAAGATGGACTCCTTCCATCTTTGGGATTCTTCATAAACTTTTTGAATCTCCTGGCAAAGGCAGCCATATATTCATCAGATAAGAGTACTGAAGGGTCAAAATCATTTACCTTAGATGTGCTGGCAGTGAGGGCTGTAGTGGTCCTCTCTTCTGGTACCTCTTCCTTCTCTTCAATCATTTCAAACTCATGAGCTTTGAGATCTGAAATGAGCTTATCAGTGGGATAAGTCTTTACATCCTTGCTGGCTTGGACAGCAACTACCTTCATCTTCCATGCTGAGGGCAGTCCCCTCAACACCTTCAGGTTGATCTCCTTGGTTGTGAGATCCTTGCCAAGCTCAGAGATCTCTCCAGTGAGAGTGAGGAGCCTGTCATACATCTTGGAGATGCTTTCACCAGGGAGAAGTTTGAAGTCATCAAACTTCTTGTTGGCTATGGTTAGTTTGTTGTCCTTCTCTTGCTCATCACCAGCTCCAATGAGCTCAAGAGTATCCCAGATTTCCTTAGCAGTCTTGCACTTCTTGATTCTGTTGAAGTACCTATCATCAATGGACTTGTAGAGGACGTCCTTGACAATATTGTCTAGGTTGTACTTTCTCCTCTCTTCAGTGGTCCATTCTGACTTGGCTTTGCTAATCATCTGGGGTCTGGTATTGTCTATGGCATGTTCAGGGTTGACCTTCTGGAAGCTTGTGAAGGGGCCAATATCTAGAACTTCCCACATCTCATCATGCAGAGCACAGAGATGTGCTTTCATCCGGATCCTCCAGTCATCAAACTTAAGATCTGAAAACATAAGATTCTTGGACAAGGAGTGATCCATTATATCAGATAGAAATGAGGTAAAACAGAAAAACAAGTGGATCTTTGTTCAACGAATAACCTAAAAGATTATTAGAACAAGGAGGCTCTGATACCACTTGTTGGTCCCGGTTATACTGGATACAGTCTAGAGGGGGGGGTGAATAGACTGTATTGGTTTTTAGCTTTTTAAAACTAAGTACCAGTTCTTCAGAATAGCCTGTTCTGTTGAGAGAACAGACTGGCAGCGGATGGGGTTCTGGCAGGGAGTTCTGTTAGCCTCAGAGAAGCAAAGGCAGAAGGCCTTCTGTTAACTCGTAGAACGAGTTCTGCTGAACACAGATACCAAGTTCAGGGAGTTAAACGGTTCTAACTAAATGCAAGTATTAAAAGCAGTAAGTAAACGACACCAGGGATTTTTATAGTGGTTCAAGGAACAACTCGTTCCTCTAATCCACTGTTCCACTAAGCTGTAAAAACTGCCGTTTACAAAGCCTTAGTCCTAGCACTTAAGAAGCACTCCACGTCTTCTTCAAGCCTAGATGTGTCCTGGGATGCACTGCCTGGCTTCCTTTAACACTGGTCCTTTCACTGAGTCTCCTTGAAGTATCACCACTTCACTACTCCAGTTATTCGGACGTCCTTCTTGTAGCAAGAAGAGTTTCTGTTGAAACAGAGGTTCCTCCAACTAGCTTCGTTACAAAATGTATGTATGTGAAGAGCTTGAAGAGTTGAAGAACACTTGGAACTTTGCTTGAGTAGGAAAGAGTATTTTTCCGACTTCTGCCTTCTCTTGTAGAGGATAGTAAGTTTGAATCTCAAGGAGGCTTTTGCTTTTCAGAGTTTGAATATCTTGCTTGGTTAGCAATGTGATAGCAAAGTTATGGCAAAGTTATCCGGTTGTTCTTCGTAGTGTATCTTTTATACTGAGGTTGTCTTCCCGTTGGAGGAGTAGGAGGACAACTGCATTTAATGCGCGAGCAGTTGACTTGACCAGTAGGACCCGGTAAAGTTGGCGGGTTACTATTTTGGGATAAAGTAATCCTGACATTGCGGCCAATTATCTGCAATTACTCCACGGAGCATGGGGAGCATTAAATGAGCATTTAATGCGAGCACTGTAGCTTTTCCGTTTCATACTCCTAGTCGTTTGAAGGAATCTTTATGTTGACTTCCCGGCTTTGTGGATTTCTTCCAAGTGTCAGACCTTCTGGTGTTACTAACAGAGAACTGAATCAGAGAAGATCATGAGCACTTCTGTTGTTGGTAGCTTACAGAGAACCAGGAGGGTTTCTGTCACGCTAAAGGGTAACAGAGACCCTGACGTTTTCTGTTCCTAGACAGAGAACCAAGATCTTCTGTCTGGAGGACTTCTGGTAGAGAGACCTTCTGGTGGTCGAATATGCTAAGAACTTTACAAGGGAAAATTCTAATACATAATTTCTAAAGGGGTACTCTACAGTCCTAATTAATATAGCATCATCAAAATCTAAATACAATTATTCCTTACAATTTCCCCCTTTTTGATGATGCCAAAACCCTTTAACTATTTCTAGAGAAGTGCCTTCACCACAAAAATTTAAAGTTTAAAACTTTTCATTTAAAATCTTGGTGGGCAACTTGGCATAGGAAAATAGTAAGAGTACGATACATTCAGATAGCAGATAAAATATCACAAAGCAATCAAACAAACAAACACAAACAGAAAGTAAGGGAAAAAAAAACAGAAATTGGGGAATTGCCTTACAACGTGTGAGGCAGAGATGTTCTTTTATTAAGGTGGATTACAAGATTGTCTGATTACATAATAGCCTTGGCTGCTTCAGCTCTTGCTTGTTCATCCAGTCCTTGTAGTCTCTTTAATTCAGCATTCACCTCTTTTCTGATTCCAGCCAGATTTCCAGTTCTCTGGTAGGAGGCCCAGACAGGTGAGAGTTTGCAGTCTAAGTAGTTAAGAACACCTTCATGGATATCTTTTCCTGGTACTATACTGTTGTGAAACCAGAATTCTGCTTCCTCCCGAGATCCACCATGTCTGACCTTCACTTGACCATCATGGTCCAAGTAGAGATTCTGTTGTTGAGTAGAGGTCATCTTCTGCTTCATTTCATCAAATTGTGTAGTAGTCATCACCTGAGAACCTCCCATTCTCCATTCTTTAAAGCTTAGAGCTTTCTTTTTCTTGGATCCTTTCTTCAGTGGGGATGGAGGTCTAGGAATACCAGCTAGCCTTTTCTTCTGAAGATCAGCCTCAAAGTAAGGTGTTGGATCCACACTTGGTTCAGCAGATGTTGAGGTTCTGGAGGTTTTGGGTTTTGATAGATGAGGGCCTTCTTCCCCCTTTTTGGCATCATCTAGATCACCAAGCAAAAGGGAGAGCTTCTGGAATTCTGAGGCCTGAGTAGAGGCAATCTGTTCCAGGGTTTCTGGTAAGGTCTGGGTCACAGATGTGAGACCTTCAATAAGCCCATGTTGCTTCTGAAGTGCAGATAGGATATCTTTATTACTGGCTTCTAAGAGAACCATCTTCTGGTATCGCTCTTTGTCTTGGGCAAATAGAGTCCTGGCTTGATCACGATGGACTTTGCACAGTTCCTCTATGTCCAGTAGCTGTTCCTTTGTCTTGCTATCAGCCCATTGAAGTTCCTCAATATTGGAAGAGATTGTTTCAATAGCTTGTCCCTGAGCTATCAGAGTCTGATGAAATGTGAAGAGGGTCTTATGGATACTTTCCACTTCCCTTGACAGTGTATCTGTTTTAGCAGTTGAGGAGGCCATGAAGTCGTTGAGAGATGTTGTCAGATTCTCAAAGCGGTCTGAGATAAACTGCATCCCAGAGTTGAGATTATCATTCACATGAGCAAGGTGCCCATAATGCTTGTCATTGATCTGTATCAACTTATTCATGCCATGGAGGAGTTGGCCACCAAAGTCTTCAGCTGCTTCAACGAATTTGTTGAAGGGAATTTGGTTCTCTTGTTCAACAGATGGAGGCATCTCTAGACCTTTTGACTTAGGCACAGGAGGCCTTCTGGATTGTTTTTCACTCTGAGGAGGTGTCTTCTTCCTCTTGGAAGTTTCATCAGCAGCAATGGAGGATGTAAGAAATCCATCATTGTCACTGGAAGAGGAGGGCACCCTGAAGATAGGTTTTCTGATGGGGGTGGAGGCCACAGAATGTTGAGGGGAGATAGGTGTGGCTGCATCTTGTGGTGTATGCTGAGGAGAGGCAGTTCTGGATGTCTTGATGGAGGGGTTTTGATGTTGTGAGGGAGCATTCTGTTGTTGTGGAGGAGAGGGTGGAGGTGATGGTGATCTGGATCGGATTGTGGGTTGGGATTTGCAGAGAGATGGATTTTTGGTTTTTGGCGAGGAGGTTTTCTGTTGGGGTGAAGTTGTAGAGGAGAAGATCTGTTGGTGTTGATAAGGGATAATTTGTCCTTGAGGGGATGGGGATTTGGATTTTGAGGTTTTCTGGGGTGTAGAGGTTTTCTGTGGAGAAGAGGGTTTCTGAGGAGTTGAGGAGGTGTTCTGTGTAGAGATGGTTTTCTGTGAGGGTGAGAGGGATTTCTGTTGAGATTGGGGTGAAGTGACTTTAGGAGAGGGAGGGGGAGAAGGAATGATTGTGGGAATTACCTCTAGAACAGTTGCAGTGAACAGAGAGTCTCTCCATTCTTTGATCAGTTTTTCCATGACCAGAGGTAGGTCATTTGCAGTAGAGGGTTCACCTTCTCCATGTGCACTGTGTCGAAACTTGATCATTGACTCCTTCCTCTTCTTCTCAACTAGCCAAGCATCAAATGCGTCCATCTCATGCTCTTGAAGAGCCTTCACATGGTCTTCTGGTGAGTTTCTGACCAGAGGTGCTTTGCCTTGAAGTTTCTCCTTCTTCTTCTGTAGGACAGAAAGAAGAAAATCCTTGCTTAGGCAGGACTCCACATCTTCTGTGTCAGCCCATCTGAGTACTTCTTCTTCTTCAGAGATGAAGTAGGACAAGTTCTTGAGGAGGTCAGTGAGAGGTCCCACTCTCCACTTTCTCCATGCCAGAATCCTGATGAATTTCCTATCAGGGTTTGAAGTACTGCTTCTTTCAGAGGCAGGAGGAGAAGAATGTAGTTCCCCCTGAGAAGTGGCATTCTGCACAACTTCTTCTTCTTCTGAGTCACTTGACTCAAAGATGATTCTCTTGCCGTGCCAAGCATTTCTGTTGGCTGGGGCAGAGGTGACAGAGTCCTCCAGTTTCTCCTGTGCTGCAGGTGTCAAGATTTTGGCCTTCTTAGCAATGGGGGAGGCAGAAGGGGTGCTTGCTGAAGAGATAGGTGAAGGAGCCTTTCTCTTAAGTACAGATTTCTTCGCCACTACAGCCGCCAAAGACCCCGGGATGAGGTCATCGCCCAGCTTGAAAGGAGGCTCGCTCAGATGGAAGCGAAGCAGATGGCCGAGGCATGTACGGCCGCGGCGTCCAGGGACCCCGGTTTCAACGACCTCTTACACAAGGTCGGCGCCCTGGAGCGGGAGCTGGCCACAAGACGAGGTGACCCCGTCATCCAAATCAGAACAAAAACTCCCTTCACCACAAGGGTGTTCTCGGCCCCAAACCCGAGAAGTACCGGGGGAGTGCCATTAAGCCTTATGACGGCCGCACCGACCCCCAAGAGCATTTCAGCCGCTATCAGAACAACATGATGATGGTAATTGCGTCTGATGAATACCTCTGCCGTTGGATCCTTTCCACTCTTGAGGGACTAACACACGAGTGGTTCAACGCGCTGCCCGAAGGAAGCGTGGACTCATGGCAAGATCTTGCCCAACGCTTCCTCACCCACTTCGCCGGAAGGAAGCGCGTGAAGAAACATTTCTCCCATCTCCTCTCCATCAAACAGCAACACGATGAATCAGTCCGATCTTTCATCGACCGATGGACAAAGGAGACAGATGAGGTCGAAGGTGCCGATGAGCGCACCCTCCTCGTCCTCTTCCAAGGCGTTCTCCGTAGCAACCCCTACGCACGGAGCCTCATCACTGACCGCCAAGGTCATACACCAAGGCACTCCAGCGAGGGAGCTTGTACGCTGACGCCGATGAGCTCCACTCTCGCAAGAAGGATGGAGGCCAACCATCAAAGAAGACAAACAATGCGTCAGCTCCAAGCGCATTCTCGACCGGAGGCCATGCCCGCCAGAGCCGGAAGGAGCGCTCATGGCAGCCGAGGACGGACGTACCAAGGACTCCACTCACACACTCGGTGAATACTATCCTCGACTGTGCGGAGGACCAAGGTCTCATCCCCAAAGATCCCCGGTCGGCCAAGGAAATTTACGCCGTCTACCGGGGTGACACTTATTGCCGTTACCACAGGAACACCTCCCACAATACAGACGACTATGTTGCATTGAAGAAAGCCATTGAGCGCTTGATTCAACAGGGTGAACTCCACCAATTTGTCAAAGGTGCCCCAAGGAATTCCACCGGCAATCAGGAACGGGACACCTCGACGAAGAAGCATGAAATTGGGAGGCTCAGTGACGACGAGGACTTCGAGGAGCCCCAGCCGAAGAAGCGTCACATCCGCTGACTGTGTCCTTCTCCGAAGGGACGCACGGCCGACGGCTGGGCCTCCATGGTGAAGTCCTACCAGCAAGCCGACGAACGGCTGAGCCAGCAAGCCGACGAACGGCTTATCCCTCAAAATACGAAGGGCCCTACATCTCGGTGAAGTTCTATCAGCAATCCGAGTTGATCTGAGTTGAAAGATTGAAGTTGAAGGTCCAACAATGGTGGAAATCCGAGCTTTGAGGAGGAAGAAGACACCCTTTTTTATCTGAGTTGGGTGTGAGATGATGTGTTTTGAGTTGGGGATGGAAGAGGGCTTTTATAGCCGGAGTTTCGTGGAAGGCGGTCAGAAGAGCGGCCGCCCTCCGGCCATGGTCAACAGCCTTCGTTTACTTCCCTGACAAAGCTACGTGTATGCGTCAAATCCGCCGCAGGCGCCCATGGAGGGAGGCCGCCCTTTTGGCCACCTCCTGTCTTGTCTCAGCGACCGGAAGATCAAAAATCACATCCCGCCGCAGGCGGCCACGTCCCCCGTCGGCAGCCTTCCATTATTTTGTCGCCATTCAAAGTGTTGTGTGCTAAAACCGTCAAAAACTCGTAGGCGCCCAGAAAGGCCGCCGCCTTGTCGACCGCCTCACGTAAAATGGAAAAGTTGTCTTCATAAAAGTTGTAGATCTCTTTCTTGGCTAACTACTGGAATTTGAATTACATGCACTGGATTTGTAGTTTATGAGATATGATCAAAATGGTGAGCACGTGTCACTTTCTATCGCAACTGCAAATGTCTGACTTCCTTGAGCAATATGTCCATTCTATGATTGTTATTTGGTTGTGTGTTCTTGATAAGAGTTGTAGAAAAAAATGTCAATGTAATGCAACTGGTATCATAAACTTTGGGCAATCATGCGCCAAGTTATGGTCAAAATACAAACATGTGTCTTTATACACCGTCCATTTGCATCAAAAGTGGCCATATAGGTGACCCCTTCTTGGGTTTTGATCTTCCTTGCATGATTTCTTCATCTCTTGGACTCTTCTCATTGAACAATTGGTCAACATATCTTGAAAACTTTCGTAGCAATTCATTTGTTGGCAAAAAAATGCCACTTTCTTCACGCAATTGACCCGAAATTTCGCCAAACATGTTATGAATGTGATTTTTACCTGATTTCATTAAACTTGAACCAAAATATATAAAACATGCCTTGTTTTTATCTTTTCAACCCAAAAATCGCTTAAATTCGATAAGAAAAGTAAGTACAAAAATGGACTTATCACCACACAACAAAGCGTGTCGCATCGGCCCCTTCGAGCGAAACACTCAGGTATGGCCGACGAAGCCACACAACACAGAACATCGTCTCGGCCCCTTAGAGCGAAACACTCAGGCATGGCCGACGGTGTCCCAGGATGAGGGGCCCGAAAAATGGCCCACGTCTTGAAACGGGAAGCTCACCGCATCATCCTCGCACTAAATCGCATTATGACAGGCCTGAAAGAATGGCCGAGGTGACAATATCCCCACACTTGGGGTTGGGAAATGGCAGCCGTCGGTAACCGACCAAAAGCCTAGCCCGCACCGTAAATAGACGACGGGACCCCCCAAGATCAAGGGATGATCCAGCGCAAGTGGTCGGACAGCTGCCCTCCTGGACTCTCTATCGATTGAAGGAATAGCAACCACCTCGGTCGAGCCTAAAAAAGAGACCCTCACTCCTTGCTCAAAGCAGTAGAGGAAGAAATAAAAGAGGGACATCCGAAGGACCGTGCACTCGCCGGCCTCGGCGAAATCCCCACAAATAAAAGAGGGACAACTGAAGAACCGCGCACTCGCCGGCCTCGGCGAAATCCCCACAAATAAAAGAGGGACAGCCGAAGGACCGTTCACTCACCGGCCTCGGAGAAATCCCCACAAATAAAAAGGGGGAAAACCGAAGGACCACCCACACACCGGACTCGAGCGAAATCCCCACAAATAAAAGAGGGACGGTCGAAGGACCGTGCACTTGCCAGCCTTGAGTAATAAAAATAAAATCCCCACAAATCAAGCCACATATTTGGCTGAGTACATATCAGGCAAACACTATGCATTATGGATGAAGCAAGACCTTACATGCGGGTCAGACGTGCGTCCCCAACGCCGTCCTTCAACTTCAGGCCAACATGCAAGCCTGGCCCTTCACACGACGAACAGCTTCAACAACGCCATCATCATCAGAGGACGAACGTCCCTAACGTCATCCTTCAACTTCAAACCAGAGTCAAAACCTGGTCCTTCACATGTCGTACAACTTCATCAATACCATCGTCATCAAGGGACATGCATCCAACGCCTTCCTTCATCTTCAAACCAGGATAAAAACCTGGTCCTTCACACGACGTACGACTTCATCAACGCCATCGTCATCAAGGGACGTGCGTCCAACGCCTCCCTTCATCTTCAAGCCAGGGTAAAAGCCTGGTCCTCACATGACATACGACTTCGTCGATGCTGTCGTCATCAAGGGACGTACGTATAGTGCCGTCCTTCATCTTCGAAACCAAGGTAAAAGCCTGGTCCCTCATGGGACGAACGACTTCATCAAACGCCGTCCCTCACCTTACGACGAACGGCCTCTACAGTTCTGTCGTCCTCAGATCACGACAGACCCCTCGGTCTCAACATGATCCTTTCTCCCAAGACCGGCCTCCTCAGCACCAAGCGCCTTGAGCTAGCGAGCGGGCTCTTCATCCCTTCCAGGATGGGGACCGTCGCCCTTACGACGAACGGCTCCTCAATGCCGCACGTCCTCAGATCACGAACAACTCCTCAGCCTCAGTGTGATCCCTTATCTCAAGACCGGCTTCCTCAGTGCCGAGTGTCTTGAGTCAGCGATCGGGCTCTCCATCCCTTCCAGGATGGGGACCATCACCTCTACCGGATGAATGACTTCATCATCGCCTCTTCCTCAGATCACGAACGGCGTCTCAGTCTCAACGTGATCCTTTATCTCAAGACCGGCTTCCTCAACGCCGAGAGTCTTGAGCTTGTATGACGATCGGCTTCATCAATGCCTCATCATCATATTACAGAGTGACACCCAACGCCGAACGTCCTCAGATCACGGTAGACCCATCGGTCTCAACGTGATCCTTTATCTCAAGACCGATCTCAGCTATTCCTTTACCGGACGGTGACCGTTGCACGGATTTTCGGACCGGCCCCTCAGTGCCGTTCGTCCCCACATCACGATCGGCCCCTCGGCCTTGGCGTGATCATGTATCTCAAGGCTGGATCCCCCAACGCCGAACGTCTTAAGCTTACAACTGGGCTCGCCATTCCTCTCCTGGATAAGCGATCGTCGCCTTCACATGACGCACGGCTCATCATCACCGTCGTCCTCACATTCAGACGGGCATCCACCGCATCGTCCTCATATTCAGACAGGCATCCGCCGCCTCGTCCTCATGTTCAAATGGGCACCCATCGCCTCATCCTCATATTCGGACCAGCTCATCAGTGCTATCGTCCTCACCAGAAGACGGGCGTCCCCCTCAGCAGGCGGACACCGCTGCAGTTACACACTCGGGCCGAAGGGTTCACCCCTTGGAGTTCATTTTGGGGGCAACCGGTGTGCTCTTTTTCCCTCAGTAGGATTTTTTCCCATAGGGTTTTTTCCTAATGAGGTTTTTACCGAGGCATCGCCCCATTGTGGATCAAAAGGTGTTGACCCTCGGCCCCTATTTGAAGACGTGCATTGCTCTACTCCTCTTCACCTCATTACATGAGCCTTGAGGAGTGGGGGCTGGGGGACTATATCGGCCCCAACATACATGAAAACATCCAGAAAGCAACAGTAAGCATCAACCACCAAGTGGTACCTCCGTCAGCCATGTCTCCATCGGCTAGGCGAAGGTATGGAGGGACTGTATCAGCCTCCAAAAAGATCCCAAGATAAACAAGTTTCAAAAATGACAAGGAAACCACGGACGACCACTTTCGGCCAAAGTCAAACGCACAAAGGACATTCATCATCCTCAAGATGAAGGACACTCATCGTCCTTGAAATAAAGGCCGTTCCTCGTCCTCAAAATGAAGGATGCTCCTCGTTCTCAAAATGAAGGACATCCATCGCCCTCAAAATGAAGGACACTCATCGTCCTCGAAATAAAGGACGTTCTTCGTCCTCAAAATGAATGACGCTCCTCGTCCTCAAAATGAAGGACATCCATCGTCCTCAAGATGAAGGACACTCATCATCTTAAAATGTCAAAGACACACATCGTCCTCGAAATGAAGGACAAAAGGGAGCTAACAATTATGGCACCGCCTCGGCCCCAAAGTGAAGGACGTTCCTGACGGCTCAACTATGGCACCGCCTCGGCCAGAAGTGCCAGAACTCCCAGGTAACCCTCCGAAGGCCAAAAACATCAAGACAACAAGGATCTACTCCCTCTCACTTCGTCTGCGTCTCAGCTCAGAGAGTGGGGGACTCCTGATGGAGTATATGGGTTCAGGCCCCATGACCCACATACTTCCAGCTACACGTAAGACCCTGGGGACGTACGATGTCAAACACAAGGAACACCCCGAGGACGTATGGCGTCAAGCACAAGGAACACCCTGAGGACGTACGCCCTCAAGCACAAGGAACACCCCGGGGACGTACGGCCTCAAGCACAAGGAACACCCCGGGGACGTACGAACTCAAGCACAAGGAACACCCCAGGGACGTACAGTCTCAAGCACAAAGAACACCCCGGGGACGTACGGCCTCCAACACATGGACCACC
Organism: Cuscuta europaea; assembly: GCA_945859875.1. Taxonomy (NCBI): domain Eukaryota; kingdom Viridiplantae; phylum Streptophyta; class Magnoliopsida; order Solanales; family Convolvulaceae; genus Cuscuta; species Cuscuta europaea. Next base: position 2,106,882 of record CAMAPE010000033.1, read on the forward strand.
CCGGGGACGTACGACCTCCAGCACACAGGAAGCCCCCGGGGACGTACGGCCTCGAGCACTCCGTCAGCCAGACATACGTCTTCAAGGACTTCGTCTGCCACGGCCAGACTTACGTCTCCAAGGACTTCGTCTGCCACACCTCCGTCAGCAGACGTACGTCTCCAAGGACTTCGTCTGCCACAACCAGACGTACGTCTCCAAGGACTTCGTCTGCCACACCTCTGTTAGCCAGACGTACGTCTCCAAGGACTTACATACTTAGCTCATGTATCCGAATGTAATCAGCCCAATAAAGACCTTATATTGTAATGGGTCTCCCAAGTCAAAGGCTTGGGAACCCATCCTGCTTTTCCCTATAAATACTCCCCTTGGGAGTAGTTGTAAAAGTTCGAAAATCATTAATACAAATCATTTCTCTCTCTAGCTCTCACTTCTCTCTAGGAGTCAATACTCCATCACCCACCCTTATACCCACTTTTATACCAACCATGTTTGTGCAAGTCTTTCTTTGTCTGTGAATCGCGTTCACAACAAAATATGTATGTGTAAATTTTGTCTGGGAAGCGGATTCACAAACAAAACAAAACTTTCATGGACATGGTAGATATAATGTGGATATAATTACAAGTACATTACTATCTAAACAATCCTTGAAATAGGTAACTACAGGAAATGCAATGAAATCAGACACTTCCCGTCACATATATCAACTTCGATCCATGACCACGATTCTCAAAGAATCAAAAGTAAAACATAATCATGTTGAATTACTTTATAAACAATGAATCAACCTTCACCTTCTTTAATTTTAATAAAACTCCATTAATTGCCATCCCGGTTAAAAAACAAAATCGAACTACGAATTCAGGGACATCTTCCCATTCATTTTTCTGAGGATTTGCTCTCTGTTTTTGACGATGCTCTTCGTCTCTAAAAATTAGTCTGTCACATCCGTACGTTATTAATACATTGTTTGATCGTCATATTCATTTTTCACCAATTTCAGCCATTTTTCTACCTTTTTGTTTTATTCACAAGATTCTCACCCGCGCGATGCGCGGGATATAAGAATGAAATAGTCATATGATATTATTTGTAAACAATGTACGCGTGTGAAATGTTTGGAAATTGTGTTACTCGAAATATGCATTAGAACTTTTAATTGAATATTGAAAACTCAGAGATAGATAGTAAGTATGTGTTGGAATAAGTAGATAAAAGGAAATGTTAGATAGTGTTTCACAGTCTACACATTGCGAAAAACTTCTTTATAAACAACATTTGTGGTATGGTACGTTGGTTGGCCATCTTCATCACATATTAATATCTTCAAACCCTTAGGATTTGTTACCCTTGACACTGCAACATAAAGTTGACCATGTGTAAACACCGACTTTTTCAATAAGAGTCCAACATGAGTCAAAGATTGTCCTTGACTCTTATTTATAGTCATCGCATAAGAGGTCATGACGGGAAATTGTCTTCGCTGAAACTTGAACGGTATTCTTGAATCCGAAGGAGTTAAGCTCAACCTCGGAATGACAACTTCATGTCCCGCATATTTCTCGCCCATGATTTTTGCCCCTAGGATGTGATTTCCAAGTCGTGTAACAATTAACCTTGTTCCATTGCAAAGCCCCATCGAAGGATCAATATTCCTTAAAAGCATTATCGGAGTACCAACCTTGAGGGTTAACTCATGGTTTGGAACTCCAGACGCTCTTATTTTGTTCAGAAATTCTGGAGTATGTAAATCAGCCAGAAAATCAGCATTGTAGTCTGACCTGCAAATGCTATCTGAACTCAGATAGGTTCTTGACTCTTCATTAACATTCAGAGAAGTCATGTATTCATTGATTGCATCTACAACATCGAGGGTTGGAGCCAGGATTGCGTGGTGTTGCAAGTAAGTCGGGTCATTGACAATATTCTCAAAGTTTGGGTAGGTGCTCTGGACAATAGTGGCAATGGGGTCGCTTCCACACTCTAACAAAAACTCTTTTGGAATTTGAACATCGTCAAAACCATCATTATCTTCCCCCACATTCCCATCCCCTAAACTCGCAATCCACTTTGCAAACTCAAGCAAATCTTCATATTCATGATCATCAGTCAATGATTGCAACCTCATGTTCTTCGTCAAACGTAATACCAAGCACTGTTCCCAAATATAGGAAGAATTAATCATGACATTCACAATGTCTTGTCTAGTTCCTTTTGTAACGACAGGTAAAATTTGTCTGAAATCTCCCCCGAATACCACAGTTTTCCCTCCAAATAGTTTTTCATCATTATTTGAATTAGTGAATCTCAAGATGTCCCGCAAACTTCTATCTAAGGCCTCGAAGCAATACTTGTGCATCATCGGCGCCTCATCCCATATAATCAGTTTGCAACGAATGATCAATTGAGCAAGTGCACTACCCTGTTTGATGTTGCACGTGGAGTTTTCATTAGGGTTAATTGGTATTGCAAAGCGTGAATGAGCCGTCCTACCGCCTGGTAACAATAAAGATGCTATGCCACTTGAAGCAACATTCAAAACAATTTCTCCTTTGGACCTCAAAGCAGCTGACAACGTCTTCCACACAAACGTTGTTGGATAATTGATACCCATATTGTATGAAAAGGAGAGATTGAACAGGAAAGAAGGAGAAGAAGTAGTATTGTGTATGAATATTTGTTATGGTTTACAAGCCTCCTATAAGGAGTATTGACGTGCACTCGTCGTTAGGTGCACTCAAAATAAATAATCAATACAACACTAATACGTAGTATAGTGTAGTAAGGTTCGTATCCACAGGGAAAGGAATACTTTTCTTTTATATGAATAATAACAAGGGGGGTTTAGATTTGTTTGGTTTAATAACACTAAGATAAACGACCTATATGAGTTTAATTCAATGAGATGGAGACTTGGTTTTGCTTTTATCCACTTAATGAAATGTTCGTCGATCCCGGTTATATCTTTAACTATCTTCCTCTCGAATACTCAATCGAGGAGTATATCCAGTTCATCGAGGGTAGTTATTAATAACGAGATGCGTTCATTAATAAAACTTACTATCGAGTCAATATAGAACAAGCGCCGTATATTAACTTGATAGTAGCAATAAACTTAAGATGAAAACGATTGAGATTGATAACCTCAACACAAGCGGTTTATTGGTTTAATCAATATAATTAATTCCCTTTGGCATATTAACCATGAGATGCATGCATTAATATTCCAAGTTTACTACCGTTGAAAGAACCGGATTAATAACAAGCGTATTAACCGATTGATTCTAGTAATAATTAATATGAGAAACAATACTAGTTGATACTTTAAGTAATGTTTAAGATATTAACATGAAATATGAATAGGAATTAATTAATACTTAAGGAAGAATATTAAAATATATGAATCCTACTATGATTAATATCAAGATGTTAACTAATTGTCATCTTAGTAACACTCCCCAATATTATCATAGAGGAAGAAATAGCTATTACTATAACAAATGTCAAGATGTTAACTAATTGTCATCTTAGTAACACTCCCCGACTTCGATATAGAGATAGTATTTTGAAAGAAAGAATTAATATTCAAGGAAGAAGATTAAAGAAAATAACTCACAACTTACAAATTCATTAAGCTTCAAAGTAGCAAAACCAAGATGGAAGAGTTTAGCTCCTCATTTGGAGGCTAAACATGATGAAAAATATAAAGAAAGAACTATTCTCTACTGAGCTTAGATGTACAAAGGGATTGGATATCTTTTTGTGAAGGAAAGGAGGTGTATTTATAGGTTTTTGGGATGAGATTCGGGTACTCGATCGGGTATATACATGGTACCCGATCGAGTATGTGTGTAACATCCGATTCGAGGCATACTCGACCGGTTTCAGACTATTTTCTAAGTGTATACCCGATCGAGTATATATGAATACCCGGTCGAGTATGCTTAGAAAGTGATATTCGGGCTATACTCCACCGATCTTCGTTTGCAATTTAAAGGCATACCCGATCGAGTATATATGAATACCCGATCGAGTATGCTTAGAAAGTGGTATTCGGGCTATACTCGACCGATCTTCGTTTGCAATTTAAAGGCATACCCGATCGGGTATGTCGGTCTACCCGATCGGGTATAGACATAGAATCGTGGCCAAAATCTTCCCTGCATGTTCCTTTGTCTTCGGATCTGATCCGATTTGAAGTTCCAACCTAATACCCGATCGAGTATAGCTAATACTCGACCGAGTATAGACCAAAATTCAGGATCTTCTTTTGTCTTTGAACTTTTGTACCTTCTCTTCACTTTTTGGGTTCACCAACTGTACTTTGGGTGACCAAAACCTGCTTAAGCTCAGAAAATGTCTAATCTAACCTATTTACAAGAATTTAACAATCTAATCTATTACACCAAAAGTGTGTAATTTCCAAAGTAAAAGTCAAGCAAAACTAATTAAAAACATAAACATAGAAATGGAAATTACGAACGTATCAAGTATATATAGGGAAAATTCGGGTCTTGGCCTCTAATATGGGCCTGACAGACCCAGTTACATAAATGGACTGATAGTACAAAAAGCTAATCTAGAACATCTGAATAATAATAATAATGTACAATAATATGAATGATATCCGCTAAACGTGTGTGGGCTGCTGTCCAGGCCCAGTAGTCGGCAGACCGGGGGGTCGGAGTCCATATATTCCATCAGGAGTCCCCCACTCTCTGAGTCGAGAGTACTTGAGGCGAAAGGGAGTAGTCCAAACTGTGTCTGCAACGTTCTTCTGTCTTCGATTTCTTCCTCTCCGGGCGGGGACCACCACCCTTGTCCATGATGGGGAGGTGCCTCGTTAAAAACCTTTACTAGGAAAAAACCCAATGGGAAAAAATCTTAATAAAGGGAAAAAGAGTACACCTAATGCCCCCAACATGAAACAAGGAAGGTAGGGCCCCTCCAGCATAATCACTTTTGTGTAGCTCAACCTGTCTTCATCTGACTTAGCTCTCATTCCTGCTCATGCGTGATATCTGCTGCTCATCCAGAAAATCTGACCTCTCAATCCCCCAATCCCCCACTCCTTGAGGCGAGTGGAGACGAGGTTAAAAATGAGTAAAGTCATTTTCGTACCTACACATTTAAAATGCATATAAAATTTTTCCTTGGGGTTTATGTTTCCGATCGGGAGTTCGTCACTTGAAAAAAGTGGAAATGTGAATTTTCGATGTAATGATAAAATACTTAGTAGAGTGGATGCGTGAGCCATTCGTACGCAACAGTCGCCATTCTTGGAATGACTAAGACCGGTCTTCATGCCCGACTTGGTCGGGGCTTTGTGCCTGACTTGGTCAGGGCTTTGTGCCTGAGAGTCAGGGCTTTAAATCCTAGTGATGGGTCTCAAGCCACACTCTACTAGGCATTTGATCATAAGTGCGTGATAGTGTGACATTCACCCGACAAAAATATTGATTAATAAATATAAATAATATTAAAATTAAAGATGCTTATCTTTTTGAAGTGGGCTGAAATTAATGGGCTGAGATTGACTGCCGTGGAATTGTGATCAGTTGAAAAAATTGACCAAAAATGTGAATTCATCTCACATGGTTGACTGGGCCACATTTCCTTGTGTGCCACTAAGTGTCAAGCAGCAACATCTTATCTTATCATTTCAAACGGAAGAGAAACAACACCTTGGCTAGTGAAGGAGCCCACATTTGGGAGTTCACTGTGAAGACGCCCATGAACTTCCAGTTTGACCCCACGGTGGAGCCACGACAGTAGATACCTTCTCCGGCGAAGGGGGAGGGACCTTGGTCACTGTTCCGCCGGACAATCCCTCAGAAAGCACTAATGGAGGAGGCGCCCTCTGCCGGAGTTGCTGGACGAGAAAGAACAACCCCGCCTGGCCGCTACTATCCGGCGAGTGTGGTAACGACGTTGGAGATTCCACGCACAACTCCAGCGGCCATTAATGGCGGATCTTTGGCCCAAACTCCAGCAACCGAGGTAAGTGACAATGAAGATGACTGTCGTAGACCTGGATTCGGCCTTCGAGCTGTGATGGCGACTGGAGTCGTGACAGAGTGGCCAAGAGCTGGGCGGCGTTGTGACTCTGGTGGAGGAACGAGCGGAGAACGGGGGTGTTGCTACGAAGCTGGAGGCCAGATCGAGCTCCCGTTGGCGTCGTCGTGAGGTGAGGTCCGGCCGAGGAGCCGAGCTAGCAAGCATGCCTTTTCCAGATCTAGAAGTTCCAGATCCCTATCAGCTATAGCAGGCGGCTCAGCTGGAAGTGGTGCCCAGCCGGCGGCAGCGGTTCTAGACCAGAAGAAGAGCAACACCACCTGGGACACAGCTGTGGGATGATGGTTGCTCCGGCCCGGTCTGGGAAATCCCAGATCTCCAATTCCCGATCTGTTCTTCCAGCCCAGTTTCTTGGTTGATTTTTTGTGATGTGGGTGAATTTTTTGTTGTTTTGGGGAGGTTTTCTCACTTGATTGTGTTCAACCTCTCAACGAGAGCACCATTGTTGGATAATTGATACCCATATTGTATGAAAAGGAGAGATTGAACAGGAAAGAAGGAGAAGAAGTAGTATTGTGTATGAATATTTGTTATGGTTTACAAGCCTCCTATAAGGAGTATATATAGGGAAAATTTGGGTCTTGGCCTCTAATATGGGCCTGACAGACCCGGTTACATAAATGGATTGATAGTACAAAAAGCTAATCTAGAACATCTGAATAATAATAATAATGTACAATAATATGAATGATATCCGCTAAACGTGTGTGGGCCGCTGTCCAGGCCCAGTAGTCGACAGACCGGGGGGTCGGAGTCCATATATTCCATCAAACGTTTTCCCTGTACCTCCATAACCATATACAAAGAACACCCCACCATTATTTTTTCAATAGATTGCATAATGGTTGTGTACACCTGACGTTGTTCATCATTGAGACTCAGTATGCATCTGTCATGCTCTTCACGTAGAGCAGCACGATCGTATTGCAATTCGTCAAAAATGAGTCTGTTTTGATACATGGCAGTATCACTTATCGTGGGAAATGGCATTGATGGATAGTCCTTTAAAGTCCTACCGATCCTTCTCAACATCATTTCTATTTCAGTCAATGCATAATTCTTAATCTCATCCTCGGTCAACTTCAAATCTGATATTACACGTATGAAAAGACCATTATCAAATAACATGTGTAATATATAATGTATGGTTTTGAATATACATGCACACACACATGTGTGTGTATACACACACACACATGCATACTTATGTATAGGTATATGTATGTTTGAAATTAAAATTGTTTAGTACCTGGATGCATTAACGCTCTTCTTTGCCTGTGTAGAATGTCATCTGACATAAATGTACAACATTTGTCCCACACATATTCTGGTCTACTCATTGTATCTGCTGCCAATAAGATCACAAACAACTTTCTAAGTAACCATGCAGTTGCCCAATAACTACATTCTGAAAACCCTTCAACGTACTCCTTGTCATTGTCCAACAACCCTAAAGCGAAACATGCCTCGCGGTATGTATTATGAATAACTCCATCCACAGTTCTCAGATCATCATAGCTTGTAGCCCCACGCCTCAAATTAAGCACACATCGCAAATAATAAGACTCTCCTGAACCCGGTGGCACATACGTTAGACGGCCTATTGCAAACCCTTTTTGTCGAGGTACAAATTCTCTTGTTTTTGCTTTCCACACAAACTTTTGTGGGAATTCCGCATAAGTTAGATCCCTTGCCTCCGGGTACTTAGCATTTGCTTTCATCCCATGCAAGAAACATACTCTCCTTAACAGATTCACGCAACACGGCATCATTAACTGATGCACCATCTTCAAAATACACATATTGTTCATTGTGGAAGTGAAAGCTCAATCGTTCAACAGGTGGATTCTTATACTGAATTTGAAATCCATAAATTCTCCACATTGCCTCACATGGAGAAATATACCGACAATCATAGTACAGTTTTATTTCATCAACAGGTTTGTCAGTGTGATCTTTACCAGTTGTTTCATAAAATCCAGTTGTGACACGATCGTGTCCCTTGTTGACGTATTTGAATAAATACTTTATAGACCTGGATTGGTTGCACCACTCGACATTCAGATGAGCACCGTACCTCATTAATAACGACCAGTTGTGGGGGACAACATATCTATTGTCTAGTGGAACGCCACCCTTGACAATTGTTCTTCCATCATTTCGCCTCCTATATTTAGGATAACCCTCTTCATCAACATTAGTTTCCTCGTTGAAATTCTTTGGGAAGTGCTTCAAACACTTAGATTGAACCATGCAAGGAGCTTTTTTTGCATCAGTGCCACACGGTCCGTGCATCATATGTGTGCACACTGCTTTGAAATAGTCAGGATCACCCTTCTCATCAGGAATTTCAGCTGATATAATGCGGTCAATGTCTGCTGGCGTCAGATATTTGTCTGCGTTCCCCATGAATAATAAAATATGAGCATGAGGTAAGCCACGCTTCTGGAATTCAACCGTGTAAATGACTGCAAGAAGTGAATGTAACAGTTTTTTCACACACACATACGCATACATGTAAATGTGTAATCTATATAAATGTATAAACATGATATTTAACATACCTACTCGAATTTCTCCAAATATCTTACCTTGTCTTAGATACTTGATTAAGCCATCCAACTTCATCTTAAACACTCGACAAACTATATCTGGACGATCTTCGAGATTCAAATTCCTTGAAGAAAGGAATGTATTAATCTATGGCCATCTCGGGTTACATGTGAACGTCAAAAAAAGATCTGGGTACCCTTCCCATCGACATATAGCCATGGCATCCTGATAATTTTGAACCATGTATCGAGCACCCCCAACGAATGTAGGTGGAAGGACAACACGCTTGCCCTGTGTTGACGCATCTCTCTCACCGCTCAACAAAGCATCTGATAGCCCTTTGTACATTTCACACCTCAGTTCTTTTTTATGAGTTCTAATATACATTAGCCTTGATGACTCAACCATTGTGTATCCATCTACCATGAACTCTTGGAACAGTCTCCTACTTTTAAGGATAAAAGAGTCATCCTTTGCTCGTTCATGCAATCTGTAAGAAAGGAACTCTCTAATGCTAACACTTCGTCGACCGCCAATGTTTGACACTTTATCCTCAGAAAAGGCTATATCCTCCCTGTACCCATCCTCACCATACGGAAACAAAAGTGGATATTGCAATCCCAGATAAGCTGGATTTAGCTCATTTATTCTTTTCAAGTACCCTCCTTGAGTTTCAACCATTATATCCCTTTGCCCTAGTGCTTCATCAAAATCACCTACTACCAATGCCGCAACCTCTGAGACTGTCGGTAAATTATAAGTTCTGGCATCTTTGGTTCTCCTCCCTATTAACTGCAGGGATACTTTTCTTTCCTCGCCCTCTGCTAGTTTATCTCTGACCATTCTGAAGGACTTAACTAAAACATTATGTTGGTCTAACATTTTCCTTAATGTAGTCACAATATGTGCATGCAAATTGTTTTCCTTTTTATCATCCATGGATTGATTTAACTAAATTTACTAAAAAACAACACAACAACAAATCTAAATATGTGTGCATGACTACATGAGTATAATCGTTTTAAGCTTCAAAATTACCTCACTGAGCTCAAACGATTAGCATCCTCATGATGTGTGTCATATATGTATAGTTGTGCAAATTTCGGCACACATCCTTCTTGCGGTAGCAAACTCCCAATGAGGTGATAGTTCTGGCCTCCTAGTTTAAAGATTGGGGGAGATCCACTAACGTTTTGTGTTCTGTCCACCTTTCCTCCCATGGAAGTGAACGAAAACATGTTGTTGTATGAGCGAATGTTCTCCTGAAAGTGTTTAGAAACTGCATCTGTGCCATCAATGAACTGCTGCAGTTCCACGGGGGGCTCCTTCAAACGTGTCAGTTTAATTTTTCCCTTACCGCAACACAAAGAATACTTTGGGTTTTCTTTTGTAGAACCTTGGATAACTCTTTCTTCATACCAAAACAATGCTCCACAAGCTGCACAACTGTGTGACGCATCACCAATGTTCCAATATTCAGCGTTAGGTAGGTCTGTGACAAATTAAGAAAACCAAAACCTTCATATCAAAATGTGCCTTTCTGTCAAATAATTGTAGGTTTTAATCGGTGTACTCAAATATCAGCACACCTTCGAGATCGTGTATTTGATGACCCAAGATATCATCTTCTTCTCTTGATAGATCATTACACGGTTCTTGATGGTCACAGTGAATTCCCCAAGATTCTTCCATATGAATTCCGATTGAGGATTGCCCCCTTGGGAAGCCATTAAATGGCAAATGAGGAACTACAATTGACGGTGTAGCAAGAATAAGATAAATTATAAGTGACGTGTGCATCCATAATAAGTGAGTTTTGAAGTAAGTATAAATAAATAAATATTACAATAAGATTTTTAAAATCTACAAATTTCGAAAAACTTCTTTGTAAACAACATTGGTAGTATGATTTGTTTTCTCGCCATCTTCACTGCAAATCAATATTTTCAAACCCTTACGGTTTGTTACTCTTGATACTAATGCGTAAACACCGACTTTTTTAAATTGACCATGCATAAACACCGACTTTTTTAAATTTGGCTTTTCAAAATTATTAGTCTAAAAATTGAAGTATACATTACAACATTTGACCAAGTTTATAGAGTATTTGCCTTAAAGAAAACCGAAAGTGATTTTCACTTTTTGGTTAAAAAATTGAAATAAGTGTTTTAAAGTGACATATTACGGTTAAATTAAGCACTTAAAACATAAAAGCTTAAAGCATATGGATGAGTGTTTTAAATTATTTATAATTTTTTCAATTACTCAAAAAACACTTATTTTACTAAACACTACCAATTTTTTGCGAGAAACAAATTTTTCTCAAAAATTATCAACTTTTACTATAAAGCACTTTTTCCAAATCAGTTTAAAAACGCTTCTTTAAAGTAGAAGCAACCTCAAACATTCCCCCCTCATGGTTAACTTTACATTATAATGACAAAAGTTACAAATTGTAAAGATTCGGACAAAACTCTTCCAAAACCGTAGGTTTCAATGTATTTAATTTTTTATTTATATTATGTCTATATTTTGTCACATATTTTGTCATTTTTGTATATAGAAAAATACTTGGTCCAACTCATTTTTTTGGGTCATTATTTATAAGGTAAATACACAAATATGAATTATGTAGTATGTAAAATTACTAAGGTGCTATTACTATGCTATTATCAATTATACAATTAACAATAATATTTATACAATTAGTATAAATAAATAAATATTACAATAAGATTTTGAAAATTTACAAATTTCGAAAAACTTCTTTGTAAACAACATTGGCAGTATGGTTTGTTTTCTCGCCATCTTCACTGCAAATCAATATTTTCAAACCCTTACGGTTTGTTACTCTTGATACTAGTGCGTAAACACCGACTTTTTTATATTGACCATGCGTAAACACCGACTTTTTTAAATTTAGCTTTTCAAAATTATTAGTCTAAAAATTGAACTATACATTACAACATTTGACCAAGTTTATAGAGTATTTGCCTTAAAGAAAAACGAAAGCGATTTTCAGTTTTTGGTTAAAAAATTGAAATAAGTGTTTTAAAGTGACATATTACGGTTAAATTAAGCACTTAAAACATAAAAGCTTAAAGCATATGGATGAGTGTTTTAAATTATTTATAATTTTTTCAATTACTCAAAAAACACTTATTTTACTAAACACTACCAATTTTTTTTTCAGAAACAAATTTTTCTCAAAAATTATCAACTTTTACTATAAAGCACTTTTTCCAAATCAGTTTAAAAACGCTTCTTTAAAGTAGAAGCAACCTCAAACATTTCCCCTCATGGTTAACTTTACATTATAATGACAAAAGTTACAAATTGTAAAGATTCGGAAAAAACTCTTCCAAAAGCGTAGGTTTCAATGTATTTACGTAGCAAGAATAAGATAAATGATACTCTATTGTATTTTATACATAAATTTTGGTTACAAAAATCATCCATTTCTTCTTCTCCGAAAAATAAGACTCGTATAACAAACAATACACCGTAATTTTGTTCACAACAATAAGACAAAAATGACTTTTAATGAATATTGTAAACAATACATATATTTATAATTACCGCTTCTTTTAGCAGCCAACACTTTAGAAGTGCCCACCACTTCATTTGTTGTTGTGTTGACAGAAGAGCCTATTTTAGTGAAATCACAGCGGAGAACATGTTTGGTATGATTTGGATCACAATTTTCTGTGGAAGATAAACAAAATAATGAGCATATTAAAATTTATCATGTAACTAACTATTTTAGTAATGAACAATTTTATAAATTGAAAATAACATTTTTTTCTATATTTTATCATTTTGTTTAGATTCTCACCCCTTTTTACTAAAGTAACTTTTTTAGTAAATTAAAATTAATCTACTGGAGAAATTATGTAAAACATATTTATGTATTTTTTGTATAATATATTAATCCATTTATGAAATGTATTAATAATTAATGTCCCTCATTTATTAATAATTATTAATTAATAATTAATATTAATATTTATATTAATATTAATATTTAATATTAATAATAGTCACTCCGTCCCATTGGACTTTGTCAACATTCACTTTTTTGTTGTCCTAACAAACTTTGCCACTTTCCTATTAATAATACTTCCTAGTATTCTTTGAGAAAGTCTAACAATAAAATATTATTTTTTTATACTTGCTTTAATATAGATTAATAACAATCTTTGTAATAATATTATGGTATAATAATATAATATTTTTTGTAGAATAATGAATTATAATTTATAATTTATAATATGAAAACATTATTTATAATTTATAATAACATTATAATATAATATAGTTTTCAAAATATAGTTTCTATAATACATAAAAATACCTCAGCCCAAACAACTCAGCCCAATTTTAAAATATAGTTTCTATAATACATAAAAATACCTCAGCCCAAACAACTACTCCCTAAGCCTAATATACTTCACTAATAACCTCAGCCCAACCGTCCAACCCAATCCCTAAGCCCGACCTACCCTCCTATATAAACACTCTACCCAACCCTTATTACCCTTCGGTCCGAACCTTTACCCTGCGGCTGCCTTCTACAACATTCGGTTCTTCCGGTGGTTTCTGTGTTTGGCGTTAATGCTCCAGTTTTGACCCATCAGCCTCACAAAAAACTTCCGATTATGTGTTGCTACTCTTATCGTCCTCAACAATAATTTAGCTCTCCACCTGACCATTTTGCTTGACACCATGAACGAAGTTCATACCACCTTGAGTGATAATGAAGGATTTCAGAGATGCCATCGTTTCGATTGTGGTATACATCTCATATCTCTTATCCTTTTGTATTAGAGTTCCTTTAATTTGTTCTCATATATTTAAATTTAGGATCTTTTTCATTAATATTCTGGTGTTCAACTGATTTGGCCGATGTGGTCTTATTGAACCACTACGACGGCGGAAAACACCTGTTCAGATCCAAACATTTTAGATCTGCTTTGTTCTTCAGTTTTATTTTTTTGAGTTGATTTTTTTAGGTTGATTTTCAAACCGGGTTGAGTGACATTCCATGATCTTAGACCTAGGTTTTTTTAATCTATGAACTTGCATGTCATCTGGATGATCAGATGTTAAAGCCACGAAAAATATGTATGCGTTTCTACATAAAAATACCCTTGGAATCCAGTTTTATTTCAGATCTGAGTCTGCTTTCGACCTATTCATATTTTAAATATATGCTTTCATTTTCTGTTTTGCACTTGTATGAATGATACCACATGATCTCAGTCTGAGTGATACCTAATTATCTTAAACGTTATTGTTATTCTACTTAGCATATTTGGGTCATTTCTGTTTAAAAATTCAAACTTTGTTAAATATTATACCCTATTCCTAAAAGGATCTTAGGTCTGTTTTTTCTGGCCAATTCATATTTTAAATGTTTGTTTTGTTTTGTATAGATTATCAACGAATAGGTGGGAACACAGTGCAGTTTTTATTTTGCCTACTGTTTAATGTTCTAGATTGGTAGTTGACATGTATCAACAGTCTCCTATTTCCTCCCAAATGTTATTTCTTTGTCACTCACAAACTGGATTGTCCCTAATGTTCAAAAGTGTTTTTGTACAGACTGTACGTGCATCTCCCCTTCTACAAATCTGAATCTTTGTCAGTAACTAAAATCTGAATCTCATTTCTAAACTTTGAAACCCTAATCAACCTTGCCTAAATTTCAATTGCTCACAATTTCTAAAATCTGAATCTGATTTCTTAAGTTTGAAACCCTAATGTTCGATAGTTATTCTGTATAGACTTAACCCTCATTTAGGGTTGTATCACAAATAGTTTCTGAGCCTCTTTTTATGTACCTTGTTTTACAAATGTAAAAGACATTGATAGTGTATACAAAACTACCTTTGTTGGTCAAGTCTTGAAGACTTCTTTTACGGTTGATTGTTGTGCTTTTTGTAATCTTCTTCATTCAAGAGCTGTTATTTAGACAAAAATGTCATTCTGTTGTTTACAAATGATGCAAGACTACAATAATTGTAAGGAATTTCAGTCATTTAATGTTAACTTATGAATTAATTTTGTTTAAAAGACGCTTCATACACTTTTTTCATCTCATTTCACTATCAATATTTTCAGGTATGGTGGTCATGTTGTTACTGGTTGTTAAGGCCCATCCCATAGGACTTCCAGATACCCTGCCAGCCACCATAGTGGCCTTCGGAACTGCGTGGTCTGGCAGTCCGTTGGCCTGAACATCGGTAACCCATGAACTCCTTAATTTCTGATTTACTTTCATCTGCATCTCATCTAATATATATTTAATTCTGTATTGAATGTGAAAACATGTAAACTTTACTCATTTAAATTTTTTTATATAGCATTTGTCATAATAGCTATACATAATCATATTTCATATGTATGAATTAAACATTCATTATTGCTAACTCCACATGTATGTTTTCAAAAAAAACATTCATCATAGCATTCCATAATATTTCATTTCTTACATAGCATTCCATAACATTTCATTGATTACATAGCATTCCATAACATTTCATCCATTACATAGCATTCTTTTACATAGCAAACTGAACATGGCTGAGCATTTCATCCATTAAAACCATTGCTTTACAACATTAATAATATTTACATTTTGGACTTAATATAAAGCTCATGCTTAGTGCCTCCTAGATCCCCTCGGTGGACTTTACAAGGTCCACTGTCCTTGACCTTAGCCTCATCCTTATGTACTCCCATGACCTGAATGAAATTCACAGGACCTGGAGACACTCATTTATAAACATTGAAGTAATATTTTTTAAATCTATTCTCACAAACTGCTGAAGTGTTGCCCGTGTCCTGCAAAATAAACATATCACATCATCATATCGATAATACAATTTTTCAAAATAGTACTTAGTTCCCATATGAGAAATATAGTGCCATGCTTAGTTTGTCCACACTGCCGAAAGTAAGACACAATCATGCCCAAGATAGTGTTTTAGGCTACAACCCAACACCACAAAACAAAATATAACTCCAAGGATGCCTCAGTACAAAATATAAGTCCCGACCAACAGACTGGCCTTTGTTCTTCAGAGTGGTTCTTCTTTAATTTTTATCTTCAGCTTCTTCACAACACCACTTGTAGAGAATTCATCTATCAGATTCCTTTTGAGTTGTCCATCCATTTCCACCTCCACCACCTTCTGCGTACCCAGTGGGGGTGAGTCTGGGAGGTCAATTGCCTCGACAACCTTTTTAAGAAAAAATGTAAGCATATCTCTTTAATATATAACCCTACTTATACAAATATATAAGAGTAATACAGTTGGTATACCTCTTGTTTTTGCACATCTTTCCCTTTTTTCCTCGTTGTAGAACTTTCACCATTGTGGAGACTTGACCCAATCTAAATTTAAGGTATCGGTCATTATTTTCTATTATACGAAACATATACTTTTACTATGAAGCACCCAAAAGTAAATTTCTATAAACTCCAAAACCATTGAAAATACCTTCTCAGTTGGAGTGTCATGAACTGATTGTTGTTCCTTATCCGCTTCATACAATGCCAGAACCTTAAGGTCTCTTATCATGGTCACCACAGTAAATGACTTTGTTTTCTTGTAAGTATTCTCCTCACTTTTATCTTCAATTGTATTTTAAACAGGCCCTTTTGGTCAACCAAGCTTTCTATGTCTTCTGGAAATCGAGTTTGGTCTTCAGTCTTCTGTTTTATTCAAACCATTTGCATTAGTCATAAAGTTTTTTAATTTTGATAATTTCAATACATTTCCTGTCCCACAGAATGAAGGTTGAATGACCAGTCTAGTCCATGATGCAAATGCTGACTTTGTACCTAAAATGAATGCCAAATATTTTTCAGTGGACTCGATTCATACAAATCATAGCTACATACAATAGCAATTCTCTTACCGATACACCCCATCTGCCGTTGTGACATGGCAATTGGTACACATGAACCTATCATCCTCTGGTTTTAGTTTTTTGTGGCATGTGGGACAGCCTAGGTAACACCATTCTCTGTAGTTTTCAAGAGACACAATGTCTCCGATGATCCAGTAAACCCCATCCTGTTTGTAAACACAATATTTGACATAAGCGTTGAAAATGTCGTCACCTAAAAGAATAGGTCATCTTGTACACACCTCTGTAGCCTTAACCAATTCCTGAATAGTCGTTATGACAGCTTAGCCCACAAGGACATCTTCCCGGCTCCCATCACCATGGGAAGATTGTGAGACGGCTGTGGCTGTCACGCTGTCATCACCATCTACAGGAAATCTGTATCATAGTGCAGAGTTCATTATGAGTATAGTTTTTATAAGCCTTCATTACAATGCCTACTTTTAAAAAAATTCTTACTCGCTTTGAAACTCAATAAACTCGCTTGAGTTCCCATTGATTATCAGTTTCGACACATCAAATGAAGATGATACAGATAGGGTGCCTGTCATGAGTAATTACTTTTTTAGAATCATATTGTTTTGGCCTGATGGCAGGAGTCATAAACATCCCTACAAAAGGGATTACCTTGGTATCTCTTTGGCCTGCATAGCTGAAAATTACATACACAGGCACACCAACATTCTCGGTCACATACTCCATATACTGGTCTATGTACTTGTTCCACAATACACATCTGAGTCTGTTCCCTCTGCAATTTATAAAAGTTATTTAATAATAAATATTATTCATGCTCCATAACCATTTCTCTCTTAAGTTTAGATTGTATAAAAATGTTTAAACAAAACTCACTCAGGGTCTCCTAATGTCAACTCCATCATCCTTTCAGCTCTTCCACTTATGATATGGTTTTGAACGCCGCTCTTACATATGACTTTGCCTATGACATCTATAACCAAATTCCAGCATAAGATATTTATTTCAGTAAATTAAAACGTAAAAGTTTTCGGTTGTCCTCACCAATCAATTTTTTGTCGTTGACGACGTGTTGAGCCTGCAACATGTCAAATGGCTGAAAGTCGTACACCATCATTGGCAACTCTGTCCTAGTGTCTTCGGTGAACTGAGTTTTGCTGATGAATTGAATCAGGTAAGGATGGTCACTTGTTTTGACAGTTTGGTAGTTGTACAGGACCAAAAACGTCCTTAGAGCGTAAATTTTGTTTTCCTTGATCATGGTCTTGTAAACCTCCACCTGTGGCCTCTTTATTATAGCGTGAATGCGGTCTCCCTAAATATCAAAATGTGGGCAGTGTGAATATAATAATAATAATAATAATAATAATAATAATAGTAATAATATTATTATGATAATATGATATTATATGTTTTTGATATCAAAATGAAAATCTGTGAATATGTTTTTCTACCAGCTCATCATGCAACACCATCTCGAGTGTTGCCCCCCTTTTGAGTGAGGTGGGACTTCGTATGCTCTGATCACCCGCACCCTTAAGGCCCAAGTGGTCTTGGTATGATCAACATCCTTGATCAGGGACCACATGCCTCTTTGTGTTGAGGAACCTGTCATAGCTCACAAATTACTTAGGAAACTTGAAAACACAGAGAATGTAAAAGAGATTAGCTTGGTTGTGGTGTGGTTTCTGACCCCTTCAATGGGTATTTATATTGGGAAAGGGAGGAAGTGGTGTAGAACAAATTGTGTAATTGTGTAATAACCATTGGTCAAGGCACACCCAATTAAATGTGAAGTTGCCATTTACTATTACAGCCAGTACATTGCATTTAATGTTGTGTGGCTCAAGAAAGGCAAAAGGAGTAAATGTGTTGCCTGTGGAATTTTGAGTACAATGCTCCCCATTTTTTATTAGAATTGCAGCCCCCTGTTCAACTAAAACTGCATTGCTCACTGGGCCATCATTTACCATCACTGAGCAACAAAATACGGATTAACCATCACCGGGCCTTTGGAATTTCGAGTACAATGCCCCCATTTTTTTAGAATTGCAGCACTCTATTCAATGTAAAGTTGTCATTTACTATTAGAGCTAGTACATTGTATTTAATGTTGTGTGGCTCAAGAAAGGCAAAAAGACTAAATGTGTGGCCTTTGGAATTTTGAGTACAATGCCCCCATTTTTTTTAGAATTGCAGCACTCTATTCAATGTAAAGTTGTCATTTACTATTAGAGCTAGTACATTGTATTTAATGTTGTGTGGTTCAAGAAAGGCAAAAAGATTAAATGTGTGGCCTTTGGAATTTCGAGTACAATGCCCCCATTTTTTAGAATTGCAGCCTCTATTCAACATTATTTCATTGAGCCAATAAAGTAATTTCTTAAGCTAATAAAATTGCATTGGTCATTGGGTCACATTTACAATCACCGAGCACCAACACACAGATTCAGCATGACCTGATTTTGGACCCACTTTAACAGGCCCGGCCCATTACTGTACACTTTTTGGGTGGGAACACTATGCAGTTTTCATTTTGCTTTTGTATAACAAGATTTACATATTCTTTTTTCATCCTATTCACTTTTTTGTAAACCTATTTACCGTTGATAAACTTATGTAGAAATTTCTTTTATCATACAATCTTTATTTGTAAAAGTAATAAGTTTGTACAGTGAAATTTCTTCAAAATGCACTCGCTCTAAATAGTTGGCGCGGACGTTGAGTTGACCATCATATGTCGAGCTGCTGATTATACTGATATGAACAACAACAGTAATCAACAAATAGTTAGGTTTCGAAATTCTTGAATCTTTTCTCTCGATCAGTTCCTCCCTTACCTTCTGCCATATTCGCTTCGGGGGTTGTCTGAGAACATCTCATATTTTCTCTAACCAAAGGCATGTAACCAGTACATCTTATCAAATGGACGTTATCCTTGTAGTTAATTACGGAGTTGCAAGCTTTCGGTTGAACGATCTATTTGTATTTACTTAATTTCAAAACTCAAGAAGTGATACGGTTATAATTGTATACTGCTTTGGTTCATCAATTTCTTTGCTGGAATGAAGTTCTAAGAAATAAATCTTTGATTGTGGTCCAGCTTGCGACTAACTGTGCAGTTAGCTATCGAATTAGGGATTTGCGCTTGTTTCAGTTGTTGTTTTAATAACGTAATCTATTTATTCTTTTTTTTTCTGTTTTTATGATAAATCCGCTTCAAGGAAATGATTTCAGTAGTTTTATTCGGTATCTGTACTGATCTGCAATGGGATTGGGAACTTTTATTCAGTGCTCAACATGTATTGCAATTTTTGCCCTTTAAGAAAGCTTGAAGAGGACACGGTTCTGCTATGAACTCTGTTTCTCTCTGGTACTAATGTATGCTTAATTGTATCTTTCAACTAGTTGTGTAATCTGGAACTGAATTTTTTAGTGTCATGCCATCATCTCCTGATTTTGTTTCTCACTGGAACCTTCACACCTTTTCCATTGAAGTCTGTAGAACCAATATCCATGAGTCCAGGTGGCTACACTGCTGAAGTTACAAGCCTGTCCCCAATTGCTACTGAGAAGCACATCAATGATTTCTTCGCTCTTTGTGGGAAGATTGATCATGTGGAGATTGTCAGGTAGTACATAAAAGGTTTGTTTGGTTTGGGTCTATTAATTTCTTTTTAGATTTGACGTTGATGTTGGTCATTCTACTAAGTAATGCTCAATTTCTTCTCATAACTGAATATTGAACATACCTAATAGTGTGATTGCTATTTTTGCTTGTTCGGTTTTACAGCTTCATTAGCACGCTTCAGGGATGGGCTGGAGGGGGCCTCCCCCCCCCCCCCCCCCCAAGAAAAATTCTTTATGTATATATCTCATCATCATCATTACCCCAGTGCCACAAGGGCTTAGGGTAAGGGAGGTCAGATGTACGTCGTACTAAAACACAGAGAGTGTTTCCGGATGACCCATAGTGAAAATCGCGTCTAAATTTGCATGGACTGACTGATACTTCATAACAAAGAAGCGCAGACAGTTTAGTGAGCCATTTTGCTTTATTCCATCATATTCTCAAGCAAAAAAATAGTAAATCTTTGGCTCCATTACGAATGATGGAAATTTCTTATGTATATATCTATATAAATATTTATATTTTTGTAATAAATATGTTGGTGTTTTAAGCTTTGGCCCCGCAATATAATTATTTTGAAGCTTCGGCTCCCTTAACTCCACATTTCCACCTCCACCACTGATTGTTCTAATATCTTGTAGTACTCATCTTATGATCACATGTTCAGTCCTTAGGTAGATAACTGATGTTGTCTACCTAATTTATAGTTGATAACTTAATCATCGCAATGAAAAATACTTGGATGTTATTTCTTACATTTAGAAATTGCCGTAAATAGGAGTAAAAGCAATGTGATTTTCTAAAATAAGAGTACTATATATCATCCCTAAATAAGAGTAATTACTACCATGTTTGGAATATACTGCCATTTATGATGCTTGTCTTAAAAAAGCTCATCTAAGGTGCGAAAAGGCGCAAGGCGCCGCTAGGCGATGTGCATGTCATATCCAAGAAACCCAGACGCAAAAGATTCTAAGGATGTTTTCTTTTGTACAGAAATTTGTTGGTCTGGTGTGTTGGAGTCCGGTCTAGTAAATGTCTGATCTCTGTGTATTTTATAACTATGGAAGCCTGGTCTGGTCTGTTTAAGTCTGGTCTGGTACTGAAAACAGTCCAAAAGAAAACATCTTAAGAGGTGTGCCCCATACCTCGTCTTTTGTTGCTTTTTGCGCCTCTGGCGCCTCTGAGAAGGTGTCTGCTCATCTTTCTTTTTGGCGATCCACATGCCTAGTTCGAACTCTTGACGATTCACGTATATAGTTCCAAAGTTCTGTAGGTATTATATATTGATGGGGTGAGGTTCCTTGACTCCATCAAACTCTAAGTTTTCTCTCTAATATTCTGCCTCTCCTATGCTTCCACTATATCCTATCCTCTTTCTTCCGCTCATGTCTAGTGTCGCACGTAAGCTTTATTTTTTTAGATCCTTTTACTTTTTTTTTTTGCACCGAACTACGCGAGAGAGAAGCTGGTATTGGATCCTTTTACTCTTTCTTCTCTTTTTTTCTCAATTTTTTAAAATATCAAATAGTTTAAATTATTTATATTTAAATATGTGATCATATAACAATTTCCATCATTTGCATGGGAGCGAAAGACTCACTATTTTTTGGCTTGGAAATATGATGTAATAAAGCAAAATGACTCACTAAGTTGTATGCGCGTCTTTGTTATGAAGCAACGGTCGGTCCATGCAATTTTCGACGCGATTTTTACCATGAGTCATCCGAAAATAGTCTCTTTGTGCTTTAGTACAGATGTAAGGTTGCGTACATCCAACCCCGTTTACCCCACTATAGGTGGCAACCTTTGCGGCACTGGGGTAATGATGATAATCATATAATAATCTGCCCTAAACACTAATCCCAGTCACATAGTTATAAATTTTAAAGCAATAATAAAGATGGTTCGTACACTCAGATTGTTTAACTTTTTACTTTAACAGTATAAAATTACATCTTGGAGTTTTAAGATTCAATTTTATGATTGGCTTTTGGCGTTTAATGTGTTTGTTGCTACTGTCTGAATCAATATTTTGTTTCTCTTAAAGGTGTTTGTTAAGATTGTCTAATGGTTTAACATATTTTGGTGATGTTATCATTTTTTGAGAAGAGGGTTTCATGTAGAATTAGTATAAATAATTTTACCAAAGTTATACGGTTAAGTTCTGTGAGGCACGCGCCTTCACCTCACGCCTCGGGTAAATTGAAATAGTCTTTTTTCTGAGTATTGATAATGTTGTTGGTAATAAATGCAGAGCTGGAGAACATGGTGGTACAGCATATGTGACATTTAGATCTTCGCATGCTCTCGAGACAGCTGTATTGCTTAGTGTAAGTGCTACAATTAATTTTTTTTATCAATATTTCTCTTCATTAAGTTGGATGCGCCTCACAGATCATGCAACTGCGTATGTGGAGGATAGTTTGCCTCCCTCGAGGCTTCATCCATTTTCTCTATCTTCTTCGGTAGATTTAGTTACTATTTTGGGTAGAAATGAGTTTTGCAAGATTTGTTTTTTATGCATAAGATTTAGCTTGAGATGTTTAGACCTATACAACAACAACATCCAAACCTTAATCCCTAAAGAATTTAGGTCGGCTAATATGAATCGATCAATGATATCGATGCCAAACAGAGAAGACGGACAAGAAAGGGAAGAAAAAAAGTAAGATAAAACGAATAAAATAAAGATAAATGAATATAAGATAACAATAACACAAGAATATAAGAAAGATAAAAGATAAAAAAAGAGCATAAAAAGCTAGAATATAAAAATAACATAAGAATATACAAAGATAAAGAAGATAAACGATAAAAGAAAAAAGAGAGGAAAGGTAGAAAAGACATCAATCGTCCACATTTAGAATTTGTTTAGACCTATACAATATAGAATTTGGTTCAAGTGTAGTTTGAAAGATTGGAAAATGGGCGAGTATAGAGTTTATGTTGTGAAAGATATTAGAATATACTTTAGAATATGCTTTAGAATATTTTAGGAATATACTCTAGGATATTATTATCCTATAGAATCTTATAGGAATATTCTATCTTTGTAATGTATATTTATAGGGTCCATTGAAATACACAGAAAATCTTTCCTCCACTCTTCAATATTATTCTAGTTTATATTTAAACATGGTATCATAGCCATTCCAGTTTAGTTTTCAGATTTCAGTCCGGTATTCAGGTTGGGTTCTTTCTCCAAGAACCTGAGTGAACTCCAGAACCTTACACACCCTCTTGTTTCCAAGAAACTCACTTCTACGGAACCTCTATCCAGACTTTTATTCCATAACATAAAAAAAACTAGAACCAGAACCTTAATCCAGAAAACCAATTAGCTGTTAATTTCCAGAAAATTAATTAGTTGCTAATTTTTCAGAAACTCAGATACTCTTCAACCCAGACTTTGTGTCACAACCATACTCAGGAGGTGCGCCTACCTCCGACGACCCAGCAGCCGAAATCCGACACCCAACTACAAGGCGAGGGTGCTACATGTGCCACCACAAGTCCGGCGACCTCCACTCATGCGCCGACGCGTGACATCTATTGGCCGTGGAGATTTCCGATCGAAAACCGCTGTCCGGCTCCCCTACTTTTTGTAGGACGGCCAGGGAAACGAGCGCGAAGAACACAACCAGTAGGGAGGACGAGCTTATTCGCGCATCTTGGCTGCGGATATCTATGCTTGCACTCCGATAAGCTTCAGAGTACGCACATGTGGATTTAAATGTGGTAACAAGTTTTATTTCACTTTTGGAGGACTTTTCTAAGTCGCTGTTTACCCACGGTTAACGTGGAGAATACGGAAGTCTAGGTAAATTGAGGTTACCCTCCTTTACTTTATTCTCCTGCTTTATTTTTAGAAAAAAAAAACATTTAAAAAAATAAAAAAAAGATGTTAAAAAATGTCTTGTGTTGGTCAATTTGACAAAGGAGTAATATGCAATTATTGCAAGAAGCGTGGACACTTGATAAAAAATGTAGCAAATTGCGATTCAAAAATCAAGGAAATCAGCTTGCTCATGGTGCTTCCACTACCAGTTCATTTGATTGATCAATTGTTATTTCTTCAGGCGAGTATGCCAAATTTATTTGCTACCAAGAATCTCTAAAGCATTCCTTTGTCTTTATCTCGGTAGTCGCTAATTCAGGTATTTCAAAAACATGTCTTGTTTCATCATCTTTGAAATGGATCATTGACTCAGGTGCCACAGATCATATGACCGGTAATCCTAGTCTATTCTCATCATTTCATACTTATTTATCTACTTCTAGTGTCACTTTGGCTTACGGATCTACCTCACCCGTTCTTGGATTCGGTACTGTTGTCCCAACTTCTGCATTACCATTATCGTCTGTTTTGAGTCTTCCTAATTTTGCATTTAATCTGCTTTCCATTAGTAAAATCACATGCACTCTTAATTGTTCTGTAACATTTTTTCTTGGATATTGTGTGTTTCAGGACATTTTTTCTTAACTGTCATGGCGCATGGCGCACAAGCCATTTCACATGGCGATGGTGATGGCGCAAATATGGCGTCGCCACGTGACAAAAAAAACTTCAAAACGAAAACAGTTGAAACATGATAAAAAAGTTGAATAACAACGTTCTAACCAAAACATGTGAAGTTAAAATAGCTTAAAGTACTTCCAAAAAACATATTATTCAAAAAAACTTTCATGTCTTGCAAAATATGTTAGATTTAGGTTTGTTAACTTGTTTTTGTTTGATGATTGTGCCATAATCATCATCAATCATCGCACTCATCATCCTGGTCTGAATCCGTTAGCAATGGCACACCATCCTCATTCATTTCATCATCAGAGGGATCTGCAACCTCTTCCATTTCCTCCATTTCCTCCGCCTCCTCTGTCTCCTCCGTCTCCTCTTCGTCGTGCAACTGAAGTGTTGATGCCCTTGATGTTGTTGCTCTTGTATTGTGATTTGCTTCATTAACACCAACAACTTCTTCCACTACATCCCGGTCTTCCATTTCATTTTGCTCGGCAGCTTCATCAATCCATTCATTGCAATCGCCAATGTCATCCAAACATACTTTTATTTTTTTGAAATCTTGATCTTGAAGACGTTGATTCTGCTGAATGTATACCAAATCATTCATTTTTTTGGCCTTGTCCTTTTCTTGGTTTGAACCTAAAACAAGTAGATAATGAATGAAGTATTGATAACGTAAACTAAATATGATAGACAGTTTCATGAACTTACATTTTCAAAAGCAGTCCAGTTTCCTTCACATCCAGAAGCACTGGAAGTTAAACTAAGGACCCGAACAGCAAGATGTTGCAAAGTGGGAGACGAGGAGCCGTTTCCAAGCCACCAGTCCACTATATTTTCAAATTTCAACCAAATGCTAATCAATAATCTATAAAACAATACTTGGATTTAATGTTTTGAAATTTCAGAACTAAACATACTTAAAAGTTTCAGAACTAAATCACTAATAAATTAACAATACTTAAAATTTCAGAAAGTCAATTACAGTAGGTTTTTATATTAGCAATTACAGTAGGCATAGCAAAGTAGGCAAGTGTCTTTAAAACCTCAGGCTCCGGTAAGTCAACTCAATTACAGTTTGTATAGTTTTTATATTAGCATTACAGTAGGTTAGTTTATACAAAGCATTACAGATTTACAGTAGGTTAGTTTATACAAAGCATTACACATTTACAGTAGGTTTTTATATTAGCATTACAGTAGGTTTTAGTACAGTTTATAGACTTTATACAAAGCATTACAGTAGCGTTCAGATTACCAAAAATAAGTAATTAAAATAAGAATAGAGATTGCATACCAGGTGATTGTTTGTCCCTATTGTTCATTGCCATTTTAGTTCGGAAACTTCCTCTAGATTTGTGTAGTTTGATATCTCAGTTGAGAACTCTACACTCTCTCCAATGTTAGTGGGCAACATCTTCTCCACACACTTTACAAAACCATCACATACTTCTTCATCTCCAAGGATTCGCCATGAGTTAGGGTAGAAGAATTGAGGATTGAGATAGTACCCCGCTCCATGTAATGGAGAATGAAGGTTCTCATTCCAACGCTTATCAATTATCTTCCAAAGAGGCATGTATTTCTCTACTTTGCCTCCAAGTGTGTTCTTTATTCCCAATTTCGCTCTCTCCATAGCTTCATATATAAAGCCCATTGGAGGCAAATCCCCATCCGTAATTCTCAATACCTTCACAACCGGCAAAGAGATCTTCATAACATAAGCAACACTTCGCCAAAAGGTTTGACGATAAACTGAATCAAAACAAGATTCACCTTCCATGGTTTTTGCAAACTCGTTTTCAAACCATTTTGGTGAAGCAAACATTTGCCTTGATGCTTGTTTTTGCGTGAGAAGACTTTGAAGAGTTAAAAAATTAGTGGCAAATCGGGTGGCAGCAGGTCTAACTAGCTCTCTCCCCTTGGTAAATTCTTTCATTAAGTCGTGAACAAGGGTATGGCTGTAGATGTAGGTAGTAATCCCCTGCGCTGTCTTCACAGTTCTTCTAACTATTGACATCTTCTTTGAAAAGTCTTCTAGAACAAGGTCAAGACAAGTGAGTTGCACATCCCGTTGTGAAGATATGTGGATATATTTGTTCAATTTTCCTCTTCGTTAATCCATAGTTTTTAGCGTTGTCAGTCACAACTTGTATGACACTTTGAGGACCAATTTCTTTAATCCACTCATCAAAAAGCTTGAAAAGTGCTTCCCCCGTCTTCTTTTAAGATGAAGCATCTACGGCTTTCATAAACACTGTCCCCTTAGCTAAAATTCACGCACAAGTTCACTAGAGTTTGATGCCTTTTATCTTGCCATCCGTCTGACATTATCAATGCCTCCTTCCGTTTTTTTGTTGGATAAACGAACTTATCCATCGGTCCAGTCACACCAGCTTGGTCTGCATTTGACTGAGAATCGATTATTTCAACGTCATCATCTTCATTCACCCGATTTGCACTTGATCCACTGGGCTGCCCTGCTGCATATGTACTCTTAAATGTGCATTCAATCACTTTTTTGTCTGACTTAGCAGCGGCAGATTCTTTCAACACTAATGCTTGCAGTTCAGCCTTCTTATCAGCAGGAAAGAGTGCACACTCTTATGCGTTGCGGTGGCTCCCGGCCAAATGTTGCTTAAACCTAGTAATTCCACCTTTAGTAACCTGCCCACAGTGATTGCATTGCAGGTCGTTATTGTTTTTCTCATTCAGTTTCTCACAATGCTCCGTAGCAAAGGCAGTAGACATCTTCTGCAAGACTGCAAGTTCAAAAGTAAAAACTTCATTGAAGTATCAAATTGAAGTAGTAAGTAGTTAAACTGCAAGTTAAAAAGTAAAAACTTCAGTTAATTTAAAACTTCATTTAAAATTAACATAAATTCTATGAAGTCTGAACATAAAGTAACATACAGTAATTTAAATCATTCAATCAGAGCTCCCCAAATGATGAAAGTGGTTAAAGAGGGTTCAGTTAGCTGAAGTTAGTTAAAACTTCATTTTAACATAAACATAAACTATAAAGTAAAAAGTAAAAACTATAAAGTATGTCTGTATAAACTAGTTCATTTTAACATAAACTTACACAAACTGAAGTATTAAATGAACTGAAGTTTTTTAATAGTTGCTTTCATTATATGAAAGTTTCATATACTCTTTTGTATAAAGAATAAACTATTATAAAAAAAAACTGTATAAAGTATAAACTGAAGTTTTCTTCATTAATACAGAGCATTAAAGAGGGTTCAGTTAGCTGAAGTTAGTTAACACTTCATTTTAATATAAACATAAACTATAAAGTAAAAAGTAAAAACTATAAAGTAATTTATAACTGTATGTCTGTATAAAGTAGTTCATTTTAACATAAACTAACACAAACTGAAGTATTAAATGAACTGAAGTTTTTTAACACTTGCTTTCATTATATGAAAGTTTCATATACTCTTTTGTATAAAGAATAAAGGGAAAATCGCATATATGTTCCTTCAGTTATCCACAAAATTAAAATCTCAGACCTGTATTTCTGAGATTGTAAATCTCACCCCTCAATTGTCCAAATTGTTGTAACTGTGGTTCTTTAAATGGTGAAATGTACTCTCACCCACATTGTATATTTCACCCCTCAAAAGGACCACATTTACAACATTTTGGACAATTGAGGGGTGACATTTATAATCTCAGAAATACAAGTCTAAGATTTTAATTTCGTGGATAACTGAGGGACCATATATGCGATTTTCCCAAGAATAAACTATTGTAAAAAAAACTTTATAAAGTATAAACTGAGGCATTAAAGAGGGTAGTCATACCTTTTGTAGTTGGAAGAAGTCAATGAGTTCCCAGGCTGGCAGGTTGTGTGTGGTTCTGTCTTTTGACGCTCAAATGTTTGTCGCAGAGTGGCAGCTTTAACTTCTACTGTCCGCAGCTTTGTGTGCTTATTTACTTATGTTAGAGTTGTTAATAATTGGCTTTGTGTGTTCATAATGGGCTAAAGTATTAAATTTTATTTAGAGTTTTATCAAGTTAAGTTCAGCAGGCCCAACAGCCCCAAAATCCCAGACCAAATGTCCGCTGATATTTTAAAAAAGCCTACGCATCGCCATGGCGATGGCGAGAAATTGGCAACGCCATGTGTATACGCAGCGCCACAGTCCATTTTATGGCGCAAAGGCCTTTTGCTCGCCTCATGGCGCATGGCGCAAGCGCCATTGCGTGCCATTGACAACCATGATCAACAACATCCAAGCTTTAGTCCCAAAAGATATTGGGGTCGTCTAACATGAATCGATACATGATATCACCACCAAAAGGAAAAGAAAGAAAATAAAGATAAAAAAGATAAGCTATTATAAAAAGAAAATATAAAAAGAGATGAATATACATAAAAATGATAAAATAAAAAGGATACAAATAATGCTTATATATTTATAAGAATAAAAAACAAGGGAAAAAAGATGAGGGGAAAAGATGATACGAGATCACTCCTCCACACGAATACCCGCCATCCACTTAGCTCTCTCCAAAGTCATGCCCTCATCCAACCCCAGAAGAAGCATATCACTTCGAACTCCCTTAACCCACGTCTGTTTGGGTCTTCCTCTCCCTCTCTTCCCTGCCTCTTCTCCACACATCTCAACTCGTCTGACACGTGCATCACTCGGTCTTCTACGCACATGACCAAACCACCGTAGGCGCGACTCCCGCATCTTGTCTTCAATAGGTGCTACTTTCACCCTTTGTCTGATTGTCTCATTCCTCAATCCTCACGCGTTCCTTCCTAGTATGCCCACACATCCAACGCAGCATGCACATCTCTGCCACACTCATCTTTTGAATGTGACATTGTTTCACTGCCCAACACTCTACGCCATACAGTAATGCAGGTTTAATTGTTGTCCTATAAAATTTACACTTCAGTCTAGTCGGCATACCTCGATCACATAGAAATCCTGACGGACTCTTCCACTTCATCCACCCTGTTCTGATTCTATGGGATACATCTCTATCTAACTCACTGTTCTTCTGAATTATGGAGCCCAAGTAATGGAACATATCGCTGATTGGTATCTCCTTACCATCCAGAGTAATTCCGCTATTACCACTGCTTCTACCTCCACCAAACTTGTACTCTATGTACTATGTCTTGCTCCGACTTGGTTTGAAACTCTTATTCTCCAATGTTTGTCGCCATACTTCCAACTTTGCTTTAAGACCTGATTGCGTCTCATCAATCAATACAATATCGTCGTCAAACATCATGCACCACGATATATCATCTTGAATTGACTTCGTAAGTTCATCCATGACTATGACAAATAAGAAAGGGCTCAGAGCCGATCCTTGGTGCACTCCGATAGTAATAGGGAACTCTTCAATCCTCCCTACACTAGTACGTACATTTGTAGTACAATCCTCATACATATCCATGATGATGCTGATATACTTGCGTGATATGCCTTTCCTAGTTAAGGCCCACCAAAGAACTTCTCGAAGTACCCTATCATATGCCTTTTCTAAGTCAATGAACAGCAAATGCAGATCCTTATGAGCGTCTCTATACTTCTCCATAAGTTGCCGAAGAAGGTGAATGACCTCAGTTGTTGAGCGACTAGGCATAAAACCGAATTGATTCTCTGAAATCTTCACAGTTCTTCGAAGTCTTTGCTCAATCACTCGCTCCCAAAGTTTCATGGTGTGACTCATAAGCTTAATCCCTCGATAGTTGGCACATTCTTGTACATCACCTTTATTCTTAAATAAGGGGATAAGAGTACTCTTCCTTCAACTCGTTGGCATCTTATTGTTTCTCCAAATCATGTTGAAGAAACTTGTTAACCACTCGACGTCTCTCTCTCCCAAACTTCTCCAAGCCTCGATCGGTATGCCATCCGGACCCACTGCTTTCTTCCGTCCCATCTTCCTCAGAGCTTCTTTAACTTCCGTTGTTTGGATCCTTCTCACAAAATCACGATTTACCATACAATCTAGTATGGACAGATCACCGATATCTTGCGTTTTGTTCCCGTTGAATAGTGTATCAAAGTATGACCTCTACCTCTCTTTTATCTCTCCGTCGTCCATTAATATCCTCTGATCGACATCTTTCACACACTTAACTTTTGCAATATCTTGAGTCCTGCGATCACGAAGACGAGCAAGTCTATAAATATCTAGTTCTCCTTCCTTAGAGTCCAACTTTTCATACAACTCCTTGTTCACTTTCCCTCGTGCTTCCCTTACGGCTTTCTTTGCTTGTCTTTTAGCCTCCTTGTATGCTTCTATGTTCTCATCACTCCAAACTTGTTCTCAACTTTTTGTAGCAATCTCTTTTGTTCTTTATGGCTTGTTTCACCTCATCATTCCACCAAGACATGTCCTTTTTAGGTGACAGACATCATTTAGATTCTCCAAGTACCTCCTTTGCCACTTTGTTAATGGTCAACTCCATTGATAACCACACATCATCCACATGTGTTTCATTATCAATACGCCACACATCTTCACCGACCATTTTGTGTGTAAAGCTTTGTTGAAGATCTCCCTCAAGCCTCCACCACTTTATCTTTGGCCCCACTTATTGTTTAAGTTGTCTTCTATAGTTCTTACCTCAAAAGTCAAGCAAAAGCATCCTATGCCGGGTGACAACACTCTCACCTGGAATAACCTTACAATCAATGTAGCTAGTTCTCCAAGTGGTCCGTCTTAAGAAGTAGTCAATTTGGGTACTATTAGCTCCACTTTTATAGATTACAAGGTGAGAGTCTCTTTTCTTAAACCAAGTATTCATTATAGCCAACTCATACGTCAAGGCAAAATCCAAAATGTTCTTTCCCGCCTCATTCCTAGTGCCAAAACCATGTCCGCCATGAATACTCTCAAAGCCATCACGACTCGAGCCCACATACCCGTTGAGGTCACCTCCTATGATCAACTTCTCTCCCCTTGGCACAAGTCGCAACACGTCTTCAAGATCTTCCCAGAACTGTTGAGTTGTAGATGCATCCAATCCACTTGTGGTGCATAGGCACTTACCACAAACACAATCTCACCCCTTATCACCAATTTAATGCTCATGATGCAATCATTCTTCCTGAAGACTTCTACCACATCCTTAACATAGTCACGCACCACAATAATGCCTATCCCATTTCTGGTCTTATCTCTCCTCGAATACCACAACTTAAAACCTCCGGGATTAATCTCGCGTGCTTTCTCTCCAACCCATTTAGTTTCTTGCACACACATAATGCTGATATTCCTTCTCCTCATAACCTCGACTACCTCGGAAGATCTGCCTGTAAGAGACCCAACATTCCATGTCCCAAAATGCAATCTAGCACTCCACCTTATGTTCTTAGCCCCATCTCGGACCCCACCATGCCCCTGCATATTTGACATCATCCTCGGGCAATGGGATGATGCGCCGCTTTCGGGCGGCGACCTAGAAACCTTAGAATTCTTATCACCACACCCGGTTCTATGAAGTGTAGCGCACCCTTGCATATTTGACACCACCCTAGGCGAAGGGATGACACGTCACTTACAGGTGACGACCTAGCATTAACGATATTCATATTTCGATTCATGTCATGTGATGTGACTAGGTAATACTGTTGGCCGTCACATGCCTACCACATCACCCTCCTCCTTTATCCTGGCTTGGGACATGCATGATACCAAAAAATTGATATCATGGCAGAGTTATTGACAACCATGATACTCTAGGATATTATTATTGTATAGAATCTTATAGGAATATTCTATCTTTGTAATGTATATTTATAGGATCCATTGAAAAACACAAAAAATCTTCCCTCCACTCTTCAATATTACTCTAGTTTATATTTAAACATGGTATCAGAGCCATTCCAGTTTAGTTTTTAGATTTCAGTTCGGTATTCAGGCTGGGTTCTTTCTCCAAGAACCTGAGTGAACTCCAGAACCTTAGACACCCTCTTGTCTCCAAGAAACTCACTTCTACGGAACCTCTATCCAGACTTTTATTCCAGAACATAAAATAACACTAGAACCAGAGCCTTAATCCAGAAAACCATTTAGCTGCTAATTTCTAGAAAATCAATTAGTTGCTAATTTTTCAGAAACTCAGATACTCTTCAAGCAAGATTTTTTTGTCACAGCCATACTTAGGAGGTGCGCCTACCTCCGACGACCCAACAGCCGAAATCCGACACCCAACTACAAGGCGAGCGTGCTACATGCGTCACCACAAGTCCGGCGACCTCCACTCACGCGCCGACGCGTGCAATCTATTGGCCGTGGAGATTTCCGATCGAAAACCGTTGTCCGGCTCGCCTACCCTTTGTAGGACGGCCAGGGAAACGAGCGCGAAGAACACAACCATTAGGGAGGACGAGTTTATTCACGCATCTTGGCTGCAGATATCTATGCTTGCACTCTGACAAGCTTCAGAGTACGCATATGTGGATTTAAATGTGGTAACAAGTTTTATTTCACTTCTTTGGAGGACTTTTCTAAGTCGCTGTTTACCCACGGTTAACGTGGAGAATATGGAAGTCTAGGTAAATTGAGGTTACCTTCCTTTAGTTTATTCTGCTACTTTATTTTTGGATAAAAACATAAAAAAAAAGAAGTTAAAAAAATGTCTTGTGCTGGTCAATTTGATAAAGGAGTAATATGCAATTATTGCAAGAAGCCTGGACACTAGATAAAAAAAATGTAGCAATTCGCGATTCAAAAATCAAGGAAATCAGCTTGCTTATGTTGCTTTCGCTACCAGTTCATCTGATGGATCAATTGTTATTTCATCAGACGTGTATGCCAAATTTATTTGCTACCAAGAATCTTTAAAGCATTCCTTTGTCCTTATCACGGTAGTCGCTAATTCAGGTATTTCAAAAACATGTCTTGTTTCATCATCCTCGAAATGGATCATTGACTCAGGTGCCTCAAATCATATGACCGGTAATCCTAGTCTATTCTCATCATTTCATACATATTTACCTACTTCTAGTGTCACTTTGGCTGACGAATCTACCTCACCCGTTCTTGGATTCGATATTGTTGTCCCAACTTCTACATTACCATTATTGCCTGTTTTGAGTCTTCCTAATTTTGCATTTAATCTGCTTTCCATCAGTAAAATCACATGTACTCTTAATTGTTCTATAACATTTTTCTTGGATATTGTGTGTTTCAGGATCTCTTAACGAAGCAGACTTCTGGTAAAGGACATGAGTCGGTTGGTCTTTATATTTTGGATACATCAATCCCAAAATGTATTTTTTTTCTTGGGGTTTGGGACTTTGTTAGAGGTTCATTACCGATTAGGACATTCATCTCTCCCATTAATGAAGCAAATAAATCCTCAATTCAATAAGATGTCATCTTTACAATGTGAGTCATGTC
Source organism: Cuscuta europaea (assembly GCA_945859875.1). Lineage (NCBI taxonomy): Eukaryota > Viridiplantae > Streptophyta > Magnoliopsida > Solanales > Convolvulaceae > Cuscuta > Cuscuta europaea. Next base: position 2,140,949 of record CAMAPE010000033.1, read on the forward strand.
AATTTGCGAAACACCATCGTACTAGCTTAAGTTCTCGAGTTGATAAACGAGCAAATGCTCCATTTGACCTTGTTCATTATGATGTTTGGGATGCTTGCCCGGTTGTGTCTAAAGGTGGTTTTAAATATTTCGTTACTTTTGTTGATGACTATTCTCGTATGACATGGTTGTATTTCATGAAACGTCGATATGAGTTCTTCACTCATTTTTCTTCCTTTTGTGCTGAAATTAAAACTCAATTTAACGTTTATGTTCGGGTGTTAAAAGGAGACAATGCCCAAGAATATCTATTAGTTACATTTAAGTCATTTATGCTTCAGCATGACATTATTCATCAAACTTCATGCGTTGACACTCCACCTCAAAATGGGGTTGCGGAACGAAAGAACCGACATCTGATAGAAACTGCAAGGGCCCTTCTATTCCAAATGAATGTGCCTAAACAGTTTTGGGTTGATGCCGTATCTACTGCATGTTTTTTGATAAATCGTATGCCGTCTTTTGTTTTGAATGGTAAAGCTCCTTATCACTGTCTATTTCCAAATACAGAGCTTTTTCTTATCCCACCCAAAATATTTGGTTGCACTTGTTTTGTTAGAGATGTTAATCCTCATCTTACAAAGCTGGATCCTCATCTTAGGTTATTCTCGAGTTCAAAGGGGGTATAAATGTTTTTGTCGAAGTACAAGTCGATATCTTGTTTCTATTGATGCATCATTTCATGAAAATACATCTTTTTCATCATCTAAGGCAAATATTTACGAGATTAATGATGATATACTCATTTAGACGATGATTATACCTGAGTCCACACTTTCAACAATTATTCCTAAAAGAAGAAAATAGGCGGAATTAATTTTCTTCTCATTTACCGAACTTAAATAGGTACAGAGAGAATCCTGGAAATCCTGGGAATTAATTGATTCCCTAGAATAAAAGGATCTACAATATCAAAAAGATAATCTACCTTAAATACAATTCTAATCAAGGCAAGAGATAATTCTACAATTCTACAATTAATTACAATTACTATGCGCCTAAAATAGATGATTCTGTCCAATAACCTAAAATAGATTATTCTGTCCAACACTCCCCTTCAAGCTGGGGCAAAAATGTCAATCATGCCCAGCTTGACTAGAAAATCTTCAAATGTTTGTTTGTATAGCCCTTTGGTCAGAATGTCTGCGAGTTGCTCTGATGTGTGAACGTAAGGTATACAAATTTCTCCTCCTTCTAGCTTTTCTTTGATGAAGAAACGATCAACTTTCACATGTTTGGTCCTGTCATGTTGGACAGGATTGTGAGCAATACTGATGGCTGACTTATTGTCACAAAACAACTTCATTGGCATTTCTGTCTTCACCCTCGGTTCATTGAGAATGCTCCTTAGCCAAATAGCTTCACAGATTCCGTGTGCCATTGCTCTATACTCGGCTTCTGCACTACTTCTTGACACCACATGTTGTTTTTTACTTCTCCAGGTTACTAAATTTCCCCAAACGAATGAACAATAGGCTGATGTAGATCTCCTATCGTTCGCAGTTCCTGCATAATCTGCGTCTGTGAAGACCTCAATTTTCCTACTGTGATTTTTTTTGAATAGAATACCCTTGCCGGGACTTCCCTTGAGATAGTGTAGGATTCTGTAGACAGCTTTCAGATGTTCTTCAGCCGGATTATGCATAAATTGACTGACTAAACTCACTGCAAAGGCTATATCAGGTCGTGTGTGAGCTAGATAGATGAGTTTTCCCACTAACTTTTGATACCGAGCCTTATCAACAGCAGCTCCTCCCTCGGACCTTCCTAACTTATGGTTAGGGTCAATAGGAGTGGAAGCAGGTTTACATCCAAGAAGACCTGTTTCCTTGAGTAAATCGAGCACATACTTTCGTTGAGACAGAGCAATTCCCTTCTTTGATCTAGCTACTTCCATCCCGAGAAAGAACTTGAGGTTTCCCAAATCTTTAATTTCAAATTGCCTAGCTAGAAATAGCTTCAGTTTCTCCAGGCCTTCTTCATCATCTCCTGTCATTATAATATCATCTACATACACAATTAAGATAACAATTTTCCCTTCGACCGTGTGTTTGTAGAACAATGTATGATCAGCGTGAGCTTGACGAAATCCTTTTTCCTTTACAGCCCTTGTAAACCTTTCGAACCAAGCGCGAGGTGACTGTTTCAAGCCGTATAAAGATTTCTTCAGTCGACATACCTTTCCTGCCACACTTTCATCATCAAACCCCGGAGGTACTTGCATAAAAACTTCTTCTTCTAACTCTCCATTAAGGAAGGCATTCTTCACATCAAACTGTAGAAGAGGCCAGTCGAGGTTAACAGCAAGTGACAACAACACTCTTACTGTGTTGAGTTTAGCAACCGAGGCAAATGTCTCCTCATAGTCTAGACCGTAGGTTTGAGTGAATCCTCTAACTACGAGTCTAGCTTTGTACCTCTCTATTGATCCATCCAAATTATACTTGATCGTGAACACCCATTTGCTGCCTACAAGATGCTTTCCTTTTGGCAGATTTGTTAACTCCCACGTTTCATTTTTTTTAAAGCTCGCATTTCTTCTAGGACAGCTTCTCTCCATTTTGGAATGCTTAGTGCTTCTTGTGTCGTCCTCGGAATTTCATCATCGGTTATGCTAGTGGTAAAGGCCCTAAAGGTAGGAGATAATTGGTGATATGACACATAACGGTTTATAGGATGTTTGGTGCACTCACGAACTCCTTTCCTAAGTGCTATAGGTTCATTAAGGCTCGGATCAAGAGGTGAATTATGGTCATGGGAATCAGTCTCAGTCTCAAGAATAGGATCAAGGAAATGTGGAAAAGAAGTTGTGGGAATGATGTTACCTGGAACAATACTTTGGTCAGACGGTAGGTCGGCTTGAGTTGGTACTGAATCAGTACCTTGCTTCTTTTTTCTTCTCGAGTAAACACGTAGTTCAGATGTGGGATCCACATTATTTATTATTTCAGATCCTTTGTGAGGTGTAGAAATAATAGGTATGACAGGTTCAACATCAGCTGCCCTACTTTGATTATCATAATTTGTAAGAGGAATCGGTAACACAATATTTTCCCAAAATTGGTCTCCTATTTCTTTCTCCCTCTGAAGAGAAGTTTGATCAAAAAATGCTTTGTTTTCAAAAAATGTGACATCCATACTAACTAATATTTTTCCCGAGCTTGGGTCATAACATTTATATCCTTTTTTAGTTGGTGAAACACCTAAAAAAATACACTTTATTGCCCTCAGATCAAGTTTATTTCTGTTAAGATCATGAATGTGGACAAAACTAGTGCAGCCAAATACTTTAGGTGATAAACCAGTGAAAGTTCTGTTAAGAGGATATGATAATTGTAAAGTTTTCAAAGGGCTTTGATAGTTTAGCACTTTGCTGGGCATCCTATTAATTAGGTATGCAGCATGAAGTATAGCTTCTCCCCAAAAACGTTTTGGAACATTCATAGAAAACATAAGAGCTCGGGCAACCTCTAGTAGATGTCTATTTTTTCTTTCGGCAACTCCATTTTGTTGAGGTGTAATAATACAAGAACTATGATGGAGAATGCCTTGGGCTGCGAGAAATGAACCAAGAGTGCAATTAAAAAATTCTCTACCATTATCTGTTCTAAGGACTTGTATTTGAGCTCCAAATTGTGTTTTAATCATAGAGTTAAAACTTTTGAATGTTTCTGCAGCCTCTGATTTTTCTTTAAGAAGATAAATCCAAGTGTTTCTAGTGTCAGAAAGATTTTTAATCTTAGATGGTCCCCATATGTCACTATGAATAAGAGAGAAAGGTTTAGATGACATGTAAGGCAAAGAAGGATAAACAGAACGTTTATGTTTAGCAATTTGACAAATCTCACATTGAAATGAATTAGCATCCTTATTTTTAAATAAAATAGGAAACACATGACGTAAATAACCAAAGCTAGGATGACCTAGTCGATAGTGCCATAACATTATTTCATTCTCTAAGGATAAAAAACTAGAAGAACATGGTTTCTGAACTTGTTTACTCGAGAGGATGTCAGTAGCAAGATAGTAGAGTCCACTACTTTCTCTTGCACTACCAATCGTCTTCCCAGAGCGTTGGTCCTGAAACACACAACCATTTGACACAAATTTTACAACACAATCAGAATCGTGAGCAAGTTTACTGACTGACACAAGGTTGCATAATAAGTTGGGCACTTGTAGGACATTGTTTAAGGTAATAAACGGAGATATAATGATAGAACCTTTTCCAGCAATTGCAGATAGGGAACCATCTGCGATTTTTACCTTTTGATTACCCGAACAAGGAAAGTAATTAGAAAACATGTAGGAAGACCCAGTCATGTGATCAGTAGCCCCTGAATCAATGATCCAAGGGTTGGATTTTTCTAAACTTACACTAAGGGCGGCTGCTAAGATACCTTTTTGCGCCAGAGATGATGAAGGATGAGCTGAGATATTTGAGGTTGGGGTATTTGAAACTGATGTATATGGAGTATTGATGTTGGTATTAGCAGACCGATGAGTATTTCAGGACCGAAACAATTGTTCTAGGCTATCCTTGGTGAAGGAGAAGGTGTCGCTTGATGTGTTTGCTTGATCTCCAGATGCAGCGAGGAAGCCTCCTTTGGTATTGCGTGAGACTCGGTTGGAAGGGGTGAACTCAGCTGGCTTGCCGTGAATCTTCCAGCACTTTGCCTTGATGTGCCCGATTTTGTGACAAAAATCACACACTGGCCGTTCTTGATTCTTATTAGACTGCTGCAAAGGATGTGGGGACTTGAAATTTGGTTTTGAGATCATCAGTGCAGATGTTTCAATGGGTAAAGAGGTGGATTCATCTCTGAGCATCACATGTCGACGACTCTCTTCGCGACGAACCTCAGCAAACACCTCTTGTGCACTTGGCAGTGGGTCTCGGCCAAGGAGTCTCCCTCGAACTTCATCAAGTTCTTTGTTCAGACCAGCAAGGAAGTCGAAAACTCTTTCTTTTTCAACAATTTTCCGATAGAGGGCAGCATCCTTCGGGCAGTGCCATTTATAATCACAAAACAGATCATACTCTTGCCAAAGAGTCATGATATCAGTGTAGTACTGAGTTACACTCTTCTCCCCTTGTTTCACCTTTCCCAATTGTGTCTTGATCTCAAATAATTGCCCAGCATTCCCCAAATCTGAGTAGGTTTCCTTTAGGGCATCCCAGATGGCAGAAACAAATAGGTTCTGCCAATTTCTGGTTCCATCGAGTTCACCAACCATGACATAATCATGGAATTCTCGGCCTCCCATCGTTCATATCCATCATCTTTGGGGCCTGGCTGAACTGTTGTTCCTGAGAGGTAGCCAAATTTGCCTTTTCCTTGGACGAAAAGCTTGACTGACTGTGACCACGGGAGGAAATTACTTCCATTTAGTTTGATGGAGGTAATCGCCAGATTCTGCATAGAATCAAAAGCGATACAGGGTTTGGTTCGGGCGGAGTCACCAGTTGAGCTGGTGCTGATATCGCTCGAGTTCAGGCCTGCCATGGAAGTTGGCGATACGACTTTGATACCATAAAAGAAGAAAATAGGCGGAATTAATTTTCTTCTCATTTACCGAACTTAAATAGGTACAGAGAGAATCCTGGAAATCCTGGGAATTAATTGATTCCCTAGAATAAAAGGATCTACAATATCAAAAAGATAATCTACCTTAAATACAATTCTAATCAAGGCAAGAGATAATTCTACAATTCTACAATTAATTACAATTACTATGCGCCTAAAATAGATGATTCTGTCCAATAACCTAAAATAGATTATTCTGTCCAACAATTCCCCAAGTTACTGTTCTTGACTCTAGGCCTCCAATACACTTGGTATACACCCATCGACACAAAGTATGAGATCACCCTCCACCTGTGACACTTGTGATTACTTATCCTCATACTGATCCGACCTCGATCTCATGTCCCGAACAAGTACCTGCATCTCCAGATCTTCTCTCTACATCAGATCTTGACCTCCCGATAGCACTACGTAAAGGTACACGGTCTTGTACTCATCCTATATTCATGTTCCCAAATTTGTTAAAGAAGCTTTGTCTCATCCTGAATGGCGTCATGCCATGGTAGAGTAAATGAATGCTTTGGATCTTAATGGTACTTGAGATTTGATAGACTTGCCTACAGGGAATTAGTCTATTGGATGTAAGTCGGTCTTTACTATTAAGGTTAACCCATATGCTCAAACCTATGATGGTGATTATTCTGACACTTTTTTCTCCTGTTGTTAAATTAACATCTGTCAGTTTACTTATTTCACTTGCTGCAACTCATGATTGACACTTCCATCAGTTAGACATTAAAAATGCATTCTTGCATGGTGACCTTCAAGAAGTTTATATTGAGCAACCTCCGAGATTTGTTGCTCGGGGAGGGGGGGGGTATGGTAAAATTTGTCGACTTCGCAAGTCTCTTTATGGTCTTAAACAGAGTCCTCGTGCATGGTTTGGGAAATTCAGTCAATCAATTGAACGGTTTGGAATGATAAAAGGTCAATCAAACCATTATGTCTTTTACAGAAGAACAAAAGCAGGTATCACATTGCTTGTGGTGTATGTTGATATATTGAGATTACAAGGAGAGATAATGCAGATATTTTGGCCCTCAAGGATTTTCTTCATAGCCAATTTCAAACGAAAGATCTAGGCTCATTGAAGTACTTTTTGGGTATTGAGATAACACGAAGCAAAAAGGCATATTTCTATCTCAACGTAAGTATGTACTTGACTTGTTAGTTGAAACGGGGAAATTAGGGGCAAAACCGAGCAATACTCCCATGATTCCCAATGTGCAGCTCACTCATGAAGGCATGCCATTTGGAGACCTGGAAAGTTATAGAAGATTGGTTGGAAAGCTTAATTTTTTCGCAGTTACCCATCCAGATATTGTGTACTCAGTAAGTGTAGTGAGTCAATATATGTCATCCCCGACAATTGATCATTGGTATGCTGTAGAGCATATATTATGTTATTTGAAGGGGACACCAGGACGAGGTATTGTTTATCAAAATCATGATCAAATGAGAATAGAATGGTTTGAAGATGTTGATTGGGCTGGATCTAAAGATGATAGAAGATCTACATCTGGCTATTGCGTCTTTGTTAGTGGTAATCTTATCTCTCCGAAAACGTAAGAAGCATAATGTGTTTTCTCGTTCGAGTGCTGAATCAGAATATCGTGCTATGGCACAATCAGCATGTGAGATAATTTGGATAAACAATTTATTGAGTGAAATCAGATCGAAGACACTAATGCATGCTAAACTATGGTGTGATAACCATGCTGCTATACATATTGCTAACAACCCAATGTTTCATTAGAGAACAAAGCATATTGAGGTCGATTGTCATTTCATTCGAGAGAAGATACAAAAAGGATTGATCTCTACCGGATATGTGAAGACTGAAGAACAACTTAAAGATTTGTTTACTAAAGCACTAAATGGAATCCGTGTTGGTTATTTATGTAACAAGTTGGACATGATAAATATCTATGCTCCAACTTGAAGGGGAGTGTGAAGGATATTAGAATATACTTTAGAATATGTTTTAGAATATTTTAGGAATATACTCTAGGATATTATTATTGTATAGAATCTTATAGAAATATTCTATCTTTGTAATGTATATTTATAGGGTCATAACCCTTCGATGAAAAACACATAAAATCTTTCCTCCACTCTTCATTATTATTCTAGTTTATATTTCAATATATGTCATGCCTAAATCATAAGCGTAGATAATAGGGCCATCCCGGCCGGACCATGCCATGTTATGTTCAATATTTCACGCGTAAACAATTAGTGAATGTAGAAAAATGTAAATGTGTATTGTGGAATATTAGTGATTAGTTAGAGATAATTATCTGTTAAAAATTGTTAATTATTAGATAATTATTAGTGGTTAGTTGGATCATATTTTATAGGCAACGGTGCGCATAGATCGTTATTCTTACACACTATACATTTAGATGCCATATGGCTTATTGAATATGTACAAAAGTATTTCCCCAAACTTCAGAGCATTAGGTACATCATCACGATGGTTCAAATCAATAGCCCTAAATCATCTTCCCAGTCACAAACCATCTCTTCCCCTACCTCACAAATTAGCTTGATAGTAAATCACCTTCATTCATCTATGTTCATCACTGGTCATAGACTGAATGGAAAGAATTATCTGGAGTGGAGTGGTCTCAATCTGTCAAGCTAACAACCGATGGAAGGGGAAAGCTGGAATATTGAATTGGAGGTCAAAGAATTCTTTAGTGACAACAAAGGAGGTGTGGGATTCCATCAAAGAAACATTCTCGAAACTCGAGAACTCTTCTCTGATTTTTGAGTTAAAGACGATGATTTGATAATCCAAACAAGGAGATAGAGATGCCACAACTTATTACAATGAGATGGTTTCTCTATGGCACGAACTTGATCAGTGCCACAATGATGAGTGGGAAAGTGCAAGGGATGTGGCCAAACACAATAAGAGAAAGGAGAATGACAGAGACTACATGTTTCTAGTAGAAGTCAATCAAAGTTTAGATGATGTGAAGGGAAGAATTCTAGGAAGGAAGCAGGAGAAAGGTTATGTACAACAATTCAGGACAGAATGATGAAGCTGGAGACTCCTCAGCAATGATTGTCCGAAAAGATGAGAAGAAAAAGCCATGGTATGATCATTGTAAGAAATTGTGGCATACGAGAGACTAGTTGGAAGATTCATGGGAACCAACCAGGAAGTCAATTGCAAGTAGCCTACTTTCACAAAGGAACAAATATAACAACTTCTTCAATTTCTAACCCATCATCATCATCACCCCAGTGCCGCAAAGGCTCCCACCTACAGTGGGGGTAAGGGGGGTCGGATGCACGCATTCTTAATCTTGTACTAAAGCACAGATAGACCGTTTTCGGATGACCCATAGTGAAAATCGCATGGACTGACGGCTGCTTCATAACAAAAGAGCAGAAACAGTTTAGTGGACCATTTTGCTTTATTCCATCATATTCCCAAGACAAAAAATAGTGAGTCTTTGGCTCCATTTCAACTTCTAACTACACAAAAAATTCCAACCAAGACACTCCTTCCTGTTCTTATGCCCAAAATGGTAAAATTGCATCATATTGTTGTTCTGAAAAGTCAAAAACACCTGTATCATTGACTCAAGTGTAATAGTTCACGTGACCTCTATTTCAAACCTCTCTCTTATATAAACCCTAACCCTGTGTCGGAAATAAGAAAGTAAAAGTTCTAAATGACTCCTATAAGCCATTGCGGGGATAGGAAATGTCAAAACTTCCTCATCAATTGACCTTTCTAAAGTCCCACATGTCCCAAATCTGTCTTGTAACCTTGCTTCTATTAACAAGTTAACTAAAGATCTTCAATGTTGTGTTAAATTTTACCTTATTGCAGTTTTCAAGAAGTGGTGCAACGAGTGTCAAGGGGAGAGAAGCTGGTCATACGAGGCGACCTCAACATGCATGTGGGCCTAAATCGTGATGGTTTTGAGAGTATCAATGGCGGACATGGTTCTTACACTATCATCAATTTAATGCTCATAATGTGGTCGTTTCTCCTCAACACTTCCACCACATCCCCGATATACTCATTGCGGCACAATAATGTCTACCCCATTTTTAGTCCTCTCTTTTCTAGAATACGTTAAATTGTAAGCTCCAATATTTATCTCTCGTTCCTTGTCTTCAACCCTCTTAGTTTATTGCACTCATAAAATGCTAATTTTTCTCCACCTCATAATCTCAACTATCTCAAATGATCTTCCGGTAAGAGACCCAACATTTCATGTCCCAAAGTGAAACTTAGAATTCCACCTATTCTTATCATGATCTTGACCCCACCCTAACCTTGCATATTTTACTTCATCCCCGAGCATTGGGATGGCGTGTCCCTTCTCGGTGATGAACTAGCAGCCTTAGCATACTTATTATCACAATCAGGCTTATGAAGTGTAATGCACCTTTCCATATTTGTCACCACCGCAGGCGTAGGATGACACACTATTTATGGGCTACGATCTAACTGTAGCGATATTCATATTTTGATCCATGTCATGAGATGTGACGAAGTTACATTGCTTTCGTATTTATTGGGCAGGCATGAAAGGACAGAATGGCCTCGTGGCGGAATATAAATAGAATTAGTTTTTGGACTTCCCTAAATCCAATTTTTTGGGTCCTTACGCCACTGTTGAGTTGTAACCTTTACCAAAACATGCCTTTAAACTAGTTCATAATCAGGTTTAACTATTGGATGTCTGCAATTTTTCCCGTAAATTTCCACCCCGTATTTAGATAAATTTTGCTGTAATAAATGTTCATATGCTTTAATTCCATAACTTGGACACATATGTTCATCTTTTAAATAAATCTTCTCAAAATATCCTGCTTGAGTACGTGGTCCCCCCGTCCCCTCCCTTTTACTTCATGGGTTTATTGGCCCCCCTTAAACTGAATGTTGCACAGGGTGCAACAATTTTGGATCAACGTGTATGCATAACCCGCTGGGGACACTATGAAGATGAATGTGATTATTGGAACCCGTCTGCATGGAAGCCACAAGAAGCAAGTGAATCAGCTGTAATTCTCTTTGCTCATGAACTACTACTCCTTATCAATTAGTTTTGGGTACTTCAGATTTTATTCGTTTTATCTCTTATTATGATGTTTTGATACAATCCGGGTACAGAGAAAAGAGTCCAATGAAAGATACCCTTAATATCCGATAAATGTATGTTTCTACATTGTAATCAAGCAGAGATGATCAGTACCCTATAGAACTATTCTGTCTTCCTAAATGGTTCACTCTTTAACTTGGAGTGGTTTTTAATGAATCAATATTATTCCTTCTGATATCCCAGCTTGCCACTGTGCTATGATAAGGAATTTTAAATGAGGGTAGTAAACTATGGTAACAACTTTTTTACCAAACAAGGAAAGATATCTATTTAGGGAAGTAGAAAAAGAGAAAGTATGAAAAACACTGCACTTTTTATATATATTTTGGCGCAGTATTTTTTCAATAATATATTTAACAGACTTTTCCATTGAATTTTTACCTGAAATTTGGTGAACATAATTTACACTTCAGGAAGAACATGCTCACAAAATTTCATCAAAAAATTCTTCCGTGAAGCACCTCAAATGGAGGCATCTAGACGGCGGATCCTGTCAGGCTGATCTGACATCATTCTTATATACTACGTATATATATACATATATATACATATATATACACACATATATATATACATATATATATATATATACATATATATACATATATATATACATATATATACATACATATATATACATATATACACACACACACACACATACATACATATATATAGAACTTATCCTGTCAGAACGTTCAGACAGGAGGCACTGTCCGAACACCGCCGTTCGGGGCGGGTCCCGGCGGAATGTTTTGATGAAATTTTTATGGTATGTTCTTCATCAAGTCTAGTGTATCCATACCAAATTTCAACTCAAAATTCGACCGGGAAGACCTTCAAATGATTTTTTGAATTTGACTGCACCAAATTATACATAGAAAAGCGCAGTCAACTTCAAAAAATCATTTGAAGGCCTTCCGAATCGAATTTTGAGCTGAAATTTGGTATGGATAAACTAGACTTGATGAAGAACATTCCATAAAAATTTCATCAAAAAATTCCACCGGGAACCGCCCCGAACGGCGGTGTTCGGACGGCGCCTCAGGTCCAAACGTTCGGACCTGAACATTCTTGTATATATATATATACATACACACACACACGTATGTATGTATGTAATATGTATATTCACATCAAGTATTACTTTTAACCGTTAGCTCATGTTAAAAAAAGTTTTACCATCAAGTTCTATTTTTAATAATGAATTAGTCATAACCATTTTTTTGGCAAATTCTATGGTACCCTCAAGTTACCGTACCTTGCCTTTGTGGACCAAATAGAATATTACAATTGAACAATTTAAATATTAATAAATGATGAGATCATGACTTGGACCAATCAAATGTATTGTAGGTGCGGTATCCTCATTTATTTGTGAGATACCATAGCACTCACCTTTTTTATACAAATTTTAAATCTCATGGTCAAAATCAATAGTTAATACTAATGAACACAGAAATTAGACCATTAAAGTAATTAAATGGCTAAAAATGAAAGAGGCCTAAGATTGTTCTTCTTAGGCAGTTAGGCCCTTAGGGTACTTTTGGACCCTGGAATTAATATTTATGTCTATCATATAAACATTAAGTAATCTAGTTATATATATGATCAAACAAAAGAAGTCTTAATGTGAGAAATGAGAAACGTCTAGTGCATTGGATGTGAGATTTAACAGCTCTAAGGTGCCAATTGTGCATCAAATCAGGTAAAAAAATGTGGCGACAATATCATAAAGATATGATTATATTTTGATGTATTTAGATGCACAATTGACACCTTTAGAGCCATTAGATCTCACATCCAAATATCCAATGCACTACATCGATTCTCATTTCTCGCATTAATTAAGAGTTCTTTTTGTTTGATCTAATATACTATCGTATATGTAGAATTAAATTTCTTAGTGTTTATATTATAGACATAAGTAAAATGAGTGTCAACAAGTAAAATAATTCATTGAGCTTTAGCCAATTGTTTATTTCACATTTTTTCCCTTCTTATTATCCTCCATGTCTTCTAACACCATATTAATGGACTTAGTATGGATGTTGACATATATACTCTTTCTGAAAACAAAGAAAAGGTGATTAAAATTTTATACGATCACGTGATAAGTTAATAATTCATTTTTATAGTGAATAACTTTTTAATAAAAAGTTCTCCAAACCTTCCCTTCCATGCTAACAGGAGTAACAGCCCAAAAGATGTACTAGATATACTCGCATAGTAGCAGGCATATTGTTGTCTTGTCTCACTTGCTGAGTACCGTATCTATCCTTTTAGGGGCATGCACAAGGCCGCCAGTACATTCCTTCTGCGGGTGAAGCTGTGACCATTGCACAAGATGTGGTCAAATTAATGCTGTCAAAAGGGTATGTGCTAGGGAAAGATGCTCTGGGTAAGGCTAAAGCTTTTGACGAATCATATCAATTGTCAGCCACTGCAGCAGCCAAGGTGGCTGTTTTAAGTGAGAGGGCAGGCCTTACCAACAAGGTTTTTGCGGGGGTTGAAGCTGTTAGATCGGTGGATCAGAAGTTACACATTTTGGAAAGCACCAAGTCGGCTGTATCGGCTACTGGGAAAACCGCTTTTGCAGCTGCAAATGCAGTTGTCGGAAGCTCCTATTTCTCCAAAGGTGCTTTATGGGTCTCGGGCGTTTTGGGCAAAGCAGCAAAAGCTGCATCTGATTTGGGCAGTCAAGGGATCAACAAATAATGAATATATATAGTAGTTATGGCGAGTCTAGTTTAATGATGTTTGTTTCGAGTCACAGTTTCATATTGTAGTTGCAGCTTACTCAGTTAGAAATAATATGTTGAAATTGAAATGTCCAGTGTGCTAGTTTCATACATAGTTTTAGGTTGGATCTTGCCTTGCAAATGACAGGGCAATAATAGTGTGTGGTTGTGTACTTCATATGAATTTGCCTTCCTATTCCTTCCTTTGTACGGAGTGTAATTTATTTCCGTGTTGAGATTATCTCCTTTTGTATAGGGGAAATTCTACCTGTAGTCCATCCAGTGTAATGCTTGACGAATGAGTTCGGGTTTGATATGTGCAAACTTGTTCGGTTTTCGAGTTAATAGATTGAAATCTACCCTATGAGATTGTACAGTAGAATATGGGTTTATTCGTTGGAATCATACTTTGAAATTGTAGGGTGGGCCGTGGATGTATGAGTGTATTAGAGCATCTTTAATGGGAACATGGATCGGTAGAAGTGTATTGCCATGTCAGCAAAATAGAGAATGGGGTTAAAATATATTCCCCAATGGAACTGTATTTTTTGTGCAGCTGAGTTGGATTTAAAAATTGTTCAGTGTTGCTCCTCTTTCTGGTTTTAGCAAGCTAACAGGTGACTCAACAAAACATTTTCACTTGATTTTCTTAGCTCATCATATACATAAAAATTTTCATCATTTGCAACGGAGCCAAAGATTCACTATTTTTTTGGCTTGAGAATATGATGGAATAAAGCAAAATTGCTCACTAAATTGTATGCACTTCTTTGTTATGAATTACTCCGTAGTAGTCAGTTAATGCAATTTTGGGCGCGATTTTCACTATGGGTCATCAGTAGTGGTGGACTCGGGCCGGGCCAACCGGCCCGGAACCGGACCGGCCCGCTACTGTGCGGGCCCGGACTGGTCCGGTTTGTCGGGTAGGTCACGGTTCGGGCCACCCGGCCCGGTCATGTAGCGGTTCGGGCCCGGGCTTATAATTTGGTGAACCGGCCCGGTCCGGGCCTCAACGGTCACAAAAAAAAAAAATTTTTTTTAAAAAATTTGAAGGCTCTACTAGCCGTTGGGAGACCTCCCAAACGGCTCTATAGCCGTTGGGAGCATAGGAGGGGGGGTCTGGGGGGTTAGGGGGGTGGGGTGGGGGTGGGGGTGGGGTATACAAAAAAAACCTATTTATACTCCTATTTTCTATACATTTTTTACACCTCTTCTTCTACAACTCTTTCTACTCTCTAAAATCTAAATTCTCTATTCTCTTAATCTCTCATATTCAATCATCTTCATTCTTCATCTTCTCCAAATTCATCCTAATTCTCAATTGTACTTCTTATTTGAAATAAATATACTTCAATTCGAATATAATATATTGTAATTGTAATAAGATTTATTCTAATTATATAATAATTAAAAAAAAAATTAAATAGGCCCGGCCTGGTCCGCCGGGCGGCCCGGCCCGTGAACCGGGCGGGTGACCCGAACCGAACCGGACCCGGGGTTATCCGGGCCGGTTCCGGGCCTGCCTTCCTAGAACCGAGGCCCGGCCGGGCCCAGGCCCGAACCGGGCCCGAACCGGCCCAAGTCCATTCCTAGTCATCAGAAACAATCTCTCTGTGCTTAAGTATAGGGGTAAGGCTGCGTACATCTGATCCCCCTTACCACACCGTAGGTGAGAGTCTTTGCAGCACTAGGGTAATGATGATGATGATCATATACGTAAAAACCACTACTGAATCTCAATCTTTCGGCACTGCGGATAAAGGCCCCAACAAAAAAAATTATATTTTGCATCTTCCGAAGAGGAAAGGTTTTATCGACATCTTCTTCAAAGGCGCAAAACCAGTGCCACCAATCAAGACAATTTTTTAATCTCTTTGTTATTGATTTGATTATGAATTACAACATATTACAATCTCTGGTGGTAGATTATACGAAAGGAGCAACAAACAAAAAATCAAGTAATTTTAGTCGCATGTATGTTAACCCTAATCGCAATCTTGAATCTTGATTACGCACGCGCACACACATACAATTTTGACAAAACCTTTCTCAATTTTGAGGAGCTCTGTTTTAATGCACGCGCACGCGAGCAAAACGTCACCGGAAATCGAGCGCATGCGCACACCAGTAGCTGGCCGGAGCACTTCTTGATTCGGTATCTCTATTTTTATGTCCGGCCTTCCAAGCTCAGTTCTGTAACGGTAGTCATACCTACCGTTAGTTTAGTCAGCCAATCAGTTAGATAGTTAGTTGCAATATTGATGAGCTGGATGTAATAACTAGCTAAACTATACTGTATATAAAGAACGAAAAGATATTGAATAAAGCAGTTTGATAATTTCATTGAATATTACTCTCTTCTTCCTTCGCATTTAGCAATGGAGTCAAATTGTTGTTGAATGACTCTATATCAATAACAGTTGAGTAAATCTCCTGTTACATTGGTATCCCTGTGCAACACTCCGCGCCAAGATTGCGTAATAAATTCGTCATTGAAGCCATGGAAGAGCAAGTACAAGCTCTCATCCAGTCCCAGATGCAATTTCAGCAAGAAATTCAACAATAATTTCAACACCTTCTTGGAATTGTAGGTGATTTATAGAAAAAGGTGGATAAGGAGCCTTCATCGAACAGCTCAAACATCAACCATCATATTGAAAAGGGGGGAAATTCCTACAAATCGTTAGGGTATGTTCCTAAATTAGAATTTCCTCATTTTGATGGTAATAACAGTAGTATGTGGATCAAGAAATGTAAAAGATATTTTACATTGTGTCGAACTCCTGAGGAACATACGGTTGATTTTGCTGCATTGAATATGTCGGGAAAAGCTGAAATATGGGCAACCAATTATTTGGCTGATAAAATTGACATAAGTTGGTTGGAATTTGAGGAGGATCTAACAGCCAGATTTAGAGATGAAACAGCTAAAGATATAGTTGAAAGATTTAATAGATGCCAACGGAAATCAACTATTGATGCTTATATAGATGAGTTTGAAGAACTTAAAAGCATGAATAGAAGAACTCATTCCTTATCTGAAAAGTATTTTTTAGACTGCTTGATTGAAGGGTTAAAATCATCGCTTAAATCGTTTGTGAGAGTTCTTAAACCTGTTTCTATGGCTGAAGCTATTGAGTTAGCAAGATCTCAGGAAGAAACTATAACTGCTACTTCCATAATCACCCAGCCTTATCAAAAGGGGCCTCCACCTTTTCCCACTACTGCACAAAAGTTCTTGCCTATCAAAAATGCCCTCTCTAAGGAACAAAACAATCCTGAGATTGGATCTAGGACCTATATTCCAGCTTCGGTGAGAGCTGAAAAGCTGCCTAAAGGCCAGTGTTATTATTGTGATCAGCTTTATGATAGAAACCATAAATTCCAATTCAAGAAGACTCAGTTGTTTACAGTGGAGGTCCAGGGATTAGAGGATGAACAAGAAGAAGAGAATTGTGATGAAGTAAATGGAGTAAAAGAGCAATCAATGATCTGGGACCTTTGCATTTCCATTAATGCATTATCAGGATGTTCAGGGTTGCAAACAATGAGAGTAGTAGGTTATGCTGGAAAGAAGCCACTTCACATTTTGATTGACTCTGGGAGCGCACACAATTTCATGGATCTAAACTTGGCTCATAAATTGGAACTTAAGATAGAAAAGATGAAGTCACAGACAATAACCGTAGCATATGGCAATCACCTACCATCAAAACATCTGTAAAGATTTCATATGGAAGATTCAACAACATCACTTTAAAATTGATGTTTTATTAATACCTCTGGGGGGTTGTGATATGGTATTGGGAGTACAGTGGCTCACAGAACTAGGACCAGTGCAGTGGGATTTTAAGAACCTATTAATGAAGTTTGAGTGGCAAGGGATGTCTAGTTAATCTTCAAGGGTTATCAACTGCCAGTGTCTAATCAAAAAGCTAATAAACTCCTGGATCAAGATACTCAAATATTCTTCTTGCAGTTGGTACCTGTCTATGAGGAAGATACAAAATTATGTTGCACAGCTGTGGAGGTAAAGGAAAGTCAGTATTCAGATGAATTACAGAAAGTGCTACAACAATATGAGGTGGTTTTTGAAGAGCCTAAATCTTTACCTCCTTCTAGAGAAATATATGATCATAAAATACCTCTTGAACAAGGAGCTGATCCTGTGAATATAAGGCCATATAGATATCCACTTAGGTAGAGGGATATTATTGAAAGCTTGGTGAAGGAAATGCTTAACCATGGAATTATTTAGAACAGTTCCAGCCCATATGCTTCTCAAGTGGTGTTAATTGGGAAGAAAGATGGAGCATGGTGTCTATGTGTTGACTACACAGAGTTAAACAAGAGAACTATTAAGAATAAGTTTCTCATACCAATTTTAGATGAACTAAATGATGAACTAGCTGGTTCTACAGTTTTCAGCAAATTAGACCTCAGAGCAGGGTATCATCAGTTAAGAATGAATGAAGAAGATGTTCATAAGACAACATTCAAAACTCACGAGGGACATTATGAGTTTTTGGTAATGTCTTTTGGTTTAACCAATGCACTGCAACATTTCAAAATTGGATGAAGTCAATGTTCAAAACTTTATTAAGGAAGTGTGTGCTAGTGTTTTTTGATGACATTTTGGTTTACAACAAAAATGTTGATGATCATTGGAAGCATTTAAGAATGGTGTTTCAGATTATGAAGGATAATCAGATGTATGCTAAAGCTTCTAAATGTGCCTTTGCTATGCACAAGGTGGAGTATTTGGGGCATTTTATTTCAGAGATAAGGATTGAAACAGATCCCAGAAAAGTAGAAGCATTGTCTAATTGGCCTTCTCCTAATTCAGTCAAGCAATTGAGAAGCTTCCTTGGACTGTGGCTGGCTATTACAGAAAATTTGTCAGGTTTTATGGAGTTATAAGTAAACCTTTGACAAATTTGTTAAAGAAGGGAGCTTTTGAATGAAATAATGGTGCTCAAAATGCATTTGAGAAACTGAAGATAACACTAGTTTCTGCTCCAGTATTAGCATTTCCAGATTTCTCAAAAAAAAATTGTAGTAGAAACCGATGCATCTAATGAAGGGATTGGGGCAGTTTTAATGCAAGAAGACCATCATCTGGCATATATAAGTAGGGCCTTAGGAGCTAAATGGAAAAAAATGTCTGTGTATGAAAATGAGTTATTAGCAATTGTGTTTCTTGTGCAGAAGTGGGAGCAATATCTGAGTTCTCAACCCTTAATTATAAGGACTGATCAGAAAAGCCTTAAATGGCTATTGGAACAGAAGATTTCCACTCCTTTCCAACAATTTTGGTTGTCTAAACTGATGGGTTTTGAATATGAAATTCAATATAAAAGTGGTAAGGAAAATATAGCTGCTGATGCTTTATCAAGAGTCCAAGGGGCTCAAATATTGTGTATGGCAGTATCATTGATAGCTTCTCGTCTAGAACAACAAATAAAAGACAGTTATACTATGGATGATCATCTAGCCACAGTAATGCAGTTGTTGCAGCAGAGTCAATCAGTGGATAAATATTCTATCCATAATGGATTACTAAGAAGAAATGGAAAAATTGTCATTGGGAATGATATTAATGTGAAGAATAAGATTTTGAATTGGCATCATACTTCAGGAGAAGCAGGGCATTCAGGAAGGGATGCAACTATGAGAAGAATTAAAACCGTGTTCTATTGGAAGGGTCTTAATAAGGATATTAACAACTGTGTGAGGCAGTGCTTAGTTTGTCAAGAAAATAAGCATGAAAATGTTGCTTATCCAGGCTTGTTACAGCCTTTGCCCATTCCAGAAGAAGTCTGGGTAGATATTTTGTTGGATTTCATAACTGGATTACCTAAATCACAAGGGAAGGATGTGATACTAGTAGTGGTAGATAGACTTAGTAAAGGGGCTCATTTTGTAGCACTATCCTGTCCCTTTACTACCATAGAAGTAGCGCAAGCTTATTTGGATAATATCTTTAAATCGTATGGATGGCCCAAGAGCATTGTAAGTGAGATGTTGTATTTCTGAGTCAATTCTGGAAAGGACTGTTTTTTATACAAGGAACCCAATTCAAGCTATCATCTGCCTTCCATCCACAAACTGATGGACAGACTGAAATAGTTAACAAATGTTTGGAGACATATATGAGATGTATTAACAACAATCTAGATCAAAACTATATAAATTTGGACATTGTTATAAAATGGAAGGAAATAAGCAGGAAGATCATGGAGAGAAAATATAGTATGAACACTTAGTGATAGAGCCATAGAGGTGTATTAGAGATGTTCTAATGGTGTAATCAAGGTGTGTTAATTACAATGGAGAAGACTCCTATTTATAAGAGAAAAGCTAAGCTTATTAGGATTAGAGGATAATTGTGAACCACACAATTATCATCTAGAATCATAATTATGATTTCCTTATTATTTATACAATGGTGATAATAATTCCTAATCAGGAATAGTTGGAAGATGACTTAATTCAATATATTTCAACACTCCCCCTTGAATGGTCTTCTAATTATTCTGGGGTATTAGTATCATAGTATATAATGTACTGTCTCATTAAAAACCTTTGTCAGGACAAATCCAGTGGGATAAAAACCTGGCGAAGGGAAAAAGAGTGGAGTGTATTATATTAACCTCCCCCAATTTAACATATATCTCGAAGACGACACATTCCAATTTTGTGGACTAGTTCTTCAAATTTCTTCGGTGCCAATGACTTTGTGAATAAATCAGCAGGGTTGTCGCAGGACTTGATTTGTTTGACATCAACTATTCCTTCTTTCTCAAGATCATGTGTGGAGAAAAGTTTTGGTGCTATATGCTTTGTTCTATCCCCTTTGATGTAACCTCCTTTGATCTGAGCTATACATGCTGTGTTATCTTCATAAATCACAGTAGGATTACAAGTAAAGGATTTTATACCGCATTCATTTTGTATGTGCTGGATCATTGATTTCAACCAGACACATTCTCGACCTGCTTCATAAAGAGCAATTAATTCTGCATGATTTGATGATGTGGCAGTTAATGTTTGCTTCATTGATCTCCATGAGATAGCGGTATCACCATAGGTGAATACATATCCTGTTTGTGATTTTGCCTTTTGTGGATCAGACAAGTATCATGCATCGGCATAGCCAATTGAAGTGGCATTTGCATTATTCTTGAAATACAATCCAAGATCGATTGTACCATTGAGATAGCGGAATATATGTTTTACGTCATTCCAATGTCTTCTTGTCGGGGAAGAACTGTACTTGGCTAATGAATTTACAGAAAAAACAATATCTGGTCGGCTATTATTAGCCAAATACATTAACGCTCCAATAGCACTCAAATATGGTATTTCGGGACCAATGATTTCTTCATCATCTTCACAGGGTCGAAAAGGATCATCATGCACATTGAGAGATCGAATCACCATTTGAGAATTGAGTGGATGAGCTTTTTCCATGTAAAACCGCTTCAAAAGTTTTTCGGTATAATTTGATTGGTGGATAAAAATATCATTTCTCAAATGTTCAATTTGAATGCCGAGACAAAATTTTGTTCTCCCAAGGTCTTTCATTTCAAATTCTTTCATGAGATATTTAGCAGTATTTTCAATTTCATTGGGAGTTCCGATTATATTCAAATCATCAACATATACTGCAATTATGGCGAATCCTGATTCAGATCGCTGAATGAAAACACATGGGCTAATAGGATCATTTTTATATCCTTCTTTGATCAAATATTCACTTAGACGGTTATACCACATGCGTCCAGATTGTTTTAATCCATATAATGACTTTTGCAATTTTATGGAAAATAAATCTCGAGATTTTGAGCTATAAGCATCATGTATTTTAAAGCCTCTGGGAATTCTCATATATATGTCTGTATCGAGTGAACCATATAAGTATGTGGTCACTACATCCATTAGGCGCATTTGCAGCCTTTCAAAAATAGACATGCCAATTAAAAATCGTAAAGTGGTAGCATCAACTACTGGAGAATACGTCTCATCATAATCGATTCCTGGCATTTGAGAAAAACCTTGGGCAACAAGTCAGGCTTTGTATCTAACGATTTCATTTTTCTCATTGCGTTTACGCACAAACACCCATTTAAAACCTACAGGTTTTACGTCTTTTGGCGTGTGGACAATTGGTCCAAAAACATTACGCTTTTCTAGCGATTTTAGTTCTACCTGAATCGCTTCATTCCATTTTGGCCAATCGTTTCTACGACGACATTCGTCAATAGATTTGGGCTCATTGTCATCGTGTTCATTCATTATATCTGTGGCGATGACATATGAAAATATATCATTAACATCAATATCTTTTCTATTCCATTGTATTCCATTAGAAACGTAATTGATTGAAATTTCGAAATTATCGACGTTTCTATCTTTGTCTGGAATATTTACCTCTTCAAAGATGATTGGATCCTCTTTTGAGGTATCATTATTATTGGTGTTATCTTCAAAGTTGATATTTTCAAAATGTTCATTTTCTTCTTGAGAAGGTTGAACTTCTTTGGCATCACAAACTACATCTTGCTTTTTAAATTTTCTTGGTTTCAAATCTCTTGAACCAAGCGGTCTACCACGTTTTTTACGTATCATAGATTCATTAGCAAGAGTTCTTTCGCTAATCTCCGCATGAGTTTCTATTCGAGAAGGGGCATTCATAGCTGGAATATGTGACTGTCACTTTCTTTGAGTCTGTGAAAACATCAGGCAATTGGGTTGCAACATTTTTTAAATGAATGATCTTTTGAATTTCTTGTTCACAAGCATTTGTGCGAGAATCTAGAAAAGATAAATTTGTTGCATTCCAAGTAATATCTTTCGTATGTGGGTCCATTTCTTTATTATCTGCCCCTAAGGCTGAGAATACTGTCTCATCAAAATGACAGTCATCGAACCGTGCGGTGAATAAGTCACCAGTCATAGGTTCTAGATAATTAATAATTGAGGGAGATTTAAAACCAACATAAATTCTCAGCCTTCTTTGAGGACCCATTTTAGTACGATAAGGTGGAGCAATTGGTACATACACAGAATAACCAAATATTTTTATGTGTGATATATTTGGTTCTTTACCAGATATTAATTGCAATGGGGAAAATTTATGATATGCAGTTGGCCTAAGCCGAATTAAATTTGCAGCATGCATTATAGCATATCCACATGCACATGATGGTAATCTTGATTTCATCAATAATGGTCTATCAATTAATTGTAATCGCTTAATTAAGGATTCAGCAAGACCATTTTGTGTATGCACATGTGGAACTGGATGTTCCACATCAATCCCAATTGACATGCAATAGTCATTAAAGATTGGGATGTAAATTCCCCTGCATTATCGAGTCGGATTTTCTTTATTGAATAATCCGGAAATTGTGATCTCAAACGAATAATTTGAGCAAGGGATTTGCAAATACAAAATTTCTAGTCAATAAAAGACTGACGTGTGACCAACGTGTTGATGCATCAATGAGCACCATAAAGTATCGAAAGGGTCCACACGGAGGAGCAATTGGCCCACAAATATCTCCTTGAACTCTTTCTAAAAATGTAGGAGATTCAACTCCAATTTTGTATAAAGATGGCCTAATAATTAATTTTCCAAGAGAACAGGCAGTGCACGAGAAATCACTTAATTGTGGAATTTTGACATTATTTAATGAATGTCCAAGTGAATTTTGAATAATTTTGTGCATCATAATGCTGCCTGGATGACCTAAACGATCATGCCACAAGATAAAGGAATTGTGGTCATTAATTTTAGATACCACATTTATCTCAATTGGACTGATATGTGTATAATATAGTCCGGAGGAATATGCTGGCATTTTTTCAGAAATGTATTTATTGCCAAATCTATTTGTCGTTAGACATAAATATTCCTTTTGATTTTCAGACATGGTTTCAATGTGAAAATCATTTAGACGCATATCTTTGAAACTCAAAAGATTTCTCCGTGATATACTGGAGTATAAAGCATGTTTAATTATTAATTTTGTCCCTTTTGGGAGAATCACACAGGCTATTCGAGAACCTTCAATGGATTTAGCAACACCTGAGATTGTATTGACATTAGCATCAACTAATGTCATATGAGAAAACTAATCTCTATGTCTCAAAATGGTGTGCGTTGTGGCACTGTCTATCAAACATTGTTCAAAGCCACTTGGAGAAATTTGAGTTAACTCCATATCTTTAAAAAGATAAAAATGAACACTTTACAATTTGAGTTCAATATTGTAATATAAATTGTACTTTACTTAATAGTACATTTAATTATGCATAACTTTCACGTTAAAAATAAGCACTTTAAATTTTTATTTTAAAATATACTCCATATTACATAACAAGGAGAAAATAGAGTGAGGTACTCTATTCCGACTTTTAATAAGAGAAGTAATTTAGCTCACATATTTACTTCATATTAATTTCTACCTCATCACTTGAGGTTAAAATCAATCATAAGTGCCGTTATAGGGAGTTTAATTATTCCCGGCAATTGATAGAAACAAACATAATAACCGGTTGGCTCAAGTTACTGTCATACCAATTGTTAAGGAGCCCATCTTAACAATCATAGATCATGCAACTCGATTACCAAAGATCCTTAAATTGCAAAACTTATGCTCGTGATTTTTCGTTGAAAGATGTTTTGATATAGATAAAGACATTTAAAGAAATGGGTACAACCACGTTGTTTTTTTGGATTCAGCTCACGTGAATGAAAGTGAAATAGGGGAGTGATAATAAACATCAATAATGTCAAAACAAGTCGAAAATCACTTGTTGTTTAGTTCAGAGTAGTCAGTACGTATACATATAAGCTACGTACTCTGTATTTTATAAATTCATAACTCAATTAATTTAGTATAATTACTATTACGACAGTACGGTTAAGTTTGAGTAAGTCATCAAAGCAGGTTTAATATTATTCCAATTTGTTCGTTATTCAAAATACTAGGATAATATGTATCACTTATACTAGTTCATACGTATGTAGTTCACCCCCTTCGCAGATTCATGAACACATCTCCTTAATTAAAAGGCATGTACTACGTTTGTATATACACACGTCAAATATTGAGCACTATCAAAGACTTACTTTCATTAGAATCAAATTAACCTTTAATTGACATGTCTCACATCATTCACATGCATATGCACTATATTGAGAATTTTGAAACAAAACAAATTGAAACCATACATTACTATTATTTGGACGAAAAAATTGGGAATTAGGACCCACTTCAATTTTAAGATTGTATTTGTATGGTATACTTTAAAAGATAGATGTCATGCAATTAATGACCATGTGATGTGTCATACATTATGCATTATTCTACTACACATGAGAACAAAGAAATGATGTCTAGTATGCAGTACACCCGTCACTTTGATTATGTATGTAAATTGAGCATATGAAGTCAAGATGTATAATACGTAGTAACTACTCCATATTATTTTCTTTCTTCACATTACTCCCTATCTCTTTCTCTCTCGTTCTGTTATCTACGAACTTTCAGAAGCATTCTTCCTTTTATTATAATCTATTACGGAGTAGTATATATAGATACTGTACATGTGTTGATATGCATGTTCAATCTAATTTGCTAGTTCCAGCAAATGAGAAAAATATCATGAAGAAGTATGTCTCTTTCTTTTACAGTATCTTTTAGTCAGATTTTATATGCCTATAATGGAAAGCTTACGGAATATTATATACGGAGTAGTATGGAGTAGAAAATTGGAAGCTCTACAAAAATAGCCGACATGGGATATTATATGACTATAGCTCAAATGTTTTATTTAAGAAGATCCGATTTCATATTAGTGAGTTCTATCCTTATACTTTATGTTGATAGTTTTTCTCTGGTTATACCTCATAAACATCATATTATCATATACGAAGTATCAGTATATATATTCATATATAAGTGAGAATCCATACGTGATGTAAATTCACTCGGAAGTAAGAGTTCAGATTTTAATAAAGGAGCAGTATATTTAAAGATAATAGTGATCAAAGGTATGTTTATCATTTCCTTCTTCATTTTTCTTAAAAGAAAATATAGCTATAATTTTCTGATATGGAGGATCCCAACGGTTGGGCAACCATAGAGCATACTTCTTATAGTTTTGAATATATTTATATATAAACATGTTTATACTTCTCATCCTCTAATTTTTTTTCTCAGATGAATTGATAAATTCCTGAAAAATATATACCTGTTGGGAAGATGATGATTTCAAGGATTTGGAGCAAATTCGTGCCGATAACATGTTATAAAATGGAAGGAAATAAGCAGGAAGATAAGGGAGAGAAAATATAGTATGAACACTTAGTGATAGAGGTGTATTAGAGATGTTCTAATGGTGTAATCAAGGTGTGTTAATTACCATGGAGAAGACTCCTATTTATAGGAGAAAAACTAAGTTTATTAGGATTAGAGGATAATTGTGAACCACAAAATTATCATCTAGAATCATAATTATGATTTCCTAATTATTTATACAATGGTGATAATAATTCCTAATCAGGAATAGTTGGAATGATGAAACGGTTAGCAACACAAGAGGGGGGGGGGGGGGGGGGGGGGGGGGTGAATTGTGTGTGTGTGTGGAACCGTGACAGTTTTTCGCACAATTCTAGTGTGGGGTTCAGGGATTTACGAAATAATAAAGTGCACAAGGATTTAACGAGGAAAAATCCCTTGGCTCAAAGGGATTAAAAAACCTCGACCTCCCTCGGAGGAATTTGAACAACTTCACTAAAAAGCCTTTGATTGATTACAAGGGAAACTCTCCTAGTCTACCCTTGAGCCACCCCAACTCTATCCTCTCTAGGAAGAGTTATGCTTCTCTACCTTGTGGGTAGAGAGCCTCTCAGCTTTACAACAAAGCTCTCACAACACACTAACTGACCCGAGGATGCTACACTTAGTCAATCCTCAAAAAACCCAATTACAATATGAAGAAAGGAAAAGGAAACTCTGTTTGGAACTCCGTGAGCAGGTTCAGGTGCCTTGGACTTAGTAGATATTCTTGTGTATATTTCTCAATAGAAGCTTGGTCAAGCACACCCTTTCGTCTGGTCTTTAGTCCAATATATATAGCATCCGTAGCCTCTTCTTTCCTTTTATTCAAAGATCTTCCGGCTCACAAATATGGTGATCCTCGGTCAACCATATATATATGGAAGTAAGTGGATACGTGCATACTATGACTAAATCACTCAATAACAAAACAGATATGGAGAATATTACGTATTGCAATGAATATATATATCATCACATATAAGGAGAATATTTTATTCTCTTAATATAAGCATCCAACGGACATTATGTAGCAACAACATTTTTATACAATCAATGATTAGTTCTCTTTAACAAGTTTGAATATGTAACGATCATATAAGTAAGATATTCAAATAAGGTGCTACAGATCATGCAAGCCAAGATACTTTCCAAAATTTATCTTTTAATATAATGACTTTTTAACATTAAGTGATAAGGAAATATTTACTTAGTGGATCCAAATATGCTACGGTCAATTTATGCAGGATATTTATGTAGCATAAACAATGATTCTTTCCATAAGCTATAAAGCTATATAGGCCAACTCATAAAGGTGAGTGCTTAGTCATACATGGAAAGATATTTAAATTGTGCCACGTACATTAAGAATATGCATGATCAATCTAGGCACGTAGATGAGGTATTATCATGCAGGCACATATTAATTTATTCATTATGCACAACAATCAGTCATATAGATCAGAACTAAGTATAGTTCTAATTTTCATTCCTAATAGAACTGAGAGCAGTTCTGTCCGCCATTCCACCTACATGGTTAGTCATCAACAAAACAACATATTCAACAAATTCCCCCTTTTTGTTGATGACAAACATTAGGTGCCATAATAAAGGTGTCCCTGCAGATTAGTAACAGTCGGTGTTTTTATGTAGCAAAATAAGCAGGCACCTGATTATTTCCCCCTTTTGGCATCAACCAAAAGGAAACAGAAAATAACCAAAACAGTGCAAAGTAAAATTTCAAAGTAGGACAGCTTGTTAAGATGTTAATGTAGCAAAAACCCTCCCCCAGAAAAGAAATGTTTAATCATCCTCAGAAGAATAAATTATTCTTCGATTAGTCGAGCCAGATTCACAGAGTCGCTCCGTCACTTCCTGTTTGAAGGATTGGAAATCATTCCGAATAGCATTGGTTGTGTCAGCCAGTGTGTCCACCTTTTTTGCCAATGCAGAGATGGAGTCTGAAAGGGAAGCAAATTGGTGTTGAAGATAACGTTCCAGGAGATCTATGCGGTCAGTGATTGGGGGTACCACCATCATTGGGTCGACGGAAGGAACATGAGTTGGTTTGGGTCTGGGTTTTTGTTCTGAAGAAGAGGGATCTGTTGGTTTAGGAAGAAGGTGAGAATTTGATATAATTAGTCCTAGATTGCTGAGACATCTCTTGTCCAGGACCTTGCAAGCTTCTTCAGAGGAGAATTTGTCTAGAGTAATGCCCTTAGATAGAAATATTTTGGTGAGTAGTGGGGCATATGGAATCCCAATCCTTCGGGATGAGGAACTGATGATAGAACTTAGATGGGCCATCATCAATCCAGGAAGGTTGATAGGAACTTTGTTGGCTAAAAGGTACATATATGCCAGTTCAACTCTAGAGGGTGTGAATCTCCCTTCTAGCCTAGGAATCAAGTTGCGGTGAACAAAGTAAAACAGTAGTTTGGGAATCGGGGCAAGGCTCGCAACATGAAGAGAGGATTCGGAAATGGTTGGGTTAAAGTATTCCAGTGCAACTGTTTGAGAGGTGTTGGTTAGGGGCCACTCGGTTTTGTTATATTGGCATATACCAGTACATGGAACACCCAATATTTGACCTAGATCACTCACATTTAACAGAATTTTTGTGCCTTGTACCTTAGAGGATAAGAAACTGTCTTTGATATTAAGATTAGCCAAAAAATCTGAGATGAGTTCAGGAAACACAGAGGGGCAATTCTTGGAATCAAACAAGGTTTCCCATTTTTGGAACGAAATAAGCTCAGTAAAATCAGAGGTTTTTTGAGTAATATCACCAGAGGAGATGGAGAGTACCTTAACTATTCCCCGGGAGAGATATTCCTCCTTGAGTCGTGCGGCGTCTTCCTCGACTACCCTCCCCATCCTTGGATATTTTTTGGTGGAGCCCTTTTCGGAGATGATTCCCTCAGCGATTGCTCTTTTCCGGGTGTATTTTTGGGGCAGCACCTTTCCGTCGCGAGTGGTTGGTTTTCCTTTGGGAGGTTTAATTGGTGATGGAGAGTCTTTATCTTGTTCCCCCTGAGAGGACGCCGGGAATGGTGGTAAGGAGTCACCAGATTCGGAGTGCATGGTCGAAGGAGGTGAGGCTTCGAGTTCAATCGGGGTAGGTGATGAAGGTGGGGGTGGTTGTACGCTTCTTTTCCGGCTAGAACGACGAGGAGCAGTGGGAGGAGCGTAGCATCTAGTTTTGACCATGGCGGTTTTAAGAAGGAGAAGAGGGAGGAGGTTATGGAAGGTTTTTAATATGGAAGTGGGCGGCGTGTTGGTATACGGGATACTTTCCCACTTCCCAAATTTTTTTAATGATTTCCTTCCAAATAGGAAGTGGCCGGTTGTGTGGCAGTTTCTTCCCCCCCAAAAAACTGACAGTTTAAAAACTGAAAGATTTCAGTTTTAAATAAAGATTTTCTTCTTAAGTTGTTTCAAAAAATAAATTTTATGAAATAGTTTTAAGCATTGATGAGACCAAGTTCAAGTCGAATTAATTCAAACCTTTCTCTTCCCAGGGGCTTTGTAAAGATGTCGACAATTTGCTTGTCAGTGTTGCAATATTCTACCTTGATTAGCCCCTTTTCCACGCAATCTCTCAGAAAGTGATGCCGGATGTGGATGTGTTTTGTTCGTGAGTGCATGATTGGATCCTTTGAGATGCTAATTGCGCTAGTATTGTCACATAGAATTGGTGTGCAGTTTAGGATGATCCCTTAGTCACTTACTTGTTGCATGATCCACAAGGATTGTGAGCAACACGATGCGGCTGCTACGTATTCGGCTTCGGCTGTTGAAAGAGCAACTGAGTTCTATTTCTTAGAGCTCCATGAAACCAGGCAAGGACCTAGGAAGTGAGCCGTTCCAGATGTGCTTTTTCTGTTTAATAGATCACCTGCAAAATCAGAATCTGAATATGCAATAAGATTAAAATCCTCATTACGTGGATACCATAAACACAGATTCATAGTTCCTTTGAGATATTTGAGTATCCTCTTGACTGCTTTGAGGTGAGATTCCTTGGGATTTGCCTGGAACCGGGCACATAGACCTACGCTGAAAACTATGTCGGGTCTACTGGCAGTTAGGTATAGTAGAGACCCAATCATTCCTCGGTATTTCTTTTGGTCTATGCTGGTTCCTGCTTCGTCTGCATCCAGTCTGTCATTTGTTCCCATCGGTGTTGTCATTGTTTTGCCTTCACTTGCTCCATACTTCTTGAGAAGCTCCTTGAGATACTTTTGTTGAGATATTTGAGTTCCTTTACTTGTTTGTTTGATTTGGAGACCAAGGAAAAAATTTAATTCGCCCATCATACTCATCTCGAACTCGGAGCTCATAAGAGAAGAAAATTCATCACAAAGTGAGTCGTTAGTAGCACCAAATATAATGTCATCTACATAAATTTGAACAACCAAGAGGGATTGATCTTTTATTTTTAGAAAAAGTGTTTTATCTATTTTTCCTCTTTCAAAATCATTTTCCAAAAGAAATTTAGATAGACGTTCATACCAAGCACGTGGTGCTTGTTTGAGCCCATATAGTGCTTTATCTAGTTTGAAAACGTGATTAGGTAAATCTGGATTTTCAAACCCCGGTGGTTGTTCAACGTATACCTCTTCCTTAAGATAACCATTCAAAAATGATGTCTTGACATCCATTTGGTGGAGGGTGAAACCCATATGAGCCGCAAACGCTATGAGCATTCGGATTGCTTCTAGCCTTGTCACCGATGCGAATGTTTCATTGAAATCTATTCCTTCTTGTTGATTATAGCCCTTGACGACTAGCCTTGCCTTATTTCTTGTGATCTGTCCGTGCTCATCAAGCTTATTTTTAAATACCCATTTGAGACCAATCACGGTTTTATTCTTGGGTCTTGGTTCTAGATGCCACACCTTGTTTCTTTCAAATTGATTTAGTTCTTCCTGCATAGCTAGAACCCAGTCAATATCGGAGAGAGCCACTTCATGGTTCTCCGGTTCTATAAGTGATAAGTAAGCAAAGAAAGTACATAAATTTCTTAATTTAGATCTCGTTGTTACTCCCTGATTTAGATCTGTTAAGAGGTTATCCAGGGGATGTGATCGATGATGTTTCCATCCTCTTGGAGCGTTGGTTTGATCCACAAACTCGTATAGGGTATCTGGACCTGGACCAGCTGGTTCTTCACTTGGACTAGTCGTGGTCAGTCCGGGTCCTTCTTCAGTTCTAGGTTCGTTTTGTTCATTGTCCAGTGATTCCTCAGTTTGGTCATGGCTTGTTTCAATGTTTTCATGGGAGTGATTTCCTTTGCGGAGGATTCCTATGTCTCCTTCATCATCTTGCCTCGGCTTTAATGAAAGGGCTTCATCAAAGATTATATGGATGCTTTCTTCCACACATTGAGTTCGTTTATTTAGAACTTTGTAAGCCTTGCTGTGAGTGGAATATCCGAGAAAGATTGCCTCGTCACTTCTTGCATCGAATTTGTCAATATTGTCCTTCCCATTATTGTGGACGAAACATTTGCATCCAAATGTTCTTAGATGACTGATGTTTGGTTTTCTTCCTTTGAGTAGTTCGTAGGGTGTCTTTCCTAGGAGTGGGCGGATCATAGCTCGGTTAATTATGTAGCACGCTGTGTTAAGTGCTTCTGCCCAGAAGTTTCTTGCCAGACCACTAGAAATCAGCATTGTTCTAGTCATATCCTCCAGTGTCCTATTCTTCCGTTCTACTACCCCATTTTGTTGAGGAGTTCTAGGAGCGGAGAAGTTGTGGTCTATGCCTCGTTCTTTGCAGAATTCCTCAAATAGTGAGTTGTCAAACTCGGTTCCATGATGCTCAATTTTCCTTACAAAAACAACAAACTCATTAAACATATCTTTCTTACTTGCAAGAAAGATAGTCCATGTAAATCGTGAAAAGTCATCAACAATAACTAACACATATTCTTTGTTTCCCCGACTTCGGACTGACATTGGACCACACAAATCCATATGAATTAGTTCAATGGGCTTGCTTGTGCTCACAAAATTCTTTGTCTTAAAAGATGATCGAGATTGTTTTCCGGTGGCACAGGCAGAGCAAATATGATCAAGGGAATATTTGATTTTAGGTAGCCTGACTACCAATTCATTATTTTTGAGTTTATTGATTAACGAAAAGCTAGCGTGGCCCAATCTTTTATGCCAGAGTAGGGGATCATTGTCAATAACGCTTAGGCAGGTTAAACTTATACTTGACAATAAATTGAGATCAACTTTATATGTATTTTCAAGTCTCTTGCCTTCTAGTATGACTTGCTGAGATTCGTTATTGACAATGCGGCATACATTATGATCAAAAACTACACTGTTACCTCGATCGCAAAACTGAGAAATGCTAAGCAGATTAAACTTTAGACCCTTGACTAGGAAAACATTGTCTATTGCATGGTCGGGTGACTTTCCAATTTTCCCCACAGCAATGATTTCTCCTTTGCTGTTGTCTCCAAATGTCACCTTTCCACCACTAAATGGCCGTAGTGAGAGGAACAAAGATTTATCTCCGGTCATGTGTTTAGAACAACCACTGTCAAGGAACCAGTGATTGTTCCCCCTCACTCGGCGCTGTTCCAGGATTAAGGTTTAGTGCGTGGAACCCAAACCTACTTGGGTTCCATTTTATATTGGTTTGAGGAATATTTACTGAAATTAAGGCTTCTCTCTAAGGCCTGTTGTCGAGAGTGACATTGATACATAAGATGTCCGTCTTTGCCACAATATCCGCAAATCCGTCTGTCATATGTATCAACATATTTGGTTTTCCGATTTCCGAAATGATCTTTGCCCCTTTTATAAAATTCTCGGTTAGGTGTTTGACCATAACCTGTTTTATGCCTTTGAACCAGCTTATCGAACCAGGTTGGTCCAGTTCTAGGTTGTCTATGGTACGGTCTAGAACTGGTTTGTTCTCTAGTTCTATTACCATAAAAGGGCTGGTTCTGAAAACTCGGTTTTTGATTTGTTTGAGAATTTCTTGGAATGTATCCGAGACCAGCAGTCTCGTTTTCCTTTCTTTTGTACCGAGAGGGTCCAGTTCTAGAATGCTGTCTAGACCTGGTTCTTACCTTGGTACTATATGGTTGGTATTCCGGTTTGTTTTTAAAATCTTGTCTCTCGTCCTCAAGGCGATTGAGATGATTTATGAGCAAGGCAATGTCCGGAATTTTTCTTAGAAGTTTTTCTTCGTCATTAACTTGTTTATTCATATTATCGAGCTTGAGTGAGCAAATGAGGTTATCTTGTTCCAAAACCACTTCACTATACTTGAGCCTTTCATCTATTAACTCTCCCACTTTTGTTTCCAGCCTTATCTTGGCTCTAGTGGCTTCCTCGAGTTTAGACTCAAGTTCGGTGATTTGTGATTTAAGATTATCATTTTCAGAAAGACTTTGATTTAGTTCGATTGTTAATCTTTTGAAAATCTTTCGGACCTTGCCTTTAGAGAGGGAATCAAATTTAGAAAGAAAGCTCTCCAAATTTACCTCGAAATTCTCTTGGTCGGATTCTACATCGGAATTAGCCATGAGGCACAATCCAGCATGATTTAGGCCCTTTTCTTCTTCTTCTTCTTCTTCTTCATCATCGGATGAGTCTCCCCAGGCTGCCATCATTGCCTTTTTGAGGTCTCTGTTGAATCCTTTATCTTCACCGGACCTCCGATGGGAACTGGTCTTGTTCTTGTCGTAGGCTCTATCATTTTTCTTTTGAGGACAATCTTTTGCCATGTGCTCAAAGGAACCACAAACGAAACAACCTTGGTTATTAAAAGATTGGAAACCCTTTTTACCTTGTTTATTTCGATTGCCTTTGAATTTTCGGTACATCTTTCCGAATGGCTTGGCGAACATGCTCATTTCATCTTCCGATTCACTTCCGGATTCTTCTTCTTCTTCTCGAGCCTTGAGAGCTATTCCTCGCTCTTTTCTCACATTTTCTGTATCTTGTTCTTCTTGTAGGCCTAGCTCATATGTCATGAGTGAGCCGGTCAAGTCTTCTAGCGTCATGGTAGAGAGATCTTTAGCTTCTTCTATTGCTGTAGTTTTAGGCTTCCATGCGGATGGCAAGCTTCTCATAACTTTTCTCACCTGATCTTCTACAGTAATATCTTTTCCAAGTGCTGAGAGCTCATTGATAATATTAGTAAAACGTTTAATCATATCCTTAATTGATTCTTTAGGCTTCATCACGAATAATTCGTAATTACGCATAAATATGTCAATTTTGGATCTTTTTACACGCGAGGTACCCTCATGCGTAATCTCAAGTAAATCCCACATTTGTTTTGCGGATTTGCATCCAAGAACACGGTTGTGCTCAGCCGGACCAAGTCCACAAATCAAATATTTCAATGCTTGAGCATTATGCTCGAGTTTACAATAATCATCAGAGGTATATTCAGATTTGGGTTTAGGGATAACCTTACCTTCGGCATCTTCTTTAGTAATGATGTTATCGCCTACTTCAATTACGTTCCATACCTGGTAGTTCTCAGCCTTGATGAAGTTCTCCATTCGAATCTTCCAGAATTGATAAAATTTGCCGTTGAACAACGGTGGTTGTTGAGTCGAGTATCCTTCCTCCAATCGTTCAATCGTATTCATGCTGCCGGATCTCTTCCCAAGGTTTTAACCTTTCTGTGGTGAAGACCGGCTCTGATACCAATTGATGAAACGGTTAGCAACACAAGAGGGGGGGGGGGGGGGGGGGGTGAATTGTGTGTGTGTGTGGAACCGTGACAGTTTTTCGCATAGTTCTAGTGTGGGGTTCAGGGATTTACGAAATAATAAAGTGCACAAGGATTTAACGAGGAAAAATCCCTTGGCTCAAAGGGATTAAAAAACCTCGACCTCCCTCGGAGGAATTTGAACAACTTCACTAAAAAGCCTTTGAATGATTACAAGAGAAACTCTCCTAGTGTACCCTTGAGCCACCCCAACTCTATCCTCTCTAGGAAGAGTTATGCTTCTCTACCTTGTGGGTAGAGAGCCTCTCAGCTTTACAACAAAGCTCTCACAACACACTAACTGACCCGAGGATGCTACACTTAGTCAATCCTCAAAAAACCCAATTACAATATGAAGAAAAGAAAAGGAAACTCTGTTTGGAACTCCGTGAGCAGGTTCAGGTGCCTTTGACTTAGTAGATATTCTTGTGTATATTTCTCAATAGAAGTTTGGTCAAGCACACCCTTTCGTCTGGTCTTTAGTCCAATATATATAGCATCCGTAGCCTCTTCTTTCCTTTTATTCAAAGATCTTCCGGCTCACAAATATGGTGATCCTCGGTCAACCATATATATATGGAAGTAAGTGGATACGTGCATACTATGAGTAAATCACTAAATAACAAAACAGATATGGAGAATATTACGTATTGCAATGAATATATATATCATCACATATAAGGAGAATATTTTATTCTCTTAATATAAGCATCCAACGGACATTATGTAGCAACAACATTTTTATACAATCAATGATTAGTTCTCTTTAACAAGTTTGAATATGTAACGATCATATAAGTAAGATATTCAAATAAGGTGCTACAGATCATGCAAGCCAAGATACTTTCCAAAATTTATCTTTTAATATAATGACTTTTTAACATTAAGTGATAAGGAAATATTTACTTAGTGGATCCAAATATGCTACGGTCAATTTATGCAGGATATTTATGTAGCATAAACAATGATTCTTTCCATAAGCTATAAAGCTATATAGGCCAACTCATAAAGGTGAGTGCTTAGTCATACATGGAAAGATATTTAAATTGTGTCACGTACATTAAGAATATGCATGATCAATCTAGGCACGTAGATTAGGTATTATCATGCAGGCACATATTAATTTATTCATTATGCACAACAATCAGTCATATAGATCAGAACTAAGTATAGTTCTAATTTTCGTTCCTAATAGAATTGAGAACAGTTCTGTCCGCCATTCCACCTAC
Source organism: Cuscuta europaea (assembly GCA_945859875.1). Lineage (NCBI taxonomy): Eukaryota > Viridiplantae > Streptophyta > Magnoliopsida > Solanales > Convolvulaceae > Cuscuta > Cuscuta europaea. Next base: position 2,176,779 of record CAMAPE010000033.1, read on the forward strand.
ATGGTTAGTCATCAACAAAACAACATATTCAACATGGAAGATGACTTAATTGAATAGTATATTTCAAGAGACATAAAAATGCGCGCAATTTTCTTAAGAAACATGCACAAAGACGTTTATTTCTTTCTAACTGTTCGTTCATACGATATGCAAGTAAGCCTAAACATGATTCATCTAAATATGCCGGGCTGGCCCTTTGTATACTACCAATGCAACTCTATATATAATCGTAAGCACGCAATTGTTGGCGGCGGCGGCCTTTAATTGATAATTAATTGATTCGGGCGGCGTCGTTGTCGGGTTGATGATGGAGCTCAATATCATCCTCCTCCTCTGTAATTACTCTAACTCTGCTTTTGTAATGGTATCCTCGAGCAACGTACACAAAATACACCAAATTCACAACCCCCAAAGCTGCGATCACCAAGTAGTAGTACTCCAGCCTCCCCTCGTTAATGTCTTTAGCCAGCCAACCGGAGGTTCTGTGCACAACGCTCACCATGAGCACGCTCAAGTAACCGGCTCCGGCGCCGGTGACCGAGTACAGCGAGTTGGCCACGCTGCTCATGCCGTCGGGGAACTCCTTGTTGAAGAACTCGATCTGGCCGATGATGTTGAAAGCCTCGGCGAAGCCCATGAGGATGAGCTGGGGGGCGAGCCACATGACTGTGAGGGGCGCCACGCCGCCGTGCGCAACCGCTGACGCCCTTCTCTTCCGCTCCATCGCTCCGGACAGGAGCATGCCGGCGATGGAGAAGACGATCCCGGTCCCGATCCTCTGCAGCATGGTGATCCCGCCCTCGAGCCCGGTCCTCTTCCGGACCTCGGGCACGATGAGGCGGTCGTAGACCGGGATCCATAGCGCGAGGGTGATCATGGAGACGACGAAGAGGGAGCCGGCGGGGATCTGGAACTTGGGGCCGATGTGGCGGTCCATTTTCAGAGCCTGCGACAAGGTGAAGGTGCCCTGCTGCGCAACGGCTACCAAAGGTATGATTCCGGCAGCCCATATAGGGATGATTCTTACCAGGCATTTCACTTCTTCCGTTTGATGGATGCTTACTATCCGCCATCCACTACTCGCTGTTCCATCTTCCTTTATGTCTCCGTCTCTTATCACTGCCGCTTTGTTTAAAATCCTGATCCAATACCACACCATTACCACTTGTATATGCATGCTACGTACTCCCCTTCTCTTTTCTTTTAGTCATATAACGTACATACCTCTACGTGTTCATTTTCTCTTTTAGTTATACTTACTTGTATAAAGTTTATTTTAAAATTTTGAAAAATATCCTTACATTCCTCTCATTTTAAAATCTGATTTTTTTAATACTTTTTACTAATACTCGTTAAGAAGTAAAAAATATTTATGTTTAAACTTGTACGTTAACAAACGTAAAAAATCGAAAGCAGGGATTTGTATATATAATACTTCCTATATATGTCTCTGTTTACAAAGTTGAAATCATCCATACATTCTAAGGAGTTAGGACCATGTTTATAAACTCATGTGGTCTGATTACTGACTCACTGGTGTATTGTATAACTAACTGGCAAAGACTAGCTTGTCTAATCTAGTCGGTCAAAGCATTTTGTTTTTTTCTTACTACGTATATTTTGAAGCAAAAAAATCGTTTGTACTCACTTTTGTGCTCAACCCTATTTTGCTTGTGCACACAGGTAATTCTTTAAGAACAACGCATCATTTTGTCTATGTTTGTCTGTGTATAGATACAAAATAAGGGGTGAGTACAAATGTATGTACAAAAGTGGGTACAACAAGAAGGACTCATTTTGAAGTACGTACATTGATTACTTCACCGATAAGTAAAATTTCCTAAAGACAACGTCAAATTTCAAAAAAAGGAGTAAATTTGATATGATTTGTTATTAAAAATGTTCTTTCATGTCATCTAATTTAGATGTGTTAAAATTTTATGAAAAATTAAAGTGTAGTGAAAATTGAACTCACGGGGCCTAAAATTCACGACATTTAATTGTTGCATTGGTGTGGTTTGATGGATATTTGTTTTTATTATGAAATAGCTTGATTTGGGATGTAAAAACAATGCATGGGAATTGGGAGGTACAAAATGAAAGGGAAAATTCCCAAAATAGGAGTAAAAAAGATTGAAAATTCCAAAATAGAACTATCATGTTTTTATTCTCAAAGTAGGAGTAGTTACTGCCAAGTTTGAAAAATATTGTCATGTTTAAAGTCTGTTATTGCCAAAACATGGCAGTAATTAGTCTTGTTTTGAGAATAAAAACATATAGTCTTATTTTGGAATATACAAAAGTTTTTAGTTCTATTTTGGGTGATTTCTGAAAAGTCAAGAGTAAATGAGGTGAGATGAATAGAGATGGGAGTAAGAATGAAGCTGACCTGTAGTCTTTGGTTAGGAGAAGCTTTCTCTTAACAGGAAGCGGAGGGTCGTAATAGGCGGCGGCAGCGTCGTGATCGGGGAGTTTAAGTTTGCGTTTATGAAAGGCCGCAACGAGAACTTGAGCGATGGTGGAGAAGATGCTGCCCTGTGGCTTGACGTAGACGTAGATGCGGGTGCCGACGAAGAAGAAGACGATGGCGAAGACCATGAGCGCGGTGGGGATGGCGAAACCCACCGCCCAACTCACCGAGTCCTGGATGTAGACGATGACGGTGAGGGAGAAGATGAGCACCACTGTGAAGGAGGTGTAGTACCAGTTGAAGAAGCTGCTGATCCCTTTCCGCCCCTCCTCTGTCGCCGCATCGAACTGGTCCACGCCGAAGGGGATGCTGCACGGCCGGATCCCGCCGGACCCGATGGCCAGCAGACCCAGCCCGAAGAACAGACACCCCAGCTGTGATTTCGTGGGCCCCTGGCACTCGTGTGATGATTGGACCACGTCGCATTGCGGTGGACGCAGACCTGGAACTAGCGCTATTATGGTCAATGTCGACATCCCCTGCACCAAACCAAACCATACTGCATTATTCCATCAAATTCGAATACACCTTCTCACACATCTATAGTAGAGTGGGACTTACTTCCGTCCCAAATTAAACCACACATAAACATATTATCACTGTCAAATTAATAAATAAAATGTAATCATATCCTTAATAAATGAGTGTGTTTCACTCAAAAGGCAATTTGGGACATAAGAGTATTGTTTTTAGTTTGATGGTAGAGTTTGTTTGATAATACTAAAGTAAATAGAATTAATTTATTTTTTGCTGAAATTGATTGAATTCTGGTTAAATAGGTGGAATCTTCTGAATCATGAAAAATATATGTGAAATATATTTGATTTGTGAAACAAAGAAAAAAATATATGAAAAAAAAGTTAAATTGGTCTTCTACATAAGCATCTCAAGTAAATATAATTGTTATGAACCCAATAATAAAAAAAATCTTTTCTTAATTGTTAGATCTTACAGTTTACTCATTAATAAGAACGTTTTTAATTGAATTAAAATTTCGGGTTTGATTTGGTATGAATTAATATGGTCTATTAGATGTCTGTTTTTATGTGACTTATTGTTATAATTATTAAAGTTTGATCTGATCTGATTTAATCTGGAACTGAAATCAATACAATTAAAAACATTCTATTAAAATAAAAGTAGAAATTCGTAAACCTATAAAGATTTTCTAATTTGGATTAGGAATCTATTTCAAAAGTGAATGCATATTTGAATTTTAGATGTAAAATAAAAAAACAACCAAAAATTTTACTTATTTGGCTAAGCTAAACATATTTACTTGTGAAAATATATATATTTTATGTTGGTTATAATTTTTAATTTCATTTTAATTATTTACTTATTTGAAGCTTACAAAAAAAAGGATGACATCACATCCCTGAGGGCCCCCAACCCCGACCGGACGGTACGTTGGGAGGATGTAAATTGGACTATAATCCCAATATGACAGATAGAGAGTGAGGCTCTGTCCCCGGTACTTGCAGAGGTCATATGCATTTTTAGCATAGTAACCCCTCATCGCAGTTGCCGGAATTCGAACACGGGACCTAACCCTTGTGGCACTCTCTTGCTACCAGTTGAGCTACGTCCACCAGTTTATTTGAAGCTTGCTAATTTATTAATAGGTGTCAAATTAATAAGTAAACTAATTTGCATATTTGTTTCTATTTAATTCGGTGTAGTAAACTAACATATATTAGTTTCCATATCAATAAACGTTATTAGAATTTCACTTTGATAACAAAAAAATTATTTTACTTATTTGAAGCTTACCAAATTAATTAAGGTGGATTTATAAGGATTTTTGTTTCCATATCAATATTCAATCAAAAATAGAATCAAATAAAAACAAAAGGTATAAAAATAAGTAAATAATTGTTATATATAATGACATGGCAGGATTATGTGACACTTTGTATGCTCTTAAAAAGTTCCTCTTTTATACATAGTATATATATTGATTTTGGGGGATCAAAATACTCTTATTTTCATACCGCCTTTGTCCCTTAGAATGTTTTTACTTGAACTGTAATTTGCTGGTCTGGTCTGGTCTGATCTGGTCTGGTCTGGTCTGATATGTATTGGTCTGGTCTGGTCTGGTTTCTTTATATTTTTACAACTACCAAGTCTGATCTGGTCTGGTCTGAACTGAACTGGTCTGGTCTGATATGATCTGGGACGAATTAAAGTCCAAATAAAAACATCCTTAATAAACATATCACTTTCCTTTTTGATTTGTTCCTTAAAAATACCCCTTTTTCCTTATTTGGTACACAAAACGATGCAAAAAAGAGTAAAATAATGTCATTTTCTTTAAGTGTGCAAAAGTCAAAGGGGGCGTTTTTAAATTGGAACGGGGGGATTAAGAAGGAGAAGGGGTAAAAATACGTGATTGCGCCTTATGCAGAAATAAAGAATAGTGGCAATGAACAATCTAAAAAGAAAAATGAAATGGAGGAGTGAGTACATTTTTTTCTCGGAAATATCTGAGTGTATAATGTTTGCTAAAACAGTTCATTATTATCCTTTCATTAGTTGATAATGATCTCTATCCATCCTACAAGTGGATGCAACATTCGTTTTTGTTTCCGCCAGCCAATCAATTTCTTTATCAGTCATTCACGATACTTTCCTAGTCAACTTTCGCTACTCTTTTCAAATCCGCACACTCAAAATGTTAATCATTTTGTAATGCTAACATTTTATACGCCAGTCCAATTATGTACCTGCAAACGTTATTTTATATTTTGCATTTCGCATCATTTTTTGTTAGTGCGGAAAATGATATTCTACATAGAACCAACAACATTTTCCTTGTAATTAATACAGGCAATTTCTACGTATCAAACCTTGTCCTAATCAAATAATGACTAGGGCCAAATGCATGTTACGTGTAATGCCCTCATTTTTATGATTACAGGATCCGAGCATTCACATTATTATTATTGTTACATCCCTCTACTTGCACTATTTTCTTTTTACCAATCTACTCATATTTAGATCGAAAAACATTATTTTTAATGGTAGGCCATTATTAAAAGCTCTTTAATTCATAAATTTATAACTTATGGTTGAATAAATAATACTAGAGTTGAAATAATGTAAAATTAATCATTCAGTTCTCAACTTTGGTTTAACAACTGTATAGAAAATAAAATTACAAACTTTTTTATTGACTGGAGAAAGAGTTATAAGAAATCAATTAAACATAGTTTTGTGGTTGTCAAACAGATATTGCTCTGACCTATGACAAATTAATATTCCGCATGAAAAGTAACATAAGTTACAAAGATACAATTATTATTATAATTGTATCTTGTTATTGTTATTATAATAATAATTATTATTAATACTATTATTATAATTACTCTTATCCTTATCATCATCCTTATTTGTCATTTTGTATGAAATGATTATAGTTTAATTTTGCGTGTTGGACTGTGTAGCAACTAATTAATGTGTAAAAGTGAAGTTACTTGTCTTACTAAATTGACATCTACATAAAAATGATGACCACATTGGTTTTTTTCAGGTAACTTTTCTAGAATTTAAGACGATTACCACTTTAGTTTTTTTTCCCTAAAACTTTCCTTTATTTCATATTAGAACTTTTTAAGTTAGACTTGGTTAAGGATGTGTACGTATTACCTATAAATTCAAAAATTAAACTCATTTTACTCCAGACGTCTTATGTGTTTGACTTCCATAGTTCCATCTCCTTAACATTTGAACCAGTGGAGGTGATATGGTAATAAAAGAACGAGTTTATGTGGTTGATATTGGATTAATAAAGTGAAAAAAATAAGAATGATTTTGAACTACATAAATATTACCAAAATTGGTGTGGAACAATTTTAGCAGGACGAAGGAATACATTAGAAGTCATTGTTATATCGTTAAAAGATTCTTAAATATTTAAAACTGTATGAGATTTCATTTAACAAATATTATAAAATAGTTACATATTATATCAATATTAAAAACCACCCTGATCACTTCAAACTGGTTAAGAAGAGTTAATTATCAAAATAGGACTAAAAGTCATTCACTTTTCACAAATAGGACCAAAAAATAAACTATGTTTGCATAGGACTAATTATGTGTACCTTGGACAATTATACCCTTATAGCTATTAAAATGTTTTAATTCCTAATAAAATAATAAAAAATAATAAAAAATCGTAAAAAATACTAAAAAATTAAGAAAAACATTTCGATATTAAAAATTTAATTATTATTTTTTTTCAAAAAATTAAAAAAATTTAAAAAATTAAAAAAAAAATTAAAAAAAAATAAAAACTCAAAAAAAAAAATCGCCGCCGCCTCTGCCGCCTCAGCACCACCACCTCCAGTCACCAGGGGAAAAAATGCCAAGTTCATTACGAATGCCATATTTATGGCAGAAAAAATGAAAATGTTGGCATTCGAAAAGAGAAATATGCCACTTTTTTGGCATTTTCAGAAAAAAATGGCATTTTTTTCATCGGCCGGAGGTGGTGGTGATGGGAGGTAGTACAGGCGGTGGGAAAGGCATCCATATTTTTTTAAATTTTTTTTACGGAGTTTTACTATTTTTTATGAATTTTTTTAAAAATAAAATCATTTTTTAAAAAAAAGGTTTTTGAATTTTTTATTTTATAAAAATTTTATAAATTTTTTAATTATATTTCTACGAATTTTTGAATTTTTCCCGAATTTATTATGAATTAAACATTTAATTATGGCTTTTGACTATTTTTAATTCATATTTAATGGAAGGGTAAGAATGGAATGCAAAAATAGGTATGTTTCCAATAGGACTCATATGGTCCTATTTTGGAATAAAAACATAGCAAGTCCTATTTTAGGTTTTTGCCATAGTTTTAGTCCTATTTGAACTAATTTCTATGGTTAAGAATTGACTCTATCTAACCGAATTGACTAGATAAACTCAAGGTGCTTATTTTAGTTTTTCCTAAAAATTTGTTAGCAATTTCAGTATATTCATTCGATTTATCCAATATTAGCATTACCGGATCAATTTCTATTCATCTAATCTGAGTTGGATTGAGCCGAAAAGTAATTATATATTATAGGGTTGACTACATATGGAAAACAATACACTATAAAAAATTGGAAAAAAATTATGGTACCCTTAGCTTCAACTAACTCGGCGCCAACATAGATTCGCCTCTAGCTACTTAGCTTCCTGATTTGCTATATATAATTTCTGAAATTGATTTTGCTAGCTAGTTGAATTTGCACAGTTTTGATTGATTTTCTTAAGAAGATCATCATCCCATTGAATCACAATAAGATGATTTTCTATGTTAAGAAATGTACGTAACTATTGTTGAGTACTAATTTATAAACTTAAATATCGATCAGACAAGCCTGAAGTAACATATTCATTGAATATTCCATTCCCATTTGACACCAGATGACAAACGAGGCAACAGCCCATGACTAACGTACTCTACATCACGTGAATGTCGGGTCGATCTTCATATGAGTTTATATTTTATATTCCGTTTAACCAAATCCAATCTTATTAGACATTCTTAAAAATGGTGGGGCCAGTTTAAAATGTCAAAAGTTCAGATAGTATATAAAAGGGAGAATTCTCAAAATAGGAGGAGTAAACAACTTTATATGAGTATATATCATGTTTTTTATTTCTTGAACATGAGTAAATTTCTGACAAGTTTGGCATTACTAGGCTCTACAACATGTCATTTTCTTCCAAACTTGGCATATTACTCCTATTCAGGGAATAAAAAACATGATACTCCTACTTTGGCAAATTATACCGTATGACCGATATACGGTGAACACCGTATACCAGTATACGAACTTCTTTATTTTTTTCCTTTTGTTTTAAAAAAATAGTAATAACTTTTTTATTTTTGATCCGATTTTTATAAAATTTATATCAACATTTTTTATTTTTCATGATCTTTCAAATTAGACCAATATTGCTTATGTAATTTTAAGAAATTATCGAACTATTATATTAATGAGTATTGGATTATAAGGAAAATCGAACTAAATTTAATAATAATTGTTTAAATCATAATTTATCTTAAAATTGTGTATATAAAAAATTTATTTTATTATGTATTTATACATGTGAGTTACATATTTTTATACGTAAAGTTACATATTTATACACACGAGTTGCATTTGGCATGCCTGAACGCGAGTTACATATTTTTACACATAAAGTTACATATTTTTAGGACGTAAAATTACATATTTATACACGCGAGTTACATATTTATACACACGAGTTGTATTTGACCTGTGTGAACGTGAGTTACATATTTTTACACGTAAAGTTACATATTTTTACACGTAGAGTTACATATTTATACACACGCATTACATTTGGTCTGACTGGACGTGAGTTACATATTTCTACACGTAAAATTACATATTTTACATAGGTTAATGTAATAGTTCGATAATATGTTAAAATTACATAGACAATATTGGTCTCATTTGAAAGATCATAAAAAATAAAAAATGTTGATATAAATTTTATAAAAATCGGATCAAAAATAAAAAAGTTCGTTATTACCATATTTTAAAAAAATAGAAGTAAAGAATAATACCCAATGCCTAAAACGTATGCCGGTATACAGTGCTCACCGTATACCGGTCTTACGGTATAAAAACTGCCCTAATTTAGAATTTTAAAATGTTTTTGCTCCTATTTAGAGCAATTTCTATATATAAAATGATAATGTCTGGAGGACCACGAGACTCAAAAAGTCTCTAAACACCGAACCAAACGTGCTATAAATGGGCCAAAAATCATAGGTTATGTGGCAGTGCACTTTATTTTTTTTCCCTTCGAATTTTCATCATTAGTGTTTAAGGTTTAGGCATATTCATCTTCCTAAAATTTATATTATTATTGTCAAAAATTTTATGTGAGTTATTAGTGTCAATGTTTTTATGGGGAAACCCTAACCATTGTCTCCTCATTTTCTCGTCTTCACTTCTCTCTCTTCAATCTTCTTTGATTTCAATAATGAGAAATGATCTTCTTAATCGGTGCTTTCGGTTCTATTTATTTGTTTCTTTTTCAATGTTGTTTGAAGGTATTATTATTTTCGGTAGCGAATTATTGTCTGTCAGATGCATATTCCCCGCCACCTTTGATCGGGCGTTCTTGTGTACTAAAAAGAGATTTGCACTAATCTCTTCATAAATCAAAAATATGAATTTCTTCTGACCAGACCAGACTTAGACAGACCAGATTTTCATAGTTATAAAATACATAGAGATCAAACATTTACCAGACATGACCTTGACTTTGACAAGACTCTAACACACCGGACCAGATCAACAAATTTTGGTCCAAAAGAAAGTATTCTACATTAAACTTTTTAGGCTAAAGGGTCAAATAGGTCCGTGTACTAGTCGTGTAAGCTCAATTCAGTCTCTGAACTAAAAAAAATTCAATTCACACCCCGAACCAACAAAAAGTGGTTCAAATGTCATTTTTTACGGGTAAACAACCGATTATTTTTTTAAAATTTTAATTGTTTCTATTTTTTATGTTCGATTTATTGCAATTTTGACACTTTTTAATAGTTTAGGGGTGCGAATTGGATCCTTTTTACCGGTTCCTTAACCTTAAAATATGAAATTTGAACCCTTTGTTGTCGGTCCGGGATGTGAATTGGACCTTTTTTTAGTTCAGGACTGAATTGAGCCTGCATGATCCGTTCAAGGACCTATTTGATCCTTTAGTCAACGGAGTGGGAGTATTATTTTTTTCACACGGCTAGTCAAAACTGACAGGCTGTAATTTGAAATTGTATAGCTGAAATGATGAACCTATTCAATGATGAAGTATTTATTATATTCAAGATCGAAATGCTAAATACGTACTCCCTCCGGTTCTTATTAAAGTTCCCAGTTTGACTTCACACATATTAAGAAAATGAATTTGACTTTACTGTGGAGTGCACTGTTTGGCACTGTTTGGACACTGTTTGGCACTGTTTTGCATTGTTTTGTTTCCTAAAATGGAAGTGTGAACTTAAATAAGGGACATCCCAAAAAGGAAAGTGGGAACTTTAATAAGAACCGGAGGGAGTAGTAAAGAACAAAACAGGTTGGGTTTAAGAGCCGTGTGATATAAAACTGTTCAACTGATTGATGTGAAAATTATCTTGGGCCTTTAATTATTCACAACCGAGAAATGAACAAATTAATGTCCAGTAAAATACGCCTCATAACCAAAAGAAAAGTTGTCCTATAGGAAATTTCAAAATAGTGTCTTTTTCTCGGAGTAGATCCTCACAATTTTGAAAAATATTGGCAGGATTGAAAAATATATTGTCATTATTGATAATAAATATTGTTGTGTTGAATGTCTTAACTTACTGCAACTATTTGACAATAATGACTACAACATGACAATAAATATTGTCATGCTACTCATATCTCGAGAAGAAAAACATATACTCCTTCCGTCTTGAAAGGTTCGCCAAATTGACTTTTCTTGGTGAATGACAAACAAATTTGACCAATGATATTTTTTAATTCAAAATTATTTTGAATATGAAAATTATATCAAAATGTTGATTATCATAAAAGTATAAAATTTATAATTTATAAACAAATATAATAATTAATCATTGTCCAAAGTTTAACATCATTGACCATTAAAAGTTAATATGACGAAACTTTTCAGGACGAGGTAGTATAACAATGACATTTAGAAATAAATTCCAAAACTAGTTTATTTCTATATGGGTAAATTCCCCAAGCAAAACAATGATATTGTGATATACCAAATGGGAAAATATAATCTGTAAATTGATTTATTCCCTTCAACTTGTATTTTAAATAACGTACTCTTATTTTAACTTGAAATGAAGGGCATGACAAGAACTTTTTGAAACTTGGGGTAAGCTGAGGCCTAGCATTGTCCCTACTTCCGCCCTTACTTGAAAAATGTTTGATAGAGTAAAATGCTGCGATTGGAATTTGTTTCAAATAGCTAGAAAGAGTAACTATTTGCTTAAATGAAACTTTATTTAGAACTGGTTTGGAGATTATTGAAGAATCCGTTTGGTAATCCTACTACTTTTGGTTTAATATTAAACTTTTATATGAAATACTTATTTTTTTTTAATAATGATAAAACTGCCTTTCTCAATGATGCATCCAAAACTTCAAATTTCAAATGATTTAACTGATTCAATCAATTTTTCGTGAGGCCATCAGGCTCAGTACTACCAAATGAGCTTTAACGCTAGATTGATAATATAGAAAATGTTGAAATTGACTGAAATTGCATTTCAAATAATTGAATCAGCTGGCTGCATTCCATCATGGAAAAAAATGGAGTATTATCCTTGAGTACATTTGAAATGGAGTATTTACAATTTTACATATGTTTTTTTCTTTGATTCAAATGGTGGAATCTTTCATCGGGAGGCCCACGCCCCGACCCGATAGGGAGGCCCATACATCGTGTGAAACTCATTTGAGAAAACGTAACCTTCACACGTGGGTGCGGGATTCCATGTGTTTTTTTTTCTGGGATGAGGGAAGATAACCCGGTATTAAAAATAGTCCGTAATGAAAAGTTGACAATCAAAGTTAAAAAATTGCGTGTTTTTGGTTAAAACGTTGGGCCCGCAAGATGAAACATTTAGAAGTGTGTGTTTAGGGCAGTGATATGACTTAACACGTACGTACGTAGGTAGCCAATAATGATAAAGGGGAAGGGGCAGACGGCAAACAATAATTGAATCATAAAGGAAATTGGGGTCCAAAGTTTGGGAGAAATAATAAATGCATATTAATTAATTAATTAATTAAAAGAAATGGAAAAGAATTGGGCGGGTAAATGTACGTACGAAGATTTCAGCGACGGAGGAGAAAGCTATGGTCCAGAATCGGCCGAGGTAAGAGTCCGAAAGGAAGGCCCCGAAGAGAGGGATGAAGCTGGTGACAGCGGACCAGATGCTCATCATGTTGGAGGCGGCGACGATGTCCATGTGATATACTGTGAGCAAGAACACTGAGAAGTTGGCCATCAACCCCGACGATGCCAGTCTCTCAAATGTCTCGTTCCCTAGAACGTATGGCATGGCTCTCCATCCGCCAGGCCGCCGCCGCCGCGACGCCTTCTTCTCAGAACTTGAAATTGCCGCGCTCTCACCATTTTCCTCCATCTTAGCTTAGCTTAGCTACCTACGTGCCGCCCGCCCTTTTCTCATTCTGCTTCATTCCATTCTATTCTATTTATACTCACGCCTCACGCGCCCACTGCCTTTTTTCACCCACCAACTCTCCTCCTTTTTATTTACTTATCGCTCGCGCAATGCACTACGGATATATTTCAGTGTTATTTTATATATTTTTTATTTTTGTTTATAGAAAAAAATATATAAATAACGTATACGCCCTAACTTTGATTATGAAATGCTATTTTATAGGCAAAATAAAAATGGATCATCGCAAATCTTTCAAATAAAAGAAAAATAAGTATATATACTATCTTCGTCCCTAAATAAAAGTTCACATTTTCTTTTCGGGCTGTTCCAAAATAAAAATCCTCTTTTTTTGCAAACAAAACATTGCAAAGCAATCCCAAATAGTGTCAAACAGTATCCAAACACCGCCAAACAATGTCAAAGAATCTCACTTTCTTAAATTATGTGTAAAAAGAATAGGGGCTTTTATATATGGACGGAGGAAGTACTACGGATGATGTACAAATATATTTACATTTATGTCCTCCAAAACTTGTGGCAACTTTGCTATTTAATGCTATTTAATATTTACTTAAAGTATATAACTCGTTTGTTGACCCTGTTTTTTTGGCTTATCAGACTTGTCAGCCAACTTTTTCGTCAAACACGTAACTTTTGATTTCGCGCGTTGAACCGTGTAATAATGAAAAAAAAGTAAGGTTAGAGTTATTTTTCTGTCTGTATTGGCTGAAGTTACTCCTAAGACCATTTAAGTTTAGCAATTCTTTCATATAAGTTTTTATTTATTTTATTAATAAAAAATATTTTAAATATAATTTTTTCATAAATCAGCGGAATGAATTTTAAATATTGTTTTTCCATAAATAAAACTCTATCCCATAACATAATTTAAAACTATATCCCATAACATGAATTAGCTACACAATATTGATTTACTATCATTATTATTACTATTATTGTATCAATCAAGTTCGTTTTCAATTCTTATTTTTGTAGTAAGTAAACCTACTATTTTCGTTCTTGAGAAGTTTATTTCTATTGGAAATTTGAAGTGTGCTTTTTTATATGTGATATTTTCTATCTTCCAAAAAAATTTGTGTGATATTTTCTAATAAAAGATTTACATATTAACTATTGTTGAATGAGATTTTTCCTAAATGTTATTAAAATCAAATTTACTAATGAAAGTATGACTAAAGTTAGTATAAGAATAAAATTAAAGTCATTTACATATAAAATTTTAATATAAAAGTAGTCACTAAAAATTGATACTATAGTCAGTGCACTTGAGGAGTCATTTTTTTGTTCACCATCTTTACTTTAGTTATAAGTATGTCATTATAGTTTAAGTAATAGCCCTAGGAAAAAAATAAAATTATTAGTAAAAAACTGAAACGCCTTTTCACGTTTAGGCCTCGCCTAAACCCGCCTAGGTTTTAAAGGCTCCGGACTTGGTCGTGTTGTCTCGACACGCCTTACGACCTTTAGAACATTGGGGAATGTGTATTATTGGGGAATGTGTATTATTGGAAATAGGATCTTCTAAAGTACGTAAAAGAAGATCTTCAGGAATTTCAATAGTAAGAAAGCCGTCATTTGGATCTGCGGCTAAACAATCGCCAATAGAAGCTATCCATTCAGAGAACTCCTTGATTGCTTCATGAATTGCTGCATGATTCGGATCTTCCAATCTCATGTTCTTGGTCAATCTCAATACTTCACAATGATGCCATAGGTAAGAAGAATTAATGGTAGCATTTACAATATCCTGACGACTGCCTTGTGGAATATATAACAGGCAAAATCTCTCGAAAATCTCCATAAAAAACAATTACTTTACCTCCATTTGTAATATTCGATAATCGAATATGATACTAAGTTTTATTAGCGTCAAGAAAACTACTCTCAATAGTAAAGAGATTTCTCATTCTTGGCAGAAAAGTGTGACCAAGTCATCAATATTCATCATTGTCACTATTCATTTTTTCTGCATTCGACATAAATAAATAGCTAGAGATAATAATGCAGAAAAATAATACAGTCTCATGTTATCGACATGGGATGCACTCCAAAACTTAAATTGATCGATACAATCCCATTTTGCAAGGACACTACTATATCATACGATGCAGAAAAACATTTAAATACTTCTAAGGGGGTATTTCGAATTAATTCTACTTCTGCTTCTTGTAAGGAATAATTGTATTTAGATTTTGATGATGTTATATTTATTAGGACCTTAGAGTACCCCTTTTAGAAATTATGTATTAGAATTATCCCCTGTAAAGTTCTTAGCATAATCGACTACCAGAAGGCCTCTCTACCAGAAGACCTCCGGACAGAAGATTTTGGTTCTCTGTCTAGGAACAGAAAACCTCAGGGTCTCTGTTACCCTTTAAGCTTGACAGAAACCCTCTTGGTTCTCTGTAAGCTACTATCAACAGAAGTGCTCAAGATCTTCTCTGATCAGTTCTCTGCCAAAGACACCAGAAGATCTGACACTTGGAAGAAATCCACAAAGCCGGGAAGTCAACTAAAAGATTCCTTCAACGGCTAGGAGTATAAAACGGAAAAGCTACAGTGCTCGCATTAAATGCTCATTTAATGCTCCCCATGCTTCGTGGAGTAATTGCAGATGATTGGCCGCAATGTCAGGATTACTTTATCCCAAAATAGTAACCCGCCAACTTTACCGGGTCCTACTGGTCAAGTCAATTGCTCGCGCATTAAATGCAGTTGTCCTCCTACTCCTCCAACGGGAAGACAACCTCAGTATAAAAAGATACACTACGAAGAACAACCGGATAACTTTGCCAAGATAATTTTTGCAAGTTTTGCTAACCATTGCTACAAACAAGATATTCAAACTCTGAAAAGCAAAAAGCCTCCTTGAGATTCAAACTCATTATCTTCTACAAGAGAAGGCAGAAGTTGGAAAAATACTCTTTCCAACTCAAGCAAAGTTCCAAGTGTTCTTCAACTCTTCAAGCTCATCACATACAAATCTTTTGTAACGAAGCTAGTTGGAGGAACCCCTGTTTCAACAGAAACTCTTCTTGCTACAAGAAGGACGTCCAAATAACTGGAGTAGTGAAGTGGTGATACTTCAAGGAAACTCAGTGAAAGGACCAGTGTTAAAGGAAGCCAGGCAGTGCATCCCAGGACACATCTAGGCTTGAAGAAGACGTGGAGTGCTTCTTAAGTACTAGGACTAAGGCTTTGTAAACGGCAATTTTTACAGCTTAGTGGAACAGTGGATTAGAGGAACGAGTTGTTCCTTGAACCACTATAAAAATCCCTGGTGTCGTTTACTTACTGCTTTTAATACTTGCACTTAGATAGAACTGTCTAACTCCTTGGACTTGGTATCTGTGTTCAGCAGAACTTGTTCTACGAGTTAACAGAAGGCCTACTGCCTTTGCTTCTCTGAGGCTAACAGAACTCCCTGCCAGAACCCCATCCGCTGCCAGTCTGTTCTTTCAACAGAACAGGCTATTCTGTAAATCTGGTACTTAGTTTAAAAAGCTAAAAACCAATACAGTCTATTCACCCCCCCTCTAGACTGTATCCAGTATAACCGGGACCAACACTTCTTTTTTTGAAAACATAAGCAGAATCAGAAACAGTTTATCAGAAGCTGCCCCCCCCTAACTTATTAAAAATTGCTTCTAAGAGCAATTTGGAGCACTCATGTCACGCCCCGGACCTACCCGGACTCGTCCGACCCATGTCTCCCACCTATCTATTAGCAAGTCCATGTGGTCGGGCATCTATCCTTAGACTAGAGCCGAGCCATGACCCTTACTACCAATCAAACAATCAATTATGGGCGTCCTAAAGACCACCCGGAAAATAACATCAACATTCCAATCCTAGGATCCTAAACCTAGGGTCAATTTTATTAATGTTCATACTACAACCTCGGACTAGTCACTTAGTAGTACTACCCGAGTTGTTCCTAGTTCAACTTGTCTTCCCCTATCAAACGAACATGGCGGGCATGCCATGACTCATTCTCACTTCACTATATATTGACTTTACTAACCATAAAGTCAATACAATTAATTAGTGATTACTAAATCATTTTATCAATTCTTCACTAAATCAACTTGAACAACATCTCAATATAGCAAGTAAACATGCAACTAAATCATGTTTTTGTTTTTGCAACACAAAAACAGCACCCTTCTATGGCGGTTTGCGTCAGTTTAAACTCCTATCGATTCAACGACTCTTCTAAGTTAAATACCAACACTTTACAACCTTTTTCTACACTTATAAACGTGTAGAACAACATCTATAATCCATCAAATGAATCAAACAAATCCATATATACAAAGTATATAAAATGGAAGAAATTGAACCAGGAGTATAGAGTTGTTACCGCTAGTTCATGTTCTTCTTTTCCGGAATCATTTTTCTTTCTTCTTCTCTTTTTTCCTTGTTCTTAGAAACTTGGTTGAGCTCTCTTATCCCCCTCTTAGCTCTTACGCATGTATCCTCCAAATCAGAGGAGGAGGTTGGTCACACTCTCACTTATCCTTCTAAAATGGGAAAGTTGGGCTTCGGATCACTTGGGCTTCCATTCCATACTAATTCGGCCCACCCGAGTTTTATACCTTGATTTATATTGGGCTATTAAATATTAATAGGTTGGACCCAAAATATATTGGTTAGTTGTAACACCGTCCCCAAATGTATTTACTTTTTAGTAAATCATGTAATAAATCTTGAATATTGATTTATGAATTTACGTGGTTGTAAATTTTTGGTTATTTCTTTCGCGTGAATAGTGAACTGCACGTGGGGCCCACACCGGGAGTGGGGACCGCCCGGTAAACCCGGGACCACATATTATATTCATCTTGATCTAGATAGTATTTATATGATGATATATATATTTTAGTTGGGCCATAGAAAGGGCTTAGGGTTGACCCGTCGGTAAAACGAAGCCCCATTACCGGTATTGGTAATTTACCGTATAACAGTCCGAATTGAATTTAGGAGACTTCTAAATTAAAGTTGGGGAATCTACAATTATTCTAAAGGTCCATAGTGATTGAAATCACACAATATATTTTATTTGGCCCGATAAAATAAAATATAATTAAAAGAGTCCGAAAAATACAATTTTCGGGGCCGATTGTGCATTTCGGGACACAAAGGGATGACCTCCCACATGAGTGGGGGCCACCCCACATTTTTATGAGCTGGGATAGACAAGGAAAGGGGCTGGTTGACTTGTAATGGAAGAGGGTGAGGTGATGAGCATCAAAGGTACACCCATGGACCCCATTTCTCCCCACTCATTGTCCAAGCAAGACAAAAGAGCCAACTCCAACCCCCCTCATCCCATTATTTCGGCCAGAGCATCAAAGAAGAGAGATAGAAAGCTCCAAGATCATACTCCATTGTTGTAGCTCAAGCTCAAGCAAGAGTGATTCAAAAGGAGGAGTTTTAAGAGGGAAAAAGGGAGGAAAAACTTGGATAATTAAGGTAATGACCTTATACTAACCTTTCCTCTATTTGTTATTTATCATATGATTTATATATCATATGGAGGACTCCTAGAATCATTTTACACATTTAGAAGTGTAGAATTGGAGGTTAGAAGGTAGTTCTAAGTCCAAGAACGGACTTAGAAGCCAAAATGACGGGTTCGCCGGAAAATAACCTTTTAGGGGTTGTTTAAGTTGATATGGGTTTTGTAATGATAAAAACATGTTAGGAGCTTGACTAAAGTGGTTCTAGATTTCGCCGGAGTTTCGCCGGAGTTTCACCGAAGTTCACCGGAGTCTCGCCGGAGTTCAACTAAGAAGAGTAGAATCTTCCTAAAGCTCATTTGAGGTGAGTGGACGGCTTAATATCTTATAACTTTTGGGTTAATTATGAGATTACCTAAATAAATGTTATATGTATTCATAATGATATTTAAAGGATGTTTAAACATGTGATTAGCCAAAATGATTAGGCTTGTATGAAATGAATTATTTGAATATACATAGAGTATGATGTGAGAATTTCTATGAAATTACATGCTATGTATTAAAGGGTAAAGGAAGCCTAGAATGAATATTATTGACTTAATATACATGATGATTGAGTTGATATGTACAAGGTTTGAAATGGCGGTCAACGAAAACGTTGACCGATGGATAATGGATTAATTAATACCGGTTGGTATTAGTTAATTACAAACTTATATAAACACATGGCTTGCATGAGTTGAGATACATAAGCTTTATGGATTGATTTAGCTATGAATGAATAAATATGATATAGACTCTATCTAGGTTGATAGGAGCTTGATCATAGGATTATATATTGGTGGAGGACCCTAGGACTTAAAGTCCTTAACACTCAAATTACATGTTGGTGGAGGACCCTAGGACTTAAAGTCCTTAACACTCAAATTATATATTGGTGGAGGACCCTAGAACTTAAAGTTCTTAACACTCGGATTATATATTGGTGGAGGACCCTAGGACTTAAAGTCCTTAACACTCAAATATATATATTGGTGGAGGACCCTAGAACTTAACGTTCTTAACACTCGGATTATATATTGGTGGAGGACCCTAGGACTAAAAGTCCTTAACACTCAAATATAAATTGGTGGAGTACCCAAGGATTTTGATCCTCAAAACTCATAGATTATGATATTGAAATATGGACAAGGAGGAGTCCTATACACTCATAGGTATATGGGTCGGGTATTTTCCAAGTGTATATATATACTATTAAGTATTTCTTAACTTGGGGGAAAGTACTATTTATATAAGTATCACCCTACGTTTGGGTCTTATACTTGAAACGCTAGTTATTCTATATTTAGCCTGCTACTCGCTCGGTACTTGTACTGACCCCTTCAGGGGGGCCCACCATTTTCAGGTTGAGGCTAGGGCTTGCTACCTGCACCTTTCTACGGGTGACATCAAATCAAGGAAGACGTGGTTCGTGCTTCATCGTTTTCTTTCAAATTACCAAACATTGCTCATGGATACTTTTATTTATTATAAACTACTTTTGGGTTTGCATGCCCATGTTATTGGCCGAATGTGGCCTATGAAGTACCGCTGAATATTTCCGCTATTCAATGGTTTAATTGTGATGTTTGTTATGTATGTTTACTACTGAGGATGGATGGATTGTTTTCTCGAACGCCTTGTATGATTAAGCGAGGTTGACCTGCGCGTGACGTCACTTGATTATACGGCGGTTGTACACGCGCTTAGATTGCAGTCTGGGCATGACAATTAAGTGGTATCAGAGCCATCTCAGTTCTAAACTATGTAATCAACCTCTCACGAGAGATTATGCAAAAAGGAATTTTTACCGAAACCCATGAGCATTGTATTTTGACGTTCATAGAACTATTGTTACCTAGGTTGCAAGGTCTCTAATTGTTAAGATGGTACCCTTAACAATTGGTATGACGGTGACTTGGGCCAATACGTGTCTATAACGTTCTTCCGTCAATTGACATTGATAGGAGTCTAACGACTCGTCCAAATCTTATTTCAGAAATGGAGGGTAGGTGAATGGCAACGAGGAATAATCCGAGGGGGCAGGTACCGGGGTAACATCCATGAGGGGTAGCTGGGCTGCATCTCGGGGGAGAAGAGGAGGCCGAGTAGGCCGTGGTGGGCCACCGGGCCCAAACAGTGTGCAACGGCCACATAAGCTCTGTGTTTGAAACTAACACTGAGGACTATGACTCGACTTTTGTTCCCGGCACGGAGCATGAGGAGACCCCGTATGACGGGGGTGACTTCCACACTGATGAGGAAGACAACGATGAGAGTGATGCCCGATTCGCTCAAATGGGCGAATTGCTTGAGTGGTATCAAAAAGAGAAACCAAGGAGAGACATTAAGCGCCAAGCAAGGCACGACTCTCGTGGTGGTTCGGTTCAAGGAAGCCGGGGAGCTTCAAGGGCCACTCCAGCGGCATCACACGGTGGGCGTGAAGGAGGGTTTTGTGTGAGAATCTCCAAGTACCTCAAGGAGGCTAGGTCCTTGGGGTGTAAATCCTTTGACGACACCGGTGACATTACCGTTGCCGCTGATTGGATCAAGAAAGTGAAGGATGCATCAAGGGATATGCAGGTCACACCCGATGTGAAGTTGACTGTTGCTTCACGTTTGCTTGAAGGAATCGCTTCTACATGGTGGGAGAGTGTAGAAGGAAAGTACCAGGGGGCATCACATGGGCGAACTTCGAGCAGGAGTTCTACGCCTAATACTACTCCGATTACGAGGTTAATGTCAAGCGTAGGGAGTACACCAACCTTAAACAGAAGGAGGGCGGTTCTGTCAAGCAATTGGAGCAAGATTTTAGAACCTGGGCTAGGTTCTTACCGGAATATGCGATCGATGAGGACCGCATGTCGGAACACTTTTGGGACGCCTTACTCCTGGACATCCGCGACCGAGCTACGTACTCTCGTCATATGACGTTTAGCGAGGTGGTGGAACAGGGCCTACTTGGGGAGGCTCAGTGGAATGAGAGGAAAGAAAGAGACGCCGAAGAGGCGAAAAAGAGAAAGTGGCATAGTTCGAGGCTGCCCGAGCAATCACGAAAGAATAACCACGGTGTAGGTAGTGGTTCGTTCAAGACGCCGGCACCACCGGCAAAGAAGAACATGGATGCTCGGTGGCACTCATCCTTCTCTCGAAATACGGGACCTCCTAGGTGTGCCAACTGTTCGAAGAATCACTTCGGGAAGTGCCACGCACCCCCGAGGTGTTATCAGTGTGGGAACACAGGCCACATAAAGGCTAATTGCCCAAAATTGGGGGGAGGAGGAGCTCCCGGGTCCGGAGGAGGTGCTTTGACGAGTAGAAACCGTACAGGGCCGTCAAACGGCGGCACGGGAAGAGGTGGTGCATCAACGAGCCATGCCGCGTCCGTTAACCAAGGCGGGGCCCAAGCAAGGGTCTACGCGATGACCAAGGCCGATGCTCGGTCCAACCTTGACTCCGTTGCAGGTAATCCATTGCTAATTCTTGATAAAATACGTGTATTAATGTGTTAGAAGTGATAGTGGGGTTGTACGGGCCGGCCGGCAACCTTACCGGCCGGTTTCTAAGTAAAAGGAGCAAAAACACTAAACGGAGAGGCTGCCCAGGGGGAGACCGGTGCCGGTTCCCAGCCAACTGGCGCCGTTCTTAGCGTCCAAAACCCTACTGGCACCCACGCACGCGTGCGTGGGAAGGGACGCACGCGTGCGTCCCCCGTTTTTGGGCCAACCGGCGCCGTTCGTTGCGTTAAAACACTCCGTTACCCTACTTCCACCCACGCACGCACGCGTGGGAAAGGATGCACACGTGCGTACCCCATTTCCGACAACAACAAAAAAATCGGCCCAACCGGTGCCGGTTAGGCCCAGAACCGGCGCCGGTCCAGTACAACTTAAAAAACAATTATTAGCTCGTTTTTGATTTGGTACTTCGGGTAGGGTGTCTTACATCATTTGTAAATGTAGGAACACTCTTGATCAATGGAAGAAATGCAAGATTTCTCATTGATACCGGAGCGCAACGTTCTTTTGTGAGCGAAGCGTTTGCCGAAGGTCTTGACGTGCCATTGACGCCGATGACTCAGACCTTGATAGTCTCCACACCGTTAGGAGATGATGTGGAGAGGGACCATTATTATGAATCGTGTGAGGTAGAAGTGATGGGTCAACCTTTGACTTGTGATTTCGTACCTCTAAGTATGTTGGAGTTTTATGCGATCCTAGGGATGGTTTGGCTCGAAAAGCATCATGCTAGAGTTGTGATGGATAGTCTACCCGGGGGTATATATCCGAGGGGTTATTGCGGGGAATAACTTAGAGAGAAGTCAGAGCAAGCAAGTAAATGTAGAGAGAGAGTGTATTCAGTATGAATGCCGTTTTCAGCGTGGTTACAAATGGGGAAATGGGGTGCTATTTATAGTAGCAATAAATGCCGGACAGGGACACGTGTCAAGCGCTCATTGGCCGAGGGGTCACCTCAACTGGTTGGCGCTGGCAGCCGCATGTGGCCGCATTTTATGCGACTGTTGGATGGGACGTCTGTGCAGGGTACGGTGATCTGTACGCATGTGAGGCGGATATCTTGTCGAGTGAGATGCCTTCGGCTATAGAGCAGTAGCCGAGGGCTCCTCCAACCGATGGCACCCTGGTGCCGAGGGCTCATAGTGCCGAGGGCTACTGTTTTTGCCGGTTTCTCCCAGTCTCTTAATTTGCTTGAGAAACCCGTTCTGTGAGAGTTTAGAGCCTTCGGCCAGGGGGCCGAAGGCACCCCGCACGCGTAGTGTAGGCTGCTTGGTACTCTGGGCGCTGTGATTTGGGCCTGTTGGGCCTTCCGGGGCTGTTGGGCCTTCGCTGGAGTAGTAGGAGTCTGTGGGCCGGGGGTTCCCGGGCCATATACTCCATCAGGAGTCCCTCACTCCTTTTGCCGAAAGGTACTTGAGGGAAAAGGAGTAATTTGTGCTTGCCCTTTGACGTTGTCCTGTCGTAACCTCTGAAGTTGGTGAGGAGTTGTGGCTTTTATGTCCCTGCCGAAGGCAGTCCCTCAGTTACCCACATGTCAGGACTTGAGGGCTTGCTTTGTCGTTTGTTGGAATTTCACTAATTTTGTAATTTAATGATTTTCCCGAGGGGGTCCTCCAGTCCCCCACTCCTTGAGGCACTTGTAAAGTGGTGAAAAGGAGTAGAGTAGTTGCGTTGCTGTTATGGGCCGAAGGCTGACGCTTTTCGTTTCATTTTGGGGGGATGCCTCGTTAAAAACCTCATTAGGAAAAACCCTGGGGGAAAAAATCCTAATGAGGGAAAAAGAGTGCACCGAATTCCCCCAATGATGAATCGAAAATGTGGAACCTTGGTCAAAAATGGAGAACAACGGTAATGCCGAAGGCTCTTCCTTGTTCTGAGGGCTCATGTGTTGATTAGCCGAAGGCTTGCTGTTGATGTCCTGGTGGCGCCGAAGGGGAGCCCCTCAATCCGGGGATCGAGGGCCTGCCGGATGAGGGCAGCAGTGGAGTTGTTACCGGGGGGTCCACTGTTTGTTGATTAGTTGGTGATGAAGATACCCGAGGGCTCCCATTACCTGCGTGCCTTGGGTTATCCGTCAATGAGGCAACTCCCCGGGGGCTACCCCGGTTTTGCAGTGCTGAGGGGGAATTCCCGAGGGGTGCCCTGATATGAAGCCTTGGGTTTCTGAAGGAGTGATCCCGAAGGCATCTGCTATGTGCTGTGTGGGGCACAAACTGGGGGCGTCTCTGGGTAAGTGTACCCGGAGGCTCTCCTTGATGTAGCGGAGTGGAGTAGAAAACCCGGGGGCTTCCAGAATATAGCCGTTGGAAATATAGCCGTTGGAATATGTAACGTCAGGTTTATAGCCGTTGGGGGGGGGGTACACGTGGCATGTAGCCATTGGCTGCTCGCGGGCGGGCGTCACCGGTTGGGTGAAACGACGGTGTGTAATGATGGCGGTCCATCCGGGGGCCCGGAATCCAGGCCCAAGCCCGGATTTCGGCGCCTATAAATACCCCAAGGCCAGGGCCATTCCCCGCTGTGCGAACTCAGTGTAGCGAAGCTCTGGCAAAATTTCTAGAGAGAGAAACTCAAGCCTTCGGTAAAAACTCAGCTTTCAAGGTCAGTTCCCCCCCCCCACCTTTCTCCTTCTAGTTTAGCTGTGCCTTGTGCCCCTAGGTTAGGAGATAGAATTTCCTAGGAAACCTTAGTTTTCCTGAGCCTTCGAATTAGTGAGCAGATGTCATCACAGAGCGACTCCCAGGATATCTCGGGGGAGCCTTCGGTAGAGATGGAGACATGCTCAGATGTGGAATCTTCGAGCGTGGAGTCCTCGGCGGGTGGTGATGCCGCAGTGGCCATGGAAGTGGAGAAGGACCTACAGGCCAAAGTCGAAGCCGAGGGCTTCGAGCAAGAAAACGAGGATGAAGAGCTTGCCCTCGCCGTGCAAACCGCCGAGCAAGAAGAGGAGAGGGAGAGGCTGAAGGTGACGGTTGCCATTCCTCCCCCCGGGGTGCCGGGGAAGCCAGCTCCTCCCGGCCATTGGATCCGACGCCCATAACTGTGGCTCCCAGGAAGAAAAACAAGACGAAGGCGGCCCCAAAGAAGAAGCAAGCGGCAGTTGATGCTGGGCGACCGGTGGGCATACCCGAGGGCCATTCGTTCCTGAATACTGCCGCTCTAGAGCTGAAGACGAAGGCGTCCCCGGCAGAATACCAGTCCACCCATATGCTGGTTGGACCTTCGGCGCGCGTGGTGGAGCCCAGGGCAGATGATTTGCTGCGATATGCGCCCGAGGGGTGTTTTGCTGCTCACACCCTCTCGGTGGAGATGGGGCTTCGGTTCCCGCTCCATCCTTTTCTCTTGGAGTATCTGAGATTCGTGGGGCTGGCCCCTTGCCAGCTAACGCCCAACAGCCACTCCTATGTGGCCGGCTTCCTCTCCTTGTGTCAGAGCCGGGGGGTCGAGCCCACACTTGATCAATTCTTTATGTCCTTCAACCTCTGTCGGGGGGGACATTCAAATGCTGAGGGCTTTGCCAACCTTCAGCAGGTACCGGAGTTCCGGCTTTTTGATGATGTGCCCTCGTCTCACAAGGGGTGGAAGGAGAGGTTCTGCTACATCTGCCTCGAGGAGAACCCCTTCCCGGCCCAGCTCCGTAATAGCTTCCGGCGCCATCCGAAGGTGGGGAGCGCAGCTTTGGAGAAGAACGGCAAAGTGCTTGCCAAGAAGCCGGAGGGGTCTGACAAGCATGTCAAGATCAGAGAAGTCACCCTCCCGGAGGATTTGCTTAGCCTGGGCTTCCGGCAGTTCAGGCCGAGGGGCTCTTCGGATGAGAGATATCCTCCCCTCGATCGGGTCTTCGAAGGCGCTGGAGGTGATCACCGAATTGTTCACTGATGCGTTGATAGTTCTCTCTTATTCCCCATTTTTTTATGACATAGTAACTGGTAGCCTTCGATCTAACCCTCCTGTGTTTTTTCTGTTGCTTGCAGGTAACAATATGGACGTCGGTTCCCTCTTCGCCCTGAAGAACGCGAAGGGGAAGAAGAAGGCCCCGGGGGGCGCTCCTGCCAGGGAGGGGCCCTCTCAAACTGCTGGCGCCGCTGCTGGCGCCGGAGGGTCCAAGGGTGCTGGGCCCGTCAAAAAGAAGATTGCTGGAAAGGGGACCAAGCCCCCGGCCAAGAAGCCGAAGACCACCGCCCCTACCAAACAACCGATCACCGATGTGGTGGTGATTGTGGACGAAGGGCACGCTTCTGCCTCCACCCCCCAGGAACAAATCAATCAGGAGTTCTTTGGGCGGGAGAGGTTGGAGGCGTTAGTACCGAAGGGGGCCTCCGTGTTGGAGGGCAGTTTGAACCCTTCGGCTCTGATGAGCCAGATGCTGCCGTCGGCCGACCGACTGGCCCTTGCCCGGCTGGACGAGGGATCCCTCGAGGCGAAGGTCCTCCTGAATGCTGCCTCCGTAAGTCACCCTCCCTTCTTTGCTCATTGTTATGTTTTCCTTCTGTACTATGTTCATTATGCCTTATTCTTGCCTTCGTGAATTGCAGACTTTTATGGGCCTCTGCGAGCACCTCCGAAGGGTGGATCAAATGAGGGAGGCCAAGGGTGCCGCCGAGGGGGAGGCCGCCCTCCTCAGGAAGAAGCTTGCTGAAGCCGAGGACTCTCTCCGTCTGGCCACTGACGGCATGGAGCAGAGGGTGCAAGCTGCAAGGGCCGAAGGGGTCAATGAGGGGCTAGCCAGGGCCGGGGAGGCCGCCGCCGAGGCCGCCCGTATTGCTGCCGATGAAGCCCGCGTGGCTCAAGAAGAGGCCGTCTCCAAGGCCCGAGAGGATGCGGTGACCAGCTTCACGGCCGAAGGGTGGAAGGCCGAAGACCGGAGGGAGTGGCTCGCTTCGGTGGTGGGGGCTTCAGTAGACGAGTGGGTCGGGGGCCCCGGAAAGATGTGGCTTGCTGAGAGGAGCGACTCGTACTACCAAGGCGGGGAGTTCTTCACCCAACGCCTCATCTACCGGAAGCTTGCAAAGCACTTTCAGGTTGCACCGGAGGAGTTCCGTCCCGAGGCTTATGGCCTCCCCCCCGCCAGCCAGATGTCAGGATCCCGCTCCCCGAGGGGGAAGAGAGACCGGTTCTTGAAGACTCGGAGACCCTCCGGGAGTGCGGCCTTGGGGGTGAAGAAGATGAAGCCGAGAGCGAGGCGATGTCCACAGTACCCCCTTCTTGAATTGTATTCCCCCCTTTTGTGTTGTAATTGTTGGCCTCGGCCTCCTTTGTAACAGTGCAATTAAACTTCCTTTTTTTGAATGAATGAGTACATATGCCCTCGGGCCTTTTGACATATAACATGCTTCCTTTTGATTTGTTCATTGTCGAATATATGCCTTCGTCTTGCTTTGGATGTATGCCTTTGTTCCTTTGAATGTATGTTTTAGGACTTAGAATATTTTCTGATCGTAGCTTGCCCTTGGAAGCCTTCGGTAGTTGGGCACCCTCTGCTGGATATGCAACCGAGGGTTCAACATCAATTAGGACTTAGAAAATTTTTCTAAGTGTAGCACACTATAGGGCCTTCGGGTGTTTGTAGTAACCCAATTCCAAGGTCTTAGAAAAATTTCCAAGTGTAGGTTTTCCCTTGGGAGCCTTCGGGATATGGCATCCCTTCCTGATGTGTGAATGTTGGACCGAGGGCCCAATGTACGGGACTTAGAAAATTTTTGCAAATGTAGTATGTCACGTAGCCTTCGGCTACTGTGGAGCCCCAACTGAAATATTGAATAGGCCGGGGGCCAATTCTTTAGGACTTAGAAAATTTTCTTGAGTGTTGATTTCTTGTGTACTGTAGCCTTCGATTGATAGGTAGCCTTCGGCAATTAGGTCCCTTGAGATGAGGGTGAAATATGTAGGACTTAGAAAATCTTCTAAGTGTAGAGTTTCCCTTGGGAGCCTTCGGGAGATGGCATCCCTTCATGATGTATGAGTAGTTGACCCGGGGGGGGGGGGAATATGCAGGACTTAGGAAATACCCTAAGTGTAGATTTTCCCTTGGGAGCCTTCGGGAGATGGCATCCCTTCATGATGTATGAGTAGTTGACCGGGGAAAAACATGTAGGACTTAGAAAATATTCTAAGTGTAGATTTTCCCTTGGGAGCCTTCGGGAGATGGCATCCCTTCTTGATGTATGGCCTTTGACTGTCATATTCCTTTAGCTGCAATACTGATTGAGCCGGGGGCCCAATTTTAGGACTTAGAATTTTTTTTGCAAGTGTAAAGTGATGTCAAGCTTCCAGGTGTAGAGCCCTCCGGATATATGAACGGGACCCTTCGGGTGATCGTGGGCCCCTTGAGTTGTTGTGGAATCCTGTTGTTGTGAAGAAAGCCAATGATGAGTGTGTGCCCTCGGCATACACTTTAAAAGTTGTAGATTTTGACCCTTGCTGAAGCCTTCGGTGCTTGTGTGACCGGAGGTGACCAGGCAGTGGACTTAGCCGTTTCTTGATGATATTTGTTTGAGTAGTGTCCTTCGGGAAATAGGAGCCTTCAGTTACCGGAGGTGTTCCCGTGGGGAGCCCTCGGCTTGTTGTGATCTGTTGGAGTGTACTTTTTGATTTCTCGCTGAGTCTACTCCCCTTCACCCCCTCTTTTTTTTTTTTTGGTTTGTGGTGAAGGGAAGGCATCAAGAAACTTGGTTTCTTGGTAAGGCTGGGCCTATTAGGAGACCATCAGAATACACCAATGGCTCTCCTCCCTCGGGTTAACCTTCCGAGTTCCGAGGGAATCGAGGGTCTTTTCCTGGGCACAAGATATGGTGGTCCGTAACCTGCCTCCCCTTGGGGGATGGCGCGGAAAGCGCCTCATTTTTGAAAGTCGTCCCCTCGGCGTTAGACATAGTCCGTGGCCTGTCACACCCTTGGGGTGGTGGCGCGGGGAGCGTTTCGGTTTGGAAGTCGAATCCTGGGCATTTCTCATGCCTGTCATACCCTGGGGGTAGTGACGCGGATAGTGTTCCGTTTTTGAAAGTCGAATCCTGGGCATTTCTCATGCCTGTCATACCCTGGGGGTAGTGACGCGGAAAGCGTTTCAAGGAAGGGTTTTCATTTGCACACTAGTTGCAAATGGCCGGGGGCACTACGTGCCACCGGCACCGATGGTGGCGCCTTCGGTATATGCGTCCTCGTGGGGTACGGCTTTTAGAAACAACACTTGGTGTTAGTTTCGATGTGTAGCCCCCGGTACTTGGTACCGAGGGGTCTTCTGTAGGAACACTTGGTGTTCTCCTTTGTTGCAGTTGATGGAGGTGTCTACCCTCGGTACTTGGTACCGAAGGGTCTTCAAATGAAACACTTGGTGTTTCCCAATAGATGTTTGGAAGTTGATAGGAGAGCATATCCCTGGCACTGGGTGCCGAGGGGTCTTCTTTGAAACACTTGGTGTTTTTTCTTCGTTTCGATGTTTGATGATGGGGATGTACCCTCGGCACTGGGTGCCGAAGGGAAATGAAACACATGGCGTTCCTTGTTGTTGGTGATAGGAGTTCCCTCCCTCGGTACTTGGTACCGAGGGGTCTTGACTGAAAACACGTGGTGTTTTCATTGTTGTTGTAGGTGTTGATGGTGTCCGCCCTCGGCACTTGGTGCCGGAGGGGGTTCTTCTCGTGGCGAGGCCGGGGGCCTGTAGTCAGTATGAGGGCTTGATGTCTTGAATGTATCTTCATTCTTCGAAATTGGAGGCCTTGGGCCATAGGATAGTACATTCACTAGTTATGAGGGCTTGGCCGCTCTTACATTATTGATAAAATCTAACTAAGTGGTGTACATTCCAGTGCCTAGGGACTTCTTTCCCGTTGGGGCGTTTGAGCTTGTAGGTCCCAGGTTTGATGATGGCTGCTATGATGTAGGGGCCTTCGAATTTTGGTGCCATTTTTCCTCCCTCGGTTGGTTGGCTGGCTTCCCTCCTCCGGAGGACATAGTCCCCCACTTAGAATTCTCTGGTGCGAACTTTGGCGTTGATGTAGCTTTTGACTTGCCTTCGGTAGTTCTCTGCTCGGATGAAGGCCTGCTCCCGGCGTTCTGAAATGAGGTGGAGGTCGAGGGCCATGTTGCTTTCGTTGACCTCGGGGTCATATTGGATCACCCTTCGGGTGGGAAGGGTGACTTCCGTAGGAGCTTTGGCTTCAAAACCGTAGCAGAGGGAGAAGGGTGTTTCACCTGTTGCTCGCCGAGGGGTGGTGCGGTAGGCCCACAGGATGTTGTGGAGTTCTTCCACCCAACCACCGCCTTCGGCCTCCAGCTTCTTTTTGAGGCCCTCGAGCAAGGTCCGGTTGGCGTTCTCTACTTGCCCGTTGCCCTGAGGGTAGGCAACGGAGGAGAAGGTGTGTTTGATGCCCCATGCCTCCAGAAGGGCACAGAAGGAGGCTGCCTCAAATTGTGTCCCATTGTCGGAGATGATCTGCTGGGGGACGCCAAACCTTGTGAGGATGTTCTTGAGGACGAAGTGATGGCACTTTGCCTCTGTGATGCTGGCGAGGGGTTCAGCCTCCACCCACTTGGTAAAGTAGTCGACGGCCACAATGATGTATCTGTTGTTGGAGGTACCCCTCGGAAGAGGGCCCACAAGGTCTATCCCCCATCGAGAAAAGGGGACAGAGGTGCTGATGGGGGCATAGTTGACCGCTGGCCTGCCGGGAGCTTTCTGGAAATGTTGACATGCGGTGCACCTCCGGGCAAGGTCGGCACAATCCCTGGCCATGGTTGGCCAGAAGTAGCCCTGGAGAATGAGCCTTCGGGACATGGAGAAGGGTCCCTGGTGAGCTGAGCAAGTGCCACTGTGCACTTCCTCCATTGCGGCCTCGGCTTCATCTGGATGAAGGCACCGCAGTAGCGTGCCATTGTAAGATCGTTTGTAGAGCCTTCCATCCTCGTTGGTGTAGCTAGGAGCCCTCAGCTTTGCCAGTTTAGCGCGGGTCTCATTCTCGGGTAGCTGCCCTGTGGAGATGAAGGTGGTGATATCTGAGATCCAATCCTCTTGGCGTTGTTGTATGTTCATAACGGGGCTTGCATGGATGCTTGAGAGGCTGAGTTCCTCAATTTTGGCAATTTTGGAGATGTGCTCGGGGGAGTCGGCCGAGAGCTTAGATAATATGTCGGCCTCGGAGTTCTGAGCCCTCGGTATTTGAGTGAGAGAGTGTGCCTCAAATACCTTAAGCAACTCCTTGGCCGCTTCCTTGTATTGTTTCATTCTTCCCTCCTTGGCCTCATATTCTTCGGAGATTTGGCCGACGACCAACTTGGAGTCGCATTTGATGTGGATCTGCCGAGCCCTCATGTTGGCAGCCAGCCGAAGGCCACATAGGAGGGCCTCATATTCGGCCTCGTTGTTGGAGACTTTGAAGGAGAAGCGGATTGCATAGTAGGCTCTGAAGCCCTCGGGAGTAATGAGGACTACCCCTCCCCCGCATGCTTTGGTCGCGGAGGAGCCGTCGGTGTAGAGGGTCCACCAGTCGTCCGTGGTAGCCGAGGGCTCCCCGTCCGTGGCTGCCCTTGCGGTACACTCCGTCACAAAGTCCGCCAGGGCTTGGCCCTTGATGGCAGGCCTTGGACGGATGTCAATGTTGTACTGGCTCAAGAAGATAGCCCATTTCACCATGCGGGAGGAGCTGGTGGGGCTCCTCATGAGGGCGCCGAGGGGTTGATGAGTGAGGACCTGAACCGGGTGAGCCTGAAAGTAGTGGCCCAACTTCTTGACAGTCCAAACGATGGCCAACATCATTTTTTCCACAGGGGAGTACCTGAGCTCGGCCTCCCTTAGGGTCTTGCTAACGTAGAAGATAGCATGTTGGATGCCGTCTTCCTCCCGAATGAGCACAGAGCTGATGGCCGCCGGGCTCACCCCAAGGTAGAGGTAGAGGGTCTCCCCTACCTTGGGTTTGGAGAGCACAGGAGGTGAAGATATATATCGTTTGAGCTCGTCGAAAGCCCCCTGGCATTCTGGAGTCCATAGTAAGCCAGCCGTCTTCCTCATGATCTGGAAGAAGGGTAGAGACTTCTCCGCCGATTTAGATAGAAAGCGGTTGAGGGCTGCCAGGCGGCCCGTCAACCGTTGAACTTCCTTCACATTGTGTGGGGGCTCCATGTTGATGATGGCCTGGATCTTCTCGGGATTGGCCTCAATACCCCTTCGGCTCACCATGTAGCCCAAGAACTTGCCCCCTTGGACGCCGAAGGTGCACTTCTTCGGGTTTAGCCGAAGGTTGAACTTTTGCATGATGGCGAAGATTTCGCGGAGGTCGTCAGCATGGCTGGAAGATTGCTTGCTTTTGACGATCATGTCGTCCACATAGGCCTCCATGGTGCGCCCTAGGACGGCTTGAAAGACTCGGGCCACCATCCGGGTGTAAGTGGCCCCTGAGTTCTTTAGGCCGAAGGCCATGACTAGGTAGCAGAAGATGCCCTCGGGAGTCATGAAGGCAGTTTTTTCGGCGTCTTCCTCGTGCATGAAAATTTGGTGATACCCTCGGAAGGCATCGAGGAAGGACATGATCTCACACCCTGCGGTCTCATCCACTAGTTGATCAATGTTTGGTAGAGGGAATGGATCCATAGGGCACGCCTTGTTGAGATCGGTGTAGTCCACGCACATGCGGAAGGTAGGGGGCTTCTGTGCGAGGACTACATTTGCTAGCCATGAGGGGTATTTCACCTCCTTGATATGCTTAATTGAGAGGAGCATGGCGACCTCCTTCTTCACAAATTCCCTCCTCTCGGCGGAGAGGGGTCTCCTTCGTTGTTGTACTGCTTTTGCCGAGGGGTCCACCGAGAGGCGGTGGGTGATGACCCTTCGGCTAATTCCCGGCATGTCCTCCGGCCCCCATGCAAAGACAGTGGAGTAGGCGCGGAGGGCGTCGGTGATACCGGTCTTCAGATCTTCAGGGAGCTGAGCTCCAATCTTCACGACTCTCTCCGGCTGGGCCGGATCGAGCGCAAAGTCTTCTACGTCCTCGGCTGGTTCAGCCCTCGGCCTTTTTTCTTCTTGGTCGATGGTTCCGGTGATGGTGTCAACACGGAATTCCGTCTTGCTTACCTTCTTAGTGACTTGAAGATAGCAGGCGCGGGCAATTTTCTGATTCCCCCGGGAGTAGCCAATGCCCCCCTCGGCGGGAAACTTGAGGCAGAGGTGCCTCATGGAGATAATGGCTTCGAGGTCCTCGAGGGCTGGCCGGCCGAGGATGATGTTGTGGGCGCAGTCAATGTTGACGACGACGAACTCCACTTCGAGCTGGGCTCTATGGAGCCCGTCGCCGAAGATCACCGGGAGGGTTATTACCCCCTCGGAATCAATAGTGTCACCGGTGAAACCGGCAAGAGGGGTCTTAATGGGCCGAAGGGACCCCCTCTCCAGATGCAGCTCTCTGAAGGTGCTGAGGTACATTACATTGACGGAGCTGCCCGTGTCAATGTAAGTTCGGTGAATGATGGTGTCGTTTATCTCCGTCCGAATCACCAAGGCATCCCTGTGAGGAGAAGAAGTAGGAGGGAGATCTGCGTTGGTGAAAGTGATGGGTTCCTCCCTCAGTCTCTTTACCGGGGGCATATGAGTGACTTCCCCCACGTAAAGCGATTGGGCCCACTTCTTTCGCTGGCTGGTGGAATCGCCCCCTGTATTGCCACCGGTGATCATGAGGATGTGGCGTTTTTTCTCCTGGTAGTGGGGGTATTCCTACTCCTCTTCTTCCAAGTTTCCAATCTCCCTCTTCTTGCCGAGGGGGATGGTATTCGGGTTCACCCAAGCATTTACCTTCATATGGTGCCCTCGGGGAGGTCCCTGATGAGAAGGTCCCTCCTGCCGAGGGCTCTGGACAAATTGGGACAGGTGCCCCGCCTGTATTAATCTCTCGATGGCCGTTTTTAGCTGATGGCAGTCATCGGTTCTGTGCCCCTGGTGCCGATGGAAATGACAGTAGGGGAACTGAGGGTTGATAGCATGTACCTCCGGGGGTGCGCGAGAATCGCGCTCAACGAGGCCCCTCTCCTCGGCAAAATCGAGGATGATGCTGACGGGGTGCGTCAATGGTGTCCGAGGGCGGTCTAGGAGAATGGGCTGTGCCCAAGTCTTAGGGTTGCTCTTATAACCTCCCCCGGGCTTGGCTTGGCCTTGCCGAGGGCGGTCATCAGAGGGTCCCGAAGGTTTAGGGTGATTCGGAGGAGCCCCCGGCCCTCGATTATGCCTGTTGTCAGCCCTCGGGGGCTGCTGATCTGGATGCTGATGATATTTTTCCACCTCCTCGGCCTCAGCGTATCGCCCCCCCCCCCCCCCCCCCCCCCCCCCGCTGCAAAGCCCTTATGTAATCGCGGGGGGGGGGGGGGGGGGTTCGATGATGAGGCTCCTTGAAAAGTTGCCGGTGCGGAGGACGATTTGTAGGAGGGCCAGGAGGGTCCCGTCATCAGCACCGTCGACCTTGTCGGCCTCCGTCCTCCAGCGCTCCAGGAAGTCCCGAAGGGTCTCATCCCTCTTTTGGCGTATAGTTAGGAGGTGGGAGAAGTGCTTCCTCGTGCGACGCCTCCCGGCAAATTGTGTCAAGAATCGCTGGGCGAGTTCTTGCCACGAATCAATGCAGCCCTCGGGCAGCCTGTTGAACCATTCGTATGCCGGCCCCTCTAAGGTGGAGAGGAACCAACGACACAAATATTCGTCCGACGCCCCTACCATCATCATGTTGTTCTGGTATTTGCTGTAGTGTTCCTGGGGGTCCGTCTTCCCGTTGTAGGGCTGTATGTGCTGCCCTCGGTATTTCTCCGGGATCCGGGCCGCCAATACCCTTGGGGTAAATGGCGTCCGAGTCCGGAGCTGGATGACGGGTTCTCCGGAGCCCTCGGCCACCTTCTTTTGTAACTCCTCCATTTTGGCCATCATGGCCTCGTATTTGAGATCTGAATGAGGGGTGGAGGTGGTGGCGTGAGCTTTGTTGGACTCCATTTTGTCAAGCCGGCGTTGGAGGGCCGCAATAATCTCGTCCCGGGGATCCTTCGGGAGGGTCTCCGCCCCCTGCGAACGAACCCGGGCCGAGTGGGCCTGATTGATTTGGTGCCGAGCATCATCGGCATGAAGGGGTGCCTTGCCTTTGTCCCGAGGGGGACGCTCCTCGTCTGCCCTCGAAACAGATCCCCCGCTTTCCTGGGGCCTTTGGAGTGCCTTCCCCCCGAGGAGGTCTTGGACCCCTCGGCGGTCTGGCCCTCCTCCGAGCCGGTTGAGGGCGGAAGTACGGGGCCTTTCCCTGTTGTCATTATGGCGGTCCCGGGACTGAACTTCCTGGGAGGACGTATCTTGGGCCACCACCCCTTCGTCGTTTCTCACCCGAGGGTTGGGATTTCCGAAGGGGTGTGGCAGAGGGGGAAGTATGATATTTTCCCCGATCTGGGGGTGAGCCGGAGCCAGGGTGCCGAAGGCACCAGGGTTCTGAGTGAGCGTCTGGATGAAGGCGGAGAGCGCCGATTGCACGTCGATGGTGAGAACCGGAGGGCTGACTTGGTCATCGCTCCGGTTTTTCTTCTTGGCCTCGATGCCGAGGCGGGCATCGGGGGCATTTTGTTGGATCTGAAGGCGTAGGTCGACAGCCGCCTGTTCCAGCCCAGCGATGACACCGCCCTCGGGAGCCCTGTGAGGGGCTTCGGGGGCGTTGACGTCGCCGAGGGCCAGGTTCTTGTCCTCTACGTTCTTTGAGTTGGCACGTGTTGTTCTCACCATTTTGATAGAGGGCTGGTGTTTTGTGTTTGGTCGAGGGGGAGGGCTTCTTACTTGATTGTTCGACCTCTCAACGAGAGCACCAAATGATGGATAGTCTACCCGGGGGTATATATCCGAGGGGTTATTGCGGGGAATAACTTAGAGAGAAGTCAGAGCAAGCAAGTAAATGTAGAGAGAGTGTATTCAGTATGAATGCCGTTTTCAGCGTGGTTACAAATGGGGAAATAGGGTGCTATTTATAGTAGCAATAAATGCCGGACAAGGACACGTGTCAAGAGCTCATTGGCCGAGGGGTCACCTCAACTGGTTGGCGCTGGCAGCCGCATGTGGCCGCATTTAATGCGGGTGTTGGATGGGACGTCTGTGCAGGGTACGGTGATCTGTACGCATGTGAGGCGGATATCTTGTCGAGTGAGATGCCTTCGGATATAGAGCAGTAGCCGAGGGCTCCTCCAACCGATGGCACCCTGGTGCCGAGGGCTCATAGTGCCGAGGGCTACTGTTTTCGCCGTTTTCTCCCAGTCTCTTAATTTGCTTGAGAAACCCGTTCAGTGAGAGTTTAGAGCCTTCGGCCAGGGGGCCGAAGGCACCCCGCACGCGTAGTGTGGGCTGCTTGGTACTCTGGGCGCTGTGATTTGGGCCTGTTGGGCCTTCCGAGGCTGTTGGGCCTTCGCTGGAGTAGTAGGAGTCTGTGGGCCGGGGGTTCCCGGGCCATATACTCCATCAAGTTGATTGCTACACCAAGGTCTTAGAGCTTGAGGATGATGAGGGAAACACCATACGTTTCGAGGGAGATCGAGGGAGATCTCAAAGTTGTATCATATCCGTGATGAGAGCACGAAAGATGATGAAGAAAGGTTGCCACGCGTACCTTGCTTACGTGGTA
The DNA here is from genome assembly GCA_945859875.1 of Cuscuta europaea. Taxonomy (NCBI): domain Eukaryota; kingdom Viridiplantae; phylum Streptophyta; class Magnoliopsida; order Solanales; family Convolvulaceae; genus Cuscuta; species Cuscuta europaea. The sequence continues at coordinate 2,213,123 of CAMAPE010000033.1, forward strand.
GATGGGACCAAGAAGGAGGTCAACATCAACGATGTACGTGTTGTGTGTAAGTACCCGGACATCTTCCCCAAAGACTTACCGGGGCTTCCACCCGATAGAGAGATCGAGTTCGTGATTGAAGTTGAGCTGGGAACTAAACCCATTTCGATTCCTCCTTATCGAATGGCACCGACGGAACTTCAAGAGTTGAAAGTCCAATTACAGGAGTTATTGGATAACGGGTTCATTAGACCTAGTCATTCACCGTGGGGAGCACCGGTACTCTTCGTGAGGAAGAAAGATGGTACACTAAGAATGTGTATAGATTACCGACAGTTGAACAAAGTCATGATCAAGAATAGGTATCCTTTACCGAGGATTGATGACTTGTTTGATCAACTTCGGGGGGCTATGGTGTTCTCTAAGATTGATTTGAGATCGGGCTATCATCAGTTGAAAATCAAGGAGAGTGACATACCTAAGAGTGGTTTTCGCACTAGATTTGGTCACTACGAGTTTCTTGTGATGTCATTTGGTTTAACCAATGCACCGGCGGCATTCATGGACTTGATGAACCGTGTGTTCAGTGAGTACTTAGATCAGTTCGTGATTGTATTCATTGATGACATCTTGATATACTCGAGGCACGAAGAAGAACATGCACATCACCTAAGGCTTGTGCTTCAAAGGCTAAGAGAGAAGCAACTCTTTGCCAAGTTCTCAAAATGTGAATTTTGGCTCAAAGAGATTGGCTTCCTCGGACATGTCATATCCGGATCGGGCGTTGCGGTGAACAATGCAAAGATAGAAGCTATCATCGATTGGGAATGACCCAAGAGTGTGAAAGAGATACGTAGTTTCCTTAGCTTAGCGGGGTACTATCATAAATTTGTGGAGAAATTCTCTGTGTTGGCGTCACCACTTACAAAGCTCACGAAGAAAGGGGTTAAGTTCGTATGGGACGACAAATGCGAGAAAGGATTTCTTGAGCTAAAGAAGCGACTCACTGAGGCACCAGTTCTTGCTCTACCCATACAAGATATAGGGTATGATATCTATAATGATGCTAACATCCAAGGGCTTGGATGTGTGCTGATGCAAAACGGGAAGGTAATTGCTTATGCCTCTAGGCAATTGAGGAAGCACGTGGAGAACTACCCTACCCATGACTTGGAGTTGGGAGCGGTAGTGTTTGCACTAAAGATTTGGAGGCATTATCTCTACGGGGAGACATGTCACATCTACACCGATCATAAGAGCTTGAAGTATGTATTCACTCAGAAAGAGTTGAATATGAGGCAGAGGAGGTGGATGGAGTTGATCAAGGACTATGACTTGATCATCGACTATCACCCCGGGAAGGCCAATGTAGTGACCGATGCACTGAGCAGGAAGGGTACGTCGGGGGTGTTACTCACATGCCTACGAGCGTTACGGGCACACGTAGAGGTGTCCTCGAGCGGGGCACTCATAACAAGATTTGAGGTTAGACCTACGTTGCTGAGTGAGATCAGTAGAGGTCAAGGCATTGATGAGGAATGTCAGAAGGTCCGCGAACGGATCCTTGCGGGACCCGTTGAGGATTTTTGGGTACGTGATGATGGCCTTTTATTGTTCAAAGATCGCGTATGCGTACCACATAATGAGGAACTCCGGAAATCCATACTCGAGGAAGCCCATTCTTCATCCTATGCTATGCATCCAGGAGGTACAAAGATGTACTGAGACCTGAAGGAAAGTTATTGGTGGTCTGGTATGAAGAGAGACATCACGGAGTATGTGAGCCGATGCCTTACTTGTCAACAAGTTAAGGCGGAGCATCAGCACCCGGCGGGACTTTTGCAGCCACTTACCATTCCAGAATGGAAGTGAGAACATGTCACCATGGACTTTGTGGTAAGGTTACCACGGACGGTGAACAATTACGATGCAGTGTGGGTGATGGTTGATAGGCTTACCAAAAGTGAACACTTCTTGCCTATCAACATCACTTATCCTCTTGAACGTTTGGCCAAGTTATACACGGAGGAGATTGTGAGGTTACATGGAGTTCCAATATCCATTGTCTCAGATAGGGACCCAAGATTCACATCTAGGTTTTGGCCAAAGTTCCAAGCATCAATGGGGACTAAACTGAAGTTTAGCACGGCGTTTCACCCTTAGACGGATGGACAATCCAAGCGGGTGATACGGATTTTGGAAGACATGCTTAGGGCGTGTGCTTTGGAGTTCCAGGGGAGCTGGGACAAACATTTGGCACTAGTGGAGTTTGCCTATAACAACAGTCATCAGGCGAGTATTGGCATGCCTCCATACGAGGCATTCTATGGGAGGAAATGCAGGACGTCGTTGTGTTGGGACGAGATTGGCGAGGCCAAGCTCGAAGGTATAGAACTTGTAGAGATCACCAAGGCTAAGGTGAAGGTTATTCGAGATAGACTTAAGGCTGCCCAAGATCGGCAGAAGAGCTATGCCGATAAACGACGTAGGCCGTTAGAATTTGCATTTGGTGATGAAGTGTTTCTAAGGATTTCTCCTTGGAAAGGTATCATCCGATTCATATCGAGGGGTAAGCTTAACCCCCGATACATTGGTCCGTTTGAAATTCTTGAGAGGGTTGGGGCTGTGGCTTACCGTCTCAAGTTATCACCTGAATTTGAAAAGATTCATGACGTGTTCCATGTATCGATGCTCAAGAAGTATGTACGAGATCCGTCACATATTCTTGAGAGAGCGCCGGTAGAGATCCGAGAGGACTTACAATACGCAGTGGAACCGGTGAAGATAGTGGGTCAACAGGTAAAGAAGCTTAGGAACAAGGAGATTCCTATGGTGAAGGTACTTTGGAGGAGTGATCGAGTCGAAGAAGAAACCTGGGAGACCAAGGTCTCAATGAGGGAGCAGTACCCGTTTCTTTTCGATTAGACACGTGATTTCGGGGACGAAATCCCAAATAAGGGGGGGGGGGGGGGGGTGAACTTGTAACACCATCCCCAAATGTATTTACTTTTTAGTAAATCATGTAACAAATCTTGAATATTGATTTATGAATTTACGTGGTTGTAAATTTTTGGTTATTTCTTTCGCGTGAATAGTGAACTGCACGTGGGGCCCACACCGGGAGTGGGGACCGTCCGGTAAACCCGGGACCACATATTATATTCATCTTGGTCTATATAATATTTATATGATGGTATATATATTTTAATTGGGCCATAGAAAGGGCTTAGGGTTGACCCGTCGGTCAAACGAAGCCCCATTACCGATATTGGTAATTTACCGGATAACAGTCTGAATTGAATTTCAGAGACTTCTAAATTAAAGTTGGGGAATCTACAATTATTCTAAAGTTCCATAGTAATTGAAATCACACAATATATTTTATTTGGCCCGATAAAATAAAATATAATTAAAAGAGTTTGAAAAGTACAACTTTCGGGACCGATTGTGCATTTCGGGACACAAAGGGATGACCTCCCACATGAGTGGGGGCCACCCCACGTTTTTATGAGCTGGGATAGACAAGGAAATGGGCTGGTTGACTTGTAAGGGAATAGGGTGAGGTGATGAGCATCAAAGGTACACCCATGGACCCCATTTCTCCCCACTCATTGTCCAAGCAAGACAAAAGAGCCAACTCCAACCCCGCTCATCCCATTATTTCGGCCAGAGCATCAAAGAAGAGAGATATAAAGCTCCAAGATCATACTCCATTGTTGTAGCTCAAGCTCAAGCAAGAGTGGTTCAAAAGGGGGAGTTTTAAGAGGGAAAAGAGAGGAAAAACTTGGATAATTAAGGTAATGACCTTATACTAACCTTTCCTCTATTTTTTATTTATCATATGATTAATATATCATATGGAGGACTCCTAGAATCATTCTACACATTTAGAAGTGTAGAATGGGGGGTTGGAAGGTAGTTCTAAGTCCAAGAACGGACTTAGAAGCCAAAACGACCGGTTCGCCGGAAAATAACCTTTAAGGGGTTATTTGTGTTGATATGGGTTTTGTAATGATAAAACCATGTTAGGAGCTTGACTAAAGTGGTTCTAGATTTCGCCGGAGTTTCGCTGGAGTTTCGCCGAAGTTCGCCGGAGTCTCGCCGGAGTTCAACTAAGAAGAGTAGAATCTTCCTAAAGCTCATTTGAGGTGAGTGGACGGCTTAATATCTTATAACTTTTGGGTTAATTATGAGATTACCTTAATAAATGTTATATGTATTCATAATGATGTTTAAAGGATGTTTAAACATATGATTAGCCAAAATTATTAGGCTTGTATGACATGAATTATTTGAATATACATAGAGTATGATTTGAGAATTTCTATGAAATTACATGCTATGTATTAAAGGGTAAAGGAAGCCTAGAATGAATATTATTGACTTAATATACATGATGATTGAGTTGATATGTACAAAGTTTGAAATGGCGGTCAACGAAAACGTTGACCGATGGATATTGGATTAATTAATACCGGTTGGCATTAGTTAATTACAAACTTATATAAACGCATGGCTTGCATGAGTTGAGATACATAAGCTTTATGAATTGATTTAGCTATGAATGAATAAATATGATATAGACTCTATCTAGGTTGATAGGAGCTTGATCATAGGATTATATATTGGTGGAGGACCCTAGGACTTAAAGTCCTTAACACTCAAATTACATGTTGGTGGAGGACCCTAGGACTTAAAGTCCTTAACACTCAAATTATATATTGGTGGAGGACCCTAAAACATAAAGTTCTTAACACTCGGATTATATATTGGTGGAGGACCCTAGAACTTAACGTTCTTAACACTCGGATTATATATTGGTGGAGGACCCTAGGACTAAAAGTCCTTAACACTCAAATATAAATTGGTGGAGTACCCAAGGATTTTGATCCTCAAAATTCATAGATTATGATATTGAAATATGAACAAGGAGGAGTCCTATACACTCATAGGTATATGGGTCGGGTATTTTCCAAGTGTATATATATACTATTAAGTATTTCTTAACTTGGGGGAAAGTACTATTTATATAAGTATCACCCTACGTTTGGGCCTTATACTTGAAACGCTAGTTATTCTATATTTAGTCTGCTACTCGCTCGGTACATGTACTGACCCCTTCGGGGCCCCCCACCATTTTCAGGTTGAGGCTAGGGCTTGCTACCTGCACCTTTCTACGGGTGACATCAAATCAAGGAAGACGTGGTTTGTGCTTCCTCGTTTTCTTTCAAATTACCAAACATTGCTCATGGATACTTTTATTTATTATAAACTACTTTTGGGTTTGCATGCCCATGTTATTGGCCGAATGTGGCTTATGAGGTACCGCTGAATATTTCCGCTATTCAATGGTTTAATTGTGATGTTTGTTATGTATGTTTACTACTGAGCATGGATGGATTGTTTTCTCGAATGCCTTGTATGATTAAGTGAGGTTGACCTGCGGGTGACGTCACTTGATTATACGACGGTTGTACACACGCTTAGATTGCGGTCTGGGGCGTGACATTAGTCCTCCCTAATAATCCGGGACTGATACCCGCTATATTTCTATTATTAGTCAGTTCGGCCCCGATCACTTATTGGATTACTTCTTCCCTATTATTTTGACCCATATCTTTATATATTAATCAATCCATTATGATTGGCCCATTACATAAACAATATGGGTCAAGAACATATTAGTTACTCTCTTCCCATATTTCGGGATTGATACACAATTTAATTAATCACTATTAATTGAATCAATTAATCATTTCTCATATGATTAATATAGCTAGTGACTTGTTTCAAAATGAATTTTATACTCATTAACTCCACTAATCATTATTGTTTTGATTAGTATTTATAGTTTAATTAAGTTTTAATTTTAATGGATAAAAATCCAAGTTCAATTGGGAGCGGTGTCACAACTCAGAAGTACTTCTTCACTTTCACTCACACACTCCTATATTTGATTTTGCTCTCTAAGAGAGCATACGTACGCAGTTTCCAAAAGTAGATCCAGACACCCCTAAAGCTACTTGTTCTATTTGAGTAGCTAGTTTTGGTTATAGGAGTGAAAATTACACCTATCGTCTCGTCCCTCACTCGGATAATTTGTAATTAATACCAGTAAATTATGGTGATAAAAAACATTTAAAATAATTGCTATAGGTCTAACAAACAAATCCAAACATAAAATGCACGATAACTATCTTCTTATAAGTTAACATTATATATCTAACCAAATAAACGAACTAAATTATACTTTCTTCGTCCTTTAGAACTTTGTCAACTTTTCTTTTTTGGTTATTCCACTAACTTTGTCACTTTTCATTTTAAGTGAAGAATTTGTGATTCCAATCAATTATCTTTCCTCTGCACAAATTTGAACCACACATTTATCTATATATAAAGTATATGTCTGCCCGTGCAGTTATATATATAAAGTATATTTTTGTCTGCCCGTGCATCTATTTATATAAAGTATATTTTGTTTTTTATTAAATTTGACATCACAACACAGTGACTTATCTTGCACTCTTTACTAAATTATATCATTATAAAATGATTTTTGAAATTGCACTCATCTCAATTTTGTATTTCCCATTATGATACATGCAAATTAATTAACACGTCCTGCGTTTTTACTCAAAAGCTTAACATATATTTTAAAAATATGTGAAATTTATAGAAATCAATGTGATTTACAATATTCACTTTAAGTAGTATATGAATAACAAATTCTACTTTATTTCTTCCTAAAGTATATGAGCATAAGTTAACAGGAAAAAAATCTGATAAAACAACCAAACAACAACTCTATAATTAATGGACCAATACTACCAAAAAATATTGGCGGTCCCTCAACTAAATAAAACTCTCCCAATATAAATGTTTGTCTTGGGTGTCATGAAGTTGAGACGATTCAATTCTCACACCCATTTCTTGCTAAGTAAAAATGTATGTGAAATAAAAAAAAATCACAGCTTTAGAATAATTACAGTAGTAGAATAAAAAAATTGCCACACCTTAAAATTGTGTAGTAAATTAATACGATTATGTTGCATATTAATCTTATATCAGATTTATTAATTGTAGCTGTTTTTTCAATATTGATTTTTTAAAAACAATTTCTTTATTTTAGATTACACATATTTTTGGTAACTCAAAGAAAATTAATAATTTTGAAAGATACTTAACACCATCAATGATATTTTCCACACGATTAATCTACTCCACATTATATAAATGTAATTTACAAATATATATTCCAAAACTACGACTTAAAATCAATAAAAAATCGTACAATTAGTATTTAGCGAAAGATATGTAATAAGAACATTTGAACATTAGGTAAATTGAATAATACACATTCATTGAATATTTGAACGTTGATATTGGAATTTTTTAATATAAAGTGAACTCAATTCATAGAACCACTTTGATCTTAACAACATGCAATAAGAAATTTAATCTGGGCAACATTCCATTTTAGCACTCGGAACTTTTTTTAAATGTAAATCTAACGGGAAGAAGAAATTAAATTCATTTGTTTAGGTAAGATACAACTAAATATCTCAGATTTAGTAGGTCAACTTAAATACAATGTAGGTCAACTTAAATACAACTATTATGCTTAACATCATTTGTTTAGGTAAGATAAGTTAAATATCTCACATTGAAAATATAAGTCCATCCAAATACGGAGTATATAAGAAATAGTCTTACTTTGTACTTCCTCCGTTCCATAAAAGTTGTAACATTGGAATTTCTGTACTATTCACACACCTTACTTTGACTACGATTTTCTAATAATATATATAATAAAAATATAATGTATAAAATATTATAAAATTTGTATTAATGTAAATTTCCAATATATTAACTTTTTTTAATGTTTACTAATACATAAATAAATATAATTACAGTCAAAGTTGTGTGTTGGCAGACGTGAAAGTCAAACTGTTGCAACTTTTATGGAACGGAGGATAGTATTATATTATGTGGTTTTCTTGTATGACAAATAGCTTTAATGATTATATATACATAATATATATGCACAATCAATTACGTAGTGTATTTGATTTTTGTATCATGTAATATAATCAAATGTTATTGCAGGTAATTCTTGCTGAGATGATATTCAGGCAGCAGATCATGATTTTACTCTTGAGAGATACTTCGTATAAACAGATTCACCAACTCAAAAACTACATTCATTATATCCTAGTATCAAATAATTTAAACAATCTAGGATTAAACAATTTAGAGAACCGCTCTCCAGTCCAAGGCCGACGTTCCACGCAAGCGGTTGTGCTATAGCGGGAGCCGACGCCATCCTATTGCGGCGACTGGGCAAGAATTTTCGTTGTCACGTACTACCAAGTAGGCCCTCAACCGCCTCTTGCTGTAGACCACGGCCACCACAAGTGGCCGAACATAGCAACGCCGCCGCCTCCAATTCATACGGTCAGTATACCGTCGAATCGACACCTGTCAGCCAGACTTTGCAGCGTCGCTTGCAATTTGTTGGGTCGCCGCCTTCCTGTTTCGGTCACATCTTCCATCACACATTGCTTGGTCACCGACCGCCTCATGTTCACCATCAAGTCGATCCGCAGCCGCAACCGCTAGGGCACCATGAGAGGCAATCTTCCCCTGCATCTCTGCAATTTGGCGTGACTTTTCTTTTGCTTTTCTTTTGAAAGCAGAAAAACTATTTATATACGGTCTAGGATGCAAAGGCGCTTCAGTTCTGGCATTGAGGTTCACAAAAATTAAATTCCCAAGGCCATCTGAAATAATACTCCACACTTCCCATGCATGTATGTATTATAATAGATTGTTGTGATCTATCATGGAACCTAACGTATACATGAAAACATGATATTTATAATGTGCATTCCATATTTATGATCAAATATTAAAGTTTTTCCCCAAATTAATGTTAAATAAAAAAATAATTACTAAATTAGTGTTGGGTTAAAAGTATTTCCCAATTATCAAGCATATCTATTTCATGTTGTCACTCAAGTCCATCTAGGAGATATGTGGAGCCGTTGGTCCGTTAGAATTTAAATAATAGAAACAAAAAAAAACTAAAAGAGTCCTTCGTTTATGCTTCACACCTCGTTGCATCTCGAGAGAATTCCAGAAAGTCTTCCAAATCCATTCCTCATAGCCCTCGCCCCTTAGCACCCAATTGCTTTTAATAATAGTTTTGCCTCTTCTTATTCATCTCTGACTTCTTCTTCTTACTATTCTTACCACCATAATTTGCGCATCACTTCTTCCTAAGCTCTCAAAATTAGGTGTCAATGTGATCCTTTCCCGCGAGAGCGCCGATAAACATGGGTAATCGCATCTCCAAGTTGTTCCCATCCGCGAGAAGGCAAAAGGAGTAGGGCACAACCGCACAACAATAACGAATATGGTTTCGTGGTGGTCTCCTGTCCCAAGGAGAGATGCATATTGACTGGCTCTTGTTTGTATTGACCGTATGGGTTTCTGTTGCCCCAATATTTCATCAAAGTGATAGCCTTTGCTACAGTGTTGCCCCGACTTCAAAATGTTGGTGTTGGCGGTGGAATTTACCCATCGATGTTCGTTTTGGCCTCTAGTCGATGCCCCTGAGGTCCCTCCTTGGAGAGACGTGCCTTTGTGGAGGCTAGTGAGGCTTAAAACGTGTCCTTAAAACGTATTTGTCACCTCCCACGATGCTAGGAGCGTTGCAATGACTGTTTCCCAGGATACGGTGGCTAATGAACTAACGTTTGAGCACACAAACGAAAGTTCCGGCGAACGGGAACCAATGCAGAACACTCATGAATTTTTTTAGAGTAGCTAGAAGTGTTTTTAGAGCTAAAAACTACGTGCAGATTGCTTGTGAACGTGTGTTTGTTGCAAAGCACCTGCCAGCTATTTTTAGGATGATTTGTAATTTAACCCTCTTAATAAATTTAGGTAAATGTTCCCCGACATTTACCACGCCCTGAGGCGTTTTTTCGGGAAAAAAATGGAGTGTTAATGGACCTGAACGTTGGACATCAATGACCAGTTCGTTGGGCATTGAATCGTCCATAAACTATCCATTTAACGCAGCATTAAAACATAAGAACGTTGGGCATTTATTGTTGTAGCGGCCCAGAAGACCTCAAGCGTTTCTGTTGCGACCAAAAGACCTCGGACCCTTCTGTTGCGACCAGAATACCTTGAGCCCTTCTGTTGAGACCAGAATACCTCGACGGTTTCTGTTGAGCTGAACAGAAGCAGAGCGATTCTGTTGAGAACAGAACCCTCTTCTGGTCCGGACAGAAACAGAGCGATTCTGCCAGCCTGTAAAAAATAAGGAACGTTTACGGGAAGAAACAAAAATTAATTCGTATTGTTGAATGGTAGATTTTCGGACGACATTCGTGTCCGCAGGTCGCCCACGCACGCAAGTTGCGATTTTTCTTCTCCATTTTCGGGATTTGATCAGCACCTCCCATGCGCGCGAAGAGAGCCTTTCCCCTAAGGAATCTTAACTCCTTCTAGGTGGGTTCCCTTTATAAAGGGGTGAAAATCCCTTGAGTTTTTCGGTGTGAGATAAATCACACTAGAAACCCATCCTTTTTCCCAGTTTTCTCCATTTCAACGAGTGAACTTCGAGAATCAATTTCTCATTCACCCGTTAATCCGTTTTGAGTGTACCACATATCGAATTGTAGCCCTTAACAAGGACAATCCGAAACCACTTTGACCCGATCCAAATCGGAAGTAGACCCCACTCAAAATATTGCCCCAAATTGACCATTTAATGCAATTTTTAACACATTTTTTCAACAATCCCCCACATGAATGAAAATTGATTTTCGAGACTTAAAAAGACACGAAGATAGGAGGACACGTTGTGTTCACCGGATGATCCCTGCATACGGAGAGGTAGGTTTTATCCTTTGAATCTTCCATTGTAAAGACATGTTTATTTACTGGCTCTCTAGTAGACTCGATGTCCTTGAACTATACTGCCGTCGTGTAAACATTGACTTATCTTTACACAGGAAGCTTCCAACTTTGTTCCGTTCTCATGGGTGTGCCCTTTTTGGCCATGGGTCACTGTCCTGGTTCTAGAAGAGTTTCTAAAGAACTGAGTCTATACAGTTCTCCTTTGAAGCGGCCCTCTTCTCTCTCACATAGGTGATTCTTTCACTAGTATCCCGCATACTATTCCAATGTTATCGAGTAGATCAACATTTCAGAATCATTAAAGCAAACGTTTTTGCTAACCTCGTGCGGGAGTCAGTGTTTCAACGAGGAGTGGGTAGGAGTCCGGGACCCCCACAGTGACCATCTTTCGCTCTATAATTTAGTTGTCCCTTTTGAACCTAGGACCAACTAGGTTGGGTATCCACTATAAAACTTTTCAATTCAAGGGCTTTAGTCCCATTCCTCGTGACAACTTCTCCAATAGTGATAACACCCGTTGTAAGGAGTTGTTTAATGGTGTTATGTCTACGACGAACGTGTCTAGACTTGCCATTATACATGTTGCTCTGTACCCTTCCAATTGCCGTTTGACAATCGCATTGTATGCATATTGTAGGGACAGGCTTTTCCCAACTTGGAATATCCTCGAGAAAATGGCGTAGCCATTCAGCCTCTTCAGTGTACTTATCCAAGGCTATTAGCTCAGACTTCATCGTGGATCTAGCTATTATCGTTTGTTTCGAGGATTTCCATGATACGGATTCACCTCCCAAAGTGAAAACATATCCACTTGTGGACTTTGAGTCCTTAATATCATATATCCAACTAGCATCACTATACCCTTCAGGTACAGCTGGATATCTTCCATAGTGCAATCCAAGATTTTGGGTTTTACGTAAATACCTCAAAACCATTACTATTACCTTCGAGTGTTCATCACCGGGGTTGCTAGTATATCTACTTAGCTTGCTAACCACAAACGCAATATCAGACATGGTACAACTCATTAGATACATCAAGCTTCCAATAATCCTAGTGTATTCTACTTGAGAAATACACTCTCCATGATTTTTGGTAAGGTGTACGTTTTTATCTAATGGAGTCTTTGCCTCTTGATAATCATCCTTATTAAATTTCGTAAGAATTTTATTAGCGTAATGGGATTGGCTTAGCGTAAGACCGTCAGGTCCTCTAGTTATTTTAATCCCAAGGATTAAATCGGCCAGCCCCATCATATCCTTCATGTCAAATTTAGAATTTAACATGCTTTTAGAAGAATTAATCATTGGATTATTGTTACCCACGATGAGTATATCATCCACTTATAAACATAAAATGACATAGCCATCTACTGTGTTTTTCACATAGACGCATTTGTCACTTTCGTTTATTTTAAACCCATTAATTAACATTGCATGATCGAACTTTTCGTGCCACTGTTTAGGGGGCTTGTTTCAATCCATACAATGATTTAATTAATTCACACACTTTCCTTTCTTAGCCAGGAACACGAAAGCCCTCAGGTTGTTTCATATAAATTTCTCCGTCTATATAGCCATTTAGAAAAGCGTTTTTTACATCCATTTGATGAACTTCCAATTTCCGCAACGCGGCAATTGCTAGTATCATCCTAATGGAATTTATTCTCGTCACAGGAGAATACGTGTCAAAGTAATCATGGCCCTCACGTTGCTTGTATCCCTTTTTTACAAGTCTGGCCTTGCACTTATCGATGGAACCGCCAGGTTTCATTTTTCGTTTAAAAATACACTTGGATCTCAAAGGTTTATTTCCCGGAGGAAGATCAATCAATTCCCACGTGTGATTTTGTAGGATAGAATCCACCTCACTTTTGATGGCTTCTTTCCACATAGGACCTTCGGTAGACGTCACGACTTCCGTATAAGTCCGTGGCTCATTTTCTACCAAACATGTTAGAAAACCCGGTTAGTTTTCTACCATACATGATAGAATATCCGAGTCAAATTCTACCAAGTAGGTGAGAAAATCCGGTCTGACGGATTTTTCACCTCTAGCGCGTTTGCTACGTCTGGGTTCGGCTTCTTCTTCGAAGCCCTCACTAGTATTTTCCATAGCTACGTCAAATGTTCGTTTTGACGTGCTTGGTCCTTCATTGGACTTGCATGGAAATACGTCCTCAAAGAATGAAGCATTCCTTGATTCAATAATTGTGTTTTTATGTACATCCGGATTATTCGAATCGTACACTAAAAACTGATAAGCACTACTATTTTGTGCATACCCAATAAAAATACATCTATCGTTTTTGGACCTATTTTTATTTTCTTAGGTGTTGGTACAAGCACATTTGCAAGACACCCCCACACTTTTAAATATTGATAGGAAGGCCTTCTACCTTTCCACAACTCGTAAGGAGTTTTATCATATTTTTTCCAGGGAACCTTATTTAAAGGTAATTGCTTGACAAGACCGCTTCGTCCCACATATTTTGTGGCAGGCCCGAACTTACTAACATCGCATTCATCATATCTTTCAATGTGCGATTCTTTCGTTCAGCAACACCGTTTGATTGAGGTGAATAGGGTGCGGTACGTTCGTGTACTATAGCCACGACAAAATTTTCCGTCAATTAAGTTGGTTTTCCTCTTCATTCTTATAAAGAATGAATTTATCGACTGCTTCGTGTTTATTTTTTAATAAATAAACATAGCTATAGTGAGTGTTATCATCGATAAACGTAATAAAATATTTATTACCGAAACGTGTTTATATTAATTTAAAATCACAAACGTCACTATGAATTAATTCAAGTGGTTCCGTTTTTTCTTTCAACCGATTTGAAAGACGTTTTTGTTAGTTTTGCCTCTACACAAACTTCACATTTGTGCTTCACATCAATTGTGAATTTAGGAATGTGTTCCATGTTACTTAATCTACGTATGGAATTAAAATTAACATGTCCTAGTCTACCATGCCACACATTGAAAGACTCAAGCAAGTAAGCAGAAGGGATTTTATTATTATTATTATTAATAGTCGTTACATTAAGCTTAAACAGTCCACCACATGCATACCCTTTGCCCACATACATTCCCGACTTAGACAAAACTAGTTTGTCCGACTCAAAAAACATATGGAAGCCATGCTTGTTCAACAACGAGCCGGAGATCAGGTTCTTGCGTATCTCCGGAATGAACAGCACTTGGTTTAGAGTCAGTTCTTTGCCCAAAGTCATCTTCGGGGCCACCTTGCCCACGCCTTCAACCGCGGAATGAGCAGAATTTCCCATCCACACCTTCTCACCATTTGATGGCTCAAAGGTCATGAATAGCTCCCGATTTGAGCAAATATGTCGGGTTGCACTGGTGTCCACGAACCACTCCTTGGAATTGGATCCAAAGAGGTTGACCTTGGTCACCATGGCCGCAAGGATGATGTCTTCATCCTTTTGCCCACCTTGCACCAAGTTGACGTGAGAATTTTTCTTCCTCTTTGGTGCCTTGCAATCCACGGACTTGCGTCCGTTCTTCTTGCAATTGAAGCATTTCCATTGAATTTCATCTTGGAAATGCCTCCTTTGGGACCGAGCTTGCTCTTCCCATTATTTTTTGTTTTGGAGCCCTTTGCATGCTCTACCACGTTTGCCTTGGCACTAGTAATGATTGGGAGTTACCCATCGTTCTTCCGATTATCCTCTTCAATCCGCAGACGGAGGATCAACTGCTCCAAGTTCATTTCCTTTAGCTTATGCTTAAGGTAGTTCTTGAAATCCTTCCAAGCCGGCGGCAATAAATGGATAACTGATGCCACTTGGAAAAACTCACTATCTGTCATTCCTTCATCTCGAATTTCGTTGAATATCATTTGCATTTCTTCAACTTGACTCAAGACCGTCTTCGAATCCACCATTTTAAAGTCAAGGAATCGGCCGACAACAAATTTCTTTGCACCAGCATCCTCGCTTTTATATTTGTGGTCCAAAGCATTCCATAGCTCCTTAGCCGTAGCTAATTTGCTATAAACATTGTACAAAGCATCATGCATCCCGTTCAACACGTACTTTTGGTAAAGGAAGTCAAAATGCTTCCAAGCTTCAACCGCATTGAAAGATTGCACATCCACCTCACCCCGGTTGCTACCGGTGCGTCTTCGTTCAAGAACCTAGCAAGACCCCGAGAGTAGTGAGGTAAAATAACATCTTTTGCTGCCACCTCTTGAAGTCTAACCCGTTATTTTTTTTGAGTTTCTCCACAGAGTTGCTTGACACGGTAACCATAAGGATTGCCCCTTGATTGCCCAAAGTAGATGCTCCACGTTGTGAATCATTGTTCACCGGAGCTCCACTTTCAGAGTGAGTGTCGTTTGGCATATTTTACCCACCAACATTCTGAAAATCTTGAGAAGTCATTTCGTTTTTTACGTTTTCCGAAAACACAAAAATTAAGTTCGTTCACCAAAGTGACAAACTGTGATTTAAGATTGTATTCGTATGATACAAGCTTAGCAGGATACGTTTTAAGATTGTTGGGTGTGTTTCGAAAAACAAAGAAAAATAATTAATAAAAATTAATTAATTAAAATGACTAAAGAAAACAGAAATGAGATGAGACAGAATTTAGCAAGAGCTCGTGCTACGCACGATGTCCTTAAAACGTATTTTTCGCCTCCCACGGTGCTAGGAGCGTTGCAACGACCATTTCCCAGGATACGGTGTCTAACGAACTAACGTTTGAGCACACAAACGAAAGTTCCGGTGAACGGGAACCAAGGCAGAACACTCAGACTTTTTTTTGGGAGTAGCTGGAAGTGTTTTTAGAGCTAAAAACTATGTGCAGATTGCTTGTGAACGTGTGTTTGTTGCAAAGCACCTGCCAGCTATTTATAGAAAAAATTGTTGTGTATTAAATGGAGTGTCAATGGACCCGAACGTTGGACATCAATGACCAGTCCGTTGGGCATTGAATCGTCCATAAACTGTCCATTTACCGCATCATTAAAAGATAAGAACGTTGGGCATTTATTGATGTAACGGCCCAGATGACCTTAAGCATTTCGGTTGCGACCAGAAGACCTCGGGCCTTTCTGTTGCGACCAGAATACCTCGAGCCCTTCTGTTGAGACCAGAATACCTCGAGGGTTTCTGTTGAGCCGAACAGAAGCAAAGCGGTTCTGTTGAGAACAGAACCCTCTTCTGGTCTGGATAGAAATGGAGCGATTCTGCCAGCTTTAAAAAAATAAGGAACGTTTACGGGAAGAAACAAAAATTAAATCGTATCTTTGAATGATAGATTTTTGGATGACATTCGTGTCCGCAGGTCACGGTTTTTCTTCTCCGTTTTCGGGATTTGATCCCTTGGGGTTTCCGGTGTGCGAAGAGAGCCTTTCCCCTAAGGAATCTTAACTCCTTTTAGGTGGGTTCCCTTTATAAATGGGTGAAAATCCCTTGGGTTTTCCAATGTGAGATAAATCACACTAGAAACCCATCCTTTTCCTCAGTTTTCTCCATTTCAACGAGTGAACTTCGAGAAATAATTTCTCATTCACATGTTATCCGTTTTGAGTGTACCACATATCGAATTGTAGCCCTGAACAAGGACAATCCGTAACCACTTTGACCCGACCCAAATCAGAAGTGGACCCCACTCAAAATATTGCCCCAAATTGACCGTTTAATGCAATTTTAACACATCTTCCCAACAGAACCATCACCACATATCCCTTTTGCTGCCTGATCAGTCTCTGCCTCAGATTTGGAGGACAAATTTCCTGTTAAGAACACGGTGAGGGTGACTAATTAGATGGGTTCTCTGAACTCTCTGCTGCTCTCAGTCACGCCGGCAAGATTGTCGGTTTCCCCTTGGGTTGCCAGAGCGACGACTCTCAAACCCTCGCCTTAATAGGTGATATTTATATGAAATATTTTAGGAATTTTATCAATCTGGGACCTGAAAGATAGACGAATTATCAATTCGGGACCTGAAAGATGAAATGTATCAGTATAGGACTTGAAAGATGAAAAACTACCAACCTAGGACCTAACTTTTCATAGGTTTTGATTTATTTAATTTTTTTAATTTCCATTGCTAATATTTGGTGAAGTTTTCTTCACAAAAGTTTATTAGTTTAGTAAAACTAAATATTATTTAAATTTTTTAAAATAAAAATCATAATAAAATATATGAAAACTTAGTTCCTAAATTGATAGTTTTCAATCATTCGGATCCTAGATTGATAGTTTTCCATCATTCGGGTCCTATACCAATACATTTTATCTTTCAGGTCCCTAATTGATAGTTCATCTATCTTTCAGGTCCCGGATTGATAAAATTCCAATATTTTATGTTTGATGCACATTAATTGGAGGGACATGGGCAATGAGAGAGTAGTGCATTCCCAAGTCTATCAATTAAATGTTAACTTGACAAAGCACCATGGAGCCCCAAAATTTATTGCGTGTACAATTTTAAAGTTGATCGTGAACTAAAAGTCTTCATTACATGAGATGTACTCTTCACATAGGTGCAGATGTTAGATCATTATTTAATTGTGTTCAAAATAATTGTATTTTTTTACGAGTCTTTGTAAATTAATTAGATTGGTTGTGAGAGATTTAGGGCCAATTGTATGTGCTCTAATAAGTCCACACACCTAAGCTATGCATCCTAATTGTAATAGGTGTTTCAAACCACTCCCTATAAATACAGTCAGAGTTGGTCGAAACAGTCTAAGTCTCTACACATATTTTATTCCGCATATTATTCTCGTAGAGCACCTAGATAGATAAATTCTCACTGAAAATTTTCCACTTTAAGTCCCTTGAGTATTATACCATTTCCGCATTATGTACCTGACTTTCAACTTGTCCACATGTAGTCCTTAAGTTTTGTACCGTCACCATCTGTCATCCTCCCGACCAAAACTCCGACCGGTTTCATCATTTATTAAAAAAACGGAAGGGTAGTCTAGTAATTTCAAAGTCCGGTCTTAACTTCCTCCTCGCCAACTCCATCTGTTTCGTAACCACCCCCTTTAATACCCCTTACATCCATCATTAAAACCTAAATCCATAACCAACTACTCCTTGTTCCTCCTTCGTAGGTAGTCCCTGTTAGCATACACCACAACCTCTGTAAGCTCGAAGGACACCATGTCTACAAGTAGTTCTGCTACCTCGAAATCAACAGGCCGGTATGAATATGAAGAGTGGATTCCGGTCAAACATTGTCAATGTGGGCAAGAGTTGAAGCTTTTGACTACATGGAAACAAGAAAACTGTGGGAGAAGGTTTTGGAAATGCGTTGGAAGCGAGGTATTACGCGTCTGCTGCAGCTTTAAATTTTTCCTTAATTTTTTAGATGATTGATTTTCTTAGTAACTGTATTATGTGATTGCAGTGGTTTGAAGGGTGTGGTTTGATGGACTGGTTTGACCCTCCAATGTGCAAAAGATCCAAGAAAATAATTCCAGGCTTGTTAAAAAAACTGAATGGGTATGTAAACCACATTCACACATTGGAGATGAAGCTGGAAGTAGCTAAGAAACTAGAAAAAAAAAGATGGAGAAGATAGAGCACAAAAGATACCCTTGCACCAGAATGGTCGTGTGCATTGTGGTTTTTGTATCCATGTATGCATATAGCAAATAGTCTTGTAGCATGGTTTTAGTGTATTCAGAACAATTTTGAGGAATGTTGCTAATAGCTTTGAAATGTATTGATGGCAAATGCTCATGTTGATGACATGTATTTATGAAGTTCTCTTACTTGCATATTCATTGTTACATCTCTTGTGTTACCAAAAGTATGAATAAACTGAAAACATACATAAATGGTGACCATTAACTAGAAAACACATACACATGTTTACCCTACCCAAACTGAAAATACAGTCATATAGTATGACTTCCAAACTAACACCACATAATTACAAACACAAACACACCGCTATAACCATGTTTTGTGACTTCCAAAAAAACCACCATATACAAATAGCAACCTGTGATATCTCATGTGGGCAAAAAACATAGTGATAAGTACAATTTTGTTCATGGTACAGCCAAATGACAAATACAAAGATAAACAATAAAAGCTACAACAATCTGGAAGCCCCTTCAGACCTTTCCAATAGATTGCCATCAAACACTACCCAAGGTCAATTGGATCTGCATCATTCCCCCAAAAAATTGACTTGAAGGTCGTTTTGGATCTGGTAGAATAGGTTGGTCCTTTTTTATGTCCAGTTTTTTGAGTTTTGCTTTTTCATGTATTGAGTTCACCCCGCGTGCAACTTTTGAAGTGAAAGTCTTAGAATGAGGGGGTGGTCCAAAGCTTATTCTGACCCCATGAGTATTTCTATGCTCAAACTCATGGGTCATGTCTTCGTCAACATCATCAAAAACCTTTTCATTACTACCATCACCTTGGTTTACAACACTATCCTCACATTGGGTTGCAGTCTGTTCGCCGGTCTCTCTTTCAGCTTCTTGGGCATTAAGTTTTCAGCTTCTTGGTCACTCACTTGAGTGAACATTGAAGTTTATTCCATTGAAACAACAATAGGAAACTCTGCTCCTAAAAATTATGGCCCGTAGGCCCAACACATGACCCAAAGGTTTCGAAAGGAAGAAATAAAGATGTAGATGTAGAAACAAGCAAGAAGGGGCCCAGTAAGAAGTCTTAGTATATTAATTTCAGAACAAAGGCTTGAGGCCGTTCATTCCTAGCATGCAGGGCGTGAGGCCGTTCATCCCTAGCCTATGCTACGAGCTGATACAATTGCTATAATGCTAGAGTGCTAAGATGCGAACCCCTACAATGAAATGAATGCTTCTATTTATACTGCCAATGGGTAGTTGGATGCGTTGACGTGGCGGGATGTGGATCGCTTGACCCCAACCACCAAATCTTATACATTAAATGTGCTTCCCTCGAGGATCTTGGCTTCCCGCCAAGGGGAGGATACGTTCGTCTCATGAGCTAGCCCCCTCTTCCTGCTGGGATCCAAGTCCTGCCAGACGAGCATCATGTGTTACTCCTGGCCAAGGGAGGGGACGTTCTTCCTCATGATCTTGCCTCCTCATCCTGCTAGGATCTTGGCATCCAGCCAAAGGGAGGGGACGTTCGTCTCATGAGCTCGCCTCCTCCTCCTGCTGGGATCTTGGCAACCGGCCAAGGGGAGGGGATGTTCATCCCATGAGCTTGCCTCCACTTCCTGTTGGGATCCAAGTCCTGCCAGACGAGCGTCTTGTGCTGCTCCTGGCCAACTAACCTGTCGACGCTAGGTGTTGGTCCCGGTTAGGCTAGGTAACAGTCTGGAAGGGGGGTGAATAGACTGTTATGATTTTCGACTTTTTTTGCTAAGTACCAGACTTAAAGGAATAGCCTGTTCTATTGACAGAACAAGCTGGCAGCGGATGGTCTTCTGGTAGTGGTTATGTCTGTTTAGCCTCTCAGAAAAGCAAAGGCAGTAGGCCTTCTATTAACTCACAAGACACGTTCTGGTGAACACAGAGACAAAGTCTTTGTAGTTGATCAGTTTAAAGTAAATGCAAGAATGAAAAGCAGTAAGTAAATGACACCAGGGATTTTTACAGTGGCTCAAGGAACAACCCGTTCCTCTAATCCACTGTTCCACTAAGCTTGTAAAAGCACATATTACAAAGCCTTAGCCCTAGCACCTAAGAATCTCTCTGCGTCTTCTTCAAGTCTAGATGTCTCCTGGGATGCACTTCTTGGCTTCTTTTAAGACTGGTCCTTTCACTGAGCTTCCTTGAAGTATACCCACTTCACTACTCCAATTACTTGGACGTCCTTCTAGTTAAAGAAGATTTCCTTATAAGAACAGGGGTTTCTCCAACTTGCTTCGTCACAATGGATGTGCAGATGAAGAGTTTGAAGTTGTTGAAGAACTTAGGAACTTTGCTCTTTGTTGGAAGAAAGGATATAGAAGTAATATCTTTCCAACGTAAGCTTTTCTTGTTTGAGGAAGATGAAGTTTTTGGTCTCAAGAAAGCTTGTTGCTTGAATGAGTTGTTCGAGTAAAGGTTGAGCAAAGTTATCCGGATGTTCTTCATATATTATCTTATATACTGGGGTTGTCTTCCCGTTGGAGGAGGAGGGCAATTGCATTAAATGTGCATACAGTTGACTTGACCGGTAGGACCCAGGAAAGTTGGCGAGTTGCTATTTTGGGATAAAGTTTTCCTCGAATGTCGGCCAATCATCAGCTTTTACTTTATAGCGTAAGGGGCGCATTAAATGATCAATAAATGCGCGTACTGTAGCTTTTCCGTTGAGGTCTTCTAGACGTTGAAGGAATCTTCCGTTGGTTTCACCGGCTTAGATATATTTCAAGAAATTCTCCAAGTGTCAGGCCTTCTTGAATGTTTGAGCTGGGATTCTGTCAAAGGGGACCCTGAGCACTTCTGTCAAGATGACATAATGCCACGAGTACTTCTGTTCTTGACAAAGTCTAGCAAAGAACCAAAGGTCTTCTTGTAACACCCCGGCCCCGTAGGCCCCGAGGTAGTTACTTCGGGCCTCTAGTACTGTCCCCACAAACCACCACGAGCCTTTACCGCGCACTTTGTCCTCACTCATGCACGCCCTGAGAAACTTCCCAGGGGGTCACCCATCCCAAGACTACTCCCGTGCAAGCACGCTTAACTTTGGAGTTCTTGGGTGATGAGCTCCCTTAAAAGGAGATGCACCTCTGTTGGTATGAGTAGTACTATTAATCCTCTTAAATTAATCTCGGGTATTACAATCACCCCCACTTAGGATCACAACGTCCTCGTTGCGCCCTTAACACTCTCAATCCAACCCCAGAATCTTGCCCCGCTAAGTGTCTGCCCGATATCTAACGGGTCAACACATTGTCGCAGGGTTGCTCTGATACCATTTGTAACACCCCGGCCCCGTAGGCCCCGAGGTAGTTACTTCGGGCCTCTAGAACTGTCCCCACAAACCACCACGAGCCTTTACCGCGCACTTTGTCCTCACTCATGCACGCCCTGAGAAACTTCCCAGGGGGTCACCCATCCCAAGACTACTCCCGTGCAAGCACGCTTAACTTTGGAGTTCTTGGGTGATGAGCTCCCTTAAAAGGAGATGCACCTCTGTTGGTATGAGTAGTACTATTAATCCTCTTAAATTAATCTCGGGTATTACACTTCTGTCCTGATATAGATCAACAGAGAACCAAAAAAGGCTTTTGTACGGATAAGGGCTAATAGAGAGCGTGGAGGTCATCTGCCTAGACAAAGTCTAACAGATACCCAAAAGGTCTCCTGTCAGGAGGTCTTCTGTCAGTCGACTATTCTAAGAATGCTTTACACAAGGAAAATTCTAATACAATTTTCTAAAGAGGGGTACTCTAAAATCCTAATTATTATAGCATCATCAAAATCTAAATACATTTATTCCTTACAATTTCCCCCTTTTCGATGATGCCAAAACCCTTAAACTATTTCCAGAGAAGTGCCTTCACCATACAATAAATAAAGTAAAAACTTTCATTAACTGATCTTGGTGGGCAACTTAGCATAGGAAAATAGTAAGAGTAAGATACAATCAAGATAGATCACAAAGAAATAAACAGATAGCATAACAGAATAAGAAGCAAAAAGTAAGAGACAGATAGAAAGTAATTGCCATACAATATGAAAGGCAGAGATGGGATTTTATTATGCAGATAGAGTATGTAAGTTACATAATTTCCCTTGCTGCCTCGGCCATAGCTTCATCTTCTAATCCTTGCAGCCTGTTTAGTTCTGCATTTACTTCTTCTCGAATTCCACTGAGATTCCCAGATCGTTGACAAGAAGCCCAGATGGGTGAGAGTTTGCAGTCCAGGTAGTTAAGAACTCCTTCATTAATGTTTTTCCCTGGGAGAACTTTCTTGTGGAACCAGTACTCTGCTTCTTCTAAAGATCCACCATGCCTGACTTTTACATGACCATCTTTGTCAAGGTAGAGATTCTGTTGTTGCATGGAGGTCATTTTATGTTTCATTTCTTCGAATTTTGCTCTGTCTATCTTCTGAGATCCACTCAGTCTCCGTCCTGTGAAGTTCAAGGCCTTCTTCTTCTTAGGAGCCTTCTTATGAGGAGATGGGGGTCTAGGTAAGCCATCTGCTCTTTTCTTTTGGATGGCAGCCTCAAAATAGGGAGTAGGGTCAACTGAGGAGAATCCTCTAGCTGGAGTTCTGCTAGGTCGAGGCTTCGGGGGCTGATGGTCCTCTTCCCCCTTTTTGGCATCACTGAGGTCCTCTATCATCAAGCTGATTCTCTGGAACTCTGAGGCCTGAGATGTGGAGATCTTCTCAAGAGCTTCTGGTATAGTCTGTGTGACAGAAGTGAGGCCTTCTATCAAACCCTGTTGCTTCTCAATAGAAGAGGACATATCTCTAGAGTTTGCCTCAAGAAGTGTCAGCTTCTGATATCCCTCCTTATCTGCTTTGATCAGGGATGAAGCCTGCTCTTTATGAGTGTTGAACAGCTCTTGAATTTCTTGCAGCTGTTCCGTGGTCTTGGAGTCAGACCATTGCAGGGTTTCAATATCATCATATATCTTATTGATAACTTGTCCTGATCGATGAGAATTTGATGGATTGAGTAGAGAGTTCTGTTGATCCTATCCACTTCTGTGGAGACTGCATCTGTCTTGGCAGTTGAGGTCTTCTTGAAGTCTTCCAATGAGGCTTTCAGAGAAGCAAAGCTGTTAGAGATGAACTGCATTCCAGAATTGAAGTTCTCATTGACGTGTGACAGATGCTCATAATGGCTTTGATTAACCATGATCAACTTCTGCATCCCATCTAACATTTGGCCGTCAAAATCTTCTGCAGCTTCCACGAACTTGTTGAAGGGTATCTGAGGTTCTGCATCCTCAGAGTTAGGCATTTGCAGACCTCTTGCCTTGGGCATGGGAGGTCTTTGGGGAATATGCTCCTAAGAAGATGAGAGAAGTGGTTGCTGCGTTTCATGCTCTAGTTGAGTTAGAGAAGGGGTCTTCTCCCGTTTGGAGGTAGCGTTGGTGGGGTCACAGACAATGAATCCGTCCAGATTTGAGGAGTCTTCATATGAGGAGTAAATAGGGATTATGTCTCTTACCACCTGCTGTTTTCTGCGAAAAGAGGGGTTGGAAGCAGAGGAGTGTTTGGAGTAACCATGGGGAGCAGGAACAGGGGAGATAGTAGTTGGATCAGAGGAGCTGTTGTTCAGAACTTGGTGTTGCTGAGAGGTGGGTTTCTTTTGAGGTGGAGTAGCAGATTTGGCTTTCTGAAGTTGGGAATTCTATTAGTAAGAGGTTTTCTAGTGAGATGAGGTTTTCTGTGGAGACAGATTGTTCTGATGGTGAGGGGAGGGGGTGGTGAAGAGGAGCAGTTTCTGTTGGAGGTGGTAGGTTTACAAGGTGAGGAGGGTTTGGATTTCTTGGAAGAGGTTTTCTGTTGTGAGGCTTGTTTGGGTGAAGGGGTGTTCTGTTGTGGAGTAGGTGATATTTGTTTTAGTGGGGATTGAGGTGGAGTGGTGTAAGGAGTGGTGATTTTGGGTGAGGGTTGTTTTGGTGGTGAGGGAGAGGGATTGATGTGTTGGGGAGAGGGAGGAGGTGTAGGGACAGTTACATCATCATTTCCTGTTTGAGCTCTTCTCCACTCTGCAATGAGCTGTGCCAGAACAACTTCAGAATCAGAAAGTCCTCCTTCCTGGCCCTTCTGTTGATGTTGGGGATTAAGAGACTTCTTCAGAGTTTGCTCTAAGGCCCAAGCATCAAAGGCTTCTCTCTCTCAGAGAGGGGTGCAGTAGGTTCCTCTGATGGCATAGATGAAGAGGTGGATTTTCCTTTGAAGTGCTTATTCCTCTCTGTTAGGACAGATAGAAGGAAGTTTTTGTCCAGGCACTGCTCAACATCTTCTGTACCTGTCCACTTAAGGACTTCAGCTTCCTCATTTACAAAGTAGGGGAACATCCCGATGAGCTCTAAGAGAAGTCCCACTCTCCATTTTCTCCACGCAAGAACCCTGACAAATTGCTTGTCCAGAGGGGTGAGATAATTCACCTGAGGTTCTGAAGTCTCAGGGATTCTGTTAGTGTCTGTGTGATGTTCTGTGGAGGGAATCATCAAGGATTGTTCTTGTACCTCAGCAGAAGGAGGGTTGTTGGGTCCCCCCTGAGTAGTAACATCCTACACCACTACTTCATCCTCTGAGTCACTAGACTCAAATACAATCTTTTTGCCTTACCAGGCATTTCTGTTGGGTTGCACAGAGGGGGTGGAGTCATCAAGTTCCCACTGAATTACAAGAGTCACTACCATGGATTTCTTGGCAATGGGTGAGGCAGAAGGAATGGATTCTGAGGTAACATGATAGGACTTCTTTCTCTTGGTGACAAACTTCATGGCCACCAGCTTTTGGACCTTCTCAGGTGCAGCCTTCTTAGGAATAACCTTCTTCACAGGTTTTGATAAATCCAGAATACTAAACAATCAAACAACCATAGCAGTTATGAAGAAGCATATAGAAGATTATGAGATGAAAAACTGAATCTGGTATACCGTGTAAACTGGCCGCTGCTCTCCCTGGAGAAGGAGAGCAGCGGCAACCCTAAACTCTCTATCTCTACGTCTCTGTTCTCTAAAGCCTCGATCGTTAGGGTTCCCGTAAGTTAGCCTCCTTTTATATGAGAAGTCTGCTAGCTTACGGGTTACAAAGAAGCTAACGGGCTGATACACATTTGTGGCCTGTATTACACGTTTAATTAATAACTACACAAATACAAAGATATTTAATTAGATTGGACACCATAAAATATTCCTAACAATCTCTCCTTTGGTGTTCAATCGTGTTGAATCAGCATTGCAGCGTAGATATCTTTGTCTGTGTTGTTATTCAGCTTCCTTTGTCTTTGAACTTGACTTTTTGAGAAGGCTTCATGAAGAAATTCTCGCAATGTCCCCTTTGATGTTTTCTTGGCAGTTTGATCTTTGATGCCGGGGTTTGAGGAATCTTTTTCTTGTAATCCTTGCCTTCATACCCGCCATGTGTGTGGAGCAATCTGAACATGTACCACACATGACGGTTTCCCTTAGCTCATCATTTGGAATTTCAGCACGTTTGAGGATCACGCAATGTTGATGAGTTGGGGGAGGCTTCAGTAGTTGATTGTTGATTGTTGTAAGATGACCGTTGACGCGAGGTTGATTGAATTATCTACGATTTTCGGACCTCTACAATGCAGCTAAGACTTTAGGTTTGACTTTGAAAGAATTTGATCAGATTTGCCTAAGTTTTGACCTGGACATCGGTGATTTACAAAGTTTGTTGGAAAACTAACGTTTTAACCCTCAAAGACTGTGAGTGAGGGCGCGTGAGAAAGGGTTCTGGCGCATAGCCCGAGAATTAATGAAGACCTTTTCGTTAGCTTTCCATCAAAAAAATTTTGCTAAAATCGGATCACCGAGTCAAAAGTTATGGCCAAAACAGTGCGGTGTCGCAGAAAATCTCTATTTTTGAGTTTTTTGAGGAAAATATTCAAGGTTAAGGTTCTCGATGTTGAATTTCGAGAGCATGTGAATTTGAACAAAATTCTAAGGCAAAAACTCGAAATCCTAATCTCGAGATTTTAATTTCGAGTTTGCCTTGAAGAGTAATGGCGAAATCCACCTGCAAAACAGGCCTCAGAATAACGAAATCTTCAGAATTTCAAAATGTTTGGAACATCGAAAACTTTGGAGTTTCGAAAACCTCATAATATCGAAAACTTGTTGTTTGAAAAACATCAAAACATCGAAAACTTCTAAAACTTTGATAAACAGGGAATCATTCAGAAATCCTATAATGTAAAGCTTCGATGAACTACAAAGGATGTCAAGATTCGAATTATGAGTTCCAAGAAACTGCAAACTTTGAAAGATTCAAAACATCGAGAAATTTTAAAAATTCTGAAATTTTTAAGAATGTCAAAATCCTAAACATCGAGTTCCTAAAACTCGAAATTCCAAAACTCGAAATTCGAAAACTCGAAATTTCAAAACTCGTGTTTCAAAACTCGCATTTCAAAACTCGCGTTTCAAAACTCGCGTTTCAAAACTCGATTTTCAAAACTCGCGTTTCAAAACTCGCGTTTCAAAACTCGATTTTCAAAACTCGCGTTTCAAAACTCGTGTTTCAAAACTCGCGTTTCAAAACTCGCGTTTCAAAGCTCGGGTTTCAAAGCTCGCGTTTAGGAGTTCGAGACCCAAAATGTAGAGTTCCTGCAAAAAAGAAAACTTCGAATTTTGAGAATTTGAAAATTGTCCTGATAGCCCTGAAGGTCGCGATTCCTCCTGTATCTGTTTCAAGTCAAAAATCGATTCTGCAGGCATGTAAAAGCATAAACTCGCAATTCATGTAGAGTTTCTACGAAAAATGAAAATTTGCAGAAATCAAAAAAGAGGATATGTTGCTGGATCGGTTTTGAAAGGCGATTCCAACAGTATAGTTTTTGCAGATTTTCGTTCACAAACAAGATTACAGGAGCAAAACTCTATATCGAAGAAAAAGAGAAGAAAAGCAGAGCAGTTCTTCGTTAGATCCAGAAAAGTCGCAGATACATTCAACCTGTTTCACGCCTCGGCTCTGATACCAATTGATAAATCAAGAATACTAAACAATCAAACAACCACAACAGTTATGAAGAAGCAAATAGAAGATTATGAGATGAAAAACCGAATCTGGTATACCGTGTAAACTGGCCGCTGCTCTCCCTGGAGAAGGAGAGCAGCGGCAACCCTAATCTCTCTATCTCTACACCTCTGTTCTCTAAAGCCTCGATCGTTAGGGTTCCCGTAAGTTAGACTCCTTTTATAGGAGAAGTTGGCTAGCTTACGGGTTACAAAGAAGCTAATGGGCTGATACATATTTGTGGCCCGTATTACACGTTTAATTAATAACTACACATATACAAAAATATTTAATTAGATTGGACACCATAAAATATTCCTAACAGGTTTCCTCACCAAAGGTTCATCCTCATCAGATGCTGAGTCATTAGAGGCAGTTGGGGCCTTCTGTGGCTTCTTCTTCTTCTGTGGTTCCCCAGCCTTCTTTGGCTTGACCGCCTTCTGTTGGAGTCTTTCCCTGTTGAACTCCAGGGTTCTCAGCCTCTTTTGCTCAACTTTTAGAGCAACCCTTCTGTCTTTAGAATTGTTCAAGAAGAGGAGTTTGGTGTAGTCAGTTTCAATAGGGTTCCTCAGCCCTATTCTTGCTTTGAGCAGTAGTTCTGATAGCAGAAGGCCATAACCCGTAGGGGTTTTGAAGAGACCAGTTTCTTTATCTTTCTTTTTGATGAAATCAACAAGGGATTTGATGATTACCTGTCCCCAGTTGATGTTCATCCCATGATGAACAACAAAGACAGCCTTTGCATTTTGGAGAGTCATGTCATCAGTGGAGGTGCTCTTGCTCCAGACGCACCTATGAAATATGTTCACCGGCTTCTCATAATCCCTCTGCAACAGGTTCTTCTTCATGTTCAGCTTGGGAACACTTTCGACCTCTGGCATGCAGTATTGCTGGACAAAGACTTCTACTGAGACTTTTACTTTATCCAGGACGATAAATCCCTCAGTGTCTTCCTCCTGGGGGTCCTCCACTATTCCGAAGAGGGCGTTGATGGTCTCAGGTGTGAGGATGATGTCATCACCATTGACATGAGAGCGAATTGATTCTCCTTCAAATGTGGCATTGAGATAGAACTCAGCCACATCTTTAGTGCTGTACGAGTTAAAGGCGTAACCCACCACCTTATCCAGTTGGGAATCCTTCATTCCCTGAATAATTTTCTTCATAGTTTCTTGGTTCGCAGCCAGTTCTGGGAGTGCGGACAGGTCGCAGTTCATCCCAGTGTAAATATTGTTAACTAGGAGGTTAATTTCCTTGGTGGTGAGATCGTTGATGTTGATGAAAGCCATTGCAGAGAGTTTGAGGATTTGAGAGCTAGAGAGATATGGAAGTTCGAAGATTTGAGAGTAATGACAGCAGTAGCGGTTTAGGTTGAAAAGAGGGAATATATGGTTTTGGGTTAGTGGACGTTTGAGTTTATTGGCAGTTTCAAGGTACCAATAAATGAAAAAAAGGGCGCAGTAAATGATTTGTGGCTATAATAACGTTTAAGGGTAAAAGGGTAAAAGACCTTTAATTAGTGACTGGGTCACCCGTTTACACAAATTTTTCTAAGTCCACAACCTTCTGTGAGTGAAAAGGAGGGTTTCTGTTGCTGAGGGGTTCTGGTAGGAACGAAGGTTCTCTGTTCAAAATGGAGAACAGGAGGGGTTCCGCAACAAGAATTCTGTAACAGAGATTCTATGACTGGAGGTCTTTCTTTCAACCGTCTCTGGGGATTTCATCCATCATTCCCAGTTCTTTTCTCAGCTTATTAAACCTTGCCTCAGGCAAAGGCTTGGTTAGAATAACTGCAACATGGTCTTCTGTTGACATATGCTCCATGCATATGTGCTTCTTCTCTACATGATCTCTGATGAAGTGATGGTTGATCTCAATATGCTTTGTTCTGGAGTGAAGGACTGGATTCTGAGTGATTGCAATGGCACTGGTGTTGTCACAGAGAAGCTTGATCTCCTTTGCATGAATGTCATAATCCTTGAGTTGTTGCTCCATCCAGAGAAGTTGTGCACAGCAACTCCCAGCTGCAATGTATTCAGCTTCAGCTGTGCTTGTTGAGATTGAGTTTTGCTTCTAGCTAAACCAGGAGACAAGTCTCCCACCTAGCAATTGGCAGTGACTTGAGGTGCTCTTCCTGTCTAACCTGCAACCTGCAAAATCTGAGTCAGAATAACCAATTAGTTCAAAGTTACCTCCCTTTGGATACCATAGGCCTGCATTATTTGGATTTCCTTTGATATATCTGATGATTCTTTTGCAGCACTAAGATGGCTCTCCTTGGGCTTTGACTGGTATCTGGCACAGATTCCAACAGAGAATGATATGTCTGGTCGGCTTGCAGTTAGATAGAGAAGAGATCCAATGATTCCTCTATACATTGTTGCATCTACATCTTTTCCTTCATCATTTGGTCCAATTCCTTGAGAAGTGTTCATGGGAATCTTGACTGAGGACTTTCCATCTATTCCAAACTTCTTGATTAGGTCTCTGGTGTACTTCCCTTGGTGGATAAAGATTCCTTCTGAAACTTGTTTCACTTGAAGTCCAAGGAAGTAGCTGAGTTCTCCCATCATGCTCATTTCAAATTGGCTCTGCATAACTTTAAAGAATTTCTTGCATAGTTCTGCATTAGTACTTCCAATATAATATGATCAACATATATTTGTACTAACAGAATATGGTTAGCAACAGAGATTTGAAATAGAGTTTTGTCAACCTTTCCCTTAGTAAACCCATGGTTCACTAGGAATAGGGAAAATGTGTCATACCACGCTCTGGGAGCTTGCTTAAGACCATAAAGGGCCTTTGTAAGCTTGTAGGCACAAGAAGATTGAGTATGAATGATAAAACCTGGTGGTTGTTCCACATACACTTCTTCTTCAAGATCTCTATTCAGAAATGCACTCTTGACATCCATCTGGTAGACCTCAATGTTGTTGTAGGCAGCATAGGCTAGGAAGATTCTGATGGCTTCTAGTCTAGCCACTGGTGCAAAAGTTTCATCAAAATCAATTCCTTCTTCTTGGCAGTATCCCTTAGCTACCAGCCTTACTTTATTCCTTACGATGTTGCCATCTTCATCTGCTTTGTTCTTGAACACCCATTTGGTTCCAATGACATTCTAGTGCTTTGGTCTGGGAACAAGTTCCCACACTTTGTTCCTTTCAAATTGAGTAAGCTCTTCTTACATTGCATTGATCCAGTATGAGTCTTGCAGAGCTTCTTCTACAGTCATGGGTTCCATCTGAGAGATATAGCAGGCCAACATTGCTTCCTTTCTGGTTGTGGCAGATCTGGTTTGTACACCACTTCTGATTTGTCAAATCACTTGGTTTGGGGGATGATCTCTTAACCAAGTTAGATCAGGTTCTGTCAGTTGTTGTCTAGGTTTCTCTGGTTGTTCATCTTCTGATTCTTCATCTTCATCTAACAGAAGGGGGTTTGGTGCAGAAGTTGGAAACACAGGATTAACTGTTACTCCTTCTATTGGTTCAGAAACCTTATCTTCTAGGTTGACTTGCTTCAGGGTCTCTGTTATTTCTTCAACAGAGGTGCTGTCATCGAACTTCACATGCATGGACTCTTCAACATGTAGAGTCCTTCTATTGAGTACTCTGTAGGCTTTGCTTGAGCTTGAGTAGCTCATATTATCCCTTCATCAACTTTCTCTTGAAATACCTTCAAATGTTCTTTTCCATTGTTGAGAATGTAGCATTTGCATCCAAATATGTGGAAGTAGCTGATGTTAGGTTTTCTTCCTTTCCACAGTTCATAAGGGGTCTTCTGGTGATTCTTGTTAATCATGCTTCTGTTCTAGGTGTAGCATGCAGTGTTGATTGCTTCAGCCCAATACCTAATTGGTAGTCCTGATTCAGCAATCATAGTTCTTGCTGCTTCTTTCAAGGTTCTGTTCCTTCTTTCTGCCACGCCATTCTATTGAGGTGTTCTGGCGGCAAAGAGTTGATGGAAAGTTCCATTTTGATCACAGAAGTCCTTAATGACTTGGTTCACAAATTCAGTTTCTCTGTCAGATCTGATTGTCCTGACTTTCATATTCTTTTCAGTTTGAAGTTGCTTCAACAGAGAGGGCAGCTTCTGAAGTGTTTCATTTTTCTTTGTCAAGAAGATTGTCCATGTATATCTGGATTAGTCATCAACCATGACTAATGTGTATTTTTTGCCACCAACACTTGGAGTCTCAACTGGTCCAAATAAATCCATGTGGATGAGATTTAAAGGACTAGTGGAGAGATCTCCAGCAATGGGTTTGAAAGTGTTCTTCACTTGTTTGCCCTTCTGGCATGCACTACAGAGGGTCTCTTTCTTGTACACTATGTCTGGTAGTCCATCTACAATGTGTTCTCTTGCCGGTTTGTTGATTGTCTTGAAATTCAAATGACTAAGCTTATTGTGCCAATCCCAGATTAGTTTTGAATCTCCCTTGACTATCAGGCATGCTCCATCTTTAGCAGTTTTCCAATCAACTACATAGATATTCTTTTTCCTTCTTGTTGTAAGAACCACTTCCTTTGTTGTCTCATGCTTCACATAACAGAAGTCCTTTGTAAATTCAACTGTGTAGCCTTTGTCACAGAATTGGCTAGCACTTAGCAGGTTGAACTTCAAGCCTTTGACATATGAGATATCATCAATGATTATCTGGTTCTTGATCAGTTTGCCTTTTCCCTTTGTCTGACCTTCTTTGTTATTTCCACCAAAAGTGACTCTGGGTCCATTCAGCTTTTGGAATTCTGTTAGGCAACTTCTGTCACCTGTCATGTGCCTGAAGGATCCACTATCAATAAACCATTCTTGTTCAGAGATAGCTCCAGCACACTGTTCCTGCGGTATTAAAAGAAATATTTAGGTACCCAAACAATGTTGGGTCTTAGGGGGTCATGGAGTCTTGGTAGTTGGTACCACTTTGGTCTCATTAAGTGAAACCTTGGTGGGTGGTACCCGTTGTCCACCTGGTAGTCATAGTAAACTAAAGTGTGATTCACTTTGGGCAGATGCTTGTGAGGGTCATGCTTCGTGTTTACATATTTTTACATATCCTTCTTGGTAGGAAAGAAGTCCCATATACTATCAAGAGCAGAGGGGCGGTTAGCTTTGGGCTTCTGAAGTTGACCAGCCAACCTCTTCTGCCTAAATTTAACTTTCTCTTGATACCTGCCCTTCTGGTGATCATTTCTAGCATGGTTATCATGAGGTTATCTGTTGAGGGTTTGCATTTGATTTTTCTGAAAACCTTTTCTGTTGTTAGGTTTTCTGCCAGATTCATTAATTTTTAACATAGGTTTCTGTTGGACCTTTATCTTTTCATTTTCTGGTTTGACTTCCTCATGAATAACCTTGGTTCCAGATACACCAACAAGGCAAATGGGGGTAGAGATTTGAAGTTCTATGACCTTATCAGCCTTAGCAACTTGGGTGCTAGGTCTTACAGAAGCCTCATCGGATTCTGTTGCAACATATCCAATACCAGAAACATGAGAAAACATTTGATCAACATCGACAGCCTTTAGAGAAGTTTGCATTTTCATAAGGCTATTGAGTATGTCCTCAAAATGCTTAATTTCTCTTATTCTATCAAGAAGAGAAATATTTTCAACTTCAAGTTCATCCCTTTCCTTAATCAGGAGATTGATTTTTACCTCAGTCTCTTTTCTTAAGTCGGAGATTTCAACTTTTAACTTACTGTTTTCTTCTTTGACTAAAGAATAAGTGGTTTGGATAGTTCTAAACTCTTCCCATAATGATGACATTACATCATCATTTAAAGTTGTGCCTACCGAAGAGAAACGAGAGTTAGAAGAGGAGGTTACCTCATCATCATATTGGACCATGAGGCATAGATCTTCTGTTTCAGTATCCAGGCAACAGAAGGCCTCATTAGAATCAGAGTCAGAATCGGATTCTATTTCAGAGAGGGGGTCTTTCTCATATTGTTCTGTGACGAGTGTCTTCCTTTTTCTAGAATTATCTTCATACTTCTTCTCTCCATCTTGTCCTTGTCTTTTGGACACTCTGGGGTGTGGAAAATTTGCATTGAAATGTCCAGGCTGCCTGCAGTTGTAGCAGAGAAGCTCTCCACTACTGTCTGAAGACTTAGTCTTCTGGAATGGTTTTCTGCTGGCAGATGGACTCCTTCCATCTTTTGGTTTCTTCATGAACTTCTTGAATCTTCTGGAAAAAGCAGCCATATAATCGTCAGATAATAATATTGAAGGGTCAAAATCATTTACCTTAGATGTACTGGTTGTGAGGGCTGTGGTGGTCCTCTCTTCTGGTACATCTTATTTTTCTTCAATCATCTCGAACTCATGAGCTTTGAGGTCTGAGATGAGCTTGTCTGTAAGATAGGTCTTCACATCCTTGCTTACTTGAACTACAACCATCTTCATCTTCCATGCTGAGGGTAGACCTCTCAGCACCTTGAGGTTGATTTCCTTGGTGGTGAGTTCCTTGCCAAGTTCAGAAATCTCTCCGGTGAGAGTAAGAAGTCTGTCATGCATCTTGGAAATGCTTTCACCACAGAGAAGTTTGAAGTCATCAAACTTCTTGTTGGCTATTGTCAGCTTGTTATCCTTTTCTTGCTCATCACCTGCTCCAATGAGCTCAAGAGTATCCCAAATTTCTTTGGCAGTTTTGCACTTCTTAATCCTGTTGAAGTATCTATCATCAATGGACTTGTAGAATATGTGCTTTTCAATGTTGTCCAGATTGTATTTTCTCCTCTCTTCAATGGTCCACTCAGATTTGGCTTTGTTGATCATCTGTGGCCTTGTGTTATCGATGGCATGCTCAGGATTCACCTTCTGGAAGTTGGTGAATGGCCCTATGTCAAGTACTTCCCACATTTCATCATGAAGAGCACAGAGATGTGCCTTCATCCGGATCCTCCAGTCATCAAACTTAAAATCTGAAAACATAAGGTTCTTGGAAAGAGAGTGATCCATTATAAGAGATTAAAACAAAGGCAGAAAAACAAGTGGATCTTTGTTCAGCAAGTAACCTAAAAGATTACAAGAACAAGGAGGCTCTAATACCACTTATTGATCTCGGTTAGGCTAGATAACAGTCTAGAGGGGGGGTGAATAAACTGTTATGATTTTTGACTTTTTATGTTAAGTACCAGACTTAAAAGAATAGCTTGTTCTGTTGAAAGAACAAGCTGGCAGCGGATGGTCTTCTGGTAGGGGTTCTGTCTGTTTAGCCTCTCAGAAAAGCAAAGGCAGTAAGCCTTCTGTTAACTCACAAGACACGTTCTGCTGAACACAGGGACAAAGTCTTTGGAGTTGATCAGTTTAAAGTAAATGCAAGAATGCAAAGCAGTAAGTAAATGACACCAGGGATTTTTATAGTGGTTCAAGGAACAACTCGTTCCTCTAATCCACTGTTCCACTAAGCTTGTAAAATCACATATTACAAAGCCTTAGCCCTAGCCCTTAAGAAGCTCTCGGTGTCTTCTTCAAGTCTAGATGTCTCCTGGGATGCACTTCCTGACTTCCTTTAAGACTGGTCCTTTCACTAAGCTTCCTTGAAGTATACCCATTTCACTACTCCGCTTACTTAGACGCCCTTCTAGATAAAGAAGATTTCCTTGTAAGAACAACGGTTTCTCCAACTTGCATCGTCACAATGGATGTGTAGATGAAGAGTTTGAAGTTGTTGAAGAACTTAGGAACTTTGCTCTTTGTTGGAAGAAAGGATATAGAAGTAATATCTTTCCAACGTAAACTTTTCTTGTTTGAGGAAGATGAAGTTTTTGGTCTCAAGAAAGCTTGTTGTTTGAATGAGTTGTTCGAGTAAAGGTTGAGCAAAGTTATCCGGATGTTCTTCGTGTAGTATCTTATATACTGGGGTTGTCTTCCCGTTGGAGGAGGAGAACAACTACATTAAATGTGCGTACAGTTAACTTGACCGGTAGGACCCAGGAAAGTTGGCGAGTTGCTATTTTGGGATAAAGTTTTCCTGGAATGTCAGCCAATCATCAGCTTTTACTTTACAGCGTACGGGGCGCATTAAATGATCATTAAATGCGCGTGTTGTAGCTTTTCCGTTGAGGTCTTCTAGTCGTTGAAGGAATCTTCTGTTGGTTTCACCGACTTAGATAGATTTCAGGAAATTCTCCAAGTGTCAAACCTTCTTGAATGTTTGAGTTGGGATTCTGTCAAAGGGGACCCTGAGCACTTCTGTCAAGATGACAGAATGCCACGAGTACTTCTGTTCTTGACAAAGTCTAGCAGAGAACCAAAGGTCTTCTGTCGTGATATAGATCAACAGAGAACCAAAAAAGGCTTCTGTCCGGATAAGGGCTAATAGAGAGCCTGGAGGTCTTTTGCCTAGACAAAGTCTAACATATACCCCGAAGGTCTTCTGTCAGGAGGTCTTCTGTTAGTCCACTATTCTAAGAATGTTTTACACAAGGAAAATTCTAATACAATTTTCTAAAGAGGGGTACTCTAAAATCCTAATTAATATAGCATCATCAAAATCTAAATGCATTTATTCCTTACACTAGGATATGTATGTCCCCTGGTCCTATTGGGGACGAACCTCTTCAGAATCCGCGGAAAGGTAACTTGTTGTCTTGTGCCTTTTGGGGACGTCCGTAGGGCGGCGCTTGAGGGTTTTATGGGCTAACCCTTATTGGACCATTAACCCAACACAAGTCCCCCACTTCTGATGTTTCGAGCGTGCGTGGGACATAAGGAAGTAGAATTGAATTCGACGTACCTCTCCAGCTAATACCTCTGGTGCCTCCCAAGTTGATGAGCCGCTCTATATCCCTTGACGTACGTCCCCGGCAGCTACCTGCCTTTCTGGGTTTGATACCTTGGGGCCGGACGTCCCTTGTGGGGACGACACTCTTCTCCTCCTTGGGATGTTCTCAGGGGGTCTCGCCATGAGGCTTGGGTTTAGGGGATGGACGTCCGGTGGGAACATTATGGGTCGATGGGTCGATCCCTGCTGGGCCATTAACCAACCACAAGTCCCCCACTTCTGATGTTTTGAGCATGAGCGTGACATGAAGAAGTGAAATTGTCTCCGCTGTACTGCATTTAGTCGATGCCCCTGACGTGATGGTTGTTTGTCGTATTCTGAGGCTCCGGGCACCTTGCTTTGTTCACTGGATCTTCATGTCCGGACGTCTATCCTCTTTGGTGGAGAAACAGGTTCATCCTCTTGGGGACGTTCGTCCACCTTCCCACTGCACCGGCAGCTTTACTGCACTGGTTAGTGTTCTTGGATGGAGAACAAGTTTGTCCTCTTGGGGACGTTCGTCCACCTTCCCACCGCATCGATGGGTTTACTGCACTGGTTAGTGTTCTTGGATGGAGAACAAGTTTGTCCTCTTGGGGACGTTCATCCACCTTCCCACCGCACCGACAGCTTTACTGCACTGGTTAGTGTTCTTGGATGGAGAATGGTTTGTCCTTTCGGGGACGTTCGTCCACCTTCCCACCGCGCCGACAACTTTACTGCACTGGTTAATGTTCTTGGATGGAGAACAGTTTGTCCTCTTCCGGACGTTTGTCCACCTTCCCACCGCACCGGCAGCTTTACTGCACTGCTTAGTGTTCTTGGATGGAGAACGGTTTGTCCTCTTGGGGACGTTCGTCCACCTTCCCACCACACCGGAAGCTTTACTACACTGGTTAGTGTTCTTGGATGGAGAACGGTTTTTCCTCCTTGAGATTCCCTCACTTTGGGTTATGTCTCCCTCTTTTGTTTTTGGGAGGCAGGAATTTAGCAAGATGGTGTCGTTGATAGGACTTCTTCATGTGATCTACGCTTCACATGCCAGCAATATATCCGTCCATGTTGTGGGGGACGGACGTCCGATGGGCGCATGTCCTGTATCCCGACTGTCACTTGATCTCCAGTTTCCTTTTGTGTCCGTTCGGCCCGAGGAATCCCTCCGGGCGTTTATCGGCTTGGCGATAATCGGTGTCTCATACCTCTGCTTCCTGACGACCGTCCCTGCGCCACGTGAATGGTTCCGGGTTCGGCTGATTTTGGTTCTGAGGGGTCGGTCCTCTTATGAACTCTCCGAGGTAGCCCCTCCGAATAAGTCCGTCAATGGCCACCCTTAGGCCGTTGCAGTGATCCGTGATGTGCCCTTCCGTGCGATGGTATTCGCAGTAAGCGTTGAGGTTTTTTCCCATCGGGCCTCTGGCGATGGGCGGCTCCTCGATCATCCTTTCATCCTTGATGGCCTCAAAGATTTGGCTCAACGTGGCTGCCAAGGGGATAAGTCAATCCGGTAAACTCCCGCCGGCCGTCGGATGGAGGACCTTGGGTTCCCCAAAAGGCGTAGCCACCGCTCGTCTTCATCTTTTTCATTGTCGGGGCTTCTGCCGGCATCGGTCCCAGACAATCCGCCGCCTTCCATGTCGTAGGGGCGGCCACCCCATCCCTCTGGAGTTTGGGCGATCTCCTCTTCGACTGCCGCATATCTCTGTGCCCTGGCTAGCACCTCGGCATAATTGTCTCTAGGGTTCCTCTTCAAGTTTAGGTAAAGATCCCCGATTACAAGTGCATTGGTGAAGAGGGTTATGCTTGTGTCCTCCGTGAGGTCCTCGACCTTCAGGGTTTCATCCCTCCACCGTACGAGGAAGGCAGAGAGGGTTTCCTCCTTCCTCTGGCGGATGTTCGTCAGCCAGCTGAAGTGCCTCTTCTGCGTGGAGCTGCAGACGAACTGCACCATGAACTGTCTGGAGAGCTGTTCAAAGCTGTTAACGGGTTCGGGTTTGAGCTATCTGAACCATTCCTGCGCCGGCCCCTGAGAGTGCTGAAAAACAGCCTACAGATGACCTCATCGGAGGCT
Organism: Cuscuta europaea; assembly: GCA_945859875.1. Taxonomy (NCBI): domain Eukaryota; kingdom Viridiplantae; phylum Streptophyta; class Magnoliopsida; order Solanales; family Convolvulaceae; genus Cuscuta; species Cuscuta europaea. Next base: position 2,251,535 of record CAMAPE010000033.1, read on the forward strand.
CCTAGCATGGAGAGTTCTCCCTGGAATGAAAGTAGGTGGGCCTTCGGGTCCCCAACCCCATCATACGTTAGAGCGCTGTGGGGACGAACGTCCTTTGGGACCTCCACCGCCATGATCCTGGCAGAGAAAGGAGAGGATAGGGCAATCCTTGGCTGAGTCGGTTTAGTTTCCGCTCATCGGTTGAGCTCGTGGATCTGCCTCTGGAGATCCATGAGCATCGCGTCTCGTGGGTCGGAAGCTGCGGCCGTGGGGGTCACCAGTGCCAAAGCATCTTGGGTACGCACGGCGTCAGAGCCATGCTGCCTGTTGGTGATGCGGGTCCCCTACCCCAGGCCGCTGACCATGGGGGTCTGTTCCCTGGCCGCGTGATCATTGCGGGGCATCACTGGGGTGCGGTCCTGGACCGCATATTGTTGTGTTCTAGTGTAGGACCTACGCCCGGTGTTTCCCACCATATCCTGGGACCCGGCGTCCCTGATGATTCGCGTACGGGCCGAGGAGCGAGAATCAGCATTCTCGCCCGTACATTCACCGAGCATCTGCATGGAACGGAGAGGAGAGAACGGTGTACGCTCTGTGTTTGCAGAACACTCTCGTTCTGCCTCCCGTTCATCCGCCAAACGTTGAATGAGGTCTGCCATTTCTCGCAGGACGTTCGGATCCCGGCAGACCTCATTGGGGATCATATCGGTGAGCACCACGAAATCCCTGCGAGACCACAAACTGCCGGAGCGGGCCCATGTCGTCTGGTTGTGGCTCCCCTCATTGTGGGCCAGCCGTTCGGATGGTTCCTGGGAGTTCCTCCCATTTTTTCTTGCCATCCACCTTGTCTTAACTGTTTTTTGAGTGGTTTATGAGCTGAGTGCTTGGTTTTGGAAGACTTTTTGATCAGTTTCCCAAAGACGGCGCCAGTGTTGAAGTTTATTCCGTCAACCTGTAGGCCCAATTGTCACGCCCCTGACCGCATCTAAGCGCGTGTACAACCGCCGTGTGATTAAGTGACGTCACTCGCAAGTCAACCTCTCTTAATCACACGAGGCGTTCATGAACATCGTTCACACCATACTCAGTAATTAAACATACACAACAACATCACATCATAGATTGAATGAATAACGGAAAATATTCAACGGTCAATCATAAGCCACATATGGCAAAATGTAGGCTCGCAGGCCTAAAATAAAGTAATATTACAAAAAGTATCCATGAGCATAGTTTATGATTTAAAATAATAAAGGAAGCACGAACCACGTCTTCCTCTAGATTCTTTCCACCCGTGCAAAGGTGTAGACAATAGGCTCTAGCTTCAACATGAAATGGTGACCCCCCGAAGGGGTCAGTACAAGTACCGAGCGAGTAGCAAGCTAAATGTAGAGTAACTAATGTTTCAAGTACAAGACCCAAACATAGGGTGATACGTATACTTATACTTCTTTACCCCAAGTTACAAAATACTTTTTTTTTTACCCCGGAAGGCAAACCACCAAAATCAGTGGGACAAATGTCGGGGGGTCATTTTCCGATATTTTATTAAAGATAAGCAGAGTACAAAGGAGAGGGGGACCAAACCAAAACCTCTCCTCAGAGGCATACCTCTGAAAATACATAAATGGAAGTGAAAAATAAGTAAAAGAAATTTTTTGGGGGGGCTAGACCTGACCCAAAAAATAAAAATACACGGGAAATTAACAACGGCCGCTAGGAATACCAAATAAATCAGCATAATAACTGGCTTTAACCGACCTAGGCAATTGATTTACCTGATCAAAACGGATATAATGGCCTGTAATGATCGGTTGGGCTGCTAAGTAATGGGCTGGCCCATTTGCTTCTCTGAATACATGATCAAACGAAAAGCCCAAGTCCGTCGCTTTTCTTCTAAAGCTCTGAAGGCCAGTGAAGCTTCCAGATTCGTCTTTAATCCTGGATAACGAACGGACAGCATCAGTTTCAACCTGAACGTCAACGAAACCATTCTCCATCGCCATCTCCGACGCTCGAACAAGAGCCTTCATTTCCACTTCCTCACAATCGTCTGCCTGAAGATGGAAGACAACGGCACAAATCAGCTCGCCGGAGTAGTTTCTCAGTATAGCACCTCCTTGAGCCGAACCAGGTAAGAACGCTGCATCAACGTTCAATTTGTAATGTTTTTGCGGTCGTTTCCACTTGATAATCCGTATCCCTGATGATTTGAACTTGAAATTGATTGAAACCAACTTTTCTTGCCTCAGAAAATCATCCAGGGGTTTGGGTTTAATTTTAGTCAAATTACTCGCCCAATTCTGGGTATAGCACTTGATTTGAGTAATTAGGTGATCAGGAGAAGGTATAGATTTCGATCCCCAAACATAGGATGAGTAGGTCTTCCATAAGTGCCAACAAATTATACCCGGCATGTTATGTCTAAAAATGTCAGAAAATTTCTTTGAACCTGCTTCAATCCACCAATAAATAATAATCTGTTTAACAGAGGTAGGTGTAGAACCTGTTATGCCGAAGATATGCATATAGTAATTCCACACTTTCTTAGAGTAAACACATCCAAGAAAGATATGGTCAGTTGTTTCACCATGCTTTTTGCAAAAGGGGCACCTAGAAGGCTGCAATTGAAAATGAAATCTTTGTAGATTTTCTGGTAGAGGTAGATAAGAGTTCAAAAGTTTCCACATGAACAACTTGACTGACATATGTTGATGCTTGTTCCACATATGTTTTTCATAAAAAGTAGATGACCTACTATTTCTTATTTCATTGTATGCAGATTTAAGAGAAAAAGCTCCATTGATTCCTGGGTCTCACTGAGCATCACCATTATCAGCATAAGAACACAGGTTAGATGCAATGGTATTAGTTTCACAAATTCTCTTCCAAATTGTTGAATCAATAATCTTTGGTCTCATATCTCCTTGTCTAGGGTATCTGGCATTAATAAAATCACACCACAGAGATTTATTAGTCTTCCATTTCCACCATAGCTTTAAAGTAAAGTTTTTTTCCACATCAGTAAGGGATCTGATTCCCAATCCACCTTCCTCTGTAGGAAAACACAATTTAGCCCATCTAGCCCAATGCATTTTTCTCCTATTATCAGAAGCACCCCAAAAGAAACTTGCCATCTTTTCTCCAAAACTGAAATAACTCTTCTAGGAAGCTTATCTGTGGCTAAAATATGATTAGGAATAGTGCTAAGAACATGCTTGATCAAAATCAATCTTCCTCCCTGAGATACAGTCTTTTGTTTCCATGAGGATAATTTAGAATCAAAGTGATTAAGCAAATGAGAACAATACTGAAATTTGTTCACCCCTTTATGCAGTTGAGCTCCCAGGTACTTCAGAGGCAGGTAAGATCTTCTCATTCCCAGAATTCTGTGTATCACTGAACTTCTGTAGTTTGCATTTTTCCCACAAATGAAACTACTTTTTTCTAGGTTAACTGTCAGACCAGAAGCAACTTGATATTCTTTAACAAAATTATTAAATTTCACTAAAGACCTTGAATCACCATTAGTGAAAATTAATAGGTCATCAGCAAAACCCAAGTGACTGATAGCATAACCCTGATTGCCCAGCCAGTAGGGCTTAATATAACCTTGCTCCATTTTAGCTTTAAGACTTCTGGAAAATCCTTCAGAGGCAATTATAAAAAGAAAAGGAGAAATAGGGTCTCCCTGTTTAACCCCCCTTTTTGGCTGGAAGAATCCCTGAGGACTGCCATTGATAATAAAAGATAAGTATGTAGATTGGAGGCTTCCCTTTATAAGAGATATAAACTTATCAGAGAATCCAAACTTCACCAAAACTTCAATCAAATAGGACCAAGACAGTTTGTCAAAAGCTTTAGCCATATCCAATTTAATAACCACATTGGATCCTCTAATTTTCTTATCAATAGAATGAATCAACTCTTGAGCAATCAAGATTTGATCAGTTATATCCCTGTTTTTAACAAACCCTACTTGTTCACTAGAGATAATCTTAGGCAGAATAGTGACCAGTCTAGAGGCCAAGACTTTGGTGCAAATTTTACTAGTGAAATTGGACAAGCAAATGGGTCTAAAATCAGAGAAACTGTCTGGGCTGTCTTTTTTAGGAATGAGGACAATAAGAGAGCTAGAAAAACCTTTTGGAGGGGGGCTTCCAATAAAAAATTCTTGAACAGCCTGCACTACATCAATTCCCACTATGGACCAGCATTTCTTGAAAAATTTACCTGAGAAACCATCAGGACCTGGAGCCCCATTTTGATTTAAATCCCAAACTGCCTCTTTTATCTCTTCCCCTGTTGGTAAAGCAGTGAGCATATCATTATCTGATTGGTTGATGATTTCAGGTAAATGCTTCAAGATTTCACTGGAAGAAAATACTGGCTCCTCAGCATAAAGTTTAGAGAAAAAATCAACTGCCTCTTTCCCAATTGCAGGTAATTATGTAAGTGTTCTGCCCTGTGAGTCTTTAATAGAGTGTATCATCTGCTTCCTTCTTCTAATTTTAACCATGGAGTGAAAATAGTGGGTATTTGCATCTCCATCTTTAAGCCATTTGATATGTGACTTTTGCTTCCAAAACTTTCTTTCTAGCTTGTACTTTTGTAATAGTAGAGCTTTTTTGTATTGCCAGTCCTCCCTATTTTCTTCATTGGCATTTTCAGAATATGTCTGCTCTGCCTTAGAAACCTCCTCTTCTGCAAACTTGATGTCATCACAAATATTTCCAAAAATATCCTTGTTCCATTGTTTTAGGTCTTTTTTAAGTCTCTGAAGCTTAATGACTAAGCCCTGCATACCTCCTCCAGTAAAAGATGCATTCCAGCTTTTAGAGACAACATTAAAAAAGGAATTGTGTGAAAGCCACATGTTCTGAAACCTGAATGGTTTAGGCCCTGAATGACCTTGAATAGCACACTGTAATAGCATAGGGCAATGATCTGATGGTGCTTGATTCAGATTTGTGAGTTTAATTTGATCAAACAGATCTAGGAAAGCATCATTAGCTAAGCACCTATCCAACCTTCTCCATAATCTACCTGTAGTTCTCACACCTGTCCAGGTATACTTACAACCAGAATATATCAAATCATTAAGATTACACAAAGAAATGCAATCTTTAAAATCCAACATGCTTGCTTGATTAGGAATACAAGCTCCCTTATGCTCAGAATTTGTCAAAATAGTATTAAAGTCTCCACCCACTAACCAAGGATTATGCATATTCTCTGCTATATTAATAAGATGATCCCACAGATCCCTCCTTTCCAGTTGAGTATGTTTTGCATAGATAGCAGTTATCCATCCAGTGTTTAATGCACTTGTGAATTTGAAGTGAGCAAATTGAGGATTCCAGGTGAAGTCACTAATATTTATGTAGCTTGCATTCCAAATAATCCACACTTTATTCAGGGGGTTAAACTCCACATTGGTAAAACCAAAATCCAACTTGAAAAAATCTGCTCTTTTGGAATCAACTGAAGGTTCAATGGCAATTAAAAAATGTATCCTCCATTTTTGAATTAACTGAGAGAGTCTTGGCCCGGAGGCAGCCAAACCTCTCACATTCCATATGAGACCATTCATTAGGGATGTGGAGGAATAGTATGTGATTGCCTCCTTGCTGCATTCCTAGTGGTCATGCCACTGGAATAAGAATGATGTGTAAGTTTCTTCTACTTTTTCCTTATTCCAACTTTGATAAACTCTCCTTCCTACTCAGTCCCCTCCTAATTATGATTAATGGTTTGAGCTAGAGTTGACAGTAACTCAGATTCCTCCCTTCTTTTGCTGGAGTTTATCAGATTTTTGACTTTGTTTGTGAGACTTGGTAAAACTGATACCCATTCATCCTTGTTTTCCTTTCTTTGTGGAGCTTCTGAGTCAGATCTATATTCCTTAGCAGCAAGTTCTGGATCAAACTCTAAAGCTTTGTTCATAGTGAGGATTGAAAAGTCATCCTTAATTGTCTCACATTGTTTGGATATGGTAAGCCCAGGTATTTCAGAGTTGGTCAAGTACTTAATATATCCTGCAGATATATTGTTTGAACTGCTATTATTTGCCACAGGTGGTTGCTCATGGAACACTTCCTCAGTGTCAGTATCAGACTCAACACTGACAGGAATGATCTCATGAGCCTTAGAGGTAGATGGCCTGTGTGGAGATTGTGTTGGGTGCTGGAAGACAATTATTTCTTTTCCTTTGTTTTCCTTGATCCCCCCTGATGTAATTTGAGTTGCATTCCCCGTTGTAATCTGTCCAGAATCATTCTGCTGTTGTATCTCTTTACGTGCTTTCTTAGTAACCCATGTTGTGCCTTTAGAACTGATATTAGGTAACTGAGTTATACCAATCCCTTGAGTCATCTTTTTGGGGCATTTGTTAGACTCATGTCCCAAATGAAGACAAGATAAGCAGTACATAGGCCTATTCTCATACACCACTGGCTGTGAGAAGCCTGTCTTTCCCGTTTGAATCCAGACTTTGTTTGGCATTTCCTTAGTCAAGTCCAATTCTACACAAACCCTAGCCAGAGATGGTCTGGCCAAGGTAGTAGTAGCAATGTCCAATTTAAGAGGCCTGCCAATTAATCTTGCAATTTCAAACATGGCCTTTTATCTTGAAGGTGGATAGGAAGTCCCTCTAATGTCAACCAAACCGGAACAATAGGCGATTCAACATTCGACCTAAAATCCGGTGACCATTTGGTAACCCTCATAACATTACCATGAATGTCCCAAGTTTGTCGATTCCAACAGCGGATATAATCTTCTTCAAGATCAAATCTAATTAAAACATGCTTCTTCTCCAATAAACCCAGCTGGAAACCCCCTTTAAAACCTATAATTTCAAATGACTTACGTAGTGTATTCATCGGTGGCCTCCCTTTAAAGAAGTATCCAACTAGAGATCTCTTATGTTTATCCGCCAGTATGTTAACATCTTCCTCCGAGAATGAAACTGTCGGCATTCCTTTGTAACGAGAATTTGTAGCTTCAAGAGTAGCATCTTCCTTATTGAGCAACACAGAGACGAACGATCTCTTACCCCCATTCCAAATGTTTCCTGCCGCTGGCGGTGGCTGTGCCGATGACGGCAGCGCCGCCTTAGGTTTAGTTTTCTCGCTCATGAGCTCTCTCTCTCTCTCGTCAGGCCTTATGGTGCCTTCTGGGAGTTTTATAAAAAGTGTACTTATCCAAGAGAAGGAGAGAAGGAATCTTTTTAACAATCCCACACCTCCCAAGTTACAAAATACATATGTGTACTTATATACACTTGGAAATACCCAACCCGTAGGTCATTGTTTATTTGGGAAAAATAACAGTAATCAATGTCCTTGACTTAAAACCCCAACCCACCCATAGACCTATGAGTGTATAGGACTCGTCCTCTCCAAATCAAATAATCATAAGGACACCGCCCGGTCCTGAATTACTAAACAGTAATCTATGAGTTTTGAGGATACACGTCTGATCCTTGGGTACTCCACCCTATATAACCGAGTTTTGAGGATACCACCCGATCCTTGGGTACTCCACCCGACATAACCGAGTTTTGAGGATACCTCCCGATCCTTGGGTACTCCACCCGACATAACCGAGTTTTGAGGATACCTCCCAATCCTTGGGTACTCCACCTGGTCTATGATCTACAAAATATCATACTAGATAGGGTCTATATCATAATCAATAAACAAGACTAAACCAAGTCTTAAGGCCTAAGCAAAATCATCCATGCAATTCATGCATTAAAAATCAACATATAGGCAATATAAGGCCAAATTGGCACCTGTTCAAACCTGACCGGCGCCGGTTCTATGCATGACCGACGCCGGTTGCCACTGGACAACCGGTCAACTCTCAGTTGACCCGCTATTTCAAATCCAATATGTGTCAAACTTAATCATAACATGTATTAAGTTATACAAAACCATATTATGCACCATTTATCTCTAAACATATCACATATATTTTTATAAACGTTTTCATATCACAAATCATGCATATCTCAATAGTTCATTTCATACAAGCCTAATCACTTTGGCTAATCACATGTTTAATCTCATTTAAAAATTATTATGAACACATATAACATTTACTTAGGTAATCTCATGCTTAACCCAAATGTTACAAGATATTAAGCCACCCACTCACCTCAAATGAGCTTTAAGAAGTTCTACCTTTCTTGGTTGAACTCCGGCGAAACTCCGGCGAACTCTAGAAACACTTTAGTCAAGTTCCTAACATGGTTTTATCATCATAAAACCCATATCAACACGAATAACCTCTAAAAGGTTGTTTTCCGGCGAACCGGTCATTTTGGCTTCTAAGTCCTTTCTTGGATTTAGAACTGTTGGGTGTGTCTCAGAAAAACGAAGAAATATTGATTAAATAAAATTAATTAATAAGTAAAATAGTCAAAAGAAAACAGAAAATAGATGGGACAAAGTTTAGCCAGAGCTCGTGCTACGCACGATTTCCTTAAAACGTATTCGTTGCCTCCCACGGTGCTAGGAGCATTGCAATGACTGTTTCCCAGGATACGGTGGGTAACGAACTAACGTTTGAGCACACAAATGAGAGTTCCGGCGAACGGGAACAAAGGTAGAACACTCTGTAAATTTCGGTGTAGCTGGAAGTGTTTTTAGAGCTAAAAAGTACGTGCAGATTGCTAGTGAACGTGTAAGAACGTGTGTTTGTTGTAAAGCACCTGCCAGCTATATATAGGAGGATTTGTTGTGTGTTAAATGGAGCGTTAATGGACCTGAACGTTGGACATCAATGACCAGTCCGTTGGGCATTGAATCGGCCATAAACTGTCCATTTAATGCAGCATTAAAAGATAAGAACGTTGGGCATTAACTTCCGTAACGGCTTGGAGCAGTTCTGGTGCATGACCAGAATACCTCCATCAGAGTTGGAGCAACTCTGATGCTACCAGAATACCCCACCAGAGGTGGAGCGTCTCTGATGCGATCAGAATACCTCCACCAGAGTTCGAGCAGTTCTGTTCGAGCACCTATGGTCCTGGAAAAAATAAAACATTATGGGGAGAAACAAAAATTAAATCGTATCTTTGAATGATAGATTTTCGGATGACATTTGTGTCCGCAGGTCGCTCGCGCACACGAGTTGCGATTTTTCTTCTCCGTTTTCGGGATTTGATCGGCACCCCCCCCCCCCCCCCCCCCGCGCATGAGCCTTTCCCCTAAGGAATCTTAACTCCTTCTAGGTGGGTTCCCTTTATAAAGGGGTGAAAATCCCTTGGGTTTTCCGGTGTGGGATAAATCACACTAGAAACCCATCATTTTCCCAGTTTTTCCATTTCAACGAGTGAACTTCGAGAATTATTTTCTCATTCACCCGTTATCCGTTTTGAGTGTACCATATATCGAATTGTAGCCCTTAACAAGGACAATCCGAAACCACTTTGACCCGACCCAAATTGGAAGTGGACCCCTCTCAAAATATTTCCCCACATTTAATGCAATTTTTAACACATTTTTCCAACAATCCCCCACATGAATGAAAATTGATTTTCGGGACTTAAAAAGACACGAAGATAGGAGGACACGTTATGTTCACCGGATGATCCTTGCATACGGAGAGGTAGGTTTTATCCTTTGAACCTTCTGATGTAAAGACACGTTTATTTACTGGTTGTCTAGTAGACTCGATGTCCTTGAACTATACTGCCGTCGTGTAAACATTGACTTATCTTTACACAAGAACCTTCCAACTTTGTTCCGTTCTCATGGGTGTGCCCGTTTTGGCCATGGGTCACCGTCCTGGTTCTGAAAGAGTTTCTAAAGAACTGAGCTTATACAGTTCTCCTTTGAAGCGCCCCTCTTCTCTCTCACATAGGTGATTCTTTCACGAGTATCTCACATACTCTTCCAATGTTATCGAGTAGATCAACATTTCAGAATCATTAAAGCAAACGGTTTTGCTAACCTCGTGCGGGAGTCACTGATTCAACGAGGAGTGGGTAGGAGTCTGGGACCCCCACAGTGACCATCCTTCGCTCTATAATTTAGTTGTCCCTTTTGAACCTAAGACCAACTAGGTTGGGTATCCACTATAGAACTTTTCAATTCACAGGTTTTAGTCCCATTCCTCATGACAACTTCTCCAACAATTCTCTATCCAATGCATTGGTTAGCGGATCCGCTATGTTATCCTTTGACTTCACGTAGTCAACAGTGATAACGCCTGTTGTTAGGAGTTGTTTAATGGTGTTATGTCTACGACGAACATGTCTAGACTTACCATTATACATGTTGCTTTGTACCCTTCCAATTACTGCTTGACAATCGCAATGTATGCATATTGGAGGGATAGGCTTTTCCCAACTTGGAATATCCTCGAGAAAATGGTGTAGCCATTCAGCCTCTTCACTACACTTATCCAAGGCTATTAGCTCAGACCCCATCGTTGATTTAGCTATTAACGTTTGTTTTGAGGATTTCCATGACACGGCTGCACCTCCCAAAGTGAAAACATATCCACTTGTGGACTTTGAGTCCTTAATGTCGGATATCCAACTAGCGTCGTTATACCCTTCAAGTACAGCTGGATATCTTCCATAGTGCAGTCCAAGGTTTTGAGTTTTTTTAAGTACCTCAAAACCCTTACTATTGCCTTCCCGTGTTCATCATCGGGGTTGCTAGTATATCTACTTAGCTTACTAACCACAAAGGCAATATCAGGCCTGGTACAACTCATTAGATACATCAAGCTTCCAATAATCCTAGCGTATTCTACTTGAGAAATACACTCTCCACGATTTTTGGTAAGGTGTGGGTTTTTATCTAATGGAGTCCTTGCCTCTTGATAATCATCCTTATTAAATTTCGTAAGGATTTTATCAACGTAATGGGATGGGCTTAGCGTAAGACCGTCTATTCCCCTAATTAGTTTAATCCCAAGGATTAAATCGGCCAGTCCCATATCCTTCATGTCAAATTTAGAATTTAACATACTTTTGATAGAATTAATCATTAGATTATTGCTGCCCACGATGAATATATCATCCACGTATAAACATAAAATGACATAGCCGTCTACTGTGCTCTTCACATAGACGCATTTTTCACTTTCGTTTATTTTAAAACCATTAGTTAACATTGCATGATCGAACTTTTCGTGGCACTGTTTAGGGGCTTGTTTCAATCCGTGCAATGATTTAATTAATTTACACACTTTCCTTTCTTGGCAAGGAACACGAAAGCCCTCGGGCTGTTCCATATAGATTTCTTTGTCTATATCGCCATTTAGAAAAGCAGTTTTTACATCCATTTGATGAACTTCCAATTTCCGCTATGCGGCAATTGCTAGTATCATCCTAATGGAATTTATTCTCGTCACAGGAGAATACGTGTCAAAGTAATCATGGCCCTCATGTTGCTTGTATCCTTTGATTACAAGTCTGGCCTTGTACTTATTGATGGAACCGTCAGGTTTCATTTTTCGTTTAAAAATCCACTTCGATCCCAAAGGCTTATTTCCGAAGGAAGATCAACCAGTTCCCATGTGTGATTTTTAAGTATAGAGTCCACCTCGCTTTTGATGACTTCTTTCCACATAGGACCTTCGGTAGACGTCACGGCTTCCGTATAAGTCCGTGGTTCATTTTCTACCAAACATGTTAGAAACTCCAGTTCATTTTCTACCATACGAGTTGGAGCAAAAACATTACGGGAAGAAACAAAATATAAATTGTATCTTTTAATGATAGATTTTCGGACGACGTTTGTGCAGGTCGCCCGCGCACACGAGTCGCGGTTTTCTCTTCTCCGTTTTAGGGATTTGATCGGCACCCCCACACCCCCGCGCGTGAAGAGAGCCTTTCCCCTAAGGAATCTTAACTCCTTCTAGGTGGCTTCCCTTTATAAAGGGGTGAAAGTCCCTTGGGTATTCCGATGTGGGATAAATCACACTAGAAACCCATCATTTTCCTAGTTTTTCCATTTCAACGAGTGAACTTCGAGAATTAATTTCTCATTCACCCGTTATCCGTTTTGAGCGTACCATATATCGAATTGTAGCCCTTAACAAGGACAATCCGAAACCACTTTGACCCGATCCAAATCGGAAGTGGACCCGTCTCAAAATATTACCCCAAAATCACCATTTAATGCGATTTTTAACACATTTTTCCAACAAGAACTACCTTCCAACCCCTTGTTCTACACTTCTAAACATGTAGAACAATTCTAGGGTCCTTCCATATGATGTATATGTCATATGATAGATAAAAAATTTGAGAAAAGTTATTATAAGGTTATTACCTTAATTCTTCACATTTTCCTACTTTTTCTTTCCTTAATCTTCTTCCTTGGACCAACCTTGCTTGAGCTCATTTTGCAACGATGGAGGATGAACTTGGAGCTTCTTTTCTCTCTCTTGGTAGGTCTTGGTCGAGCTAGGGGTGAGGGAGTGGGTAGAGTTGCTTCTCTTGTCTCATTTGTGCAATGAGTGAAAGAAAAGAGGCCCACCTCTATATTATTTAGATGCTCTTCATCTCAATCATTCCTCTCTCATAATGCAGACCCTCTTTGTCAACCTTGAGCACACAAAAAACCGTGGGGTGGACCCCACCCACGTGGGAGGTCATCCCAACTTGTCCCGAAATGTACATTCGGTCCCGAAAGTTGTATTTCTCGGACTGCTTTAATTATATTTTATTTATCGGGTCAAATAAAATATAACACATGTTCCTACTCATTGTAGGCCTTTAGAATGGATGTAAATTCCCCAAATTTAATTTAGAAGTCTCCGAAATTTGTTTCGGACTGTTATCCGATAAATTACCAATACCGGTAATTGGGCCTCGTTTGACCGACGGGTCAACCCTATGCCTTTTCTATGGCCCAACTAAAATATCTACCACCATATACACATTATCTAGACCAAGATGAATATAATATGTGGTCCCGGAATTATCAGGTGGTCCCCTTTCCCGGTGTGGGCCCCATGTCCAATTTACTATTCACAAAAAAGAATTAACAAAAATTTACAACCTTGTAAATTCATAATTCATTCCTCAAGGTTTATTACATGATTTACTAAAAAGTAATTATACTCTGGGACGGTGTTACACCAACACACGACCCAAAGGATTCGAAAGGAAGAAATAAAGATTTAGATGTAGAAACAAACAAGAAGGGCCCAGTAAGAAGTCTTAGTATATTAATTTCGGAACAAAGGCTTGAGGCCGTTCGTTCCTAGCATACAGGGTGTGAGGCCGTTCATCCCTATCCTATGCTACGAGATGATACAATTGCTATAATGCTAGAGTGCTAAGATGCGACCCCCCTACAATGAAATAAATGCTTCTATTTATACTGCCAATGGGTAGTTGGATGCGTTGACGTGGCGGGTTGTGGATCGCTTGACCCCAACCACCAAATCTTATGCATTAAATGCGCTTCCCGCCAGGATCTTGGCTTCCCGCCCAGGGGAGGGGACGTTCGTCCCATGAGCTAGCCCAGTCTTCCTGCTGGTATCCAAGTTCTGCCAGACGAGCATCTTATGCTGCTCCTGTCCAAGGGAGGGGACGTTCGTCCTCATGATCTTGCCTCCTCATCCTGCTGGGATCTTGGCATCCAGCCAAGGGGTGGGGATGTTCGTCTCATGAGCTTGTCTCCTCCTCTTACTGAGATCTTGGCATCCAGCCAAGGGGAGGGGACGTTCGTCCCATGAGCTTGCCTCCTCTTCCTGCTGGGATCCAAATCCTGCTAGACGAGCGTCTTGTGCTGCTCCTGGCCAACTGACCTGCCGACACTAGGATACGTACGTCCCCTAGCCCTGTTGGGGACGAACCTATCCAGAATCCACGGAAAGGTAACTCGTTGTCTTGTGCCTTTTGGGGACATCCGTAGGGCAGCTCTTGAGGGTTTTATGGGCTAACCCCCGTTGGACCATTAACCCAACATATAGATTGCCCTCATTTGTACGACATTAAGTACATGAAGCTAGGGTTAACTAAACTTATGAAATTCACTTATGGTGCTGAAACGATTGAGGAAGAAGAGGAGAAAAGGAAAAATAGAGCAAGAGGTGAAGTTAGATTTGATTATACAGCTCTTAATGATAGCTATGTTACTAGACAGATTCCTTTGTCTGATGATTACATTGCCTTTTCTCCTTCTGAGAAACAAACTGTGTCTAGTGAGGAGCAAGCCTCAACCTCAAAAGTTTCTGAACCATACATTCCAGAGATCATTAAGAAAATTGATGATCTTCACACATCTCTGGAAATTGAAAGAAATGTTTTTAAAGAAGAAAATGAAAATCTTTTAAATGAAATTTCTTCTCTAAAAAGAATAGCCTCTCAATAGACACCACCTCTACCTCCTCTCTTGTTCCTAAAGGCATTTTTTCAAAACCTCCTTCTCAACAGACTTCTAAGTAAAACAGCACATCCTCTCACTCTCATTTGGAAAAACCAAAAGGTAATGTTTTTAATAAACGCCAAGAGAAGAGGATGACCTCGATTTTCAAACAAATTCAAAAGGAGGTTGCAAGACTTAAAATCTTTTCTGAAAAATCAAAATATCTTTTTTCCAAGTCTTGTAGTAATTTCAAGAATAATCATTCTAGTTCTGAAAGTCAGTCACCAAGTTATTTCATAGACAAGTCTGCTAAGTCTTCTACTAATGATTCTAATCATGTGAAAACTCATTCTGATGCTTCTGTTAGCGCAACCAAGCAGTCTAATTCTTCAAGTCATCTTTGTGATGCGAGTGATGGGAAATCTAAACACAAAAGATTTAAAGTTTCTACCTATGATGTGTGTGATGATGTTCAACTGAAATATCCCCTCAAGGTTTATTCAGTCAAACATTTGAAACGTCTATCAAGGGAGAAAATCATTACTTCACAAAATCATATCCCATCATGCACATGCGTTGGAATTGTTATTGTTCAAAAATGGATCCCTAAATCAGAACTACAGTCATATAGCTCTCCAAAAGCTTCAAAAGAGACTGATTTAGGAACAAAAGTAAAACAAAAACTTCATAATTTGTGTCATGCGAGAAAGGATAGACCCATCCTTAAATGGGTACCAAAGATTTCTTAATTCTTTTGCAGGTGTCCCTCATGTGTGGTACCTGATATGTTTGCTCCACACACATGATGGGAAATTGAGCTGCTGATCAACAACCCTATGGCTTTTGAGTAACTCAGCTCAGAACCCGCACTACAACTTGGCTTCTGAGTAAATCAGCTCAGAACCCGCACTACACCAGTGTTTCTGGATACATCAGTCCAGAACCCGATAGCACAGTAAGGCTTCCGAACACCTCAATTTAGAACCCACACATAAACATAAGACGTATCAAACGTCAAGGGGAAACGATGAAGAAAACTTTTTTTGAGCTTCCAAACAAGTTCAACAAAAGCTCTCAATGCACATATTCAAGGCAAATCATTCTTTAGGGGGAACAAGTGTGCACATTAGGGAGGAGAGTACTGGCGTGTATACTATCTACTAAGTTGAATATCATTATATGCACACTTCAACACCAACACACGCCAAGAACAAACAACAAGTGCATATTCTAAGGGGGTGTTTCTTATTTACTCCTTCTGGTTCCGTACAACGAAGAAAGCACATTTCAAGGGGGAGTTTAGATCTTATTCCCTATGTGACAAACAACACCACTTGCACATTCTGAGGAGGAACATCATTATTTCCTCCTGGCGCCACAAAAAGTACAATGCGAGGATGCTCTCAAGGATGCATATTTTGAGGGGGAGTTTTCAATTTTCTCCTCCCGGTGAAAAACAAATGACAAGGAATATATACCGAGTGTTCCAGTTGAGGGGGAGCACAGAGAGAAAAGAATACAAAGAGATCTGAGGTTCAAAATCACTAAGTCAAACACCTGAAATTTCTTTAGCCGAAATATAGATCTCGATATCCCTTAACCCGATTTCCCTTGACCCAAGTTTCTAATGACCAAAATCTCCTTTCTCGAAATCGACTCAAACGAGATCTTATAAGCCTAAAGGACTCGAATTCCTTATAACCAAGATCTCACACCTGAAGTCCCTTAGCCTCAAAATCCTCTACCCGACTTCCCCCCTCGCCCAAGTTATTACCTATCGAGATCTCAGCTCCCGACATAAAATCCTAACATGAGACCCAAATTCTCACCTGATGCCAACCCTGAAAACCTTACCTGGTATCACTTAGCTCAATTCTAGGTCTTGAGATCTCAACCAACATCCATACCCACAAAATCATTCCAACAAAATTCTTAACGAGCCCAAATACCCAAGCCGATCCAGTTAACCCAATTAACTTTGAGCCCAAAACCCTTATGGCCTATTTACTAACAGAGATATTTTCCAGTTTTCCAGAAAACTGGAAAACTGGAAAAAGGAAAACAGAAAACGCGTTTACCCAAGAAAGTTGATGCAAAACTGGAGAAAGGAAAATAGAAAACTGCGTTTACCAAATCATTTTTCAAACCAAAAAAATGAGACGTGTCTCTCTTTTCCTTAATGAAATGGAGCAGTGAGTTTTACTAATTTTCCAAATTTGGAAAACGCGGGTGCTACCGTGCCGCTGGAATGAATTCACATACTTACACCTAGTGGTGGATGAGTGGATCAGGTTCCGCTCCAATGTCATTGACCCGGCGGTCCCTAACCGATCCAGTTGACGTCTGAGCAATCCCAGTCCGGTCCAGTCAACGACCCAATTGTCCCGGTCTAGTCTGGTCGATGACCCAGTTGTCCCTATTCGGTCTGGTCCATGACTTGGTGATCCTTGTCAAATCCGATCGATGACCTGGTGGTCTATGTCTAGTCTGGTCATTGACCTGGTGGTCCCTGTTGTAACACTTGAGATTAATTTAAAAGGATTAATAGTACTACTCATACCAACAGAGGTGCATCTCCTTTTAAGGGAGCTCATCATCCAAGAACTCCAAAGTTAAGCGGGAGTAGTCTTGGGGTGGGTGACCCCCTGGGAAGTTTCTAAGGGCACACACGAATGAGAACAAAGTGTGCGGTAAAGGCTCGTGGTGGTTTGTGAGGACAGCACTAGAGGTCTGGAGAGTATGTTGGAGTAACTACCTCGGCCCCTACGGGGCGAGGTGTTACAGGTGGTATCAGAGCAAACAGGGCACGCACGAGTGAGGACAAAGTGCGTGGTAAAGGCTCGTGGTGGTTTGTGAGGACAATACTAAAGGTCTAGAGACTATGTTGGAGTACCTACCTCGGGCCCTAAGGGGCGGGGTTTTACACCTGTCTGGTTTGGTCGACGGACGAGCAAACATGATCCGGTCTGATCGACGACCCGACGGTCCTGATCCGATCCGATCAATGACTCGGCGGTCTCGGTCAGGTCCAATTGATGACCCGACAGTCCCTGTCTAATCCGGTCCATGACCCTGCGGCCTCTGTCCAGTCCACAACCCGACGGTCCCTGTCCGGTCTGATCGATGACCCGGTGGTCCTGTCGGGTCCAATCGATGACCCGATGGCCCCTATCCGGCCCGATTGATGATCAGAAGGCCCTTGTCTGGTCCGATCCACGATCAGGTGGTACCCGTCCGGTTCAATCAACGATCCGGTAGTCCCCGTCTTGTCTAGATAACCACCCAGCGGTCCCTGCCTGGGCCGGTCAATGACCCGATAGTTTAGTCTCGGATTTTAGAAATCATTTTTAAAGTGAAGAATTTTAAAAGAGCCGTTGAGTTGTCCACCAATAGGGAAATGAGAAAAGAATTCTCAAACTAACCGTTGAGATAGACCAGGACCGGCCCATTTCGGTCCCGACTTTCGTATGTGTGGGCCTGGTACCCTACTTTTATTTTGGTATGGGACCGTACTTTCGGTCTTCTGGTCGATCACAAAACCGGGTGAAAAATTTTGATGAACATGTTTTCATATTTCAAAATGGAAACTAAAAAATGAAAACATAAAATTGGAGAGAAAAAACGGAAAATGGAAACAGAAAATTGGAGAATAGAAAACAAAAATAAAAAACTAGAAAATATCTCTGTTAGTAAACAGGTCCTTAGTGAGCGAGTGAAAATTATGAGAGTGAGGAAACATAATTCTAAAATGAATGAGAAAACAATATTCTAAGACAAGTCTGCAACCTCAATTGTGGTAGAAAGTGAAGAATCAATCCTAGTCACTCAAATACTCCGGACAATTCCCCACAGGTACAAGACTTAATTTATTCAGATCCCGGGTAGAAGTCGCTACATCTTGTCCAATAGATCATGCACAACCTTACCCTAGACCACTCATTTGTCTCTCAACAAACAGGTGTTTAATCAAAATTTCACGGGGAACCTCATCATTTATCACTGTCTCCTTCTGAGGCGACTGATATTGAATACAGTGACCCACAACCCCACGCCACTGAACTTTCATTGATCATTTCGTGTCTACTTTTCACACTCCCAAATGTTTATAATTTTCTAGGACACAGACACATTTTTAGAGTCAGTTTCTAGCCTTCAAGACTTGCGAGAACTTCCATAGGACTGATCAATTATGGATGTAGACCGATGATTGGATGGAAGTCCTGATGTTGCAACATAGAAATCACCAACATTTTCAGGCCATTGATGTCGAGTTCATCTCTATAGTAATGCTAACGGGCGTCTACGCGACCCCGGGGGGCTACAAGTTTTCTTTGCATATCATTATGATCATGCCATAATGACCAGAGTGGCATCTACTATGGATGCTTCACAATGATCGGTCGGAAGTCCTATTGGAGCTGTAACGTTTCTATCATTATATGCAGGCCACACATCAGTGTTTTCATTGATGTTGTGATAACGGAACACTCCAATGTATCTGAAATTTTAGTTTTATTTTGCAGAATACAAGGATGAATAAATGAATGACGTCCCGACTCATCAGATCGTCATGAGGGGGAGAGTGGTCCAAGTACATTTAAACTTTCAAAGATCATTCTCGGACACTTCTCTCCTCCAACATACACATCTGCCCACTCAGCTTCACATCAAATGGTCAGCATATACTCATAACTCAATCACCATTTCTCGTTGTCCCACCGACAATTTCTCCACAAAATTATTGACATCAAATAGTCAAAAGACTACATTCTAGAGGAGACAGAGGTAAGATACTCAAGAACTGAAGAAGAAACTCATGTACGCCTGAAACTCTTAAAGTACAGGCATTCTAGAGGCGCCATCGGACTTCATTCAAGCTGATCAAGAGCAACTTCTGGAAGGAAATGACTACATGCAATATTTTGAAGATCCTTAAACCCCCGACATCTGATAACGAATTGCCAAGAAAACAACAAAGGGAGATTGTTAGGATTTCTTCAGGAAGCCTTTCGAAGAAGAAAAGGAAGTTGAACTGCATTGAAGATCAAGACAAAAAGAGGAGTAATTCATCTAATTTCATCTAATCCATCCTCTACATTGCTAAATCCATTAGTATCCGACTCGATTTCAGAAGAACTTTACGCCATTATGAAGTGATACTTGGCTACCGAAAGTCGCTATACAAGACTCAGAGATAATCAACGCTTCATCGACATTTGAACACAAAGGGGGAGAATGTTAGATCATTATTTAATTGTGTTCAAAATAATTGTAATTTATTTTATGATTCTTTGTAAATTAATTGGATTAGTTGTGAGAGAATTAGGCCCAATTGTATGTGCTCCAATAAGACCACACGCCTAAGCTATGCATCCTAATTGTAATAGGTGTTTCGAACCACTCTCTATAAATACATGCATAGTTGGTCGAAACAGCCTAAGTCTCTACACATATTTTGTTCCGCATATTATTCTCGTAGAGCACCTAGATAGATAAATTCTCTCTCCACATATTGTTCGTACTGTTCATCATCACTGAATCATCATTATCAATACATGGTATATGTTGATGTTGAATTATTCTTCTACCGTTTAAATTCTGTCTATTATTCATAGGTATATTTGACTGTTGAATCTGGGCTATGTTCACACAGCAGCTTTCACATCAACCACGTGTTAGGGTACTGTAGATTTTCAAAGGAAATGTTCAAATAAGATTATCATCTATTGCCTTCAATATTGGTCAGCATTTAATGAGTTGTTCTTTTACATCAGTGGAGCTAACATACCCGTTAGTACTGACCCGACTCACGGCTAACCTAGTAGTTTAGGCGTGAAATTTGACTAAAAATCCACTTCTTTTTATAGATAGATAGATAGATAGATAGATAGATAGATAGATAGATAGATAGATAGATAGATAGATAGATAGATAGATAGATAGATAGATAGATAGATAGATAGATAGATAGATAGATAGATAGATAGATAGATAGATAGATAGATAGATAGATAGATAGATAGATAGATAGATAGATAGATAGATAGATAGATAGATAGATAGATAGATAGATAGATAGATAGATAGATAGATAGATAGATAGATAGATAGATAGATAGATAGATAGATAGATAGATAGATAGATAGATAGATAGATAGATAGATAGATAGATAGATAGATACGAAATTACAGACAAGGTTTCACACAATTTCTTATTTTAATATTGGGAAATGTACTCCTCACACCTAGAACAGGCCTAAATGGGATGATCTTTCCCTTCCCTTCTACTTTTAAAAAAAAATGATTTTTAATAATGTTTAAATGCCATTAAATACAAAGCATGTGTGATTTAATTTAAGAAATAATGACTTAAAGTCTTAAATATTATTTCTAGGGTTTTGTTGGATCAAAATATGACTAATTTAGTCCAGGACAAAAAAATGACTTTGAAAAGTTTGGAATGTACAATCCTTCTTGAATTCGCCCGCCCAAACTTTTCCTCTGCCAGCGGACTATCTCCACTCCAACGCCAAAGAACGAAAACGATGCGGCGAAGATGATAGATTGATACGCCTCAGATCGTCGCTCGGATTCTACATCGCCACGTTCAGGTCGCCAACCATCGCACCGCCCACCGTCTCACCCTGCACCTAGAGGCATAGCTAGGGGGTAGGCAACCTATCCCTAGCCCAACCCAAAATTTAAAAATGTCTATATTTTTAGTGTGTAAAAAAATCCGTGTAAAAAAATCCAAAAAAAATCTTTGTACCGGTACAGTCCGGCCCAATGTCTTGGCTCCGCCCCTGCCTGCACCGCTGCTATCCCTTGCATTGTCGCCAGTGTTACCAAGGTCTTCGTCACTGCGCTGCTACCCTGCACGTTTCTTCTTCTTTCTCTTCCTCCTCCACCACCTCTTCCTCTTCCTCCTCCCCTTCTTCTTCTTCTTCTTCTTCTTCTTCTTCACCTCCTCCTCCTCCTCCTCCTTTTCCTCCTCTTCCTCATCCTCTTCTTCTTTTTCTTCTTCTTCTTCAGCTCCTCCTCCCCTCATCCTCCTCCTCCTCCTCCTCCTCCTCCTCCGCTAATCAACACTTCTCCAAAGCCCTAAAACGCGATCGAGGTCCAAATCTGGAGATGACGACGAGAACGGATGGGTGACATCAAGGAAGACGAAATACTAGGTTACGGTGGTTGTAGCAATTGGGTTATGGTGATGGTCGGGTAGGTGAGGGGGGCTGGTAGGGTGGTCGGAGTTGTGACGACTTCAGGGTTTGTGATGGCTAGGATTTCTTACGGGGCAGTGGGCGGGATTTGGGAAAACGGTAGGGACATGGACACTAGGGATGGCGGCGGCTGGCGGCTGCCCCTGGAGAAGGGGCTGGGGTTTGGGAGGGCTGGGGTTGGAGGAGGGTAGGCTACGGTTAAGGGCTGATGGATGGCGGTGGCGAATTGGCGGTGACACGAAATCTGATAGTGACATTCAAAAGTGACAGAAAAATATGATAGTGACATATAAAAGTGACATAAAAATCTGACAGTGACATCATGTTATTGTAAATATGTGACATTCTTAGTCACATTTTCGAAAATCAGTTTTAATTTGGTAATATTGAAGGAATAAGTCCTTAATTTAAAAAGTAGATTTGGATTGTTTAATAAATAATAAATTATAATTGATGGAGTATATGGACCACGGACCCCCGGTCCACAAACTCCTACTACTGTAACACACACCGAACAGACCCAAGAAGCACAGGAGGCCCAAAGAACAGCAGCTCAAGTGTCAAGAAGTCCACGGTGCACATACGGGTGCCTTCATTCCCATGGCCGAAGGATCCAAAAATCTCACAGGACGGCTAATCTTATGCATACAAACCTACTCGCAGAAAATGGCGGAAGTCAGGAGCCCTCGGCTCATGTATGCCTTCGGCACTTGGGTAGCCTTCGGCTACACAGAGCCCCTGGTCTGAGGGGAGCCTTCGTTCCAGCACAAACATCGGAGATTCCCTTTGGAGATAAGCAACAGCCGCATTTAATGCGGCATCACATCCGCCCACTACATTTAATGTGGTGCACATGCGTATGTCAGTGCCACCCCGGTTGAGGTGACCCCTCCACCGCCAGATTATTGACACATGTCCTTATCTAGCATTTACTGCTGCTACAAATAGCAGCCCATTCTCCAATGTAAAGCATCACAACTTTCCTACTCGAATACACTCTCTCTCTCTCTCTCTTACTTATTGCTCGTACTTCTCTCTAAGTTATTCCCGTAATAACCCCTCGGATAAGCTACCCCCCAAGTACACTATCCATCATTTGGTGCTCTCGTTGAGAGGTCGAACAATCAAGTAATAAACCCTCTCCTCCACCGAACTCCAAACATCTACCAAAATGGGAAGAACCACTCGTGCCCAGTCCAAGACCCTTGAGGACAACAACCTGGCCCTCGGCGAAGTCGACGCCCCCGGAGCCTCCAACAAGGCTCCCGAGGGCAGAGTCATCGCTGGGATGGAACGGGCTTCTGTTGATATACGCCTTCAGCTCCAGCAAAATGCTCCTGATGCCCTCCTTGGCATCGAAACCCAAAGGAGGGACCGAAGCGAAAATCAAGTGAGCCCCTCGGTCCTCACCATTGACGTACAATCGGCGTTTTCTGCCTTCATCTAGACACTCACCCAGAATCCAGGGGCCTTCGGCACTCTGGTGCCACTTCAGCCACATGTCGGGGAGAACGTCGTTCCTCCCCCACCTCCGCCCCCCTTCGTGATCCCTATCCTTCGGTTAAGGAACAACGAAGGGGTCATGGCCCAAGATACCGCGTCCCAGGAGGTCCAATCCCGGGACCAGCGCGGTATGAACAAAGAGAGGCCTCGGACCTCCGCCCTCGATAGGCTCGGAGGGGTGCAGGATCGCCGAGGGGTCAAAGACCGCCTCGGTGGTAAGGCACTCCAAATACCTCAAGACATGGGGGGGTCCGTATCGAGGGCAGACGAGAGGCGTCCCCCTCAGGACAAAGGAAAGGCACCACTACACGCCGATGACGCCAGACACCAAATCAACCAGGCTCCCTCAGCCCGCGTGCAATCTCTGGGGCGGAGCCAATGCCGAAGGACCCCAGGGATGACATCATCGAGGCCCTCCAACGCCGCCTTGATGAAATGGAAACCCGCCAAGCGCACACGACCATTTCCGCCTCACAGGCGGACCCCAAATACGCCACCATGCTGGCCAAGATGGAGGTGATGCAAAGAAAATTTGTCGAGGGCTCCGGGGTACCCGTCATCCAACTCCTGACAAGGACGCCATTTAACCCAAGGGTATTGGCGGCCCAGATCCCAAGAAAATACCGAGGGCAACCCATCAAGCCCTACGAAGGAAAAATTGACCCCCGGGAGCACTACAGCAGGTACCAAAACATCATGATGATGATGGGGGCGTCAGATGAATATTTGTGCCGTTGGTTCCTTTCCACCTTGGAGAGACCGGCGTACAAATGGTTCAACCGATTGCCCGAAGGCAGCATCGATTCATGGCAGGAACTTGCCCAGCGTTTCTTGATACAATTCGCAGGAAGGCACGGGTCCAAGAAGCACTTCTCCCACCTACTTACAGTAAGACACCAGAAGGAGGAGACCCTTCGGGATTTCCTTGAGCGCTGGAGGCTAGAGACAGACAAAGTCGACGTGGGTGACGATGGGACCCTTATGGCCCTCCTACAGACGGTCCTCCGTACCGGCAATTTCTAAAGAAGCCTCATTATCGAGCCTCCTCGCGACTATATAAAGGCCCTCCAGCGGGGAGACCGATACGCGGAGGCTGAGGAGATTGAGAGGTCCCATCGAAACCCCGATCAACGACACCCTAGGATGGACGACAGGAACAACCGAGGGGCGGGGGCTCCCTTCCACCAGTCCAAGGGACAAGCGCCCTCCGGTGATCGCCCCCGGCACGGCCAAGGCAAGTCCGGTGGAGGTTACAAGAGTAACCCGAAGGCTTGGGCACAGCCCATCCTCCTGGAGCACCCTCAGACTCCCCTCACGCAACCCATCAGCGTCATCCTATATTATGCCGAAGAGAGGGGCCTCATGGAGCGCGACTCCCGCGCACCCCTAGAGGTATATGCCGTCAACCCCAGTGAACCATACTGTCGCTTCCATCGTAACCAAGGGCACAGGACCGATGACTGTCACCAGCTGAAGACAGCCATCAAGAGGTTAATACAGGCGGGCCACATGTCCCAATTTGTTAGGGCCCCCCAACATCAAGGGCCCCCACGAGGGCCACCGACGAGGGCAAATGCTTAGATCAATCCAAACACCATCCCCCTCGGTGACCCAAAGGGTAAGAAAAGGGCTATCGGGAATCTTGACGAGGAGGAAGAGTACCACCAGTACCAGGAGAAGAAGCGCCACATCCATATGATCAACGGAGGCAACACCGGGGTGACTCCACGAGTCAAAAGAATAAATGGGCGCAAGCCCTTTACGTGGGGGAAGTCACTCATATGCCCCCAGTGAAGCGGCTGAGGGAAGAACCCATTGTATTCACCAACGCCGATCTCCCTCCGGTTTCCTCTCCTCACAGGGACGCACTAGTGATCCAAAGTGAGATCAACAACACCATCATCCACAAAACTTACGTTGACCCGGGCAGCTCCATCAACATAATGTACCTCAGCACATTCAAGGATCTGCACCTAGAGAGGGAGTCCCTCCGGCCCATCCGGACCCCCTGTCCGGCTTCACCGGAGACACTATTGATTCCGGGGGGTCATAACCCTCCCAGTGCTTTTTGGCAAGGGCTCCATAGAGTCAGGCTCAAAGTGGAATTCGTCGTCGTCAACATCGACTACGCTCACAAAATTATCCTCGGCCGACCCACCCTCGAGGACCTGGAGGGAATCATCTCCATGAGGCACCTATGCCTTAAGTTTCAAGCTGAAGGGGGCATTGGGTACTCAGGGGGGGACCAAAAACTCGCCCGCGCCTGCTACCTCCAAATAACAAAGAAGGTTAGTTAGACCGAATTCCGTGTAGACACCATCACCGGAAGAGCAGAAGAAGAGGAAAAGAGGCCGAGGGCAGAACCAGCCGAGAAAGTAGAAGACTTTGCGCTCGATCCGGCCAAGCCGGAGAGAGTCGTGAAGATTGGAGCCAAGCTCCCTGAAGATTTAAAGACCAGCATCATCGAAGCCCTCCACGCCTACTCTATTGTTTTTGCATGGGGGTGGAGGATATGTCGGGGATCCACCGAAGGGTCATCACTCACCGCCTGGCGGTGGACCCTTCGGCCAAACTGGTACAACAGAGAAGAAGGCCCCTCTCGGCCGAGAGGAGGGACTTCGTGAAAAAGGAGATCGACATGCTCCTCTCCATCAAACACATCCGGGAGGTGAAGTACCCTTCATGGCTGGCCAACGTAGTCCTCGCGCAAAAACCACCCTCCTTCCGCATGTGTGTGGATTATACGGATCTGAATAGGGCATGCCACATGGATCCTTTCCCTCTACCGAACATTGATCAGTTGGTAGATGAGACAGTGGGCTGTGAAATCATGTCATTCCTCGATGCCTTCCGCGGGTATCACCGGATTTACATGCACGAGGAAGACGCGGAAAAGACAGCTTTCATGACACCCGAAAGCATCTTCTGCTATCTGGTTATGGCCTTCGGCCTGAAGAATTCAGGCGCCACGTACACTCGTATGGTGGCCAGGGTATTCCAAGCCGTCCTAGGGCGCACCATGGAGGCATATGTTGATGACATGATCGTCAAAAGCAAACGATCAACCACACACGCCGAGGACCTCCAGGAAATATTCGCCATCATGCAAAAATTCAACCTCCGGTTGAACCTGAAGAAGTGCACCTTCGGTGTGCAGGGGGGAAGTTCTTAGGCTACATGGTAAGCCGAAGGGGCATTGAGGCCAAACCCGAAAAGATCCAGGCCATCATTAACATGGAGCCACCACGCAACGTGAAGGAAGTACAAAGGCTAACAGGCCGCCTAGCAGCCCTCAACCGCTTCCTATCCAAATCAGCGGAGAAATCCCTTCCCTTCTTCCAGATCATGTGGAAGACCGCCGGCTTCCAATGGACTACTGAGTGCCAGGTGGCCTTTGATGAGCTGAAACTATATCTGTCTTCACCCCGTGTGGTCTCCAAACCCAAGGTGGGGGAAACCCTATATCTCTATCTTGGAGTCAGTACTGCTGCCATCAGCTCAGTCCTTATCCGGGAGAACTCGGGTACTCTCCCGTGGATTACTCAGGTTCTGCTCCCTATATCTCTATCTTGGATGCCATCTTCTATGTTAGCAAGACCCTCAGGGAAGCAGAACTCAGGTACTCTCCCGTGGAGAAGACGGTGTTGGCCATTGTTTGGACCGTCAAAAAGCTGAGCCATTACTTCCAGGCGCATCCGGTCTAGGTCCTGACACACCAACCCATCGGCGCTTTGATGAGGAGCCCCACCAGCTCCTCCCGAATGGTGAAATGGACTATCTTCCTTAGTCAATACAATATTGACATCTGTCTGAGGCCCGCCATCAAGGGCCAAGCCCTGGCAGACTTTGTTACGGAGTGCAGGACAAGATCAGCAGTGGACGAAGAGCCCCCAGCACCTTTGAATGAGTGGTGGACTATATACACTGACGGCTCCTCGGCTGCCAAGGCATGCGGGGGAGGCGTGGTCCTCATTACACCCGAAGGCTTCCGGGTCTATTATGAGATCTGTTTCTCCTTCAAAGTATCTAACAATGAAGTAGAGTATGAAGCCCTCCTCTGTGGCCTTCGGCTAGTAGCAAATCTGAGGGCCAAACAAATTCACGTCAAGTGTGACTCCAAGCTTGTCGTGGGCCAAATTTCAGGAGAATATGAGGCAAAGGAAGGAAGAATCAAGCAATACAAAGAGGCAGCCAGGGAATTGCTTAAGGTATTTGAGGCGAACTCCCTCACTCAAATACCGAGAGCTCAAAATTCCGAGGCCGATATCTTGTCCAAGCTCTCTGGTGAATCTCCGGAGCACCTCTCCAAGATCGCGAGGATTGAAGAACTTAGCCTCTCAAGCATACACGTGAGCCCCGTCATGAACGTACAACAAAGGCCTGAGGACTGGGTCTCGGATATCACCAACTTCATCACCACCGGGCAACTGTCCGAAGATGAAACCCGCGCAAAACTAACAAAGTTGAGGGCCTCCAGCTATGCCCTTGAAAATGGAAGGCTTTACAAGCGATCATACAACAGCACGTTGCTCTGGTGCCTTCATCAGGATGAAGCCGAAGTTGCAACTTGCAATGGAGGAAGTACACAGTGGCACTTGCTCAGCTCACCAGGGACCCTTCTCCATGTCCCGAAGGCTCATAGTCCAAGGCTACTTCTGGACCACAATGGCCCGAGATTGTGCGGATCTCGCCCGAAGGTGTGCCGCCTGCCAACACTTTCAGAAGGCTCCCGGTAGGCCAGAGGTCAACTATGCCCCCATCAGCACAACAATACCCTTCTCCAGATGGGGTATTGACCTTGTAGGCCCACTGCCGAAGGGTACCTCCAACAACAGGTACATCATCGTCGCCATTGACTACTTCACCAAATGGGTGGAGGCTGAGCCCCTCGCCAGCATTACCGAGGCCAGGTGCTGCCATTTTGTCCTCAAGAACATCCTCACAAGGTTCGGCGTCCCCCAACAAATCATCTCCGACAACGAGACTCAGTTTGAGGCAGCCCCCTTCTGCGTCCTCCTAAAGGCATGGGGCATCAAACACACTTTCTCATCCGCTGCCTACCCTCAAGGCAACGGCCAAGTGGAAAACGCCAACCGAACTATGCTGGAGGGCTTGAAAAAGAAGCTGGAGGCCGAAGGAGGAGGCTGGGTAGAAGAGCTCCACAACATCCTATGGGCCTGTCGCACCACCCATAGGCGAGCAACGGGTAAACTACGTACACTAGTAGAAAACAGGCTTATAGTGACACTTTGTTAGTGATACTTTTTAATAAAGTGTCACGAAAATACGACATATCTTTTTTACGATGTAAATGTGTCATTAGTTTCTGACACAATAATATCAATATCTGTGACACCGTCCCCGAGCATGTTTACTTTAGTAAATTATGTAATCAACCTTGAAGGATGATTTATGAATTTACGTAATTGTTAAATTTTTATTATTTCTTTTACGTGAATAGTAAATTACATGTGGGGCCCACAGCGGGAACGGGGACCGCCCGATAATTCCCGAATCACATATTATATTCATCTTGGTCTAGATGACATCTATAGGGAGGTGGATATTTTAATTGGGCAATGGGACGGGCATGGAGTTGACCGGTGGGTCAAACGAGGCCCAATTATCGGTATTGATAATTTAGCGGATAACAGACCGAAATGAGTTTCGGAGACTCCTAAATTAATGTTGGGGAATGTACATCTATTCTAAAGGCCCATAATTATTAGGAACGCGTGATATATTTTGTAAGGAATAAATGTATTTAGATTTTGATGATGCTAGGTTTATTAGAATTTGAAAGTACCCCATTAGAAATTGTGTATTAGAATTTCTTTTGTAAGTTTTAGCTTAGTCTGTCTGCCAGAGTTCCATCTTGCCTCTACCAGAGTTGCTCCCAGAGTTGCTCACCAGAGAAGCCATCAGAAACTGGTTATCAGGAAGATACCAGAGTTGGCAACAGAGACGGACTTCAGAGATTGGACCAGAGAACCTCTTCAGACTCTGCTAAATCCACCAGATTCCGGAAGCCCTTCCAACGGTCGTTAAACTAACGGGAAATCCCCTAACGGTTACAAACCTTTCAACGGAAGCATGGCACTGTACACGCATTAAATGCACATTTAATGTTGTACGTACGAAGAGATATTTAAAGCTGATGATTGACCATGCGAGTATCTTTACGCCCCCAAAATAGCAAGTCGGAGGACCAAACGGTCAAGTCAACAGTACATGCATTTAATGAAGCTGTCTTCTACACTCCAACGGGAAGACTGCTCCCAGTATAAAAGATACACTCTAAAGAACTAAGAAAAACAACTTTGCCAAGATAAATTTGCGTAAACAACCTTCTTGAGATTAAAACTTCATTCTCAGACAAGAAAAGGCTCCAGTTGGAAGATATACTTTCCTATCCTTTATCCAACTAGCAAACTGCAAAGTTACTCAGTTCTTCAACACTTCGAAAGCTTCATATACCTATCCTTTGTGAAGAAGCAACGTTGGAGAAAACTGATTTTATATCAAAGACTTCTTGAAAAAGAAGGGACGTCTCAAACTAGCTGGAGTAAGTGAAGTGGGGATACTTCAAGAGACTCAGTGAAACGAGATCAGCCATCAGGAAGCAGGACTGCATCCCGGGTGGCAACTAGACTTGAAGAAGACGAGGAGTGCTTCTTATGCTCTAGGGACTAAGGCGTTGTAAACTGTTGTTTTTACAACCTTAGTGGAACAGTGGACTAGAGGAACAAGTTGTTCCTTGAACCACTATAAAAACCCCGGTGTCATTTACTTTAAGCTTTTAATTCCTGCACTTAAGATTCTACTGACTAACTCTTAAGGTTGGACTCTGTGTCCAGCAGATCTTCCTTCAGAGTTATCAGAAAGGCACCTTGCCTTAGCTTTCTTCTAGAGGCTACCCGGACAGAAACTTATCCGCTGCCTGGTCTAGTTCTGCCATCAGAACTTGACCATCTCTGTCACCAGATTTGGACCATCTCTGTGAAGTCAGACTTGACTTGGAGAAAAGTTTAAATTCCTAAAACAGTCTATTCACCCCCCCCCCCTCTAGACTGTTTCCATTACAAACGGGACCAACAAGTGGTATCAGAGCCTCCTTGTTCTTGTAATCTTTTAGGTTACTTACTAAACAAGAGATCCACTTGTTTTAGCCTCTTTAATCTCATATTATGGATAACACTCTTTCAAAGAATCTTATGTTCTCAGTAACAAAGTTTGATGACTGGAGGATCCGCATGAAAGCTCACCTCTGCGCACTCCATGACGAAATGTGGGAAGTTCTTGATGCAGGACCTTTCACAGAGTTCACCAAGGTCAACCCTGAATACATCACTGGTAGTGGTCAACCCCAGATGATCACCAAACTGCGCCATGAATGGTCTAATGAAGAAAGGAGAAAGTACAACCTTGACAACATTGCCAAGGATATCCTCTACAAAGCCATTGATGACAAGTACTTCACAAGGATCAAGAAGTGCAAATCTGCCAAGGAAATCTGGGATACTCTCACCCTGATAGGAGCTGGAGATGAGCAAGAAAAGGACAACAAACTCACTATTGCCATGAAGAAGTTTGAAGACTTCAAACTTCTACCTAAAGAATGCATAACTGAGATGTATGCACGCTTGCTCACCCTCACTGCTGAGATATCAGAACTTGGGAAGGAACTTACTCCCAAAGAGATCAACTTGAAGGTTCTCAGAGGTCTACCTTCACCATGGAAGATGAAGGTCACTGCCATGAGAGATAGCAAGGATCTCAGAACCTACAGCACTGAGAAACTCATCTCTGATCTCAAATCCTATGAGTTTGAGATGAATGAAGAGGAGAAAGAAGAAGTTGAGGACAGAACAACTACTGCCCTCACTGCCAGCACCTCTCAGGTAAATAATTTTGACCCTTCTATTCTTTTAACTGACGAGTATATGGCGGCTTTTGCTAGGAAGTTCAGGAAATTCTTAAAGCCGAAGGATAGTAGAAGTCCACACTCTAGCACAAAGCCACACCAGAAGTCCAAACCATCAGAAAGTAGTGGAGAGCTTCTCTGCTACAACTGCAGACAACCAGGGAACTTCAAAGTCAATTGTCCACACCCCATAGTCTCCAAAAGGCAAGGCCAGAAAGGAGAAAAGAAATACGAGCACCGAAGAAGGAAAGCACTCATCACTGAACAACCAGAGAAGGACCCCCTCTCTGAGACAGAGTCCAGCTCGGAATCAGAATCTGATGAAGCATTATGTTGCGTGGACACAGAAACTGAAGACCTATGCCTTATGGTTCAATCTGATGATGAGGTATCTTCTACTTCCAACTCTAGTTTTTCTTCGGTAGGCAGAGCCTTTGATTCTTATTCAATGTCAGAATTTTGGGAAGAGTTTCAAGCCATACAAACCACTTATTCTTCTGTTAAAGAAGAAAACAGTAAGCTTAAGGTTGAAATCCTTGACTTAAGAAGGAGGTTGAGATCAAAATCAATCTTCTAATTAAGGAAAGAGATCAGCTGGAAGCTGAAAATGTTTCTCTTCTAAAGAGAATAAGAGAGATAGAGCCTCTTGAGATTAAGTACAAAGCTTACCAGAAGGCCCAGTCTTCCAGGGAAAAGATTGTACTTGACCAACAAATTGGCACTGGTTTTGGTCTTGCTTATGGCTTAACAGAATCAGGTGAGCCTTCTGTAATGCCTAGCACCAGAGTTGCTAAGGCAGACAAGGTCATAGTGCCACTGATTTCTAGCCCCATTTGTCAGGCTGGTGTATCTGGCACCAAGGTTATTCATGAGAATGTCAGACCAGAAAAGGAAAAGATAAAGGTTCAACAGAAACCCATTTTAAAAGTTAATGAACCTGGCAGAAGACCTAACAACAGGAAAGATTTTCAGAATACCAAAAATCAAAGACAAAACCATAACAGACAAACTCATGATAATCATGTCAGAAATGATCACCAGAAAGGCAGATATCAAGAGAAAGTTAACTTTAGGCAGAAAAGGTTGGCTGGTCAACTTAAGAAGTCCAAAGTTAATCGCCCCTCTGATCTTGATAGTATATGGGACTTCTACCCAACTAAAAAGGCTATGCAGAAGTATGTAAACCGGAAGCATGATCCTCACAAGCATCTGCCCAAAGTGAATCACACTTCCGTTTACTATGACTACCAGGTGGACAATGGGTATCACCCACCAAGGTTTCACTTGATGAGACCAAAGTGGTACCGGCTGCCAAGACTGCATAACCCCCTAGGACCCAACATTGCTTGGGTACCTAAATCTTCCTTTTAATTTTGTAGGAACTGTGTGCTCGAGCCATCTCTGAGCAAGATTGGTACATTGATAGTGGATGCTCCAGGCACATGACATGTGACAAGAGTTGCCTAACAGAGTTCCAGAAAGTCAAAGGGCCTAGAGTTACCTTTGGAGGTAATGATAAAGATGGCCAGACAAAAGGAAGAGGGAAGCTGATAAAGAATCAGATAATCATAGATGATGTCTCCTATGTCAAAGGACTGAAATTCAACTTGCTGAGTGCTAGCCAATTCTGTGACAAAGGCTACACAGTTGAATTCTCCAAAGAAGGATGCTCTGTCAAGCATGAGACAACTAAAGAAGTGGTTCTAACAGCAACAAGGAAGAAAAACATCTATGTAGTTGATTGGTCAACCGCAAAAGATGGAATTTGCCTGATAGCCAAAGGAGATTCAAAACTCAGTTGGGAATGGCACAAGAAACTGAGCCACTTGAATTTCAAAACAATCAACAAACTGGCAAGGGATCACATTGTTGAAGGTCTACCCAACCTTGTATACAAAAAGGAGAACTTGTGCAGTGCATGCCAGAAAGGAAAACAAGTGAAGAACTCATTCAGACCCATTGCTGGAAACCTATCTACTGGTCCTCTGAATCTAATCCACATGGATTTATTTGGACCAGTGGAAACTCCAAGTGTTGGTGGCAAAAGATACACCTTAGTCATGGTGGATGACTACTCCAGATTCACATGGATTATCTTTCTGACCAAGAAAAATGAAACTCTGCAGAAACTGCCATCTCTGCTAAAGCTATTACAGAATGAGCAAAATCAGAAAGTCAAAGCCATCAGATCAGATAGAGGAACAGAGTTCGTCAACAAGGTCATACAGGATTTCTGTGACCAGAATGGTACAATGCATCAACTCTCTGCAGCCAGAACCCCTCAACAAAATGGAGTTGCAGAAAGAAGAAATAGAACATTAAAGAAAGCTGCAAGGACCATGATTGTTGAATCAGGTCTACCCTACAGATACTGGGCTGAAGCAATCAATACTGCATGCTACACCCAGAACAGGAGCATGATTCACAAGACTCATCAGAAAACTCCTTATGAATTATGGAAAGGACGAAAACCCAACATCAGCTACTTTCATGCATTTGGATGCAAATGCTATATACTCAACAATGGGAAGGATCACCTCAAGGTGTTTCAAGAAAAAACTGATGAAGGAACATTCTTAGGCTACTCTAGCACCAGTAAAGCCTATAGAATACTCAACAAAAGAACTCTACTTGTTGAAGAATCTATTCATGTCATGTTTGATGACCTCAACTCAGTTGAAAGCATAACTGAAAACTTGGAGAAAGCAAATCTAGAAGAATCACCTGAACTGGATCCACCAGAGACGGATACACCAGAGTTGCTAACTAACTCTGCCATACCAATTCACCATCAGAATCCCATTCTACAAGGCAAAGAGAGTGATGAAGAATCAGAAGAAGATCAAGAGAATCCAAGACAACCCCTATCTGAACCTGATCTAACTTGGTTAAGAGATCATCCTCCTAATCAAGTAATTGGTCAAATCAGAAGTGGAGTTCAAACCAGATCCACAGCTAGAAGAGAAGCAATGCTTACCTGCTACATATCTCAGATGGAACCTATGACAGTTGAAGAAACTCTTGCAGACTCAGACTGGATCAATGCAATGCAAGAAGAGCTTACTCAGTTTGAAAGGAATAAAGTATGGGAACTTGTTCCTAGGCCAAAGCACCAGAATGTCATTGGAACCAAATGGGTATTCAAGAACAAAGCAGATGAAGACGGTAACATTGTAAGGAATAAAGCTAGGCTGGTAGCCAAGGGATACTGCCAAGAAGAAGGAATAGATTTTGATGAGACCTTTGCACCAGTTGCCAGACTTGAAGCCATCAGAATCTTCCTAGCCTATGCTGCCTTCAACAACATCAAGGTCTACCAGATGGATGTCAAGAGTGCATTTTTGAATGGAGATCTTGAAGAGGAAGTTTATGTGGAACAACCACCAGGTTTTGTCATTCCTACTCAATCTTCTTGTGTCTATAAGCTTAAAAAGGCCCTCTATGGTCTTAAGCAAGCTCCCAGAGCCTGGTATGACACATTGTCCCTTTTCCTGGTGAACCATGGGTTTACTAAAGGAAAGGTTGACAAAACTCTATTTCAAATCTCTGTTGCTAATCATATTCTGTTAGTACAAATATATGTTGATGACATTATTTTTGGTAGTACTAATTCAGAACTGTGCAAGAAATTTTCTCAAGTGATGCAGAGTCAATTTGAAATGAGTATGATGGGAGAACTCAGTTACTTCCTAGGACTCCAAGTCAAACAAGTTCCAGAAGGGATCTTTATCAATCAAGGGAAGTACACCAGAGATCTGATCAAGAAGTTTGGAGTGGAAGGCAAATCATCAGTGAAGATTCCCATGAACACTTCACAAGGGATTGGTCCAGATGATGAAGGAAAGGATGTAGATGCAACAACATACAGAGGGATCATAGGATCTCTGTTGTATCTAACTGCAAGCAGACCAGACATCTCGTTCTCTGTTGGAATCTGTGCCAGATACCAATCAAAGCCCAAGGAAAGCCATCTAAGTGCTGCAAAGAGAATCATCAGATACATCAAAGGAAATCCAAATGCAGGCTTATGGTATCCCAAAGGAGGTAACTTTGAACTAATTGGTTATTCTGACTCAGATTTTGCAGGTTGCAGACTAGACAGAAAGAGCACCTCTGGTCACTGCCAATTGCTAGGAGGAAGGCTTGTTTCCTAGTTTAGCAAGAAGCAGAACTCCATCTCAACCAGTACAGCTGAAGCTGAGTACATTGCAGCTGGGAGTTGCTGTGCTCAGTTACTCTGGATGAAGCAACAACTGAAGGACTATGGAATTCAAGCCAAGGAGATCAAGCTGTTGTGTGACAACACTAGTGCCATTGCTATCACTCAGAATTCAGTTCTTCACTCCAGGACAAAGCACATTGAGATCAGACATCACTTCATCAGAGATCATGTTGAGAAGAAGCATATCTGTATGGAGCATGTACCTACAGAGGATCAACTTGCAGACATTCTAACCAAGCATTTACCTGAGGCAAGGTTTAACAAGCTAAGGGAAGAACTGTGAATGATGGATGACCTTCCCAGAGATGCCTGAACCAGAGATTCACTGAACCAGAACTACTTTCTTCTGCTCCAGAAACTCGGATCAGAGAACCTCTATCTCTGATCATCAGAATCTCACATCAGAGAACCTCCCCTTCTCTGACCAGAGTTCCTCAACCGAAAGACAACAGATACGGATGTGGACTTAGCAATATTTCGAGGTACGGGCAAGACCTAATTAACTGAAACGGTCTTTTACCAAAATACCCATGATCGTTACTCTTCTAACGGAAACGTTTTCCGCCCGCATTTCATTAAATGCTGCCTCGAAACTGCCAATATACCAAACGTCCACTATTCCTAACCCCTTTATATCCACCGTCTTCGACCCAATCCCTACTGCATCTTCACCTCTCTCAAAACTGCTTTTGCATTCAAAGCTCTCAGATCCCAAACCTTTCAATCCCCAGAACTTTTTCTTAACCGTCACTCAGAATGAACTTCCTCAACATCAATGATCTGTCTAAGGAAGAAGCTAAGACCCTTATTGCCAACGTTGTATCCGGCATGAAGGTTGACATGTCGTCCCTACCTCTACTGGCAGAAAACCAGAAAAGGATGACCAAGATCATCCAAGGAATGACTGACTCCCAACTTTCAAAAGTTGTTGCTCATCCTTATGAGCACTTCAGCATCAAGGATGTGGCTGAGTTCTACCTCAACGCCACCATCTCCAAGACCGGAGTTCACTCCTCAGTGCAAGGTCAACGCATTTTTCTGAATGCAGATGCACTCGATGAATTCTTTGGAGTTCAACTTGACTCCCAAGACCCAGAAGCCATCAACCTCATTGCTCTTGACTCAGTGGAAGTCTCCACTGAAGGATTTGTTCAGACATACTGCCGTCCGGAGGCTGCCGGACTGGACAAGCTGTACATGAAGAAGTTCCTGTTGAAGAAGGACTTTTAGAAGCTTGTCAGCATTTTGCACCGATGCTTGTGGTGCAAAACTGCCTCAACTGATGAGATGAACAAGAACAATGCAAAGGCAATCTTTGCAGTTCACCATGGCATGAACATCAATTGGGGAGAGGTAATCTTTGGCTCCTTAACTGAGTTCATCAAGAAGAAAGACTCTGAAACAGGTCTTTTCTCAACCAAGATGGGACATGGCCTTCTCATCTCTGCCATTCTCGCTGCCAAAGGAGTTCAACTCAGGGATCCCATCCTAGTTGATCACTCCAAGACTATCTTTCTTACAGCCTCACCAAAATTCAATATTGCCATCTCTTCTGAGCTTAAGAGAGAGGAAAGGCTGGAGAAGAAAAGGGAAGAACAGGCTGCTAAGGCCAAACCTACTTCCAAGAAAGTTACCAAAAAGCCCAAACAACCTGAGCAGTCACAGGTTGTAAGGGAAGTCAGACAGAAGAAGAAAAGTGACAATCTGTCACTACCAGAGGAGGAAACATGAGAAGAGGTTGCACCAGAGTTGCCCTCCCCAAAGGCAACCAGGAAATCTGCTGCCAGAAAACAGAAGCAGAAGAGAAGAAGAAAGTTGGTTGTGCAGAGTGGGGACTCTGACAACTCAAGCACTCAACCTAGGCAGAAGAAGAGGAAGACTAAGGTCATCTCACCTGCCAAGGACTCAACACTTCAGGGGGAACCTGTACCAGAACCTGGGACTCTACCAGAGGATGACCCAGAATCTGCACCAGAGTTGCCAAACTCTGCTCTCTCACCAGAGCGTGAAGCCACACCAGAGATGGACCAAGAAACTGACTTCAGCATCATTCTGCAGAAGCAGTTTGACAGAGTCCTAGCCTGGAGAAGATGGAGAATGGGACCTCTCCAACAAATCATTCAGTATTTTGATTCTTATGAAGAAGAAGAAGCTGTTGTTCTTCACTGGGTAGGCACAGATGATGTGTCAAAATGCTTCAACCTTACCTTCCTGATCTCTGTCCTACAGAAGAAGAAAGACAGATATCAAGGTAAAACTCCTACATCTGACCTATCTCCAGAAAGGCATGTCAAAGCCTTGGAAGAAGAGGAAATGGAAGAATTTGATGCTTGGCTGATGGAGAAGAAAAGAAAGGAATCCATGATCAAATTCCGCCATAGTGCTCTTGAGGAAGGAGAACCATCAACAGCAAACGACATTGCTATTACCATGGAGAAGCTGATCAAGGAGTGGAGAGAATCTGTGTACTCTGAGATTGTTCTTGAGGTAATTCCTTCACCTCCTCCTTCCCCTCCCAAATCTCCTATTCCTCAACCTTCACCTTCTAAATCTCCATCCAAACCTTCTTCCCCACCTCACCAGAAAACACCCCCACTTCAACAGAAAACACCCTCATCTCACCAGAAAACACCTTCACCTAACCAGAAAACCACAACCTCCACCAGAACCCCATCTCACCAGAAACCCAACTCCAGACCCTCATCACCCTGCAAACAACCCTCTTATACCAGAAATCGATCACCTTCACCCCCACCATCTCCCTCACATCAACCTACTACTCAACCCTTAATACCTTTTCCCCAGAACTCACCTCCTTAAAAATCCTTATCTCCATCCAAATCTGCCTCACCTCAGAGATCCCCTCAGCACTCTGCAGCCTCCACACCTAAGAAGAAACCTATCTTCAGGGTCCCCTCTTCTTCCAGTGACAATGATGGATTTCTTACATCCTCCATTGCTGCTGATGAAACCTCCAAAAGGAGAAGGACACCTCCCAGAGTTCCTTCCCCTCCTCCATCCAACAGAGTTCCTCCATTACCTAAAGGCAGAGGATTGGAAATGCCTGGATTTACTTCTGATGAACCCCAAATACCTTTCAACCAGTTTGTGAAATCTGCTGAAGCTTTTGGTGGAATACTGGTTCAAGATCTGAGCAAGATAATAGAATTGAATGATAAGCAACATGAAGAGCTCACCCATACAAATTTGCAAATCACAATAGGATTTCAGCATCTGACAGACAAAGTTGCTGCACTGACAGAAAATCTGCACCACTTCATGCATTCTTCTACTTCAAGGATTGATTCTGTTTCCAGAGATGTGAGCGGACTCAACTCTGTTCTTCACTCGCACTCTCAAGCTCTGCTTGCCCAGAACCAGACAATCAACAAGATATCAGATTCTGTTCACAATCTCCAAAAATCTGCTGATAACTCCTCCCAGAAGCTCAATATCTTACACTCTCTCTGCAAGGAACACCAAGAGCAAGGCCTGGCTCTCCTCAGAACTGACAAGGAAAGATACCAGAAGATGGTGCTCCTAGAAGTCAACACAAGGGACCTTCAATCTGCAGTGGACAAGCAACAGAGTTTGATTGAAGGACTTGCCTCTGTCACCCAGACTCTGCCAGAGACACTGGATGAAATCAGAGATGCTCAAGCCTCTGAGTTCTCAAAAATTGAACTTCTCCTTGGTGATCTTTGTGATGCCAAAAAGGGGGAAGAGACCAGAGAAGAAGAAGGACCCAGCACCAGAGCTCTCTCTATCAGAGAACCCTCCTCTGTTGATCCTACTCCTTACTTTGATGCCACCAGAAAGAAAAGGCTAGCGGTTGCAGGCACCAGACCTCCACCCCCTCCTCCAAGAAGCTCCAAGAAAAAGACTTCATCCTTTTCACTTAATGACTGGATGAAGAGTGGTATGTCAAGACCAGACAGAGTCCAATTTGAACAGATGAGGAAACTGATGACTCCTCTTCAAAGAGAGAATCTGTTCATGGATAGTGATGGACTGGTCCAGATCAACCATGGTGGTTCCATTCAAGAAGCTGAAATGTGGTATGAAGATTCTCAATGGCAAGAATTCTGCAGAAGCTGTCAGAAACTACTTGGACTGCAAACTTGCACCTCATTGGGCTGATTATCAGAATCCGAGGGATTTAGCCTCAATCAGAGCAAAGGTAAATGCTGAACTAGAGAGAATTGACAGAGCAGGACCACAGGTAGATGAAGAAGATCTCTAACTCTCTTTATCTAACTCTGTAATGCGTTACTTTTCCCATCAGATCAATAAGATACCAACTCTGCCTCTCTTTTTGCTTGGCTCTTTTCAAATATCTGTTCTTATTTACTTTCTTGTGTATATTCTGTTATCGTACTTGATTATTGCTATCTGATTGTACCGCGTACTCTTACTATCTTCCTATGCTAAGTTGCCCGCCAAGATTTTAATGAAAAGTTTTTAACTTTATTTTTTTTATGGTGAAAGGCACTTCTCTGGAAATAGTTAAAGGGTTTTGGCATCATCAAAAAGGGGGAAATTGTAAGGAATAAATGTATTTAGATTTTGATGATGCTAGGTTTATTAGAATTTGAAAGTACCCCATTAGAAATTGTGTATTAGAATTTCTTTTGTAAGTTTTAGCTTAGTCTGCCTGCCAGAGTTCCATCTTGCCTCTACCAGAGTTGCTCCCAGAGTTGCTCACCAGAGAATCCATCAGAAACTGGTTATCAGGAAGATACCAGAGTTGGCAACAGAGACGGACTTCAGAGATTGGACCAGAGAACCTCTTCAGACTCTGCTAAATCCACCAGATTCCGGAAGCCCTTCCAACGGTCGTTAAACTAACGGGAAATCCCCTAACGGTTACAAACCTTTCAACGGAAGCATGGCACTGTACACGCATTAAATGCACATTTAATGTTGTACGTACGAAGAGATATTTAAAGCTGATGATTGACCATGCAAGTATCTTTACGCCCCCAAAATAGCAAGTCGGAGGACCAAACGGTCAAGTCAACAGTACATGCATTTAATGAAGCTGTCTTCTACACTCCAACGGGAAGACTGCTCCCAGTATAAAAGATACACTCTGAAGAACTAAGAAAAACAACTTTGCCAAGATAAATTTGCGTAAACAACCTTCTTGAGATTAAAACTTCATTCTCAGACAAGAAAAGGCTCCAGTTGAAAGATATACTTTCCTATCCTTTATCCAACTAGCAAACTGCAAAGTTACTCAGTTCTTCAACACTTCGAAAGCTTCATATACCTATCCTTTGTGAAGAAGCAACGTTGGAGAAAACTGATTTTATATCAAAGACTTCTTGAAAAAGAAGGGACATCTCAAACTAGCTGGAGTAAGTGAAGTGGGGATACTTCAAGAGACTCAGTGAAACGAGATCAGCCATCAGGAAGCAGGACTGCATCCCGGGTGGCAACTAGACTTGAAGAAGACGAGGAGTGCTTCTTATGCTCTAGGGACTAAGGCGTTGTAAACTGTTGTTTTTACAACCTTAGTGGAACAGTGGACTAGAGGAACAAGTTGTTCCTTGAACCACTATAAAAACCCCGGTGTCATTTACTTTAAGCTTTTAATTCCTGCACTTAAGATTCTACTGACTAACTCTTAAGGTTGGACTCTGTGTCCAGCAGATCTTCCTTCAGAGTTATCAGAAAGGCACCTTGCCTTAGCTTTCTTCTAGAGGCTACCCGGACAGAAACTTATCCGTTGCCTGGTCTAGTTCTGCCATCAGAACTTGACCATCTCTGTCACCAGATTTGGACCATCTCTGTGAAGTCAGACTTGACTTGGAGAAAAGTTTAAATTCCTAAAACAGTCTATTCACCCCCCCCCCCCCTCTAGACTGTTTCCATTACAAACGGGACCAACATATTTTATTTGGTCCGATAAAATAAAATATGATTAAAACGGGCCGAGAAATACAACTTTCGGGGCCGATTTTACACACCGGGACATAATGGGATGACCTCCCACATGAGTGGGGGGCACCCCTCGTTTTTATGGGTGCTGATTGACCAAATTAATGGGAATGGGACATCTAAAGGTGGCATATCCGGATTTATGGGGAAGGAAGTGATTGGGGACACAACCACACCCCTATTAGCCCTATCAACACCTCAACTTGGTGTTTGATTGAGGATAGATACATCCCCCTCATTTGAGCCATACGGATAACCCAAAGGAAGAGAGAAGCTCTAGACATCACCTCTCAAAAAGCTCAAGCTTGAAGGAAGCAAGAGGAGAGGAAATCCAAGAAGAAAAGTATAGTGTTTGAGGTAAGAACTCAATGAATATTCTTGTAACTAGTTTATTCTTGTATGATTTTTTAGAAATCATACGGTGGATTAAACCATGAGTTCTACACGTTTAGAAGTGTAGAATATTGTTATAAAGTGGTGTTAATTAACTTAGAAGAGTTGGTGAATCGATAGGAGTCGAAATCGTCGGAAACCGCCACTCCAAAGGAACTGTTCGTAGTTGCAGACTACGAAAGCCGCCCGGCTTTCGTGAAAGCCGCCCGGCTTTCGTGAAAGCCGCCCGGCTTTGGCCCAGAAATCCAGTTTTTCACTTTCAATCGGCCTAGAACGGGGATTGATCGAGGGGCTTAACAAAGGCAACTATTGTAGCACATCACGAGGTGAGGATGACTGACTATATTGCTTATAATTAGTGAGTTAATTTCATAAGATTTCCTAAAGTATTAAAAGTGATTTTCATGGGTTATTAATGAGTAATAATGCTTAAATGAAAATACTATTGATATGAGTAAAAGAAGCATGATATACAAATTTAGAATAAATTGTGTATGATTATGTGGCATGAAAGGAATGACATGATGATGGAATTAACTATGTAAATATTGTGATAAATATACTTTTACTTCATGTATGAAATTCATGAATGGATAAAAGTGATATTTTGATATTGGAATCAAATTATATTTGGATTGGAAAATCAATTGAGAAGAAATGTCAATTTGAATTAAGAACTTGATATGTTCTAAGACTAACCCACTAGTATTAAAATACGAGTCGGGAGAATAATATAATGGAATTAATCCTAAGGGATAGGATGGTGAATAGATTTGCCTTAAGTAGTCTTAAGAGATACTTTAAGGTTGAATTGTATGAACACCAAGGTGTGTTAGGGGTAAGCCTAAAGGCTACCCAAGTGGATTGATTCTAGGCATAGGATTTGCTTGAGAATTGGACTACGAAAATGAATTAGAGTCGGACTCTAGGATTGCATGGAAATGTAGTTGGGCCGAGCCCTTGCCATGTAATGTGATTAGCATGGAAACGTAGTTGGGCCGAGCCCTTGCCATGTATTTGTGATCTTCGTGGAAATGTAGTTGGGTCGAGCCCTGGCCATGAAGTTGTGGTTGGTATGGAAACGTAGTTAGGCCGAGCCCTTGCCATATAATTTAAATGTGTTAAATTGAGTTGAAGGGTTGTATAGAAATGTAGTTGGGCCGAGCCCTTGCTATACAATCGGGACTCTAGGGAACCCTATGGGGTTGGCG
The DNA here is from genome assembly GCA_945859875.1 of Cuscuta europaea. Taxonomy (NCBI): domain Eukaryota; kingdom Viridiplantae; phylum Streptophyta; class Magnoliopsida; order Solanales; family Convolvulaceae; genus Cuscuta; species Cuscuta europaea. The sequence continues at coordinate 2,294,279 of CAMAPE010000033.1, forward strand.
TGACTAGTAGTCACGGGGAATTAAAATGGTGAATTCTAAATGAATATGTGCCCACGGGCCGATTACTTGACTTTATATAAAGCAAGTACGTTTTAAAAAAGGGGATAACCGAGGGTTATGGCCTATAATATAATATCACCCTAGATTGAAGGTCTTTGGAATTGAAACATTGATTATACTTAGTATAGTTGTCATTGTACTTGTCAAATACTTCCAAGTACTGACCTCCCCTTCACGGGGGAGGCCACCTCACAGTTTCAGGTAGGAGCTGAGCTTGCTACCATTGTCTGTGGCTTCGGGGAAATTCTGGGAGAGAAGACGCGGTTCGTGCTTCCTCCATTCCTGTTTCAAAACAATTATAACAATGCTCATGGATATATTTTTGAAAAATTATTTGGGGGTTTGTATGCCCATGTTTGCCAAAGTGTGGCATAAACTCTTATATTAAATGTTTCCACTGCTTTAAATAAATGTTTTACATTATGTTTGTTTATGGATGTACTATGTGTGAATGGTATTCAAGACGTCTTGTATAGTATGGATGAGTTGGACTGTGGTTGACTATTCGTACTGTACGGCGGGTTGTTGACGTGTCCGGCTAGGTCCGGGGTGTGACAATATCAGATAGTGACATTCACACCCTATTTTATTTTCTTTTAACATTATTTTGTCATATTTAACACCTAAAATTTCTCTGGTCTCTTAAAATTTCTTTCGAACCCTAGCACTCCTACCAGAGAGTGAGCTATTCTCGTTGCTCAAGAGGAGAGGGGGCTATGACGGCAAGGGGGCTACCGATTGATTACTGTCGAATCGGCGCCGGATCATCATCCTTGAGATAGGAAGTGTACGGGGACAATCCGTCACTGCAGTTTCAGGGACTCGCAATGGGGATTTCACCGCTACAGTGACCCTCCATGGACGAAGCTTTCTCGTCGTGTCCAACCTTGAGCCGTCTAGAACCAGCCAGGGGATTTCCAAGTGCAGTGCAGAGCTTCCGGCAACCAGGCGCGACGGCTGCAGAGACGCAAATGGAACAAGCCTTGGGTCCAATCCGCTGGTCGGAATTTCTGGGCAACTCCGATTAGTGGTCGTAGCCAGAATCCCTGGCCTTCGAATTGGCAGCTATGGAAGCCCTTCCACTTGCGACATGGGAGCTCAGTTCACTTAGAAGGTGGGAGGCAGAGGTATGTGAAAAAAGCTCTAGGTGATTTACTATTTGCTCCCATTTTAACGGATGATCTTGTCGTTGAAAGCAAATTCTTTCAATTTAAAGTCTTTGACTGTAATTCTGTACGCATTGTGAAACAAAGCAAGGAATCACTTATCTTATGGACTTTGATTTTGCTAGGGTTACTTGGTTAAAAGACTCCATTTTCAGGATTTGTTCTAATAAAAGGACTCATAGGTTGGAGTTGAATAGATCGCTTTTTGGAAAAGGTACTAGCTATGACAACAGTTCACTCCCCCCATGTAGGTCATGATGTAAGCACTATATTGCAGATTTTCCATGTAGAAATGTTGATATTTCATTTTGAACTGCATCAATTTTTGACATGGCATTGTTTCTGCAGGGTTTTATATCTGATATTGCCAACTAGATTGCATATGAGGTGCTATATCAAGTGAGTGGGCCTTTCTTCTCTCTGCCATCAACCTTGTCTGTAATGTTTTAACAAGATTAAGATCATACTTATGACCTCACACAGGGGAGGCTTATCGTTGAGGTCTTATGTCTTCAATGTTATGCAAAAGATGGACCATTTTGCTACAAAAGTTTGTTCTCTTAAAGTAGTTTCACTAAAAAGACTTGCTTTTTATTGGTATATATATGAAGCTTTTAGTTAAAATATAATAATGAAATGTTGAGTGTTTTACACAACTATAGCACTAGAACTTTATATGTCCGCTCTCTAGCCCACTACTTTCTTTTGTTCATCGCTAGTCCACACGTTTTTTCTCTACAGTTTTACCAGTCTGCTTTTTTTATTGTTCTCTATTTGATTGAGATTTTAGACCTTCACAAGTAGCAACCAACTTTTTCTTCTCACACCAAACCCTGATATGCTTGATGCATTCATCTCATTGATGTAAATGAAAATGAATATGAGAATACCCATGTGTTGTGAAATCAGACTCTTTATTCAACTACTGGCTACCATGATACGTGCTGAATCTGAATATAAAAGAAAGACAGCCATTTAAGATCAAACCCTTGCAATTACCAGTTGGCTGCTCGAGTGTCCAGAATAGGCCGTATCAGACTATATGTGATATTGCAATCAGTTTCTATAATATTCCTACCATAGATTGTTTGAATCAAAACATGATCCCTCTCAAGATGCTTCACTTATTTAAAAGTATCCCTGCTTCATAGCTCTTGTTCTGGCCAAATTGTTTCATTCTTTTGTTGTCCTTTGTCCCTTCCCTTAAGCCAATCTGTTGCATATTTTTATAGTTGGTCACATCCAAAACATTGTCTCATAATGTTTCTGTTCAATTTGACAGGCAATAGTTCATCTAATGCAGATCGCTTCAAGCATGTCCAAAGAAAGTTGTGAATCGCTATTGAAGTGAATAAAAGAGGTTTCTTTCTTACTTTTAATGTTTAGTCAATTAATTATATCTTTTATTCCCTTTTTATGCGGTATAGACACTTGAGATCATATTCATAGGTTACAGAGTTTTAAGTTGATGTTGATGCGGATAGCAGCCGCTTCCCTAGTGAATGGTTATTCCATTATCGGTGGGGCAAAAAGCCTGGAAAAGTCAACGGTAAGATAATTTCACAATTATGATTTGTTTAACAGAAAAGGTTTTTTTCACAGGTTATTGAAAAAGCTGTTGAAGTAGAAGCAGATAGCGATCAGTTTCCTAGTAATTGGATTTACCATTCTCGGGAAAAGAAGGATAAAGCTTTTGTTGATGGTTTGGATCCCGACTCATGCTCCACTGTTTTATAGGGTCATGGCTATCCATTTTCCCCCCTCGCTGAGTACAACCTACAGATCAATTGAACCAACTATTACTAAAGAATACTGCTCAACTGGCCTTGCCTTCTGGGTCATTGTCCGTGCAACTATTTTTGGCCCCACCTTGTACTAGATTCAATCCACTGGCTTATTTATATGTGGATTAATTTGCAGTCATCAATTCTTGAAATACCAAGTTACTTTGCAGCAGAGCTTATAAATGCGGGAAAGAAAATTGAGTTTATAAATGCGGGTGGCAGGGTATGTCTGTGTACTCATCAAAATATACATTGGCATTCATCTTTGGCTGGTATTTCACTTGCTATAAGTTAATTGTATTGTTTGTCCCTGTGATTCAGTTTGATAAGTTATTATCTAGTATCATTGAGAAAATGATAAAATGGTAAGTGTTATTTGGTTATCTCTTACACACTCTCTCCAATATGTTATTTGGTTTTTCTCACACTCTCTATCTCTCTCATGCATTGTACTTTTTTTACTAAATTCTCTATTATCGAAGGTGATAAGTGATCTTTTTTAATATTTCTCCAATCATGCATTTTGATATTCTTATCACAGGTGACAAGTTGATGTGAATGGGGAAAAGGGAGCACGTGTTGTTGATTACTTCCATAAAAATGCCGTTGTCGGGGCTTGGCACTTCAAGATTGTTTTATGTCCTATGATTGTAATTTGTGTTTTGTTTTTTGAGTTGTACTTAATTACATTTATGATTTCCGGGGTATGCCCCTATGAATCATGTACATTCATATGAAATCTTGAGATATATATAAAATGTTTGAGATTTTGGTTAATGTTAATGTTTTGGTTTATTTGTATTAATATATATACTAATATAAAATATATATAAAAATATATATATACTAATGAATCATGTACATTGATATTTTTTTAGTGTCACAGAAACTTTTAGTAACACTAATTTGGTATCACTGTAAGGTCTTTTTTCTAGCAGTGTATGTATATATCACTAAAAAGAATGATGCATTGGTATCACAAAAATCCTTGTTACGTATATATCACATATCTCTATGATGTTTATATGTCATAATTTTGTGACACCAAAGTGATTTGTTAACGGTGACACAAAATTTAGCGTCACCAGCCTAACTTTTCTGTGACACTTTCAAAGTTTCACTAAATCGTTTAGTGACACTAATTAAATGTCACTATAAGCCATTTTTTACTAGTGGTAATTACTTCCTACTTTAATCAAACGTGTGCTTAGAGTCATTTAATAAAATTAAAGTAGGAAGTAATTAAGTAGTTAAAAAATAGAAAATAATGAATACAAAACGTTTCAACATTAATTCATAATCATACCCACCGTTTAGAAAAAGTTCAGCAACATTAATATCAAGTTAAATTATTATAATGATCTTTGATAATATTATTAATATGGTGGAATAATTAAAATTGTCTTTTGAGTCATGATAAAATGTCTCAAAGAATAATAATTAAAAACTTATTCATTTGAAATACCCATAAATTTCCAACAATATATATATTTATAATATCTGCATTTTTGAATCGGTGTAATACTAGTTATCTTTCTTTCCTTTCATGCATATGTTTGCTGCAAAGATCTATGTAGGGGTGTGCACCGGTTCAAAACCGGACCGAACCGGACTGGAACCGGAATTGCCATGATATGGAAAGCGAAAACCGGACCGGATGTATTCTGATTTTTATCCGGAATCAAACCGGTTTATCTGGTTCAAAACCGGAACCGGAACGGAAAAACCAATTTCTAAATAAATAATTTTTTTCTTTACTAAAAAAGCTACTAATCATTTGATAAAGATGGAGTACTTATTATTAAAAAAATGATTATTATTATTATTATTATTATTAATATTATTATTATTATTTTCTAAACTCATTTTAGTTAATTTTAGTGAGCAAATATTGGAGTAACTTGAGACTAGAATAATATATATACTATCGTATTAGTTAGTTTTATTATTACGAGAATAAAAATGAATGGATAAATATAATCTTAGGATAATATATATTATAATCATTATGAAATTGATTGCTATTATATACTAGCTTTCAAGCCCGTGCGATGCACGGGCAGTATGTAATTTAGCTAATTTGAAATTTAATTTCTATCGGATCACATACAATGTGTTTTAAAAGAAAAATAAACCTAGTCTAATATAGAGTCTGTTTGATAATACTAAAGTAAATAGAATTAACTTATTTTGCTGAAATTGATTGAATTCTGGTTAAATAGGTGGAATCTTCTGAATCATGAAAAATATATGTGAAATATATTCCTGATGGAGTTTAATCCAACTATGAGAGCTAAATCTACAGGAGCAAATAGAAATTTGGCAGCGTAAGGCAGTGTTCTATTGATCAATGTTTTCGATCCCCTTTAGGAGGTTTACAAGTCATATTTATAGACTAAGGAACTAGTGTTACAAAAGGAAACTGATACAATAAATGCTATTTATTGCGCATTAGTTCGAATATGACTCTTGTAACGTCTTGGCCGTTGTGCAATGATTGCTCCTTTATTCCAACGTTCATGCCGTTAACTCCTGCCAGCTACCGTTCTAATGATAGCGTGCTACGTCAGCCCTAGGAATATCCCAGCCTCACTAGAACTCCGCCTAGGCTCGAGGCTCGCTTTCCAGTCTGGCCTGGCTGAGGGTTCCTCTCGTGGGCTTGATCCCTAGTTAGGCCCAGTGGTTATCTAACATTAATCTCATTTGAGGGCTAATCCCGCTAATGGGCTGCCTCCCGTTATGGGCTGGATTGTATAATTGGGCCATGGTCGGTGTCCATGGTACCATCACGAGCCCCCCTACTCTCTAAAATCAGCGAGGCTGGATTTTAGGAGAGTAAATTGGAGCGTACAATTTCAAATTTGGAATCTTTTGGGAGAATTGTAGTGCCGCTTGCATTAAATGTGCCCGAGTTGACATAGGCCTGCAACTCGGTACAGTTCCCGAGCCAACTTACCATCTCCAGCACTCAAGTGTCATCATTGCGCTCCCAAGCGGTTTTCAAGCCCTAATTTCTTGGCTATTTAAACGCTTATTGTCCCTCATTGTGCTCTTTCGCAATCTTCTTTCCGCTTTAACATTCGTCTTCTCGGTTGGGAGCTTAGGCCGCGAAACCCTTTTCCTCCGTCTTCAAGCTTCATCATGTTAGTTTCCCTGATGTCTTCTTCGAGTTCCGTCCCTCTGCACCATGTATTTCCTGAGGCAGGGGCCATCTCCAACCGGTCCCGCATCCCGGTGGACCAAGATGGGAGGGAGACCCACTTCTTCCTTTCTTGCGACTACACCCGGTAGGTCCCGACCGTTGCTTTAACCGACGCTGAAATGGACGAGGCGGTGGCCCTTGTGGGGCCTAGTGTCGTTTTCTCCCGCCCTACCCCCGGGCAAAATATTTAGAACCCCCTTCCCCTCTTCATTTTGGGGTGCACCTGGCTAGTTTGCAAGTAGGCCTTCGATTTCCTCTCCACAATGCCCATTTGAGTGTTATGGGATATTATGGCGTGATTTCGGGTTAATTTTTCCCAACTACCCACATGTTCATAGCCGGGTTCATTGCCTGATGCCTGCATTTAGGTATTCACCCTGCAATAGATCTCTTCCTCCATTTCTTTCATTTTGTTCGACCTGGTGGCTCTGAGTCCCCAGGGTACCTCTCGATTCCTCAACGGGCAGGCCATCGTTTATTCGAGGCCAAGTCTTATCCCGACTCTTTCAAGGGTTGGAGGCAGAAGTGGATATGGGTCACCCATGCGGATGGGAGGCTGCAATTTGAGAATAGGTGGGGGAAGATGATTCGGAAATGGGCCATGCCTTTTATGTCAGAGGGCAATGCGGAGGCTGCCAAGCTGATCGCCGATGGTGCATCATTTCTGATGGGCCATTACGTAGGTGAGGACCGGGTGGTTGTGCTTACCTTTTCGCCAGGTCAGCTTTGTCTGAGTTGGCGTCTTCTTTGAATTTTTTATTTTCTGGATACCCCCTTTCTGACTTGATTCGTGTTTGTTGCAGCGGGTGAGAAGATGACCTCCAGATTGGAACGACTTGCGGCGAAGGCTGGTGTCACCCCTGGTTCCTTAGTCCCTGTCAGGAAGATCCAGACCCGGGGAAGTACTGGGGCCGCCCCGGAGAAGTCAGGGGGATCCGCCACCGAGGATAGTGTCGGGCTTTTGAATACGCCGACCGTTGACCCTCAGCCCCCCATGATAAGGAGGTTGGGAAGAGGCTAGCACTTCGGCCTATCCCCGGGTCCCGGAAGAAAGGAAAAGCTGTTGTTAAGTCTTCTGAAGATGTTGTTGATGTGGATTCCGACTCGGATGCCCAGTCTCAGGGGGGTGGTGCCCAGGGGGAAACCCTGGGACCCGTCCATTCCTTTCGCCTCTCCATGAAATCTCGTTCTGCCTCTCTGTTCCGTCGCACCGTGAACCCGGTGTCGTTGGGTCTGGCCATCACTCCTCCCCTTGACAAATAGGAGATCCAGGGTTTTTCTCCCCGGACAACCATCTGACGCGCCATCCATTCTCTTTCTGAGGTGTGCTTCGCTGCTGTCTCTACAGCTGCTTTAAATTCTTCTGACTTGCCTTTGCTCATAATTTTGGTCTTGTTGTCTCCAGGCTTTTATCTTGGCTTCCTCAGGCTCCCGTCTCCTAGATGAGGGGCAGGATGACGCTCAGACCATGATGGCCGACCTCAAGGAACAAATTGCTGATCTGGAGAAGAGGCTGGGAGTGGCGATGCAGAGGGGTGAGACGCTACAGAAAAGGCTGAGCGATGTTGAGGCTGCGCACCGTGTGGTGGAGGAGGAGCTGATGAGCCTGGCCCGGCTGCCATCCAGGCCTTCAGGGGGAGCGAGGATTTTGTGGCTGAGGTGGAGCAGATAATCTTGGGTCGGAGGGAGGAAATTGCTTTAGGTTGGCTCCAGACCCCTGAGGGCGAGGCCAAACTGGATGATGAGGGTGCCCTGTGCTTTCAGTTGGGGCAATATGGGATGCAAAAATCCCTATATGATCTTCTTGCAAAGAGAGACCCCTTCTTCTCCGCTCAAGCCTGGGGTTTGCCGGAATTGATGATGAATCCAGAAACCCCTGCGGAGACCCCAACTGCTGATACTCCTGCCTCTGAAGTTCCTCCTGCCAAATCTGGTAATTGATAACTTCTTTCAATGACACTTTAACAAACACTTTTTCCAGGCCTGCATGCCTGCAATGGTTTTCCACCTTTGGGATGGCGTGTAATTGACATCTTTAAATTTTCTCTCATTTTCTGCATATATACTTCGGTGACTGCTTTTTGATCATCTTTGTTGATTGCTTGCTTGTTCTGTATATCGATGCTCATTTGAGGTTCCGGCCTTGTCTGGACTGGTTTCTCCCTTTAGACTTGTTGTCGTTTGGTAGTTAACCTCTGTCTTGAACCTGTACAATCCATACGCTCCAGGGTGGCCCTTGAACCCCCTTACTGAGTTATTTTGATTCACTTGGTCCTTTGTGTATTTGGCCTTGAATTTCCGGTCAATGTCGTCTTTCCTTTGTTAAGGATGACTTTACCAATCCTGGACCCATAGGCTCTTAATAGTTGAGCCAAACTGGGTGGGCCTCACCTTAGGTTACTTAGACCTTAGTGATTAGCCTCTTGATTGGGCGAAGCTCGTTGGCTTCTCCGGTGCAAAGTTAATTCCATAAATTTCATCTTTAGCCCTTTAAAACCTTAACCTTGCGAGAGGTTGTCTTTTCCTGTTTGAGGAAATCAGATTTTGTGTATGTATAGGGTTGTTTAACCTTGAGGAAGGTTGTTTTATTCCTGCTCTCGTCTTTAGGAAGACTAAGTTGAGCTTCTCGAATTAGATGAGTTCGGAATTTATACTTTGTCTTGTTTGCGAGTACCAATTAGGCGTAACCCTCTTTTTTGGCTGATCGAAAGACCTTCGCAATTTATAAAGGACTTTAGTGAATCAAATCATAACTTTTATTAAAAGTTGGAGCGAGGAATAGAGGATTACATGCTTAGTGATAGAACTTCATCAAGTGTTCATGGTTCCACACTCTATCTACCAGTTTTCCCCTAGGAATGCACAGCTTGTAGGTTCCAGGCCCAATTATTCCCTTGATTTTGTATGGGCCTTCCCAGTTTCTGGGGAATTTGCCGCCCTCTAGAGGCTTGCTGGCCGACCTCCTTCTCATGACCAGGTCTCCAATGTTAAATTGTCTTGGTTTGGCTCTTGCATCGTGGTATTCTTTTACCTGCCTTCTATGATTCTTGGCTTTGATGAAGGCTCTATCCCTCTTTTCTTCAATCGGATGAAGCTCGGCCCTCAACATTTCCTCGTTGTTATCAGGATCACAGTCTTCTACTCTTCTGCTTGGTACTAGGGTTTCCGAAGGAGCTTGGGCCTCGAACCCATAGGTCAAAGCGAATGGGGTCTCCCCAGTTGCTTTTCTTGGGGTTGTTCGGTAGACCCAAAGGATATTGTAGAGTTCGTTTACCCAAGTTATTCCCATGGACTCTATTTTCTTATTTAGGCCACTAACGATCGTTTTATTCACATTTTCAACATGTCTGTTGTATTGAGGGTAAGCGACAGATGCCCTGTTGGCCTCCACACCCCACTGCTCACAAAATTCTTTGAAGGGCTCAGAATCGAACTGCTTTCCGTTATCAGTAATAATCTGCATGGGAACACCGAACTGGCAGAAGATGTTTCTCCAGACGAACTTCTTACATTGTTCAGTGGTGATCGTGGCCATTGGCTCGGCCTCAACCCACTTGGTAAAGTAATCAACTGCTACTATCACGAATTTCCGACCTCCTGAGCCCTGCAGAAGGGGGCCCACGAGATCTATTCCCCATCTTGAGAAGGGAATTGCAGTGCTGATCGGGATATACAAGGTGGCTGGCCTGCCTGGATTTGTTTGGAATTTCTGGCAGACCTCACATCTTCGCGCGAAGTCTGCACAGTCCCTTATCATGGTTGGCAAGAAGTATCCCTGTAATATAGCCTTTCTGCTCAAAGTAAATGCACCTTGGTGTGATGAGCAAATTCCTTCATGTAATTCTTTGATTATCGGTCGGGCTTGATCCGGCCTCAGACACTTCAAGAGTACCCCATTGTAGCTTTTTTGTAGGGTCTGCCATCCTGGATAATGTAATTAGGGGCTCGCCTCCTGACTACTCTCGCCTTATCCTCTTCTGGGGGAGCGTTCCGCTCTCGATATATTCCACCAAATCATCTATCCAGCATCTCGGAGCTTGGTCGACTGGTAAGACCTCCAGGTCTTTGGTGCCTTTGATGCTTGGCTTGCTCAATTCATGTATTTGAGCAGGTCTTTGGTGCCTTTGATGATTGGCTTGCTCAATTCATGTATTTGATCTATACGTGTGAGATGTCCGGGAGCATCAGTTGTTGCTCAATTCATGTATTTTCGCATACGGGCTTCCTTGGCCTCATATTCCCCCCTAAGTTGCTTGATGACCAACTTAGAGTCACTTTTGATCCTCAATTTTTGAGCTCTGAAGTGCCTCGCAATTCTGAGACCGGATAACAGGGCCTCATATTCAGTCTCATTATTGGATAACGTAAATGAGTACCTTAGGGCGTGGTAAGACTTGAAACCTTTAGGGGTGATGAGGACCACCCCTCCTCCGCAACCTTTGGATCTTGATGACGATCCATCAGTCATTAGGGTCCACCAGTCTTCTTCTTCGTGGCGCCTTTCTTCAGCTATGTCTCTCGCGGTACACTCCACCAGGAAGTCCGTCAATGCTTGCCCTTTTATCGCAGTTCTAGGTTGGAAGCTCACTTGATACTGGCTGATCAGTAAGGACCACTTCACAACTCGCGCGGTCTTAGTTGTTCGGAACAAGGTTCCCACCCCCAGATCTGACAGCACCTTGATAGGATGAGCCTGGAAGTAAAGAACGAGTTTCTTTGCTGCGACATAGACAACAAGGGCGATCTTCTCCAGGGCTAGGTACCTAAGCTCGGCCCCATAGAGGACCTTGCTCACGTAATAAACTCGCCTCTGGGTGACCCCTTCTTCCCGCACCAAGACGGAGCTCACTGCGCTTTGAGTTACGCCCAAGTAAAGGATCAATGTCTCACCAGCTTCAGGTTTGCTGAGTAGCAGGTCCGACTGTAGGTACTTCTTCAATTCTTCGAACGCTTCCTAACAGTCTTGGGTCCATTGGAATCCATTACTCTTCTTCAGAATTTGGAAGAATGGTAAGGATTTATCAGCTGACCTGGATAGAAACCTCCCTAAGGCAGCCAACCTTCCTGTGAGGATTTGAACTTCTTTGACATTCCTTGGAGGTTCCATATCCAGAATTGCCTTAATCTTTTCTGGATTAGGTTCGATGCCTCGGTGTGTAACCATGAACTCTAAGAATTTCCCACATTGGACAACAAAAGTACACTTCTTGGGATTGAGTCGAAGATCTACCTTTTTCATGATATTGAACACCTCTCTTAAGTCATCTGCGTGGTCACTCGCGTTTTGGCTTTTCACGATCATGTCATCGACATAGGCTTCCATGTTCCTTCCGAGTACTGCTCAGAATACCTTGGCCACCATACGCGTGTAGGTAGCCCCAGAATTCCTCAACCCAAAGGCCATCACCAAGTAACAAAAAACTCCCTCAGGGGTGATGAAAGGGGTCTTCTCTGCATCGTCAGGGTGCATGGAGATCTGATGATATCCCCGGAACGCATCCATGAAGGAGAGGAGCTCACAGTCGGCGGTCAGGTCCACGAGCTGATCTATGCTGGGAAGAGGAAAAGGGCCCATTGGGCAGACCTTGTTTAGGTCCGTGTAATCTACGCACATCCTCCAGGTGGGTGGCTTAGGAGCCAAAACCACATTGGCGAGCCACTTCGGGTATTGCACCTCCTGTTGGTCTCGGTTGTACTGGATACAGTCTAGAAGGGGGTGAATAGACTGTATTGGTTTTTAACTTTTTCAAGCTAAGTACCAGATTTAACAGAATAGCCTGTTCTGTTGGCAGAACAGACTGGCAGCGGATGGGGTTCTGGTAGGGAGTTCTGTTAAAAGCCTCAGAGAAGCAAAGGCAGTAGGCCTTCTGTTAACTCGCAAGACCAGTTCTGCTGAACACAGATACCAAGTCTTTGGGGTCAAACAGTTCAAATAAAAATTATGAATGAAAAGCAGTAAGTAGATGACACCAAGGCTTTTTATAGTGGTTCAAGGAACAACTTGTTCCTCTAGTCCACTGTTCCACTAAGCTGTAAAAAATTCCGTTTACAATGCCTTAGCCCTATCACTTAAGAAGCTCTCCACGTCTTCTTCAAGTGTAGATGTCTTCTTGGATGCACTTCCGGCTTCCCTAAGACTGGTCCTTTCACTGAGCTTTCCCAAAAGTATCACCACTTCACAGCTCTAGGTACTTGGACATCCTTCTTGTGAAAGAAGAGGTTCTATTTAGAACAGGGGTTCCTCCAACTTGCTTCGTTACAAAGAGTTTGTATGTGATGAGCTTGAAGAGTTGAAGAACACTTGGAACTTTGCTTGAGTTGGAAATAAAGATTTTTCCAACTTCTGCCTTCTCTTGTAGAGGATGATGAAGTGTTAATCTCAAGGAGGCTTTTTTTTTGCTTTTAAGGGTTTGAATTTCTTGTATGCAGAGTTGTAGCAAAGGTTAGCAAAATTGCAAAGTTTTGTTTTTTGGTTGTTCTTCGTAGTGTATCTTTTATACTGAGGTTGTCTTCCCATTGGAGGAGAAGGAGGACAACTGCATTAAATGAGCGAGCAGTTGACTTGACCAGTAGGACCCGGTAAAGTTGGCGGGTTACTATTTTGGGATAAAGTAATCCTGACATTGCGGCCAATCATCTGCAATTACTCTACGGAGCATGGGGAGCATTAAATGTGCATTTAATGCGTGTACTGTAGCGTTTCCGTTCAAGTCTCCTAGCCGTTGAAGGAATCTTCCAGTTGATTTCCCGGCTTTGTGGAATTCTTCTAAGTGTCAGGCCTTCTGGTGTCTTTAACAGAGAGTTGATCAGAGAAGGTCTGGAGCACTTCTGTTGAGAGGATATCTAACAGAGAACCAGGAGGGTTTCTGTCAGGGTAAAGGTTAACAGAGACCCTGAGGTTTTCTGTTCTGAAGCAGAGAACCAAGGGTCCTCTGTTCAACTAATGCCTTATCAAGGGTCTTCTGCCCTTGGAGGCCTTCTGCTTTGAAGGTCTTCTGCTTTGTAGGTCTTCTGCTTTGTAGGTCTTCTGTTCTTGGAGGCTTTCTGCTAAGTCGATTAAGCTAAGAAATTTACAAGTGAAAATTCTAATACATTAAGTCTAAAGAGGGGTACTCTAAAGTCCTAATTAATCTAGCATCATCAAAATCTAATTACAAATATTCCTTACAATTTCCCCCTTTTTGATGATGCCAAAACCCTTTAACTATTTCCAGAGAAGTGCCTTCACCATAAAGAATTAAAGTTTAAAAACTTCCATTAAAATCTTGGTGGGCAACTTGGCATAGGAAAATAGTAAGAGTGCAGTACATTCAAATAGCATATAATAAATAAAATAGCAAACACAGACAGAAAGTAAAGAAAAGACAGAGATTGAGGAATTGCCTTACACAGTGTGAGGCAGAGATGTTCTTTTATTAAGGTGGATTACAAGAATATCTGATTACATAATAGTCTTTGCAGCTTCAGCTCTTGCTTGTTCATCCAGTCCTTGTAGCCTCTTTAGCTCTGCATTTACCTCTTCTCTGATTCCAACCAGATTTCCAGATCTCTTATAAGAAGCCCAAACGGGTGAGAGTTTGCAGTCTAGGTAGTTTAGAACACCTTCATGAATATCTTTTCCTGGTACAATGCTGTTGTGAAACCAGAACTCTGCCTCCTCCAGAGATCCACCATGTCTAACCTTTACATGGCCATCATGGTCCAGATATAGATTCTGTTGTTGTGTGGAGGTCATCTTCTGCTTCATTTCCTCAAATTGTGTTTTAGTCATCATCTGAGATCCTCCCAGTCTCCATTCCTTAAAGCTTAGAGCTTTCTTCTTCTTAGTTCCTTTCTTCTGTGGGGATGGAGGTCTAGGAATACCAGCTAGCCTTTTCTTTTGGAGAGCAGCTTCAAAATAAGGAGTGGGATCCACCACTGGTTCAGCAGATGATGAGGTTCTGGTGGTCCTGGGTTTTGGCAGATGAGGGTTTTCTTCCCCCTTTTTGGCATCATCGAGATCACCAAGCAGAAGGGAGAGTTTCTGGAATTCTGTGGCCTGAGTAGAGGCAATCTGTTCCAGGGTTTCTGGTAAGGTTTGGGTGACAGAAGTGAGACCTTCAATCAGCCCCCGTTGCTTCTGGATGGCAGACAAGATATCTTTGTTGCTGGCTTCTAAGAGAACCATCTTCTGATATCTCTCTTTGTCTGCAACTAGGAGGAGCTGTCCTTGAGTAGTATGGTCATTGCAGAGGGTGTTTAGTTCTTGTAACCTTGCATGAAGTACTGAATCTGATCTTTGAAGAGATGTTACTGCCTGGGAAATGGTTGAAAGTGTTGTATGTTGGGAATTCAGTGTCTGATTCATGGCAGTCAGAACGGTCTTGATAGAGTCCACTTCAGTGGAGACAGCATCAATCTTAGAATTTGATGAAGTCATGAAATCCTTAAGAACATTGGTCAGAGTAACAGACATGTGTTTGAAGCCATACTTCACATTATCGTCCACATGTTGTAGTTCCTCATAGTGTTTATCATTAATCAATATGAGTTTGTCCATACCTTCTAAAATCTGTCCTCCAAAGTTCTCTGCTGCTGCAACAAAATCATTGAAGGGTATCTGATTCTCTTGTCCAGCAGATTGAGGCAGCTCTAAACCTCTTCCCTTAGGCAAAGGGTGATGCTCTTGGACAGAGGAGAGAGATTGGACAAGGAGTTCATGCTCAAGTTGAGTCAGAGGGGGGGTCTTCGGTCTCTTTGAAGTAGCTTTGTAGGACTTGCTGACCATGAAGCCATCCATGTCAGAGGAGTCTTCATAAGAGGAGTAGATTGGGATTCTGTTTCTGATTACCTTCTTCTTCTTTCGGAAGGAGGGATTGGGGGCAGTAGAATGTCTAGAATAACCTTGTGGTGCAGAGATGGGGGAGATGGTTGTAGGATCAGAATCTCTAAGGAACCCGACAGGTTTTAGCTGAGCTGCAGGTTGGTGTGGTGTAAGTGATTCTTGCGGAGTGACCGGATGTTCAGACTTGGGAGGTGAAGGGGATTTCTGTTAAGGTGGTGGTGATGAGGAGATGATCTGTTGGGGTTGGTGTGGAATAATTTGTCTTTGAGAAGATGGGGAAGGGGAAGGGGATCTGTTCTTTGGGGGTGAGAACGATTTGCAGGTTGAAGGAGAAGGAGATTTGGAGATTGAGGGCTTTTGGGGTGTGGGGGTTTCTGTTCAGAAGAGGGTTTCTGATGATGTGAGGAGGTGTTCTGTTGGGGGGTTGGGAGTGTATGCACAGAGGGGGATAATGGGATCAGGGGTTCTGTTAGAATAAGTACAGAAGGGGTTGGAGATATTACCTCAAGTACACTCTCTTCAAACACAGAGATCCTCCATTCCTTTATAAGCTCCATCATAGCTTGACCTTCAGTCTTTGGTACAGAAGGTTCTGCAGGAGTAGAAAGGGGCACAACAGATTCCCTTGCCTTCTTGGCAAACAGCCAGGCTTCAAACATATCAATCTCTTCATCTGCGAGGGGCTTCACTGGCTCATCAGAAGGAGTAGAGACCAAGACTGTCTTGCCTTTGTAGTTGGCCTTCTTCTTCTCAAGCACAGACATGAGGAAGTTCATGGAAAAGCACTTAGAGACGTCATCTGTGCCTACCCAGTTATGTAAGTACTTCTGCCTCCTCTGATTCATAGTGATCAAAGTATTGGATAATTTTCTGTAGAGGCCCCATCCTCCAGCTTCTCCAAGCTAACACACGCTCAAACTGCTTGTCAAGAGCTGTTCTGAAATCTGACTGAGGTCCTGGAGTGAGGGGTGTTAGGTGGTCTGGAGAGTGAGCAGCTCCATGGTCTTCTGTCATGTGTGCAGATTTGACAGAAGTCTCAGATTCCCCCTGAGATGTAGCAACCTTTTCCACTGACTCACTCTTGGAGTCACTAGATTCAAAGGTGATTTTCTTCCCTTGCCACAGAGAGCTTTTGGCTAGAAGGGGTAGGGCAGGTTCTGTTGATTGTTCCCCATGAGTTTCTGAGTCAACCTTGGGGATAGGAGTACTGACCTTCAGTTTCTTAGCAGCTGGGGGTGCAGAAGGGGTAGAAGATCTGGATTCCGAAGAGGATATCTTCCTCTTGGGTTTCCGGGTCAATACCTTCTTGACCTTTTCTGGTGCAGCTTTCTTGGTAACTGCTTTCTTCACAGCTTTCTTCACCAGAGGTGCTTGCTCTTTCGCTTGGCCACCTTGACAAACTCTATCATGGACCGGACAATCACTTGGCCCCAGTTGATGTTTGCCTTGTGCATCACAGCATAGACTGCCTTGGCCTGCGAGATGGTGAACTCATCAGTGGATGTGTATTTGCACCACGCACATCTGTGAAGTATATTCACTAGGAGTTCAATGTCCCTTCTTAGAGAATGCTTCTTCCCCGTCAGCTTTGGAAGGTTGGCCCCAGGTCTGCCATAGTTCATGGCGAATTCCTCAGCAGTGAGGTCAACATCTTCCAGGTCAAGGAAACCGCTGGATTTGTTGACAGCCACAATCTGGAAGATACTATTGATGGCCCCAGCATCAATGGCGAGTTGCTCACCATTCACAGTAGAGGTGATGACCTCATCCTCAAAATCAGCGTTGAGATAGAACTCAACCACTTCAATGCAGTTGTACTGAGTGTAGTTGTAGGAGATGACCTTTGCCAGTTGGGAGTCGTTGATGCATTCCACTACGCGCTCCATCAGTGACTCATCTTCAGCCAGTCTAGGGAGTGCAAATAGGTCGCATTTCATCCCTGTGAGGATATTTTTGGTTAGGGTTTCCTGTTGATTCTTTGGGAGTGAGTTGAAGTTGATGGGAGCCATTAGAGCAGAACAAGTGAGTTTTGGAAGTTTGAGAGCTATGGAGGTTTGAGGGTTTGAGAGTAATGAAAGCAGTAACGGTTAAGATTTGAGAGACGAGAATATATGGGTTCGGGTTAGTGGACGCTTGAGATTATTTATGGTTTCGAGGTACCAATAAATGTAAAAAGGGGCGCAGTAAATAGTGTGCGGCTGGATACCGTTTTAAGGGTAAAAGGGTAAAAGACCGTTAACAAGTTACTAGGTCACCCGGTTTTCAAAATATTCTAAGTCCACAACCTTCGGTTAGATATAAGAGGAGGTTTTCTGTAGGAAGGAAGAGAGGGTTTCTGTTGCTGAGGTGTTCTGCCAGGGTAGAGAACAGAAGGGGGTTAACAGAAGGGGTTCTGCAACAGGTATTCTGTTAACAGAGATTTAGTAACAGAGGGCCTTCCTTTTCAACTTTCCCTTGGGATTTCATCCATCATCCTCAATTCCTCTCTCAGTTTGTTGAATCTAGCCTCTGGAAGAGGCTTTGTCAGGATGTCTGCAAGCTGGTCTTCTGTTGGCACATGTTCCATGCAAATGTGCTTCTTTTCAACATGATCTATGATGAAGTGATGTCTGATCTCAATGTGCTTTGTCCTGAAGTGAAGATCTGGATTATGAGTGATGGCAATGGCACTGGTGTTGTCACACAACAGTTTGATCTCCTTTGCTTGAATGCCATAATCCCTCAACTGTTGCTTCATCCAGAGTAACTGAGCACAGCAACTCCCAGCTGCAATGTACTCAGCTTTTGCTGTACTTGTTGAGATTGAGTTCTGCTTCTTGCTAAACCAGGAAACAAGCCTTCCTCCTAGCATTTGGCAGTGACCAGAGGTGCTCTTCCTGTCTAATCTGCAACCTGCAAAATCTGAGTCAGAGTAACCAATTAGTTCAAAGTTACCTCCCTTAGGATACCATAGGCCTGCATTTGGATTTCCTCTGATATATCTGATGATTCTCTTTACAGCACTAAGGTGGCTCTCCTTGGGCTTTGATTGGTATCTGGCACAGATTCCAACAGAGAAAGAGATGTCTGGTCTGCTTGCAGTCAGATACAGCAGAGATCCTATGATTCCTCTGTATGTTGTTGCATCAACATCCTTTCCTTCATCATCTAGACCAATTCCTTGTGAAGTGTTCATGGGAATCTTCACTGAGGATTTGCCTTCCACTGCAAACTTCTTGATCAGGTCTCTGGTATACTTCCCTTGATTGATAAAGATTCCTTCTGGAACTTGTTTGACTTGTAGTCCTAGGAAGTAGCTGATTTCTCCCATCATACTCATTTCAAATTGACTCTGCATCACTTGAGAAAATTTCTTGCACAGTTCTGGATTAGTACTACCAAATATAATATCATCAACATATATTTGTACTAACAGAATATGATTAGCAACAGAGATTTGAAATAGAGTTTTGTCAACCTTTCCTTTAGTAAACCCATGGTTCACTAGGAAAAGGGACAATGTATCATACCATGCTCTGGGAGCTTGCTTAAGACCATAAAGGGCCTTTTTAAGCTTGTAGACACAGGAGGAGTGAGTAGGAATGACAAAACCTGGTGGTTGTTCCACATAAACTTCTTCTTCAAGATCTCCATTCAGAAATGCACTCTTGACATGCATCTGGTAGACCTTGATGTTGTTGTAAGCAGCATAAGCTAGAAAGATTCTGATGGCTTCAAGTCTGGCAACTGGTGCAAAGGTCTCATCAAAATCTATTCCCTCTTCTTGGAAATAACCTTTAGCTACCAGCCTTGCTTTATTCCTTACAATGTTGCCATCTTCATCAGCTTTGTTCTTGAACACCCATTTGGTTCCAATGACATTCTGGTGCTTTGGCCTAGGAACAAGTTCCCATACTTTGTTCCTTTCAAATTGAGTCAGCTCTTCTTGCATTGCATTGATCCAATCTGAGTCTGCAAGAGCTTCTTCCACAGTCATGGGTTCCATCTGAGATATATAGCAGGCAAGCATTGTTTCTCTCCTTGTTGAAGCTGATCTGGTCTGCACACCACTTCTGATATGTCCAATTACTTGATTAGGAGGATGGTCTCTTAACCATGTCAGATCAGGTTCTGTCAGTTGCTGTCTGGGTCTTTATCGTTCTTCATCTTCTGAGTCTTCATCTTCATTCAACAGAAGGGGGTTTTGTGCAGGTGTTGGAAATGCAGGGTTATCTGCTACCTCTTCTGTTGGTTCTGGTGTTCTGTCTTCTATGCTGACTTCCTTGAGGATCTCTGTTACCTCTTTAACAGAGATGCTTTCATCAAACTTCACATGTATAGATTCTTTAACATGTAGGGTCCTTCTGTTGAGTACTCTATAGGCTTTACTGGTGTTTGAATAACCTATAAAGATTCCTTCATCAGCCTTCTCTTGAAAGACTTTCAGATGCTCCTTTCCATTGTTAAGAATGTAGCACTTGCATCCAAACACATGAAAGTAGCTGATGTTGGGTTTTCTTCCTTTCCAGAGTTCATAAGGGGTCTTCTGGTGATTCTTGTTGATCATGCTTCTGTTCTGAGTATAGCATGCAGTGTTGATTGCTTCAGCCCAATATCTCATAGGTAGACCAGATTCTGCAATCATTGTTCTTGCAGGTTCTTTTAAAGTTCTGTTCCTCCTTTCTACTACGCCATTCTGTTGAGGGGTTCTGGCGACAAAGAGTTGATGAAAGGTTCCATTTTGATCACAGAAGTCCTTTATGACTTGGTTGACAAATTCAGTTCCGCTGTCAGACCTGATTGTCTTAACCTTCAAGTTCTTCTCAGTCTGAATTTGCTTTAACAGAGATGGCAACTTCTGAAGAGTTTCATTTTTCTTTGACAGAAAGATAGTCCATGTATATCTGGAATAGTCATCAACCATGACTAGGGTATATTTCTTGCCACCAACGCTTGGAGCTTCAACAAGTCCAAATAAATCCATGTGGATCAGATTTAGAGGACTTGTAGAAAGATCTCCAGCTATGGGTTTGAAAGAGTTCTTCTGTTGCTTTCCCTTCTGGCATGCACTGCAGAGGGTCTCTTTCTTGTAAACTATGTCTGGCAGTCCATCAACTATGTGTTCTCTTGCTAGTTTGTTGATTGTTTTGAAGTTCAAATGGCTAAGCTTCTTGTGCTAGTCCCAGCTTAGTTTTGAATCTCCCTTGGCTATCAGGCAAACTCCATCCTTTGCTGTGTTCCAATCAACCACATAGATGTTCTTCTTCCTTGATGCTGTAAGAACCACTTCCTTTGTTGTCTCATGCTTCACATGGCAGAAGTCCTTTGTGAATTCAACAGTGTAGCCTTTGTCACGGAATTGGCTAGCACTCAGCAAGTTGAACTTCAGTCCTTTGACATATGAGACATCATCAATGACTATCTGGTTCTTGATCAGCTTTCCTCTTCCTTTTGTTTGACCTTCTTTGTCATTACCTCCAAAGGTAACTCTAGGTCCATTGCATTTCTGGAACTCAGATAGGCAACTTCTGTCACCTGTCATGTGCCTAGAGCATCCACTATCAATAAACCATTCTTGCTCTGAGATAGCTCCAGCACACAGTTGCTGCAAGATCAAAAGTAAGATTTAGGTACCCAAGCAATGCTGGGTCCTGGGGGGTCATGGAGTCTGGGTAGTTGGTACCATTTTGGTCTCATCAAGTGAAACCTTGGTGGGTGGTACCCATTGTCCACCTGGTAGTTATAGTAAACTGAAGTGTGATTCACTTTGGTCACATGCTTGTGAGGGTCATGCTTCCTGTCTACATACTTTTGCATAGCTTTCTTTGTTGGAAAGAAGTCCCATATACTATCAAGAGCAGAGGGACGGTTAGCTTTGGGCTTCTGAAGTTGACCAGCCAACCTCTTCTGCCTAAAGTTAACTCTCTCTTGATATTTGCCCTTCTGGTGATCATTTCTGGCACGATTGTCATGAGGTTGTCTGTCAATGAATGGTCTCTTATTTTCGTTATCTTGAAAACCTTTTCTGTTGTTAGGTTTTCTGCCAGGTTCATTATTTTTCAAAAAGGGTTTCTGTTGAACCTTTATCTTTCCCTTTTCTGGTCTGACTTCCTCACGAACAACCTTGGTGCCAGATACACCAGCTTGACAAATGGGGCTAGAAATCAGTGGCACTATGACCTTATCTGCCTTAGCAACACTGGTGCTAGGCATTACAGAAGGCTCACCTGATTCTGTTGAGCCATAACCAAGACCAAAGCCAGTGCCAATCTGTTGATCAAGTACAATCTTTTCCATGGAAGACTGGGCCTTCTGGTAAGCTTTGTACTTAATCTCGAGAGGCTCTATTTCTCTTATTTTCTTGAGAAGAGAAACATTTTCAGTTTCTAGCTGATCTCTTTCCTTAATTAGAAGATTGATTTTGATCTCAACCTCCTTCTTTAAGTCAAGAATTTCAGCTTTCAACTTACTGTTTTTTCTGTTACAGAGGAATAAGTGGCTTGTATGGCCTTAAACTCTTCCCAAAATTCTGACATTGAATCAGAATCAAAAGCTAAGCCTACCGAAGAAAAACTAGATTCAGAAGTAGAGGTTACCTCATCATCAGAATGAGCCATGAGGCATAGGTCTTCTGTCTCAGTATCAAGGCAACAGAAGGCCTCATCAGAATCTGAGTCAGAACTAGATTTTGTTTCTGACAGAGGGTCTTTCTCAAGCTGTTCTGTCACAAGTGCCTTTCTCCTTCTGGAGTTGTCTTCATACTTCTTCTTTTCTCCATCATGCCCTTGTTTCTTGGACACTCTTGGATGTGGAGATTCTGCTTTGAAATGTCTAGGTTGTCTGCAGTTGTAACAGAGAAGCTCACCACTGCTTTCTGTTGTTTTGACATTCTGGTATGGCTTTCTGTTGAATGATGGACTCCTTCCATATTTGGGATTCTTCATGAACTTCTTGAATCTCCTAGCAAAAGCAGCCATATATTCGTCGGATAAAAGTACTGAAGGGTCAAAATTATTTACATTTGATGTGCTAGCAGTGAGGGCTGTAGTGGTCATCTCTTCTGGTACATCTTCCTTTTCTTCAATCATTTCAAACTCATGAGCTTTGAGATCTGAAATGAGCTTATCAGTGGGATAAGTCTTCACATTCTTGCTGGCTTGGACAACAACCACCTTCATCTTCCATGCTGAGGGTAGTCCCCTCAACACCTTCAGGTTGATCTCCTTGGTGGTGAGTTCCTTGCCAAGCTCAGAGATCTCTCCAGTGAGAGTGAGGAGCCTGTCATACATCTTGGAGATGCTTTCACCAGGGAGACGTTTGAAGTCATCAAACTTCTTGTTGGCTATTGTCAGCTTGTTGTCCTTCTCTTGCTCATCACCAGCTCCAATGAGCTCAAGAGTATCCCAGATTTCCTTTGCAGTTTTGCACTTCTTTATTCTGTTGAAGTACCTATCATCGATGGACTTGTAAAGGATGTCCTTAGCAATGTTGTCCAGATTGTACTTCCTTCTTTCTTCAGTTGTCCACTCAAATTTGGCCTTATTGATCATCTGAGGTCTAGTGTTGTCAATAGCATGTTCTGGGTCGATCTTCTGGAAACTTGTGAAGGGTCCTATGTCAAGTACTTCCCACATCTCATCATGAAGAGCACAAAGATGTGCCTTCATCCGGATCCTCCAGTCATCAAACTTAAGATCTGAAAACATAAGATTCTTGGACAATGAGTGATCCATTATATCAGGTAAAAACGAGGTAAAACAGAAAAACAAGTGGATCTTTGTTCAGCAAATAACCTAAGAGATTTTTAGAACAATGAGGCTCTGATACCACTTGTTGGTCCCGGTTGTACTGGATACAGTCTAGAGGGGGGGTGAATAGACTGTATTGGTTTTTAACTTTTTCAAGCTAAGTACCAGATTTAACAGAATAGCCTGTTCTGTTGGCAGAACAGACTGGCAGCGGATGGGGTTCTGGTAGGGAGTTCTGTTAATAGCCTCAGAGAAGCAAAGGTAGTAGGCCTTCTGTTAACTCGCAAGACCAGTTCTGCTGAACACAGATACCAAGTCTTTGGAGTCAAACAGTTCAAATAAAAATTATGAATGAAAAGCAGTAAGTAGATGACACCAGGGCTTTTTATAGTGGTTCAAGGAACAACTTGTTCCTCTAGTCCACTGTTCCACTAAGCTGTAAAAACTTCCGTTTACAATGCCTTAGCCCTATCACTTAAGAAGCTCTCCACGTCTTCTACAAGTGTAGATGTCTTCTTGGATGCACTTCCGGCTTCCCTAAGGCTGGTCCTTTCACTGAGCTTTCCCAAAAGTATCACCACTTCACAGCTCTAGGTACTTGGACGTCCTTCTTGTGAAAGAAGAGGTTCTATTTAGAACAGGGGTTCCTCCAACTTGCTTCGTTACAAAGAGTTTGTATTTGATGAGCTTGAAGAGTTGAAGAACACTTGTAACTTTTCTTGAGTTGGAAATAAAGATTTTTCCAACTTCTGCCTTCTCTTGTAGAGGATGATGAAGTGTTAATCTCAAGGAGGCTTTTTTTTTTGCTTTTAAGCGTTTGAATTTCCTGTATGCAGAGTTGTAGCAAAGGTTAGCAAAATTGCAAAGTTTTGTTTTTTGGTTGTTCTTCGTAGTGTATCTTTTATACTGAGGTTGTCTTCCCGTTGGAGGAGAAGGAGGACAACTGCATTAAATGAGCGAGCAGTTGACTTGACCAGTAGGACCCGGTAAAGTAATCCTGACATTGCGGCCAATCATCTGCAATTACTCTACGGGGCATGGGGAGCATTAAATGTGCATTTAATGCGTGTACTGTAGCGTTTCCTTTCAAGTCTCCTAGCCGTTGAAGGAATCTTCCAGTTGATTTCCCGGCTTTGTGGAATTCTTCTAAGTGTCAGGCCTTCTGGTGTCTTTAACAGAGAGTTGATCAGAGAAGGTCTGGAGCACTTCTGTTGAGAGGATATCTAACAGAGAACCAGGAGGGTTTCTGTCAGGGTAAAGGTTAACAGAGACCCTGAGGTTTTCTGTTCTGAAGCAGAGAACCAAGGGTCCTCTGTTCAACTAATGCCTTATCAAGGGTCTTCTGCCCTTGGAGGCCTTCTGCTTTGAAGGTCTTCTGCTTTGTAGGTCTTCTGCTTTGTAGGTCTTCTGTTCTTGGAGGCTTTCTGCTAAGTCGATTAAGCTAAGAAATTTACAAGTGAAAATTCTAATACATTAAGTCTAAAGAGGGGTACTCTAAAGTCCTAATTAATCTAGCATCATCAAAATCTAATTACAAATATTCCTTACACCTCCCTTACATGCCTGATGCCCAGCAGCATGTTCACTTCACTTTTCACGAACTCCTTCCTGTCCAGGGATAGGTATCTTCTTTTTAGCTTCACGGGTGTCATCTTTGGATCTACGTTCAGACGATGAACAGCGATACATGGGTCAAACCCGGGCATATCCTCGGGTCCCCAATAAAAAATCATCTTGAATTCTGCCAGAACTCAGACTATCTTTGCTCTCATGTTGGCAGGGAGTCCCCCCAATCTTAACTCGACGTTCTGGCCGAGAAGGGTCGATCCCGACCTCCTCAAGCTCTGAGACCGGCTGAGCTTTTAGCTGCCCGGCCTCATATTTAGACAAGTCTTGTTCGATGGAATTGATCCTCATATCACTTCTCCCTTGAGCTTTGCAGGCTCTCACATAACAACTCCTGACAATCTTTTGGTCTCCTCTCAGTGTGCCAATACCGGTTGGAGTGTAGAACTTCATGCAGAGGTGAGGCTGGGAAATAATGGCTCCCATGTCTTCGATAGAGGTCTGCCCAGAATAGCCTTGTGCACGCTCGGGATTTGGACAACGATGAAATCTGCTTCGACCTCCCGTATGAAGGGCTCCGATACAAGCTGGATCTTTAGGGTTATCATACCCTCGGGCTTAATCGTGTCTCCCATGAAACCAGAGAGGGGAGTTCTCACCTGCTTGAGAGTCTCTTTCCGGAGTCCAATCTCTAGGAAAGCATCCATGTAAAGTATGTTGACTGAGCTGCCATTGTCCACCAGTACACTGTGAACAATCGCGTCCGCGACCTCCGTTTGGTGACATGGGGGAAATCGTCATCCGTGAAAGTTATAGACTCACGCTTCTGTTTCTTGTCGGTGGGAAGGCGGCTGATTTCATCGATGAACAGCTGGCGGTTCCACTTCTTCCTCTCCCCCGCTGTATCTCCTCCCATAGGTCCGCCATAGATCTGGTTGACGTGTGGTCATTTCTATCTACCGGAATCTTCCCCTTCATCGTCATCTTCAAATTGGGCCCCGACCTCCCTTTTCTTGTAGAATGAGGTCGGCGCGTCCTTTTCCCTGTTTCAGGTATGTTTCTTCAGTGGATGCTGTCCTTGCTGAGCTCGCTTCACAAACTGCTCTAGTTGACCCTCCCGTACGAGCCTTTCCACGTACTTCTTCAAAATGTAACAATCGTCGGTCTGATGAGAGTCGCTCTTGTGGATTTTGCAGTATTTGTTCTTGGGGTTCTGATTGTGGATGATATTGCACCCCTCAGGGGTGGCGATCAACCCCTGCTTTGCGGCGTAATCCAGGACAGTACTCACCTGATGCGCGGAAGGAGAGAAATCTGGGTGGCTGGCTAGTGGCCCCTCAGGCCTCAGTAACACCTGATTTGCCCTTTCCCCAGCCCTTCTTCTTCCTGGTCCCATTCCCCTTGTCAGAATCAAGGGTTTTCTTTTCAAGGGATTTCTTCCTTTCGCCATCAGACTGGCGTTTCCCGGCTTCTTCTTCCTTCTTTTTCTTCTAAGCTTCTTCCACTTCGGTTTGCGTGTTTTCTCGCTGCAGGGCTTCCTCATGCGAAGTTGGAGGGTTTCGAACAAAATCCTTATACAACTCACCCGATCTCAGGGCATTGGTGAGTATAGCGACAACGGACTTGTCATCCAGGTCGTCTATCTTCACGGATTCGTCCCTCCACCAGATCAAGAAATCAGCTAAGCCTTCCTGGGGTCCCTGCTTGATCCCCAAAAGGTGAGAAAAATTATTCTTGGAATCCTTAGAGCTGGCGAACCGGGTCACAAAAGCATGGGCCAACTCCTTAAAATTCCGGATCCTTCCATTGGGCAGGGAATCGTACCACTCTCGGGCTGGCCCGTCGAGTGTTACCGAAAACCCCCTGCACTTGATGGCATCCTCATACCCCATCATCACTGCTGGGAATATTTTATGGTGTTCAATCTAGTTAGTTATCTTTGTATTTGTGTAGTTATTAATTAAACGTGTAATACGGGCCACAAATGTGTATCAGCCCGTTAGCTTCCTTGTACCCGTAAGTTAACCAATTTCTCCTATAAAAGGAGGCTAACTTACGGGAACCCTAAAAAGAATCGAAAAGAGGCTTAGAGTGCGTAGAGGCGAGATAGAGAGAAGGGTTTCCGCTGCTCTCCTTCTCGAGGGAGAGCAGCGGGGTTTCATACGGTATACCAGATTCATGTATAATATCGACATCCTTCCATCTGCTAAAAAAAAAGGAAAAAAAAAAGAAAAAAAACCCAACGTTCGAGGCTTAGAGAGCATAGAGGCGTAGAGATAGAGAGATTAGGGTTGCCGCTGCTCTCCGTCTCCAGGGAGAGCAGCGGCCAGTTCATACGGTATACCGGATTCGGTTTTAATCTTGTCGATATCTTTCTATCTGCTTCTTCTTAACTGCTTTGGTTGCTTGATTGTTTAGCATTTTGGGTTTATCAATCACCATATACGTCACATATCTGGAAACATGGTGCTGTGGGTGTGTCTTTCCCCGGTAGGCCTCTACATTGCAAGGCTTGTATCCCTGGGGTAGCGGGGCATCCATGATCTGATGAATGAATGGTTCGGGAATCCTTACTTCATGGTTGGGGTTGATCCTGGCATCCACCTCCCTCCAGAGCGCGTCCAGTCTTCTCCTAAGATCATCGTTGCCCTGGCCCGCTCGTTGCCGAGGTGGGGATCGTTGATTCCCGCGACCCTACCGGTTGGCGTTGATCTCGTTTCTGAGATCCCCCCCCCCCACACGCTACGTCAGTGGGATGAAACAGCCGCGGATGATGCCTCCACACTCGGCTCAGGTCGGGATGAGATCCTGTCATGCACAGAGACCCTTTGTTCTCCGATTCAATCCATCACTGAGGTCCTTGGGGTTGGCCTGGAATAATGGGAACGTTGAGATCGGGATGGCGACGAGCCCCTCCTAGAGTGCTCATGCCTCTCCTCCTCCTGCCGGGGCATGGACAGAGCCCGCCGAGGGGAAGGGGACCTCGCACCCCCGTCGGGGATGATGCCCTGGAAAGTAGTGGTCAGAGTCTCCACTGCCCTTTGGAACGTCGCCAAACTCGCTAAGGCTCGAGCTGGATCAACATTGGGGATACGATTTCCTGTGCCTAGCGTCTGAAACTGCGGCGGTCGTGTTGCTGCCCACCTGGAACTTCCAACACCTTGGAGATGATTCCTCAAATCCTCCTATCCCGCAGTGTTGTCATCGCGCCTTCGGAAGTCACTCCGGCGTGACTCAGAACCTTCGTCCCCGATCAACACCTGGTCGAAACGATTACCGCCCAAATTGCTGCCCATACGGTTGTGGCTATGGGATCCAACCATGGTTCGTCGTAAATCGAGCTCTCAATGAGAGCACCAAATGATGGAGTTTAATCCAACTACGAGAGCTAAATCTACAGGAGCAGATGGAAATTTGGCAGCGTAATGCAGTGTTCTATTGATCAATGTTTTCGATCACCCTTTAGGAGGTTTACAAGTCATATTTATAGGCTAAGGAACTAGCGTTACAAAAGGAAACTGATACAATAAATGCTATTAATTGCGCATTAGTTCGAATAGGACTCTTGTAACGTCTTGGCCGTTGTGCAATGATTGTTCCTTTATTCCCACGTTCCTGCCGTTAACTCCTGCTAGCTGCCGTTCTAATGATAGCGTGCCACGTCAGCCCTAGGAACATCCAAGCCTCACTAGAACTCCGCCCAGGCTCGAGGCTCGCTTTCCAGCCTGGCCTGGCTGTGGGTTCCTCTCGTGGGCTTGATCCCTAGTTAGGCCTAGTGGTTATCTAACATTAATCCCGTTTGAGGGCTAATCCCGCTAATGGTCTGCATCTCGTTATGTGCTGGATTGTATAATTGGGCCATGGTCGGTGTCCATGGTACTATCAATTCCATTTGTGAAACAAAGAAAAAAAATATATGAAAAAAGGTTAAATTGGTCTTCTACATAAGCATCTCAAGTAAACATAATTGCTATGAACCCAATAATAAAAAAAATCTATATTTCTTAATTGTTAGATCTTACAGTTTACTCATTAATAAGAACGTTTTTAATTGAATTAAAATTTCGGGTTTGATTTGGTATGAATTAATATGATCTATTAGATGTCTGTTTTTATGTGACTTATTGTTATAACTATTAAAGTTTGATCTGATCTGACTTAATCTGGAACAGAAATCAATCCAATTAAAAACATTCTATTAAAATAAAAGTAGGAATTCGTAAACCTATAAAGATTTTCTAATTTGGATTAGGAATCTATTTCAAAAGTGAAGGCATATTTGAATTTTAGGTGTAAAATAAAGAAACGACTAAAAAAAATTACTTTTTTGGCTAAGCTAAACATATTTACTTGTGAAAATATATATACTTTATGTTGGTTATAATTTTTAATTTCATTTTTAATTATTTACTTATTTGAAGCTTACTAATTTTTTTAATAGGTGTCAAATTAATAAGTAAACTAATTTGCATATTTGTTTCTATTTAATTCGGTGTAGTAAACTAATATAAATTAGTTTCCATATCAATAAACGTTATTAGAATTTCACTTTGATAACCAAAAATTATTTTATTTATTTGAAGCTTACCAAATTAATTAAGGTGAATTTATAAGGATTTTTGTTTCCATATCAATATACAATCAAAAATAGAATCTAATAAAAACAAAAGGTATAAAAATAAGTAAATAAATGTTATATATAATGACATGACATGATTATGTGACGCTTTGTATGCTATTAAAAAGTTCGTCTTATATATATATATATATATATATTGATTGATTGTTATTAGTATGGAGTATTATTTTTTATTTTATAACTATTACGGAGTATTATATTAGTTAGTAAATACTTCCTCCGGTCCTTAATTAACTTTACACTTTCCTTTTTTGGTCACCCCATATTAAACTTTACACTTCTTTATTTGGTAAACAATTCTACACCAAACAGTGCAAAACAATGTCAAACATTGTCAAACAGTGCCAAACAGTGTAATCTACAGTAAAGTCAAATTTATTTCCTTAATATGTGTGAAGTCAAAGTGTAAAGTTTAATAAGGACCGGAGGGAGTATATTTTTAAAAATATAGCAAAACCGGTTAAATTCGGTTCAAACTGGAATAATCTGGTTTTAAACCAGAACCGGATCAAAAATCAGTTTCCTAAATTTTCATAATCGCAAACCGGACCGGCTATCATTCCGGTTCGATCCGGTTCTGATTTTTCCGATCCAGTTCGGTCCGGTTTTCCGATTTGAACTGGGTAATGCAGACCCCTAGATCTATGGGTATCTCTCTAAATGAATTTTCATTTCATGGTAGTTTTTTCGTAGCTTCACGTGCAACTCTCTTACAAAGGCGACGCGAGAGCAGCCGCGAGTGCAGCCGCCCTCTTGCTGTTCGACGAAATGCCTGAGAAATGGTCTCACACGTTGCGGTTCCAAATATTCCATTACCGCAGTTGAATACCCCCTATGTTCCCTCACTTGGTTGCGTGTGTAGACCCGTGTCAAATGTCTGTTGTCCTCCAAAATCTAAAACTCTTAGCGTTGAAGCGGCGAAAGCCATGGGCGTATTTGGAATTTTCGAGCCGAGGAGGAGGAAGAGGAGAAGTGAGGGCTTTGATTGGTGTTGTTGTTCTACAGAGTTGGTGAGTGATGGTGACGGAGAGCTGGAAGCTAGAATTTTGGAATTCATGGAGAAATCGGAAAATTCAAAGGCGTTTCCAACTAGGAAAGAGTTGGAGAAAGCCGAAAGGTTTGATTTGGTTGATGCCATTAGGGATAGAGGAGGTTGGTTTGTTCTTGGTTGGGATTCAGGGAATGAAGGACAGGTGGTAGATAATGAATCCGAAACTCTGGACATTGATTTTGAAATCCAGAAACATCTAAGCAGAATGAGGAGTTCCCAAGAAAGTGCACATTTTGCACCCAAAGAAATAGAGTCTGCGATGTTTGAAGACAATAACGTGGGGTCCACTGCATTTGATTATTCTTCCCAGAGTGCCCCTCATCCAGCTTGTTCCTCACTGGAAATAACGTGAGGTTTCTAATTTGGATTTTGGCCCGTTACGTGCTTTGCCTCTCTTTTCAAAACATACTATTCTTGTTTTACTGAAAGAGTGCATCTGGCTTAATTGCTTTCATTCCTAGGTCATTGAAATTACTATAGAAGTACTTAATAATTGCTCAATCTATCATTATTCTCATAAAAGGGATTGTAATCCCTCGCTTTCCTGGAAGTATTTCTATGGTTTTGCTCAGAAAATGAGAAAAGGGATTGTACGTGGCCTGCTTGATTTTAAGCATGGAAAGCAAGGGGCAGAGCCAGGGGAGGGGTGATTAAAATCACTCCAACTTCTACCTTTTCCAAAATCACTATTATTTTCAATCAATATCAACTTTTAACATTTAACACTTCCTCTATGATCACTTAAATAAATGACTTCAGAAAAGCAAACGTAAACATTGCCTATGTTCAACCCTTTATACTAGGTGCCTGTTTGAAACTTTTAGAATGGTAGGGAAGAAAATAGATATGTGTCGAAACCCTAGTTGTATTGGGCTTAGCCCATTTGTGTATAGAAACCCTAATGCTCTAATATACGGAGTAGCATTTCAATATGAAGTATAATGAATATAATCATATATTTCACATGGTATCAGAGCCAATATGACAAATATAATTTTTTTGAACAAATATGATAAATATATTTTTTTTTTGAACAAATATAATTAGTTAATGTTGTAATCTTTCTGCCGGTCAGAAATTACGGGGAGAATCTCCGGCCAGAATTCCGACGTGAATAGAAATCGTGCATGTAAACCTACTGAATTCCTGAACGCAACATCGCGACTTACCATCAGAAGTTCGCACCTGCCGCTGTACGGTTTTGCATATCTCTCTCTTTCTACTCATCCGCCGTTGACACCGCCAACCACCTGAGAATCCTGAGATTCCGGCGACCAGAACGATATAGGATAGCGTCGCCGCCGACTGACCACATGCTGCCGCCTCTGCCGCCCGCATGCGCCGCCGCAGCTTAGGTCCCGGTGTCATCCACATGCCACCGCTCGTCCGCACGCACCGTCTCCGCCTCAGTTTTGTTACGTAATCCCGGATAGAGGTTTGTTTTCTTTATTCCTGCTTTGCTACTGTTCATCTCCTTAGGCTGCTGTACGCTAGAGTAAAGGTCTTGGTCAACACACCCCAGCTGCTGCCTTAGGGAGTTGTTACTGTTGCACTATTTTAACTTTTTAAATTTCTGTTACTTCTTAAAAAGAAGAAAAAAACATAAAAAGAGGAAAAATAAAGAAAAAAGGAAAGAAAAAACGTGTTCTTGTTTTATATTCATTTGCTTCTGGCGGAGGCTCCAAGAAAGGATACCCACCAAGAAACCGTTCTAAATGTAACTTTTGTCATAAGAGTGGTCATACTAAAGAGAGGTGTTGAAAGTTACATGGAAAACCTTCTAGCTTAGCCAATGTTGTTCAGATCCCGCCATCTCCGATTGTTCTATCTCTAGTCAAATATGCAACGTATCGGAAATTTAAATCGACTAATTTGCCTTTATCTATACTTGGTACGTCTACCATATGCGTTTCAAACACGGCCTCATGGATCATTGACTCAGGTGCATCAGATCATATGTCTCGTAATCCCTATCTTTTATATCATATCACCAAACAACAACACATTCCCTTAATCACTCTTGCTAATGGACTTCAAACCTCAGCCACAGGTATTAGGCAAGCACTTCCTCTTTCATCCTTACTATTACACTTGGTCTTCTATGTCCCTGATAGCCTTTTTAATCTTGTCTCTATTAGCAAAATTACACGCATAGATACATAAATCATTCAAAGACCCATAACTGCGTTCCGAACGCCGTGTACCCAATCACGGTAGAAAGCGTTCCAAACGTGGGTCGGATCGCTCTTCAAAACGCTACAGGAATCATTCCCGATCGCTACGCAGGTTGTTCGCGATGGTTACACAGGTTGTTCTTCGCTAGACAGGTCCTTTCCCATCGCTACGCAGGTGCTAAATAGCGAACTTTGAACAGTAATGATCACAACCTTAAGCAAACAGTCTCGTCGTTTCCTGGGATAACCTCTGTGGATATCTAGAATACAAGAAGCGCTCGTTTGAAAATTTGAAATGAGTTAGTCTTTTCGATTTCTGCTCCGGCGACTTGAAACGCGTTCGGAAATCAATTTACGAACACTTTACTTCAACTCTTCACTTCAGCATCTTGAGCCTATAAAATGGAAAGAGACCTCGAGTAGATTGAGTCATGTACTTTTTCTTGTTTGAACTGTGAATTTGAATTAATGATTGTAGTACTGTTTTTCAGTTTTGCTTGGAAGGTTTCTTGAATATTAATGTTTTTGTTTTTGTTTTTGTTTAATGTTATACAATCATGTTATGAATTCAGTTTTTGTTCAATGTTGAGATTTGTATTCTGTAAAACAACAATGTTGTCAATCCGGATAATGGAGAGTTGCGGCCAACCCTCAAATGCTACAACGGTAAAGAGGATAGCAGGATGACCGCTATTCAGTGAAAGTATATGGAAAATATAGATGGTATTAATACAAAACATAAGATGTGCTTAAAAAAAGCAAATACAAGAAGTGTAGCAGATGCCGTTCTTGTAGGAGATAAGACTGCTAAGGTCGTTCACTTATTCTTGAAGAAGAAAACCAGATACTTGTCATCGTATCAGGTGTGAGTCGCAACAGTAGTGTGTAAAAGATTTTTACGGTGGTTACTATTTATTTTCAAAAGTCTACTTTACCCTTAATACCTCAGAAAAGAAAACTTAGCCAAGAAAAAACCTAACTGCAGCAAAGAAAAGCAAATAGCGTCGCTATAGCGTGCACTACTCCCGCTAGAGTCCGCTACTCCCGCTATAGCGGCCGCTACTCCAGCTAGAGTCAAACGCAACATTACAGCTGTTCTTGTAGCGTTCGACCCTTCTTCCGATCTGCTATACCGCTATAGCACGCTATTGACAACACTGGAAAACGATTGCCGTTGGGCATGAATCTCAAGGCCTATATCATCTCCACCCTCTTGATCCAATCGCTTGTGTTCTCGGTTGAACCTGTAATTACCTTGCCTAATCGTTTGGGTCATCCTAGTCTTTCAAAGTTTCAACGTCTGGTTCCAGGCCTCTCAAACCTTTCATCTTTAAAATGTGAGTCATGTCACCTTGGAAAGCAACCTCGTAAATCCTTTCCAAGGTGGGTCAATAAACATGTTGCGTCCCCGTTTGATTTAGTTCATACAGATGTATGGGTTCTTATCGAGTCACTTCTACTTTAGGATTTCGTTATTTTATTATATTTGTGTATGGTTTTTCCCGTTACACATGGTTATTTTTTATGAAAGAACATTTTGAATTGTTTCTTATTTTATAAAAAATTTGTGCCAAAATTCAGACTCAGTTTGACCATTCTATCAAAATTTTACAGTGACAAATGCTAAAGAATTTTTTACGGCCCCCTTAATCAATTCAGGACATCGGTCGGGGTATGTTTCATCAATCTTCTTGTGTTCACATGTCTCAATAAAATGGGGTTGTTGAATGCAAGAATCGACATTTAGATAATATTGCTTGCACCATGTTATTACATTTCCATACACCACCTCAGTATTGGGCAGATTCTGCGCTCACTGCGTGGCATTTAATAAATCACATGCCTTCCTCAATTCTTAATAATGAAATTCCATATTTTATCTCGTTTCCTACTCGTGATTTATTTCCATTATCACCTCATGTGTCTGGGTGTGTGTTTTTTGTCCATGATACGACACCTGGGTTATCTAAAATGTCGGCCAGGTCAATAAAATGTATTTTTCTTGGATATTGATGACTCCAAAAGGGTTATTAGTGTTATTCTCCGTTACTTAGGAAACATTTTGTTTCGGCCGATGTCACTTTTATTGAATCTTCCTTTTATTACCCATTATCTTTGGTTGATACGCCCTCGTTTATGGACTTACCTCATATCTCCGGCCCATCTTTCCAAATACTCCTACTTCCCCCACATTTGATGAGCATCCAAACTGTCCTCCTATGACAGACTGTCCATTACAAGTATACCATCGACGTCCTCGAGCTCCTTCCATTGAGCCTATTGTGGCCATGCCTCGTGATTCCCCTACACGGATCCAACACCATAACCATCAGCAGCTCTAGCACCTGAACCTACTCAGGATGATTTGCCCATTGCCCTCCGAAAAGGTACACGCTCTACTTTGAATCCACATACCATATATAACTTTTTGAGTTATCACTGCCTCTCTACCCCTTACTTTGCTTTCATTTCACACCTGTTTCATATCTCCATTCAGACCATTCCTAAAACCACACATGAGGCATTGACACATTCAGAATGGCATAAAGCTATGTTGGCTGAGATGGAGGTTCTTCTTTCTATTGGGACGTGGGGCTTGATCTCCCTTCCCACCGACAAATCAATTGTAGGATGTCGGTGGATATACACTTTCAAAGTTGGCCCTGATGGTAACATTGATCATTTCAAAGCACGCCTTGTGGTGAAAGGGTACACTCAGATCTATGTGTTAGATTACACTCACATTTTTTCTCCCGTCGCCAAGACTGCTTCTGTTCATTTGATTTTATCCATGTCAGTAATGAGTCACTAACCCTTGTTTCAGTGGGATATTAAAAACGCATTTCTTTATGGTAATCTGCACGAGGAGGTTTATATGGAGCAATTACTTGGCTTTGTTGCTCGGGGGGGTGGGGGTGGGGGGTGGGGTAGGTTTGGTGTGCAGATTACGTCGTTCGTTACATGGCTTGAAACAATCTCCATGTGCATGGTTTGAGAAGTTTAGTGCTGTTATTCGTGGATTTGACATGATTCCGAGGGATGTTGACCGTTCTATATTTTATATACATTCTGGAGACGATGAATGTATTTATCTTGTTATGTATATGATGATATTGTCATTACAAGTAGTGATGAACAAGGAATTGCACTCCTTAAGCAATCTCTTTTTAGCAAATTCCAAACAGAAGACTTGGGAAAATTAATGTACTTCCTTGGCATTGAGGTTGCACAATTGATAGAAACTGGCAATAATCCAAGTGAAAACAGTAAACTAGCACTACTAATCTAGTAAGGATATAGGGAAGTTGACGTTTATTGA
Organism: Cuscuta europaea; assembly: GCA_945859875.1. Taxonomy (NCBI): domain Eukaryota; kingdom Viridiplantae; phylum Streptophyta; class Magnoliopsida; order Solanales; family Convolvulaceae; genus Cuscuta; species Cuscuta europaea. The sequence goes on from CAMAPE010000033.1 coordinate 2,329,791, forward strand.
TAAGAAATATCTCAACGTAGGTAACAAGGCAACCTGGACCGTTAGAGAAGCCCACTCTCCAAGGCAACACCCCAAATCAAAATAACAGCCTACCTTCTTTTGATATCCCCCCTTCTATTTATAGTATTATCCACTAGATTAATAGTTACTTATTATTAGATCCCTTATTCCTCCCCTTCCCCTTCTATTTATACTACTAAATGTACCCTTATTATTATTATTATTATTATTATTTCTTATTATTAGCCTACTAAGCTTTTCCATCATTTGCAATGGAGCCAAAGATTCATTATTTTTTGGCTTGAGATTATGATGGAATAAAGCAAAATGGCTCACTAAACTGTCTGCGCTTCTTTGTTATGGAGCAGCAGTCAGTCCATGCAATCTTGGACGCGATTTTCACTATGGGTCATCCGGAAACAGTCTCTCTGTGCTTGTACAGGGGTAAGATTGCGTACATCCGACCCCCCCTTACCCCACCGTAGGTGGGAGCCTTTGCGGCACTGGGGTAAATGAAAATGAAAATGAAATTAGCCTACTAAGCCATATTCCTATCAATACTCCCCCTAAACAACCACCTTGTCCTCAAGGTGGGTGATAGGAATCAGCCATGATCTTCCACTTCCCTTTCATTCTTGTACCTCTCCTCTCCCAGTACTTTACTGATTTCTGGGCTTTTAGTTTTTTGTGTGTGGATCTTCATCACTACTTCCTTCACCTCTGGACTCCCACATAGGGCATCAACACCTCCAGCTATGTCATTCTGCTCAGCCCATTTTTCAAGTGCTGGTTTATTTGGTTCCGTAACTGCTACTAGAATTTTATCCAAGCTACTCCCAAGATCTGCATCCATAACAACAATGATGCTGTCCAGTGAAAGAATGTCATCTTCTGCCGCATTTTGTATACGCCCAGCAACATCCCTCCAATCAACTCCCACTTAAAGACTCCACCAACACCTCTCTGCAACTTCACGTTCCCAAGTCATAGAGTTAACTTTCACTTGTTTTCTTGGAAGAGAGAGTGGGAGACCGCATACTAGCTTCCCGATGGAACATTCTTTGCTAGTGTCATGCCAAAGAGAGATAAGACAACAGCTTGTTGTAGATAATGCAGAAGCAACATTTTCAGTCCCAGCGTTAATATGGTAGTAACCCATAGGGGTGAAACTTGAACCTGAAAAAACATGATCCCGACCACACAAAAAGGCAACTGCCATTTCACCTCCATGAGCAGAATAAACAATCCGGTTATGAGTTCCAACATCCCTTGGAAGAACAAAAGGATCAAATGTGAATCTCTTTGTCATCTCAATAGCAAGGTCAGAAACAATTTCCATATCAAGTATTGATATACTTCCAGCCACAATGTGTCCTACCCCAATCAATATTTCTGGCAATGGTGGAGAAAGCCTTGACTTCTTAACAACTTCAACCTGTCTTTCCAGATGTATGTTGGCCTTTTGCTTTGCTATTGCGTCCTCATGAGAAATGTCACTGATGGCTTCAACAAGTTCACGTTTGACAGATTGATAAAATTATTTGTAATAGCAGGATTTGTCTTGTAAAACTTCAACAACCAACAGAAAATGTGCGTAACAGTGCTGCCCTGCGATTTCAGATTCTCTAACTGCCAAAGTCTCAAATCTGAGAAGTTTTATTCTTTCCTTTTCTCTATAGGCTGAAACCCCAGCGATAGCGTTAACAGATTAGCAAAGCCAAGTCCAGAACCCTTGCTTTCACAGCATTCAGGAAATGTTAATTCAACCCCCTTTGGTTCCCCAGGCTCTACTGGTCCAGACAAGATACTCTCGGGGCTTCCTTTCATCCCATCTTTTCTTACAAGAGTGTAAATAAGTTCTATGCAGTTTTCAACCTCATCAATAGTCAAATTCAGAATGTAACTAGAACTGGTTTTATCTTTGACACCACCAGTCTTTATTTGAGACCATTCGCCTGAACGTTCACCCATCTCCCTGCCAGTGTAAGAAGCCTCGAACCCAACACATTCACCTTCGGTCAAAGATCCATCATATTCGAGCAAAAGGCAAGTTGGTACCCCCGGAAAGATAGGCCCAACTTGCTCTGAAAGAACAAGAGCACCCCGGGCCCAATCACAACAAAAAAGTTCACCACACACATATCTGAAATAGCCAACATGAGCCAATGAAAGTAAATAGGAAGAATCTGAAGGGATATCAACTATTTGAAAGGGAAGCAATCTCTGAGTTCCCGGGCGAGCACTTTCTTGGCCTTTGCCAACTTTTGACTCACCAATCTCGCCATCTTCCAATATTGGAGTGCATTTAAATGATAGAAGTTTACCAATAGCATCCTTAGCTAAATGATATGGAAGAAGACCAGATGCTTCTGGTATTTTTAAATCAGATTCATTTTCACCCTCACTGCAATCACCAATGAACACTAAAAAGTTCAGGCTGGGTGGAAGTGCTTCAGTGCTTCGTTGACCGGTACCTTCACCCTTAGGTGCTCCAGGAATAGCTTGCCCCGGATTCAGAGAAACAACTTGCGAGGAAACCTGAGAACAAACTGATAACGTAAAAGCCTTGTCCTGCAAACTAATAGTGGATGAGGATACCTGCGAACTCAGCGAATCTGATAAGGACGAAATTGGCGAATGTGAACGGGAGAAGATGCTAGCGTCTGTGTCAGTTTGCCGCAAATCTGATGGATTTGGAGAAGTTGCTTGCAGAAACTCCTGCGAACTGGAATGATATGTGAGCGTCGAACTCTGCGACCTATGCGAGGCTATACGCGATGAGGCCGATGAACTGAGGACATCTGCTCGCGGTGACGCTTGCGAACCGGGAAGAGCTGTTGGCGACGATGATGAAGTTCGCGATTGCAAAGAAGAGAATCACGATTGCGAACTTTGAGAAGTTGCCCGCGACGGAACTTGCACACTTCACGATGCACTGGGAGACTTAGTTCGTATCTCGAACTGTGAGAAATTCTTGGTGATCCTGTATACCGGTTCCCTTCAGACTGCATGTAGGCTGAAAATGCCGATTTATGGATCCCTTCAGAGCGTTCCAACTATATTCTCTCGTCTGAAATTGCCACCATTGAAACCAGTCAAACGCCCTTTCCCCCATCGCTCCTTTTGCTATTTCAACTTTATTTTTCTCCGCAGTAGCTTTGAGACGGAAATATTCTTCCATCCTCACAATCCAACTGTCTGCATCATCCCCGTTAAACAACGGTAGTTCAACCTTTCTTCCCGTGTGAATTGGATTTCTATTATTCTCCTCATATCTTCTATGATGCAGTGCGTGAGCGTGAGAATAATTGGGATTACCTCCGGAGGTTGTAGGACTATTTGAATGTCGCGCATGAATGCATGATGATGGTGTTGTGATCGCGACCTTCCTTTGTTCCTTCATCGCGGCCATAGTTGCGGGAATATTCTCCATCGCGGCTTTCATCTTAGCTTTCTTTTCCTCCTTCAACTCCAGAAGGTTTCGTTCCCGATAGTTCACTCACTCTTCCACTTTGGCTCTCGTTTTGACCATTCAACACAGAAGCGAGACTTTCTGAGGATGCGACCACAATTTCCGTTCACCAAAATTCACTGCTCTGATACCTTTGATAGAAACTGGCAATAATCCAAGTGAAAACAGTAAACTAGCACTACTAATCTGGTAAGGAATTAGGGAAGTTGATGTTTATTGATAAGAAATATCTCAACGTAGGTAACAAGGCAACCGGGATTGTTAGAGAAGCCCACTCTCCAAGGCAACACCCCAAATCAAAATAACAGCCTACCTTCTTTTGATATCCCCCCTCTATTTATAGTATTATCCACGCAGGGATTAATAAGGCTACTAGCCCACTAGTTACTTATTATTAGATCCCTTATTCCCCCCTTCCCCTTCTATTTATACTACTAAATGTACCCTTACTACTATTATTATTTCTTATTATTAGCCTACAAAGATTCATTATTTTTTTGCTTGAGATTATGATGGAATAAAGCAAAATGGCTCACTAAACTGTCTGCGCTTCTTTGTTATGAAGCAGCAGTCAGTCCATGCAATTTTGGATGAGATTTTCACGATGGGTCATCCGGAAACAGTCTCTCTGTGCTTTAGTACAGGGGTAAGACTGCGTACATCCGACCCCCCCTTACCCCACCGTAGGTGGGAGCTTTTGTGGCACTGGGGTAAATGAAAATGAAAATGAAAATGATGAAGCCTACTAAGCCATATTCCTATCAATAATCTCAAAATGGAATTATCTTCGCACAAAGAAAATATGCCTTGGGACATTCTTGAGGAAACATGTATGCTAAAGTGTAGATTAGTGGATGCACCATGGATCCAAACGTCAAACTCTTGTCAGAGCAAGGAGACCCTTTGCCCAACAAAGGAAAATATATAAGACTCATTGGTAAAATTTTTTGATGAATTTTTTTGAGCATTTTCTTCATTAAGTCTAGTTTACTCATATCAAATTTCAGCTAAAAATTAAATCGGGAAGGCAGTTAAATGATTTTCTGAAATGTACTGCGCAGTTATCTTCAAAAAATCATTTGACTGCCTTCCCGGTTGCATTTTTAGCTGAAATTTGGTATGAGTAAACTAGACTTAATGAAGAAGATGCTTAAAAAAGTTCATCAAAAAATTCCACCGGGAACTTCCCCAATTGGCGACGGCCGGGCAGAACCTCCTATATAAGGGGCTAATTGAACACTTTAAGTTAGTTCATGTACCTATTTGACCTTTTAGCCTATTTCATTTGCAGTACGTTCTTAGTCAATTTCTTGTTAAACCATGTAACAGACATTGAGATGCAGCTATTCGAGTCTTGAGATACATCAAGAAAACACCAGGGCACGATTGCTATTCGAAGACCGAAGTCATCGTGAAATTGTGGGATACTGTGATGCAGATTGGGTAGGAACCGTAGGATGTCCGATGGATAGACGTTCTATATCGGGATATTGCATCTTGATTGGCGGAAATCTAATTTCTTAGAAGAGTAAGAAACAAGATGTGGTTGCCAGATCCAATGTTATAGCAGAATACCGTACGATGGCCCTTGCTACGTGCAGAATCTTATGACTGAAGCATCTCCTCCAAGAACTAAAATATGGAAGCTCAAAACTGATTCAATTATTGTGTGATAATCAAGCCACAATGCACATTGCATCAAATCCGGTATATCCTGAGAGGACTAAACACATCGAAGTTGATGACACAACTGATCAACTTGCAGATGTTTTAACTAAGTCTCTTAGAGGTCCTAGAGTAGAATATATTTGTAACAAGCTTGGTGCATATGCTTTATATGCCCCAACTTGTATAGCTATAAATAATGCTACTTGTATAGCACTTCAAAAAAGCAAACGTAAACATTGCCTATGTTTAACCGTCTATAATAGGTTCCTGTTTGAAACTTATAGAATGGTAGGGAAGAAAATAGATAGGTAAGTACAAGGAAAAGTTGGAATGAAAGAAAATTTGAGGGAAAACAAAAGCATTTGTTTGAAGTTGATAAATCTATATTTGATATGTCATATGTATTTAAATCACTTTTACTCATCTATCTGCTTCTATCATATAAAGAATAGAAATCTTGAGGTTTAAAAAAAAGTAAAAAGTAAGAACATTAGTAAAATTTCATTTTCCTTTGCACTATCCCTCTTAAACCCTAACAAGTTATAAACCTCACTAATCATTTTCCCCATTCCCTAGCATTTTACCTCTTTACAGGATCCAAACATGCCCCTGAGTTAGCAGAAATCAGGAAGTTGCTGAGGAAATGTATTCTTGATACAAGGCTTTATCCTTTCTTTCTATGGCCTTGATATGCTTGTTTGAGATATTTAAGTTTGTTAATTTTTTGTTGTTGAGGTATTTCTCTCTTTTTTTTGTTTTTGTCTTAGAGAAACTGAATCTGACAGAAGTGATGGAATTGAGGGGATACTAAGTCGATTAGAAAAAGAGAGGAATTCTTCCCTTGGTATCAATATTGGAAAATATAAAAAAGGAGATCATGCTTCCAGCATGGATGAACCCAATAATCAGAACAACTCCTTTGCCACTGTTTCTGGTAAGTGCCCCCTGATGATGAACAAGGTATTCTGACTTGTTGTTCATGCTTTTTAGTGACGGTTGTGTTGTGTTGTGTTGTGTTGTGTTGCGTTGCGTTGCGTTGCCGCCGTTGCGTTGCGTTGCGTTCATAAGTTGAGGTTCTTTCATATCATGTCAAGGTGTCTGAGTGGAAATTGTAGAGCCCTTCCCATTGACTTGATAGCTTTTTTAGTTTCAGCAACTTAGGGTCTTTTGTGTAGACTGATTGCACCAGAGGCAACATGGCATAGTTCTCTGATTTTTAATACTTCCATTTTTTATGTATGGTAATCCCAAGTACAATTTTCGAACTACTTTCTCTGTCCCACAGTAATCACCCACTATTCCTTTTTTTGGTCAGCCCAACAAAGATGGTCTGGTTTCTTAATTGGATGCGCATTTAATTTCATATTTCCATGTTTACACCTATAGAACCATCAACGTCAAAATTAAATGCTACTTGTACATAGGAAACTGATCACAAATAAAGGGTAAAAGTGAGAATTGCATGAAAACATTTTAATTAAAGGGAAAAGGGTCCGATAAGGCCTCGAACTTACAAAACAATGTCAAATAAGGCCTTATATAGGAGGTTCTGTCCGGCTAACGCCATTTGGGGCGGTTCCCGGTGGAATTTTTCAATGAAACTTTTTGAGAATCTTATTCATTAAGTCTAGTTTATTCATACCAATATTCAGCTAAAAAATCAATCGGGAAGGCATTCAAATAAATTCTTGAAGATAAGTGCGCAGTTATCTTCAAGAATATTTGAATATTTGAATGCCTTCCCGATTGAAGTTTTAGCTGAAATTTGGTATGAGTAAACTAGACTTAATGAATAAGATACTCACAAAATGTCATCGAAAAATTTCACCTGGAACCACCCCAAATGGCGTCGGCTGGACAGAACCTCCTATATAAGGCCTTATTTGACATTTTTTTGTAAGTTCGAGGCCCTATCTGACCCTTTTCTTTTAATTAAATGTTTCTTCATTTGTGTCTAAAATGGCGGTGGACTGTTTGTGTGGGAGTGTGGGACAGAGGGAGTACAATCGTATTTCATAATTAAGAACTGACCTTGGAATGATCAATAGCACGAAGAATGTTTAGCATTGGGCTGGCTGTAAAGATACATCATTTGAAGTTCTATATTTTAATTTCTTCAGATCACTGCTTGTCTTGAATGAAGTGTGTAGTTCACACGTGCTCCGCATTTCATAATAATGAAGTGTGTAGTTCACACGAAAAAGTAACATGAGTTTTTTTTTAATCCGGAAGGCAAACCACCAAACTCAGTGGGGTAAATACTGGGGAACATTTACCGGATTTTATTAAAATAAGAAAATAGTACAAAAAGAGGGGGGCATGAAATTTATTACCATTCTTTCATCAAATTTATTACAATTCTTAAATCTACGTTTTACAAAGTCACAAGGAACGACATGAACGTGTACTATGCGAGCCGTGGCTCCCAAGTCCCAATTATTATAGGGTTTGTTTTCTTCTGAAAAATTCTCGTCTTTTTGGCTGTGTCCTCGGAGTGTACAAGCGAATGACTATTGTGGACAAAAGGAGAGTTGGCAAAAAAACGGGGAGCAGGCGGATGCTGTGCAGCCCCTCGGTCTCTAGTCCTTTTGGGAAGAATCGCCATGAATCTGGTTTTCCAATGGTAGCTTGGGTGCTTGACACTAAGGTTATATAGATTGGGGACTCCTATCTGATGAATGTTCAAACGTTGTTTTGCATGAGGGCGTGAGGTATAAAAGCTTCTGGTGGCAGAGATGTACGCGTTGGGACTCCCTGTTAAAGTATGGAGTGTTCATTTTTATGCTCTCCGTTTTTATAGGGATTATTCCTTTTTAAATTTTTATGTCTTAGAAGGATGCACATTAGTTTCACTAACATGGTAATCTTGCCTGTTAGATGGCTCAGCAGTCCAACCAGTCCTATTTAGGGAGGTTGTTTTTCTGTCTGATCATATGATTGGATTGCCCGTTTGGCATGGTATTGTTGTTTTTCTTCTCTTTCAGTTTAATTTAACACTATCTCCTTCTCGTTTTATGTGTCTTGTTTTGGTTTGGAACAATTATTAATAAAGTGGTTGAAGAAGTAAAAGTTGTGGTTGAGATTTGAGTATAATAAAGTGAAATGATGTGGACTGCATATTTCTTTCAAAAAAAGAAATGTGAAAATTATCATGGGACAACCCAAAAAGGAAAGTAAGACATGTAAAATGGGACGGAGGGAGTTTAAGTTTTTACTTTCAAAAAATTGCTCCCACTGAGTTGTTGATTGATTAATTACCCAATAATGTGTAGCTGCTGAGGTTGATTGTAGTCATAATAGAGAAGATGAAAGAAGAGTGTCAATACATAGTGTAGATCCTCCGGCACAAATTGCTGTTTACGGTTTGCATGGGGAAAATGGTAACAACAATAATAGCATTAGAACTCGTCTTCAGCACCTAGAAATTGCACTTTCTTCAGCCCTTCAGTTGCTAAGCTCCAAAAGTGATGAAAACGCTTCAAGAGAGGTGGGCTGTCTCATTCTTGTATCATGTAATTAGACAATTAATTGCATGCAGTAATTTTCTTTCCATATATTTATCTAGACTTACAGTTTTTGTTTTTAAAGAGCATCAAACTAATTGTTTTTTTCGTGTTTATTACTCATCCGTCCCATTCTAAGGTTCTCACTTTCCTTTTTGGGACGTCCCATTTAAATGTTCTCATTTCTATTTTAGGAGACGATTAATACTCTTAAATGACAATTTAATCATCAAGTATTAAAAATACTACCTCCGTCCCACTATGTTTGGGACAAAGGGGTGTGACAAGTTTTAAGAAAAAATGGAATTGTGTGGTTAGTATTGAATTAATAAAGTGTGAATAAAGTAAGAATCGTTTGTAACCACCCAAACATTACCAAATATAGTATGAGACAAACTTAATGGGACGGACGAAAAAGGTAAAACGGGACAAAGTTAGAGGGACGGAGGGAGTAATACATCTATAACATCACACTTATATCATTGACCCCATCAAATTATATAACCATCAAAATTATTTCTCAAAATATACTTGAATTACCATATTAAATTATTGTCTAAATAACGGTGTCATTATGCAATGAGAACCTTTGAACGGGATGGAGCTTTTGATTCATACATGGTATTTGATTTTAGTTTTAATTTTGGAATTTCTTTATTTTGTTTAACAAAATAAAAGTATGTTTACCAAAACTGATCTATTATTAGCACAATAATTGATTGACGTTGTCTTGAAGTCAAGACTGTTACTCTGTATATAATTCTACCTGCATAATTATTGCTACATATTTAAATATTTATACCATTGAATGAAAATAAGATCTTTTTTTCATTGAATAACATAACATAGCTTTTTCTAGATCCTACTTGTACATATGTTATGTTATTTTTTCTGAATAAAAACAAGCTTTACTGCATTCTGTCATGCTTACAGTCAGTCTCCATCTTAGTTTTCTGGTTTATCTCCCATTTATGTGCTATAAAACAGCTCAAGGTGGGAATCTAAAGAAGTCTGGTTTCTTTTAAAAAAGTAATTATTTCGATGTTTCTGCTCTCGATTGAGATGTAATTATTTTGATTCTTTTTTTTGTTTTTTTTTTCTTTATAAAATTACTTCACCTTATCAGGCAGAAGACATGGGTCATTGAATGTTGAATAATAGAGAGAAATGTTTTTCTTCAATTCTATTATTATGATTTGCTTTGAAAGTTTGAAGTGATTGTAATTGGTGAGCAGTATAATGACATATTAGTATTAATGAAGTAGCGGACATAGGGAAGCTAGAAATCGTAACAGGTATTCTAGTCTTCAAGCAAACTAACCCAATAGGTGAATGGTGAATAATTTTTGAACTCTTGATCAGCTATCGGGCACTAAGTTATCAATGAACTTTCGACTAATGTCTTTCATGAATGGTTTGGCGCAATATTCCCCAGGCTACTGAAAGCTCTCCCAGTGATCTGCCAAAGCTTTCTGATGCATTGGAATTCCAGGAGAATGAATTGATGGATTCTCAGGAGAGATTGAGGTCATTACGCGCAAATCTAGCTGTGGTTGAGGGAAAAATGGGATTAGCAATCATGTATACTTCACTTCATTCTTTTCCCATGTACATTGGAATTATAGATACACTCATACACCTAACTTACTAAAGCAGCCACGCTTTTCAGTGATGCCCAAAAGGTGGTGGAAGCAAAGCAGAAAAGGATCAATGGTGCTCATAAAGCTTTGCAAATTCTTCGTGATGTCCACATTATTTGGCCCAGTGCTGCTTCAGAAGTTTTACTCACTGGGTCTTTTGACAGTTGGGCAACACAGGTTCAATCTTATTCCACTTATTATTATATAACGTTGCTTTCGTTTTCCTTTATTGAAGCACATTGGTTTGAAGTCCAGGGGCACACCAAAACTCCCACAAATTCGAGTTTGGGCTGGGCCACTAAAATATCAATCATATATTCCTTCAAATAGCATCACAAAGCTTTCTTTACTTATCCAGGTAGAATCATCACTAGGTTGCCCCAACCATTTGACCAATAACTCTTCCTTAGTTGCCGCTTTGTCTCCCCCCGTTCTACTAGCCAATATCTCTTCAGGTTCCAACACCGGCCCCACAGGCAGTTCCAAGCTCTCGGGCAGCTCACTCTCTATTGGATGATCACCCACCACCTATCGCAGCTGTGATACATGAAAGATGAGGTGTATGCGGCTGGTGGAAGGTAGCACTAGCCGGTAAGCTGTAGGCCCCGCATGTGCTTCGACCAGAAATGGCCCATAAAATTTGGGTGATAACTTATGATGATTACAAAATACTGCAGACCGTTAATGAGGTCTGACCTTCAAAAATACCTTATCTCCAACTTGAAAAGTCATCTCGCGACAGTGTTTATTGGCCTGGATAACCATGCGCTGCTGTGGCTTCGTCAGGTTTTCCTTTAAACGGACCATCATAGCATCCCGACTGCTGAAAACATCTGCCACGACAGCCACCTTGCTTTCTCCAGGTAGAAACTGGCGAATGGTGGCCGGTGGCCGGTCGTACACCATTTCTGCCCTCTGGAACGGTGTATTCAAGATTTTGAAAGGCGAAATCGGGCCCCGAGGCATTCGGTGGTGGTAGCCTCACGAGGCGTAAGCCTAAAAATTAATTGATTAAATGTTAAACAATATTGCAGCTAAACAAAATCACAAGTAAAAATAACATAACAATAAAATATCCAAGTCAAAATAACATAAAACTGAAATACCAAAGTCAAAACTCAAAAGAACATAAAACACTAAAATTCCAAGACAAAATAACATAAAAGCTTAGAGATTTAAGTTTGCAAATTGACAAATCGAAATATATCCTTATTCTGATTTGGGATGCTGAACGGGTCCCATAGTGCCTCTCAAGGGTCTTCCAAACTGCTGCAGATGTGTGGGTGGAACTGACCAGATGTTTACACGCAGAACTCAGGGAGGAGATGAGGGCGTGTCGGAGGAACCAGTCTTGCCTAGTCCACCATAGATGGCCAACAAAATCACTTTCAGGCGGTGGGGCAGCACCTTCAGTAATGTACTGGTCAAGATAGTGTCTCTCAAAGGTCTTCCAAACTGCTGCAGATGTGCAGGCGGAAACGACCAGGGGTTTACACGCCTAACTCAGGGAGGAGATGAGGGCATGTCGGAGAAGGCGGTCTTGCCTAGTCCACCAGAGATGGCCAACAAAATCACTTTCAGGCGATGGGGCAGCACGCCAGCACCTTCAGTGATGTACTGGTCAAGAGGAAATCAAGAACATGATCGCGCCATACCAAGTAATTGGAACGTTCTAACTTTTCTGGAAAGTGACTGATTACAGACCATCTGGGGTGAGGGGTACAATCACCGAGGTAGAAGGAACAACAGATGTAGTAGTTTGGCTGCTAGGGAAGCTGTCGATTTTGAGGTCTTCTTCCTAGAGGAGATCCTCAAGGCAGTTGTTATTGATGCCAGTTGTCATATAGGGGAGGGAGGGCTAGTTAGAGCTCGAAGGCTGTGATACCATAAAGAATAAAGAGGAGAAAGTTTTGAATATATTTCTGCACACTTCGGTGATTTACAAGAGCTCTTATTTGCGTTAGATGTTTGTACATTATAGAAAAGACTGCTTGAGAAATGAGACAATCAAACAAAAAGTGAGTGTGATACCTTCAAGATAAAGATGCGAGAGTCGCGACTGCAGTGGTTTGGGCATGTGCGAAGTGGAAGGAGAATATTCGTGTGGAGGATTGATCTCATTTTTTTCCCTTTAATCTTATTTATCTTTCTTATGTTCTTTATCTTTTTATCTTTTTATTTCATCCTTTTTATCCCTTTCTTATCAGTTTTATCATTTTTACTTATCTTTTGTATCTTATCCTATCTTTTTTTCCTTTTTATCTATCTCTTTTAGCTCCATTTCACATGTCGACTCATTTTAACCATTTCAACTCTTAGACACGATATGTGGTGTTTTGTTGCAGAGAAAGATGGACAAGTCAAGTACAGGTATTTTTTCTGTGTGCTTAAAGCTTTATCCAGGCAGATATGAGGTACGTTGCCCCCCTCCCCGTGATGTCAGTATTGAGTTTCTGTATTAACTTGTCTCTTTTATTGAGAAATTACACGAACACTAGTCTTTGTCAGGTCAAATGGAGTTAATTCTCTTTTGGTCAAAAAGATGTTGGGAATAATTTGATGTTAGGAACAATTTGTTTCTTTGAACGGAGGGTGTACTCTAGCGAGTGTTTTAATATTTCAACTTTATTTGCAGATAAAGTTCATTGTTGACGGAGAATGGAAGATTGATCCTTTACGCCCCACCACACAAAACAACGGATATGAAAATAATCTACTCGTCATTACATGAAAGTTAAGCCCGCCATTGAAATACTTATTATTTAGTAAGGTCTTATTCAGAATTCAACCTTTGTAGGTGTGGGTAATTAGTTGAATTATCACTATAGAGGACATTTGGTTGCAACGAAAAGTGTTTTTCCCTGAAAACAATGGAATGCATTCCCAGTGCCGAGAGACGGGATTTGGACTCCATGGAAAGGCTTTGCATGGAAACAACAAAATGCCCTCTTAGACTGTCATCTTAATGGTTTCTTTTATTATTTCTGTAGCACAAGTTTTACTAATATGAAAATGTTCTTTTAAAAAAATACTATCATAATAGTATAAATTATTTAAAATACTATCATTAATGTATTAGTTAAAATAATTGGTTAAAATTTATCATCTTTGACTTGAAAAGTCATAGATGATTAAATAAAAAGGGTCGGCTGTAGTAGTGAAAGTTGATAATATTTTAAAATAGAGAGGATTAAAATGAAAAGGCTTAATTACGTTTTTAGTCTTTGCAAATATGGTGCACTTAAGTCCTTGCAATTTTTGTTTTTTATCCCCTCTGCTATGCACTATTTTGTCTATAATCCATATCTAATTCTGAAACTATTGTACTTGGAAAAAAGTTACTGTCAGTTGTAAAACTAATTATACATATTTTAAAAATATACTAACTCCGTCCCTTAAAACTTTACCAAAGTTGACTGGTACGGAGAATAATAAAAAAATTGTATGGTTGAGGTTGTGCAGAGGAGAGAAACAACAGAAACTACAAATAAGTGATTAAAAGGGAAAGTGACAAAGTTTTTTGGGATGTCCCAAAAAGGAAAGATGATAAAGTTTTAAGGGACGGAGCCTATATATATATCTCGAACTTTATATAAAAATTTATTTTCGCACTATGATTGTTATTTTTTTATAAATACAAGTTTATTAGGATAAATACATAATTTAAAACAATCAAATCTTTGTTACAATGCAATTAACATTCTCAAATTTCATTTGTTAAATAAATAATACTCCCTCCGTTCCCAAAAATACTTCCTACATTCCTTTTTGGGTTGTTCCCAAAAATACTCCCCACTTTCCCATTTTGGATAATTTGTGTGGCTCACATTCATTTTACTTTTTTCTTACACAACCACAACCAGTGATGGACCTGGGCCGTTCCGGTTCCGGGCCGGGCCCGGGCCGGTTTTTTTGCAAATCCTTGGGCCCGGAACCGGTCCGGATTGATACCGGGTGCAGGCCGGGCCGGGCTCGTTTCAATGTCTATTTTTTTTTGCTTTCTTGTTATCCCCCGACCTCCCTCCCCCCAAAACACCTAGCCCTACCCTAGGAAAAGAAAAAAAATTGAAAAACAAAAAAAAAATTGACCTGGGCCCGACTCGAACTGCCCGGGCCGGTTCGCCCAAAACTGGGCCCGAGCCTGGCTCGCCCAAACGGGCTAAAAGCCTGGAACCGGCCAACCAGTCCCGGTCCGGTCCGGGCCCACACAGTAGCGGGCCGGGCGGTTTCAGGCCGGGCCGGCCCAGTATAGTCCATCCTTAACCACAACCATACATTTCCATTTTATTCCACTTTCTTAATAAGCGTGCCAAGTCAAACCGGGAAGATTTTTTAGGAACAGAAGGAGTATAACATGCTGTAACATTTAATTTTAATTACATTCTCATAAATGTTGTGTATTTTAAATTATGTACTTGACACCGTAAAATTACACTTATGAAAAATATGATCATGATGCTAACATAACTTTTTATATAAAATTTTGAGTATACATATATTATATATACAAATTTGAAGTACTTATCTAAGACCCTTTCATAATTTAGAATATTTAAATTATTTTCTCCTTAATTCTATTTAGGAAAAACCAAACATATGATCTTATTTTTAGAAAAAGACTATGTTCTACTCATACAATAAGCAATGTCCGCATTGACACTTCCCTCAAGTATTTGTAAATTTTTGGGGAGTTGACATGAAACTCAGATGGTTACAAAAAATGGAAACAAAAAATCGGACAAGATATATTCTGGTTTTGATCCGGATCCAGACCAGAATAAGGGATGGATTCGGTTCGGGCCACCCGGCCCGTGACCCGGCCCGGCTCGGTACTGTGCGGGCCCGGGACCGGCTCGGTCGGGTGGTCCGGGACCGGGTATGGACCCGAACCGATGGGAAGGGGCGGGGGCGGGCTCGGTTCTGGATTTTTGTGACCCGGCCGGGTCGGGCCCGGGCCCGGGTCCGGGTTTATTTAAAAAAAAAAACTTTTTTTTGTTTGGTTTGGCTACTAGCCGTTGGGGCCTTGGGGTGGGGCTGGGGACAACCCAAACGGCTATATAGCCGTTGGGTGGGGTAAAGGGGGGGGGCGGTCCGGGGGGGTTGGCTGGTGGGGGTGGGGGGTAAAAAAACCTAAAAATACTCCTGATCTTAAACATTTTTTCATATCTCTTCTCCAATTCTTCCTAAATCCTATTCTTAACTCTCTACTCTCTAATTCTCTTATTTTCCAATATATTATATTTATTATTTATATATCTACTTTATAGTTTATACTTAAGAAGTTAAGATGGAAAATCAAGATGCCATTATACGGTATAATTTTGATAAGCAGAAGGACCCGAAGACCGGGATGTGGTACGCAATTTGCAAATGGTGCGAGAAAAAATGTAACATGGGGGCTTCAGGCGGATTCGGGATGGCAATCAAGCATATGAAGTCATGTGACAAAGCCAAAGGATCGGGAGGTGCGGGAAGTTCCGATTGATTACAATTTTCAAAATGTTGGAATCTTAAAGTTTGTTTTAATTTTCAAATGTAGTTCCTATTTCATTTCAAATAAATGCAATTGAAGTTTGTTTTTAATACTCGTATAAAACTATAAACTATAAAATATAAATTATAAAAAAAAAATTAACCGGCCCGGCCCGAACTGGATCCGACCCGTGACCCGGGCGGGTGGCCCGGCCCGAACCGGACCCGTCCAACCCTCGGGCCGGTCTCGGGCCCACTTTTCTTGAATCGGCGGCCCGACCGGGCTTAGGCCCGGCCCGGGCCCGACCCGGCCCGAATCCATCCCACCAGATTAATCGATTCAAAATCAAAATCGGACCGAGAGAACCGGTTTCTATAGCTATTTCATATTATTACTACTTCCTCCGTCTCATTTTCCCTGTCCTACTTTCTTTTTTGGGCTGTCCCAAAATAAGTAGCTTCTTTCTTTTTTGGAGAGATGCGATTTATGTCATTTCACTTTATTATACAAAAACATCAATCACAACATTTACTTTTTCAACCACCTCATTAATTTTTTTGGGTAAGCAATCCACTTCATTAATAATCGTGTCAAGTCAAAGTGAGACACATAAAATTGGACGGATGTAGTATTAATTAATATATTAAAAAATATAGCAAAATTGGTTTAATCCAATGTTTAAACCAGAATAATCTGGTTTTTAAGCAGAAACCGGATTTACAATATTTAGAAACAGGGAAAAGGTTAGTTCAGTATATGAAGTTGCACCGTGAGGAGTAAAGAGTACATCATCTTGCAAATCAAATACAATGGTACATATAATCGCATGTCTAGTGCTAAACTAGTACAAAAACGAACGTTTAAACCAGAACAATCTGGTTTTTAACCAGAAACCGAATTTACAATATTTAGAAACAGGGAAAAGGTTAGTTCAGTATATGAAGTTGCACTGTGTGGAGTAAAGAGTACATATAATCGCATGTCTAGTGCTAAACTAGTACAAAAACGAACGTACCATTAAAAAACGCTAACGTGCCAATTAAGATCTGTTTTCTTCATACATGTGGAGGCTGACACAGCATCCTCCCATCCCCTCTTTTGGGATTTGTGGAAAAGATGTACCAGGGGTAACCATGCTGGCTCGTGCGTATGAAGTAAGCCCTAGCTGCTACTGGTTCTTCCGCAGTGGCCTTTGGCTTGTGTCTCTGATGGAGAGGAGCGTGACGCCAATGTTGCGGCTGCTTGTGCTGTGAGTGAAGCTCTCTAGCGGCCCTTAATGGTGGACCTTGGAAAATTAGAGACTCCTTTCATATCTAGCCTTTGGGTTATACATATGAAGTTCTCAGCCCATTTCGTCGCTCCAGCTGAGGCAGAGAACCTCCAGAGCCGGTGGCAAGATTTTGCAGCAACTGGTGAGCTTCACTTGACGGCGCACAGCGAAGCCCTGAACAACAATGACCTAGATGACGACGAAGCGAGCTTCACTTGACAGCGCACAGCGGAGCCCTGAACAACAATGACCTAGATGACGACGAAGCACAGTTCGGACCTGGAGGGATGAAATAAGAGCGGTGGTGTCGTGACGGAGGTCAAGGCGCTGTGTTGGCCACTGTCGAGTGGTAGAGCTAGCCGTGAGAAGCACGTAGAAGGTAGTGAAGATCATAGTTCCGTTTGCCAAGTCAGCAATGTTAACCTTATAATGTAAGATATATACTGCTTTAACACCAAACAACAGAGTACAAGCATTTTTACGTTTCAGTTGCAAATTGATGTACTCTTTACTACACCGCTCTCAACTTCATTTACTTAATTGACCATTTTCCGAAAACCGGACTAGACACCATCCGGGTAGGGTCAGTTTCGGTTTTTCCGGTCCGGTCCGGTTTTCTGATTTGAAACTCTTTATGCACACCCCCTAAAGATTCACGTAATATCAACTGTAAGTGATGGGAACTAAAAAAAGACATTTACCCATATAAAACAGAAGTGACATACACTCCGTATTTATTAAAAATTGTCTCTTAGCTTGTATTTTTGTTATATACATCTGGGGGCTACACTTTTCTCCTGGAACTGCTTGCTGCAAGAACATAGAACACTTATTTGAACACCCAGCTCGGTCAAGTCAAAGCTTCCTCCTCAGTTGATCCTTGGATGTGCTCTCAAATATCTTGTCGGCATTTCCTACCTCGAAGCCATCACGCCGGTGAAATTCCCTAACCTGTTATAAATCCACATGCATGGTGAGGACCAAACGGGTAACCAAATCCAAGGATGTACTTTTTTAATAACTTCTGATCAATGGACGTAGGGTGAGGAACCCCATAAAAACTACTCCCTCCTGTCCAAAAGAACCAAAAAGTTACAGCTCCGTTGTCATCACACTAACCAAATTTTAATCAAAGGTAATACTTAATGATTTGCCAAAAAAGATTCACGTAATAATATCATTAATTTACATGTTATTCTCTCCATCTTAATAATTTTGTGTATTACTTTTTCTTATACTAGTATTATTTAATCAGCTAGATAAAAAACATTTGAAACAAATCATACTACAAAGGTCCAGACCAAACCATACAGATCAAGGCTACACCAGGGGTGTCATAAAGATAAAAAACATTCATTCCAGGCAAGATAGTAACAATCCTTCACCCAACATTATGATGTACTGATATGATATTGGAATTACTTTTTTGTTGAGTGAATTCCTAAAACACATAATTAATTGAGACTTTAACTTATTTATGTAGACTTACATCTTCCTCCGGTAAATCTTTGTATTCGGGCAAGACAAGACGTTCAGCAAATTCAATGTATGAACATGCAACTGTTTCCGTATTCCCATCCGAGAACTGAAAAGGCGCAGAATCAGCAACTGTTGAACTTTGTAGCAGAAGACCATCACGGCTCACTGGAAAGAAAAGAAAAAGAAATTGTTACTTTCTCCTCTTTCAGTATTTGGAGAAAAATTTAGTACTTTGACCAACCAATGATGTTTTCTTCCTGTATTTAGTGAGTCACTTAAACAACTTGAAGCCCACTTTGAAAGATGTGGCGAAACTTTAGTGTTTCGGACATTGATTACCCGATGCTCTTTACTACGTTACACACCAAGCCAGCATAAAAACAGTAACACATAAGAATGATGATATAAAGAAACAATGTAGATTGTGTCGGGCACAAAATCTAAATGTTGCCTAAAGCAAGATATGGAGGATTGGAAGCAAAAAGCCTTAGAGGCCATTTGGTATGGATTAAAAACGCGTGAAAAGACTGAATTTGCTGAAACCTCTGCATGTGCTAAATTGTGTAAACACTAAACAATTTATTTATAATATAATTCAAACAAGTTCAAAACAAACCTATATAAGAATAAAGGTACAAGTATTAAATTCACCCATTCCCACCCAAAAAATGCATGCACAACTTTCTTCGTGATCAGCAAATTAAGTTAGTTTTTGGTATAAAAATTTGTTAATAACAAAAAATGAGGACTACCAAACAAAACCTTGACCTCAAAGTACTACATAACATACTTTTGAAGCATAGAAGGTGTTGAGAACAGTAGACATTGGTAACTCACCTTTCAATATACCGCCTTCAGAGTTCAGTTTAAAACCGCTCTCTTCAATGAACCGATTGAAACTTCCAATATGATTTAAGCTTGATTTCAGGTGATGAGTAGATATAGTAACATGATTCAAAGCATAGCCATTGACAAGCGTCCAAGCAGCATATTCACTTTCACTAGAATTACATAAAAGGACAAACGCAAATGGGTAGTGATGATTTTGAAGGAGATTGAAGAATTACATTATTGTATGTTAGGGAGTTTCGTTTTGAAGGGGAATGAAGGGGAGAGACTATTTTTATTTTAAGATTAAAGAACTGTGTATGGTGTATGATACAATTAAAAGGCCAAAATTTTATGTTTATACTTATTTACATCTTTTATTTGGAAGGGGAGCCTTGGAGCACCGATTAAGGAGTTGTTGGGTGACCGAGAGGTTACGGGTTCAAGTCTTAGGAGCGGCCTCTTGTCAAAAAATTGACAGGAAAGGCTTGCCCCTTATACATCCTTGTGGTGGGACCCTTCCTAGGACCCTCTCCTTGCGAGATGCCTTCATGCACCAGGCTACCCTTTTTATATCTTTTATTTTTAAACTTTTCGAACTAAAAAAAATCTTAAATGTGAAAATTGACCCTCTATCCCCCCTCCAAAATGCAACTCCACCAAATACACCATTAAAGAACATATAAGTCGGTGCAAATGACTACTGAGACAACAGTTGAAATTCACAAAACGAGGGCTTTTTCCAGGTGAGGCAATCCAATACAGTTGCAAGAGCTGCATGCCCATATCCACTGCCTGATATATTAATATACTTTCTAATTATTTCCTGAAAAAAAGATGAAAGAGTGACAGAATTAAAAAACAGTTCGCTACCCCTGTTGCTCATCTCTGTGGCCCCTTTTCATCATCATCATATTCATAAGTATTATATTGGATCTGACTTATCCCAACAACAAATATTCCTCAACAGAAAGGGCTTACCTAAAGTATACTTCATCCGTCCCATTTTATCTGTCTTACTTTTCTTTTAGGGTTTTTAGGGTTGTCCCCAAAATAAGTGTCATGTTTCCTCTTTTGAAAACAAATATGTGGTCCACATTATTTCACTTTATTATACTTAAATCTCAACCACAACTTTTACTTTTTCAATCACTTAAATAATAATTATGTCAAACCAAATCAAGACACATAAAATGGGATGGAGGTAGTACATATTAGACTCACGATGGTTCTCAAGAAGAGAGAAATACCTCACACCTATATAGAGATTCAAAACCAGTAAACATCAGATGTGGGACATTAGAGATCACCTTAATCCCAACTATGCTAGGTCACTTACACAAAACGTAATGCGTCAATTAATCATCAAGAATTAGTTGACAATAAATCCATGTAAACAATCAATACATAATGATAAGTTTGACGTCAAATGCCCTTCCTAATGCAACCTTCACTATCGGTCCCATGACTATCAGGTCAGATCCAATTTGGTATACATTTTGTTTTTCACTTTACAGTGCATGATTAAGGCTAATTGTCGCTTTGGATCCTCACAAATCAAAATCAACAGAAAGTTGTTCTAAAATTGGACCATTAAGTGCTCTGCAGTTGGAAGCAAGAAATCCATGGTCATGCACAAAAAGTGAAACAAAATGAAAGCCGGGGAACCAAAAGTGAGGGTCATCTTTAGTGGTGAGAACAAACAAACAACAACATCCCAGCCTTAGTCCCAAAAGATATTGGGGTCGGCTAACATGAATTGATACATGATATCACCACCAAAAGGAAAAGAAAGAAAAAAAGATAAGCTATTATAAAAAAGAATATAAAAAGAGATGAATATACATAAAAATGATAAAATAAAAAGGATACAAATAATGTTTATATATATAAGGATAAAAGGATAAAAAAACAAGGAAAAAAAGATGAGAGGAAAAGATGATACGAGATCACTTCTCCACACGAATACCCGCCCTCCACTTTGCTCTCTCCATAGCCATACCCTCATCCAACCCAAGAAGAAGCATATCACTTCGGACTTTCGGACTCCCCTAACCCACGTCTGTTTGGGCCTTCCTCTCCCTCTCTTCCCTACCTCTTCTCCACACATCTCAACTCGTCTGACAGGTGCATCACTCGGTCTTCTACGCACATGACCAAACCACCATAGACGCGACTCCCGCATCTTGTCTTCAATAGGTGCTACTCCCACCCTTTGCCTGATTGTCTCATTCCTCATGCGGTCCTTCCTAGTACGCTCACACATCCAACGCAGCATGTGCATCTCTGTCACACTCATGTTTTGAATGTGACATTGTTTCACCACCCAACACTCTACACGATAAAGTAATGCAGGCCTAATTGATGTCCTATAAAATTTACCCTTCAGTCTAGTCGGCATACCTCAACCGCATAGAAATCTGGACGCACTCTTCCACTTCATCCACCTTGTTCTGATTCTATGGGATACATCTCCATCTAACTCACCGTCCTTCTAAGTTATGGAGCCCAAGTAACGAAACGTTGACCGGTATCTTCTTGCCATCTAGAGTAATTCCGCTATTACCACTGCTTCTACCTCCACCAAACTTGCACTTCCTGTACTCTGTCTTGCTACTTAGTCCGAAACCCTTATTCTCCAATGTTTGTCGCCACACTTCCAACTTTGCTTTAAGATCTGATTGCGTCTCATCAATCAATACAATATCGTTGGCAAACATCATGCACCACGGTATATCGTCTTGAATTGACTTCGTAAGTCCATCCATGACTATGACAAATAAGAAAGGGTTCAACGCCGATCCTTGGTGCACTCCGATAGTAATAAGGAACTCTTCAGTCCTCCCTACACTAGTACGGACGCTTGTAGTACAATCCTCATACATATCCATGATGATGCTGATATACTTGTGTGATATGCCTTTTCTAGTTAAGGTCTACCAAAGAACTTCTCGAGGAACCCTATCATATACCTTTTCTAAGTCAATGAACACCAAATGCACATCCATGTGAGCATCTCCATACTTCTCCATAAGTTGTCGAAGAAGGTGAATGGCCTTAGTAATTGAGCGACTAGGCATAAAACCAAATTGATTCTCTGAAATCTTCACAGTTCTTCGAAGTCTTTGCTCAATCACTCGCTCTCAAAGTTTAATGGTGTGACTCATAAGCTTAATCCCTCGATAGTTGGCACCTTCTTGTACATCACATTTATTCTTAAATAAGGGGATAAGAGTACTCTTCCTCCAACTCGTTGGCATGTTGTTTCTCCAAATCATGTTGAAGAAACTTGTTAACCACTCAACGTCTCTCTCCGAAACTTCTCTAAGCCTCGATCGGTATGCCATCTGGACCCACTGCTTTCTTCTACCCCATCTTCCTCAGAGCTTCTTTAACTTACGTTGTTTGGATCCTTCTCACAAAATCAGGATTTACCATACAATCTGGTATGGTCAAATCACCGATATCTTGCACTTTGTTCCCGTTGAATAATGTATCAAAGTATGACCTCCACCTCTCTTTTATCAATCCACCCTCCATTACTATCCTTTGATCGACATCCTTCACACACGTAACTTTTGCGATATCTTGAGTCCTGCGATCACCAAGACGAGCAAGTCTATAAATATTTAGTTCTCCTTCCTTAGAGTCCAACTTTTCATACAACTCCTTGTTCACAAAACTGGAATTTATTTTCATTGACATGAATAAATGAATAATATCGAGATGAAATGTGAGTTGAGATAATTTCTCACTAACATGTAACATACTGTTTTCCATCATTTGCAATGGAGCCAAAGACTCACTATTTTTTGTCTTGGGATATGATGGAATAAAGCAAAATGTCTTACTAAACTGTTTGCGCTTCTTTGTTATGAAGTAGCAGCCGGTCCATGTAATTTTCGACGCATTTTTCACTATGGGTCATCCGGAAACAGTCTCTTTGTGCTTTAGTACAGGGGTAAGACTGCGTACATCTGACCCCCTTTACCCCACCGAAGGTGTGGGAGCCTTTGCGGCAATGGGGTAATGATGATGATGACATGTAACATACTCCAAGAAGAACTACTAAGGGAATGTTTGCAAAATTGCAAGAGCTCTAGCATTTCAACTTTTTGCAAAAGGTGTTGATGGGTGACCAAGAGGTCATGAGTTCATGTCGTGGGAGAAGGGCTCTTGTCAAAATGACAAGGGAAACCGTGCCCCCTATCCGCCCTTGTGGTGGAAGTGTGGAACTCTTCCCAAGACCCTCACTTTGCAAGGACACCATATTGTGCATCGGGGTGCTGTTTTCCAAGCTTTTTAATTTAAAAAAGATGAAATTATTGCTTTCAAGTTTCAAATGCTTGTTTCCACTTAAAATAAGCACTTCCAAGGTAAGAGCAGGTATAGGGGTGCCTCTAACTGCTTTTTAGTTTTTTTTAAATAACTTGAAATTTGAGGATAGCTATAATGCTTAGTATAATCAGTGGAAGTCCAAAATACCCTTCATCTTTCGTATTCTTAATATTATGCATGATTATTATTTTGATAATTCCTTATAGCAACACACTGCACCTTTTCACACTACAAAGTACAAAGGATAGTAGAGGAAGTACATCACACCCAACCCATTTCCTAGATTACTACAATCTTTGCATACTGCAGCTGAAATGTAAACCCACACTCTCCAGCACAAGATCTGTTTTCATTTACATCACACTGCCAGCTGGCCGGAAGGAGATCAAGTGTTTGGATTCCCGTAACTTGACCACCACCTCGACAACAAAAGTTCTTGTGTTACCGCTGGGGTGGAGGCGGAGATGTGGAGGATATACTTCATTCCGTCAACCACCTGATCTTCCGCCTTGAAAACTTTCAAAAATGTCAGGTGGCCTTACTTCACCAACGGATATATATAGGGTGCGGTTCCAATGAGAACAACGCTTATCGTGAGAACATGAGAACAATCACTTTTATCCCAATGCGATGCACAATGGAGTACATCTATTTCACTTTTTAACTTTGATCAAATCAAGCCAATGTCAAATAAACACGGTGTCATTTTGGTAAATATTATGTCAACACGAAAAAGTGCATCAAACGAGTTTTATTGTGCATCACATTGGGGTAAAAGTGTTTGTTCTCACGTTCTCATGAATCATGATAAGCATTGTTCTTGTTTGATCCGGAACCTTTATTATATATATACAATTTATGTAAGTGGTTTTTGTACTTTCACAAAATATTTCATCGAAAATCACTTTTTTATCAAACAATATAACTTTAACTTTTCACCTTAATCACTTATGTTCTAAAACACTATGAACTTTTACTATTACGCACTTTCTATACAATCACTTCAAAGAATCACTTTCTTTAAGTAGAAATAAAACAAACACTCCCTAAGATGTTTAAGTCAAACATTTCAATATACAAGTATATTGGAGGAAGCAACTCCACACAAACCTGAGCTTCTGGACTCAATTGATCAACAAGAAGTTCTGATATGAAAATTCTTGGCAAGGGCCCACTAACACGAGTTCCATCTTCAGAATGCAACAATTTAGGTGGAGAGAACCAGAAAGCCTTCAACTTCTTTGCAGGGAACCTCAGCTCTTCCCGTTTCACATAACCAAAGTCCAAGAAAAATTTGGCTATGGAATCAATTCCATGTCCATTTACCTATAGTTAATGTATCAAACAAACATAGAAGAAAGTGAGGCCAATTAAGTACTTTACTGTTTCTGTTAAAATATTTCACGTCCTGGAATTACCCACACATTGTCCACATATAAGAGTTGACGTTCTTAACTTTATTGTTTAGGTAGTTAACTCGTTTATGTCAATGGACCTTTTAGGATAATTGTCTAACCATACCATCCACATATAACTAATTCCAAGTCTATTTCTCTGTATAGTAAAAGAGAGCAGACCAAATGCTCTTATTTTCCAAAAAAAAGGAAAAAAGAAAGCAGACCAGACTGTTCTGCATCTTTAAGGTAAACTAATCACAGATGTAAGAAAAGATATCCAACCAAGCACCTCATGGTTTCTGTTTAAGTATCCCACATCTAGAAATTACCCACATGTAATCCACCATATAAGAATTGGATTTATTGCCTCTAGCTATGAACGTTGAGACTCACATATTAACTACATATTACCTTGAAATTTTTAATTTTTTCTTTTTTAGTATCATAAAAGTGTAACTTCCAATTTAGATTGACAAATTGGTGACTTTTTAGACAAAATATTAACAAAGTGGGGAACATAAGAAGAAACGTTACCCCAAAGGTCCTGAATGCAAAATGGTCATAGCAAATCCGATCGCCATAGGCGGATTGAATGAGCTCCAAGATGGCTTTGGCTGTAGGGTTTTTGTTCAGATAAACTTCTTCCATTCTACTCAAAACACTCCTGAAGAACAACTCACTTCCCTACGTACTCACAATAACGTTACAGTCACTAAGCATCCAATAAATTTAAAATTTAACCACAACAAACAAAAGAAAGCGTACAATATTCAAGAAGCTTCAGTAGATAAGGGTATATATAATGGGCACCTGAAAAGTCAAATCTCGGGATCCATTTTCGTGAAGTGAAGCTGAGAGAGTGGAGAGGCATTTCATCGCTCTTTTCGAAAGCAGAACATCAACGCGAGGGATAGTTTTTAAGGAGATTAGGCTATGGTTGGAAAACTGACAAAGAAGATGTGAAGGAGGATGAAAGTCGGTGGATTTGAGGAAAGAACGAGATGATAAGCGGAAAGAAAACAAAGAGGAAGGACTTCTGATCATGGTTCCCATTCAAAGATTTTAACCTCTTTTCTCTTCTTGGTTTTTTTGCTTCAGCTAGTCTGATCCAAACAATTTCTTAGCAAGAGTATAAGATGAATAAAACGTGAATGCAGCCAGGTACCTTGCTGTATTAATCAAAGCAGATATTACACCAACATTTCCTGTGGTACATCTTCTTGTACACATCAGTACACCCTCGTGTCTGTGAGAGTTTTTTTGTCCGTGAATCTCAGTTCACGGACAAAAACTGGCTTGTCTTGTCTGCGAGAAATTCTACAGACAAAACAAGTCTGTTTTTGTCTGTGCACTAGGATTCACAGACAAAAAAACTCTCACAGACACGAGGGTGTACTGACGTGTATAAGAAGGTGTACAAAAAGAAATTTTGGATATTACACTAGGTGTAGAAGAATGTTCCAAAAAAAACGTTGGTAAAATATACTCCTTCGGATAAGAGGTTGGGACAAGAGGGAGTACAATGGGACAAGAGGATGGCATAAAAGGGAGTGACACGCAAATTAATAAAAAGTGGTTTATGTGGTTGATATTGATAAAGTAAGAATAAAGTAAGAATGATTTAGAGCCACACAAACTTTACCAAATTTGGTATGAGACAATCTTAGTGGGACGGACCGATAAGGTTAAATGGGACAATCATAGCGGGACAGAGGTAGTATCCTACACCATTGATATACCAAGAATATACAACAGGCTGTATGATGGCAGCCCTACACCCGGAAGCAAATTTGTAATTTTGGTGAAAAAACACGACTTCTCTTGAATGAGCATTAACACAATTTTGGTGAGTATCAAACTTGTTCTATTGAATATTAGGAGCTTAAGAATGAACATTATTGTTCTCTGCTTCATATCTTCTAATTCACTTTGTTTTTATTATTTTTAAATTATCTACAATGAACTCGTATGAATCCAATATGTGAATTTAATGTAATATTATACTTTTAAAATATGCATCAATATGACATTTTAAAATGAGTATTACACCAAAGCTTACATAAATAACGAAATGAGCATTGAAAAAAAATCAAATAACCCATTTAAAATGTCTGCTATGCTCAGAATTTCTTTTGTGTATGTTATACATGTAAAACTACGTATAACTTGGATTTCTCCTAACCTACAACCAACAAGTGACCAAACTCGCCAAACATGTATAAGAAAAAGAGAAAAAAGAAAATAGTGCGAAAAAGAAAGAGTCCAACTAGCCCTATACATCAGCCAGAGTCGCCGTCTACGCAAGCGGGAGTCCAAAGTCTGAGGTGCTGCGTTCAGTCGGGAGTCTGGCAAGTCATCTGTGAATGACAGCGAGCGAAAAGCATTCAGCGAACAACAGTGCGAACCATCGAAGTGCGAACGGTGATTTGCGATGGAAGCTAGCGATCGATCTGCAAACTAAAAGGCCAGTTGTAATGTGCCCACGGTACAGCCGGTTGTATGATATGTTTTACCAATGCCTATGGGGACGTTAGTTTTCAGGTTCCATTCCCGAAATTTAATATTATTAGTACTTAAACTCGTGCTCTACTCAACCAAAAATCTACTAATTAAAGTGATTCCTTACTACTAAACATATTGTTGATATGGTCACTAAAATTTAGAAATAATGACCCCAATATTACTACCCATGTTTTCATTTCCAAATATATGACTCATTTTACTTTTTCCAAAAAAGTTACTCCTTTAAATTGAATGGGCCTCAAATGTTAACCTTAAAACCATCTAATATCATCGATCTATGCTTCAGCCTTTGGTATGCAGCCGCTGCCTTGCTCTCGCTCGCCGGACACCGCATCACCTCTCTCACTCGTCGACCGCCGCTGCTTCACGTCTCACATGACGTCCGTCACTGCTTCACCTCAAGCATCATCGCCGCCGCTTCATCTCTCGATCTCCAACGCTGTTGATTCATCTCTCAAGCACCATTACCACAACTTTTCTTTTTCTTCTCTTTTCTATCGGCGATTGGAGGGCCATTGATAAGCAATGGTGAGAGTCGGGAGCCCACGTCCTCACGCCTTAGCCGCTCGTCGTTGCCTCCTCGCCTGAGCCGCTCGCCATCGGTGTTGAAGCTCTGGAAGGGAATCTGGGCTACGGATGGGGGGCACGGGCAATGGCCGGACCAGGGGCCGGGTGGGGAAGGGGATAGTGGCGGTTGTCAGAGAGGAGGAGCGACAGTAAGTTACTGGGGCAGGTGTTGCGGCGGATTGGGGGTAGGGTGATGGGGCAAAGCTAGGGCTTTGGGGTAGTGGCCGGGAATAGGACAGTAACTGGGACATGTGGCAGGGGAGTTGTTGGTGGTCACTGACCGAGATCGTGGTGGTCACTGAACAGGCGGGTCACTGGCGGTAGTCATTGAGTGGTTGGAACGGCGTGGCGACAGTTTCCGGTGTAGAATTGTGGACGTTGTATAACATTTGGCCTGAAAAAAAGTCGTCGGAAAATTTTTCGGCGACACAGTGACACGTTTCACGGTGATAGTGACATGAAAATCAGTGATGACATAAAATAGTGACATAAAAATCTTACAGTGACATAAAAATCTTGCAATGACATAAAATTCGACATTGACACTATGTTTTCCCAAATATATGACATTCTTAGTCACATTTTTGTCCTTTTGTAAGAATGATCACATTTTTGAAAGATGATCTTAGTTTAGTAATATTGAAGGCAAAAAACCCTAAAATTTATTTAAAAAATGGTATTGATGAGTTTTTTATTAACTATGGATAATGTTTGTCAAAGTTAGAGATCAATGATATTGACAATAATATGTAGGTTGCACTTAATGGATAGAAGACATTTATCTTGAATAATAAACTACGTACATGAAAAATGTGTCAATCGTGTCATGACGATAGATCCTTTGATATTTTGTACTACAATATGATAAAAAATACATATATAAAATCATACTGAGTATTATTACATAAAGTTGTATTGAAAGATGAAATAACAAACTTGAATTATACTTTATCTTTTCAACTAGACACGTGGGTTTCGGGGATGAAATCCCAAATGGAGGGGGGTGAACTTGTAACTGTTGGGTGTGTTTCGGAACATAAAGAAAATTAATTAAAATAAATTAATTAAATAAAATTACTAAAGAAAAACAGGAAAGGAGATGAAGCAGAATTAGTCAAAGCTCGTGCTACGCACGATTTCCTTAAAACGTATTTGTTGCCTCCCACGGTGCTAGGAGCGTTGCAACAATCGTTTCCCAGGATACGATGACTACGAACTAATGTTTGAGCACACAAACAAGAGTTCCAGCGAACGAGAACCAAGTATGAACACAGAAGGAAGTTTGCTGAGTAGCTTTAGGTGTTTTTAGCTCAAGAAATTCGTGAGGAATGTAATGTGCGTTGTTTTTGTTGCAAAGCACCTGCCAGCTATTTATAGGAGGATTTGTTGTGTGTTAAATGGGGTGTTAATGGACCTGAACGTTGGACTCCAATGACCAGTCCGTTGGGCATTGAATCATCCATAAACTGTCCATTTAACGTTGCATTAAAAGACAAGAACGTTGGGCATTTAATGGTTGTAACGGCTTGGAGCAGTTCTGGTGCGCGATCAGAATACCCCCATCAGAGGTGGAGCAGTTCTGGTGCGCGATCAGAATACCTCCACCAGAGTTGGAGCAGTTCTGATGATACCATAAGACCTCCACCAGAGTTGGAGCAACCAGATACCGTATGTGGATCGTTGCGCTTACCGCTACACTAAAAGCAATCGCTGATAGTGAAGCACACTCCTCCCCCTTTATAGCACAAGCGAAGCGCCACGCGGTCCGATTGCACCGGCAGGCTGGCTGTTGCTGGCACCGCATACCCGCGGCCCAACAATCTCCCCCCCAGCACCTGCCAGCCTACAACTACGCAGCATGCTGTTGCCGGGGGTCGAACCCGTGACCTTGGCTCTGATATCACTTGTGGATCGTTGCGCTTACCGCTACACTAAAAGCAATCGCTGATAGTGAAGCACGCTCCTCCCCCTTTATAGCACAAGCGAAGCGCCACGCGGTCCGATTGCACCGGCAGGCTGGCTGTTGCTGGCACCGCATACCCGCGGCCCAACACCGTATCTTTGAATGATAGGTTTTCGGACAACATTCGTGTCCGCAAGTCACCCGCGCACACGAGTCGCGGTTTTTCTTCTCCGTTTCGGGATTTGATCGGCACCCCCCCTGCGCGTAAGAGAGAGCCTTTCCCTTTAGGAATCTTAACTCCTTAAAAGAGGCTTCCCTTTATAAGGGGGTGAAAATCCCTTGAGTTTTTCGGTGTGGGATAAAACACACTAGAAACTCACCATTTTCCCAGTTTTTCCATTTCAACGAGTGAACTTCGAGAATCAATTTCTCATTCACCCGTTATCCGTTTTGAGTGTACCATATATCGAATTGTAGCCCTTAACAAGGACAATCCGAAACCACTTTGACCCGACCCAAATCGGAAGTGGACCCCACTCAAATAATTGCCCCAAAATGACCATTTAATTCAATTTTAACACATTTTTCAAACAATCCCCCACATGAATGAAAATTGATTTTCGAGACTTAAAAAGACACGAAGATAGGAGGACACGTTGTGTTCACCGGATGATCCTTGCATACGGAGAGGTAGGTTTTATCCTTTGAACCTTCCGTTGTAAAGACACGTTTATTTACAGGCTGTCTAGTAGACTCGATGTCCTTGAACTATACTGTCGTCGTGTAAACATTGACTTATCTTTACACAAGAACCTTCCAACTTTGTTCCGTTCTCATGGGTGTGCCCGTTTTGGCCATGGGTCACCGTCCTGGTTCTGCAAGAGTTTCTAAAGAACTGAGCCTTTACAGTTCTCCTTTGAAGCGGCCCTCTTCTCTCTCACATAGGTGATTCTTTCACGAGTATCCCGCATACTCTTCCAATGTTATCGAGTAGATCAACATTTTAGAATCATTAAAGCAAACGTTTTTGCTAACCTCGTGCGGGAGTCACTGTTTTAACAAGGAGTGGGTAGGAGTCCGGGACCCCCACAGTGACCATCCTTCGCTCTATAATTTAGTTGTCCCTTTTGAACCTAGGACCAACTAGGTTGGGTATCCACTATAGAACTTTTCAATTCACGGGCTTTAGTCCCATTCATCGTGACAACTTCTCCAACAATTCTCTATCCAATGCCTTGGTTAGCGGATCCGCTATGTTATCCTTTGACTTCACGTAGTCAATAGTGATAACACCCGTTGTGAGGAGTTGTTTAATGGTGTTATGTCTACGACGAACGTGACTAGACTTACCATTGTACATATTGCTCTGTACCCTTCCAATTGCCGCTTGACAATCGCAATGTATGCATATTGGAGGGACAGGCTTCTCCCAACTTGGAATATCCTCGAGAAAATGGCGCAGCCATTCAGCCTCTTCAGTGCACTTATCCAAGGCTATTAGCTCAGACTCCATCGTGGATCTAGCTATTAACGTTTGTTTTGAGGATTTCCATGATACGGCTGCACCTCCCAAAGTGAAAACATATCCACTTGTGGACTTAGAGTCCTTTATGTCGGATATCCAACTAGCGTCGCTATACCCTTCAAATACAGCTGGATATCTTCCATAGTGCAGTCCAAGGTTTTGGGTTTTACGTAAATACCTCAGAACCCTTACTATTGCCTTCCAGTGTTCAGCACCGGGGTTGCTAGTATATCTACTCAACTTGCTAACCACAAAGGCAATATCAGGCCTGGTACAACTCATTAGATACATCAAGCTTCCAATAATCCTAGCGTATTCTACTTGAGAAATACACTCTCCACGATTTTTGGTAAGTTGTACGTTTTTATCTAATGGAGTCCTTGCCTCTTGATAATCATCCTTATTAAATTTCGTAAGGATTTTATCAACGTAATGGGATTGACTTAGCGTAAGACCGTCAGGTCCTCTAATTATTTTAATCCCAAGGATTAAATCGGCCAACCCCATATCCTTCATGTCAAATTTAGAATTTAACATGCTTTTGGTAGAATTAATCATTAGATTATTGCTACCCACGATGAGTATATCATCCACGTATAAACATAAAATGACATAGCCGTCTACCGTGCTCTTCACATAGACGCATTTGTCACTTTCGTTTATTTTAAACCCATTAATTAACATTGCATGATCGAACTTTTCATGCCACTGTTTAGGGGCTTGTTTCAATCCATACAATGATTTAATTAATTTACACACTTTCCTTTCTTGGCCTGGAACACGAAAGCCCTCGGGCTGTTCCATATAGATTTCTTCGTCTATATCGCCATTTAGAAAAGCGGTTTTTACGTCCATTTGATGAACTTCCAATTTCCGCAATGCGGCAATTTCTAGTATCATCCTAATGGAATTTATTCTCGTCACAGGAGAATACATGTCAAAGTAATCATGGCCCTCACGTTGCTTGTATCCTTTGATTACAAGTCTGGCCTTGTACTTATCGATGGAACCGTCAGGTTTCATTTTCCGTTTAAAAATCCACTTGGATCCCAAAGGTTTATTTCCCGGAGGAAGATCAACCAATTCCCATGTGTGATTTTTAAGGATAGAATCCACCTCACTTTTGATGGCTTCTTTCCACATAGGACCTTCAGTAGACGTCACGGCTTCCGTATAAGTCCGTGGCTCATTTTCTACCAAACATGTTAGAAAATCCGGTTCATTTTCTACCATACATGTTAGAATATCCGAGTCAACTTCTACCAGGTAGGTGAGAAAATCCGGTCCGAAGGATTTTTCAATTCTAGCACGTTTGCTACGTCTGGGTTCGGGTTCTTCTCCGGATCCCTCGCTAGTATTTTCCATAGCTACGTCAAATGTTCGTTTTGACGTGCTTGGTCCTTCGTTGGACTTGCATGGAAATACGTCTTCAAAGAATGAAGCATTCCTTGATTCAATTATTGTGTTTTTATGTACATCCGGATTATTCGAATCGTACACTAAAAACTGATACGCACTACTATTTTGTGCATATCCAATAAAAATACAATCCACCGTTTTTGGACCTATTTTTATTTTCTTAGGTGTTGGTACAAGCACCTTAGCAAGACACCCCCACACTTTTAAATATTGATAGGAAGGCCGTCTGCCTTTCCACAACTCGTACGGAGTTTTATCATATTTTTTCCGGGGAACCTTATTTAAAAGGTAATTGCTTGTCAAGATTGCTTCGCCCCACATATTTTGTGGCAAGCCCGAACTTACTAGCATCACATTGATCATATCTTTCAATGTGCGATTCTTTCGTTCGGCAACACCGTTTGATTGAGGTGAATAGGGTGCGGTACGTTCGTGTACTATACACACACTAGCGCAAAAGTCACCAATTGGTGCTTCATACTCACCACCTCGATCACTCCTAACCGTCTTAATCCTTCGATTAAGTTGGTTTTCCACTTCATTCTTATAAAGAATGAATTTATCGATTGCTTCGTGTTTATTTTTTAATAAATAAACGTAGCTATAGCGAGTGCTATCATCGATAAAGGTAATAAAATATTTATTACCGCCGCGTGTTTGTATTGATTTAAAATCACAAACGTCACTATGAATTAATTCAAGTGGTTCCGTTTTTCTTTCAACCGATTTGAAAGACGTTTTCGTTAGTTTTGCCTCTACACAAACTTCACATTTGTGCTTCACATCAATTGTGAATTTAGGAATGTGCTCCATGTTAATTAATCTACGTATAGAATTAAAATTAACATGTCCTAGTCTACCATGCCACACATTGGAAGACTCAAGCAAGTAAGCAGAAGGGATTTTATTATTATTATTAATAATAGTCATTACATTGAGCTTAAACAGTCCATCACATGTATACCCCTTTCCCACATACATTCCCGATTTAGACAAAACTAATTTGTCCGACTCAAAAACCATGTGGAAGCCATGCTTGTTCAACAATGAACCGGAAATCAGATTTTTGCGTATCTCCGAAACGAACATCACTTGGTTTAGAGTCAGCTCCTTGCCCGAAGTCATCTTCAGGACCACTTTGCCCACGCCTTCAACCGCAGAATGAGCTGAGTTTCCCATCCACACCTTCTCACCATTTGATGGCTCAAAAGTAGTGAATAACTCCCGGTTTGAGCAAATATGCCGGGTTGCACCGGTGTCCACAAACCACTCCTTGGAATTGGATCCAACGAGGTTGACTTCCGTAACCACAGCCGCTAGGATGATGTCTTCATCCTTTCGCCCACCTTGCACCAAGTTGACTTGAGAGTCTTTCTTCTTCCGTGGTGCCTTGCAATCCGAGGACTTGTGTCCATTTTTATTGCAATTGAAGCATTTTCCGTTGAACTTTGTCTTGGAAACGCCTCCCTTGGGACCGAGCTTGCTCTTCCCATTATTTTTATTTTTGAAGCCTTTAGCATGATCCACCACGTTGGCCTTGGCGCCATGAACAATTGGGAGTTTCCCATCGTTCTTCCGGTTATCCTCTTCAATCCGCAGACGGAGGATCAATTGCTCCAAGTTCATTTCCTTTCGCTTGTGCTTAAGGTAGTTCTTGAAATCCTTCCAAGCCGGTGGCAATAAATGGATAATTGACGCCACTTGGAAAGACTCACTAACTGTCATTCCTTCATCTCGAATTTCGTTGAAGATCATTTGCATCTCCTCAACTTGACTCAAGTCCGTCTTCGAATCCACCATTTTAAAGTCAAGGAATCGACCAACAACAAATTTCTTTGCGCCGGCATCCTCGCTTTTATATTTGTGGTCCAAAGCATTCCATAGCTCCTTAGTCGTAGCTAATTTGCTATAAACGTCGTACAAAGCATCATGCAGCCCGTTCAACACGTAGTTTCGGCAAAGGAAGTCAGAATGCTTCCAAGCTTCAACCGCGTTGAAAGATTGCGCATCCACCTCACCCCTGGTTGCTACCGGCGCATCTTCGGTCAAGAATCTAGCAAGACCGAGAGTAGTGAGATAGAATAGCATCTTTTGCTGCCACCTCTTGAAGTTTAACGCATTGAATTTCTCGGGTTTCTCCACAGAGTTGCTTGGCACAGTCACCATAGGGATAGCCCTTTGGTTGGCCAAAGTAGATGCACCGCGTTGTGAACCATTGTTCACCGGTGCTCCACTTTCAGAGTGATTGTCGTTCAGAACATTCTGCCCAACACCAATCTCGTTTTCTTGAGAAGTCATTTTCGTTCTTTAACGTTTTTCCGAAAACACAAAAAAATAAGTTCGTTCACCAAAGTGACAAACTACGATTTAAGATTGTTTACCTCATTAGAACAATCAAGAAATACGTTTTAAGATTGTATCCGTATGATACAAGCTGAAGAAATACGTTTTAAGATTGTTTACCGGAGTAGAACAATCAACAAATACGTTTTAAGATTGTTGGGTGTGTTTCGGAAAATAAAGAAAATTAATTAAAATAAATTAATTAAATAAAATGACTAAATAAAAACAGGAAAGGAGATGAAGCAGAATTAGTCAAAGCTCGTGCTACGCACGATTTCTTTAAAACGTATTTGTTGCCTCCCACGGTGCTAGGAGCGTTGCAACAATCGTTTCCCAGGATACGATGACTACGAACTAATGTTTGAGCACACAAACAAGAGCTCCAGCGAACGAGAACCAAGTATGAACACAGAAGGAAGTTTGCTGAGTAGCTTTAGGTGTTTTTAGCTCAAGAAATTCGTGAGGAATGTAATGTGCGTTGTTTTTGTTGCAAAGCACCTGCCAGCTATTTATAGGAGGATTTGTTGTGTGTTAAATGGGGTGTTAATGGACCTGAACGTTGGACTTCAATGACCAGTCCGTTGGGCATTGAATCATCCATAAACTGTCCATTTAACGTTGCATTAAAAGACAAGAACGTTGGGCATTTAATGGTTGTAACGGCTTGGAGCAGTTCTGGTGCGTGATCAGAATACCCCCATCAGAGGTGGAGCAGTTCTGGTGCGCAATCAGAATACCTCCACCAGAGTTGGAGCAGTTCTGATGATACCAGAAGACCTCCACCAGAGTTGGAGCAACTATGATGCGAAGCCACCAGAGTTCGAGCAACTCTGATCCTGGAAAAAATAAAACGTTACGGGAAGAAACAAAAATTAGACCGTATCTTTGAATGATAGGTTTTCGGACGACATTCGTGTCCGCAGGTCGCCCGCGCACACGAGTCGCGGTTTTTCTTCTCCGTTTCGAGATTTGATCGGCACCCCCCCTGCGCGTAAGAGAGAGCCTTTCCCTTTAGGAATCTTAACTCCTTAAAAGAGGCTTCCCTTTATAAGGGGGTGAAAATCCCTTGAGTTTTTCGGTGTGGGATAAAACACACTAGAAACTCACCATTTTCCCAGTTTTTCCATTTCAACGAGTGAACTTCGAGAATCAATTTCTCAATCACCCGTTATCCGTTTTGAGTGTACCATATATCGAATTGTAGCCCTTAACAAGGACAACCCGAAACCACTTTGACCCGACCCAAATCGGAAGTGAATCCCACTCAAATAATTGCCCCAAAAGGACCATTTAATGCAATTTTAACACATTTTTCCAACAGTAACACCGTCCCCAAGTATATTTACTTTTTACCAAATTACGTATTGAACCTCAAGAAATGAATAATGAATTTATATTGTTGTAAATTTTTGTTATTTTTTTTACGTGAATAGTAAAATGCACGTGGGTCCCACATCGGGAGCAGGGATCACCCGATATTTCCCGGACCACATATTAATTCATCTTGGTCTAGATAATATTTATACGATATTGTATATTCATGTTGGTCCATGGAAATAATATATAGTTGGTCTGTTGATCAAACGAGGTACATATACCAGTATTGGTATTTTGACAGGTAATAAGTCGTAATAAATTTCGAGGACTCCAAAATTAAAGTTGGGGAATATATATTCCATCTAGAAGCTCATAATAATCGGGAGGATGATATATATTTTATTTAGCCCAATAAAACAAAACTTAATTAAAACAATCCAAGAAACACAACTTTCGGGCTGAATGTACACTCCGGGGTAAAAGGGATGACCTCCCATGGGCCACCCCACGCATTTGTGTGCTCAATAACACAAGGGGTGCAGCTGGTGTGATAGGAAGGCATAGAAGAGGTGTTTGAGGTGAAGGAAAAGACATATAATAAAACAAGGTGGACCCCTTGCCCCCACACCACTCCCCCTGTCCCCACACCACTCTTGCTATTGAGACAAAAAGGAACACCCACCCCCTTTTCCTTTGATCACTTCGGCCAACCCACGCCAATGAAGAGCAAGAAACACTCAAACCACCATCCTCCATTTCTAGAAGCAAGCTCAACCAAGGGAGAGGAGGGAGAGGTCTAAGGAGAAGGAAAAAGTAGGAGGAAGAGGAGAAAAACCTTAGAATTAAGGTAATGATCTTTTTGACTCCATTTCTTCTCTCATCAAGTATGATATGACTAGATAAGTCATGTGAATGATGGGTTGGAAGGTGGTTCGATGTCCAAAAACGGATTTAGAAGCCAAAGTAACCGGTTCACCAAAAAATAACCTTTTAGTGGTTACTTGAATTAATATGGGTTTTGGAATGTTAAAACCTTGTTAGGAACTTGTCTAAGGTGTTCCTAATGCTCTCACTGAGTTGAGATTATCGTCGGAGGTATCTCCGGAGTTTAACGAAGTTCGCCGCAGTTCAACCAGAAAGGGTAGAACTTCTTAAAGCTCATTCGAGGTGAGTTAACGGTTTAATGTCTTATAACTCCTTAGTTAAGCATGAGATTACCTAAGGAAATGGTATATGTATGCATAATGATGTTTAAAAGAGTTTAAGCATGAAATTAGTCAAGGTGATTAGGTTTATGTAAATTAAACTATGAAGACATGCATGTAAAAGGTATAAAATGTGTATAAAAACATATGTGATGTTTTAATTGACTAAAATGGCATATATTACTCCGTCCGTCCCTTGAAACTTT
This sequence comes from Cuscuta europaea, assembly GCA_945859875.1. Lineage (NCBI taxonomy): Eukaryota > Viridiplantae > Streptophyta > Magnoliopsida > Solanales > Convolvulaceae > Cuscuta > Cuscuta europaea. The sequence goes on from CAMAPE010000033.1 coordinate 2,367,867, forward strand.
GTCATCTTTCCTTTTTGGGACGTCCCAAAAAATTTTGTCACTTTCCCTTTTAATCAATTATTTTGTGGTTTCTATTATTTCTCTCTCCTCTGCACAAACCTCAACCACACTATTTTTACTTTATTATTCTCTGTGCCGGTCAACTTTGGCAAAGTTTTAAGGGACGGAGGTAGTAATTTTTTAGGACTTAATACATGTTGTATTTAAGTTTTGGACCAATCGGAGTTGGTTTAGGCAGCCAAAGAACCGTCGATCATGCAAGAAGAAGTGGACCGGTGCCGGTCGGGGCTAGAACCTGCGCCAGTTTGAGTACGGGTTCATCATTTAATTAAATTAAATGGGAACCGGCGCCGGTTTATCTTGTTTTGCTCATATTGGTTTGTTTGCATGGTTTTGCATGGATTATTGTGCTTAGGCTATAAGAGTTGGTTTAGTCTTGATTATTGATTATGATACAGACCCTATCTAAGTATGACATGTGGTAGATCACAGGATATGGTGGAGTACCCAAGGACGAGATTGTCCTCAAAACTCATAATATAATTGGTGGAGTACCCAGGGATGGGATTGTCCTCAAAACCCGGAATATGAATTGATGGAGTACCCAGGGACGATATTATCCTCAAAACTCGGAATATAATTGGTGGAGTACCCAAGGACGAGATTGTTCTCAAAACTCGGTATGTAATTGGTGGAGTACCCAGAGACAGGATTAGCCCTCAAAACTCACAGACTACGGATTAGTAATCCAGGACTGAGTGGTGTCCTTAAAATATTTGAATGGACTATGAGTTTTCCCAAACAAACAATGACCTAGGGGTCGGGTATTTTTCAAGTGGATATACTTGTACGTATTTCAAGACTTGGGGGGAAGGTATAAGTGTATGTATCACCCTATGTTTGGGTCTTATATTTGAAACGCTAGTTATTCTACATTTAGCCTGCTTCTCGTTAGTACGAGTGTACTGACCCCTTTGGGGGCCTCACCATTTTCAGGTTGAAGCTAGAGCTTCTTACCTGCACCTTTGAATTCAGGTGAAGTCTACTCAAGGAAGACGTGGTTCATGCTTCCTTATTATTTTAAAACTATAAACACTGCTCATGGATATTTGAATTACTACAAGCTTTGGGCCTACGATCCCATGTTTTGGCCAGATGTGGCCCATGATTAAATGATGAATATTTCCGCTATTAATTTATTCTAAATGTGATGTTGTTATGTATGTTTACTTACTGAGTATGGTATGAGCTATGTGCATGGACGTCTTCTACAATTAAGTGAGGTTGACCAGCGGGTGACATCACATGATTGTGCGGCGGTTGTACACGCGCTTAAATGCGGTCCGGGGCATCACAACTAAGTGGTTTCAGAGACATCTCAGTTTCTAAACTATGTAATCAACCTCTCACAAGTGTTTTTACAAAAGGAGTTTATCAAAAACCATGAGCAATGCATTTTGGTACCTATAGAACTATTGTTACTCAAGTTGCAAGGTCTTTAGTTGTTAAGATGGTACCCTTAACAATTGGTATGTCGGGGATTTGGGCCAATGAGTATCTATAGTACTTTTCCGTCAATTAACATTGATAGGAGTCTAACGACTCGTTCAAACTTTCTTTCAGAAATGGAGAGTAGACGCATGTCAACGAGGAACAACCATACGGTACAGGCACCGGGAGCCTCCATTAGAGCTAGTCACGACACATCCCAAGTATCTAGGGGAAGAGGAAGGGGCCGTGGGGGCCACCAGGGCCGGACAGTGAGTGATGGCCACATGAGCTCGGTGTATGATATGAACACCGGGGAAGATGACTCAATCTATGTTCCGGAAACGGGATATGAGGAAACCCTTTATGATGGGAGTGATTTCTACACTGATGACAAAGACGACGATGCCTGTATTGAGAAAATGGGGGAGTTACTGGAGTGTTACCAAAGGGAGAGACAGAGAAGAGAACTTAGACGCCAAGCTAGGCGTGCCTCTTAAGAAAGCTCGAGTCATGGAAGCCGGGGAGCTTCGAGGGTCGCTTCAAGGACGTCCCAGGGTGGGCGTGCAGGAGATTTCTGTGTTAGAATCTCCAAAATCTCAAGGAGGTTAGAGAATTGGTGTGTAAATCCTTCGACAACATTGAAGACATTACTGTTGTCACCGATTGGATTAAGAAGTTAAAAGACGCAACAAGGGACATGCAAATCACATGTGACATGAAGCTACGTGTTGTTTCACGTTTGCTGGAGGGGGTAGCTTCTACATGGTGGGATAGTGTAGAAGGAAAATATTGTGGGGCTGTTTCACTGGAAAACTTCGAGCAGGAGTTCTATGGTCAATACTACTCTGCCTTTGAAGTTAACGTGAAGAGGCGGGAGTATACCAAACTCAGGCAAAATGAAGGATGCACGATGAAACAACTAAAGTAGGAGTTCATGATCTTGGCTAGGTTCTTATCGGAGTATGATGCCGATGAGGACCGCATGACGGAGCACTTTTGAGATGCCCTACTCTTGGACATTCGTGATTGGGTTACATATCAACACAACATGACTTTTAGTGAGGTTGTGGAGCAGGGCCTTCTTAGGGAAACCCAATGGAATGAAAGGAAGGCAAGAGATGCTGAGGAGGCGAGGAAGAGGAGATGGAGTATCTCGGGACCACCCGATCATTCTCAGAAGAACAATCATAGGAGAGGAAGTTCATTCAGAGCACCGACACCACCGGTGAAAAGAACATGGACTCAAGGTGGCATGCGTCCGAGCCTCACAATTCGGGACCACCTAGATGTTCAAACTGTTCGAAGCAACACTTTGGGAAATGCAATGCACCCTCAAGGTGATTTAAGTGCGGGAATGCAAGCCACACAAAGGCCAATTGTCCATAGTTGGGACAAGGAGGAGCTTCGAGAGCCGGAGGAGAAGTCATGACGGGAAGAAACCGTGTGGGGCCGTCACACGCTGACATGGGGAGGGGCAGCGCATCGGTAAGCAATGTCATGTCCATCAACAAAGGTGGGGCCCAGGCAAGGGTCTACGCGATGACCGAGGTAGAGCTTGTTACATGCACCTTTGGATTCAGGTGAAGTCTACTCAAGGAAGACGTGGTTCATGTTTCCTTATTATTTTAAAACTATAAACACTGCTCATGGACATTTGTATTACTGCAAACTATTTTGGGCCTGCAAGCCCATGTTTTAGCTGGATGCGGCCCATGATTAAACGATGAATATTTCCAATATTCATTTATTCCAAATGTGATGTTGTTATGTATGTTTACTTATTGAGTGTGGTATGAGTTATGCTCATGGAAGCCTTGATTGTGCGGCGATTGTACACACGCTTAGATGTGGTCTGGGCGTGACATGTATTGTTGTTTAGGCCAAATTATAGTTATTTTCAATTGAAACATGAAATACAATTCCATTTTAAATAGGTAAATAGCCCTAAAGAGGAGCGAACGCGTTCTGAAATATTGAAAAAACAGGGATACTATGTTTTTATTCCCGAAATAGGAGTCATTACTGTCATAATTGGAAAATATTGCCATGTTAAAGCCTCATATTGCAATTGTTTTGGCAATAATGAATCCAAAATGACAGTAAATAATGTCATGTTACTCATACTTCATGAAGAAAAACTTACATTTGCCCTCATTAAGTTCAACTTAATAGCTTATTTAGATCCCCATAAAGTTTAGTCTGAGTTTTACATTATCATGTTTCTCTTTGTTATTAGGTTTTGAGGAACATTCAAAACAAGTTCTCTTTGATGGTTGGGGAGTGAAGGGAGGACTTTGTGATAAAGTCGAGTGACTCCTTATCAGCAAGATAAGGTAGCTTAATTCTACCTCAAGAGCTTAGAGTTGAAGTGGTTCAAGCATAGATTGTGAGAGTTTATCTTGTAACTTTATTTTAAGACTTTTAGTGAAAATGTCAAGTCCCTTTAGATTTTGATGATGCACCTGTATTAGACTAAAAACTTGGTTTGATGTACTAAAAAGAAGAAAACGTACCAAAAGAAAAAGGAAAGGTATGAAAAGAGTTAATTGGATGTTTTTTAGTTCACCAACTACCTGCTAGTGAACTTCATTAACCGGCTATCAAATACCAGGACTAGCATGCTGCCAACACTCGGAACCAAACCCCTCTAGTCAAACCAAAGTTAACCACCAAAATTTTCTCTACAACTTTGCCTCTTGCAACATAGTCAAAATCACAAAGGTTGGCAAACGTAGTCCTCGCACAAAAACTGCCCTCATTCCGCATGTGCGTGGACTACACGGATCTCAATAAGGCGTGTCCCATGGACCCCTTTCCTCTGCCCAATATTGACCAACTGGTGGATGAAACCGCAGGGTGTGAAATCATGTCATTCCTCGACGCATTCCGCGGATATCATCAAATATACATGCATGAGGAGGACGCTGAAAAAACAGCCTTCATGACTCCCGAGGGCATCTTCTGCTACCTTGTCATGGCCTTCGGCCTGAAGAACTCATGCACCACCTACACTCGGATGGTGGCCAGGGTATTTCAGGCCGTCCTGGGGCGCACCATGGAGGCATATGTTGACGATATGATCGTCAAAAGCAAGCAGTCAGCAAGCCATGCTGACGACATGAGGGAGATCTTCGCCATCATGCAGAAGTTTAGCCTTCGGCTGAACCCGAAGAAGTGCACCTTCGACGTCCAGGGGGGAAAATTCCTGGGCTACATGGTTAGCCGAAGGGGTATTGAGGCCAACCCCGAGAAGATCCAGGCCATCATCAACATGGAGCCCCCACGCAACGTGAAGGAGGTCCAACGGTTGATGGGCCGCCTGGCAGCCCTCAACAGCTTCTTATCAAAATCGGCGGAGAAATCCTTACCCTTCTTCGAGATCATGAGGAAAACCGCCGGTTTCCAATGGACTTCAGAATGTCAGGGGGCATTCGAGGAGCTGAAATGATACTTATCTTCACCCCCTGTGCTCTCTAAACCCAAGGTAGGGGAAATCCTGTACCTCTACTTGGGTGTTAGCCCGGCTGCCATCAGCTCTGTACTCATCCGGGAAGAGGATGGCATCCAACATGCCATCTTCTATGTTAGCAAGACCCTCAGGGAAGCGGAGCTCCGATACTCCCCCGTGGAAAAGATGGTGTTGGCTATCGTGTGGACCGTCAAGAAGTTGGGCCATTACTTCCAGGCTCACCCGGTCCAGGTCCTCACTCACCAACCCCTCGGCGCCTTAATGAGGAGCCCCACTAGCTCCTCCCGAATGGTAAAATGGGTTGTCTTCTTGAGCCAGTACAACATCGACATCCGTCCTAGGCCCACCATCAAGGGCCAAGCCCTAGCGGACTTCGTGACGGAGTGCACGGCAAGGGCAGCCACGGACGAGGAGCCCTCGGCCCCTTCAGATGACTGGTGGACCCTCTACACCGACGGCTCCTCCGCCATCAAGGCATGCGGAGGAGGGGTGGTCCTCATCTCACCCGAGGGCTTTCGAGCCTATTATGCAGTCCGTTTCTCCTTCAAAGTATCCAACAATGAAGCCGAATACGAGGCTCTCCTCTGTGGCCTTCGGCTGGCAGCTAACATGAAGGCCCGACAAATCCACATCAAGTGCGACTCCAAGTTGGTCGTCGGCCAAATCTCCGGGGAGTACGAGGCCAAGGAAGGGAGAATGAAGCAATACAAGGAGGCGGCCAAGGAGTTGCTTAAGGTATTTGAGGCACACTCTCTTACTCAAATACCGAGGGCTCAAAACTCCGAGGCCGACATTTTATCAAAGCTCTCGGCAGAATCCTCTGAGCACATCTCCAAGATCGCCAAAATAGAAGAACTCAGCCTCTCCAGCATACATGCTAGCCCCGTCATGAACATACAACAAAGACAGGAGGACTGGATCTCAGACATTGTTGCCTTCATCACCACAGGGCAACTGCCCGAGGATGAGGCCCGCGCCAAGCTGGCAAAGATGAGGGCTCCCAGCTACACTATCGAGGACGGGAGGCTTTACAAAAGGTCCTACAATGAGACGTTGCTTCGGTGCCTTCATCAAGATGAAGCCGAAGTAGCAATGGAGGAAGTACACAGTGGCACTTGCTCAGCTCACCAGGGACCCTTCTCCATTAACCGAAGGCTGATAATCCAGGGCTACTTCTGGCCTACGATGGCCCGGGATTGTGCAGATCTTGCCAGGAGGTGTCCCGCATGCCAACACTTCCAGAAAGCCCCCGGCAGGCCAGCGGTCAACTATGCCCCCATCAGCACATCCATACCCTTCGCTCGATGGGGCATCGACCTTGTGGTCCCTCTACTGAGGGGTACCTCCAACAACAGGTACATCATTGTCGCCATCGATTACTTCACCAAATGGGTGGAAGCGGAGCCCCTCGCCAGCATCACTGAGGCCAGGTGCCGTCACTTTGTTCTCAAGAACATCCTCACCAGGTTTGGCGTCCCTCAGCAAATCATCTCCGACAATGGGACTCAGTTTGAGGCCGCCCCCTTCTGTGCCCTCCTAGAGGCATGGGGCATCAAACACACTTTCTCATCCGTTGCCTACCCTCAGGGCAACGGACAGGTGGAGAACGCCAACTGAACATTGCTCGAAGGCCTAAAGAAGAAGCTGGAGGCCGAAGGGGGTGGTTGGGTAGAAGAGCTCCACAACATCTTATGGGCCTATCGTACCACCCCTCGGCGGGCAACTGGTGAGACACCCTTCTCCCTTTGCTACGGATTTGAAGCCAAAGCCCCCACTGAGGTAACTCTCCCAACCTGAAGGGTCACATAGTATGATCCGGAGGCCAACGACACCAATATGGCCCTTGATCTCCACCTTATTTCGGAACGACGGGAGCAAGCCTTCATACGCGCAGAGAACTACCGACGGCAGGTGAAGAGCTACATCGATGCCAAGGTTCGCTCCCGAGAATTCCAAGTGGGGGACTACGTCCTCCGAAGAAGGGAAGCTAGCCAACCAACCGAAGGCGGAAAGCTGGCACCAAAATTCGAAGACCCTTACATCGTGGCAGCCATCATCAAACCAGGAACTTACAAACTAAAACGCCCTAACGGGACCGAAGTCCCTAGGCACTGGAATGTACATCACTTAGTTAAATTCTATCAATGACATCAGAGCGGCCAAGCCCTCATAACTAGTGAATGTATTATTTTACGGCCCAAGGCCTAAAGAATTCTGAAGAATGAAGGCATTTTGAAGACACCGGGAACACGGAACGAGATTATTACAAGGGCCAAGCCCTCATATCACCCTCAGGCCCAAGGCCTCACCATAATAGAAGAACCCTCGGCACCAAGTGGCGAGGGTAGATAATACTATCACCTACAACAAAGTACCACCCGTCCTCAAAAGAAGACCCCTCGGCACCTGGTGCCGGGGGGTACACCATTATCAACTCTCAACCAATGGGAGGAAACACCAAGTGTTCCCACAGAAGACCCCTCGGTACCCCATACCGAGGGTAGACAAGACAATCACCTTCAACAAATGGGAGGAAACACCAAGTGTTTTCACAGAAGACCCCTCGGTACCAAGTACCAAGGGTAGACATCACAATCACCTTCAACAAATGGGAGGAAACACCAAGTGTTTTCACAGAAGACCCCTCGGTACCAAGTACCAAGGGTAGACATCACAATCCCCTACGACAAGTGAAGGAAAAACACCAAGTGTTTTTACAGAAGGTCCCTCGGTACCAAGTGTCGGGGGCCATACATCGGAACAAACACCAAGTGTTGTTTCTAAGCCGTACCCCTCGAGGACGCCTATACCGAAGGCGTCACCTATCGGTGCCGGCAGCATGTAGTGCACCCGGCCATTTGCAACTAGTGTGCAAATGAAAACCCTTCCCTGAAACGCTTTCCGCGTCATCACCCCAAGGGTATGACAGGCATGAGAAATGCCCAGGATTCGACTTTCAAAAACGGAACGCTTTCCGCGTTATCACCCCAAGGGTATGACAGGCACGAGAAATGCCCAGGATTCGACTTCCAAACCGAAACGCTCCCCGCGCCACCACCCCAAGGGTGTGGCAGGCCACGGACTATGTCTAGCGCCGAGGGGACGACTTTCAAAACTGAGGCGCTTTCCGCGCCATCCCCCAAGGGGAGGCAGGTCATGGTGTATTCTACCCAGGAAACGACCCTCGATCCCCTCGGAACTCGGAAGGTTAACCCGAGGGGGGAGCTAATGGTGTATTCTGTTACCTCCCGATAGGCCAAGCCTTACCAAGAAACCAAGTTTCTTGATGCCTTCCCTTCACTACTCAAAAAAAAAATGGGGTGGTGAAGGGGAGTAGACTCAGCGAGAAATCAATGAGTACATTACTCCGGCAATTTACAAAAACGTACCGAGGGCTCCCCACGGGAACACCTTCGGTACCTTGGAAGTTCACAAGTACAAAGGACACCATTCACAACAGACATCATCAACGAATGGCTGAGTCCACTCAAGGATTGCCTCCGGCTATACCTAAAACCGAAGGCTCAAACAACTCAAAACGTTCCCGAAGGGAACTATATGACAAACAACCGGAGGCTTTTGTTGCCACAGGCCAACATCAAAAGGTAAAGGAAACTACCCTAAACCTACAACGCCCACAACTGAAGGGTCCCCACCCGAAGGCCAGCAACAGGAAATACTTAGAAAACAATCTAAGTCCTAAATGCTTTGCCCCTTGTGGAGCCACTAGCCAGCCGAGGGCATACCTCAAACAAGGTCCTCACAGTCATCCGAGGGCTCCTACTTCACACATACTACACTTAGAAAAAATTTCTAAGTCCTACAAATTTTGACCCTCAGTCAAATCTCCATGCTGCCCGAGGGGCCACGCAGTTGAAGACTTGGTGAAGCTACACTTAGAAAAATTTTCTAAGTCCTACAGATTTTGGCCCTCGGTCAAATCTCCATGCTACACTTAGAAAAATTTCTAAGTCCCAAAAGTTCTTACCCTCGATGACAAGTTTCTAAGTCTCGAATCTCCCTGCAACCCGAGGGGTCACACGATTGAAGGCTTGGTGAGACTACACTTAGAAAAATTTTCTAAGTCCTAACTATTGTTGGGCCATCGGCCATACATCCAGCGAAGGGTGCCCAACTACCGAAGGCCAAAACTGTATTCAAACACTTAGAAGAATTTTCTAAGTCCTAAACACCTCACCTCCGGTCATCTCATGAAGGCTACATAGAACCGGAGGGAAGGATCAGCCGGGGGCCAACAGCTGAACAAACACTTAGAAATATTTCAAAGTCCTGAACATTGTGCCCTCGGTGAAAGGCTCAACTGACTAAGGATTACTGGTAGCCAAGGGCTAGAAGAAGCACTACACTTGGAAGAATATATTCTAAGTCCTAAACATACATTCAGACGAGCGAAGGCATACATTCAAAGGAGGGCGAAGGCATACATTCAAAAGAAAACGATGGCATACATTCGAAAGAAATGAATTAAAAAGGACAAGTTATATACCAAAAACCTGAAGGCATATGTACTCATTCAGCCGATAAAAGGAAATTCAAAATATACATTACATAGTGGCCGAAGCCGAGAGCATACAAGTGATAGCTAGACAGGATTGTTCAAAATATTTTCTAAGTATTACACGATGACTACATCATCAGTAGCAGCATCACCCCCGTCGGCCGGCTTCGACGTAGCTTCCCCCTCGGCATCCTCTTCTTCATCACTGCATTCAGCCATCAGGACAGTGTCCTCGAGATCTGGCCTGCTGGTGCCCTCGGGAAGGGGAACCCTGGTGTCCGGTTGAAGAGGGGGGAGCCCATAAGTCGCGGGGTCAAACGCCGACGGATCTGCCCCCAGGTGCCTGGCCAGCCTTCGGTAGATGAGGGCTTGAGTGAAGTACTCGCCCCCGTCATAATATTCCTTCCCCTTCTGGGCCAGCCACATTGCCCCGGGGCCTTTCACCCATTCCTCCACGGAGGACTCCACAACCGTGGCCACCCACGCTCTCTGGGCCTCGGACTTCCACCCCTCGGCGATGAAGGCTGCCACCGCTTCCCCCACTGCCTCCTTCTTGGCAGTCTCGGCATCTTCGGCAGCCTTCTGGGCGGCCTCCGCAGCTGCTTTCTCCGCTTCGGCCCTCCCCTCAGCTTTCGCCAGGACCTTGGCATTCTCAAGGAGTTTCTCGAAAGCCGCCCTCTCCACCTTGGAAGCCTCCTCTGCCTCCCGGAGCCGCCTTTGGGCCGTGACCAAGGACTCGTCATCCTTCTGCTTTTGAAGGGCACAGAGCTCCATCCGTTGGATAAGTTCCCCGAGGCCGAGGCTTGCCTACAAAGGAGATCACGAATCACCAGAATTTAGAACCATAGTGCAAACAGGGGAGGAAGAGAACGGAAGAAAAAGGAAGGAGGAAAGGGGAACTTACAGTGACCGAGGCCTGGAGGACCTTGGAGCAGAGGGCGTCGTCAGTTTGCCGGGAGAGCACGAATTTATCCGTCGGGGGGTGGCCCCCCTCAGGAACTCCCTCGGGTTCAGCGTGGCATGCATGATGGCAGTCCCCTTAGTGATGGAGAATTGCACGTTGTCTTGAGGCCATGCCATGCCGGGGGCTTGGGCCGGGAGCTCGGGGGAGGAATGCTCCTCCACGATGACAACCGGGGCCCCTTTCGGGTCGGCCCCCTTCTTCTTTTGCTTTTTTCCCTCCGGAGGCGCCACAGCCTTCCCGGCTCTTTTCCTCTTCAGGGCCTCAGCTGGGGAACCCTCGGCATTGGAGCCAGCGTCATCACCGGCATCAATCTTTTCCTTGGGCACGTTTTCCTGGGCCCCTTCGTTTGCACCCGCCCTCGGGTAGATCTCGTCCAGCCCCCTCTGTTGCGGCGAGGGGTCTTTCTTCTTGGTCTCCTTCGCCAGCTGTTTCTTTAGCTTAGAGAGGTTCCGGGCGTCCATGTCTGGTCCTGAAAAACAGAGAAAATGCAGGGGAGTTAGGAACATAATATCAAAGGGGAAAACAAAAATAAAGAAGGAGAAGTATATTCTAAGTATAGAACGGAAGCCCTCGGAGACTACCTCCTGCCAACACAGGATACTTCTCGTCTGTTTCGCCGAGGAAGCGATATCTGCGGAAGCCGAGGGCAAAAAGCTCCTTGTCAGCAATGAAGTCCTTAATGGACACTTGCTTCGTGCGACCCGCCGGAATCTTGGCTATTATCAAGCCATCCTTCTCCAAAGCTGCACTTCCGACCTTCGGATGCCGACGGAAGCGATCCCTGAGTTCTATCGGAAAAGGGCTCTCGGCAACCCTGACGTAGCACCACCGCTCCTTCCAGCCTTTGTTGGACGAGGGCGCTTCTGTGAATAGCTTCCACCGAGCCACCTGTTGCAGATTGGAGAACCCCTCGGCATTCGCGTGACCCCCTCGACAGAGGTTGAAGCTCTGAAAAAACAGGTCCAGGCTGGGGGTCACCCCTCGGACCCGACAGAGGTTCAGAAAGCCTGCCACATATGAGTGGTTGTTGGGCGTCAGCTGGCAGGGGACCAAGCCCACATACCGAAGATACTCCCGAAGGAATGGGTGCAGGGGGAACCGGAGCCCCATTGACACCGATAGGATGTGCACAACAATGCACCCCTCGGGGGCTCGGGAAAGAACGTCATTAGGGCCCAGCGCCACCACCACAGCCGAGGGCCCCACGTGCAGCTGGGTCACGTACAAGTCTTCCCTATCAGCCTTCGACCCTATCTCCAGGGCAGCAGTGTTTAGCCAAGAGTGCCCCTCGGGCACGTCTACGGGCTTCCCCTGATCAGCGGCAACACCTTTCTTCTTAGGGGCAGTCTTCTTCTCCACCGATTTTTTCCTGGGGGCCACTCTTATCGGCGTCGGGTTGAGGGGCCGAGAGCTCCCTGCCTCACCAGCACCCTGAGGGGGAAGGACGGCCACGGTCACCTTCATCCTCTCCTTTTCTTCCTCCTCCTCTGCAACTTGCATGGCGAGGGCAAGCTCTTCGTCCTCCGCTTCCTGTTCGAAGCCCTCGGCTTCGGCTTCAGCCACCAAGTCCTTCTGCACCTCCATCGCCATCGCGACGTCCTCCTGGGCCGAGGGCTGTCCGCTTGAGGACCCCGCGTCTGAGAAGCTCTCCTCTTCCACCGAGAGATCCCTCGATATGTCCTGGGAATCGCTTTGAGAAGACATCTACGCACTAACTCGAGGGCTCGGAAAAACTAGAGTTTTTCTAAAATTCAATCTCCTAGCCTAAGGGCACAAGGCACAGCTAACTACAACGAGAAGAGCAGGGGGGAACTGACCTTAAGGCGGGGATTGATCGAGGGTTGCTGTTTCTCTCTCTAGAAATTTTGGCAGAGCTTCGCTACAATGATTTCGCACAAGGGAAGGAAGACGGCCATGGGGTATTTATAGGCGCTGGGATCCGGGCTTGGGCCTGAGAACCGGGCCTCCGGTTGGACTGCCATCATTACCAACCGAGGTTTCACCGAATCGGTGACGCCCGCCCACGGGCAGCCAACCACCACGCACCACGTGGCAACCCCCCCAACGGCTATATCCTGACGTTACATATTCCAACGGCTATATTTCCAACGGCTTTATTCTAGGAGCCCCCGGGTTTTTTACTTCACTCCACTCCATCAAGGAAAGCCTCCGGGTACACTTACCCAGAGACGCTCCCGGGTTGTGCCCCACACAGTACATAACAGACGCCTTCGGGATCACCCCTTCAGAAGCCCAAGGCTTCACATCAGGCCACCCCTCGGGGATCCCCCCTCAGCACTGTAAGGGCCGGGTAGCCCCCGGGGAGTATGCCTCATTGACGGATAGCCTACGGTACACAGGTAATGGGAGCCCTCGGATATCCTCATCACCAACTAATCAACAAACAGGGGACCCCCCGGTAACAATTCAACTACTACCCGCATTCATTACGCCCTCGATCCCCAGATTGAGGGACCCGCCTTCAGCACCTCCCAGGACATCAACAACAAGCCTCCGGCTAATCAACACATGAGCCCTCAGAACAAGGAGAGCCTTCGGCATCATCATTATTCTCCATTTTGAACCAAGGTTTCAAATTTTCGATTCATCGTTGGGGGAATTCGGTGCACTCTTTTTCCCTCATTAGGATTTTTTCCCACAGGGTTTTTCCTAATGAGGTTTTTAACGAGGCATCCCCCCAAAATGAAACGAAAAGCGTCAGCCTTCGGCCCACAACAGCAGCGCAACTACTCTACTCCTTTTCACCACTTTGCAAGTGCCTCAAGGAGTGGGGGACTAGAGGACCCCCTCGGGAAAAATCACAAAAATCACAAACATGACCCCTCAAGTCCCGACATGTGGGTAACTGAGGGACTGCCCTTGGCAGAATAAACAAACAGCAAACTACCCACGACTCTACAAACTACAAACGGAACAACGGCAGAGGACAAACACAATTACTCCTTTTCCCTCAAGTACCTTTCGGCAAAAGGAGTGAGGGACTCCAGATGGAGTATATGGCCCGGTAACCCCCGGCCCACAGACTCCTACTGCTCCAATAAAGGCCCAACAGGCCCAGAAAGCACAACAGGCCCAAATCACGGCGCCCAAGATACCAAGCAGCTCACAAATGCGCACCAGGGGTGCCTTCGGCCCCTTGGCCGAAGGCTCTAACTCTCACAGGAGGGCCAAGACAACAAAACAAAGTTACTGGGGAAAACGGTGAAAAAAAGTAGCCCTCGGCACCTGGAGCCCTCGGCACCAAGGGGGTCCCCGGTACTCAGAGCCCTCGGCTAGTCCTCTACAGCCGAGGGCACCTTTCCCGACATGATATCCGCGCCACATGCGTACAGATCACCGTACCCTGTACAACGTCCCATCCAACAGCCGCATTAAATGCGGCCACATGCGGTTGCCAGCGCCAACCGGTTGAGGTGACCTCTCGGCCAATGGACGCTTGACACGTGTCCCTGTCCGGCATTTATTGCTACTATAAATAGCACCCCATTTCCCCATTTGTAACCAAGTCATAAATGTTGCATACTTTCTAAATACACTTTCTCTCTCTATACTTACTTGCTCTGACTTCTATCTTGTTATTCCCCGCAATAACCCCCCGGATAAGCTACCCCCCGGGTACACTATCCATCAAAGGTAAATGTAAAAATAAAGGCCAGGAGAATTTTTACTACATGTTGCGAACAAAATATATGTCTTTACATAATTTTGAAGACTTTAGAATTAATGAAAATGAAAGAATTGCCTAAATTATTTGCATGGACCCTCAAATAATAGAAGGCTAAAGGGTCAAATAGGTCCATGTACCCATATCAATAGCTCAATTGGGTACCCGAACAACAAAAAAGGTCCAATCCAATCCTCCAACTCTTCAAAATCGTTCAATTTTTTTGTTTAGCCAGTAAACTCCCGGCTGCCTCTCCAAGTAATCCGTTTAATGCCGAGTCAACATAAAAAAAGAGTTTAATTAAATTAAATATTTTGCTGAGTCACCCTTATCCTTCTGTATCATACCCAAAACCCAACTTATTAACCTATGGCTCCAGTGCTTCTAAATCGGGAAGAAAGCAAATCGATTAACCTGCGGTTCCAGTGCTCCAAGTCCAGTGCTCCGACCTGGGAAGACGAAGAGTTGGCCTAATGTCTGATTCAGTGATGTCATCTGCAAGCAAGAAAAGTTGGCCGCATGAACCCTCGGTTAATTTCACATGTGGTTTGAGAGCTCGCTTGTGTACCGCACGAGAGAGCAAACGACAATTTTACGGATGCAAAAAATGGAAGGTAAGATAGTTATACTAATTTGTTGAATTTCATTAATTAAAATGTTTGATTTTTGGAATTGTGATTATGTGTTTTCCTCTTTCAATTTTAGGATGGGCTGGGTTGTGGGTACTTCCTTTGGAAGGAAGACCTTGTATGCTCAAGAAATGACAGAGATAATGATGTAGTCACACAACTTGGTTCTTCAGAAACAAAAGCTACCACACTTGAGGACTTGAAGGCCCTGATGTTAGCACAACAGAGTGATATTACTATGATAGAAAATATCCTCCAAAGGGAAGCTAAAGTGAAGAAAATTTGGGAAAAAATGTGTCTAGTTTTTGTAATAGTTTTTGTGGCTGCTTTCATTGGAAGGAAAGTATAAGCTTTGGTATGAATTGTAGTGTTGTTTAGTTGATGGTAGTGGTGGCTAGGTACTGGTGTAGTGGTGTATTGATATTGTTCTGAAAGTGTACTAGCTGGTTATGTTTGGTGACTTTGGTTTACTTTGTTATGATGTACTCTAAATTATTGTGCTTTGAATTCAGTGTGATGCAGCTCGTATTGGTCGGAAATTTTAAGGTGGTTTTTTACTTTATTTGCTCAAGTTTATTACGGTTTTTCAATTCTGAAATATCTCAAATTCTTCAACATAAGCTTCCATACATAACCGACATAAGCTTCTCAAATTCAGTGTGATGCAGCTGGTATTGACCTTTTCTGTTTCCACTGCTACATCCATTAAAGAGCTCACTGTTTTCCAATGTGCAAATGACTATTTTGAGCCATTTCTGAATGGGATTTAAAAACAATGAGCAATGAGAAAATAAGTAACATTACTCCTTTGTTAAATGAGCAGCAACCATTATTTAATAGCAAGCATTGTTTTCCCTGTTACATGCATGGAATTTTAAAAACAAGCCAAAAAACAATAAATAATGATAGCAATTAACAACAAAATAATATATGAGAAGTGAGAGAATGATAAATCATCATAAGCCATATTCACATTATGGAAGATCAAATGCTAGATCAAATAACAAAGAAGAGAACCCAAAGCAGTTTTTCAACATCAATACAACAACCTGCAAAACAATTTGTCAACATAAGCTCCCACACACAATTATTTACTAACACATTCAAAAGTATACCACAAAAGGCTGCTTAATACACACAATAAAGCATTAAAGTTGCTCCTGCACATTATTCATTTCATTAAAGTATTCCTACTGCACATTAAAGTAAACTGATAAATTCAGAACACTCTTCAGCTCAATGAGTCAACATCATTCATAATAATAATATTAAGGGAGGTAGTACACCATTCAATAATGTAAAGAGATGTAGTACACATCACAATTATAGCCTAAGAACATTCAATATTAAGGGAGGTAATACACCTCACAATAATGTAAAGAGATGTAGTACACATCACAATAATATCAAGGTAGGTAGAACACCACACAACAATGTTAAAGTAGGTAGTACACCATCAATTCAGCAAAATATTACATAATAAAATAACTCCAAAATGAAAAAAACATAACACTCCCAGACTTGGTCATTGTTGTCTTTACTACTCTCACATCTCCCGCCATTACTGTGTTGCAACTGAGTTGCCTCTTCTACCATGGCTGCCTCCTTTACCACGACTGCCTCCTTCTACCACAGGTGCCTCCACGGGTGCTTCCTCTTTCACTTCTGTCTCCTCTCTTGGTACCTCTACCTCTTCCATCCCTCTTCCACTATTGTCTCCTCTTTCAAGACTTGAACAATAAGATTTATTATTCCCTTTTGCTTACAGTTTGAGCATGTCATCTCGCGGCCTCTTCTAGAAATTTTGCAGTAGGAGGTTCACTTTCTTCTCGGATTCTTTTCTTCTTAGGCCTACCTGACATTTTCTTTAGAGGGGGAGGATGTATCTTTTCTCCACCTGCATTAGGCCATGCAGTTTCACCGTTAATGGGTTCTAAAGTGTGTGCATATGTTCTCTTGAAAGCAGCAAGACTATAACACTCGTCAACATAGTTTTCTGGGTCTTTTCCACAGTCAAACATAGCACATATTGCGTGAGAACAAGGGATTCCAGTGATGTCCCATAACCTACAAGAGCATGTATGACCCTCCAACTTTACCTTGTATTGGTATTTCCCTCTCTTCACCTCATAACCATCATCTCCATTAAAAACAACCCTCCACTTAGAACTATTCATAATGTTTCCATTTAGATTTTTTGACATTAGAACATATGTTACCTTTCCATCTTCCTGCATGTTGCCTCTTTATAGCAATTTGTGTCATCATTCCTACCCTTATGTCCTCCAACATTGAAATTATGGCCCTGCTCCTACATCCAATTAAAGTACGATTAAAGGCCTCCGACATGTTGTTGTCCACAACGTCACACTTCACAGATGTTCTCATAAATGCTTTGCACCACAACTTGAATGGGTACTTCTCTATATCCTCTCTAGTTTTACTGTCTTTTTAGCCAATAATTCTAATGACTCTTGAAGTTGTGATTGTGAAGTAGACCCGGCACACATCCAAAAAAGTTTCTTCATGTATGTGCCTCTATGTTCCTTACTCCAATTTGCATGAATGTGCCCTGCTTGAGGTAGTAAAGCTTGAATGACATTGTTCAGGCCCTACGAAACATTATCAAAGTCACTGTTAAAGGAACTAATATTATGTAATCACATGGCTAAAGTTAAATAAATTATTAGTATAATAAGTACCTAGTTATAAAACATTGCCAGAATATGTACCTAGTTATAAGTTATCTATTAGTCACAAAGTAATAATAAGTAATAATAAAGTTGAACAAGGCAGTAACACACAAAGTAGTTTTAAGTTATTTATTATGAACAAGGCAGTAACACACTTAAGTTATAGTACGTAGTTATAAGCAAATTGAGCTATGTAGTAGTTTATTTTCTGTAAATATAAGTAATAATAAACACTGAATACCTTTTGTTGATCACTAATAACTGTCCACTAGCTGCTGTCAACAATCTGCAGGTCCTCCTTAAGCAAATCCAAAAACCAACTCCATGACGATGTGTTTTCTATCTCCACCACAGCCCAAGTGATTGGGTACATGTTGTTGTTAGCATCTCTTCCTACGACTGTCAAAATCTCTCCCTTTAATAAACCTTTCAAGAAGCACCCATCTAAGCCAATAATCTTTCTACATCCATCTAGGAATCCTCTATTCATTGCACCAAAACAACAATAGATTCATTGAAAAAGGCAAGGTCCATCTGGGACTGTTCTGGTAATGTGGATCTTCATAGTGCTATTAGGAATGGAGTCGAGGCAATCTTGAGCATAGTCCCTCAATCTATTAAATTGCTCTTCAAAATTTCCATTTATTTTCTTCTTAATTGCTTTCAATGCCCTCTTTACCATGTTTGTTGATACATGTATGCCCAACTTAGACTCAATATGCTCCTTCAAACCAGCATACCCAAGGGAAGGTTCATCTATGATTTTTTCCTCATATTTGTCCTCCAACCATTTTTGACTAACAATTCTTAACTTAAATTTGTTATTACATCTGTGAGTCATGACCATACTCTTGATTTGGAAACAGTTGTACCTATCCTCCCAACTGGCATAACAAGAGAAAGAACAATTCTCTCCTGCACATTTTACCAAAACTTTGTGTGTTGAGTTTTTCTTAAAATAAAGGTTCTTTTTATAGTGCATGATAAGTCCATTTTTGTACTTACTTTTCTTATAAAATTTAAGCGATTTTTGGATTGAAAATATAAAAACAAGGCATGTTTTATATATTTTGGTTCAAGTTTCATGAAATCAGGTAAAAATCACATTCATAACATGTTTGGCAAAATTCCGGGTCAATTGCGTGAAGAAAGTGGCATTTTTGCCAACAAATGATATGCTACGGAAGTTTGCAAGATATGTTGACCAATTGTTCAATTAGAAGAGTACAAGAGATGAAGAAATCATGCAAGGAAGCTCAAAAACCAAGAAGGGATCGCTTATATGGCCACTTTTGATGAAAATGGATGATGCATAAAGAGACATGTTCGTATTTTGATCATAACTTGGCGCATGATTCCCCAAAGTTTGTGATACCAGTTGCATTACATTGAAATCTTCTTTATCTACAACTCTTATGAAGAACACAGAACCAAATAACAATCGTAGAATGGACATATTGGTCAAAGAAGTCAGACATTTGCAGTTGCGATGGAAAGTGACATGTGCTCGCCGTTTTGGTCATATCTCATAAACTACAAATCCAGTGCATGTAATTCAAATTACAGTAGTTAGCCAAGAAAGAGATATACAACTTTGGTGAATACAACTTTTCTATTTGATGTGATTTTTGAGCTTCTGGTTGCTGAGACAAGACGGGAGACGGCCAAAAGGGCGGCCACCCTCCATGGGTGCCTGCGGCGGATTTGACGAGTACACGTAGCTTTGTCGGGGAAGTGACTGAAGGCTGCCGGCCATGGACGGAGGGCGGCCGCCCTTCTGGCCGCCTTCCACGAAACTCCGGCTATAAAAGCCCTCTTCCATCCCCAACTCAAAACACACCATCTCACACCCAACTCAGATAAAAAAGGGTGTCTTCTTCCTCCTCAAAGCTCGGATTCCCACCATTGTTGGACCTTCAACTTCAATCTTTCATATCTTTCTCATTTTAGCTCCAATTTGTAAGTTCTTTATATGAAAATTCATCTTCTCGTCGTGTAGATTTTGAATATGTTGTTTTTATTTTCCAAATGTTAGTGAAACATTCTATGAATTAATTTTAAGAATTCTGTATTTTCCATATTTATTCAAGAAAAATAGTTCTTGTTGTTATATTAATCTCCTACTTAGATAAACTCAATACCTAGTATAAATGATGTTTATTTGTGACAGGAAAAAAGTTTAGATGTTGGAAGTATTCACTTTAATATTTTATTTTGTTCTTATGATTTATGATCATGTCTTATTTTATATGTAAAGTGTTAAAACTAGTAATGAGTTGTTGTAGTTAATTTACTCTTGGAAATGAGTTGAATTAAAGAATATGGGTTGACCTTGTTTGACTGAAAATTAGGAGTTTAACTAATGTTATGGACTAGTTGTTTAAAATGATTAATTTGATTACTTAATAGATTTGGTCATTTCATTAATTAAACTTTGGAAGATTATTTATAACTTGTCTAAGAGATTATAAATAGTTTAAGCCAAACATATTGAGTACATTAATGAAGCCTAGAGATAGGGTAAATTAATGGATAGAATTTAATCTTTGTCTATGAGGAAAAAATTCAATTGTTTAATATGAGAAATTTAATTAATTAATGAAGTTGACCATTTTGTTAGCTAAAATGCGAAAAGTTATATCTATCTTGTCTATGAGATTAGAATATAATTTAGGCCAACCATTTTAAACACATTAATGAAGCCTGAAAATAGGATAAATTACTCAAAGTAACTTAAATCTTGTCAATGAGAAAAGAAATTACTAGTCCAATCTCTAATTATAAATACTCCTAATTATTAGGTCCAAGCTAAAAGGATGTACCCATATTTTATAATTCAATTCATTGCCCTTCTTTGATCAATCCATTTAGAGTTTAATATTATATTTTTCATTTAGTTTATTTTTGAACCATCATTAGTATTTTCATAATTTAATTTACTTTCTTTTTCAAAAAGTAGTTTAGAAAATCAATTAAAAGTTTTAATTTGGAAAGCTTCCAATAATTTGCGATAACCTGTGACTGGACTTAAAATCAAGAAACTCCTCCGCCATTCCTCAAGAGACACGATACTCGGGGGAAAACCGAAAGGTTAAACTCTATTTTACTACAACGCCGCGTAAGCGGTTTATCAGTGCACTGCATATGCAATCACGGCTTTCTTAAACTGAATATTATCCTCGAAAAGCATCATTAGTTCAATGGAAGAAGGATCAGACACGGGTTGTATGAAACTACTTCAATCTTCTTCTTAGACTGGACTTCCCTTCATTGAGTGACTCTGTTTCACAGGTTGTATGAAACTACTTCAATCTTTTTCTTAGACTGGACTTCCCTTCATTGAGTGACTCTGTTTCAGAAGTATAGGTAGGTGGGTTGTCTGAAGAATATAAATCATGTGTATCATCACTTTCAGCATCCTCTTCATGTTCACTTTGAATTCTAATTTTCTTGGACTGTCCTCGCACCATCTGTTCTTCATGACATGATTGCACTTCCACATTGCATAACTGGTTCGCCCCAACACCAGACTCATCACAGTCACTCCCATCAAATTCATCACAGTCATTCCCATCAGTATTTTCTACATCTTCATCACCATGTAAGGATCCAATATCATCATCTAGATCAGGTCGATCACTCATGTATGTGTCATCCCTTTTATAAAAAACCCAACTGTTTCCATTGCATCCATATTATGTGTGTCAGCACCAACACCATCTCCATGAACTATATAAAGGTCACACTTTCCGACACTAGAAGACAAACTGACCAACTCCAAAGTGCTTGCATCATCCACTAATTTCCTTAATGCTTCTAATGGTTCAGATGGCAGTTTAAAAAGCATTTCTTTTACACATCCAAATGGCCCAGATTCAAGATATTTCTTCAAATGAGGATAGGAAATGACATCTGGGTCACTCTTAATTACCTCAATGCTCTCATTCACATACCTCATTGGTCTGCCATTTTCAAAACTTCCACTCTAGTGTACAATTAAATCCACAGTCTCCCACATTCTGAAAAATATAACATTTTTTAAACAAATAACCAACACATATACAAAACAAACATACACACTAGATATATAACACGTATACATACAGTTCACAACCTCAATGTCAAGAAATCATACAATTAGGGTATCTATTTTTTCAATATTCCTCTTCCATTCTTTAATGGTGAATGAAAAATTCACAAGTTATTGAAAAATTCGCTTAAATACATATAATCATTTACGGAAATTCTTCTTCATTTGTAATAGTTGACATACAAACGATAGACTTTTATTATGCGTAGAACAATAAGTTTAAGCTGCAATTGAATTTTCGGTACCCGGTGTTTATCGTCGCTCGTCCTTTGCTTATTATACATACAGTTTAGGTCTCCTCTTTCTCCAGTCCTTCAGCGTTATTTCTTCCCTCTTCGTCCTTCACTCGTTGTGCTTGATTGTTCGCCTTAGGTCAAAATTCGTCACTGTTCATCGTCGCTCTTGGCTTCACTTTGCAGATTTTCGTTTTCATCATAATGTGAAGACACGCCTTCCTTCCACGTCGTAATGTATTTGCATAAGTCAGATAACACTTGACATTTTACCTGCTGACTCAACATTAAAAAGTTGTCTTACCGGCTAAACGAAAAAATTGAACGATTTTGAAGAGTTGGAGGATTGGATTGGACCTTTTTTTAGTTCGGGTACCCAATTGAGCTATTGATATGGGTACAGGGACCTATTTGACCCTTTATCCAACAATAGAAATATTTAATGAGCAACTGAATGGATTGTCTGAAAATCAAAAAGAAAATATGGTGAATGATTTTGTATATCCAACCCATACTCCTCAAAATACATCACTACAGTAAAGAGGTAGTATAAAAACAAAAAAGGTCACAGGCTCGCAGACTGTTATTGGCTCTGGATTTTGTCTGGTGGAATCTCGCCGGAATCTGCACACTCCAATAAGAAGGGCTGCTGGTAACTTCTGGCGCTGGTATGGGGGGCCGACACTAAGAAGAACGGGTCCCTATTGAAAGTTTGGGTGGAAGATGGCTGGACTACATCCATAGATCTAAGCTCAGTGGTCTCGTTTGAAGATTAGCTGGTTTCCCCCCCTTAGCCTTTGACGTCTTTCTTTCTTCTTGGTGGATGTGACACTGGAAACTGCCTATGACAGCTTGATGGAGTATATGTCCCAGGAACCCGCGGCCCACATACTTCCAATACTACGATCAGGCCCAACAGGCCCAAGTTGGCCCAAGTACGGGAAACAAAACTCCATGCAGCCCATACTACGCAAGGTGTGTGTTAGTACCCAATTTTGATAGATTTTGATGATGCCACTATACATTGCACTAGTACATTGTGTCTTATTTATTTGCGTATTAGTGTTCAAAAGTGACAAAATAAATGTACAATTTTTTAGACTAATAAAATTATGCTGGGAAGTTAAAATGCAATAAGGTAATTTTTTTTCTTAATAGGATATTTAAATTCTACCAGTATAATTTTATTTGTACACAAAAATTAATTAAGTCACACAGGTTCGAAAATCATACACATTAAATTAAAATGATTGGAGACAAAACTTGACCAGTATTTAATACTGGATCAAGTACACGGACCCACAGCTGGATGGACACATGGACTGTTTTAGAGAAGATGCTCATGCGGTTCAATCATTCAAGAGAAGGAATCCATCTCATTAAAAGCTCCTGCACAAGAAGACAAAAGTACAAACTAGTCATTGTCAGACCTTCAACGAACAAGATTGATTTATCCTAACCAATGGATGAGATTAATCAACAGGAGAAGCCTATAAATAAAGGCTGAAATGAAAGTTTCTAACCAAGCTTTGAGCCATCTAAGTAGAGAAAATATTCACAAGTATTCATGAGCTATCTAGCAAAAGAGAAAGTGTGAAACTATACTTTACTCTCTGCTTGGACTCATGCTTCACTAAACTTCAAAGTCACAAGTTTTCATTGATAAATCCTAGAAATGTAGTTCCTAGTTGGAGGTTAGAACTTTCTTGTAACATTTCACAAATTGTTGTAAACATTTAGGAAGACAGTTATTCGAATCCTAAAATGTGGTTAGATAGACAGAGTACCCTTTGATCTCCATTGGATTATTTGAGAAAAATCTAAGGGATTGAATAACTTTGAGTGGTGTTATACTCACTGTGAAACACCTTCAATCTAGGCCTAAGTGTTGTAAAGGCTAGATTGACACTAAGTGTATTGGGCTTAATACTTTAGTGGAAATCCATCTGAAAGAGGGTGGGACTGGACGTAGGAGGATTACACCACCTCTGAACCAGGATATACTGTGTGTTGATTTACTTTCAGTCAACAAAGCACACACCAAACACTTCTCACAGAAGATTGTAGTTTGCCAGCAGCATCTTAAGCAGTAGTCTTAATTGATCCTACTGCTTAATTATTCACTTTCTTTGAGACAATCTTTTCACAAGAGCCTTGCAATATCACCACTAATAGGTTTGTTCTATCAGATCTCAGGAAATCATCTTTCAAGTGAAGCAGTTGCCTCAACAGTTCCCTGGTTACCACCCAACTGCTAAGCCCACTGCTCACACACACTTATTTCCTTTGAACATCTTAACATCGCTAGATTCTCAGAACATCACTGCCAAGAAGCCTGTCCAAACTATTCTCTGAAAATCAGCCTGTAACTCAACAGGTGCCTCAGCAGTTCCCTAGTGAAGACCCAACTGTCGAGACCACTGCTCTCATAAAACTCTCACTTATAATCATCTCAGCACAATTCCAGAAAGCTCTCACCTTTCTAAGCAAAATTCTATCCTCACTTTCATCATACACTATATATTTCCTCAGCAGTTGCCTCAGCAGTCCCCTTCCATCCAGCCAACTGCCAAGTCAACTGCTCACCTTATAAGTCCACATATCACCCAAGTCAGAAAGGTGTTATACACTGATTATCAATAGGTTAAAGACTTTCGTTGTGCATCTATAAATCTCCCAAAAGATTATAGATCAACTCATCTAAAAAGGAAAAGTTTTTAAAGTCGAAAAAGCTTTAAAAGTCTATTCACCCCCCTCTAGACTTTTGCCTCTACCCGGGACCATCAAGTGGTATCAGAGTGGAGTGTTCCTAGAGTCAGTTTCTGGCTAATTTGAACTAAAGATCCAAATCCACTTCACTTCCAAAACACTTTCTAAAAATGGACAGTCAGCTTGCAAAGAATCTATTGTTCAACTTGTGGCAAAGGTCTCTGACCTAGGGAAAGAACTATCTCAAAAAGAGATTTCCCTCAAGGTATTGAGAGACCTGCCCTCAAAGTGGGACATGAAGGTAACTGCTATGAGAGAGAGCAGAGATCTAAGAACTTTGTCAACTGACAAGCTCTTTAGTGACCTCAAAGCTTATGAATTTGAGATGAAAGAAATCAAGGATGAAAAGGAAGATGAATCTAATACACTAGCCTTAGTGTCTGAGCCTAGCACATCAAGATCAAATAAGAAATCTCTCAACAATCTCCTCACTGATGAGCAGTTTGCTATGTTTGTGAGGTAGTTCAAAAGATTCATGAAAAAGGAGGGAACTGTCCCAAAGAAGTCGTACAATCTACCACCCAGGAGACAATGAAGACCTCAATCCAGTGAGGACACTGTGCTATGCTACAACTGTAGACAGCCAGGACATTACAAAAATGAGTGCCCTCTGCCATTGACACAAAAGTACCAAGGGCAGCAGGCAACTGCTCAAAAAGCTGGATACAAAAAGGACTTCAAAGGCAAGAGACAAGCCTTTGTAAGTGAAAAGAGGAAGGAGGATTCCCAAAGTGATGAAGAGAGCAACTCAAGTGATGAAAGCTCCTCGTCTGAAAGCTCAGAAGAAGCACGACTTTGCCTTGGATCTTGGCAGGTGGTTGAAGAAGGTGGCAAGTGGCTCACTGGAAAGGGCAGCAGGTGGCTCAATGAACCTTCCACCATTGGAAGAGAAGATGATGAAAGCTGCTCCCCCAGATGCTTGATGGCTAAAGACCACTACAATGATATTGAGGTGACATCCTGCTCTTCCTATAACTCTAGTGATTCTGGACCAACCAACTTTACACCGGAATCTTTGCTACAAGACTTCCAAAAAGTCCAAAATCACCATGTTCTTTTAAGATCAGAAAATGATAGATTGAAAAAAGACATAAAGGTTATTCATGCTAAACTGTTAGATGCCTTAACCAAAAATAATGTCTTAGAAGAAGAGAACAAAGAGCTGAAAAATAAAATGAATAACTTTAGCATGGATAGTAAAAATTGTGACCCTACTGCTAAAGTTACTCTAAATAGAAAGAGAAGAGGTCTCGACCATGTATCTCCCACCAGACTCAATCAAAATTCCCCATCCACCAGACAACAAACAAACACTAGAAAGCTAATCTACCAAAAATCTCATTCCCAAAGTGTTCCCACAAGAAGGAACCAACCAGCCCCCATATCAAAATCCAAACCCCTGTATAAACATACACTCCTTAACCATAAAAACCCAAGAGCCCGTTGGCAACCAATCAATAAGATCAACCACAGTCAAAATATTAAGCAGACTCCTCCAAAAGTAAATAATCCCTTTCCCACATCAAGAAGGAAAAGGATTAACAAATACATAGCCATCCCCCGTGATTATAACACATCAAATGGCTATAGACCAATCTGCTTAGAACTAAATGATTCTAGATGGCCGTGGATGCCCAAACTTGTTCAAGGGAAGTTGCCCACTAACTCGTGGGCCACTGCTCAACATTGATGAATACAGGAAAGTGCTGGAGCAGTTGACTCACAAACATGGTGCATAGATTCAGGATGCTCCAGGCACATGATAGGCAGTAGAAGGTTACTGTCTAACTATATGGCTAGGGAAGGATCTAAAATAACATTTGGGAATATGGAAAAGAAAGGAGAAACCAAAGGAGCTGGAGACTTATGTATAAATGGACTCACAATCCAAAACATATCTTATGTTACGGATTTGAAGTTCAATCTCATAAGCACAAGCCAACTCTGTGACAATGGTTACAATGTAACGTTCTCCAAAGACATCTGCTTGATTAGAGATGTCAAAAATGAAGAAGTTGTGCTCACTGGTAGAAGGAAGAAGGACATGTATGTTGTTGATTGGGGCTCAGCTAAGGAAGGGATCTGCTTAGTGATAAAGGCAGATTCAAATCTAAGTTGGGACTGGCATAACAAACTCAGTCATCTCAACTTCAAAACCATCAACAAACTGTCTAGAAAAGGATTTGTGAAAGGACTCTCAGAAATCAACTTCAAGAAGGACCATCTCTGTGATGTCTGCCAAAAGGGAAAACAAACCAAAGTATCATTCAAATCAAAAGAAGTTGAGTCATCAACTAGGCCATTAAGCCTACTACACCTAGACCTGTTTGGACTAGTTGAACCAACAAGTTTAAGTGGCAGAAGGTACACCTTGGTGGTGGTTGATGATTACTCTAGATACACTTGAACCATATTTCTAAAGAAGAAGAATGAAACAGAAAAGAGGCTCCCTGAATTGATGAAATTAATCCAGAATGAGAAAAGTCTCTCAATCCAGAAGATCCGGTCAGATAGAGGTATTGAATTCCTCAATTCTATCATAATTCAGTACTGTGAAGGAAATGGAATCCATCATCAAACTTCAGCTGCCAGAACACATCAACAAAATGGTGTTGCTGAAAGAAGGAATATGACACTTAAGGAGGCTGGGAGAACAATTCTTGAAGCAACAGGACTGCCCAAAAGGTTATGGGCAGAGGCAATCAATACGGTATGCTACACCCAAAATAGAAGTCTTATTCACAAGACTTACAAAAAGACTCCATATGAGCTATGGAAGGAAAGGAAGCCAAATGTCAGTTATTTCCATGTGTTGATCCAATGTTTTATCCTAAACAATGGAAAAGACTATCTCAAGCCATTTGATCCCAAATCTGATGAAGAGATCTTCATGGGCTACTCAGCAACAAGCAAGGCCTTCCGGATCCTCAACAAAAAACTCTGGTGGTAGAAGAATTAATCCATGTGGTTTTTGAAAACCACCCCACTGCTCATGAAAGGAATGAGGGTGAGCCATTTAAATCAAAGAAAAATACTGGAGAGGCTCCAAGCTGCCTTCCCAGCAATAATATTCAAAAAGATGGAAAGATTTTTGAAGCAGCAGTTGACTTGTATGGCAGCCCCCTGCCAGCAGTTGACTCAAACGGCAGCCCACTGCCAGCAGTTGCCTCCAAAGACAGACCACTGCCAGCAGATTACTCACCCAGAACTAACCTTTCAGACGAATCAAACCCACAGCATGACATTCCAAATCATCCTATTCTACCAGAGGATAGTGAAGAAGAAGAAGAAGAAGAGGATGACCAACAACTCCATACCAAAGAAACTACATCTGACATTAGATGGTTGAACAAACATCCTCCTCACCAAATCATTGGAGACATCCATGAAGGGGTTCGAACCAGATCAGCACTTCAGAGAGAAGCACTATTCTCATGCTTCATTTCACAGATTGAACCCAAGAAAATTGAAGAAGCCCTACAAGATTCTGACTGGATACAAGCTATGCAAGAAGAACTCAACCAATTTGAAAGTAAACAATGTTTGGGAGCTTGTGTCCAGACCCTATCATCAACATGTGATAGGAACCAAATGGGTATTCAGAAACAAAATGGATGAGGAAGGCACCATAGTTAAGAACAAGGCAAGGCTGGTAGCCAAAGGCTACTGCGAGGAAGAAGGTATAGATTTTGATGAAACCTTTGCTCCTGTTGCTAGACTTGAAGCTATAAGAATATTATTCGCTTATGCTGCCCATAAGCAATTCACTGTCTATCAAATGGACGTGAAAAGTGCCTTCCTAAATGATCTACTAGAAGAGGAGGTCTACGTGGAGCAGCCTCCTGGATTTGAAATCAATAAAGAGAAAGATCAAATGTACAAACTGAAGAAAGCTCTTTATGGACTCAAGCAAGCCCCAAGAGCATGTTATGACACTCTCTCTGAATATCTAGTGAATAATGGGTTCACTAAAGGCAAAGTAGACAAGACACTATTCAAAATTGAAGAAGGTCCCCACATACTGCTTGTTCAAATCTATGTTGATGACATAATTTTTGGAAGCTCAAACCAAGCACTATGTGAGAAATTTTCAAATCTCATGCAAAGAAAATTTGAAATGAGAATGATGGGAGAGTTGAACTATTTCTTGGGATTACAAGTGAAGCAAACTCCATAGGGTATCTTCATCAACCAAGCTAAGTATACAAGAGATCTCATGAAGAAATTCAAGGTTGAAAACAAGTCCACTGTGAAAATTCTCATGAATACTTCACAAGGTTTGAGTCAAGATGAAGATGGGAAAGATATTGATCCTACACTCTATAGAGGTTTAATTGGTTCCTTGCTATATCTCACCACTAGTAGGCCAGATATACCCTACTCAGTTGGTGTATGTGCAAGGTTTCAATCAAAGCCTAAAGAAAGCCATCTCAACTCCTAGTTGCAAAGAAGATATTAAGGTATCTAAAAGGAAATCCTAACTCTGGGTTATGGTACCCAACAAATGGAGGCTTTGAGCTATATGGCTATTCAGACTCAGATTTTTCCGGATGCAAAATTGATAGAAAAAGTACCTCAAGTACTTGTCACTTGATTGGTGGAAGACTTGTCTCTTGGTTCAGCAAGAAACAAAATTCAATTGCTACTAGCACTGCCGAAGCTGAATACATAGCTGCAGGCAGCTGCTGTGCTCAAATACTATGGATGAAACAACAGTTGAAGGATTATGGAGAAGAAACAAAGGAGATTAGTATCCTGTGTGATAACACAGGTGCTATATCTATCACTCATAATCCGGTATTTCACTCAAGAACCAAGCATATTGAGATCAGGCACCACTTTTTTAGAGAACATGTTGAGAAGAAGACCATCAAACTAGAGTACATCCCTACAGAGAAGCAGTTGGTTAACATCTTCACCAAGCCATTGAATGAAGCTAGATTCAACGAACTAAGACAAAAGTTTGGAATGCTAGATGATCTTGATCAAGTGAAGGAATAACCATGCACCTATTCAGGGGAAACTTAACTCCAAAATCAAGGGGGAATTCCTAGCCACCTACTGAGGGGGAACTATTATGACGTACTCAAGGGAAACCACCTGCTAAAGGTAAGCTACCCAAAATCAACAAGGAATGAAGCATCAAGGTCCAAGAAAGTCTATCTCAGACTTTCAAAAATGAAGGAATCAAAATCCAAGCAGTGGGCTCAGCAGGTGACTGAATTTCAGCAGCAGTAGGCTCAGCAGGTGCCTGCCAGCAGGTGTCTGCCTCACGAGCAGGCAACTGTCTCAAGTCAGCAGTTGGCTCAATTTCTGACAAATATACATGGAATCTCAGCATGTTGCATACATCATCTCGATCCTCTCATATCAAGGATTCCAAAGACGTAACTTTTGCTCTCAGAAAGTATCAAAACTTACTCAAGCTTGAGCCCCCTGCTACCAGTATGAACACAATTAATGCAAAGAGTGACCAGCTGTATTCTCCAACGGCTATATTCAAACGGCTAGTTTCCGATAGCCTATAAATACTCCCTTCGTACAACTCCTTCACAGTTTTCACTTTGCAATCTCTCTCTAACTCTTTCTAAAGCTCTCAAACACTCCCTTAGTATTCTAAAAAGCTTTCACACGCACCATCTCCGCAATCACTAAACTTTCCCATAAACACACAAATGGCCTCACTCACCAAAGTCTCTAAGTCCATTTTCACTGGTTCCATCCTAAACACTTCCAAAGCACTTGAAAGAGCAAACAACAGTGATCTCATGAGGAAACTCCTAAAGAAGCTCGACACAACTGGGCTCATGATAATGGCAACCTACACATACTCCCACTTCTATCCCGAAGTGGTAGCAGAGTTCTACCTCAACTCAACCCCAGAGACTTTGAAATCAGTAGTTCTGGGAATTGAGGTGGAGATACAAGAAGAAGAAATTAGGGAGCTGCTCTCTCTTCCTGGTGACGAAGCCCCAGATGTAGAAGACCTCACCCTGGATGAGGCAGATTTCAAAGAAAAGGTCTTACTACCAAGAGCTTAAAACCTCAACACTCTCAAGATAAAGAAGAAGCTGATGGTTCAAGAGTACGATGTACTGCTGGACATCCTCTACAAATGCATTGACACAAGAACCACAACACTTGACAAAATCAATGCACTAAGAGCAAAGCCACTGGCCGCAATAATCTCAGGGTCCCCATACAATTGGACCAGGTACGTTTACCACGAGCTCATAAGATATGTAGATAAATCACACACAAGAAGAAAGGAGGATGGTACTCTGCCGTTGCTAGGCTACGGATTCCTCATTGGAGAACTACTCAAGAAGAAAGGGATACTGGGGCAACAAAAGAAGGAACAAATTGGAGGAAATTCTTATTCCAAACCTCCAAGACAGGGGCCCCAGAAATACCAAAGGCAGACGACTCCTTTGTCTCTAACGATCTCCTCTTGGTCTCCTTCAAAGTAGATACCAAGACCGCCAAAAGACTCCGATCTGGGTGTCAAGAGACTAAATAAAAAGGCCAAGAACAGCAACCAGGAATCTGCAAGAAGAACTGGAAGAGGCAGCCTCATCTCTACCAATTATTCATGAAGAAGAAGCAATGGCCTCCCCTATTCTAGCCATTCAGGAAGCAGCAAAGCCCTCATCCAACTCCTCCAACGCAAGCAATAGCTCTGCCCTTCCCCTTTCAATTCTCATTCCAAAGATACAACAACAAGCAGTGCAACCAGCTCCAATAGAGGAGCAGGGGACTCAACGAGGAGAGCAGGCGGCTCCCCTAGAAGCAGAGCAAGCCACTCAAATCAACGAGCAGGTGGCTCCCCCATCTCCAGCAGTTGGCTCACCCAACCTGACACTCCTAGAGCAATTAGATGCGGATTATGCCAGGGTAAAGTTGTGGAGAACATGGAAGCTAACCAAAATCCGGGAGCAATCAGAAACTATATCAGATTTCGTTGATGAAGAAGACTTCGCACTTGAGTGGATTGAAACAGAGGATCTGGCCATAGCAATCACTCTCTACAAGATAAATCAAGTCTACGCCACAAAAAGGAAGCAACTCACCACCAAGGACACAATCGAAGATTCAGATGATGATGATGATGATGGTGCTCCAAAGGGACCTCTAAGCAGCAAAGGTAAGAAAATCGTCCACTCTTCCTCCTCCTGTGACAAGGAACTTAGAAGAGTTCTAGAGAAATCTAGATTGGAGACATATGGAGGAGGTGAGCCATCTAAGGCACCCCATGAGCAGTTGACTGTCACTCTCTAGCAGGGAACTCAATTGCTGGATCTTAACAAGGAACCTCATCAAGAGGAAGATACTCCTGAATAGCAGGCAACTACATCAAATGAAATCAAGGAGCAAATTCTCACTGATAGAGCAGAGGACACTCCAACACTAGCAGAGGTCTTCATCCAAGAGAGACGAGCCACAACCAAATTTATAAGCAATGCTGAGGTTAGGCTTCACAAACGACTGATCAAGATGCAGAAACATTTTGACAAATTACTTGAAGCAAGGTTTGCAGAGGTCCACTGCCACCTGAAGAGCAACCTCATGATCCAGCAGGTGTTCAACTCAGAACAAAAAGCCCAGCTAAAGATGCAACTCTCCCAACAGCCTGCTCAAATTGAAGAAATTCACAAAGAACTTGCAGATCAAAGAGCCAAAGACAGAGAACTAGAGCTTCAAATCAAAACATACATCAGGCAACTGCGTGACCAAGAGCAAGCAGGTGCCTCTCAACCAGCAGAGCCCTCTGCCCAGCCCTCTGCCAAGGTACAATCTCTCCCTTCTTTGCCTCCTAACCTAAAGCAGGCTCTTCAAAAGGTGCAGGAACATGAAGAGTACCTAAGAAAGCTAAGGAATGAAGAGTTCCCGGCCATGTTCAAACTCTCACAAAATTCCTCATAGACCAGCAGGCTCATGCTCAGGCCTATGAATAACTAACAAAGGCTGTTGAAAATAACTTCAAAACTCTTCAAAGAGCAACACAAGACACCTTCTGGAAGCAAGGCAGTGACTTCCAGAAACTGGGACAAGACTTAGCGCAAACTAAGCAACAGATTCAAGGACTAGAAAATGAAGTCAAAGATGAAGTAAAAACGGACCTCATAGACATCCAAAACTACATAAAGGCTCTATCCATTCAAGTCTATGGTCTCAATCCTGCAAGAAGAACAACTGAAGACATTGATGATGAAATTGAAGAGCTCTTTGACGAAAGTTACATTCCTGATGATGCCAAAAACGGGGAAAAGACTCCACAAGCACGCCCCTCATCTTCCAGATCAATAGCGGCCAAAAAGGGAGCAGAGACAAGACGAAAGAACAAGTGACTTCAGGAAGAAATGGAAATCCGAAGAAGGAAAGCAGAAGAAGCAAAAGCCAAGAAGAAATCAGAGGAAGACAAACAAGAGTAAGCTAGACCTTGAGTCCGAAAGTGACTTAAAACTATTGTACCTTAGATCTTAGACCAATGTACAAAAATCTCAAATGAAAATCAATAAAAATATTTCTTTCTTGTGTTGTATAGTTTTGGCATCATCAAAAAGGGGAGAATTGTTAGTACCCAATTTTGATAGATTTTGATGATGCCACTATACATTGCACTAGTACATTGTGTCTTATTTATTTGCGTATTAGTGTTCAAAAGTGACAAAATAAATGTACAATTTTTTAGACTAATAAAATTATGCTGGGAAGTTAAAATGCAATAAGGTAATTTTTTTCTTAATAGGATATTTAAATCCTACCAGTATAATTTTATTTGTACACACAAATTAATTAAGTCACACAGATTCGAAAATCATACACATTAAATTAAAATGATTGGAGAAAAAACTTGACCAGTATTTAATACTGGATCAAGTACACGGACCCACACCTGAATGCACACATGGACTGTTTTAGAGAAGATGCTCCCGCGGCTCAATCATTCAAGACAAGGAAACCATCTCATTAAAAGCTCCTGCACAAGAAGACGAAAGTACAAACTTGTCATTGTCAGACCTTCAACGAACAAGATTGATTTATCATAACCAACGAATGAGATTAATCAACAGGAGAAGCCTATAAATAAAGGCTGAAACGAAAGTTTCTAACCAAGCTTTAATTTGAGCCATCTGAGTAGAGAAAATATTCATAAGTATTCACGAGCTATCTAGGAAAAGAGAAAGTGTGAAACTATACTTTACTCTCTGATTGGACTCATACTTCACTATACTTCAAAGTCACAAGTTTTCATTGATAAATCCTAGAAGTGTAGTTCCTAGTTGGAGGTTAAAACTTTCTTGTAACATTTCACAAATTGTTGTAAACATTTAGGAGGACAGTTGTTCGAATCCTAAATTGTGTTTAGATAGACAGAGTACCCTTTGATCCCCACTGGATCATTTGAAAAAAATCTAAAGGATTGAGTAACTTTGAGCGGTGTTATTATACTCACTGTGAAACACCTTCAATCTAGGCCTAAGTGTTGTAAAGGCTAGATTGGCACCAAGTGTATTGGGCTTAATACTTTAGTGGAAATCCATCTGAAAGAGGGTGGGACTGGACGTAGGAGGATTACACCACCTCTGAACCAGGATATACTGTGTGTTGATTTACTTTCAGTCAACAAAGCACACACCAAACACTTCTCACAAAAGATTTTAGTTTTCCAGCAGCATCCTAAGCAGTAGCCTTAATCGATCCTACTGCTTATCCTACTGCTTAATTACTCACTTTCTTTGAGACAATCTTTCCACAAGAGCCTTGCAATATCACCACTAAAAGGTCTGTTCTATCAGATCTCAGGAAATCATCTTTCAAGTGAAGCAGTTGTCTCAACAGTTCCTTGGTGACCACCCAATTGCTAAGCTCACTGCTCATACACACTTATTTCCTTTGAACATCTTAACATCGCTAGATTCTCAGAACATCACTGCCAAGAAGCCTATCCAAACTATTCTCTGAAAAACAGCCTGTAACTCAGTTGGGATAGGAAGCCGATGATATAGGAGTGGCAATTGGGAGTCAACTGGCAGGGGGCCAGCTTTACGAAGTTCAAGTACTCCACCACGAACGGATGGAGAGGCAATCGAAGGCCCATTTCCACCGACGGGACATGCACGGCGAAGTAGCCTTCGGGGGGTGAGACAACAGGTCAGCGGGTCCTAGTTCAACCACAGTCGCCGAGGGCCCAGTATATAGTTGAGTAGCGTGGTTCTTCTTCTTCTTCTTCTTCTTCTTCTCCTTCTTCTCCTTCTTCCCCTTCTTCCCCTTCTTCCCCTTCTTCTCCTTCTTCTCCTTCTCCTCCTTCTTCTCCTCCTTCTTCTTCTCCTCCTTCTCCTCCTTCTTCTTCTCCTCCTTCTTCTTCTCCTCCTTCTTCTCCTTCTCCTTCTCCTTCTCCTTTTCCTTCTCCTTCTCCTTCTCCTTCTCCTTCTCCTTCTCCTCCTCCTCCTTCTCCTCCTCCTCCTCCTCCTCCTCCTCCTCCTCCTTCTCCTTCTCCTTCTCCTTCTCCTTCTCCTTCTCCTTCTCCTTCTCCTCCTCCTCCTCCTCCTCATCCTTCTCCTTCTCCTTCTCCTTCTCCTTCTTCTTCTTCTTCAACATGGTATGAGTGAATGGTTCTGGGATGCGAGGGTACACCTTGTAGGGCTCTCTTGCAACAACCCTTCCCCTTAGCTCATTCAACCTTAATCTCAAATCGTCCACTGCACCAGGTATTAGCCCGTTTAATGTCTCCATATCCACATGAATAGTGTGGCTCGAAATTAAAGATCATGCACATCTTTATGTGGCATCATCCTCTGGGAGGTTTCTAGAGAGTGGGTGGCTTCCTAGAGCATCTACACCCCAGCGTAAAACTGTGTCAGGTTTGTGCACGGAGCACAACGCGACTCACCTCTGAGCCAATCACAGGTGGATTGCCTGTTATGACTGCGGTCCAGTGTACCCCTCAGGTCTCTAGGATTTGACAGTTGATCCCGTAGATCTCCTATTGGCATCATCACATGGCTCCTCGTGCGATGGTCATTGGGCATTCAAGTGTGCATGTGTGCAATGTACAGGGGCAAAGCATACAAGTCTAAGGGGTGATAGCTTCAAACGTGCAAGACCCCGCGACAGTGCTACACGACTTGTCGCCGCTGGTGACTATCTATCGCCATGCCCTGATTGCCCTCTCGATTTCATCGTAGGAGGTGGAGGAGCAATCTTTGTCGATCAACGGAGCCGGCCCAACTAATAAATAAATAATTGCAGACCTATTTCTGCTAGTCGGGCTGTGCTCTGAGCTAGGTCGGGCCAAAGCTCGGGTGTAATGGCCTGATAGTCTTGGACTTGGCCCATTATCCCAACAAGTACTACACTATTTTGATTTAAGAATAACATATTACAGAGTACTAAATAATGATCAATCAGATTTCCATTTAAATAATTTGACTTTACAAAGTAAAAACGTGAGTAACTAATTTTAAATAGAGTTTCATCTCGATACATTGGGCCCATTTTATGAAAAAATTAATTATGACCCTCTATAATAATTAACATCATGCATAAATATTTAGATTATTATTTACGTAATGTGTATAGGCACACATAAATTAGCATTAATATAATCTTATCTATATTTCCTTATTTGAGTCTAATAGTTGATCAATATAATTAGTACACGTATATAATTATTTAGTAATAAATTTTACAAAAAATAAAATTACCATTTTAGATTGAATGGATGCATTAAAAAGTATATAACTCAATCCTTTATGTACAACTATAGCATTATTTATCAATATATTTTATTATAATCTTTATTTTTATAAAAGAAAACGATGGACCCACATTAGTCATGTGTTTTTCCTCATTAATTTTTTGACCTATTTTAGAAACGTATATATTCAGAAAAATTGAGCATATATAATTAGAGAGTTTCTAGAGAGAATAGGGAGTTTCAATATTTTTATTGAGTAAATAATACAGAGTATATAAAATTTAAGACTCATTTTAACTCTATTATCTTTAAAATTTACACATAAATATTCATGTTTATGAGGTGAACACATAGCTTATAAATCATAATACAAGACTATATATGAATATATACATATATTTTTTGTACACATAGCTTTGAGTTATTAAAAAATTATTAAACCGTAAAATAAGATTTTTAACAACGATATAGATTTATTTAAGGTTCGCTAATTATTATGGATAATTAAGTTACTTATAATTTGAATTATTATACTTATTTACTCATAAACTAAATCTAACTCGTGCAATGCACGGGTACTAAGTCTAGTTATTATAATTATGACATGGAAAATATATAAAGTGCAACACACCTAGAAATAATATCCGTAGTTTATGTTGATCACTTAAGTAAGTTTCAACCTCTAAGTAGTTATAGGCCCTCCACCTTCATCGCCTTTGCATCTCATCATATCCTCACACAATTGAACTAATTACTTACCCATGCAATAATTTGGCATGACGAGCATTCATATGTAGGTGTGCATATATGTATGTTTATCCAACCTGATTGAGTTTCCTAATGTTTGGAAGCTCATCTTATGAGCTTTTCGAACACACACATATATACACATTAGTATTCATCTTTAATTAATTTGTTCTTCGATCTTAGTCGTAAGCAAGTGTATTATATAATAATACTACGTGTATATATAGCACGCCTAGCTAGCCTTTCCGGCCTGCTCGGACGATCAATTATATTATATTATATTATATTATATTATATTCAATCAGAGGAGACAGTGGTAGTGCACATATATAGTATGGGCGGGGCGGCGGCGTTGTTAATGTTGACAAGGAGGCGACACATTTGGGCTGATTGCGCATTGTTGTTATTGCTGCTAGCAGCGTGTGGTGCTCCCACTTTGCGGGCGGATATCGCTAAATATGATGACTACTTGAAGAAGAAAGCCAAGGAAGCCTTCCATTCGTCCCTCCAGGCTTACTATGCCGACCCCGAACAAGTCACCGATCATTTCAATGCCGAAGTTGGAGAGTATGTAATTTATATAATTTGTTCAATTGCAAGAATGTTCAATTAATATTTCTACTTAATAAAATTAAATGAACATGCACATTAATTAATACTCCATACAAGAAAGAATTATATGTAGGTATATATGAGTATGTATTGTTCCTACCCACACGTTTGAATTATTAGTAGGTAGATTTAGTAGCGCATACGTGATACTTTACATGCATGTGAAATGATTTTCTTGGTCAATGATAACAAAGTTTAATTTGGAGGACGTATTTAATTACTCTGTATTATATTTGTATGCAATCCATAATATTTTTACTTCTATGACAACATTTTAAATAGAGAATATTTTAATATAATTTTTATATCCAAAATAAATTCGTA
Source organism: Cuscuta europaea (assembly GCA_945859875.1). Taxonomy (NCBI): domain Eukaryota; kingdom Viridiplantae; phylum Streptophyta; class Magnoliopsida; order Solanales; family Convolvulaceae; genus Cuscuta; species Cuscuta europaea. Next base: position 2,405,793 of record CAMAPE010000033.1, read on the forward strand.
TTAAAATATATCATTGGTCAACGTTGAGTACCATTGACTAAGAAAAATCAAATTGGAAAACCTTTTTTGGGAGAAAGGATGTGTGTGTGTGTGTTTAAATGATGAAATTGATGCAGTACGATAAAAAACTTGACCGTGAAGATGAGAAGGAAGCTTAAGGAAGGTGGCGGCGCGTGCCAGGCAATGAATCCTATTGACAGGTGTTGGAGGTGTGATCCGAATTGGGGCATGAACAGGAAGAGGTTAGCTGATTGTGCGAGGGGGTTTGGGCACGGGACGGTAGGCGGAAAAGACGGTGAGATTTACATCGTCACGGATGCCTCAGATGATGACGTGGAAGAACCGAAGCCGGGGACGCTCCGACACGCTGTGATTCAGGAAGAGCCATTGTGGATCATCTTCGCCAAGTCCATGGTGATCACCCTGAAGCAAGAGCTGATGATAAACCATGACAAGACCATCGACGGTCGTGGGGCGTCAGTGCACATTGCATATGGCGCAGGCCTCACTATCCAGTTCGTCCAGAATGTGATCATCCACAACATCCGCATCCATCATATCTTGCCCAAACCAGGCGGCTTGGTGAGGGACTCTGTGTCTCACATTGGCCTCAGAACCATGAGCGATGGAGACGCCATCTCCATCTACGGTTCCAACCATGTATGGATTGACCATGTCAGTATGGCCAAATGCAGTGATGGTCTCATTGATGCCATCATGGCTTCCACTGCCATCACCATTTCTAATTGCAAGTTCAATCACCACAATGATGTACGTACGAACCTCGTGTGTATATCTAAATTCTACTCCGTAATAATACATGCATGCATAATGCATTCTCCTATATATTGATGCATGTATGTGTACATATGCTTATTTGTCCACTGCACATAGGTGATGCTATTAGGGGCGAGTGATTCTTTCTCTGAAGACTCGGTAATGCAAGTGACAGTAGCATTCAATCGGTTCGGGAGGGGACTGATCCAGAGGATGCCAAGGTGCCGATGGGGGTTCTTCCACGTGGTGAACAATGACTATGCTCAATGGGAGATGTACGCGATTGGCGGGAGCTCAAGCCCCACAATAGTGAGCCAGGGCAACCGCTTCAAGGCCTCCGACAACCCTTTCACCAAGGAAGTGACCAAGAGAGATTACGCTCCTCAGTCCCAATGGAGTCACTGGCAGTGGAGATCAGAGGGTGACTTATTCTTGAATGGGGCATACTTTGTTGAATCCGGTGAGGAGTTGAAGCGTACTCCATTGACCAAGAGCAGTCAAATCATGTACAAACCCGGATCTTAAGTTGGACGCCTTACCCGCAAGGCTGGTATGATCAACTGCAAGATCCATACACCTTGCTAAATACCTACCTATGCATGCAATGCATGTACCAATAATTTTATTCCATATGGCCGAATCAACCTTGCATCACATGTGTTGGATATATGACCGACACACACACATGGCAAATGGAGCTAATATTGTATTTCATTTTCATCTAATTTTCCTATTTACTTTGCTTTGCTTGGATTACCTGCATAAAAACACAACACTTATACTTCTCTTGTTTTAGTTGTCACACTTCTATATTCACATTTTCCAATGCACAACTTTCACCAATAATACATTGAATTACTCCCTCTGGCCCACAATTAACATCACAGTTTGACCATTAATTATTTAAAAATCATATCATTTTATAATACCAAAATAATTTTGAATACTTCATTTTAATATATACTATTGAAATGTTAATATATTTTAAGTTTTATAAGTATAAATTTTTATGTATCATTGGTCAAACGTCGATGTTGGAGACTACGAAAGTCCAACTGCGAACGTAATTAAGCGACAAAGATAGCATTTATCAGTGAAAAATAAAAATAAAAACCTGTTTTTGAAAAATTAAAATGAATACACTCAATGTAGGCTATGAGGATAGTGTATAAAATTATAAGGAAAAAGGGGCAAATAAGACCGCGTACTAACAAAAAAAGGTCAAATAAGCCCTTATATAGGAGGCTCTGTCCGGCCGTCGCGATTTAGGGCAGTTGCCGGTCGAATGTTTTGTTGAAAGTTTTTAAGAATCTTATTCATTAAGTCTAGTTTACTAATACCAAATTTCAGCTAACAATTCAATCGGGAAGGCATTCAAATAAATTCTTGAAGATAATTGCGCTTTTAACTGCGCAGTTATCTTCAAGAATTCATTTGAATGCCTTCCCGATTGCATTTTTAGTTGAAATTTGGTATGAGTAAACTAGACTTAATGAATAATATTATCAAAAAATTGAATAAAAAAATTCCACCGGGAACTGCCCCAAATGACAATGGCCGGACATAGCCTCCTATATAAGGGTTTATTTGACCTTTTTGGGTTAGTATGTCGGCTTATTTGCCCCGTTTTCCAAATTATAAATGTGGCAATTATTTAACAACAAATGTAGTATATGTGTGTGTGGGCGCGTGTAATGAGTATGAAAATAACTAAATTAAAGTTCTTCTAATCTATATACACATAAGGTTGCAACTCACAACTCAATCTAATGCACTTTAAAGTTCGTATATTGCATTTCTTGAACTTTGGTCCAACCACGTCAATGTTATACTCTGCAGTAAACAAAACAAATGAAATGACATTTTGGTAAATAAATTAAAGTTTATGCAAACGTGAAAAATTGAAACATAGAAACTTAATATTGCAAAGGCGAGAAATCACGTAGAGAGAGGGGCGGCAAAGGGGAACCCCTAGCCTCCTCCTCTTTTTTTTAACCCGGAAGGTAAACCACCAAAATCAGTGAGGCAAATACCAGGGAACATTTGCCGGATTTTATTAATAGTAAAAGAAGTGATACAAATGAGAGGGGGACTAGACCAAAATCTCTCACAACAAAAAAGTAAACCTCTTCAAAAGAAGAAAAGAAGCAAACCAAACAGAACGAAAATTAAACAAAATGAAAAGAAGGGTAACCAATAAGATCCATATAATAAGCCTCCTAGCCTTAATAGGCAAATCAGAAGCCTGGGAGTAAAAAAGAAAGTGGGCCGTAGAAGTTTCAGCAATATGATGGGCCGTCCAATTCCTTTTCACGTCAGGTGTGCTCAAAAACTATCCCTTTCCTATTAGCAATCAGTTACATTTCCTGAATCGCGTTCTTCCATCTTCCAGCACCTCCTTCCGCTAGATAACCCACCGCTACCCTTGCATCAAGCTCAACTTGGAAATCCGAGAAGCCCTCCTGAACAGCCCATAAAGTAGCAATGATAGCAGCAATTATCTCCGCTTCAAGATTTCAAGCGGCAACCAGCGGAAAGGAAATAACAGAAATCATTTCTCCCTCACGATTCCGCAAAATCGCTCCACCACCAGCCTTGTCCGGTAAATACCTCGCATCTGTATTAAGTTTGAACGACTATTTTGGGTTTTCCCATTTGATTGCTTTTAGAACTGTTCTTGCCAGCTTGTAGTGTTTTGGGATGAGTCCTTCTTCAAATAGAATCTCCCCGATAGAGCTGAGCTTGGTTTTTGATAAACTCAAAGCCCAGTTTTGGGTGAATAATTTGATTTGGAGAATAATTTTTTCTGAGGTAGGAATAGAATCATTAGATCCCCATATAATATCATTATAGGATCTCCTCCTCTTCTTTTGTTCTTTTCTTCTCTTCTTTTGATTCCAATCATGAAAAATGTTCCGTTTAATCAGTATTTTCCGTTGTACCTTTACGTTTATTTCCTAGCGTTGTCTAGAGATGTTATTTTCGGTGGCCAAGTGTCGCTCGCCAGTGTATATTCCTCGCCATCATCGGTCGGGTGTTCTTGTGTGCTAGTAAGAGGTTTATATTGGCTGGTGAAACCAGAACAATTTTTGCACTTGGCTCCTTACCGGTGGCTGGAAAAACTAGCAAGTTTAATACTTCTCGGTGGCTAGTCAAACCGGACCTATTTCGAGTAGCATGAGCAGTCACATTGTGGTACAAGACTACATTGTTGCAGGGTTAGCGCACATGAGGGCCTTTATATTTTTTTTTGTTCTTTGTCTCACCCTAGTGAGACAAAGGTATAATTGAACGCTATGATTGTAATGCTTCGACTTTTGATTGTTATGTTTCTTGTTATCTTTATCAATAATAATTAAATTATTTTCTTTCCAAAAAAAGAAATTTAATAGTGCATCACATTGCGGGGAGAGTAAAAGCGTTCACAGCATTCAAGGGAAACAATGATTGGGCTCTTAACTTGCCAGTATACAAGTGTAGATTGCAGTAATTATAATTACCGGTAAAATAGCGGGTTGATCCACGGGAAAACGTTGTTTTATAAAGATCAAGTTTTGAGAACTAAAGTATAAAATAGAAGTAAGTGCATGAATTTTTGTTGTTGTTAAATGTATGAATACAATAAAATGACCAAGACATCAGAATCCACCTTAACAATAATTAGAGTTTAATATGATTTGTTTGTCAATTCTTGTGACTTCTTTTCTTTGGTTTTGATAATATTTCACGTTTTTGTTACATCATCATTTTTTATATACCCTTTTCCCTCTCTTTTGCAATATAGATTACTTTAATTACTTCGATAAGACATAGGTAATTATATTATAAGGAAATGACCACTCAACCCGGACAAAGTCCTAAGCCATGTCTAGCTTCAGAACCACAATGTCTCCTCTAATTGTTTTATCAAGTGAATGAAGAATTTCGTTAGCATTAATATGTGATAAGGAATGACTACATTTTTCTCTCCATAAAACTGATTTGTTTTAATGAAATGTGTAGTGTAATGATATCTATTATAATATAGTAGTAAATTGATTTTGGTACAGTGTTCCCGCCTATTCCTCCACTACAAGGCCACAATGAAGTACCGTATGCCCAATTGTACCGGATTACGAGTTGTTTAATTGATTGCATTAATTCGCTGGACTAATATTCGCAAGAGCACGTGTGTGCACTCCCATCACAACTTTAAATGTCCATCCAGCTCTTCCGTATTCCCGTACATCTATTACTTTTGATTTTACTTTCTGAATAAATTATCATTCGAGCACATCTACCTATACTGTTCCATATAATATTTTTTTATTTGCTAAAAGGTCAAATAGGTACATGAACTAACTTAAAGTGTTCAATTAGTCCCTTATATAGGAGGTTCTGCCCGGCCATCGCCAATTGGGGAAGTTCCCGGTGGATTATTTTGATGAAATTTTTTGAGCATATTCTTCATTAAGTCTTGTTTACTCATACCAAATTTCAGCTAAAACATCAACCGGTAAGGAAGTCAAATGATTTTTTGAAGATAACTGCGCACTTAAACAGCGCAGTACATTTCGGAAAATCATTTGACTGCCTTCCCGGTTTAATTTTTAGCTGAATTTTGATATGGGTAAACTCGACTTAATGAAGAAGATGCTCAAAAAATTTCATAAAAAGTTTTTACCGGTAACTGCCCCAATTGGTGACGGTCGAGCAGAACCTCCTATATAAGGGACTAATTGAATACTTTAAGTTAGTTCATGTACCTATTTGACCCTTTAGCTTTTTTTATTTTAATCGTCTGCACCAATGCTCTTCCGTATTCCCATCACACATAGCATGACAATTTCCAAAGAAAGTTAATAATTACAGAATAAATTCATTGTTTCAATGACTGTGGATCACTTTTTATATATATATATTATTAAAGAATGAAAAATACAAAAAAGAGGAGTAATAATGTAATAGTCTAGGGACTTCTGTGTAAACGCTCTTAACCCTGTTTTATTATAAATACATGACCACGACACCCAATAAGGTAAGCCATTATTTTCCAAAACTATTCTTTCGTATATGGTATCAGACGCGTAGGGGTTATTTTTCTCCGATCCTTTTCTTCCCTCACGCAAGGCGCCACCATCATGGTTGACGCAGCCTCTGCGGCAGTTACCACTACAGCGCCACCTCAATCCACGGCCATCACGACGACGGACATCACTCAGATTTCCGCTGCACAATCCACATCGCAGGCTTTTACTCCCTTTAGCAGCGACTTCGTTCCTCCGTTGCACCCTACCTGCGCGATGGCCACTTCGTCAGGGTCTTCACGGATACCACTTGCCTCAATTGGAATGCCCCTGAATTCCAACAGTCTTTTTCACATGCCGGCACCATCATTATTTCCTCCACATGCTGCCAACTTGGATTTTTTGGGGCAGTCATCTACTCATGGCATCGGCCGAACCAACAACAACCCACGCCCTCAGGTTCATCCACCTTGTCCCTCACCGAACTATCAGACCATGACACCGTGCCTCTTTCACCCGCACACCAACGGCCCCCAGGTCAGCACACACCCACGGTCAGTCCTTCCCAGTCACCAACGTAGCCCTCTTCCCCAACCACATCCTCATCTTCCTTGTTGACCAGCCCACCAGAAACTCCACCACCCACTTCGTCACCTCTGCCCAGTCCGACACCTAGCTCTTACGCAACACCGGTCTCTCCTGTCCCCCGGCCAAACATACATCCCATGATAACACGAGCCAAGGCAGGTATTTTTAAACCTAAAACAATTTTAAATTTGAGTGCCTTTTCTCCCCCGGATGATCCCACATGTTTTACACAAGCAAATAAACACGTTGTTTGGCGGGCTGCCATGGCTGATAAATTTAATGCAATAATTGCTAACAAGACATGGGATTTAGTACCTTGGGATCACACCAAAAATGTGGTAGGGTGTCAGTGGATTTATAAGACGAAATATTTTTCTGATGGGTCTGTTGAGCATCACAAAGCTCGCCTTGTTGCTCTGGGTTTCAAACAGCAGGCTGGAATTGATTTTACTGAAACCTTTAGCCATGTTGTTAAACCCACCACTGTTCGTCTTGTTTTTATCTGTTGCGGTGTCGTTAGGATGGTCTGTTCGTCAACTTGATGTGAAAAATGCATTCTTACATGGTTATCTCACAGAGGAGGTCTATATGTGTCAGCCTCCAGGCTTTGTTCATCCATCCTTTCCTAACCATGTTTGTCGATTACGTAAGGCACTTTACGGTCTTAAACAGGCCCCTCGTGCATGGTTTCATAGATTTAGTGGTTTTTTACTCAATCGTGGTTTTACTCAGAGTAAATCTGACTCATCCATGTTCATATATCGATCTTCCTCACAGGTTGTGTACATTCTGTTATATGTTGATGATATATTAATTACAGGGTCTTCTGTTTCTTTTGTCAAGTCCATCATTCATACTCTGTCCCTTCAATTTGCCATGAAAGATTTGGGGGACATTCATTATTTTTTGGGGATTCAGGCACAACGCACGCCAAAGGGGCTCTTCCTTTCTCAGGCCAAATATATATCTGATTTATTGCGTCGTTTTCATATCCATATTGTTAAGCCTATTCGTACACCATTACCTTCTCGCACTACCCTCTCTCTCACAGATGGGGAACTCTTAACTGATGTTAGTGAGTATCATAGTATGGTAGGTGCTTCACAGTACTTGACTATTACTAGACCAGACATTACATATGTTGTTCATCTGGTATATCAGTTTATGCATGCTCCACGCACCTCACATTTGTTGACTGTCAAAAGAATTTACAGGTATTTGCAGGGAACTTCTACTCATGGACTCTGGCTGCGGTCCGATAAGCACATCTCAGTCATTGTGGCCTATTCTGATGCTGATTGGGCAGGGTGTCCAAATAGCTCTCGCTCTACCACTGGCTATGCTGTGTTTTTAGGAAATAATTTGATATCTTGGCGGTCCAAGAAGCAACCTACCGTGTCCAAATCCTCCACAGAAGCTGAGTATCGAGCCATTGCTTATATTGTTCAGGATACTATGTTTATTCGCTCGTTGCTTGCGGATATGGGCATCTTTATCTCCGCACCAGTTCAGCTGTACTGTGATAATGTTTCTGCTTCTTACCTGGCTGTGAATCCTATTCAACATGATTGCAAAAAGCACATTAAAATAGATTATCATTTTGTCCGTGAGCGCGTGGCACATGGAGATCTTCAAGTTAAATATATACCTACTCAGTTCCAGCTTGTAGATATTTTTACTAAAAATTTATCTAGTCAACGTTTTGAATTTTTACGTTCCAATCTGCACGTTGTTTCCCCTGCACAAATTGAGGGGGTGTAATAACGTAATAGTCTACGGAATTCTGTGTAAACACTCTTAACCCTGTTTTATTATAAATACATGACCACGACACCCAATAGGGCAAGCCATTATTTTCCCAAAACTATTCTTTCGTATAAGGAGGTCCAGACCAAAGCCTCTCAAAACAAAAATAAACAAAGGTTAAAATGGGTGGGTAAAACTCGGCCCAAGAAACCTAACAGTCTATCCGAAGAGATGGGAGCCCAAAAGGTCCATGAAATATGAGTTCCGAGCCCGATCCGGTAAATCGTGAACCCGAGTGTAATATGACTGTTGATCACTATATGCACATGCCCAACAACATTGTTTGCATCCTATCGTTGCATAAACACTTCATTATAATTCCGCTACTCCATCTTTGTTAATCCTTTTGGCTTACCAAAATGGTAGGAATGTGGAGTTCACATATAAAACGCCACCAACGCCAAACTCCCACCACGTATTGAGTGTATTTTCTGTGATGAAGAAGTGAGCAAGCATTCATTCAGTTGATAATAATGAAGATAATCAAATAATACGCATGAACAGAAATGATAGTTATATGGAATTTTTGGCTTTTTGTTGTTGACAAGGATGATAAATATATGAAATTTTTGCTAGGGCTATGATGTTTAATCTGGAAAGCAATGAGATGCAGCAAAAATGAGTTCGATAACCAATAAAGTATATATATATATATATATATATATATATATATATATATATATATATATATATATATATATATGGGACGGTTCCAGTGAGAATGGTGTCCCAAGAGAGAAATGAGAATAAAATCCAGCCTTCAATTAACTTGATCTAATGGCTTAACAATTTTAAAAAAAGAGGCTAATTTTGGAGCATTAGACATGTATATATGGCAACCGTCCAACTTAAAATTAAATAAGGGCACCTTGGTAAATGTCATCCAAGTAGTTATTCCGCATGATGCACTATAATAGGAAGATATCCTATAAATTAGGCTAGTAGTTAATAAGGAGTAACGTATCTCCATCTTATTTTAATATAATTTGTATGTACTTTCTATTATTCAATTTTCTCTCTAAAATAATTAATTTAGTATTATCTCACATGCAATTCTATTTAATAATTTGATAAAAATCTTTATTCAAATTGTGCATATTTCACATTTAATCGTCTTTTCTGGGGCAATATTTCATCGAGTTAGTTTTGTGTATTTCCACTGAAACGTTGAATAGTTGCACTTTTATTTGAAACATTATGCAAAATCAATTTAGTTAAATATTTAGATATTTTTGCAACGTAAATAGAAATTACACATTTGTTAAGTTAATTCCACGATTGTAAACCACACTTTAATGTAATTAATTTTCACTTTCTATAACATTAATATACACTTTAAACATTTAGTGGTGCACATCCATACATGTCTGAAATAAAAACAAACGTGAGTATTCAAGGGTGTAAACTATCAACTATAGCGTGCATTTAGATTAATACAAACGTGCACCATTATATCACTCTTTCTAAACGTTTACATTGACATTCTTTTGCATAATAAAATGCACTTTTATTATGTGCATTTAAATACATATAAAAGTGCACTAGAATATTTAACTTTTCTAAAATTTTACATTGACACTCTTTACAAAATGAAATGCACTTTTCTTCTGAAAGTTATGATAGTGTCTCTTGTGTCACTTTTATCATTCAAAACAAAGTAAAATAAAAATCAATGAAAAAGTCCATGAACGAAATATGATAAGTGCATCAAAAGTTTAATACAAAGTTTATCATTATCATCTTATTAAAAGTTAATATATAGTATTACGAAATTGTTCAGCATTAAAAACGTTAAATGCATCATATGCTAATGAAAATGCACTAAATTATTAGTGCAAATCTAGGAATCTAAATGTATGTTAATACAAACCCATACAAACAAAGATATTGAACAATAATATGTAAAAGTGAAAAAACACATACATATAGTTGCATTGAATTCAACGATCATCGATGAAATATCTTTGAAATTGTCAATTACGGAACCAAATTACCATAAATATTAAAACAACAGTGCACCATTGACAAACAATAAAATTTGTTGGGATTAAATAAGTTATAAATAAAAGCTTGGACAATAAGAAAATTGGATTCAAGAAGAACTTGATCCATGGAGATTGAATAAAGATGGAGATGAGAAGGGAGGTTGTTGATAGTGATGGGGAAACGTGAATGAGAAGAAAAAGAGAAGATAGGAAAGTAGATAAATAAGGGAAGCAATATTAAATTAAGGAGATAATGTTCTAATATGAGTAAACGTATGCATTTAGTCTCAGAAGGAAAGAATATAGGATTACATATCTACCCTCATACGGAGTAATTAATTAATTTCAAGAATGCTTCAATCCAACGGCTCAAGATGATTCTTATTTCTCTCCTAAGATTATATTCTCACATCAACCTATATATATATATGTGTGTGTGTGTGTGTGTGAAAAATACGGAGTAATTGATTCCCTCATTCCCATGCGTAACCCATAATTTTACTCCGTAAAAAATACGGAGTAATTGATTTCCTCATTCCCATGCGTAACCCATAATTTTACTCTGTAAAATATACGGAGTAAAAAACAAGTCACTTTCAAAAGCATGTTTAATATGCATGCTTTTCAAGTTAGTGAATTGATTCCTTTGTACTGTCACAACCTCATAGGTTCTTTTAATTTATAATAAAATCAATATCAGGTTTGGTATAAAGAAATCTATATTCCCTAAATACCATTTATTTGTATGTAAACAACATTTTTAAGTAATTGTTTCGGAATGTTTTTATATTACAATTATAGTTTAGATTATTTGCCAAAAATATGTACGATGAAGTGTATTTTTTTTTCCCAAATCTGTTGTTTCGTCTAAGTTTAAACCTTTTAAAGCAAAGTTTCATCATTATATCTGGACAGAAAAACTTATTCATAATTTGCCATATTTAAAAAGTTGCTTTGAGTAAGTTAGTATCTCCAAATTAAACTTCAACAAATGTCGCAAGAAGAAGTTACTATACGACGTAAAATAAGAATCCAGTGTTACATTTAGCAGAGTTATTTTTAAACTACTACAGAGTATTTCTTCCTAAAGTTGTGGTATGTATTATTTTTTTTTTAAAAAAAATTACCATATATTTCTTGAAACAAAATTTCAAAGCTGGGATTACGAAAATATTTAAGTATTTATCATCACAAAAGACAATTATTTCTTAAATCTTTTACAAAATAATAAAAATCAAATAAGTGATACAATTTACTTTACTTACATATCGCCGGCGCTGTGATCTTCGTGTGTTCTTCATGGTAGATCTGTTAACAAATTGTTGTAACAAATAGTAAATGTGAAAAATACGTTACATACATCATGCCATTGAGAATACTTTTTTTAATTGGAAATTATTTTTCTGATTTTAATAAATAAATACTGAAAACAGAAATTCATCTTTTACTCCTTACCTACAAAAATAAGAAGAAATATTCATCACGGCCTCACAAATATCCCAAATGATGAGGTATGATGCTAACCTTGCTATATAGTAGCCGATTCTGTCAGTAAGCACAATTTTTATTGTGATAGAAATTATTGGTGTTTGCGAGAGTTATTCGGACAAGGTGTTGTAGCTAGAGAGGATCGAGATTTTGGGATATACTCAATAGATCAGTTATTTTGAATAGGCTAGAAAGGGAGATGAACCGTCTGCAACTTACAAGCAAACGCTAGACACATAGCTTATATTGGAGAGATATTTTGCTTGTGGTGGGCCTATCTCAATTGCTAGATATTATTGGCCCATAAATAATACAAATGTTAGACCATTTGGATTTTGTAGTGCTAGGGTATTATGAGTCCAAAATTTAATGATGAACTTTTGGACTCCTGATTTCTTACATTGGAGACTAATTGAGGGTACTGAAAATAGATAACCGAGTGGATAAGTTAATTGTAGAGGGTTGATTGACTCATTGACAGTCCGAAAAAAGGAGATCAGTTGATTGCTTGGTCGGGAAAGCATGTCATTTTTAAAAATGGGGCCCAACCAACGTCCTGCTTTGGTTTATCATATTTATTGGTAAAGTTATTAGAAAAAATAAAAGTTCTTATTGAGATTTGAGTATAATAAAGTGAAATGTTGTAAACCACATATTTCATTTCAAATACGTTATTATTATTTACTGAATCAAATCTGCTAAAAATTTGACCAAAGGAATCCGCTAAAAAACTTTGAAATAAAAAAATTTTCTTTAACAAAATTTTATGTATGTGGAATCAAAACCTTTTGACCAATACTTTTAGATAACGGGACCATTGGCGCATGAAATTTTTTGACATTAAATAAAGTGCAATGACCAACATATTTGAAAGTTTCTAAAAAAATACAAAGTAAATATGTATTTTATAGGTCATTCATATATTAAAAAGAAAATGCCAATAAGATATTCTTTCCAAATCACTCAAAAAAATGGGGAACATTAATTCATTAATGTAATTGTTCTAATTTCAATTAAGCTCAAATAATTTATCACTTTGAATAAATGAGTGTTGTTTCAAAGATATTTAAATTAGGATCGTGATCTAATTTTGCAGTAAAATATAATTATTCACATTTGCAATAAACATAATATGTCCTTTGGTATGTGTTTTGAAATTATATTCCTTTGGTATGTGTTTTGAAATTATAGTTATTAATGTAGTAGTTTAGGATGTTTTTAATTTGACTAAAAAAATTGGTCGGTTTAAACTTGGCCTATTCTTGCGGCCGGCCAATAGGAAGAAGATCGTGACTCCTTTGTCAATTTAGAGGTTGTGGGGTGCAGACGTAGCTCATATTAATTGGATTCACTGAGGAGCGGGAGTATATAATCCCTAAGGTGCGGCCGTCTCTAGGATATTCCTAGAAGTTTTTCCGGCGGTGGCTCCGGTCACCTGGCTCGTTTTGTCGTTGCGGCCGTCTCCCTAGTGATTAGGTTTGAGTTTTTGTGCAAGTCTGGCGATCCATCCCCTTCGGCAAAGTTGAGCACGAGACTGCTCGTATTACTCGTCTCTTTTTTTGCAGATTGTTCGCGGTGGAGTCTGGATTGGAGAGATGATTGCATCACAGGGCTTGGCAACGAAGAAGAGAACCGCTAGCTGCGGTTTTGCTACGAGTGCGGGATGAGGAAAGTTGAACGAGGATCATGTAGGCCTGATTTTGATCGACAATGGAGGATCAATTAGAGTGGTACCAATGATGCGGCCTCCTCCTGAACCACCGCCATGGGTTGAACGAGGTGCTTGTCCGTGAAAGTTATCCTATTAGTTATTATTATTTTGTCATTTGGATTCTTGTTTATGTCTATGTTGTTAGGTATGCCAGTTTGTTTGGAAATTTATCCTATTTTTATGTCGTTGGGAATATATGGATCTATGGGAACAAGGATAGCTATGTTAGGCCCGCTTCGTGGTTAGCGATTCGTGTTGCTCTTTCAGGGGTGACCGTCTCTAAGTCTGATCATAGGGTTTACAGTCATAGTTTGTGGATGTTAGTTGGTGTCATATATGATTTTCTTTGATTGATGTAACGCGATCCTGAAGCTAATGATATGAATAGAGGCGAGTTTCCGGTTCAAAAAAAAACTTGGCCTATTCTTAACATGGTATGGTAGATATTTTTTTTAAATAATTTTTAGAGGTATCAAATTGAGTAAAATTTGTGCGGCTCTAAATCATTACTTTATTCTAATAATGTAATTATATAAGCATTACTATGTAATTTCCTAAACTGGTTTTTTTAGTATAAATACAAGGTCATGGCACCCATTAGGGCAAGCCATTATTTTCCCAAAATTATTGTTTTGTATAGGGTACAGAGATTTAGGTTTTTTTTTCGAGATCCTATCATGGCCGGCCATCCACAACCTACGGCCACCACAAGTACGTCGCCCACCATGATGGTGCAACCTCTCTCCGGTGACCATGCCTACACCACAGCCGCGCTTACAGACGATCAGCCCCTCCCGTCAAGTTCAAGCAGCACTCCAATATCTTTCTCGAAGGTCTCCACGCCAATAGGAACGCCGGTTGCGCAGATGCACTCTCCGTCGCCGGCCACTCAGACGCAGCATCTACCAGGAGTACCGTCGCTTGAGTCCTACTGTCTTTTCAATATGCCCGAGCCTTTCACATGGATGCCTTCTGCACAAGCTGTCTCGCAAATTAATCTGCGCCTGCCTCCAATCTTCGAGGACATTGGTAGCGCATCTGCCGTCTTCTCCGGTCCAACTTTTTCTGGACAGCCTGGGGTGGCCCCACTGCAGCAAGCCGCAACATCCTCCCTGCCAGGTTTTAATTCCTCACCAAGTTTTTTGTCTTCACGGGCATCTCAATTGGCTTTTTCTACACCCAACGTGAATAATATTGTCACTACTCGTCTAGCCTTAGTTGAATATTATTTACCTTGGAGAATCCAGTTTGAATCATTTTTAGTCTCTCACAGTTTGTTGGGAATCCTTGATGGTTCTATTCAGATTCCATCACCTACTACGTATAATTTTTCCAAACAGGAGGTTCCCAATGCTGACTATCATCATTGGCTAAAAATTGATCAAACTGTAGGATCATGGCTTTTTGCTACACTAGCTAGAGATGTTTTAATGGAAGTTTGTGATTTAAAATTTTCTCACCTTATCTGGGATAAACTTTAGAAACGATTCATGTCTGCTTGTATTTCTTGTTCTATTGAGCTGAAACGTTTACTCTCTCATGTGAAAAAGAAAGACTCCCAGACTCTGGATCAATATTTGCTAGAAATTAAACTTTTAGCAGATTCTTTAGCTGCCATAAATTCTTCGCTGAGTGCACATGATTTAACTGAATATGCTATTATTGGATTGGGACGTGGATATGAGTCCCTCATCACTACCATCGATTACATGCCGAGAATTTCCACTCTTGAAGACATTGGGCCTATTCTCCAAGCGCAAGAACAGCGAAATTTGTTCATTCAGGCTCAGGACTCGGCTCTTGTTCATAAGGCTTTTGCTGCGATGCCTACTGCCCGAGGGGGTGCTCCACGCGGTGGAAGTGGTCAGCCGCAGGGTCCTGGTGGCGGTCGAGGTCAGCACAACCACCGTGCTCGAGGGGAAGAGGACGTGGAGGCCGAGGCTACTACTAGCAGCAGTATGGCATGACACCACAGTAGTATGGTGCTTATCCGAGATTCCAGGTTCCTCAGCCGCCGCGGGCACCTGTGTTTCCTGAGATTCCAGGTTCGGCGTTGTGTAATATTACTTCTAGTAATAATTTTACTGATTATTATTCTACTGCTGCTACTCATAACTTCTATACAAGTTTTCCATCTGTGGATCAATCTCACCAGTCTCCTCCCCCCCACTAGTTTGTCAATTATGTTTTTCTCCAGGTCACTCGGCACTACACTGCTCCCGTTTCATAGCTTCACATACCCCGGCTCTTGCTGCACTTCCTACCAGTGAGAACAATGATTCAGTCTGGTATCCTGACTCGGGGCTTCCGTTCACATGACTCCTCATGAAGGTATTCTTTCTTATAAAACTCCTTACACTCGCCTGAATCAAGTGTGTGTTGCTAACAGTACTAAATTGCATATTTCTCATGTTGGTCACTTAAAGCTGCTCACCCATGGATGCCCGTTAAATCTTAATTCTGTATATCATGTCCCACATATTAAATACAATTTATTATTTATCCAAAAATTGTGTGCGGACAATGCCTGTCAAGTGATTTTTGATAAAAACTCTTTTTCTGTTAAGGACAATCAAACGGGGGAGCTTCTTCTTCAGGGACATAATTCCGACCATGTCTACCCTTTTCATGCTCTTCAAGCCCGTGTAGTACCTGGTCCAATATGGCACAAGCGGTTGGGGCATTGTGGTGATAGAATTCTTGGTTGACTTAGGCACCATAAATTAATTTCTAGTTCCTCTTCTTTTATTCATGATTGTGTTTCTTGTAAGCTGGGTAAATCCCACAGACTTCCATTTAGTGATGTTACTCATGATTCAACTGCACCTTTACAACTTATTCACTCAGATGTTTGGCAATCGCCAGTTTTATCAAATCTTGGTTTTAAATACTATGTCTCATTTATTGATGATTTTTCTAGATATACTTGGATTTATCCTATGTGTCAAAAATCTAAGGTGTTTTCTCATTTTTGTAATTTTCAAACCTTAATTGAAAATCTTTTGAATTTGAAAATAAAGGTTTTTCAGAGTGATGGTGGTGGTGAGTTTGACAATAACACTTTTAGGGAACATTTTTTAAAATCCGGAATTTTATTCAGAAAGTCTTGTCTTGAAACTCCATCTCAAAATGGTGTTGCGGAAAGAAAGAAAAAATTCCACTTTTGGTCTCATGACTATTATACCACTTCCATATTTAGTCCATTACTTTCAGATTGTCCACATTTAGTCCGTGACCATTATCCCCTCACCACCCCTCGTCTTTCCAGCCAAAATTCCGACATATTTAATGCAAATTTTAGGCATAAAAAACCAAATTTAATGCAAAGATTGATATGAAAATCCCAACCTGATACAAAATTTAATGCAAATACTGATTATGAGGTTGAGAAGTGGACTAAATTTGCCGGAATATTGGCCGAAAGGACGAGGGGTGGTGAGGGGATAATGGTCACGGATTGAATGTGGACAATCTGAAAGTAAGAGACTAAATGTGGAAGTGATATGATAGTCATGGGACCAAAAGTGGAATTTTTTTCAGAAAGAAAAAACAAACATCTTCTAGAATTAACTAGGACTATGCTTATTGATTCTTCTCTTCCTAGTCAATTCTGGGTTGATGCACTCTATACTGCTACCTTTATTATTAATCGTCTTCCCACGCCTATTTTGGATGTACTTACACCATACGAGAAACTTTTTAATAAAACTCCGGATTATAATTTTATGCGTGTTTTTGGCTGCTCATGTTTTCCAAATTTTATTGCTACCTCGAATAATAAGCTATCACCTCGCTCCGTTCATTGTGTCTTCATTGGCTA
Source organism: Cuscuta europaea (assembly GCA_945859875.1). NCBI lineage: Eukaryota > Viridiplantae > Streptophyta > Magnoliopsida > Solanales > Convolvulaceae > Cuscuta > Cuscuta europaea. Next base: position 2,422,974 of record CAMAPE010000033.1, read on the forward strand.
TGCCCCAGGATACAAGGGTTACCGCTGCCTATCACCCTCAACCGGTCGTGTCTATGTGAGTAGGGATGTCACCTTTCATGAAAATGTTTTTCCCTACCCAACCTTAAATTCCACTACCCATATTCCTACCTCCAACTTCTCATCCTCTTGGTTGTCTACCTCAACTCATAGGCTCCCATCATTCCACTCCAACCCATTATCCCATTCATTATCATCTACATCTCTCACGGCTGCACCCGACCACCTCTCCCTGCCTCCTTCGGACACTGCCACACCTACGCCAACACTAACTCCCTCCTCCCCATATATTACCTCACCCGCAGCTACCTCACCACTGCAACTCTCTCTGATCGAACCAGTTACCAGTCCATCGTTCACCCCTAGCAATGTTTCACATGCATCACCGGAACCAGCTCCCTCCTTGGGTGGCAGTGTGCCTTCCTCGGACGAGCACAACCAGTCTGTTATTGCTCCCGTTAATATCCATCCCATGCCTACACGCACCAAGGATGGTATTTTAAAACCAAAACAGATTTTTAATTTAAGTGTTTTTAGTCCTCCCGATGATCCAACTTGTTTTACACAGGCAAATAAAAGTGAGGTTTGGCGGGCAGCCATGGCTGATGAATTTAATGTTTTAATTGCTAATAAGACTTGGGATTTGGTACTTTGGGATGCCACTAAAAACGTGGTTGGTTGTAAGTGGATTTATAAGACTAAATATTGTTCTGATGGGTCTATTGAGCATCATAAAGCTCACTTAGTAGCTCAGGTTTTAAACAACAGGCTGGCATTGATTTTACCGAATTTTTTAGTCCTGTGGTTAAACCTACCACTGTTCGTCTTCTTTTATCAGTTGCTATTTCCATGGGGTGGTCTATATGACAACTTGATGTGAAAATGCTTTCTTACATGGCTATTTAACTGAAGAGGTATATATGCGTCAACCACAGGGTTTTATTCATCCATCTTTTCCTAATCATGTGTGTCGTTTACGAAAAGCTCTTTATGGTCTAAAGCAAGCTCTGAGAGCTTGGTTAAGTTTCATCGTTTCAGTGGTTTTCTGTTAAGTTGGGGTTTTTACACAAAGTAAGTCAGATTCTTCTATGTTTGTTTACCGCTCTCAGTCCCAAGTCGTATACATTCTTTTGTATGTGGATGATATTCTCATTACAAGTTCTTCCTCTTCCTTTGTTGTGTCTATGATTTATACCTTGTCTCTTCAGTTCGCTATGAAAGACTTGGGCGATGTTCATTATTTCTTGGGTATTCGGCACAGCGCATGCCCAAAGGTCTATTTTTGTCACAGACTAAATATATTCCTGATCTTTTGCACCGTTTTCATCTTCACACAGTGAAGCCCGTTCACACTTCTCTTCCCTCGCGTACCACTCTTTCTCTCACAGATAGAGAACTTTTATCTGATGCCACTGAGTATCGCATCATGGTAGGTGCTCTTCAGTATTTAATTATCACTAGACCTGATATTACATATGTTGTTCATCTGGTTTCCCAGTTTATGTGTGCTCCACATACTACTCATTCATTGGCTGTCAAGAGAATTTACAGGTACTTATAGGGGACATCAGCTCATAGCCTATGGCTCCAATCTGACAGAAACATTTCTATTATTATGGCTTATTCTGATGTCGATTGGTCAGGATGTCCAGTCAGTTCTCGTTCTACTACTGGTTAAGTTGTTTTTCTGGCATCCAACCTCATTTCTTGGCGATCCAAAAAGCAGTCCACAATGTCTAAGTCTTCCACGGAGGCAGAAACAGGGCCATTGCCCATACTGTTCAGGACACACTTTTTATCAGGTCACTACTCACTGACATGGGCATCTCTATCGATCTCGGCTCCAGTCCAACTCCATTGTGACAATGTTTGTGCCTCCTACTTAGCAGTCAATCCTATTCAACATGATCAGAGCAAGCTTATCAAAATTGACTATCATTTTGTTCGAGAAAGGGTGGCTCATGGGGATCTTGTCGTGAAATACATTTCTACCCAGTTGCAGTTAGCTGATATTTTTACCAAAAACTTGTCTAATCAATGTTTTGAGTTTTTACGTTCCAATCTGCGCGTTGTGTCCCCTGCACAGTTTGAGGGGGTGTAATAATGTAATTATATAAGGATTACTATGTAATTTCCTAAACTGGGGTTTTAGTATAAATACAAGGTCATGGCACCCATTAGGGTAAGCCATTATTTTTCCAAAATTATTGTTTTGTATATATTCTCACTTTATGAATCACATATACTCACTTTTCGTAATAATTGTGTCACCCCTTGTTGTCTCAATGTTAGCGGGACGAAGGTAATAGTAACTTTCATAGAAATTGTACTCTTACATTTGATAGGTGTATTATAAATAAAAATGGGTATGATTCATCTTGCCATAAACATGACACACCTTACCATTCTTTCATGTGTGTTTGTCTTACTCGACTTTCTAAAGTCACTCTGTCTTACTCATGCATTATTAAAACAAATGGTATTCTTTCCAAATCACTACAAAATTCACTGCAAAATTAGATCATGATCCTAATTAAATATCTTTGAAATAACACTCTGTATTTGAAGTGATGAATTATTTGAGCTTAATTGAAACCACAACAATTACATTAGTTCGGAGTGATTTGAAAAGAATATCTTATTGGCATTTTGTTTTTAGTACGGAGTATATGAATGAACTATATTAGTGTTTGTCATACGTGTTTGTCTTACTTTACCATGCATTAGTGTCTTTGTCTAATGGTATTTCTGTGGGCATTATTACTTGGTAGGAATTATTAAAATTTGGCAATACATAAATGCATATTAATGCCCAAAATATGGGCAGTAATTTTCTCCGTCAAATCCACTTCCAAATTCATAATGTGGACGCGGGAGTTCACTTTACTGTTCAAATTAATTTCACATTATCCCCAATATTTTGGGCGGCAAAATTCCCTCCAAAAGTAGTAGCAACTCTGCTACTTCATATAATATAAAGATTATCCCCAATATTTTGGGCGGCAAAATTCCCTCCAAAAGTAGTAGCAACTTTGCTACTTTATATAATATAAAGATAATATAAAGATAAATGGCTCAAAGATGGTGACTCAAATTCATCTTATTTTCACTCCCTGGTAAAAATAAGAAGAAGGAAGTAGATGATTCATTCTATTAAAGATTCAGAAGGAAGGGTTCTCTCAACTTTACCTGAGATTGGGAAGGGGGCAGTTAAATTCTTTTCAGATATGTATGCTGAGGAACCAGTGACATCTTCTGATGACTTTCTGAGTCATATTCCTGCAAGTATTAACCAAGAAGATAATGATTTTCTTACTGCAGTACCAACAGAGGAAGAAATTAAAACAACAGTTTGGGAATTAAATCAAAATGGAGCTCCAGGTCCTGATGGCTTTCCAGGTAAATTTTATAAGAAATGCTGGCAGATAGTGGGGGTTGATGTTGTGCAAGCTGTGCAAGAGTTTTTTATTGGCTTATTTCCTCCCAAAGGTTTTTCTAGTTCCCTTATTGTGCTTATACCAAAGAAAGACAACTCAGATTGTTTCTCTGACTTTAGGCCTATCTGTTTATCTAATTTCAATAGCAAGATCTGCACCAAAGTTCTGGCTTCTAGATTGGTTAGAGTTCTACCTAAAATAATCTCTAATGAACAAGCAGGGTTTGTTAAGGATAGGGATATTTCTGATCAGATATTGATTGCTCAAGAGCTGATTCACTCTCTTGACAAGAATGTAAGAGGTTCAAATATTGTCATTAAATTGGACATGGCTAAAGCTTTTGACAAGCTTTCATGGAATTATCTGTTTGATGTGTTGGCTAAATTTGGCTTTTCTGATAAGTTTATATCCCTTATTAGAGCTAATCTCCAATCTACATTTCTCTCTATCATTATCAATGGCAGTCCTCAAGGTTTCTTTCAACCTAAAAGGGGGGTCAAGCAGGGTGACCCTATTTCTCCCTTTCTATTCATAATAGCTTCTGAAGGTTTTTCAAGGGGTCTTAAAGCTAAAATGGAGAATGGAGATATTAAGCCTTACTGGTTGGGTTCTCAAGGTTTTTCTATCAGCCATCTGGGGTTTGCTGATGACCTATTAATCTTTACTAATGGAGATTCTAGATCCTTAGTTAAGTTTAATAAATTTGTTAAAGAGTATCAAGCTGCTTCTGGTCAAACAGTTAATCTGGATAAAAGTAGCTTTATTTGTGGGAAAAAGCTAATTACAGAAGCTCAGTGATACATAGAATCTTGGGGATGAAGAAATCAAATTTGCCCTTAAAGTATTTGGGTGCCAATTTGCATAAAGGGGTTAATAAGTTTCAGTATTGCTCTCAACTGCTTAAGCATTTTGACTCAAAACTTTCTTCTTGGAAGCAGAACAACCTTACACAGGCAGGGAGGTTGATCTTGATAAAATATGTTCTTAATACTATTCCCAATCACATTTTAGCCTCTGATAAAATTCCTAGGAGAGTTATATCTGTCCTAGAGAAGAAAATGGCAGGTTTTTTCTGGGGCTCCTCAGATTCTAGAAAGAGAGTTCATTGGGCTAGATGGTCTAAACTTTGTTACCCTATTGAGGAAGGAGGTTTGGGGATTAAATCTCTTACTGATGTGGAAAAAGCATTCACCCTAAAACTCTGGTGGAAATGGAAAACAAGTAATTCTCTCTGGAATGACTTCATTAAGGCTAGGTATCCTAGAGGAGGAGATATGAGACCCAAGCTAACTGATTCTACAGTTTGGAAACGAATCTGTGAGATTAATGAATTAGCATCTGACCTTTTCTCAATTAATGTTGATGGAAGTGTAGCTTGGGACCCTGGAATTAATGGCTCTTTCTCTATTTCATCAGCATACAATGAAATTAGAACCTGCAGATCAGTTACTTTTTCAGACAAACACATATGGAACAAGCATCAACATATGACAGTTAAGGTGTTTATGTGAAAATTCCTGAATGAGTATCTCCCCCTCACAAATAATTTGCAGAGATTTAAAATTATTTTGCAGCCTTCTAGATGTCCTTTCTGCAAAAGGCATGGGGATTCAACTGAACATATTTTCTTTGGGTGTAATTATACTAGGAAAATATTGAGTTTTTTCATGGGGATTTTTGGCATCACAATTCCTAGGACTGCTTCTGTTAAACAGGTTCTTATTCTTTGGTGGATTGAGGTTGAATCAAAAAAGCTTTCAGATATTTTTAAGCACAACATGCCGGGTATTATTTGTTGGCACATTTGGAAAACCTATTCTTCCTATATTTGGGGTTCTACACCTATTCCTCTTCCGGAGCACCAAATCTCTCAGATTAAGTGCTATACTCAAAGGTGGGCATGTAGTTTGACCAAAATCAAGCCTAAACCTATAGATGACTTCCTCCGGAGAAATCATTTGATTTTAAGCAACTTCAAGTTTAATACTTCAGCTTTGCAGATTGTCAGGTGGAAAAGACCAAAAAAGTTATATAAATTAAATGTAGATGCTCCTTTCGTACCTGGTTTGGCTCAAGGAGGAGCCATGCTGAGGAATCAGTCTGGAGAGCTGGTTTTGGCGACCGCCTTCCAGGTTTACGCATCTACGAGCAAGGAAGCGGAGCTCAAAGCCTTGGTTCAAGCAGCGGAGATGATTATGGCACAGGGTTATGTTGATATTCAGGTTGAAACCGATGCTACCCTTTCGTTATCCCTTCTTAACGATTCAGGCAACTGCGCTGGATTACATGATTTTAGAAGGAAAGCGTTGGATAGGGGTTTATCATTCGGACATGTACTGAGGGAAGGAAACGGGCCGGCCCATCATTTAGCAGCCTATCCTATTCATCCGACCCAGTGTGTTAAATTTCATAAGGCTTCTCATTTACCTGCGTTGGTTAAAGCAAATTTTTATGCTGATTATTTTGATATTCTGAGTTTACGTTCCTAATTTTTGTAATTTTAATTTTGGGTCAGGTCTAGCCCCCCCAAAATTTCGTTTTATTTTTATGTTTGTTATTTCTTTCATGTATTTTCTAGAGGAATGCCTCTGACGAGAGGTTTTGGTCTGGTCTCCCTCTCTTTTTGTACCTCCTCTCTCATTAATAAAATAACGGCAAATGTTCCCCGGCATTTGCCCCACTGATTTTGGTGGTTTGCCTTCCGGGTTTAAAAAAAAATAATAAAGATAAAGATTTACATGAGAGTTGATAATAGACACGAGAACAGAGATTATGATACTCCATTGCATGCTGCTAAATTTTGGCAGATTGAATGAAAATTTTGGCATACTCAAAGAGTAATGTCATTTTTTTGGTATTTTGAAAAAATGTCAGTTTTTAGAGAAATTTGCATTTTTACACCGGTCGGAGGTGATGGTGCAGAGAGGCAGTACAAGCGGTGGGAAAGACATCTAATTTAAAAAATTAAAAAATTATTTTTTTTTTTTAAAAGCTAAAAAATGCTAAAAAATCACCTCTACCTCTGCCGCCCCAACACCACCATCTCTGGTCACCGGGGAAAACAATTTCACGTGCATTAGGAATGACATACTTATGGTAGATTCGATGAAAATTTTGGCATTCTCAAAGAGTAATACTACGTATACCATTTTTTGGCATTTTTAGAAAAATGACATTTTTATACCAGACTGAGGTGGTGGTGCAGGGAGGCACTACAGGCGGTGGGAAAGACATCAATATTTTTTTAATTTTTTTAATGGAGTTTTACTGTTTTTTATTAATTTTTTTAAAAAAATTAATTTTATTTTAATTTTATATTTTATAAATAATTTATTAACTTTTTGTTAATTTTCTACAATTTTTTTAAATTTTTTCGAATTTATTATGGATTAAATATTTAATTATGACTTTTGACAACCTTTTACCTTTATTTAAAGGAGGGGTAAGAATGAAATGAAAAAAATTGATATATTTCCAATAGGAGTAATATGGTCCAATTTTGAAATAAAAATATAACAAGTCCTATTTTGAATTTTTGTCATAATTTTACTCCTATTTGGAGTAATTTCCGAAGAAAAAATAGGGGAAAAAAGTGAATTAGAAGACTGAAGATATAAAGTAGAGATCACGATAAGATGCTCATTGTTATGCTCATTTAGGAGAAATTACGGTACGGTGCTGTTGGATTATTTAATCCTAATTCTCTCTTGTTATTTTGTTATAATTAAGATAGGATGGCAAAGTACTTAGGCCTGTTTTAATTCTTTTCTTTTGTCTTTGGGTTATCTCTTTAGTGGGTTGGTTGATTGGTGCATTGGGCTTGATCTGCTAACTGATTGCTGTTGGGCCTATTTTTGGGTCCGGCCTCTTGGTTATATTTGGCTGCCCGGATGAAAGGTTATTTATATAACCTTCGTCTTCTGCATCTGTACTGTTCCGCTGCATAAACTAAAACCCTAGAGAGAGAATCCAGAGAGAGAGAGTCTGATCCTTGGATCTGTTATCCCATGCGATAGAACTCCATCAACTCATGTCGATTGCAAGGAAGGAGGAAACTTGTTCAACGAAGTAACCTGCTGGTTCTACCGGAAGCCGTCTTCTGCTCTTCGATTCCTGACTAGAATCAGTTTTGGTTAACTCTGAACTTTCTTTAGTAGTTTATCGTTATGAGCTGTATGTTTGTATATTGCATGTTGATTCTGGTCTGTGTCTAGTACTTTGCAACCATCTTGATTGTAAACCTTATTCTGAGCTAGTGGATCTGCCTGGGACCGGGTTTCCCCTCTTGAAACCCCGCGGATTAGGAAGTTCTCTTCCGAACTGCGTCATCATATCGCGTGTCTTTACTTTCTGTTCTTGCTTTGTTTGATTGTTTGAAACGTTGAGATCCTATTTGCATGACTGTGACTTGGTTAAGTCTGTGAACAAATTTGGTATCAGAGCCTTGTGTGTTTTCTTGAAATCTGAAATTTAACCTCTGGTTTTAATTCTTGATTTCCTGAAACCCTAGTTCTTGATCACTCCTTTGTTGTTCGTTTTCTGGGAACCCTAGCTCAGAATATTCTGTCTTGTGATTGCTGTTGTGTGTGTTGACTCTATCTTTTTCTGCTCTTGCTTTATATCTGTTTTCTTGAGACCGCATTGGGAAAAAATGTCTGACTCTAGTACCAAGATTCGCATCTTTGATGGTACTAGTGATTTCCCTATGTGGCAGCTTAAGATGAAGGCTTTGTTAATGAAACAAAAATGCTTTAAAGTTGTTTCTGATGTTGAAATAACTGGAATTTCTGAGTCTGACCTTGTTGAAATGAAAAATGCTGCCTACTCTGAATTGATAATTCACTTATCTGATAATGTTGCAAGAAAATTCTCAACTATAACTGATCCTAAAGTTCTTTGGAATACTCTGGAATCAACCTACATGAAAAAATCTATGTCTAGAAAAATCTCTCTGTTATGTAGGTTGTTCACTTTTAAAATGAATGTTTCTGTGTCTCTTTCTGATAATTTGGATAATTTTCTGAAATTAACACAAGAAATTGAGAAAGTGGATGAAAAGATAAAAGATACTCATCAAGTTGTCATTCTTCTTAACTCTTTGCCTTCTCAATTTGATAACTTCAAGGATGTCATTCAATATTCTAATGAAGATCTTACCTCTGGTAAGATCATTGATTCTGTTTTAGAAAAGAATGAAACCCTAAAAGTTTTCAAGTCTAAGAATGATCCCTTGAATAATGAAAAGGCTGAAATCAAATCTGAAGCCTTAGTTGTTAAGGGCAAATCAAAGGGTAAGAAAAATGGCTCTAATAAGAAGAAACAAAATGATAAGGAAAATTCTGAAAAGAAAGGTTTTAAGTGTCACTACTGTGGGATTGAGGGACACTTTGCTAGAGACTGTAGGAAAAAGAAAAGAGATAAACAGTGTGATTCAAAAACCACTGTTAATCCCAATTCTAATACTGAGTCTGCCAACATAATACAACATGAATTGCTTATCTGTTCTGATTCTTCTTTGAAAAATGAGTGGATCCTTGATTCTGGTTGTACCTTGCATGCCACCCCCAACAAAGCTATCTTTTCCTCATTACACTTGTACAATGGGGGAAAGGTGATGTTGGGGGACAATACTGCTTTGGATATTATGGGCATAGGTAATGTGCCTTTAAGGATGTTTGATGGAGTTGTTAGGGTCATTCAAAATGTGAGATGGGTCCCTTATTTGAGAAGAAACTTGATGTCTGAATCTATTTTTGATGAGTTAGGTTGTAGCATTGTTACTCAGGTTGGCATTAAGATGGTTTCCAGAAATGGAAATCACCTTATCAAAGCTGTTAAGCAAGGAGGTCTTTACATTGTTGAAGGTTCCTCTGAGCTGAATATAGCTGCCCCTGATACTAACATTGCTACTAAAAAACAAACAGAGGTCTGGCACAAAAGGTTAGGTCACATTGGAAATGTAGGACTTAACAAATTGTTTAAGAATGGAATGATTGACTTTAAACCAAGCCAAATTGATTTTTGTGAAAACTGTATTTTTGGTAAGAAAACCAGACACACTTTTGGCAAATCTACCTATACTGCTTCACAACCCCTGGAATTGGTCCATGCTGACCTATGGGGGCCCTCTAAAACTGGAACTCTAGGAGGAAGAAAATATTTTCTATCTCTTATTGATCATTTTTCTAGGAAAGTGTGGGTTTACTTATTGAAAACCAAAGATGAAACTTTTGACAGTTTTAAAATCTGGAAAAAGCTTGTTGAGTCTCAATCCAAGTTTAAACTGAAGTGTTTGAAAACTGATAATGGTCTTGAATTTTGTAACCATGTTTTCAATTATTTTTCAAAATCTGAAGGGGTTAAAAGGCTTTTAACTGTCCCTGGCACCCCACAGCAGAATGGTACTGCTGAGAGAATGAACAGAACTATTCTTGAAAAGGCTAGATGCATGTTAATTGAATCTGGTCTTAAAAATTCTATGTGGGGTGAAGCTATTGTAACAGCTACTTACTTGATCAACAAATCACCTTCCTCTGTGGTGGGTTTCAAAACTCCCCAAGAGATGTGGTCTGGTGTGAAACCAAACATAACTCACTTAAGGCCTTTTGGGTGTACAGCATACGCTCATGTCTCTCAAGGTAAATTAGAACCTAGGGCTATCAAGTGTGTTATGATTGGTTATTCAGAAGGTGTGAAAGGTTATAAACTCCTTGTCATTCAACCCGCAGTTTATAAATGCATTATTTCTAGAGATGTCACATTTAATGAATCTGAATTTCATTTTAAAATTGTTAATGCATCTTCTAGTGTTAAAACAGATGATTCTGATGGTAACTTCTTTGATTCTCTGAGCAATGAGAGTCTGTCAGAAGAAGACATTGATGTTGGAGAACTTCATGGAGGTATTGATGATCAATCTTTATCAGATTCTGATCAAGATGATTCATCTGAAGGTATTGCACAGTTTAATACTGACTCTATCCAAGAAGGTAGTACCCCACCCTCACTTGATAATTTGAGCAATTTGCATGATGTACCTGTCTTATCTCATGAAAATGATAATGTTGGTGAAACTGCTCTAAATAATAGTACCTCTAATGAACATGAAGAACCAAACTTGTCTGATTACCAGCTTGTTAGAGATAGAGAACCTAGAAATATTATTCCCAATAGGAAATACATCTCTAATCTAGCTGAGTTTATCTTTATAGCCTCTGAAATTGTTAAAAATAATGTGCCTGAAACTTTTGAACAAGCTATAAAGAGTTCCAAATCAAATGAATGGGTTAAAGCAATGCAAGAGGAATTACAATCTATGTTTGTTAATCAAACTTGGACTTTGGTCCCTAAACCCATAGGTGCTAAAGTCATTGATTGTAGATGGATTTATAGGATAAAAGATAGTCTTGATCCCACTGATCCCCCTAAGTATAAAGCCAGGCTTGTTGCTAAAGGTTTTAAACAAAAGAAAGGGATTGATTACCAAGATATTTTTGCTCCTGTTGTCAAATTTAATACCTTGAGACTTTTGCTTGCTATGACTGTTGTATTTGACTGGGAATTAGAACAAATAGATGTTAAGACTGCTTTCTTACATGGAGATATAAATGAAACTATTTACATGTCTCAACCTCCTGGATATGAGAGTAAAAAGTATCCTGATCATGTTTTCTTGTTAAGAAAATCTATCTATGGCTTAAAACAGTCTCCTAGACAATGGAACTTGAAATTTGATGCTTGTATGAATAAACTTGGTTTTCTTAAAAGTAAATATGACAATTGCTTATATTTTAAGCATGTTGGTACTGATAATGCTGTTTACATTCTGCTATATGTTGATGATATCCTTATAATTGGTCTGTGCAAAATGATGGTTGTTAGTGTGAAAGATGATCTAAAAACTCATTTTGACATGAAAGATATAGGACCTGCTAAAAGAATCTTAGGAATTGACATTAGCAGAAATAGACCTGAAAAGTGCATGTTCTTATCACAAAGCAGTTATTTGAATAAAATTTTGGATAGGTTTAACATGCTTGGTTCTAAATGCACTTCTATACCCTTAGGAGGGCATTTGGATCTTCAGAGGGATTCTTATCCTATTTCTTTGGAGGAATCTAAGAAAATGGATAAAATCCCTTATGATGTAGCTTATGGCTCTTTGATGTATGCTATGCTTTGTACCAGACCAGACCTTGCTTTTGTTGTGAGTGTCCTTAGTAGATTTATGTCTGACCCTAGGGAAAGACATTGGACTGCTATGAAGTATACTCTTAGGTATCTATCTGGAACCAAAAACCTAGGTCTTAAGTATAGTTTCATTTCTTCTTTAGACCTGAAAGAATTTGTTGATTCTGATTATGCTGGATGTAAAGACACTAGAAAGTCTACAACTTCCTGGTTCTTTACCTGGGCTGGAAACTGTATTTCTTGGAAATCCCAATTGCAATCTGTTGTGGCTCTGTCCTCTACTGAGGCTGAATATGTTGCTGCCACTGAAGCCATTAAAGAAGCCAAATGGCTTAAAGGTATTTTGGGAGAGGTTCTAGGAAACAGTCTTGTCCCTATTGTTTTTTCTGACAGCCAAAGTGCTATTTACCTTTGCAAAGATCCTATGTATCATGAGAAAACCAAACATATAGATGTAAGGTTTCATTACATTAGGGATGAAATTGCCAATGGTAATACTAATATTGAAAAGATTTCTGGGGATGTAAATCCTGGTGACTTTGGAACAAAAATTGTCCCTACTGATAAATTTCTTTTTTGCAGGAACTTCTTTAAAATCTTTGAGGTACCTTGATAAAAGGTTCAAAGATGGGTTAATGATGAATGGGGAAATTTAATGTCTCTCAGATCCTGTGAAACTAGCAATGATGATTCTCCTGTTGGATTTCTTTGAATGAGAATGAGTCTTAGGAGGGCAAATTGTTGGATTATTTAATCCTAATTCTCTCTTGTTATTTTGTTATAATTAAGATAGGATGGCCAAGTACTTAGGCATGTTTTAATTCTTTTCTTTTGTCTTTGGGTTATCTCTTTAGTGGGTTGGTTGATCGGTGCATTGGGCTTGATGATTGCTGTTGGGCCTATTTTTGGGTCCGGCCTCTTGGTTATATTTGACTGCCCGGATGAAAGGTTATTTATATAACCTTCGTCTTCTGCATCTGTACTGTTCCGCTGCATAAACTAAAACCCTAGAGAGAGAATTCAGAGAGAGAGAGAGAGTCTGATCCTTGGATCTGTTATCCCATGCGATAGAACTCCATCAACTCATGTCGATTGCAAGGAAGGAGGAAACCTGTTCAACGAAGTAGCCTGCTGGTTCTACCGGAAGCCGTCTTCTGCTCTTCGATTCCTGACTGGAATCAGTTTTGGTTAACTCTGAACTTTCTTTAGTAGTTTATCGTTATGAGCTGTATGTTTGTATATTGCATGTTGATTCTGGTCTGTGTCTAGTACTTTGCAACCATCTTGATTGTAAACCTTATTCTGAGCTAGTGGATCTGTCTGGGACCGGGTTTCCCCTCTTGAAACCCCGCAGATTAGGAAGTTCTCTTCCGAACTGCGTCATCATATCGCGTGTCTTTACTTTCTGTTCTTGCTTTGTTTGATTGTTTGAAACGTTGAGATCCGATTTGCATGACTGTGACTTGGTTAAGTCTGTGAACAGGTGCAAGCTGTACAGCCGGTTGTACGATATACACTTCCATATAGTCCTACAACTATACAAGATTACAAGTGATGTATGTTTGCAATTCATACAAGATTACAAAATTCGCAATTTCTCTTACGAATTTTCTTATTACACATCCATTTACCATTTTGTGGGGGCGCGTTAATGAGATGGCAGGTATGTTGTAATAAGAAAATTGTAAAATGTTAAAAGTTTGACGACTTTTAACATCTAATACAATGTATGAAACGATGAATGAAACTTATAAATGGAAACGGGTGAAGTATAGATCGATTTATTGATTTTGTATTTCGGATGCAGTGGTGATGAAGATCTAATGGCACAGACTAGGAAAATTGCATACATGCTTGCTACAGATTTGAAGCTCACCACGTTGCATAAGAAAGGACCATCAGCTGCGCCGCATTGCAAAACAAAATCACTACATATACTAGTATGTCCTCCCGTGCAACATGATGCCGTGACAGGCAACAAAATTTCCAACTAAATTTTGATAAATATTGATACATTTATTATTAGACATATATGTACATATATTACTAAATTAAAGACGATCGATGAAAACATTACATCTTATATATAGTGATTATATTAGTAATTCTTGGTTACTATATTCATATTCCGTTTTACACTTTATAGTTACTATGATATTGCATGCTTAGTAAATAATCACATTTTTATTCATAACGTTAATTTTGATACATGATCAAATTGACTTCTCTTGATCAATGATAAGAAGGTTTGGACAATCAGTTTTGTTATTAGATTTGTGTCAATTTTATAAATTTTGTACTTTTATAGAAATACTTTAAACAAAAATACTTTTAAAAAAAGAAAAAAAAATACTTTTAACAAATATTATTTCATATTTAAAAAGTTTCATATTAAAAAATATTATTGACCAAACTTGATCATCAATGATCAAGAAAAGGTAAGATGACCATGTTTTCTTTGAAAGGGAGAGTATTATTTTACGAAAAAATATTGTTACTTTATTTGTAGTAAGTATACTTATTTAGATTTTATTGAGAGGAAGCCACCTCTATTTGTCACTCTTTTTATCCATCAATGAATGATACATTGAATAAAACGTTAAACTTTTAATATTATCTATATTAAAATATCTAATACTCCCTCTATCTCATTTTATCTCTCTTATCAACCTTTTCGGGTTGTCCTAAAATAAGTGTCATATTTCACTTTATTATACTTAAATTTCAACAATAACTTTTACCTTTTAATCACTTTATTAATAATTGTGCCAGCTAAAGTAAGACGCATAAAATGGGACATAGATAGTTGCTTTTAAAAAATGGTAGCATATATTACCTCTTTGACAGAAGTGTTTCAAATGGCGGTAAAACTTTCTGCACAACACACACGAAAGGCATACCACATAGGCTGGGGTGGACTCTACCCCAGAACCAGGACCGAACTGGAACGTCCGGTTTTAAAATAGTCCGGGACCGAAAAATAAGGTTCTCATCTGATAGGAAAGAGGTTTCGGGCCTCCATATTTTGAGACCGGGACCGGTTCCCATTAATTTCTTAGTTGTAGAGAAAATGTTTTCTTTACTATTCAGTGAGCTATATACATGGAGTATAAGAACAAATATCTAGCTTAAACAAAAAATCTAACTCGAATAAAACATCTGTAATCAAGCTAAAATTGGGAGATTTACCTTAATAGTATCAAAACATGGCTTTTTCCCAAAATAGGACCAATTAGTTTAAACATTCTTAAATAGGACTTTTTATGTGTGATTGGACCAAAATACCCCCACTGCTGCCCCTAGACTGCTACCCCTGGACCTCCGGCCAGCCGTCTGCCGCCAGACCTCCGGCCACCACCGCCTGCTGCCAGACCTCCGGCCACCGCCGCTGCCGCCGGAGCACCGCCGGAAAATTCCAAAAAATATCTGGCTGACTGCCAGATTCTGTCGCCGCTGCCGGAGTTCTCCGCCGCCGCAATGGTGTTTATCAGAATTTATTGTTTATTTATTGTCTACTTATTGTCTATTTATTGTCTATTTAATGTCTGTTATTTTCTTGCCGCCGCCGGAAACCGCCGCCACTGCCGCTACGCTGCTGCCACCACTGTCGGACCGCCGCAGGCCGCCTGCCGCCGCCGCAGGCGAAAAAATACAAGATTTTTATTCTGGAGGTTTGCCAACATTCTGCCGCCACCGGCGCCGCCGCCGCCGGAAACCACCTCTTCCGCTGCCGCCGAGCTGCCTCCACCTCCGGACTGCCCCGCTACCAACGGACTGCCTTGGTTGTGCAAGAGAACTAGGGGGGCAAATAATTGGGTTAATTAATTTCCGGAGTTGCCGCCGCCGCCGCCAGAATCCGCCGCCGGCCACTGTCGGAGTGCTGCCGCCACCACGGACTGCCCCGCCACCGACGGACTGCCTTGGTTGTGCAAGGAAACTAGGGGGCAATTATTTAGATCAATTAATTAATTAAATAGAATTAGGGGTAAAAAAGGTAAGGTTAGTCCTATTTAGAGAAAAACATGCATGTGGTCCTATTTTGAGAAAAAGGTTGAGTTTTAGTACTATGTTGGACAATTTTCTCTTCTACATATACCAATGTGACCAATAGAGAGAAATAATGTCTAAATTACTCATCCCCATTTGCTCTCCAAAAACAGTCCTGGGGTGATATGAGTCAGCAATATATTACCAACATGACATCTTACATGCATGTGCATAGTAAAATGCTTCTTCATTAGTCATAGACACTATATGTTCTTCTAGGAGAGGTGATGATACTTATCTGCAAGTTCATCAAATACCATAGTCTGCATTATTATAGATTCCCAGTCAAGCAAAAACAGAAAATTGTGTTCAAATAGGAAGTAAAATATAAAACAACAAACCCACATACTAGATAAGTACTATATAAGTATTTCTTTTGTTTGGGCTTAATTCCGACGTGATTACTTATTACGTAGTACTCGTAATAAATTTAAAGGTGCTTAATTAAGCCAAACAAGTCAATGTCCACATATGTGTGTGAGCCGGTCAAAACTCGATCGGATCAGACACGGCTAGGTCGCACTAGAATCGGTATCACTTTATTTTACATACTAGTATAGTACCAGTGACATGCACTCATGCACGGAATATTAAATTTCTCATATTATAATTATTATTGTTCTATAGAAAGCAAATTTAAATAAAGGATCTCTAGTAATTAAATGAAGGAATCAAGAGAAATATAAACTCTCATTGTCCGGATTCAAAATTCCTTTTTGTTCATTTTTAAAGTGTGTTAACTTTGACTCATACTTAATTATGTCATTACTAAATTAGTATGTGAAAGTACATTATAATTTGGTTAAAAAGTATTAATGTGTTGTATATTATTATGATGAGTGAATACCCGCTATATACACTTGTTTGATGTACATTATAAGAAGGTTGAACAATCGTAGCTATTCTAAAGCTATTATGCACCCGCAAGATGGAGGTTCCATTGGAAACTCTCAGCTTGGACCGGAATTTCTCAAATAGTTCACGACCGAGGTGCTTAGTTAGAATGTCGGCAATGTGCAATTTAGTAGAAATATGGCAAACCCGAACCTGTCCTTGAGCGACTAGGTCACGAACAAAATAATAATCAAGAGCAAGATGCTTCATGCGGAAATGAAAGACGGGATTACCGCATACATAGGTTGCCCCTAGGTTGTCACAATATAAAGTAGGAATATGTGTGACAGAAATACCAAGCTCAGCTAGAAGATGTCGTACCCAAAGAAGTTCAGCACTAGCATGAGCCACCGCCCGATATTCGGCTCAGTAGAGGACCGAGATACACATTTTTGTTTGGCAGATTCCAAGAGATTATATTAGGGCCCAAGTAAAGAACATATGTCGTAGTAGACCGTCCTTCATCATGAATGTTTCCCCAGTTGGAGTCAGAAAAAGCAGAGAGCTGAAAGGGACATGCAGGAACGACGAAGAAATAAACCATAGTGGATGGTTCCTTTGATGTAACGAAGTATACGCTTTACTGCCTGCCAATGAACTTATGATGGAGATGGCATAATCTGTGATAACCGATTGACATCAAAGGACAAATCCGGTCGTGTGAAAACCAAATATTGATGGAGACCAAGAGTGCGGCAATACTGCGTAGAGTCAGTGAGTGGAGAACCATCATTGACCATAATGGAGGCCGTAGAACTCATAGGAGTAGAAGAAGCTTTGGCACCCATCATAGAGCATGTATCAAGGATATTCAGAATGTACTGTCGTTGTGAGAGAAAAATTCCATCCTTGGTGGGTATAACCTCAACGCCCAAAAAATGATGAAGCGAACCAAGATCTTTCACCGAAAACCGAGAAGTGAGCTGGGAAATAAATTTGTTTATGGCAGAGGTAGAGTTCCCAGTAAGAACAATATCATATACATATACTAAAAAAATACAATATGACATTAGCATGAGAGTAGATGAGAGGAGAAGTATTGGCCCTGGATTTTCGAAGCCCAACAGATAATAAGAAGCGAGATAACTCCATGTACCAAGCTCGAGGAGCTTGTTTTAAGTCGTAAAGTGCTTTGTGCATCCTGCAAACATGAGTAGGGACATAGGAATCAACATAACCAGGGGGTTGATTCATATAAACTTCCTCATTAAATGAGCCATGCAAGAAAGCGTTGTTGACATCAAGATGCCGAAGATCCCAGTTACGAGATCAGGCAATAGTAAGGATGATACAGAATGTGGCAGGTTCAGTTACAAGACTAAAAGTTTCCGTGTAATCTCTACCAGGTTGTTGAAGATAGCCCCGGGCCACCAATTGAGCTTTAAAATGATCACTTGTACCATGTGCGTGGCGTTTCACATGAAATACCCATTTGCATGAGATTGGCAGTTGGTAATATGGGGGTGATTGTAATACTTGAGATTTAATTTAAATGGATTAATAGTACTACTCATACCAACAAGGTGCATCTCCTTTTAAGGGAGCTCATTAGCCAAGAACTCCAAAATTAAGTGTGCTTAGACGAGAGTAGTCTTGGGATGGGTGACCCCCTGGGAAGTTTCTCAGGGCGCGCACGAGTGAGGACAAAGTGCACGGAAAAGGCTGGTGGCGGTTTGTGAGAACAGTACTAGAGGTCAGAAGTAACTACCTCGGGGCCTACGGGGTCGAGGTGTTACACAAGGTCCCACGTGTGATTCCGGTGTAAGGCCTCAAACTCAGCATCCATTGCTGCCTTCCACTTGGGGTCCTGTAAGGCATGTTTGAAGTTGGTGGGTTCAATAGTAGGGTTAAGGGGATGAAAGGTGGCAGAATTAATATATGGTCCACCAAGAAATTTAGGATTTGATTTACGACTTCGTAGTGGCCGCATTTGGTTGGGAGATGGGTCGGTCAAATTGGATGGGATAGGTGATGTGTGAGGAATATTAGAACAAAAAGTCTTGGTGTACACCCTGGAAAACACCCTGGAGTACACCGTATATAAGGCTTTTAACTTTTTTTACCACATCCTCCCACACCTTTCACACACACGCATTTCACATGTCTTGAGCTCAAAAAATTCGAACGCCTCTTTCCCGCATCCTCAGTTCCTGCGTCACCTTCCTCACTTAGACAACCGCTCCACTCCTCTGTGTTTCCCTCATCTCTCGAACCCACGCCTCCATCTCTGTCAGCTGCCTCCATCGATGAGCACAACGAACGACGAGCGGCCTCCAAGCACAAGGAACGACGAGCGGCCTCCATCTCTGTCCTCGGTCCATCTTCAAAAGCTGTGAAAGCTTGCCTCTCCGAAACCCAGTGCGGAAAACATGGTGCGAACCGGCCTCTCCGAAATGGCCGAACGGTATGTACTTAAAAAAAATTAATTTTTTGTTTTACTTTTTATATTTGACTTGAATATAGTTATACATATTTTTACCGTTTCTAAAATGTCAATTTTTTGTGTTTTGAAATTGGTTATATGTGTCTTCCAATTGCAGTATATGTGTCATCTTATGGTTTGAGTAGCAGGAATAGACTTTTAATTTTACTAACTGTCTATTTGGGCCTTCTCTTTTGCAAGTGAACTAAAGGTCGTTCTAAATAAATAGTCAAACACGCATGATACTAGGAATGAAGCCTGCCAATGTCCCTTACAATAATATCATAGGGCGGAGCAGCAATCACTATTATAATTGCTATTGTTTGTGAGTTGTTATGAATAAATACCAAATGTTTGTGAGCCTTGGTTTTGTGAGTTGTACTACTCTTTGTGACTGTTGCTTAACATGTTAAATTGCAGGGCATTTCAGTTGCAAATTCCTGTTAGTGAGCATTTCCCGAGCTCTTATTCATTATGCTCCAGGTTTGGAGATGCTACAAAGTAGTTGAATGCCCGTTTGTCAAAGCAGCAGTTCACTCCATGTTCAAACATGTATTCCTCTTGCCTTTGAGTTAAGGAAGAGGATTGTGGAGGAGCTAAGGTAAGATCAAGAGAAATTTTCTGAGATGAAGAGTTTTCCATTTGAAGGAAGTGATGTTTCGAAATGGGACGCGTAGAGGTAGGGAGAGAGGTGGCTCCGGTGTGGGTAATGGGTAGCGACTTACCATCACCAAGATGAACTTCCTCAGGACCACCATAGTCGGTATAGGATGGAAAAGTGGATGCATCGGAGGTCACATGATGAGACGCACCATTATCAAATAGCCATGGCTGACCGGCAGAAGATGTTGACGTGGTAGTGTGATGAACCGCAGGGCCAGATGAATAAGGGACCTGATTATCCCTAAGGAAGCATTGTAACTCATGTCCAAGGTTATCACAAAAACGGCACACCAAGGTGGTGTGATGGGTGTGTTGACGTGAAGAGCTAGGGTAGGGGCCACCATGTCCACGGCGAGCCTGAAAGCCTCGCCGATCACTAGAATGAGATGGACGTCGGGCAGTGGGCCGCTCACTAGATTGCATGACATTGGCAGTAGAAAGAATGGAATTGGAAGCCTATGTTGCCTCTTGGAGAATATCTTGAAGTTCAGCAAGGGGTAGAGCCGAGGTACGAACACGAATGGTAGATCTCAGTTCATTGTAGTCGAAACCAAGGCCATTCAATATATTGATGACCAGATCTTCTTCAGATAAAGGGTTTTGAGCAAGCGCAAGGGCTTCAGCAAGAGCATACATCTCGGCTAGATAATCTGGGATAGACCGAGATCCCTTCTTGGTGCGTGCCAAAGTGGTCCGGAGAGAAATAATACGACGTACTTGCGTAGGTGAGGGCAAGTTTCTCCCAAGCCTGCCGAGTAGTAGTGGCAGAGGAAATGATTGGTTGAATTGTGTTAGAACAGCTTCCGAGAAGAGCATTGAGAATAGTCTTATCTTGACGATACCAGGTAGTGTAGCAAGGATTAGGTTGGGTTTTCGCAGTGTCAACAAACTGATCTGGAGTTTGAAAAGTACCATCAACGTAAGCATCAAGACCAAGACTAACCAATGCAGAGTGGACTTGGCACTTCCACACAGGAAAATTGGATGAAGTGAGCTTGATAGGAAAATTGGTAGTAGCGGCCAGGGGAACAACAGTGCTGGTGGCAGTGATAATCATGGTGAAGAGAATGGCGGAAAAAAAAAGCTATGCTCATTAGAGAAGAAGGCTCAGATACCATAAAAAGTAGTAATGTGTTTGTATATTATTATGATGAGCGAATTCTCATTATATACATTTTTCTGATGTACATGATAAGAAGGTTGAACAACCTTAGCTATTCTAAAGCTATTTTAAAGGGATAACTAACTACACAAGAAGAGATAAGTACAACAATATATATACAATAATAATGATATAATAATTACGTTCTATTATTGGTTTGATATTTATTATTTAATCTAACAATTTATGACATGCTTCTTATGTGAAAGTTAGCTCTCGCTGCTTTGTTAATATTATATCAATAAATACTTCTTACATACATTGTAGTATGTGTTACATAAAAAGATAACCCCACATCCCTGAGTATTGAGTTCCTTCAGAAATTGTGGGACAATTATCTAGAAAAATGTAAACTGAATTTTATATCTTGTTGTATCATTTCTCTTCTGTCAGAAATTTATTTTTCAATATGGATAAAATTTTACATTTCATATGATTTCTCTTTCTTCCGAAGAAATATCAATATACTCTGGATACGTAGTATATCTTTGCTTTCTTATTTCATATACTTCGTATATGACACATACGTAATTTGCATATAACCTTAATTAAAGAGTAAAGCATACTATATTTCAAAAAGAAAAAAGAGCAAGCATACTAAAACCTGCAATTGAAGTTGCAAGAGCACCAACATTAACATCATCCTTCGATCCTCCACCACCAGTTTAAACACAATGAAATAAATATATCAAGAATAAGAGAAATGGATATATGAAGTTATGCTCCAATGCTTGATGAATTGTTCTGAAATGCAGTTGATTACAGCAATCATAACGTACATTTTTATAGGGACATCAAAGTCGGGTGGAGCCAGTTCGGGTAAAAATGAACAGAGTGAGAAAGAAAATATATAGGGGGCCAGCTATGGATAGGTTTAAGATGTATTTTATCAAAAATAAAAATTAGAAGTAATACTCCAATAAATTAAAATAGGTATTGTAAATATAAATTAGAAGCTAGATTAAGTGACAAAGAGTACATTTTATACACCTACAATTGTCAAATAAATATGTAAACCTATAAGAAATAAATACAATTACAATTAACATAAATAGACTCCGTAAATTAAATGTAAATTATGCACAAAATTAGAATAAAATGTGTTATACTAAATAAAAATTCACATATGTGCTGTTACACATTAAATTTTTAGAATAGATTTTTGGAGGTAAAAAAATTACTCCGTAAATCAATTCACTATGGATTGTGGAAGGGTGTGAAATAATCAAATAAAACAATTACGTAGTACGTATATCACTTGGCCAATTACAAATGAATCAAAGTAGATGCACTTGAATAACAAAGTGAAGCCAAACACAAAAAGGTTAAACAATAAATAAAACTCCAAAAAATCATACAAGTATAATCGCCGACTTATCTCAATCCTCCCTTGCCGCCGACTCAGCTCCCTTTCCGGTGTTCTCTTTGTTGTCTATAAGCTACGACCTAGCCTGCGTTTGCGCTGAAGCCCCTGTTCCCTGCGGCCGCTCTGTTTGAGCCTCTAATTTTCTCAAATTCCTCTCTTAGTCGGTCAGTTTTGTTAGTTTTGAAATACACAAAAAAACGGAAGAGGAAGCAAAAATAAGAAGATGGGGGACGTTGATTCATACCTAACCAAACCTTGATTTACATTTTCGGAATGGAATGCTTCTGATGTCTCAAATCCTCAATTATGCCCCAATTCCATTAAATATTTCTTGCATTGAAATATGAATAGTCGCATGAAGACCGTGGAACCTAGTTGTCTCCTTAAACCACCCTCTTGGAATCAACAATTTTTCATTAAATATTCAAATAAGTTTATCTTGAAATACCCAACCGACCCATTCTATTAAAACGTGCACACCTAAATAATTAATCAACCACATCCAATAAGCTAGCTACAATCTTCCCGTCCAAAATCCTCCTCCCATTATTTTCTTATTATATATATATATATATATATATATATATTGTTAGGATTGGAAAATTCTTTTATTCATAACCAGAACAGAATTACAATAGGAGGAGCAACTCTCTCACTAAACTATTACAAAAAAACCAACCCTTTCATACACTCGCTATATGTGTATCACTCTCACTACATTTTTCTCTCCGATTTTTGATGCCTTTGAACAATGGAAGAGCATCCTATTTATAGGCAAGGTTGGAGACATATTTATTGGTGCCCATGCTACAACCCATGCTACAACCCATGCCTCCTCTCCATGCCTCTCAATGCTTCTCTTCAGTGGGAAGGAGATGGAAGACCATCCCATGGTATGGAGGATGGAGTGGGCTTGCTGGGAGCTGGAATTCTACAAATCTCCCCCTCCAGCTTCTTCCGTAATTCTCTCATTCCAATGATGTTTGTACATAGCTTGTGCTTCTCGTGTGGTACCACTTTAGTTAGCATGTCTGCCGCATTTTTGTTTGTGTGTATCTTGGAGAGCTTTAATTCATCTTCCTCAATTGCTTCTCTAAGCCAGTGATATTGAACATCGATATGTTTTGTGCGTGAATGATATATCGAGTTCTTTCTAAGATTCATAGCACTCTAACTATCACAATGAATGATGTACTCCTCTTGAGGAAAGCCCAACTCTCGGAGAAAACGTTTTAGCCACTTGAGCTCCTTCCCAGCTTCAACAGCGACAATGTATTCAGCTTCTGTCGTAAACAATGCTACACACCTTTGCAACTTGGACTGTCATGAGACGGCTCCCCCTGCTAGTGTGAATATGTAACTTGAAGTAGATTTTCTACTATCAAGATCTCCTCCAGCCATATCAACATCTGTATAACCTTCCAAGATTGGTTTCGCTCCCCCGTAGCACAAACACAGTTTTGATGTACCCTTCGGATACCTGAGTATCCATTTGACAGCTTCCCTGTGTTCTCTTCCTGAATTTGACAAGAACTTGCTTACAACACCAACATCGTGAGCAATATCAGGTCTTGTACACACCATTGCATACATCAAACTTCCAACGACTGAAGAGTAGGGCACCGCTTTCATCATCTCCTTTTCTTTCTTAGAAGAAGGACAACTTTCCTTACTCAACTTGAAGTGATTCGCTAGCGGGGTGCCTACAGGCTTGACACTATCCATGTTGAACCTTTTGATTACGCGCTCAACATACTCCTCTTGTGATAAGAACAACTTCCTTGTCTTTCGATTTAGACTTGCAACCAACCCGAGTACAACTCGGATCGACATCATCTTCACAACCAGCGAAAAACTCTCATCAAAGTCAATTCCTTGCTTCTGTTGGAATCCTTTGACCACGAGTTTTGCCTTGTGTTTCACAATATTACCATTGACATCTTTCTTCACCTTGAAACCCCATTTGTTTTTCAAGGCTTTCTTTCCTTTGGGAAGTGGCACCAAGTCACAAGTTTTGTTCTTCTGCAAAGATTTCATCTCATCTCCCATGGCTTCCCACCAATTGGACTTGTCTTGATGAGATTGAGTTTCTTGAAAGCTCTTTGGCTCCCCTTCGCTGGTAAGAAGGATCCAATCAGATTTCGGGTATCTTCTTTGTGGAACTATACCTCGCGTAGAACGTCGAAGTTGAGCGCTGTCAGCAAGGCCTTCATGTGAAGGCTCCCCCTGTTCAGGAACTTCTTCATCTTGAGCATCATCAACATCTACTGGGCCATCATTCACTTGTTCAGTATTATCATTCACTTCCTCGTTGTTGAGAGGAACGTGTGATACTACAGGAACATCTTCAGGAGCATGTTGTTTGTTGTGTGTTGGAGTAAACTCATGAAATTGGGATTCATGAAAAACCACATCTCTGATTCGAATGAAATTCTTCATTTTGGGATCTCACAACCTGTATCCAAATTCTTGATCTCCGTAGCCGATGAAGATGCATGGGTTTGACTTAAGATCAAGTTTTTGCCTCAACTTCTTAGACACATGTGCAAATGCCTTGCACCCGAACACTTTTAAGTGAGAGTAAGAAATGTCTTTTACTGACCATTTGTTCTCAGGAGCTTCAAAGTTTAAGGGAACTGAGGGTGACCTGTTTATAAGATAGCAAGCTGTTAGCACAGCTTCGCCCCAGAATGGCTTTGGAAGTTTAGCCATACTGAGCATGCACCGAACTTTCTCCATGATAGTTCGATTCATTCTTTCGGCTACACCGTTGTGTTGTGGGGTCCGTAGCACTGACTTCTCATGTCTGATTGCATGTTCAGCACAATATGTTGAGAATTCTCGAGAAGTGTACTCGCCTCCATTGTCAGAACGAAGGCACATCACCTTCTTTCTTGTCTCTCTTTCTACCATAGTATGAAATATTTTAAAGCGATCAAATACTTGATCCTCAGTTTTGATACAGTAAGCCCATACCTTCCGTGACGCATCATCAATGAATGTCACAAAATATTTGCTACCTCCAAATGACTCCTCTTCAATGGGTCCACATACATCAGAGTGGACAAGGCTGAGTAAATCAGAATGATTTTTTCTAGTGGAACTGATAGAAACCCGATGTTGTTTCCCAAATAGACAGTGTTCGCAGGGGTCCAGAGCAACATCTTTGTCAATAGAAATTGCTTCCTTCTTTGCAAGAGTTGTCAGTCCCTTCACGCTCATGTGGCCTAACCTTCGGTGCCAAAAATTTGGTGATATCTCTCCTTGAACAACATTGAGACTTGGACGACACAACTTTACATGGGTTTTGTAAAGAGTACCACAAATATGACCTCTTGCAATAATCATAGTGCCTTTAGATAATTTCCACATATCGTACCTTCTTGGAACTGGCTTTCATACCCTTGACGATCCAGAGCAACTCCTGAGATAAGATTCAATCTCAGATCTGGAACATGTCGAACATCTTTCAACACAAGTGTGCAGCCAACACTCGTTTGATAGTGCACATCTCCAATGCAAACAATGTTTGAGAAACTCGTATTTCCCATCTTCACATCACCATGGTCTCCGGGAATATAAGTTGTAAATAGATTTAGGTGCGGAGTGGCGTGAAATGATGCAGCGGTATCAATCACCCACTCAATATCATGTGTACCTATGTGTAGGCATGCTTTTTCTTTGCAAGTAACAAGTGCAATGTCTGGTGACATGGTGACCATGGTCTCACCATCTCCCTTGCTTGAACTTTGACTCGTCTGAGGCTGCTCCCGTAGAAACTTTCGGCATTCCCTCTTTCTATACCCGTAATGACCACAATGGTTACAATAGCCCTCGAACCAAGTATTGGTATCGACGGACTTCCCTCGCTCTTGTGATTTTCCTCGAACTTGAGATCTCCCTCTACTTTGACCTCGAGCTCTACCTCTGCATCGACCTCATCTTCTACCTCCATTTCTGCCTCCCCCTCGTCTGCTGGTTTCTGAAATGAGAGCATATGACTGATCAATTCCAGCTTCCTTCCTTCATGCTTCCTCATTCATCAAGGCGTCTGTGACCATCTGTATTGTCACGGTACCATTTGGGACAGAATTAGTGAGAGTAACAACACGGGTCTCCCAGTTATCAGGTAAAGAACAAAGGAGAAGTATTGCTTGTTCTTCATCTTTGAGGACCCATCCGGTGGTGCTCAATTGCTTCACAAGATCCTGGAACTGACTCATGTGTTCCGACACATAAATGCCACCACGTAACTTGTGGTTCACTAATCGTCTCATCAGCAACGTTTTATTCCGAGCAGTTTTTGCTTGGTACATGCTACTAAGTTTCTCCCATAGTGTGTGAGCACTTTGCTCTTGAGAAACGTGATGGAACACGTTATGATCAATCCACTGTCGGATTTGTGCGACAGTTTTTCTGTTCATCTTAGCCCATTCTTCATCCATCTTTTTATCTGGTTTAATGCCATTATTATCAAGAGGATCATCTAAATCTTTCAAATTTAGCAAATCCTCCATCCGAGGTTTCCACATGTTGTAATTCGTGGAAGTAAGCGCAATCATGGTATCCGATGATGATTTTTCCATGATAAAGTGTACAATTTTTCCCGTACCTTAAATTGGAAGCTGAATTAGTCCAAACAGAGCACACCGTTGAATCCGGAATGGCCAAAAATGGTGGCAACCGGTCTCACCTCTTCAAGAACCGATCTGAAAGATGCTGAACCAGAGTGTTGAACCACGAACCGAACCAGACCGGTTCTATCCAAAACCAGAGGGCAGCCAATCAGGTTGATGACGTGGCACCACCTGGCAATGACGTGCCCGTGACGTGGCAGCTGACGTGCACCGATAGGTGGTCCAATCGACCGGCCGTCGGTGACGTGGCGGATGACTTGGCGATGACGTGTTGATGACGTGGCGTGACTTGGTGATGACGTGGCTAGAGGACTGGTCATCTTCTCCGGCGAGGTTTCTCCCGGACTGGAGTACTGTAGCGGCTTGACCGGCAGGAGAGAGAAACTTTGACCGGACGTTTGGAGGCCTTCCGGTGCTCAAAATATTCCAAAAAATATATTTTTGGAATCCTCAGAACGAGAGCTTTCTAATGGTAACCTCAAAACACGATTCCGGAACAAAAAAATATTTGACAAAAAATTCGGGCAAAATGTAGAAATCTGGATTTTTGGATTAAACTGGCTCTGATACCACTTGTTAGGATTGGAAAATTCTTCTATTCATAACCAGAACAGAATTACAATAGGAGGAGCAACTCTCTCACTCAACTATTACAAAAAACCAACCCTTTCATACACTCACTATATGTGTATCACTCTCACTACATTTTTCTCTCCGACTTTTGATGCCTTTGAACAATGGAAGAGCATCCTATTTATAGGCAAGGCTGGAGACATATTTATTGGTGCCCATGCTACAACCCATGCCTCCTCTCTATGCCTCTCCATGCTTCTCTTCAGTGGGCAGGAGATGGAAGACCATCCCATGGTATGGAGGATGGAGTGGGCTTGCTAGGAGCTGGAATTCCACACACACACACACACACACACACACACACATATATATATATATATATATATATATATATATATATATATATATTTATATATACAAAAGTAATTGTCCAGAATTACTTTTTCATCTCAGGTTCAATTTTAGCCCGATTTTGGACATCGGTCAAAGATTAGCATAGTTAGGGCTGCACAAGAATATCACGAGGCCACATAACCCGTCCAATCCAACCCTATTCGGCTATGTTTTGTCAGGCATTTGATTAAACAAATATTCATGCATTAAATATGTACGAATCCTCACTTTATGTGTAGGGTTGTGGAATTAAAATCTCAAATCAAATAGTAGCCGATCGAACCCAATACCTATTATTTTGCTACAAAATTAATTTCTATTATTATGCTAAAAAGCTTTATAATATTGTAATTATAAATATTTACCATTTTGACTAGGTGATTATTATATATTTATGTTTGTTTCTCAATGAACTTCCTTTACGCAAGGAAGTTTAGATACTACTCCGTATTACTTTTGGTTTGTGCTTATAACCGGCCCTTGACTCGTACCGAATCAGGAAGTGGGTACCATAATGGTCTCGATATGAAAGATTTGAATATTAAGATTTAATTTTTTATCATTTTACGATAAATAAAACTGAACAATAAGATTCTACATGATACACAAGATAAACTAAAATGAAAATTAAAAAGTGATTTTCTATATATCATCTTACGCAGAAAAATGTAGGGGTGAGATCGATTTGATCTTTCGGAAGAAAACTAGGAACCATTTGAAGAATTGGTAATCTAATATGATAACTTGGTTCATTTAGTTCATTGGTTGAGTATGTCCTTCTTTTTCCTTCCGGGGTAAAAAAAAATTGGTAATCTAATATGATTCGGTTCAAGAATGTTTTTGATGAACAAATATAAGAACTAATAATATTATAACGGTGTCATTCCGGTAAGTTATCAGTTAGCTACTAAGAAATAAAAATAAATTTAACCATTACCATATTTTATCGTTAAACCACTGACACATAAAAATATAATATCAAACAAATAAATATTTCACCGTAAATAAAAATATTTAACATGCTAAAAATGAAAAGAAAGCAATTATTAAGAAGAAAAGATGGGTGAAATGCATTATGATACATTAGCTATTGGTATTGTTATGTTTTGGTATACTAACTCTTAAATGAATCAAATCAGTACTATAACTATACATAAATGTTTTAAGTTGCAATTTCATTCCAATTTGTGGCAAAAAAGTTTGACATGGCGATCAAAATTTCATGTGTAGACCTTACAATGATGTCATGGACAAAAAGAAGGTGAAGTGGACTTTACGAATGCATATGAGTTTTTGGTCGGAAATTTGAATAAAAATGCAAGTTGAAACATTTATGTACAGTTATGGTACCGATTTGATTCATTAAAGAGTTGAAGTACCAAAACACAACAATACCAACAATTAAGGTACCTGGTGATGTATATTCCCAGAAAAGCTTTATTGCACATATGTTAATACAACATGTAGCAATGAGTGTAACAATTATGTTATGATTATTATTCTTACTTATTGACGTGTGTAATATAACATGAACCGTCTTCTCCCAATTTTGAGTTTTCTAAGTAATAACAATGAATCTAAATGCTTATACCTGATTTATTCTTATAGAACTCTACATTACGAGATTATATAAACGATTTTATATAATCATGTAGTTGATCTATGATGATATTAGACTTATGAATGTTACTTAGCATAATTCTTGTTAAAACTTGTGTTTTCCCTAAAGTTGATAAATATCTTTCGAATGAAATTAATAGATTTATGTAAATCAACAGAATTCATTCATAAAATTTGTTTGAACTTAAAAGTTAATGACCTTTTTAAAAAGTCCACAGATCATTTCCTCCTTTCCTCCTTTCCTTTGAACTAAACAGGGGCTTTAGGAAAGAGAACCGAAGTTGTCTGAGGCATACCAGTAATAAAACACACCACTGATCATTTTAAAAGGTGCAAAACCAAAACGAAGTTCAACTAGTAAAAGACATGCACTCTCTGCCTTGGTGATTCGAAACCCCCTTAGCACTCCACCTCTCTTTTGCCTTGGATATCACTTTGATCTCCATATTTGTTATGCTTGGGGTCCCACTGACCCCTCGCAGCGCTTGTCTTCCCTCCAGTAATATGCGTCCTTGGGCTCAGCCTCCCGCTTAACATCCTTTTGCCATGTGTCAGACTACTTGTTTTGGCGTGTGATAAGTCCGTATTTCGACACGCATTTGATGCGTGTTGAGATCGGCTTTTGATGATTTTTTCTAGCTTAAGGGTTTCATAAGTCTCATTTTCAGCTCAAGTCATATTTTACTGGGTGTTGGTTCAAGTTTAGTATTTTTGAAGTCAAATCAGGAAATTTGAGCCCGACACCGGCGCTCGAGAAGCAATCGGGATAAGTTGAGATGCATTTGAAGAGGAATCAAGAGCTTTAGAGGTCATCGGGAGGTTTACGATGAAGATTTGATTCCAAAAGACCTTTAGGATCAATCATGGGAGCATTCAGAGTGAGAAACGGAAGAAAATGATGAAGAATGGGACATGCACGTCGTGCCCAATAGGCTAGGCACACCGTGCATGCGTGCCTGGCAGTGAGCTTGTGATGAAGGAAGGGGTAGGCATGCCGTGCCTACCAAGCTGGGCACACCGTGCCCGTTGAGCTTATACACGAGGTAGCTTACTGCCAAGAAGGCATGCTGTGCCTACCAAGCTAGGCACACCGTGGCCGACGTCGAAGACGAAAAATTTTCAGGAGGCACAAACACGGGCACGACGTGCTTGCGCGCCGTGTCTGCGCCGTAAAATCCTAATTCAGCCCGAATTTGTCCGTTTTCTTTATAAAAAGCCCCCAACCCCCCGTTTTGTGAGGGGGGAGCTTAGAGAGAGGTCTATGGACGTGTTTACATCTATTTTTCCACATTGTTCTTCAATACCCTGGGATTATTTGTAAGTTCCAACTTTTTAGTTGATTACAATTAATTCTTTTCATCCCAATTCTATTGTTGATTCAATTATTGGGATTGATGAAGGGGTTGATCATGATGTATGGCTAGTTTATTGATGGTTTAATTGCATGAATCGTTATTTAATTTGTGTTTGAATGATTCAATTGATCTCTTGTCACCTAGAATGGTCACTAGGATTGTAATTGCATATAGAATAAATTAAGAGAGATCTAATTTGTTCTAGAACACCTTCACACACACTTAATCGTTCGCTAAGAGATTAGTAATGATTAAGGGGCGTATGCTTGCTCGTTTTGGCAATAATTTAGATACATGTCGCATGAGAGATCAGTCTGGTTCCCTAAATTATTGTACTTTACGCCGCGAGAGCGGTTAGAACTTAGTATTGATTAGCGTTGCTCAATAAATTAACTTTCATGTGATTAAGCCTGATATGCCAGAAATCTGATTACACCAGAGTCAATCCATGTTTCCTTCCGTCATTAATTAGAAAGAACCAAGCTTTATAATCGTTTATTTGCAATTTAATTTTCCAACCAATCCAAATCTTGCACATCACATTTATTTTATTTAGTTTTAATCGCTGAAGACGATACTCGTACTTACACCCTATTCTACTACGTATTTTAAGTGTGAGAAAACTAACATCAGTGTGCCTGATGTTGGCGTGCAGGCTCTTTGACATGTTAACCACAGTGCCCCATCTGGATTAGGTCCTTGATGGAGATCTTGATGCCTTTGCATTCGTCAGTGATATGTCCATTGCGCCTGTGATATTGGCAACACGCTTCTTGGTTCCCCATATTCATTCTCGTGTGAGTATGGGGGAATGATCCCCTGGTCCTTGATTTCTTCATATACCTGGGCGATTAGGTGCGTGAGCGGGGTGAAGGAGGGGTACCCGCCGTGCGACTTTTTTGGCTTAGATGCAAGGGTATCCATGAGGCCCGGTCCCAGCCTAACTGTCAATTTGCGAGGGGCTGTCGTTTGTACCCTATCCCTCAGGACGATGTCCTCTTCTATGGCCGCATACCTCTGCGCTTGGGCCAACACCTCAGCGTAGCCAGCCCCAATGTCTCTTTTCAGATCGCGGTAGAGGTCCCCCATCAAGAGAGCGTTGTTGAAGAGGGTAATTCTCGTGCACTCCCTGAGGTCCTCTACATTCAATGTTTCATCCCTCCACCATATCAAGATTTGGAGAGGGATTCCCCGAAATTCTACCAGACACTTGTGAGATAACTGAAGTGCCTCTTTGGGATGGAACTTGAAACGACCTGAGCTAGAAGTTGCCTGGATAGTTCTTCAAAGCTGTCGATATTTGCGGACCGTAGCCGGCCGAACCATTCCTAGGCCGGCCCCGAAGAGTGCTTAAAAATAGCCTGTAGATTGCGTCATTTGATGCACCCAGGAGCATCAGCCCGCCCTCATAGCTGAGTACATGGGCTTTGGGATCTCCCACTCCATTATAGACCAATTCAATGTAAGCTGCCCTGCGGCCTGCACTCCCGGGGGATTTCTGCTGCCACGATCCTTGCAGAACAGGGCGACGTGAGGCAGAGTCGGGGTTGCGCCGAGAATCTGATCACCTGACGACTCAGCTCGTCAATCTGCCTTTGCAAGCCTGCCACCATTATGTCATGTGCGGTGGGACAGGTGTATTGGGAGCTCCCATTGTTGTCTCCCCACCGGCGCGGGCGTTCTTGGTCTCGTGGGGTACTCGTACAATGTGGTGGTTGTTCCCCTCAACATATTAGAAACGACGACCCACATTATTTACAGTAGGGGTAGGTTCCTTAGTTTGGTTGCTATTGTGAGGAAACACCGGAGTCCGGTTTATCGCAGCACCCCTTCGACGTCTTACCGCGCTTGAGCGGCCTCGACCTCCACGCTCACGAGAACCCCGCGTTCCGTCGATTCTCGCATGGACTAAGGTGCGAGAGGCCTCAAATTCCCCCATGTTATCCCCAAATGATTGCATACGTCGAATAAGAGATGGGGGGCACGTTCGATTTCTGCGGAGTAAACAAGTTACTCTGTGTTGTTCTGGTTTGCCATGTGTCGCATGGTGTCCGTTAGTTCCCCACGAAGTCGAGGATCCTACCGGATCTCAGTCGGAATCAGGTGGGTGACATCCCCACGATCGCCATGGTGCGACCATTTGCCGCTGAACGGCTCCGAGGAGCTCAGAGTCCGCGACCTCCTGCTATCGCGCAACTGCTCGAATAGGTCCCTGGTGTGTTCAAATGATAATCTGACTATTTTGCCGTTTTGGAGTTATTTGAGTTGTGAAGTGCGGCTTAGCACAAGAGGTTGTTTGAGAGATTTTTTTGTTCATTTTCCCACATACTTAGAACGATTATAGCACACCCTACCGAGCCAAGCGTCGAGCTTCTAATCTAAGTTGTGATTACAGAAGAAGTAAAAAGAAAGGATATATCTAGAGAGTACAAGTTGTCAACCCCTAATAATGAAATAAATGAAACTATTTATACAACCATGGGGTAGGTGGTAGAAGTGATGTGGAGGATCTTGAGTGGTTAATCCTCAACCATAAAATCTTGCATATCTTGGTGCATTGAGTGCACTTTCCGCCAAATCATTGATTTCCCGTTAACTAAACCGAGCCTGCCGATCAAGAGTTCCCTGGTTGCCAATATGAATCATCCAAGGGTGTGGTGTCGTGCGGCGCGTGCCACCCGGGTCAAGCCACTCGGGCTTGGGGCCTTAATGGGGTTCTGAATCCATTTCTTCATAGGAGTATCAGGCTGATTTGTATCAGGCGAGTTACCCCAACACAAGTCCCCCACTTCTGATGTTCCGAGCGTGCACGGTCCCGACGCTCCTGCTATGACAGCGGTCTTGGTGATTCTTGATATTTGAAGCGATGGTTACAGCGGTTGGTTCGTTAACTCTTGCGAAACATGCAATTAGAAACTTTTTGATACTTTTTAAATATTCCCTCCGTCCCAAAAAGATTGGCCAAATTGACTTTTCTTGGTCAATGGTGGTCGAGCTTTGACCAATGATATTTTTTAATACAAAATCATTTAAAATATGAAAATTATATGAGCATATTTTTTATTAAAAAAATATTTTATAAAATTATAAAATTTATAAATTACACACAAATATGATACTTAAAATTTATATGGCCAATTATTTTTAGACGGAGGGAGTAGTATAAAAGCTAAAATGTAAGAAATTATGCCTACCAAGCTTAACTTAAAACACTAATAGTGATATAGAGAAGGGAAAAATAAGAAAAAAACAATATGTAAAGAATTCCAACTTCTAGCTTGAGAAGAAGAGAGAGGAGCAAGGAAACCCTAGCCTTCTCCTTCTCTTCCTCCTCTTCTTTTGATTCCAATCAAGAAAAAGGTTTCGTTTCATCAGTATTTTCAGTTCTATTTTTACGTTTATTTCCTAGCGTTGTCTAGAGATGTTATTTTCGGTGGTGAAGTGTCGCTCGCCAGATGTATATTCCCCGCCATCATCGATCGGGTGATCTTGTGTGCTAGTAAGAGGTTTGTATTAGATTCTTTATCAATTGTGAATCAGGATTTTTTCTACATCAATATAGAGGCCAATTGAGCCACCGTCGATCCAGGAAAATGACATTGAATGGATTACTTTCTTTTTGGTGGCTGGTGAAACCGAAAGTGAGCTCCTTACCGGTGGTTGAAAAAACCGACAAGTCTAATAATTCCTTTTCGGTGGCTGGTCAAACCGGACCCATTTCAAGTAGCATGAGCAGTCACACTGCGGTATAAGTCTACATTGTTGCAGATTAGTGACCATAAGTCAGTTCGTATACCATGCAACCGTCTCACGGTGCGCATGGTATACCTGGGAGAGTGAAGAAGGAGTTCATATATATTGGCTTTGTTATTTTTTATTTTTCCTTTTCTTAAAAATGTTAATAATTTTTTTATTTTTGATCCGATTTTTATAAAATTTATATCAATTTTTTTTTATTTTTCATGATCTTTCAAATGAGACCAATATTGCCTGTGTAATTTTAACATATTAACATTTGCGTGTAAAAATATGTAACTTTACGTGTTAAAATATGTAACTCACGTTCAGTCAGGCCAAATGCAACTCGTGTGTATAAATATGTAACTCTACGTGTAAAAATATGTAACTTTACGTAAAAAGAATATGTAACTCGCGTTCAGACATGTCAAATGCAACTTGTGTGTATAAATATGTAACTCACGTGTATAAATATGTAACTTTACGTGTAAAAATATGTAACTTTACATGTAAATATATTTAACTCGCGTTTAGGCAGGTCAAATGCAACTCGTGTGTATATATATATAACTCGCGTGTAGAAATATGTAACTTTACGTGTAAAAATATGTAACTCACATGTATAAATACATAATACAACAACTTTTTTATATACACAATTTTAAGATAAATTGTGATTTACACAATTATTTTGGTTGTGGTCCCGTATTTGATTTTGGATGAAAAAGGAATTGAAATACCCGAATCCATCCCTACGGGTGAGAAAGTGAGAATCTCGTGTTACTCAGCCAATGAGACGCCACCTGTAATTCACTCTACCTAATCAAGTCACGCCACGTGGATCCCTGACGTGGCTCTGACCCAACGTCTCTCTATGCTCCATATATCGTTGATCGATTCACCGCAGCATCGTCAGTTTAGGAGAAATCGGAAGAGCCATCCGGTTTGCTTCCTTCTCTCCGCGATCGCACTTCGGGGCAATAGCAGGCAAGCTTGGGTTGGAGGAAACTATTTAATCCGGTGACATAATTATGGAGGACCACGGTTCCGGGCTCCGCCGCGTTCTCGTCCTAGCTTTCTGCGTCGCTGGTATTTGGTCTGCCTATATCTATCAAGGCGTTCTTCAAGAGACTGTGTAATTACATTATCTTTTAACCTTTTTGTTTTGCTGAGCTTCGTAAATGATCTACTATTTATTCACGCTCTTCCATTCTACATCTCTGAAGTTTTCCGTTGCTGAGACACGCTTTTATCATGATTTTATTTTCTGGTAATGTTTGTCAGCTGTATAAAATACGCCATGAACCTTTCCTGGCTTATATTTTCGACTCAACTAATTATTTTTTCTCGGTGAAAATCTGACTTCATATTTATATCTTGATCTACATATTAAACCCAGCAACTAATTTCTTTTTTTGGTTTTATAGATCAACGAAACATTTTGGTCCGGACAAAAAGAGGTTCGAACATTTGGCTTTCTTAAACCTGGCTCAAAATGTGATTTGCTTGATATGGTCTTTCTTGAGTAAGCCTCTTGTTATGTACCGATTTTTCCATCTGTCTTCTAGCGCTTCTTTATCGGATTTGTAATTGGGTTCAGTTTGATTATATGCAGTGATACAGATTTGGTCTAATGGAAGTAGCAGTGGCGCTCCTTGGTGGAGCTACTGGGGTGCTGGCATTACAAATACTATTGGTCCAGCAATGGGGATTGAGGCCCTAAAATACATCAGCTACCCTGCGCAGGCATGATCAACATTTATCATTTGTGCTTGCTTCTTTTGAAGCTTTGTTAATGAGCTGTTGAGAGTTTCTCCCAAATTCGCTTCTGAATTATGTCTATGCACTATATGCTTGATAAGTTACAAATCATGCTTACCACTGCCTCCATTCCTATAAGGTAGTCAGCATGTAACCAAGTTGAACCTAACTTTAGATAGTTTGATTTTGGTCCTCTTTTTATCTAGAGGAGCTTCAGGTTGTTTTCTGAGCTCATTCGTGGCCGAAGAACTTTTCAACTCTAGTGAGTCTTAACCTGCTTAATAAGTATTATTATAATTAAATTCTTTTACAAATAAGCAATATCTTGAAAAGTTGATTATATGTGCTCGAAAAAGCATAACATTTAAAATAAAGAACCTATAATTATTGAAATTGTTGTTGTTGTTGTTGTTGTATAATTATTGAAATTCAATTATCCTATCCATTGTTGTTCTTTTCTATCAGTATTTCCGAATCACAATGTTTTCACTTTCTTCTGTTTAAATGTTTAATGTAAAAAATAAGAATCCGTGTATTAATTCCCCTGAACAATTCTTCTGATGGACATCAGGACATGTTTGAGTAAGAAATATGCACTCTTTTGTCTTTTCTCCATTCTTTTGGTATCAGAGAAAGTACCATGGAAAGAGAACACCCTAAAAATTAATGGAGGCTCATTGCCGGACTCTGAATTTAATGGCAACAGGAAGTTTGCCTGAAAAGTTCAAGTTTTTTATATCCAGCCTTTTTTCAAGAAAAACAGACACCACCACCGCCTTTAGAACGTCCAAAGGCCTTATGATGGAGAAGATCAGCACAAGCTGGACTTGCCTCGCACTGCCGTCTTTGCTCCACACACCACATTAACACCATCTTGTCACGATTATTAAAACGATCATTACAACAACACCCAAGCCTTAATCCCAGAAGAGTTTTGGGTTAGGGGTCAGCTAGCATCAAAATGATCATTAAGAAGAAAAAAAGTTGCAAAAGAAGGATGGGATAGAATCCATATAGTTGTATAGCTGCTCCATTATATTCCTTACTACTTGTATAGTACATATAACATTACAAACCATAAGAGATTAGAAAGAGCAGTACATGTTAAATGCTCTTCTTAATTGCTCTCTTTTCACTTTGGTACTTCTATGCACTAACAATGTTTTCAAATTTATAGGTTTTAGCAAAATCTTCAAAAATGATTCCTGGTGAGCTATTCTTAACATGGAAGTGATATTGTAGTATTTTTATTAGTATGCAGCTTGTGTACATTACATGTTTGATTTGATTTGTTGTTACAAAATGGTAGAATTGCTAATTCAAATCATAGCCAAAAAGCACATTGGCTTCAACATAAATTAGTATCATCATTTTCATTTACCCCAGTGCCGCAAAGGCTCCCACCTACGGTGGGGTAAGGGGGGGTCGGATGTACGCAGTCTTACCCCTGTACTAAAGCACAGAGAGACTGTTTCCGGATTACCCATAGTGAAAATCCCGTCCAAAATTGCATGGACTGACTGCTGCTTCATAACAAAGAAGCGCAGACAGTTTAGTGAGCCATTTTGCTTTATAACATAAATTAGTATAAAGGGCTCAATTAATGTTGTAGTATCCATAGGGGGGGGGGCTTGGTGCACATTAATATAACGAGCAAGCCTTTCCTTGTCATTTTGACAACATACTGCTCCCAAGATTGCCTCACATAGTAACATTGTTACTGGTGTGTCAAGACTCCCCTATAAACGTTGCATATATTTGTAATTTATAATAATTACTTCCTCCGTCTCATTGGACTTTGTCAACTGTTTTTTTGTTTGTCCCAAAAATTTTGCCATTTTTCTTTTGAAGTAATGAATTTGTGGTTCTCTCACAAATCTCAACCACATAGTTTTTACTTTTTCTTATTTTCTTATTCCACACTTAAATAAAAGTAGGCAATGTCCAATGGAACAGAGGGGTATGAGTTTATAACAGTACTTGAATTATGTGTTTTCATGAAACCATTAGCTAAACTCAATATATAAATGGAGCATGTAAGGAACCTAATATGCAACAGCAACAAGTGAAAAACGGTTACTGACTTGGGGGTAGCATTTAACAAAGTGTGTTTTGGAATGACAAATAGCAATGCATCTGTCCTCTTGATTTTGTTTTCTGTTTTATTGCCTGAAACTGGAAATTTCTCTTGGTGATTGATAATTTTTACAACTTTTTGCAGTAATGTTAATGGGTACACTTGTATATGGCATTCGGTATACACTTCCTGAGTATATATGTACACTACTTGTTGCTGGTGGAGTATCAACTTTTGCACTTTCAAAGGTAAAAGTGTACCTCAAATGTGTAGACATTTAGTTGTTTCCATTCCCAAATTATTATTTTTCCATGCTTCATGTAGAAAGCTTTGGGTCAATCAAAATGCTTTTGTGCTCCACTCTGGAGCTTATAATTATGTTTCGTCAATTTCAGACTAGCTCAAAAACCATAAGCAAGCTGGCTCATCCAAACGCTCCACTTGGATATGGACTGTGTTTTTTGAATCTTGCATTTGATGGATTCACCAATGCTACTCAGGATTCCATTGCTGTAAGGTTAGATTTCTTTTGAAAATAATCTTGGTGCACCTAAATATCCAACCACTTTGCTGGCCCATCCACTTACTTCCGACGTTTCATGAGAGCTGTTCATCAAGGAAACAGATGAAGAAACTTATCGCATCTTCTAGAACCTAACAAACAATGTCATAGTATACCTAAACTACTACAATTGGTTTAATATATTGAGATGGAGAAGGGAAGAAGAGAAACTTGCTAATAAAATGTCACAACAACATCCAAGCAATAGTCCCAAAAGATTTTGGGATAGACAAACATGAATCAGTACATGATATAAGAGCAAAAAAGAAAACAAAGATAAGGTAAGATAAAAATGATAAGATAAAGATAAGGATATATAACTTATCGATTAAATGATAAGATAAATAGGATAAAAAGAAAATGTACTATCCTCCATTTCTTTTTATTTGCAACATAGAAAATTTGACACTATTCACATACTTTATTTTAATTACATTTTATTTATTAATGTATGAGATTTTTTTAAGTATTGTTGAATTCGCTCATTACAAATTTTCATAATATGATTTTTAATTTTCTTACTAATAGAGAATTAAATATAATGACGGCCAAAGTTTTGTGTTGACAAGCTTGAAAATGAGAATGTTGCAACTAAAAAAGAACGGAGGAAGTATAAAATAAAATCGATAAAAGGATAAAGAACATAAGAAAGATAAAAAGATAAAAGAAAAAAGAGAGAAAAGAGATCAATATTCCACACGAATATTTGTCCTCCACCTTGCTCTCTCTAAAACCATACTCTCATCCAATCTAAGAAGAATCATATCACTCTTGATTCGTCTGATCCACGTATGTTTTGATCTTCCTTTCTCTCTCCTCTCCGTCTCTTCTCTTTACCTCTCAACTCGTCTAAGAGGTGCCCCACTCGGTCTCCTACGCACATGATCAAATGCCGGAATCGTGAATCCTGCATCTTATCTTCTATAAGTGCTACTTTCACTTTTAATCTTATTACCTCATTCCTTTAGCGGTCTTTTCTGGTATTTCCATACATTCAACGCAACAAGCGCATCTCTGCCACACTCCTCTTGTGATTGCATAATTAATTGTTGTCTGATAAAATTTACCTTTCAGTCTCGTCGGCATATCTCGATCACGTAGAAATCTTGATAACTTTTCCATTTCATCCACCCTATTCTAATTCTATGGGATACATCTTTATCTAGTTCTCCGTCCTTTTGAATAATGGGGCCAAAGTAATGTAATATATCACATATCGGTATCTCCTTGCCATCAAAGGTAATCTCATTTTTACCTCTATTTCTACCTCCACCAAACTTGCGCTTCATATACTCACTCTTGCTTCAACTCAGTACTAAACCTTTGGTATTCTTAAATAGGGGAATAAGTGTCTCTTCCGCCCATCCGTATACATTTTGTTGTTTCTCCAAATCTTGTTCAAGAATCGTGTTAATCGCTCGACGCTTCTCTCTCCCAAACTTTTCCAAGCCTCGATTGGTGTATCATCTGGAATCACTGCTTTCTTCCGCCCCATATTTCTCAAAGGAAGAAATTCCACTTATGGTCCTTCGAGTTTTGCACCAATTCCACAATTCGTCCTCGTCTTTCATTTTATCCATTTTTGGTACCTGACTATTGTTTTCTTCACCATATATAGTCCTTTTCCGATAGTAAAAATGCTCATAAATGGACCAAAAATGGATAAAGTGAAAGACAATGACTAAATATGGAAATGACACAAAACTCGGAGGACCTAAAGTGGAATTAATTCTTTCTCAAAGTCTCTTTAACTTCCGTCGTTTGAATCCTTCTCACAAAATCTCAATCTATCATACCATCTAGTATAATAAAATCATCAACCATCTCATTCTTATTAAAATGTCACAAATTCACGAATTACCTAAATCAACTTCTATACCCATATAGTCTCTAACCGTCTCATTCTTATTAATAATCCCTCATAAAAACCCTCAAATTAGTTGTGGTTTTTAATCTCAAGGTATGGAATATTAAAGTAATTTGCATCCTCAAGCCATGATGGCCTTGTTAGAAAATGGTCACACATAAAACCTGTGTATGTCGTGCTCTAAGGCACTAGTTAGACAATTAATTGAAAAATAGCAAAAATATTACCTCTACACTTTTGAAAGATAAAACATGTTTAGTTTATAATTTCAAAAATTGGGGCTAACCTTTTTTTAATTAATATAAATTTATTTTATGTCTAATTCCTATTCAACTACCCACTCCATTGCTCCACTCCAGCAACAACGGTCGGTCGCCTTGAAAATTCGCTGTAATTTTTATTTATTTTTTAATTACTTTTCTGAATTTCACTGGAAAATTTTCCAGCAGTCATTGTGGCCGTTTTATTTTTCGCTGGAAAAAGTCCCTAATGTCCCAAGATGACGGTTTATGTAGGATAATAATATGGAAGGCTAAAACAACGCATAATTTTGGGCGTAGGGAGTAATAGTGCTTGCTTGCTTTGGTCATGGTTATTTTGCCTAAAAGTTAATTACTCCCTCCGTCGCATAAAATTCTTCCCACTTTGACTTGGCACGGAGATTAAGAAAGTGGAATAAAATGGAAATGTGTGATTGTAGTTGTGTAAGAAAAATGTGAAATGAATGTGAACCACACAAATTGTCCAAAAATGGTAAGTGAGAAGAATTTTATGGGAAGGAGGGATTATTATTCTGCAATATAATTTCATTATGGCTACCAAACAAAGCCTTAAAACAAATTGATGCTTTAATTTTGAAAAAGTGACATCTGTACAGTGTGAAACTAAAAAAATCAACCGCCGTAGTTATTATTGTGGAAGACAGGGAATATGATGCTGTAGCAAATCTTCCGTGGTAAACTATATTTATATGATAAAATTAGTAATGGATTCATAAACCTTCTTGTTCCCTTAGATATCCCAAGACGAGTGCATGGGATATAATGTTGGGGATGAATCTATGGGGCACAATGTACAACATGATATTCATGTTCGGTTGGTCTAACGCAAGCGGGTATGAGGCAGTTCAGTTCTGCAGGCAGCACCCAGAAGCGGCATGGGACATTTTCATGTACTGTCTTTGTGGTGCGGTCGGACAAAACTTTATTTTCCTAACTATCAGCCGGTTCGGTTCCCTAACAAACACAACCATAACGACGACTCGCAAGTTTGTTAGCATAGTCGTTTCCTCATTGCTGAGCGGGAATCCCCTCTCTAGCAAACAATGGTCAAGCGTTGCTATGGTCTTCTCAGGGTTGTCATACCAAATTTACTTGAAGTGGATGAGACGACAGAGGTTGCAAAAGAAAAGGAAGTCCACATGAATTTCTTTCTTTTATAGTTGCTGCCACAGTGAGAGTCTTTTTGTTGAGGAAGTTGAATTGCAATGTTGGAATATGTAGTGACCCCAATTTGTAAGAAAGCTGATCATGGATAGTAAATGTTAAATCATAATTTCTGCATAATTATGTTGTTGATGAAGTGTTATATGCCTTCTTCTGTATTAGAAATCAAAGAAACGGAATAGTTTAGTTTCATTGTTGTCATGTTGTGAAATTGAAGAAGTCATGTATGATTTGGCTGGTTACAAATCCCTTGCAGTACTCACGTGTAGTAAATATTAATGGTTGATTTAAACGTTATCTTTGTTTAATTCCCCACTAAAAAGAATATTACATTTTCATATGGAGTGAAACTTGAGCAAGTGTTAATGATCAAAATTGTCTTTTAATTGAAATTGTGAACATGGTGAATTTACATCTCGACGAGCAGCTATTTGGTGGGACTTCAAAATACAAGTGAAAAACATGTAGCGAAAACAATGATCAACGCTGAGTGCGTATACCGTGCAACCGGTATACGGTGAGCACCGTATACCGGGACGGTTTTTTTTTTTTTTTTTTTTTCCTTTTGTTTTTAAAAAATGGTTATAA
The DNA here is from genome assembly GCA_945859875.1 of Cuscuta europaea. Taxonomy (NCBI): domain Eukaryota; kingdom Viridiplantae; phylum Streptophyta; class Magnoliopsida; order Solanales; family Convolvulaceae; genus Cuscuta; species Cuscuta europaea. The sequence continues at coordinate 2,465,789 of CAMAPE010000033.1, forward strand.
CTTTTTTATTTTTGATCCGATTTTTATAAAATTTATATCAACATTTTTTATTTTTCATGATCTTTCAAATGAGACCAATATTGCCTATGTAATTTTAACATATTAACATTTGTGTGTAAAATATGTAACTTTAAGTGTTAAAATATGTAACTCACGTTAAGTCAAGTCAAATGCAACTCGTGTGTATAAATATGTATCTCTACGTGTAACAATATGTAACTTTACGTAAAAAAATATGTAACTTGCGTTCAGATAGGTCAAATGCAACTCGTGTGTATAAATATGTAACTCGTGTGTATAAATATGTAACTTAACGTGTAAAACTATGTAACATTACGTGTAAATATATGTAAGTCGCGTTCATGCATGTCAAATGCAACTCGTGTTTATATATATGTAACTCGCTTTTAAAAAGATGTAACTTGCTTATAAAAAGATGTAACTTGTTTATAAAAAGATGTAACTTGCTTATAAAAAGATGTAACTTGCTCATAAAAAGATGTAACTCAATGTATTATCAAATGTAACTGAGGCCACTGATCCACTCCCAAACAGATTCGATCTTCTATTTCACAAACCTATCATCTCCCAAACAGATTCGATTTTCCTTATAATCCAACACTCATTAATATAATAGTTCGATAATTTCTTAAAATTACATAAGCAATATTGGTCTCATTTGAAAGATCATGAAAAATAAAAAATGTTGATATAAATTTTATAAAAATCGGATCAAAAATAAAAAAGTTATTATCATTTTTTAACAACAAAAGCAAAAAAAAAAAAGGGGGGAGGGGGCAAGCTGCGTCGTTTTGCAACCGGGCGCACCATCCCCATGGTGCGCCGGTTGCATGGTATAATTTGCGATCAACGCTCTCTAACTGATTGGGCGAGCCAGTGAATTTGTAGTCGGAGAAATTCATGAGTGAAAAACGTTAAAAATGGATTCATTTGAACCCAATTAATGAAGATTGGGGGTATTTTTGGGTACGTAAATGGAGTTAGGGGGAGCTGGTTTCCCCACATCCAATCTACTCCCGCCGCAAAGAAATAACTAAAATTATACTAGTGGACCAAACGTGATTCTCGTAAATTTAGTGATTATAATTGTATTTACATCATAATAATTATAAAACTTATACGTAGTAACTAGCAGTGTACGCACTACGTGCGCCGGTTGCCCAATATATAAGTAATATAATGAACAATTCCAATTTAAGGTAATATAGTTAAATTATGTTAGTAAAAGTTTAAAATTAATAACCATGAAAGAAGGTAAAATAGAACTCTCAGTTTTATGAGAATATTATATTAGTTAAAATAAGTTTATAATTGAACATTAGATGTTTGTGTGAATTTGCATATATCTATAAAAAGTAAATCAAACATTGAATAATATACTACGTACTTTATAACATTATATACTTTAAAAAAGCAAGCATGATTGAATATCATTCATTCGAAAAACAAAGGAAAAATAACTTAATATTTTTTATGAAAAAAGAAAATTTAAGTGATTCTTTAAAACTGGCAATAATTGATGTTTGGTGGTTTTAGACCTGCGTATAACAATAGCTTATTTTAATAACTTATATGAAAAGAAAAATAGTGCATAATTTTCCTCTTTGATCCTTTACAAGGTACTTAGACTCAAGTCTCAACAGTCACTTTACCTATGAAAAAACTTCATAATGTCATTAGAAGCTAAAGCCAAGACTGTATTGTAATGTTCTTGTTCTGCTTATACATTACATTGATGGAAAACATATGTTTATAAAATAGTAGGAATAAAGGAATTTGCTGAAAAGCTATCGATCTATTAATAAGATAATTTCAAATAGTCTTAGTTACAGTCAAAGCAATCAAGGTATGCCTTTCTTATTTATTAGTATTAAATATCCTAATCCTAAATTAGTACAATAGTTACATACTTAAACAACACAACTTCTTCAATAATCATTTTAGATGACACATACTCGTGCCGTTAAATTGTTACACAATTATTTTTAAGATTTCGAACTGAACTAACCCTTGTGGTGTTTCTTTCCTTTTAGTTTTTGCTAGATGTTGTTGTGACTTCTTGGAAGGTGTCCAGTTGGGCTGTTGTACCGTCTGATACCAAGCTTTCATCAATTACAAGTTTCCTCTACCCTTTTTATGGCACTTGAGTCTGCTTCGCCAATAGCTTGATTTTTAGTAGCTTTCATCATGGGTGAAGACAAATAGAGGAGAGAGAAAGTTTTTTGTGTGTGTTCGGTTATGAACCAGCACACCGCAAACCCTTATTGATTATGAAAAACATAATATCAAGTGTTGGTAGAGAATTTTATAACTACTGAATTACGTATTTATAATTTTTTTATTGAGTGATCTCTACTGAGATGTAGAAAATGTGAAGTTGTATTCAGCTGTAGAAAATGTAAACTCTGTTAGAGGGGCATTGAGAATGTAAGGCTGATTTAAAAGAGGTTGCATGTCTTTTTACTTTGCAATGGTAAAATATCTTCTAGCAATTCAAAATAGCAGTCATTGAAACGGTAAAACAACATAAGTGTAATGTTATTAGATAATTAAAGGGAAGTAATGTTAGTAAAAACCAAAAGTATTCGCTGCTATAGTAAATAAGAGAACCAATTTAAAAGTAAAAGAGGTTTAAAAGAACTTCAAACATGACAATTGAGATTTGAGATCACCTGAAATTTTGTACCCTAAATCTAATAGGATAAGAATTACATAATTTAGTTTAACTTAATTTTTCGTAATGTGTGTATTTGTTAACGTGTTTCTGTACCTAATTTTTTCTATCCCTTCCTAAGGTTGAGATATTGCGTTTTGTTATAGTTTATGTTGTATTTAGGAATGATTTTTTATCCAAGAGGTTGGTCAACAATTTCATACTCTTATTTTAAAACCTGTTTCAATCCATTCATCTTATTTTAACATGTTTCATGTGCTAATTAATCTTTAACCTTCCCATAAAGTTCGTCATTAGACATTGAAAATTGAAATCGATTTATAAGTATCGGAAAGTGAAAAAAGATTTTGGGGTGAATGTCGAGTGGAGGGCCGTATTTGGATGTGAAGTTAGGAAGGCTGGACATAACAGTAAGCGTACGAGTTTCAGACAAAATATAGAAGCCTAAGAGCAAACAAACTCTTTTAGCAACCTCCTCAGTAGACTCAGTCTCTAAATCCAACACCTAATGGCCCAAGGTCTTTGATGACCAATTAATCTATGATTTGGTGTCTGGAAAAGGTTTCTCAAATCGGACAAAACGGTTTCACCAACCCCTAAAACAGGGGCTATGTGGTCATGTATAGCTTAAACCAGGATGATCTTCTAGGAAATTCATTTAGGGGATGATCAAACAAACTGCAGGCTTGTGTATACTTGGCTCTCGCCTACCTGAAGCACGTGTGTATACTCATTAAAAATACAAACATGCTCAATACACCAATGTGCATGGTGTAGTTTTGTTTTTCAAGAAATTGACTTTTTTTATATTTTGATGTGAGAAAATAAATTGAAGTATTTAATTGATGTATGTACATCCTTGCTTAATTTCATACTAAAAAGTAACTCAGTATGTTAAAAGAATGCCTATTTTCAAAAACAATTAATTCAACTTTTTTATTTTTTTTATAAGCATTTAGAAAAATTGATGAAATTTTTAGAGAAGTAAAAATTTCAAAACTGATAAATATTAAAATATATTCCCCCCTAGGAGTTGAATATAAAACTATTTTAAAATATTGAATATATTTTCAAAAGAAACAAATAAACTGTTTGTTAACAATTGCATATAATCAGATTTTAAGTCTCTTTTCAATCACTCCATTTTCTTTGCATTTAAAAGTCTTAAACTTATAAGGTATCTAATAAATTCCCTACTAACTTTCATAAAGTTCGTCATGGGACGTTGAAAATTGGATCCTTTTTATAATATCAGAAAGTGAAAAAAGATTTTGGGGTGAATGTAGAGTGGAGGGCCTTATTTGAATGTGAAGTTAGGAAGGCTGGATAACTTAACAGCAAGAGTACAAGTTCAGACAGTATAATGCCAAGCCTAAGACCAAATGCAATCTCTTTCAGCAGCCTACTCACCGCACTCGGTCTCTAAATCCAACACTTGGTGGCTCGAGGTCTTTGATGACCATTTCTTCTATGACTTGGTGTCTAGAAAAGGGTTTCTCAAATATGACCAAACACTTTTACCAGCCCCAAAAGCAGGGGCTATGTGGGCATATATAGCTTGAACCCAGATGGTCTTACAAGAAATCTTTTAGGGATGATCAAAATAAAGTGCAGGCATGTGTACACTGTTGGTTGTTGCCTGCATCAAGCACGTCAGTATACTTATAGAAAATAGAGAAAATGGTCAAATAAGGCCTTCTACTATTATGAAATAGTCACATAAGGTCATGTATTCAATAAAGTGTCATATAAGTACCTCTACTTGTATAAAGCAATCAAATGAGTCCTAACGGCTTATTTAACACCTCCTAATCCCGATTCTAGCTTACATGTTGATTTTTTTGACTTGTATTTCAGCCAATCTTAGTTAAATATTCAACATATGTTGTATAATGTATTCTAAAAAGATGATCAGAAGTACGTTGAATCCAGGATTAAGAGGTGTTAAATAGGTCATTAGGACTCATTTGATTGCTTTTTACAAGTAGATGTACTTATATGACACTTTATCGAGTACATGGGCTTTTGTGACTATTTCATAATAGTAGAAGACCTTATTTGACCCTTTTCTCTAGAAAATAAAAATGTGCTCAATACCCCAATGTGTTAGCTGTAGTTTTGTTTTGAAAATCTGTCTTTCTTATATTTTGATGTGACGAAACAAATTCAAGTAGTAAATTGATGTATGTACATCCTTGTTTAACCTCATACTAAGAAGTACTCAGTATCTTATAAGAATGTTATTTTCAAAAAAAAAAATCAATTATTATTTATTTATATATTTATAGAAATATTGATAAACTTTTAAGAGAAGTAAAAGATTTCGAAACTATTTTCTAACGAATATAAAACTATTTTAAAATAATGAATATATTTTCAAAAGAACAAATAAATTGTTTGTTTAACAATTGCATATAATCATATTTTTAAGTCTCTTTTCAATCGATCCATTTTCTTTGCATTTGAAAGTCTGAAAGTTATAAGGTTTCTAACGAATTCCCTTCTAAATCTTTTTCCTATTAAATTAAGAGTGAACTAATTAGTTGAGGGTAAAAGTAGTACTGCCATTGCTAAAATCACCTTGTAAACTCAACTACCATTACTTGAGAGTAAATCTCTATTGCCATTGTTTTTTAGTATTGTCATTGCTATTTGTAAAGTAACATTGATATACCAAGTTTGTAGACTCAAGTATTTTCACTCAAATTGCATCTCGTTCTTCCTTATTGCTGCTAGCGGTTTTGATAGTGTGCAAACAATTTTTGTTCGCTACTAAAGCACGATCAAAGATGAAGACTTAAAGCGTTTTGTTACGTTCCATCTACAATGCGGTTATGATAGTGTGCTTTGACTTAGTGAAGGTGCTGGTATATTTAATGTGGCTTTTTGACAAACACTTGGCAAGCATAAAATGCATATTGTGTGAGGAGTAATTTTAATAAATGAGCTGTGTGGTGGGAAATCGAATCAGATGAACAACGGAGTTATAAACGATCGCAGCCCGTAGTAACCAGAACGAAAAAAGTAATGCGTATGTAAGGATGTACCTTGTGTGTAGAGTAGCAAGAAGGCCAAAGAAGATTGTAGGAGTAGCGGATAAGCGAGGAGAGTGGATGTGCCACAAGATGAGAAGTCTGGAGATCGTTTTTGGCGATCTGATGTGAAGCAACTGCGTCCATCGCTTAGGAGTAGGGTTAACAGAATGGATGTGTAGAGTTTGGCGTTAGAAATTTGACATGGTTAACGAAAAAAGAACTATGTTAACGGTAGATGGAGCGTATTATATAAACAAGCAGAGTACGCACTACGTGCGAATAATGCCCAACTATTACATTTATCCTAATTAAAATTGTTGTGTGCTGATCTTCAATTGAAATTATATACACTTGTTTAAATCGTCATCGTCTCTCTTAAGGTGAAAACTTTAAGAACTGCAATGGAAGTTTTTATTCATTATGTCAATAAAAGAAAGTAATAGTACATTACAAGAAATATTATTTGAATTTGTTATGATTATGCATGTATGCTAGTTATAGTTCTTGGATGATCAGGTTGTTCAACATAATTAACATTTTTATATTCCTTTCTTACCATCTACTCATTTTTTAATTCCTCGTTTTCATGGATTCTAATACAAGCACGTTTATCTGAAGCAAAGATGTATAAGTTGAACTCCATGTAAATTATGTCGTATTTCTCAGACATCTAGATTAGAGAAGACGACTTAAGACCTCCTGTTTGCACTATGATTGGAACCGTTAATCAGAAATAGATTTTTTAGACAAAGCAATGCTGAGATGTACTGACTTTAACAAAATCTCCGCATTAAAAACAAAAGGCAGCCGAACCCAGGAAAATGCTCTTTCCTTGTATAGAACTCTCACCGGTCACTAGAGCTGAAATCTTTCACACGCATATATCACCAACGATGTCATAAATCAAATGTTTAGTGTATGGTAAGTTTGTGAACTACGAAATTTTATGCTCTTACATGATTACATTATCCCGTTTGTCAAGATGCTGCTTAGTTTTGCGCTCTATTACATCCGGAAATAACCCAACTAAAACATTTTACTTTTAAAATCAGAATGTGCTGGAAACATAAAAAAGGCAGTGTGAAATCATAGTGTTCAATTGCTCCTTTTTCCAAAGGTAGATTTGAGAAGCAGCAAAATTGCCCCATTAATACAGTTTCTCAATGGCACCAATCCTGAGCTTTGTTTGGATAGAGGAATAACAAGAGGAACCAATCCTTTGTTACTACCAGGAGAAACTACGTGTTGGCCTGTTAATCAGGCATTACATTGGTGAGAATATTGGCAACGTACATGAATGGCTGATCTAAAAGGCCCTGAGGAGTGTCCTATTGCACAACCGAATGAAATAGCTATTGTTTTCACTCCTGTCTCACCTCGCATTTGAAGCATGATCAGCAGACCATTCAAGATGCTTGGAGGTTAAGTTACTGCTACATCTTTGATGAAAGATGCGTGATCTGCATTCCAGCTCAAAAAGAAATTAATTCAACATCTACAAGTCACAAAAGCATGGTCATAGCTAATGTAGAACACAAATATATGGATTTTGTTATTTCTTTTTCCATAGAAGACTATACTTTCCTAATTTACTTAGGGTCCGTTTTGGAGTTTGAGGGTGAGGGAAGGGGAAGGCTTTGAAGGGGAGTAGAGAGAAGGGAAGGAGAAGGAGATGGGAAGAGATTCCTTCCTCTTGTTTGGGAGTTACAAATTTCAAAAGAGAAGGGTTTTGGGACATGAGGGGTTTCACCGTTTCAGTGGTGGAGAAATGGAGTGAGTAACAGCTCATAAAAATTTTATACGGAAACTATATTAGTTTTAGAGGACAAATATGTGATTTGCGTTGCTAGACCTTAGAAAACCCTCAATTCGGGGGAATCAGAAAACCAAGGTTTTGGAGTGTTTAAAAGGATTTTATAACACCCCCAAAATCTTTCCCTCATATTATTTGAACTCCCAATCACAAATAGGAGGATTTATTTCCCTCACACGCTTTCCCCTCCCCTCTAAAAACTAACTCCCAAAAACACCCTTAGTTAACCAATTCACTGCATGAGTCAAGAAATTATTGAGCTAAAAAGCAATTGACTGAGTTATGCCATGTGAGGCGTTGTTTCTCTTTGACTTTACATTAACAATACTTTAAAAAAAAGACATTTAGTTTCTACATACTTTAAAGAAAGATATATAATGTTAAACATCTTAAAGCATATTAAGAATTATAAAAGACTCTGTTTAAGTGACTTTGAAGTAGACGAATTTTAGTTAAAGAGGAGGAAAACAAATGAGTGTTTGAACTATAAGAGAAAATAAGTTCTAAAAGCAGCAAGCAAACCAAAATAAATTGAAAGACTTTGATTGTGGGACTTCAAAGGGAATTTGATGGAGTATATGGCCCAGGAACCCCCGACCCATAGACTCCTACTATTCTAATGGAGGCCCAATAGGCCCAGGAAGCACAGCAGGCCCGAATCACAGCGCCCCAAATACTGAGCAACCCATGTGGCACACTAAGGGTGCCTTCGGCCCCCTGGCTGAAGGCTCCAAATCCTCACAGGATGGCCAACTCAAGCAAACAAAGTTACTGTGAGAAAACGGCGAAAATCAGTAGCCCTCGGCACCCAGAGCCCTCGGCACTGAGGGGGTTCCCGGTACTCAGAGCCCTCGGCTAATCATGTGCAGCCGAGGGCACCTTCCTCGACATAATATCCTCTCCACATGCGCCTGGATCACCGTACCAAGTACGACGTCACATCCAATAACCGCATTTAATGCGGCCACATGCGGATGCCAGTGCCACCCCGTTGAGGTGACCCCTCGACCACCAGAATGATGACACGTGTCCCTATCTGGCATTTGTTACTACTATAAATAGCGCCCCTTTTCCCCATTTGTAATCCAAGCAAAATTCGCACATTACATTCTCAGCAATACACTCTTTCTCTCTTACTTTTGCTCTGACTTCTCTCTAGTTACTCCCCGCAGTAACCCTTCGGATACATACCCCCGGGTAGACTATCCATCGGAATTGTTAAACATAGTGTTGTGTAGTGGTTTTTTGTAACTGGGAGATGTGAAATATGAGATTTTCACTTATAGCCATTATGACATAAGTGATGCTAGGCCAAAGATTTTCACTTAAAGCCAAGGTGAAAACATCCCTAATATGATTGTTGCTCCTTTCACAGTTACAGCAACTAAAATCCAAATTGAATTTAAGTACTTTAAATTGGGACATGTAATGGAATTGTGAAACAAAAAATAGCTGCATAGTGGCTCTTTGTATCTGAAGTCACTAACGGTGAAAATTTAGTTCGAAAAAAGAGCTGCATAGTGGCTCTTTGTCCCCTTGTGTGAAGTGTTTCTAAAAACTCCCCAAGTAACATGATTATACCTTTATAATTTGCTGGGATTGAATGTTATCATTGAGGGTTTTTGAAGTTTTTAAAGAATGTAGAAAACATTCTTGTAATCACAAAGTAAGACTAAGAATTCACTATGACATAAGTGATGCTAGGGCAGAGATTTCACTTAAAGCCAAGGTAAAAACATCTCCAATGCCTATGATTGCAGGCTTGCAGCTGCTTTTACAATTAGAAAAGCATACTTGAGATCAGTGCATATGAGTTTAAAACAGACAAAGAGTATCAATAGAGCAATTCGACCTTTTTTTATAAGTCAAGAAATGATCTTTTTTTGAAAACTTCCAATCCCAGTAAATGAAACATAATATGTGAGAACTGTTAGCAACGTTGTAATAGGTGGGGTAAAAATAAATACGCTTTTCAAAGAATAATACGCAGTACATGTTATTTTAGGGGGAGCAGATAGTTCTAAGAGTTAGTCCGGCTTTATTTTAGAAGCAAAGAAATGATTTTTTTAAAATTTCTTATCCCAGTAAATGAAGCATGATATGTGAAAATACATCATATTAACCATTCATTGTTGTTCTAAGATTTCAAAATAAAAATTGACAAAAAATCCTAAAGATGCAATTCCTGTATTCAATGAATACAAAGATGTTGAACTTTTTCATAATCGTCTCAAGTCTAAACTATTACTAAAGTAATTTAGAAAACCATTTCTTAAGTAACTATTTTTTTGTTAATTTTTTTGGAGATATGCCTTCCTGTAATATTCTTAATGCATAAATGAAATACATTAAGAAGAAGTAGAAGAGGAAAAATTATCTTTAAAGCAAAAATACATTATCTATATTAGCAAAGATTTTATTTTTCTTTTGCCATAATATCATGTTATTTGGAGAGTGATTAGAAAGACTTCACACAAGGACACAAGTAAATGGTTTTTTTTTTATCTATCTTAGTATCTTTTAATGTGAAAGTGCAATAGTAGTGAACATGGAAACATGTGATTACTAGCAAGTTGTTTGAAGGTAATGAGTGAGTAGTGTATATCCAATTAGGTAGTAAATTATGTTATGAGATTCCAAAATAAACTTTGCATTAAATAAATTTTCATTACTTTGGAATTAGTAGTTGTTAGGCACACAACTTATATAACACTTTAAACGTGAATCGGTGTATGTAGTAAAAATGTAAAATATGAGTCTTTTGAATTTGTTGTCAAAGCAATAGTGAGAAATATGTGTGCCTTTTTTCTATATGTTATGGAAAATAGCATCTTGACTTTTGTAAAGATATAGCTTTTTTTTTTTAAAATAAGAATGTAAAAGAAAGATGAGACAAGGTAAGATAGTAAGTGAATGAATTACTTCATTTTTGAATGACTACGTGTGTTTGAGACATGTAAGAGTTCATTGTACATGTACAAGTGTATTGTACACTTGAAGCAGCGGTTAATGCATTTTGTCGAATAGGTTATGAGCAAACATGAAATGGTTGTTAAGAACAATTTAGTATGGCCGTATGGGCAAAGGAACACATTTGACTTGGGCAATTGCATTTCTTTTGATTCACAATTCCATTTGAAGTCCCTATTTGAACTACTTAATTTCAACTTTATCAATCAAAGAAGCAATTTGCAGAACCGATTTCATGGCAAACAAATTGAGAGATGCAAAAGATTTAGATAAGTACCTTGGAGAATCGGAAAGAGAGCACGGCAAAAGAGGATGAGATGCATGTTGTGTAGCAAATGTAATCCGGAGCATATACGAACTCGCTGGAATCATCGCTTTTGTGGTTGAAGAAATGCTGGGATCATAGCTTTGAAACCGTAAGTACAGACTGTTAGATGGGGAGTTGAACCGTTAGACGTAGATATGGGCGGCTAAGAACATTTGACGAAAAAAGACTATGGTAAAGTACTTGATTTTTACTCCCCCGGTCCCAAATGAAATTCACATTTTTCTTTTTGGATAGGTCCAAAATAAACTTCACACTTCTTCTCATTTCCTTATTTGACAGAGATTTATAACCATCTTTTTGTCGATAAATTTTTTTAGTAAGAGTATTTTAGAGAAAAAACTCTTGAGTTTTTTTTCCTAACTATGTGTATTTTGCGATCTTAAGAGTATTTTTTCTTTGTCACCCGTCATGTTAGCACTAGTCATGTTTACGGCATGTTTATCTTATTATCTATGCTTGTCAGCACAATGCCCACATCACATATTCTGCATCATTTGACTCTTTCATATCATCTTATTTAGGTGTACTAAAAATTGCATTAAAAATTCAGGTCTGATATAAATTGAAACATAACTTTCACACCACTAAACTAAATCATTCAGTTGGCCCAAACTCTCACTTAGGAATAGTTGAAGTATACAAATGTATGTTAACTTGAGTAGCGTACAAGCGCAACACGGTGTTTTACTCGTTTCTCTAAAAGTATATCATTTCTTCCTCATATAATTATAAAAAAATTAATTTGAGATATTCGATTCATAAAAGGAAAACTTTACAACAATAATCTCACTTTTACCTGTTTTTCTCATAATAATTTCACATTTGAGACTCATCTTCTCTCATTGTACTCTGACCAGTTGATGACGTATTATACCAGATTTTTTTCTTTTATTCGTAAATCTTACATAAATAATCTAAGCTTTCACAAATCTGTTCAAAACAATCACATCTTTCATTTTTTTCTCTTTTCACCCTAAAATTTTTCTTCTTTAATTTTATTGATAGACAATTTTTTATTCTTTTTTCCATCCTTTTATTTTTATATCTTTTCCATATTTATTACTACGGGTATTTTATTTCTCACTCTATTATGAGAGTTTTTTTTTTTGTAAAATTTTCTTTTCGGACAGTTTTTTTTGTAATTTTTATTCCCGTATTTTTACTTCATTTTTCTTTTTATTATAGATCATTTTCCCACTAGTTTTTGTTATTTTTCTTTTTATTTTCACTTTCCCTTTTTTCTTCTTATTACCTTTTTGTGTGTGTTTTCTTCTTTCTTCTTTTCTTTCTTCTTGTTATCTTAATTCTACTGTCAATATATTTTTTCTCTTTTCTGCATCATCACATTTTTCTAAGTAAGTCCACTCATAAATTTCATCAATTATGGAAAAAACTTTGTGATAAAAGATTAGGGGAAAATAAAATTGAAAGAAAAATAAAACAATTGGGGAAATTTAAGAAAGAAAAAAATATATATACTAATCTTTACACGAAGAGGGGTAGATGTTAAAAATATTATCTGGGAAATTAGTTGAAAAAGAGAAAACATAAGAAGAAATTTAGTATGGGGTGAAAACGCAAAAAAAAAAAAAAAGATCAATAAGTCGTCATTATTCAGTAACATGTCCAAAACAAGCAAAAAAGGTTAGGGTGAAAAGGGGAAAAAATAAAATTAAAAAAATAAAAATTGAAATAAAAAATAAATAAAATAATAACGGGTAATGTGGGATAATAGTATTCAAAAGAGAACTAACCAAATAGTACTCCCTCCGTCCCACTAATATTGTCCAGTTTTACTTTTTCAGGAAATCCCAATAAAATTGCCACATATCAAATTTGGTAACGATTGTGTGACTCTAAATTATTCTTACTTTATCAATTAATATCAACCACATAAACTCACTTGAATTGTGTCATCCCCTTCCGTTCCAATATTAGTGGAATGGAGGTAGTAATACATAAAAAGAAAGAAGTAAAAATGCAAAGACGGAGAAAGAAAATACTATTGAGAAAAAGGAAAGCAAAAACATAAACATATTAAATAGATGAAATAATAAGATGAATAAAAGAAGTGGAAAACATAAATGTGGGACTGTTTTGAGCAAGTTTGTGAAAGGTGAGATTATTAAGAAATGAAATAATAAGATGAAAAAAAGAAGAGGGAAAACAGAAATGTTGGACTGTTTTGAGCAAATTTGCTGACAAAATAACACATAATTTGTATGCGAACAGGATTTACAAACAAAAAAAGTCTTGTGCGTATAAGAATGGGTACAGATATCATTTTTCTCTGTGAAATACTAGACTAAACTAGCAGAGACTGCTGAGACAGTGAGACTAATCGCTACACTGTGTACTTAATATTTGCCTAGTTGGGTTCAATAAGCTAAGCCAATTAGAGCTGTGGTACCGTCCGAGTAATTGATAAGTTTTAAAAATTTGTCAGTTGCATTTAATGAATAGGTTCGCCCACGTATATCAAATTCGAAATAGGAATCAGACCTACCTCATCCCATTTAAAATGGTCCGATTTCTTTCGATTTTCGATCCTTATTTATATATTGGGTAATTATTAATCCGTATGAGTATTATTTTGAACGGCTATTAGCCCTAAATGGGACTAAAAGTAGCTAAAAAATTTACATTACGACTATACTCTTTTTATTCCCAATATATGAGTAATATATGTCTCTTCTTCTAATTCTACTCTCAACCTATAATTTCCAATAGATTTATTTATTAATACCAAAAGTCATTGATTTATTTATAATGAAAACATAAAAAATCGTAAAAATAAAAAAATATAAAAAAATAAAATAGAATACCTAAAAAATATTAAAAATTTGTAGGTCATTGCCTCTGCATCCTCCACCGCCCAGCACCACCACCTCCGATCGTCGGGAGAAAATGACATCTTGTGTAAAAAAATACCACATTTCTCAGAAAATGTCATAAATATGACATTTTTACTCTTTAAAAATATTCAGCTTTCTTTTCAAAATTGCCATCATGGTGACATTCTTTCCCCAACTTGGCAATCTTTTCCGGCGACCGGAGGTGGCGGTGCTAGAAGGTGGCTGAGGTCGTGTTGAGTTCTGTATATTTTTACGATTTTTCACTACTAAAAAAACACGGGATTGACAGGGATTTTGGCTGAGATTATGCAAAATCCGTGCCAAAAACACTTTGGATGGAGCTATTTGGCACGAAAAATTGATTATCCGTGCCAAATTCCGTATCAATCTCTTGTTTTTTTTGTAGTGTTTTTTATATTTTTATGTTTGATAATGATTATTTAAAAAATCCTATAATGAAGAATAGAGGAAATGATAGAATAGGAAGATTTAGTCATATTTTAGGAATTTAAACATTAAACTCTTGTTGCAATTATCCTTGTATTTTATCCTATTTAAAGAAATCTTCCCATTTTGAAAGGGCGTAATTATTATTAATTTATTATTAGTAGTTACTAGTAATAAAAAGGGAAAACTATACAAATAGGACCAAATCATATCAACTTTCCAAAATTAGGAGTTAAAATTCGTGTAGGACATAACTGCACAGAATTTAAGAATTATACCCTTAATTTTAAAACTATTGTGCCACGTGTAAAAACTCTGGGTCTAAACATTAAAACTTCCCGAACGGCAAAAACAACGGGCTTGAACCTTCTTCAACCGCACCTCAACGGAAAAAATTTAGTTCTCCAGATCTTCAACCTTCTTCTTCGAAGAGCAACGGCACGTGATTACTAGAGGCGACGAATGAGTTAGTAAAGACGAACAAATGGCGAAGAGAAAGAAGAAATCAGAGTCTCAAAACGTTGAAAAAGCGGAAGAAGTTGAAGAAGGCCAATCTGACAGTGATTTCGAAACAAAGAACCCTAACAAATCATAGGCGCAAACCATTGAAAACGTTGAAATTGTTCTTCTGTCTAGTCAAGTAAGCTGTTCAATTAAATAGTGGGAGATCATTATAAAATATGCATATGAAGTTATCTACTTCTGTTACTGTCTACTTCTCTTATGAAATTGTCAAAAAAACTGTATAAGTTATTGATAATCATTATATGACTACTTGTCGTACATGTTGTAATTGATATTTGACCAAATAGAATCGTCCAATTCCTATCCAAGTTGTCAGTAATAGTGTTAGAGATATTATTTGTATTGTGATCCATGTATTTTATCTAGCATTAAGTAGAATTTATTAAATAGGCTTAATATGGTAAAGGCTCATATGCCTAAAAAGGAATGAGCCTCCTAGGAAAAGGAGCACAATCATATGTAAACCTATCCATTCTCTAAAGGCTATATATATGCCATTCAGAGAATGAATAGGTTAAGCTTTTCATTCCCTCACATTCCCTGCGCATAAATAGCCTAGCCTACGGAAGTTTTACGCTAATATTTCCTCATCCTTCTGTAAACTTCCCAGAATCAATGGAAAGCTTCTTCAACACCCATTCATATCCATCTTCATACATTGTAGTGTAGAATACAGGGACCAACATTTGGTATCAGAGCGGGACTGATCAAACGATTGATGCAGAGAAGAAAAGGCTTACGTGAAACTTCATCAGCGTTCTTTTTCTTCTCATGAGCAATTTGTAGACTGCTTTTATTTGATGTTTTTGCAGGAAAATGTTTACAGGTTTATGTTTCTGTGATTGATAGGCATCATCCTCTTCATTTTCCACACCCAGATCGTCGGAGAACAGATTAAACGACAGAAGAGCGATTCTTTTGATTGACGCATCTCTCTGAGGAAGACAAACATCACACATAAGTTTCATGCACGAATCTCTTTCCTGCGCGATAGAGGTTGTGCGTGAAACTTAGTCTTGAAGTCCTCCGTGCGCCATTCGCTAAATCACTCCATGCGCCATTCCCGATTACTCTGTGCACCATTTACTAAAACACTCCATGCGACATTACTCTATGCGACATTGTACTTCATGCGCCATTCTACAGGTGCGACATTATAATCCGTGCGCCATTCTCCACGTGCGACATTATCTCTGTGCGCCATTCTACAGGTGTGACATTGTAATCCATGCCCATTCTCCATGTGCGACATTCTCAACTGTGAGCAATACTATCAATAATTCTAAAACAGCTCAGGTTACTAGTACATGAACCTACTGCTTGAAGGACTTTACAAACAAAAACAGAACTTAATCAATCAACAGATTAGCCCGATCCAGTATAAGATGGATGCTCTCTCAATTGGAAACGATACTAGACCCCTGATCTTAAGAAGAGGAAAGTACAACGTATGGAAGAACACGTTTCTTAATTTTCTTGAAAGTAAAGACCAATCATCAGGACTACTTGACTCGATCACCAATGGCCCAACTCAGTTGTTGATAGCCATTGATAGAAATGATGAGCACAATCCACCTCTTGAAGTTGAACTCCGACCTAAGACTGTTGATGAGTACGATGATGAAGATCGAGCAAGACTCCGTGTTGACTTACTTGCAAAGACCTACCTGCTGCAAGCTATCCCGAATGACATCTACATGCAAATTGACAGTATGTCAACTGCAAAGGAGATGTGGGATGAAATCTTCAAAATTATGCAAGGGACTGAAATAGGAGTCAAAGCGAAGAAAGCAAGCACCTTCACAGCCTATGACTCGTTCAAAGCATGACTTAAAGAATCTCTCGAAGACACCTATCTCAGATTCCTACAATTGATCAATGAAATAAGAAAGATTGGAGTACACAAATCAAACATGGAGTTGAATGTAAGGTTTCTATCAGCACTTGGACCGGATTGGAGAAGACTATGCTCTCAGATTAGGCATACAAAAGATCTTGATGACATGAATATCCATGCTATGTACAACACACTTGACCAAAATGCTGAAGATTTTTCTGACTATGTTCACACAACTGTGATGACTGAGAAAGGCAATGATGTTGTTGACAAGCTGGCTGATACTCTAGCCCTGATGCTTGACAAACCTTCCAAATCTGGCTCCAAGAAGGACAAAATGAAAGGTGAAGAAAGTGAGAGTGCTGATAGTGACATCGGTTTCTGGGATGAAACTGATAATGATGATGAACTGCGTGACTTTCAAAACCAGATAACACTTCTTACCTTCAGGCTTAACAACAAAATGCTGAAGAAGAACACATCCTCAAATAGGCTCCGAAAATCCTCAACCGGAACAAAAAGAAAGGAACACCCCTTTGAATCAAATGAGAATGCAAATGCCGAGGATGCTCCCAAATGCTTCAACTGCGGGAAGGTGGGACATTCAATAAAGGATTGCAGGATGCCAGAGAGAAGGGAGGATGTTGAGTATTATAAGAAAAAGATAAACCTGAAAAAGAAAAAGATGCTACTGGCTATGGAAGAAATCAGCGAGAAAAGCGCTCTGATGGCTGAGAAAGATCACTGGATGGATGATTCAGATGATGACGAGAACATGGCACTGATGGCCATTGTTGAAGAAGAAGAGAAGACTGCTGCTGTTGCTGAAGAAAAGAACCCAACTAACCCCACTGCTGCTGAGATAATGACTGTGCCCAATGCTGAGAAAGAGAAAGGGATTGCTCTCACCGCTGAAAATGTGGATGTTGACCGCGCTGTAAGTACTTCTAACTCTTTAAATTCAGCATGTTCCAAAACAGACCCGAACATTATCAAAATTAAGGAGCTAGAAGAGAAACTTGATAAAAATCACAATGCCTACGTCAAACTACTCGAAAAGAAGACATGCTCAAACATAAAGATAACCAACTCAGAGAAAACAATCACTAAACTCACAGCTGAGAATAAAAGATTGAGTGTCAGTGAAAAGGAACTTACAGAGAAACTCAGTCACTGAGAAAGAAAGAATCAAACTTTTTGGTGTCAACAATTTTCTTTATGAAAAAAGGATTGCTCTTTATACCAAGATAAAAGAACTCGAAGACCTATTAGCTAAGAGGGATCAAACAGACTAGACCATTTTCCTTAACTAGCCTAAGGACACTCGTTTCTACAACTCCAAGGAGGGCCTAGGATTGACCAATCCTCAGAACCTGAAAAAGGTCAACTGTATCCAACTCTATGATGTTAAATACATGAAAATAGGGTTGACCAAACTTATGGCCTTCACTGGGGCTGAAGAAACGAATGCCCTCGAGGATGAAAAGAAAAAGAACAAGGTTGGTGACGAGATTCCTTTTAAATTAACTATACATAGTTAAACAAAAGTTACAAAACCAAAGAACCCCCTTTGACCCATGCTGATGAAGTCTTGACTTATCCCCTTGAAAAGGAAACTGTCGAAGAGAGAGAGGAACCTCCCACAACAGAACCTGTAGTCAAACCAGCATACATTCCACCCCTTGTGAGAAAGTTTGCTGAGTTAAATAAATCTTTTGATAAAGAAAAACAAGCTTTTGAAAAGGAAAGAGAACAACTTCTAAAAGAGATATCATCTTTGAAAACGTCCTCTCAATCTCACACAGCTTCTCTACTCACTCTGAGTCTCCTTCTCCAACAGAGAACCAAGTGAAGAAGAGAGTCGAGAAGAGAGGAGAGTGGATTGAAGAGAAAATAAGAAGGAAGAGAGAAGAAGAGTCAATATTAGGAAATAAGAATCAGAGACCGAGTGCCCTATTTTATGTCAAAAATAAGTCTAGATTGAGCATTAGTGAGTCGTCTACTAGTCGTACTAGATGTGCAGTTCCTAGGACCTTCCTAAGTGAACCCTCGACTAGTTATGATAGTAGACCTACCCCTAAGTTTTCTCTTTCTAAGACATCTGTCACCAATCGTTGTACTAGTTGTGTTTCTCTGAACTGTGTTAAGCTAATGGAATGTTGTTGTTTTGAGTCCGCTTCCACTGTTAATGAGACTGATCCTGTGATTATTAAGACAAATGTGAAAAAGCCTAAGACTAATAAAATAACCGTTGAGGGGAAATTAAAACTTCCATTTTTAAAGTATCCCCTCAAGGTTCACTCAGTTAGTCATCTGAAAAGGCTCTCACAGGAACCAATTTTGAAAGATCACATATCTGAAATCTCCCTAGCTCCAAAGACCAAACAAATATGGGTTCCCAAGGCTGAGGCTAAGCAATTAAAGTTGAAAAACAATTCTCAAACAGCCAGCCTAGGATCCCAAATCAAAAAGAAATTGAAACAACTGTTCACTGTTGTTAAGGAAGGACCCATCTCTCGATGGGTACCTAAGCGAAACTAATCTGTTTTGTAGTTCAGTCGTGTGTGGCATCTTGATTCGGGTTGCTCGTCACACATGACTAGACAAAAAGAACTCTTGAGCAACTACTCTGAAAGATATGGTGGAAATGTGAGGTTTGGGAACAATGCATCATCGCCCATACTCGGAATAGGAGATGTCATTTGTGAGAGTGTCACGATCAGAAATGTGTCATTTGTGCAAGGACTTAAGCACAACTTGCTTAGCATTGGCCAATTTTGTGATAATGGAATGGAGGTGAGATTCCATGCCAAGCAATGTTGTGTGATGGATATGGGCGGGAAACCATTATTAAGGTGTCAGAGGAAAACCAATATCTACACCATCGATCTTAAATCAGTTTGATCCCCCATATCCATCTGTCTCTTGTCCAAAGCATCTCAGGAACAAAACAATCTATGGCACAGACGTCTCTCACACTTGAATTTACCTGCAATCTGTTCCCTCGCCTCCAAGAAGCTTGTGAAAGGAATGCATTTATTGAAGACTCTCCCAATCACCACTGTTCTGCTTGCCATTTGGTAAAGATGAGGAGCGCATCACACAAGTCAAAGCAATTTCCCTCCTCATCTCATCCCCTAGAGCTACTTCATATGGATCTGTGTGGTCCGATGCGTGTTCAAAGCATCAATGGACGCAAATATACTTTGGTAATTGTGGATGACTGACTACTCACGCTACACATGGACCAAGTTTTTGTGATCCAAGGACGAAACTCCAAATCTGATCATGACATTCATCAGGACCATACAGAACTACCTACAGCAGAACGTGAAAATAACCAGAACTGACAATGGAACAGAGTTCAAGAACAAGAAGTTGGACGATTTCTACGAAGCTCATGGGATTACACAACAGTTCTCTGCAGCTAAAACACCACAGCAGAACGGTGTAGTAGAAAGACGGAACAGAACCTTGGTGAAAGTAGTCAGAACTATGCTGATACAGTCAAAGCTTCCTCACTTCATGTGGGCTGAAGTTATCAAAACGGCTTGCTTCACCTAGAACAGGACAACAATCCACAAAAGATTTGACAAGACCCCCTACGAGATAATGTTCAAGCGACTCCCAAACATCACCTTCTTCCGTGTATTCGGTTGCAAATGCTACATTATGAACAACAGGGGTGCTAGGGGGAAGCTTGATCCAAAGGCAAACGAAGGAATCTTCATTGGGTATTCTACCAACTCAAAGGCATACAGAGTGTACTTGAAAGATAGAAGAATCGTCATGGAGAGCATCGATGTGAGCTTCTATGAAATGGAGGACATGGCCTCTGAGCACTTCCCATTTGAACCAACAATATCTGAAGAAAACAAGACTCAGTCATCTTCTGCAATGGGAGAACAGGAAGGTGAGAAAAGATCGGATGAGCACGTGATATTGGATTCTCTCTTTGAGCACTTCTACGGTCAGCCACGTGCATCACCAGCTACAAATCCTCAGCCTTACATGTTACCTGCTCCCACAGCAGAAGAATCACACACTCCTATTCAGAATGATGATGAGCACGCACATGAACAAACTCCGCTTGATCCTCTTACCCTTAAAAGTGAACAACCAGAACAGTCTACAGCACAAGAAACTCCTGAGATACAACAAAGCAATGAGTATACTGATCCTGATCAACCAATCATAACTCCAATACCTCTCCCTCATGAGAGAAGGTGGACAAAAGCACATCCACCAGAGCTGATAATCGGTGATCCATGTTTTCTGAGTCAGAAAGAACCTACAAAAATGACTAAAGCATTGGTTGATCCGGACTAGATAGTAGCGATGCAAGAGGAGATGAACCTGTTTGAAAGATTGAAAGTTTGGACCCTGGTGCCTCAGCCGTACAGAAAAACCATTATCGGCACCAAATGAGTATTCAAAAATAAGAAAGACGAAGATGGTGTGATAATCAGGAACAAGGCCCGCCTGGTAGCAAAGGGATACAACCAACAAGAAGGAATTGACTATGATGAGACCTTTGCACCAGTGGCGAGAATTGAGTCCATAAGATTGTTCTTTGCATATGCCGCCCACAAAAGCTTCACCGTATATCAAATGGATGTCAAGACTGCGTTTCTCAATGGTGACCTGAAAGAAGAAGTTTTTGTTGCACAACCAGAAGGCTTTTTGGATCCTGAATGCCCCAATCATGTATATAAGCTGAGAAAAGCCCTGTATGGACTGGAACAGGTACCAAGGGCCCGATACAAAGCATTATCAGATTTTCTTGTGGAATCAGGCTTCTCGAAGGGAAAGATTGACCCAACTCTCTTCATCAAACGACACAAGGTTGACATCATGCTGATACAGATTTATGTGGACGATATCATTTTTGCCTCTTCAAATCCAAATTTCTGTAAAAAACTCAGTAGTCTGATGCATACAAAGTTTGAAATGAGTATGATGGGAGAGTTGAACTTCTTTCTCGGGCATCAGATCAAGCAAATGCTGGATGGAATATTCATCAACCAGTCCAAATACATCCACGACATGTTCAAGCGCTTCAAAATGGACAACAAGTCGATGATAAAAACCCCCATGTCTCCCTCACAAAAGCTCGACTCTGACCCTTCCGGGAAACCAGTCGATGCTACTAATTATCGGGCTATCATCGGTTCCTTGTTGTACCTCACATCTAGCAGACCGGATATTGTTTTTACAACCTGTCTGTGTGCACTCTTTCAAGCAAATCCTAAGGAATCACATCTAAATCCAGTGAAAAGAATACTGAGATATCTGAAAGGAACAGTTAATTTGGGCCTCTTGTATCCCAAAGTATCAGGTTTTGACCTAGTGGGATACTCAGATGCTGATTTGCGGGTTGCAAATTGGACAGAAAGAGTACATCCGGCGGTGCTCAATTTCTCAGTGAAAAGTTGGTGTGATGGTCCTCTAAAAACAAGAACTATGTGTCCACTTCTACAGCTCAGGCAGAATATGTCGCGGCTGCTAGTTGCTGTTCACAAATACTTTGGATGAGGACCCAACTTTACGGGTTCACATTCTCACACATTTCGATCTACAGCGACTCTCAAAGTGAAATTGCCATCACGTGTAATCATGTCCATCACTCACGGACAAAGCATATTGACCTCAGATATCATTTCATAAAGGATCGCATTGAGAAGGGCACCATGGACATGTACTTTGTGTCCACGGAATTGCAACTGGCTGATATATTCACAAAGGCTCTGGATGAAAAGAGATTCAATTTTTTGATCTCTAAGTTGGGGATGCTGAACCTGAACGAATGAGTAACTCTGAACTGTGTGTGTGCGTGTGCTCTCATTTTTTTCTTTCTAAACATTTTTCCAAAATTTGCATTTTTATTTTTTTATGCATCTCGTTTTTTCCTAACATGCATCATTTTTTAATTAAGTTTTCAATGCATAAATCAAGGGGTAGCCCTTTTTTAAAAAAATGTGCATAAATTGAGGGAGAGTTTCTAAAAATATTCTTTGATAAAGATAAGTGTTGAGGGGAGCTTTTTTTTTACTCCAAGAGGTCTGGGGGAGGGGGTTGGGGGCCTGGAGTAATCAGGGCTGAAACTCACTCCATTGAGTTTCAAGCCCTTATGTACCTAGTGGGTTTCGAACTCGAGACCTCCCACTAGGCACGGTAACCTCACAACCAGCTGGGCTCGAACTTGAGGGGGGGGCTATTTTAAAATTGCAAAGCAGATCAAGATGGGCCGTTAGAGTTCAAAATTCCTCGGCCCTATTTAAGCATCCAAATTTCGCATCCCTCCTCACTCTTGCACATTCAAACGATTGAACCTCCTCAGAGCAAAACCTCTCGAATCACTCTTCCTCATCCTCAAGTTTTGTTCAAATCCATCATAAGGTAAAAACTCCATACTAGTTTTCAAAAAATAAAGGCTTCACAGGTATATATCGCAAAGACGACGAACAGGGACCTTCATCGATGCGCTAAACTTATGCGCAATTACAGGCATGCACGATTAGGTCTGATGCGCAAATCAATCAGACTGAGTTTTTGTCAGATGCGAAATTTCAAATGCGCCATTTAGACGCGCTATTCAGACCTATGAGCGATTAGGTCATGAGCAATTAGACACTCATGCACGATTTAGGGCCCCATGTGTGATTTGGGACTGCTGCACTAAACCGACCTTGCGCTTTTTGGCCTTATGCAATATGCGCGATTTAGGCCTCTGACCTAACCCATCCGCAAAACCCAAGTATTGGGCCAAATTTTTTTAAAAGTCTCGGCCCACTTAAGCCCAAGTGTCATAACATACGTTTAAGTTGGGCTCAAATAAACAAAAAACACAAAAAAAAAACAAAAAAATCAATAAAAAATCAAAACAAAAATCAAAGGGCCCAAATAAGAACTTAAGCTGTGGACTTAGCGATTTTTAATCAAATGCTCTAATTTGTTTATCTTTTTCAGATCGAAATGGCAGTTTTTCCCAAAATCAATCAGATCTACCCTAGAGCAAACTGGTACCCCATCAAGGAGAACAATCCCAAGCTAGACCCAGAGGTGTTCTCATGCCAGGACGAAGTTGTCGTCACCATTCTGAAAGGCCACAAACTGTGGAAAGCCTTAAGTGACTGAGTGCCAATCCCAGAAGTGTATCTCCAACAATTTTGGGGAACACTTAACAAAGTCACAGACGACAACAATGATGAGATAGATGACGTGCTGACCGCCACTATCAAGGACACCAAGGTCACTATCACCAAAGAGCTGCTGCACCAAGCACTACAAATCCCAGAAGAGGAGAACAATGATGAGCTTGCAATTGAGCCTGAAATGATGGCAGACATGATAAAACTAGGGCATGCAAAACCAATCAAGCTCATTTCTGATGTCAGACCGGGACGCCTACCAAGACTGATAGACCCACTTTCTAACAATCAAACAATCAAATGAAGTGAAGAAGAAGCAGATAGAAGGATATCAAAATAATCGGCGAATCTAGTATACCGTGTACAGGCCGCTGCTCTTCCTCGGAGAGAGTGAGTAGCGTAAAACCTAATCTCTCTATCTTGCATGTATACTCTAAACCCTTAATTCCTTGGGTTTTCCATAAGTTAGCCTCCTTTTATATGAGAAGTTGGCTAACTTATGGATTACAAAGAAGCTAATGGGCCGGTATACCTTTGTGGCCCATATTACACATTTAATTAATAACTACACAAATACAAAGATATTTAAATAGATTGGACACCATAAAATATTCCTAACAATCTCCCCCCTGGTGTTCAATCGTGATGAATCAGCATTGCAGCGCAAATATCTTTGTCTTTGTTGTTATTCAGCTTCCTTTGTCTTTGAACTTGACTTCTTGAGAAGGCTTTATGAAGAAATCCTTGCAATTTCCCCTTTGATGTCTTCTTTTCAATTTGATCTTTGATGCCGGGAGTTGAGGAATCCTTTGCTTGTAATCCTTGCCTTCCAGAAGTAGCTCTTGATCAGCTTGAATGAAGTCCGAAGGCACCTTTAGAATGAATGTTTTGATAATTTTCAGGCGTGCACGGGATTCATCTTCAGTGCACGAGTATCTGACCTCTGTCTCTTCCACAATGTAGTCTTTTGACTATTTGAAGTGAATGCGTTTGAGGAGACCTTGTAGGTGGCACAACGGAAAATGATGGTTGACTTGTGAGCGTAGCTGACCATTTGATTCGAAGTTGGTTTGGCAATTGAGGTGTATAGATAGAATAGGATTTGTTGGAGGAGAGAGGTCTCCCACAATGATTTGTTGAGAGTTAACAGCATGTGGACCACTCTCCCCCTCATGATGATCCGATGAATCGGGGCGTCATGCTTTTATTCTTTTATTCGAACTGGGAAATAAAACAGAAAAAACAAACAGAAAGTTAAAGGGATAAAACCGGAAACACTGAGGTGTTCCGTTATCACAGCATCATTGTGAACATCAATGTGTGGCCTGTATAGAATGATAGAAACGTTAAAGCTGTGACAGGACTTCCAACCAGTCATCCGAATAGATGTCGCTCTGGTTACTATTGCATGATCATAAAGATCAGCATTGAGAAACATGTAGCCCCTCGAGGTCATGTAGACACTCATTATCATCACTATAGAGACAAACTCTAAAGCAATGGCCTGAGAATGTTGGTGATTCTTATGTTGCAACAGCAGGACTTCCTTCCAATCATTGGTCTACATCTGTAATAGATGAGTCCTATGGAAGTTCTCGCGGGTCATGTTGACCTGCAACTAACTCTAAAAGTGAATCTGTGTCCTAGAAAATTCAAAACATTTGGGAGTGAGGTAACTAGACACGACGTGATCAATGAAAGTTCAGTGGCATGGGGCTGAGGCCACTGTAGTCAGTATCACTTGCCTCAGTAGGAGACAGTAATGAGAGATGAGATTCCTCATGAACTATGATTAAATACCTATCTATTGGGAGACAAGTGAGTGGTCTTGGGTACGGTTATGTATGCATTGTTGGACAAGATGCAGCGACTTCTATTCGGGATCTGATTAAATTAGTTCTGAACCTATGGCGATAGTCCATAGTATTTGAGTGGCTAGAAGTAAACGTTTAATTGATAGCAGGCAGTTGAGGTAGCAGACTTATCATTGATTATTGTTTTCTTGCTCACTTGAGCCTTCTGCTTCCTAACGCTCATAATGTTCACTCACTCACTCGCTCACTCACTTACTCTCGGCTTTGTCTCTTGGGTAGGCTTAGTTGGGTTTACTAAGCCATTGGGACATGTTCTCTCATTACTTTTTGTTTCTTGATTTTCTCTCTGTACTCCCCCTCAAATGGAGCACTCGATATGCTTTGTCATTGTTAGGCACCGGGAGGAGAACATTGAAAACCCCCCCTAAAATGTTGCATCCTTTGAGAGATTCCTTGCTTTGTCGGTGTAAGGCGCCAGGAGGAGAAAACTGAAACTCCCTCTCAGAATGTGAAAGGATTGATTGCTCACAGCTTGTCATACCCGCCATGTGTGTGGAGCAATCTGAACAAGTACCACACATGACGGTTTCCCCTGAGCTCGTCATTTAGAATTTCAGCATATTGATGATCACAAAATGACCGTTGACGCGAGGTTGATTGAATTATCTACAATTTCTAGACCTCAGCAGTGTAGCTTAGACCAGTTTTGACCTTTGGTTTGACTTAGGAAGAATTTGATCAGATTTGCCAAAATTTTGACCTTGACATCGGTGATTTACAAAGTTTCTCGAAAAGCTGATGATATCTCCCTCATGAACGGCGAGTGAGGGCTCGTGGTTGGGGGTTCTGGGGTAAATCCCAGGAATTCCTGTAGATCTTTTCGTTTTCTTTCTAACAAGGTATGATTCTCTTAAATCGGATCACTGAGTCAAAAGTTATGGCCAAAACAGTGCGAAGACGGTGAAAACTTTGAATTTTGAGATTTTTGAGAAAATTCTTCAAAGTTGAGGTTCTCGATGTTGAATATCGAGAACAGGTGGAATTAAAAAAAATTCTAAAGAAAAACCTTAAAATCCTAATCTCGAGGTTTAAACTTCGAGATTAGAATCTCGTGGTTTAAACTTCGAGATTACAATCTCGATGTTTAAAATTTGAGATTACAATCTCGAGGTTTAAACTTCGAGATTTCAATCTCGAGGTTTTAACATCGAGATTACAATCTCGAGGTTTAAACTTCGAGATTACAATCTCGATGTTTAAAATTCGAGATTACAATCTCGAGGTTTAAACTTCGAGATTTCAATCTTGAGGTTTAAACTTCGAGATTAGAATCTCAAAGTTTAAACATCGAGATTACAATCTCGAGGTTTAAACTTCGAGATCTTAATCTCGAGTTTGCCTCGAAGAATAATGACGAAATCCACCTTCAAATAAAACCTCGAGACTTCGAAATCTTCAGAATTTCAAGTTGTTTGGAACATCAAAAACTTTGGAAATTCGAAAACCTCAGAATATCGAAAACTTTACCTTTGAAAAACATCAGAACATCGAAAACTTGTTTAAAACTTTGAAAAGCAGAGAATCATCCAAAAATCCTATAATTTAAAACTTCGATGAACTGCGAAGAATGTCAAGCTTTGAAAAAATCTGAGATTCAAGAAACTCCAAACTTTGAAATATTCAAAACATCAAGGAATTCCTAAGATCTCGAAATCTACAAAACATCAAAATCTTTCGTGACATTGATAAACAAGAATCTTGAGATCCTAATGTAGAGATCTTCGAAATTTGAAAATTCGAGATTTTCAATTTTAAGCCCTGTTCTGAGAAGTCCTTGATCTCGAGATTCTTCCTGTATCAAATTCAAGTCGAAAACCCTCCTGTAACCTTGAGAACCTGAGATTTCGACATTTCAATATAGAGATCTTCAAAAATAAAAAATTATCGAAATCGAAAAATAAGATATACTTTTGAATCCTTGAGGAAAGGCGATTCCAACAGTATAACTTTTACAGATTATCGTTCACAAACAAGATTACAGGAGCTAAGTATCTAAAACAAAAAAAATAGAAGAAAATCAGAGCAGTTCTTCGTTAGATCCGAAATATCGCAGATGATTCAACCTTTTTCACACCTTGGCTCTGATACCACATGATAGACCCACTTTCTAACAATCAAACAATCATATGAAGTGAAGAAGAAGCAGATAGAAGGATATCAAAATAATCAACGAATCTGGTATACTGTGTACAGGCCGCTGCTCTCCCTCAGAGAGAGAGAGAGCAGCGTAAAACCTAATCTCTCTATCTTGCCTTAATTCCTTGGGTTTTCCATAAGTTAGCTTCCTTTTATAGGAGAAGTTGGCTAACTTATGGATTACAAAGAAGCTAGTGGACTGGTATATATTTGTGGCCCATATTACACATTTAATTAATAACTACACAAATACAAAGATATTTAAATAGATTGGACACCATAAAATATTCTCGGCCAACAAAGACCGTGGAGGACAATGCTAACTACTCTAACCAGATGTTGTACTGCCAAACACACCGGCTTTGACAAGTGCAACATCTACCTCTTGACCATCTTCCACGGTGTGGCATTCATGAAAAACTATGACTACGTCTCACTAATCTGGGATGACATTTTTGATCTAGTCAGGAAGAGGACGAAGACGGACAAGATCAAACATCTACCCTACGTGAGATGATTCTCCCTGATTGTGCGATATCTTCCCCGAACCACACCGTCAATCCACCGGAGACTCTCAAACGAGAACGTCTGCATTCCATCTGTTCAACGCCTCAAGAGGATACCTGACGATCCCAGACTGGTACCAATGATCATACCAGTGCCTCTTTTGTAGTTAGCCGATCTAAATGATCCATCTGTCATACGCTACTGCGAGGAGAACAACATTATATTCCCTATGGCTCAGATAATCCCCCATGAGCCTACCCCTAGGAGTCAGCAGAGAGACAGTGAGGGTCCTGACAGTTCAACCCAGCCACATAGACCAGTGTAAAGTGGGCCCCATGATGATCAGACCATGTCTGCTGAGGGCCACACCCGTGCTGAAGAGACTTCCCGTGATTCGCCGAGCGTAGCCACAACACAAGACGCCGACGATGAGGGCTCTGGGTGCAAGGCTAATAAGAGCGACAACGACGAAGGTGATGAGGACGACGATAATGCGAACGACAACGCACGAAAAGCCAAGAAAGCCCCGGTACAGAAACGCCGACTCATTATCAGGCTTTCTAGGGCTACAATTAAAGAGGAGTCTCACCAAGTTAAGAACACTCAAGGAGAAACCATTAATGAGACTCTCTCTAAGGTTCGTCATGACAACCCTTCCTCATCATCGAATCCGATGAAAAGAGTGCAAACGGCCAGCAACATTGCTGAAGAAATGGGATTATTTAACAGTTGTTCTAACCTATAAGAAATAAACCGGGCTAACCCCATAGGAGCAGAGACTGATATTTTCAGTTTCCGGGTAGAAGACGCAGCATCAAGCCCAATTGCGCATGCACAAGCCCCACCTAGCCACTCTGCTGCCTCCCAACAGGTAGTAGTTTCCCAAATAGGGGATCTTATACCCACCTCTCTGCCTTCTTACGACGCAGTTGAGGAATTATATAGTGGTCTATCGCCTCGGGACACTATCCTCCTTCAACCACGTTGAGTCTAGGTGTCACACTCCCTACATTTTCAAATTTTTTCTAGGACACATACACTTCTCACACCACCGCACTGTACAGGTTCACTTTACTTGTCAACAATGATCAGAGATACGTCGATGATGATCAGAAGTCCTGCCGCTCAACAGATAACACAATCATTATCTGCAGGCCACACATCAGTAATCTTTACTGATGCTGTGACAACGGTTACCACCCCTATAACCAGACAACCCAAACCCACCGACCTTTCTGTTATTCTACAGCACTTCCTGGACTCAACCATCAAACCCTAGGTGCACAAAGCAATAACCGCTCGGGCACAGGAATTCAGGACCACCCCGGCGCTCTTGAATAACATCATCCAAATCCAAACCCAACCATCATCCTTCTCCCACTCCCAACAACAACTCACCTCAATCCTAACCCTTCAAACCTCTGAACCCTCAACGACACAACCTCTAACACCTACCACTTCAAGGGGAACCCAGGATACAGAACGCGTATCCTCCCCTACATCGACCACACCTTACCCTAATTGTTACACTATTCATTTCGAGGAACTCGAATCCATTAGGCTAGCAAGAATTCTAGCAACCGAAGAAGGCAACCGAACCCCTAGACAACAAGCCCTTCTTCATGTATTCTTGGAAACTGATAGCACATGTTGTGATAGTCTCCGTGGTCACAAACGTTCACATGAGGACCCTGATGATTCGAATCCTTATGAGGGGAGAACAAGAGGCAACAAGCACTCGAGCATGGAGCATCAACTAGCCAACAACCTGCACATGAACCCCAACCTCAATCCTCAAACAACCAGCCCCAATCATCCACTCAACCCCATAGCCAAGCCATTAACCTACATATTTCTAGCATGGTCGAGCTAGACAAAACACTCTGAGGCATATCTCTCAGAGATATTGACCAAGGAGGGAGTGGAAGTTCTGAGGTTGTTACTTCGAGTACACCATTCTATTCAGGCCATCAGGAAGAACCTAGTTCTAGACTGATGACAACAGGAAATCCTTGTGATCCCGGCTCTACCTCTCACAGGTCAACACAACAGAAGGCTCCCTCTGAAGAAAAAAGCCTGTCCATCTACGAGCAACTAGAAGACATCGTTCTTGATGAAAGATGGAACGAAGAATGGACAGAATGGGACGATATTAGACAAGAGGTCGAGCAATATGAAATGCAAAGAGGACTCTACATCAGAGATCTGCTGAAAAAATGTGTTGAGGATCTAATTGGGATTGAGGAAGATGAACTCAAGGAAGGGGAGGACTACAATAAAACTCCAACAGAGCTACCCTCCGTCATCAGAAGAACATGAGCGCTCTTGCCCAGAAATGAAAACCCATGGGAGAACATGAACATCACTGCCCCTTTCCAGGAGGAAATGAGAAAGCATATATGGAGAAAGCCTGATAGGATCAAGAGATTTGATGAGCTTAAAGTCCGAGGTCTTACCCATCTAAAGGGTAGACAAGTCGGCGGACATCTTCATATGTTAAGTCACCAATCAACAAGCAAACAACGCGAAATTCTGGAACATGACCTAAAAACAAGCAAATGCCCCATCTGGGATATTCTGAAAGTGTCTAGAGGAAATCATCACGGAATAAGATATTTGATTTATTGATTGCAGAGAACTGATGGCACAGAGTTTACCTGTCAAGAAAATGACTTTTTCATGCTCAAGATGGACGACATCCACCAAATGTCCATGGCCTACAGGACCTTGTCAATCAGAAAGAATAAAGTCCTCAAAGAAGGATATGATGCAATAAGACGCTTCATGCTGAGGCAAGTCAGAGTTCACGCCACTCATGATCTTCAGATGACCCTCGAGAACAACATTCCCAAGACAAATCTCACTAAGCCAATCTTATACGGACCGGAGCTCGAAGAGTTTCCACCTTACACCATTTTTAAAGATCTGATCTCGATAATCTATCTCAATCATGAAGAGAAGAAATGCATTCTGTGGATAGTTGAGATTGCCAAATATTGTGACGGGACTCTGAAGATCATTAGAGACAAATTGCTTCTGCTCAAATATGATATGGAATGAAGACTTGCTGATGCCTCTGAAGCTGAAATAAAGGAATTCGACAGAATAACCGCGGTGCTAAAGGCAATAAATGAAAGACTCGAAAAGAGGAGAATGTTGTGCCAGTATGAGCACGCCCTAGCATTGCGGAAGAACTACTACAAAAGGCAAAGGAAAGAATAAGAGCTGACATGGACATTGGATCACAAAGGGGGAGATTGTTAGAGATATTATTTGTATTGTGATCCATGTATTTTATCTAGCATTAAGTAGAATTTATTAAATAGGCTTAATATGGTACAAGCTCATATGCCTAAAAGGGAATGGGCCTCCAAGGAAAAGGAGCCCAATCATATGTAAACCTATCCATTCTCTAAAGGCTGTATATGCCATTTAAAGAATGAATAGGTTAAGCTTTTCATTTCCTCACATTCCCTGCGCATAGATAGCCTAGCCTACAGAAGTTTTATGCTAATATTTCCTCATCCTTCTGTACACTTCCCAAAATCAATGGAAAGCTTCTTCTACACCCATTCATATCCATCTTCATACATTGTAGTGTAGAATACAGGGACCAACAAATAGATTTAGTCCTATTTCCATAATTTTCCATTGACTACTTCTCTTACTCACTACTTCTCTTACATGTATCGTATTTTATTATTTAAGAAATGAATAAAAAAAGGACACAGAGGTAGATATGTGTGAGGAATTATATGACTTAAGTTAATAGGTTGTATCTAGACATTGTGTTTAATTGGTAGACAGTACATACATAAGATATTGTTAATCATGTTTTTTTCACTAATGATTGTAATACGTACACACTTATTATGACCAGGCAATTGTAAGGTCAATTGCAAACCATGTTTTGTGTACAAAGAAGAAGATAATATTTAATTTCTATTCAAATGTGCATAATTCCATTGAAGTCATAAAGAAGATGGTAAATGAAGAGCAACTCAAAGAATTTAGAAATACAGGTTTTTGAGGACTGTTGGACATGGGTAATCTAGAATGGATGAATGGACAGTTGTTGGTATTAAAAGCTAAAAACCATGTGAAGAAGCTTAACAAGAAGATTTGGACAAAAAGGATTAATTTCCATATAGGAAATAGGGTGGTGAGTTTCAGAAAGATGGGAGGAGAGAAACCAATAGTGTTTGGAGAAGACATTATAGGTGACATATGGAAAAGATTTTTTAACAGAAGGAGTAATGTTTCAAGGGCTGATATAAAAAGGGCTTTTGAGGAGTTTGATAATATACATGTGCAAAAGGAACTCATAGATAGGGTTAAGCTGGCAGTACTTAATTTGATTGCAAATTTTATCATTAGGAACTTGAAGTCAGTGAAATGTCTATCAATGTACATCAACATGGTAGATGATCTGGATTTAGTGAACCAGTATCCTTGGGGAGATGAAATATGGGGAGAATTATTTGAAAAAGTGCCTAAGTGGACACAAAATATTAAAAAGGCAACAAAAGATAGATTCACCTTTCCAGGTTTTGTTTTGCATTGCTAATATGGACATTTGAAAGCTTCCCAGCTCTTAGGTTTGCAAATGTTTATACGGTAGGGGAAGGCAGAAGATCAATGTGGCCAAGATTGCTTAAGTGGTCAGTACCAAAAAAGACAAACATTGCTACTTTATTTTATGGTCTACTTTATTTTATTGTGTGCACTGCAACTTTTTTTTTGTTTTATACAGTTTGAGTATCAACCAATGCAACCAACTGAGGAGAAACTTAAGATTCCAGAAATAAAGGAGTTGTATAGAAAGAAGACAGTAATTTTAGCCAAAGGAGGCCATCTTACTTTGAAGCATCGACTATCAAAAGAGAACGCAGACTTTGTTATTCATGCACTTGAAAAGGAAATTTCAGAGAATCAAGATGATTGTGAAGTTCATGGTAAAGACAATGAGAATCACAAAATACCATGTGATGGTGAACCCACTGACTGCAACCATAAAGAAGATGTGGGTATGAAGGACTTCATACTAACTGAACAAAATGGTGAGAGTGCAACAGTAAGAGAACTTCACAGATTACAACGTTTGGTGAAGACAAGAAACAATGTTGGGAACCAAATGAGGGACAAGGTGATTATGCGTAATATAATGGCTGAAGTTATGCTCCAATCCAAGAAGACCCAAAAGCTTGATGGTAGAATAAAAGTGTTGGAAGATGGAATGCAAAGACTTCTCAATGGTCAAAAGGAGCAAACAGATATGCTAAAAGCATTACTGCTGAAAACAATGAACAAGAAATGGGCATGGATAATGATGAAACATCTGACATAAGAGTAGATAAGAATCTTTGGTACCAGACATGCCTAGTTATGACCTACATCTTGATCAAACACAGAGGGGTGAAGGAAATATCGTACAAAAGGTACAAGCTGCAGACAGCGATGACCATGAAGACAATAAAGAAGTTGAAATCGAGGATGCAAATCCCATAGGTGCAAAAAGAGAAAACAATAATCTTTGAAGAGAAAGGATCATTAACTACAGCTCAAGCAAGCATAAACACACAAGAGTTAGAATTGTGTGTTGTTAGTATCCTTCATGATGTCATTAATGACTTGAAAGAAACTAACAAGAAAATAGAATAATAGGTAACTTAAATATTATTACAGTTTCAGTTTTATTAAAACCACTAACTACAATATATTTATTATGTAATTGTAGGAAGATGAAGCAATGACTATGGACACAAAGGATTTAAAAGAAAGAGGAGTTACTTTCGCATATGAAAATGTTCCGGTATTATATCTAATTGCACATATGGTGACATAACATAAGCATCAACAAATATTAAATTTTATGTAGGTATATGTTGCTGAACAGAAGATCATAGAAGATAATGAATTGAATAAGTGTGAGCCAAGCAGTAAAGAAGAAAGAGATGAACAAATCAGGAATGCTCACAACTTTAAGGATGAGGTGATTGGTTATATTCAACGCCAAAACTTAAGAAAAAACATTCAAATAGTCCAAATGGTTAATAGAATTACAGAGACATTAATTACTTATTATAATGACATGTGGAAATTACCACGAAGTTATAAATGCACATGATGGAGATACCGGTGCTATTGGAGCTGAACAAAAAGACTTTAAAAGGTCAAAAAGGACTGCAATGAGTCTAGAAAAATGCACTCTTAACCCAACCACAAAAACAAAGAAAAGGGAAATGGAAAGGGCACTAAAGAGGAGAAAAGAGACAGAAAACTCTGAAGTGATTGGAATTGCAGGGCCATTCAGTTAGGATCCAAAGAAAATGCCATCTACATAAGATATAGAAAAGGTGAAAGAATTTGTGATGGAGGGGCTAGTAAAGAACCATGGCAGCAATGTCCCAAAAAAATACAAAAAGAAAGAAGAGGAACTAGTGAAATGCAAGTTTGGTTTGCGATTGGACGATTTTACCACAAGAACAAAGACATGGATTTATGAACTATTCACAAATTGAATACAGATGCATGTTATACACCTCAATACTCTTCTGGGGTTGCGATTTTAAGGAATAAAGAAGGATTGATGGTCTGTGCTACCTGCTTTCCGATACAAGCCGTTTCGCCATTGGAAGCGGAGCTCCGTACTGTGATACAAGCAGTTTCTTGGGCGGTTGACGAAGGTTACTCCGATTTTGAGGTTGAATGTGACTCGACTGAGGTTTTAAGAATCATTGGAGATGGCGGAAGTGGAAGATGGGTAGGGGACATTAAGGAGATGGTGTTGTTGTCCGCAGGTAGAGTGGTTTCCTTTTCGGGTGTATGGCGTGAAGCCAATTGGGCTGCTCACTACATTGCGGAACAGAGGCCGGCCCAATAGTTGTTTTATTCCATTCCTTGCAGGCTTCTGGTTCGGGCTAAAAATGCTTACCTCATGGACCTTTTCGGGCTTCCAACGCTTAGAATCATGGGTTAATTTTTTGGATCCGGCTTTGCTCAATCTTAATTATTATTTATATTGTTGTACTTTTGCAGAGGATTGCTTTCTTTGAGAGGTATTGGTGTTGAAGACTATTTATTGTGAATCAAGTTTGTCTGTCTTGTCTGTAATAAGTTAGATGTTTGCTATTTCTATTCTGTACTGATTAAATATATCTGTTAGAATAGTATACAATATGGGCCAAGTGTTAGGCCCATACTCAGGCAAGAAGCCTTTGTACGCATACCTGAGCCTCGCCTATAAAAGAGGGAGGAGGACTCAGGTTTGCGGTTAACTTTCGTATCTGCTCAAAATAGCCTTAGCGCTTATCATTCGTGTACGAAAGATTCACGGTATATCAGAGAAGGTTTACACTTGATCTTTCTGTGTTCATCTTTGTTGTTAATCTTTCATCTATATGCCATATTATACTGTTGTTATAGAAAACAGGGACTAACAAATGGTATCAGAGCCGATCGAGAGCTGATCAGAAGAACTATCTGCTAAAGACTCTGTTTTTGTAGAATAGCGAGTTTATCATCTGTAATCTTATTTCTGCACCAAATACTGTAAAAGTTATACTGTTAGAATCGCGTTTCAAAGACGATCAAGCAGTATATCTTCCTTTTTCGTTTCTGTATTTTTTCTTCAGAAGTAAACTCGCACCCATGAACTCGCACCCCTCGTTTCTCTAAGCTCTGTGCAGCTTTTTGACCTGAAACTTGGGTAAAAGGATCTCTACTACAAGGGCTACAACCTACCATATTTGTTTTTCTGAAAATCTGAAGTTTTATTTTTTCAGGAATTCGCAGCCTAAGGTGTTATTGCATAAACTCGCAGCCTGTAAACTCGAGTTGAGAAACTCGCAGCCTGCAAACTCGTGCTCAAGAACTCGCAGCCTACAACTCGCGGTCAACAACTCGCAGTCTACAAACTCGCAGCCTGCAAACTCGCAGTCTGACCACGAGTTTTGACCCTGCGAGTTTACACCTCGAGTTCTTAGAAACTCGAACTCTCATCTCGAGTTCCCCAGACCTCGAGTTTAGGCTTTGAACACTCAGGAACTCGAGTTCTTGACTTAGTAAATTTTCTGATCTTATTTCTCGAACGGTCAGTTTTCTACAGCAACAGGAATGGCTTCTGAATCCAATGCGCAAGGAAACAGCAGTACTCCTCCATCTCTGAGGAAAGGGGAGTACCAAATGTGGAGAACTCGTTTCTTGAATTTCCTAGAACACAAAGAAAACTCCGACGCAATGCTGGAATCACTCCTGGAAGGACCAGCTGTACTAATGATTGACGTAGGAGGGGACTCAACTAATAATCCACCCATTCCGCCGGAAACAAGACGAAAGAGGCCTTCTGAATACACTGAAGCAGACAAGCTAAGGCTGAGAGGAGACCTCATGGCCAAAACATACCTTCTCCAAGCCATCCCAAATGAAGTGTACGTGATGATTGACAGTATGCAAACTGCAAAAGAAATGTGGGACGAGATTGAAAAATTACTCCAAGGCACGAGCATAAGCCTAAAAACCAAGAAATCTGCTATTTTGATGGCTTATGACTCGTTCAAAGCTGCTCCTGGAGAACCTCTTCACGAGACTCATGCCAGGCTTGTGAAGCTGATGAATGAAATGAGGAAAATCAAAATATTCAGAACCAACTTGGAACTGAATACTAGATTTTTGTCTAGTCTGCACCCATCTTGGAGTAAAACAGTAAAGGACTTGAGACAACGCATTGACATGGATGAAATTGATCTCTTCACATTGAATGAGCGGCTAAAGGAGTTCGTCAATGACGTTGTATGCACTGAGGAACAATCAAACCCAAATCCTCTAGCTCTACTAATGGAAGCTCAGCCCAAAAGAACGGCGAAACCTCTGCAGAAGAAGAAGAAAGTAGTGGAGGTTGAATCTGATGAAGATGAGAGTGATGAAGAAGGAACTGATCTTGAAGCTGAGCTTGCAGATCTCCAGAAGAAGATGGCCCTGTTGGCCAAGAAGTTTGCCAAGAGGAACAGCTCTTCAAATAAGCTGCGAACCTCTTCTTCCAACTACAAACAAAAGAACCAGGACCAAAGCTCAGCCAGGAAGGCTACATCAACTGCTAATGCCCCTGTGTGCTATAACTGCGGGAAGCCTGGACATATCAGCAAAGACTGTCGGCTCCCAAAGAAGAGAGATGCAAACTTCTACAAACAAAAGATTCTAATGAATAAACAAAAGCTCTTCTTAGCACAACAGGAGGAAGCAGAAGCCTCTGGCAAACATGCTGAGCTGGTCCAGTGGGCGGAAGATGATTCTGAAGAAGAAGAAGAAGAAGAAGAAGAAGAAGAAGAAGAAGAAGAAGAGGAAGAGAACTTCGCTTTGATGGCGAGGCTGGAGAATGAAGAAGAGAAAAAGGGTGATGCTGCGATCCCCGGAAGTGAATGTTCTACAAGCATTGTAAGTACCTCTAATCACTCTCACACTATACAAACTCAGTCCTTACACAATAAGGACCACCTCATTAAAGAACTGCAGGAGAGATTAGACAATAATTACAGGGTACTGAAACAGAACCTTGACCAAAAATCTTCCTTAAGCGTTCAACTTGAAAATGCCAAAGATCAAATCAAAAGGGTGTCCTCAGACTTTGAGAGCTTTGAACTTAAAATAGCTGAACTGACTAAGAAACTGCAAGACAGTGAAGTTGAGAAAAACACAGCTAAAGCTGACTGTGAATTTTTAAGAAATAAAAGAAGCAGCCTTTTAAGCAAAGTGAAGGAACTTGAGGATGTATGTGTCAGAATAGGTCAAACCGAACACACAGTTTTTCTAAATCGTATAAGCGACGTTCAGCATTACAACCCAAAAGCTGGTCTTGGACTGCCGAACCCGCGTCATTTAAAGAAAGTTGACTGCCGCCAGTTGTATGATGCAACTTACTTAACTCTAGACATTGATAAGAAAATGAAATTTGGGAGTGAAGAAGAAACCACTAAAGAAGAAGAAGAAGAGAAAAGGAGTAATCCTAAAATTGAAACCTCTCTTGACTATACTCCTCTGGTTGAGAAAGCTCTTTCTAAAGAAAAGGTAATCTACAACGAGGAGGGGTTTGACATTTTTAATGTCCCAAAAGGGGTTCCTTACTTCGAAAGTCCAATGGGTCCCACTCCCAAAACTGGAATTTTTAAGTCCGGTCAAGACAAATGCATCTCTCCTTTGGTCCAAAAATATGCAGATCTTCAGAAAACCCTTGACAATGAGAGAGAGCGTTTTGAAACTGAAAAGAAAAATTCTGAAAGCAATTGGCAGGAACTATTAAGCAAATTTGATGAATTGAGTGAAAAATATCATTCTGTCTTAAAAACTGCTCAAACCTCTTCTGATAAAACTAAATCTTCTGAAAAATCTGCCACTCATCACTCTTCTCCTATTGTCACAGGACAAGAAGTGAAAAGAAGAGGAGAAGAGAAGAAAGAGTGGGAGATGAAAAGAAAGGAAATAGCTGCTGGCAAGAAGAAAGTTTTTGAGAATAAACCTGGTCCTAGATCCAGCTCCATTTTGTACTCTAAGACTAAGACTAAACATGTCCATGTACACTTAGTTTCAAGTAGTTCAGTCTTGAGTCCCAAGCTGAAAAATTCTGTGACATCTTTTGAACATGGCTCTTTGTATAATTCTACTATTGCTTATGGTTATTCTGTTTCAGACCCCCAAAATTATGAATGTGATGTGAATGTTGTTAAATCAAAGCCTTTTAGAAAGCTCAAACCTGAAAGAGAAACCAAGAAAGGAACTTCTAAGGGAACGTTTTGTATTCCTGATATGAAATATTCTCTCAGAGTTCATTCAAGGAAACATCTTAATCGGCTTTCTAAAGAGGAGATTTTCAAAACTAAACTGAAGAAACAACCGTTCAATCACAGAGCACCTGTCTACTCTCCCCCTAAACCTAAAATGGAAAGGTGGGTCCCCAAGATAAGACCCACACAAACTGAAACAACAAGGTGGGTCCCCAAGATAAGACCCACACAAACTGAAACTGAAAGGTGGGTCCCAAAGATGAGACCTATCAGACCTGAAACTGAAAGGTGGGTCCGCAGACGAAGACCCATCCAAACTGAAACTGAATGGTGGATCCACAGACGAAGACCCATCCAACGTGAACCTGAAAGGTGGGTCCCTAAGATGAGACATCCCAGACCCACCAAAACTAAAAGAGAAACTGCTAAGTGGGCCCCAAAAATAAGACCCACTGCAAAAGCAAATCTGGCTATCGGAAAGCCCACAAGAGATAGATCTTTTGTTGAAAGAGCTGCTGACCTTGGATCACAGCTCAAAGCAAAACTTGAATGGATGTTTTTCAATGATGAGGAAGGACCCATTCCAAGATGGGTACCTGAACATGTTTAATTTTTTTTGCAGGACGGTCATGTGTGGCACTTGGATTCTGGATGCTCAACCCACATGACCGGAGTAAAGTACCTACTGAGCAACTATACCACCTGCTATGGAGGCAATGTTAGATTCGGGAACGACGCCTCATCTCCTATTCTTGGATATGGGGATGTCATCTGTGCCAGCGTCACCATCAAGGATGTTTCATTTGTCAAAGGGCTCAAACACAATCTTCGGAGCATAGGACAATTCTGTGACAGTGGGATGGAAGTGAGGTTCTTTGCCAAACAATGCTGTGTTCTAGACAACGAAGGGAACTCATTATTAACGTGTTACAGGACCTCCAACCTGTACACTATTGATCTGAAAAGCGTTCAATCCACCACTTCCATCTGTCTGATGTCCAAAGCTTCAACGGAACAAAACAACCTCTGGCACAGACGTCTTTCCCATCTTAATTTCAAGAATTTGTCCATCCTGTCATCAAAGAAACTAGTGAAGGGGCTTCCTCCGTTGAAATTGTAACACCCCTAAATTTCCCGCCCAAAACATTGATATATTTAAAAGAAATACTTTATTCATTCATCAAAGAGTTGAAGAAATACAGCGGAAGTCTAAAAGGGAAATGAGTGTTACCGCCACATTCGGTCATCTCTTAACCGAATGCACAGGCAACTCAAAGTAAAACAATAAAAACTAATGTAATAATAAGTAAATGATTGTTTTATGACTAGATTTAACTAAGGCATCTTCTAATTCGCACTCAAGCTCGAGCAATCCGTCAATCCACATAGGTATCCAACTCATCACCTGATAAAATTTAAGGGAGAAGAGAGAGACAAGAAAAATAACAAAAATTAGCTTTAGAGCTAAGTAAGTACTACCCAACCCCGTAAAATAATCAGGTTTGACTAAAAATAGATTTTTATATAATATCATATAAAAATGACGCACTCTTCCAAAATACTTTTCTCTTTGATTTTTCTAAAATTTCTTCTTTGCTAAAATCTTAAACTTCTCTTGGAAAATCTCTTAGTAATTCTTCTCTTTAAACTTCTTAAAAAAATCACTTCTTCTCTAACTTCCTAGTAATTTAGAAGGGCGGTGCTTAACCTTTCGGTAGAGCCCGGTGGACCGTGGTTACGGACGGCCACCCCGAACAAGTGCCGGTACCACAACTGCTCTGTTGGAAACGAAACGACTACCTTAAGTGTGCACACCCCCTAAAAGGGATTCCAAGCCCTCCGAGTAGTAAGTCATCCCGAGTGGTCGGAACCCAACCACCCCAATTCTAAAATTCTTGAATGATTAGGGACTACTACTATAACTTCTTCTTAAAAGGGATCATAGATCCAAATCTTACTTAAAAGGGATCATAGATCCAAATCTTACTTAAAAGGGAACATAGATCCAAACTGTACTTCTTAGTAGTAGTAGCTCTAATGACCCTCCACATTTATCCGGATGTGGAAAAACCGACATCTCGGATTACTCCCGAGATGCTATCTTCTTATGAAAATGTAAATTTTATCTTTGCTTAACAATACTTCAAAATTACTTCTTAATTTCTCTAAAAAGTCTCAAAGGTATTTAAAAATATTTAATACCCCAAAAGTTCTTGATTTATACTTCTTAACTACCATATATATAATATCTTCTCAAAATCACATACACAAAATTCACAAATCACACTTAATCACATAATGCATAATAAGCATATAATACGAGGAAACAATTTTGGATTGGCAGAGAAACTTACCTTAAGTCCTGTTGCTCCTAGTTATCCTCCTCTAATCCGGTCTCTAGATAATCACCTTTTTAATTAAATATGATAAATTAGTCACTTATTCTATTTGTAATTACTTTACCCGATTTTCTCCTTTTATTTTATTATTCGAATTTATTTGATTACTCACTTTCTATTAATAAAATTTCCTTATTAATTTCATCCATTAATTTTCAATATTTGAAATAAAATATCCGAATATAATTAACTACAACATCTAAATTTTTATTCAATAATCACTATTAATTTACTCTACTCACAAATTATTATCTAATTACTTTATTTACATAACCGAATATATTTATTTTCCTTATTTTATTCAAACATTATTTTTAGTCCAGAATATTATTTTTCAACCTCACTGATTCATTTATTTCACCATTAATACTAATATTTCCTTATTTAATTACTTAACTAGTTTTATATGGTCTAATTTAAATAAATAGACTAAGAATCGACTTTATAAATTAAAAACCGTCCATAAATATATTTTGGGTCTATATTCGACCTAGGTTGTCCAGATATCTATTTTATAATTATTTTCCATAATTATTCCTTTAATTTCATATATCTATTAACCGGTTCAATTACAATTAAATATACCAAATCTTAATATTTATTAATTATAAATGGTCCATAAGGTCCTAGTTAGTCATATATTTATCCTAGTTTACTCCAATATTTATTTCATAATCATTTTCGTTATTTAGTTAATTTTTTACTAAATGTGTATAAATTGGCCCAATTACCATTAAATCCATTAAAACTATCTAAAAATATTATTTTCCAATTCTGGTTGGTCCGAATATGTATATTTATACTAGGTATTTAATTTATATTTTTCCAGATTTTATTTATTTCATTTACTATTTTATTTTTATTTTTTATTGCAACTGGGCCGAACTGGCCCAAATTAAATTATTTTGGCCCAAACAAATCAGGCCCAAGACAGACCCCAGCCTTGGCTGGGTCGTCTTCTCCGCCAAGTTGCCGGAAAAACGGGAATTTAAGGGGGGGGAGGTGTTACCTCGTCGGACGAGCGAAACGGCCGGCTATTGGCTCCGTTTGGGACGGCGAATGACGGTGGTGGGTTGGCGGCAGCGGCAGCTCCTCCCTCTTCTCCGTTTTCCGTCAAAAAGTTTTTCTCCGGCGAAACTCCGGCGAGGCTTTTCTCCCTCGTTTCACGACCGTTTTCGACGATTCTTTTTCCGTTGGATTCGTATCACGCAGGGGAAGGTTTGAGAAGTATTTTCAAGGCTTGGTTCTGGCTAAAACGCTGGGTCGCAATTTATATATATATATATATATATATATATATATATATACGTATATGTGTATATATGTATCGGGTTTTGGGATGAAGAAAACGCAGGTTCTGACCTATTATTTATAGGGAAAGATGAGGGTTTTAGACTGAGATGTTAGAGTTAGAGTTGAACTCATTTGGCTTCTTCGTAGTTATCTCCGGTTGGTAGTTTATCTCCCGTAGGAGTATAAGTCTATAATATTACGTACGTATGTATATTTTTATATTGTTAGCATATGGAGTATTTTAATTATGTTTAGCTATATACTAAGTTACGTAGTTACGTAGTTAGAGTCATAATAGGAGTATAGTATATATATATATATATATATATATATATATATATATATATATATATATATATATATATATATATATACTTAGTTTACGTAGGTTTA
This sequence comes from Cuscuta europaea, assembly GCA_945859875.1. NCBI lineage: Eukaryota > Viridiplantae > Streptophyta > Magnoliopsida > Solanales > Convolvulaceae > Cuscuta > Cuscuta europaea. Next base: position 2,508,822 of record CAMAPE010000033.1, read on the forward strand.
GTCTTTCCTTTTCCTTTTTGTTGTGTACTTCGTAGGTTTAGTAGTTTAGTTAGGAGTATATCTTAGTATTATACGTAGGTAGTTTAGAAGTAGGTTTCTATTATATATTATTTATTATATTCTTGTATTTGTGTATTGTTATACTTAACTTAAAATAGATATATATAAAAGTTAATTTTATATTAAAACGTTACTTCTATTATCGGACCATTTTTATCAGACTAAAAATGTCGCAAATGTAAATTTTCTGTCTGGTTCACTTGTTTACTAAAATGCTGTTCTTATTACTGAAATATTTTTATCTGACTAAAACATTATAAATTTTGAAAATTTTATCTGATTAAAATGTCACATCTGTTGAATTTTTGTCTGACTCAATTATTTATAAAAATGTTATTTTCGTAATATTTTATCTGACTAATAAAAATTATTTTTATTTTTATTTAAATTTTTGGAGTGTCACATTCTACCCTCCTTAAAAGATGTTTCGTCCCGAAACATAAACTAAAATAACCAAATTCTTAAGTATTACATTCTACCCTCCTTAAAGAGATGTTACGCGCTCGTAACTAAAACTATTACTTTAATATAATTACCTAGGGTAGCATTTGCGCATATCATCCTCCGTCTCCAAGTGGCGCTCTCAGCCAAGTGGTTAGACCGCAACACTTTCACCATTTTGACCACTTAACTTCTTTTCTCACAAGTCCCTTAAATACTAAGGCATTCAAAAAGTCCCTACACTATTTGAACCGCAAAGTTCTTCACTAGGTCCATACTAAGCTCTAACACATATAGACATTCAAAGATGTCATCAAAATTCATATATTTCACACGAGCAAGCAACTACATAAATTTCACTACTCAATCATATAACTTGAAAATCTCACATTATATCCTCACCGCGTTCCTAACAGGTCTTTTTCCTAGTATGTTAATTCTCCTAATTTTACAAAAACATTTTGAAAATCCCCGCATCGAAACTATAGTTTTCGTCAAAGATTTCGAACAATGAAGTTTCAGCACAAGGAGAAATTCCCAGTTAGTTGGACGAGCGCAAGGCTCAATTATGCACCAACCAGCTTAGACTGTTATCGTCTTTGTGACAGAATTTCTCCCTACGACCTATTACCTCGTGTTCTAGTCCCTTCGGAAAACTTAAGGCTCTGATACCAATTTGTAACACCCCTAAATTTCCCGCCCAAAACATTGATATATTTAAAAGAAATACTTTATTCATTCATCAAAGAGTTGAAGAAATACAGCGGAAGTCTAAAAGGGAAATGAGTGTTACCGGCACATTCGGTCATCTCTTAACCGAATGCACAGGCAACTCAAAGTAAAACAATAAAAACTAATGTAATAATAAGTAAATGATTATTTTATGACTAGATTTAACTAAGGCATCTTCTAATTCGCACTCAAGCTCGAGCAATCCGTCAATCCACATAGGTATCCAACTCATCACCTGATAAAATTTAAGGGAGAAGAGAGAGACAAGAAAAATAACAAAAATTAGCTTTAGAGCTAAGTAAGTACTACCCAACCCCGTAAAATAATCAGGTTTGACTAAAAATAGATTTTTATATAATATCATATAAAAATGACGCACTCTTCCAAAATACTTTTCTCTTTGATTTTTCTAAAATTTCTTCTTTGCTAAAATCTTAAACTTCTCTTGGAAAATCTCTTAGTAATTCTTCTCTTTAAACTTCTTAAAAAAATCACTTCTTCTCTAACTTCCTAGTAATTTAGAAGGGCGGTGCTTAACCTTTCGGTAGAGCCCGGTGGACCGTGGTTACGGACGGCCACCCCGAACAAGTGCCGGTACCACAACTGCTCTGTTGGAAACGAAACGACTACCTTAAGTGTGCACACCCCCTAAAAGGGATTCCAAGCCCTCTGAGTAGTAAGTCATCCCGAGTGGTCGGAACCCAACCACCCCAATTCTAAAATTCTTGAATGATTAGGGACTACTACTATAACTTCTTCTTAAAAGGGATCATAGATCCAAATCTTACTTAAAAGGGATCATAGATCCAAATCTTACTTAAAAGGGAACATAGATCCAAACTGTACTTCTTAGTAGTAGTAGCTCTAATGACCCTCCACATTTATCCGGATGTGGAAAAACCGACATCTCGGATTACTCCCGAGATGCTATCTTCTTATGAAAATGTAAATTTTATCTTTGCTTAACAATACTTCAAAATTACTTCTTAATTTCTCTAAAAAGTCTCAAAGGTATTTAAAAATATTTAATACCCCAAAAGTTCTTGATTTATACTTCTTAACTACCATATATATAATATCTTCTCAAAATCACATACACAAAATTCACAAATCACACTTAATCACATAATGCATAATAAGCATATAATACGAGGAAACAATTTTGGATTGGCAGAGAAACTTACCTTAAGTCCTGTTGCTCCTAGTTATCCTCCTCTAATCCGGTCTCTAGATAATCACCTTTTTAATTAAATATGATAAATTAGTCACTTATTCTATTTGTAATTACTTTACCCGATTTTCTCCTTTTATTTTATTATTCGAATTTATTTGATTACTCACTTTCTATTAATAAAATTTCCTTATTAATTTCATCCATTAATTTTCAATATTTGAAATAAAATATCCGAATATAATTAACTACAACATCTAAATTTTTATTCAATAATCACTATTAATTTACTCTACTCACAAATTATTATCTAATTACTTTATTTACATAACCGAATATATTTATTTTCCTTATTTTATTCAAACATTATTTTTAGTCCAGAATATTATTTTTCAACCTCACTGATTCATTTATTTCACCATTAATACTAATATTTCCTTATTTAATTACTTAACTAGTTTTATATGGTCTAATTTAAATAAATAGACTAAGAATCGACTTTATAAATTAAAAACCGTCCATAAATATATTTTGGGTCTATATTCGACCTAGGTTGTCCAGATATCTATTTTATAATTATTTTCCATAATTATTCCTTTAATTTCATATATCTATTAACCGGTTCAATTACAATTAAATATACCAAATCTTAATATTTATTAATTATAAATGGTCCATAAGGTCCTAGTTAGTCATATATTTATCCTAGTTTACTCCAATATTTATTTCATAATCATTTTCGTTATTTAGTTAATTGTTTACTAAATGTGTATAAATTGGCCCAATTACCATTAAATCCATTAAAACTATCTAAAAATATTATTTTCCAATTCTGGTTGGTCCGAATATGTATATTTATACTAGGTATTTAATTTATATTTTTCCAGATTTTATTTATTTCATTTACTATTTTATTTTTATTTTTTATTGCAACTGGGCCGAACTGGCCCAAATTAAATTATTTTGGCCGAAACAAATCAGGCCCAAGACAGACCCCAGCCTTGGCTGGGTCGTCTTCTCCGCCAAGTTGCCGGAAAAACGGGAATTTAAGGGGGGGGAGGTGTTACCTCGTCGGACGAGCGAAACGGCCGGCTATTGGCTCCGTTTGGGACGGCGAATGACGGTGGTGGGTTGGCGGCAGCGGCAGCTCCTCCCTCTTCTCCGTTTTCCGTCAAAAAGTTTTTCTCCGGCGAAACTCCGGCGAGGCTTTTCTCCCTCGTTTCACGACCGTTTTCGACGATTCTTTTTCCGTTGGATTCGTATCACGCAGGGGAAGGTTTGAGAAGTATTTTCAAGGCTTGGTTCTGGCTAAAACGCTGGGTCGCAATTTATATATATATATATATATATATATATATATATATATATATATATATATATATATATATATATATACGTATATGTGTATATATGTATCGGGTTTTGGGATGAAGAAAACGCAGGTTCTGACCTATTATTTATAGGGAAAGATGAGGGTTTTAGACTGAGATGTTAGAGTTAGAGTTGAACTCATTTGGCTTCTTCGTAGTTATCTCCGGTTGGTAGTTTATCTCCCGTAGGAGTATAAGTCTATAATATTACGTACGTATGTATATTTTTATATTGTTAGCATATGGAGTATTTTAATTATGTTTAGCTATATACTAAGTTACGTAGTTAGAGTCATAATAGGAGTATAGTATATATATATATATATATATATACTTAGTTTACGTAGGTTTAGTCTTTCCTTTTCCTTTTTGTTGTGTACTTCGTAGGTTTAGTAGTTTAGTTAGGAGTATATCTTAGTATTATACGTAGGTAGTTTAGAAGTAGGTTTCTATTATATATTATTTATTATATTCTTGTATTTGTGTATTGTTATACTTAACTTAAAATAGATATATATAAAAGTTAATTTTATATTAAAACGTTACTTCTATTATCGGACCATTTTTATCAGACTAAAAATGTCGCAAATGTAAATTTTCTGTCTGGTTCACTTGTTTACTAAAATGCTGTTCTTATTACTGAAATATTTTTATCTGACTAAAACATTATAAATTTTGAAAATTTTATCTGATTAAAATGTCACATCTGTTGAATTTTTGTCTGACTCAATTATTTATAAAAATGTTATTTTCGTAATATTTTATCTGACTAATAAAAATTATTTTTATTTTTATTTAAATTTTTGGAGTGTCACATTCTACCCTCCTTAAAAGATGTTTCGTCCCGAAACATAAACTAAAATAACCAAATTCTTAAGTATTACATTCTACCCTCCTTAAAGAGATGTTACGCGCTCGTAACTAAAACTATTACTTTAATATAATTACCTAGGGTAGCATTTGCGCATATCATCCTCCGTCTCCAAGTGGCGCTCTCAGCCAAGTGGTTAGACCGCAACACTTTCACCATTTTGACCACTTAACTTCTTTTCTCACAAGTCCCTTAAATACTAAGGCATTCAAAAAGTCCCTACACTATTTGAACCGCAAAGTTCTTCACTAGTTCCATACTAAGCTCTAACACATATAGACATTCAAAGATGTCATCAAAATTCATATATTTCACACGAGCAAGCAACTACATAAATTTCACTACTCAATCATATAACTTGAAAATCTCACATTATATCCTCACCGCGTTCCTAACAGGTCTTTTTCCTAGTATGTTAATTCTCCTAATTTTACAAAAACATTTTGAAAATCCCCGCATCGAAACTATAGTTTTCGTCAAAGATTTCGAACAATGAAGTTTCAGCACAAGGAGAAATTCCCAGTTAGTTGGACGAGCGCAAGGCTCAATTATGCACCAACCAGCTTAGACTGTTATCGTCTTTGTGACAGAATTTCTCCCTACGACCTATTACCTCGTGTTCTAGTCCCTTCGGAAAACTTAAGGCTCTGATACCAATTTGTAACACCCCTAAATTTCCCGCCCAAAACATTGATATATTTAAAAGAAATACTTTATTCATTCATCAAAGAGTTGAAGAAATACAGCGGAAGTCTAAAAGGGAAATGAGTGTTACCGGCACATTCGGTCATCTCTTAACCGAATGCACAGGCAACTCAAAGTAAAACAATAAAAACTAATGTAATAATAAGTAAATGATTATTTTATGACTAGATTTAACTAAGGCATCTTCTAATTCGCACTCAAGCTCGAGCAATCCGTCAATCCACATAGGTATCCAACTCATCACCTGATAAAATTTAAGGGAGAAGAGAGAGACAAGAAAAATAACAAAAATTAGCTTTAGAGCTAAGTAAGTACTACCCAACCCCGTAAAATAATCAGGTTTGACTAAAAATAGATTTTTATATAATATCATATAAAAATGACGCACTCTTCCAAAATACTTTTCTCTTTGATTTTTCTAAAATTTCTTCTTTGCTAAAATCTTAAACTTCTCTTGGAAAATCTCTTAGTAATTCTTCTCTTTAAACTTCTTAAAAAAATCACTTCTTCTCTAACTTCCTAGTAATTTAGAAGGGCGGTGCTTAACCTTTCGGTAGAGCCCGGTGGACCGTGGTTACGGACGGCCACCCCGAACAAGTGCCGGTACCACAACTGCTCTGTTGGAAACGAAACGACTACCTTAAGTGTGCACACCCCCTAAAAGGGATTCCAAGCCCTCCGAGTAGTAAGTCATCCCGAGTGGTCGGAACCCAACCACCCCAATTCTAAAATTCTTGAATGATTAGGGACTACTACTATAACTTCTTCTTAAAAGGGATCATAGATCCAAATCTTACTTAAAAGGGATCATAGATCCAAATCTTACTTAAAAGGGAACATAGATCCAAACTGTACTTCTTAGTAGTAGTAGCTCTAATGACCCTCCACATTTATCCGGATGTGGAAAAACCGACATCTCGGATTACTCCCGAGATGCTATCTTCTTATGAAAATGTAAATTTTATCTTTGCTTAACAATACTTCAAAATTACTTCTTAATTTCTCTAAAAAGTCTCAAAGGTATTTAAAAATATTTAATACCCCAAAAGTTCTTGATTTATACTTCTTAACTACCATATATATAATATCTTCTCAAAATCACATACACAAAATTCACAAATCACACTTAATCACATAATGCATAATAAGCATATAATACGAGGAAACAATTTTGGATTGGCAGAGAAACTTACCTTAAGTCCTGTTGCTCCTAGTTATCCTCCTCTAATCCGGTCTCTAGATAATCACCTTTTTAATTAAATATGATAAATTAGTCACTTATTCTATTTGTAATTACTTTACCCGATTTTCTCCTTTTATTTTATTATTCGAATTTATTTGATTACTCACTTTCTATTAATAAAATTTCCTTATTAATTTCATCCATTAATTTTCAATATTTGAAATAAAATATCCGAATATAATTAACTACAACATCTAAATTTTTATTCAATAATCACTATTAATTTACTCTACTCACAAATTATTATCTAATTACTTTATTTACATAACCGAATATATTTATTTTCCTTATTTTATTCAAACATTATTTTTAGTCCAGAATATTATTTTTCAACCTCACTGATTCATTTATTTCACCATTAATACTAATATTTCCTTATTTAATTACTTAACTAGTTTTATATGGTCTAATTTAAATAAATAGACTAAGAATCGACTTTATAAATTAAAAACCGTCCATAAATATATTTTGGGTCTATATTCGACCTAGGTTGTCCAGATATCTATTTTATAATTATTTTCCATAATTATTCCTTTAATTTCATATATCTATTAACCGGTTCAATTACAATTAAATATACCAAATCTTAATATTTATTAATTATAAATGGTCCATAAGGTCCTAGTTAGTCATATATTTATCCTAGTTTACTCCAATATTTATTTCATAATCATTTTCGTTATTTAGTTAATTTTTTACTAAATGTGTATAAATTGGCCCAATTACCATTAAATCCATTAAAACTATCTAAAAATATTATTTTCCAATTCTGGTTGGTCCGAATATGTATATTTATACTAGGTATTTAATTTATATTTTTCCAGATTTTATTTATTTCATTTACTATTTTATTTTTAATTTTTATTGCAACTGGGCCGAACTGGCCCAAATTAAATTATTTTGGCCCAAACAAATCAGGCCCAAGACAGACCCCAGCCTTGGCTGGGTCGTCTTCTCCGCCAAGTTGCCGGAAAAACGGGAATTTAAGGGGGGGGAGGTGTTACCTCGTCGGACGAGCGAAACGGCCGGCTATTGGCTCCGTTTGGGACGGCGAATGACGGTGGTGGGTTGGCGGCAGCGGCAGCTCCTCCCTCTTCTCCGTTTTCCGTCAAAAAGTTTTTCTCCGGCGAAACTCCGGCGAGGCTTTTCTCCCTCGTTTCACGACCGTTTTCGACGATTCTTTTTCCGTTGGATTCGTATCACGCAGGGGAAGGTTTGAGAAGTATTTTCAAGGCTTGGTTCTGGCTAAAACGCTGGGTCGCAATTTATATATATATATATATATATATATATATATATATATATATATATATATATATATATATACGTATATGTGTATATATGTATCGGGTTTTGGGATGAAGAAAACGCAGGTTCTGACCTATTATTTATAGGGAAAGATGAGGGTTTTAGGCTGAGATGTTAGAGTTAGAGTTGAACTCATTTGGCTTCTTCGTAGTTATCTCCGGTTGGTAGTTTATCTCCCGTAGGAGTATAAGTCTATAATATTACGTACGTATGTATATTTTTATATTGTTAGCATATGGAGTATTTTAATTATGTTTAGCTATATACTAAGTTACGTAGTTACGTAGTTAGAGTCATAATAGGAGTATAGTATATATATATATATATACTTAGTTTACGTAGGTTTAGTCTTTCCTTTTCCTTTTTGTTGTGTACTTCGTAGGTTTAGTAGTTTAGTTAGGAGTATATCTTAGTATTATACGTAGGTAGTTTAGAAGTAGGTTTCTATTATATATTATTTATTATATTCTTGTATTTGTGTATTGTTATACTTAACTTAAAATAGATATATATAAAAGTTAATTTTATATTAAAACGTTACTTCTATTATCGGGCCATTTTTATCAGACTAAAAATGTCGTAAATGTAAATTTTCTGTCTGGTTCACTTGTTTACTAAAATGCTGTTCTTATTACTGAAATATTTTTATCTGACTAAAACATTATAAATTTTGAAAATTTTATCTGATTAAAATGTCACATCTGTTGAATTTTTGTCTGACTCAATTATTTATAAAAATGTTATTTTCGTAATATTTTATCTGACTAATAAAAATTATTTTTATTTTTATTTAAATTTTTGGAGTGTCACAGAAATCTTCCACAGAAAATCATTGTAGTGCCTGCAAAATGGGCAAAATGACGAGAAGCTCCCACAAGTCGAAGCCTGTCCCATCATCTACTTCACCGCTGCAACTGATACACATGGATCTGTGTGGACCTATGAGAGTCCAAAGCATCAACGGCCGCAAATTTACACTGGTGATCGTTGATGACTTCTCTCGGTACACATGGACAAAATTTATTCGTAAAAAGGACGAGGCAGCAGAAATCATTATGACCTTTGTCAGAACAGTCCAGAAACTGCTGCAGCAAAGTGTTCGAATCATCAGAACTGACAACGGTACCGAGTTCAAGAACCAAATTCTCACTGGATTCTATGAATCTCTCGGTATCACACAGCAATTCGCAGCAGCCAAAACCCCCCAACAGAATGGAGTGGTTGAAAGAAAGAACAGGACGCTTGTCGAAGCGGCACGCACCATGCTCATCCAGTCAAAATTGCCACACTTTATGTGGGCAGAGGCCATTAATACGGCATGCTACACCCAAAACAGAACATCTATACACAAACGCTTCGACAAGACCCCATATGAAATCCTTTTCAACCGAACTCCGGATATCTCATTCTTTAAGATATTTGGCTGCAAGTGCTTCGTACTAAATGACAGAACTGATAGAGGTAAGCTAGACGCAAAAGCCCAAGAAGGGGTGTTCATTGGCTACTCCCAGCAGTCCAAAGCTTACCGAGTCTATCTTAGAGACAAACGAACGGTCATTGAGAGTGTTAATGTGACATTCTATGAGATGGCTGACTTCGCAACGGAACACTTACAAGCTGACCCGTCACTTACTGCACCAGTGGACTCTGACACAGTTGAACAAAACCCTGTACCTGAAGGTGTGATTCTCAATTCTCTCTTTCATAACTTCTACGAGAATTCACAACCTTCATCTTCTCCATGCATACCAGCTTCATCGTCAAACATTCCACAGCAACCAACTCCTTTCACTGAGATTCCACTCCTTCTCGGACCTGATAATGAACCATCTACTCCGTCAACTCCTCAAACTAATCACGGAGGAGTGGATGATCACGGGTTTGCTACCACATCAGAGTCATCTCCACCGCACGCCTCAGCTGCTCAAAAGTCACCAATCCCCTACCAGGACTCGGATCAACCGATCATTACTCCTAATCCTCTGGCACATGAGAGGAAATGGACAAGAGCTCATCCCACTGAACAAATAATCGGTGATCCGGGTCAAGGTGTGCGTACGAGATCGGCTACTATGAATGAATGTCACTATGCATGCTTTCTAAGCCAGAATGAACCATCCAAAGTCTCAGATGCACTCGCTGATCCAGATTGGGTGATTGCTATGCAAGATGAGCTCAATCAGTTTGACAGACTAGAAGTGTGGACACTCGTGCCTAAACCCCCTCAGAAAACCATAATTGGCACCAAATGGGTGTTCAAGAACAAGAAGGGCGAAGAAGGCATAGTGATACGCAACAAGGCACGGCTGGTCGCTAAAGGATACAATCAGCAAGAGGGCATAGACTATGATGAAACATTTGCACCCGTAGCAAGAATTGAAGCAATACGCCTCTTTCTTGCGTACGCAGCCCACAAGAACTTTACCGTCTTTCAAATGGACGTCAAGACTGCCTTTCTGAATGGAGTCTTGGAAGAAGAAGTCTATGTCGCTCAGCCCGAAGGATTTGTAGATCCCAGATATCCCAACCATGTGTACAAGCTGAAGAAAGCTCTGTATGGGCTGAAACAGGCACCAAGAGCTTGGTACGATGCCTTAACTGAATTTCTGGTTGACTCAGGTTTCTCAAAAGGGAAGATTGATACTACACTTTTCATCAAGCGACAGAAGTCTGACATCATCCTGATTCAGATCTATGTCAATGATATCATCTTCGCCTCCTCAAATCCACGTCTGTGCAAACATTTTGAGAAACTAATGAAAACTAAGTTTGAAATGAGCATGATGGGAGAGCTGAACTTCTTCCTAGGCCTGCAAGTAAGACAACTCTCTGACGGCATTTTCATCAATCAGTCCAAGTATATTCTGGAAATGCTTAAGAGATTCAACATCGATAGCAAATCTTCCATGCCGACCCCTATGTCCCCCACCAACAAACTGGACTCAGACCCTTCTGGGAAATCAGTCGATGCCACAAACTATAGGGCAATCATTGGATCTTTGCTGTATCTCACGTCTAGCAGGCCTAATATCGTCTTCTCTACATGCTTATGTGCACGCTTTCAGGCGAATCCAAAGGAGTCCCATCTGACGGCTGTTCGAAGAATACTGAGATACCTCAAAGGCACAGTGAATCTAGGCCTTTGGTATCCCAAACACTCAGGTTTTGACCTCGTCGGATACTCTGACGCAGATTTTGCTGGTTGCCGGATGGACCGCAAAAGTACCTCGGGAGCTGTCCAGTTCTTGGGCGATAAGTTAGTCTGCTGGTCTTCCAAGAAACAGAACTGTGTGTCAACATCTACGGCCGAGGCAGAATACGTCGCGGCTGCTAGCTGTTGTTCACAAATATTATGGATGAAGACCCAGCTAAAAGACTACGGTTACACTTTCTGCCATATCCCGATCTACAGCGACTCACAGAGTGCCATTGCCATCACCAGCAACCCGGTTCATCACTCCCGCACCAAACACATCGACCTGAGATATCATTTCATCAAAGATCACGTGGAAAAAGGGGATATTGACATGTACTTTGTAAGGTCCGAGCTTCAACTGGCTGATTTGTTTACTAAGGCACTGGATGAAAAGAGATTCCTGTTCCTGGTTTCCAAATTAGGCATGTTGAACCTCGAGCCCTTGTAATTCTGTTTCCACTGGTCTGTACAATGGGCTGTGTGTGTGTGGGACTTGTAAATTGTGTGTGTGTGTGTTGCATTTTGTGTTCTGTGTGCGTTGCATGTGTCCAGGGGGAGGAACCCGAGAAAAATACAAAAATAGTGTGCGTGCGTTTGCATTCATCGAGGGGGAGAAAAAGGACAAAAAGATAAAAAAAAAATAGTGTGCGTGAGGTACATCGAGTGTGTGTGCATTGCATTCATCAAGGGGGAGAAATTTTGAAAAATCTCAAAAATTGTGCGTGTGTTGCTTTCAGCCAGGGGGAGTACCGTAATTGGTCTGAAAAGTGTTCTTAATCTCTTAAGGCTCAATGGGCCCAGCTACCCGTTCTGGCCCAAAATTTTTTCCCGGCCCGTTCCAAATCAACTCGCATATATAAACTGAATACGGTCTCCTTCTTCCTCATTCTTTCGCATCTTCAGTTCTCGCAACACCAGAGCTCGGCTTTCAATACCTCTTCGCCTTCTTCCCGGTTTTCACTTTTTCTCACCGTTCTCCCCCAACTATTCACCGAGGTAGCACCCTGTTCTCCCTCTCCCCACTTCACCTCTGTTCTTCGCTTGATACTTCGGACAGTCCCTTAACAACAAACACCAACCAAAATACGCCACCTTGAACGGCCCCAAAACCGCATTTTTTTTCAAAATAACATTTTTAAAGGGTTTATTGTTGAATATGTATTGATTTTATATCTTTTCAGGTGTTAGTCGTCTTCTTCGTGCGAACACGAGTTCTGGAACTCGAGTTCATAGCCTGACGTTTCGAATTCGAGCAGACTGCGAGTTTGTAAACTCGCACTCTGGGGTCGAGTTTGTAAACTCGCACTCTGGGCTCGAGTTTATAAACTCGCACTCTGGGCTCGAGTTTGTAAACTCGCACTCTGGGCTCGAGTTTGTAAACTCGCACTCTGGGCTCGAGTTTGTAAACTTGCACTCTGGGCTCGAGTTTGTAAACTCGCACCCATGGCTCGAGTTTGTGAACTCGCACCCATGGCTCGAGTTTGTGAACTCGCACCCTTGGCTCGAGTTTGTAAACTCGCACCCATGGCTCGAGTTTGTAAACTCGCACCCATGGCTCGAGTTTGCAAACTCGCACTCATGGGCTCGAGTTTGCAAACTCGTGCTCATGGGCTCGAGTTTGTAAACTTGGTGCCAGAACTCGTTTCCTCATCTCTGAAATCCTCCACACCTAAGGGAAATTCATTTTTTTGCTAACGTGTGCTATTCTTTCAGCTCACTATGTCAGGCACTCAACAAGATACCCCCCAGGAAGATGCACTCTACACACATCTGTTCCCTAAATACAAGTGGGTTCGGCTACAAGACAACAACTTTCAACTCGACCTAGCAGTCTTCAAGTGCCCTGACCCAGTCATTCCTATCATCCTGAAGGGGCACTACATCTGGCCGGCACTCACCAAAGCCATAACTGTCCCCGAAATCTACCTGCAACAACTATGGGGGACCATGCACATGCCCTCCAAGAAGGACGCTACTGGCATCACTGCCACGCTCCACAACAGACGGCTAGCACTAACAGCGTCCACTTTAAGAACAATACTGGAGCTGCCTGTCCACGAGACCTATGAACCATTACCCTCCAAGGCAGAATTGATGCAAGGACTGGCACAATTAGGATATGATGCACCGCTGCCGTTTCTGTCACATTTCAAGCTGATGAACTTGCCATACCCATGGAAGACTCTGTTTGGCCTCGTCAACAAATGTCTATCTCCAAAGCACGCTGGCCATGACAAGTGCAACCTGCAGATCTTCCAAATCTTCCATGGGATCATCTTCGCCAAGAATTATGATATGGCGCAGCTCTTCTGGATTGAGCTGGTCACTCAAGTCCAGGACAAAGAGGACGGAAAAACGGGCATGACGATTCCCTACGCCAGATGGTTGGCACTCATCATTGCTGATTACATGGCTGCCCACCCAGGAATTCCTCCGCGCAAAGATGAAGACCAGTTCATTGCTCCCAAGCTCCAGTACTTCAAGCGCTTCAAGCACGACGCTGTGGGGATGACCATACCAGATTATCTGCTGGACCTGGGCAATCCACGACACTCCGCAGTTGTCCAATATAGGGAGAGTCTACCGAAAGATGGCCCCATGGTTCAGTCAAACCCAGCTGGACCTGCCCCGGGGCCTAAGCCGAGAGCTAGTAAGGGTCCAAAGAGAGCCAGTAAGCCACAGAAACCAGTGGCGCGTGTGCCCCATGAAGGGAAGTCTGACGATTCTCTCGAGAGGAATCAGACGGCTGAGGGCGCACGTACAAACGCTGTGGAACCTGCCGATGAATCGTTCAGCCCGGCCCACAAAAAGGCTGACGATGAGGCATCCAATAGCGTGGCCAAAGACGATGAGGATGCTGACAGCGATGATGACAACGACGATAGTGACGGCGTGGAGCACACTTTTGCTCTGATCCGAAAGGGGAAGCTGTCAATTGATTCTCCTCCAAAGAAAGTCACCCCTGAGGATGCAGCTCCTTTTATAGCTGCCCGTCCCAAGACATTAGTCCTCAAACCCGTGAAGGAGACAACCACAGCTAAGACTGCTGCTCCCCGGTCACCTAAGACAAAGACAAAGAAGCAGCGTCCTGTCAGAAAGAGTTTGGTTGCTGAAGAGGACCTACACATCTTCGACGACTGTCTTCCCTTCATTACTATAAGCCGGGCCGAATCCTTAAGTACAGGGGCCAACCTTGTTGGTCCCCGAGTAGAAGCCGCAGCATCGGGCTCAACTGCGCGTGCACCACCCTCTCCCAGCCACTCGTTAGCCTCCCAAAAGGCTAACGTTTCAACATCACGGGACTCACCCACCTCACTGGTTCCCTCCGAACCAGTTGAGCGCTCTAGTGGCCCGCCGCCCGAGGCCACAACCCCCTCTTTCTCCACATCGAGTCTAGGTGTCACATTTCCCACTTTTTCCAATTTTTCTAGGACACCTACACCGTTCACAGCACATACAGGTGCACACACCCTGGATACAACGACCGGAGTGAAAACAAGGATGGTCGGAAGCCCTGCTGTGCCAAAGATGAATTCATCTTTGCACGCAGGCCACACATCAGCTCTCTTCACTGATGCTGTGACAACAGTTACAACCCCCGTAACTGGACACCTTACACCCGAAGATGTTACCGTTCTCATGAACCGCTACATGGAGTCCACCATCAAACCATGGGTGCAACAAGCATTCACCGCTTGGGCACAGGACTCCAAAACAACCCCAGCGGTTCATAGTGAATAGAGCCACCCCAAACCTCACTCTTCACCCTCTCAATCCATTCCACAACCCACTCCTGTCATCTCTCTCACATCCACCAAACCATTTAGCCCTTCACTCTCTCGGGGAACCCACGATACGGAACTGGTATCGCCCTCTGCCTCGACCAATCCCTTCCACCTATCCCGCCTTGAGCTTGCCGATCTCCTGTTTCTTCGGTTGCTGGAGGTCGACACTTGCCACCTTTCACCCTTCGAGCGCGACCTTCTCCAAGTTTTCTTCAAACACGACCGCCCTCAGTACGACACTTGCCGTGATAGTCCCCGAGGTCTCAAACGTTCCCATGAGGATCCCGATGATTCGGAACCTCATGAGGGGGAGAACAAGAGGCCTCGGACACTTGAGCAAGCAGCCTCTACCAGCCATGAACCCCAGCCAAACACCTCATCAAACCAGCCCACCAACCAACCACCACCTTCCTCGAGCCACAACCAAGCCCAACTCTCTAGCCTGGTCGAGCTAGACGAAACATCCCGAGGCTTATCTCCTGGAGATACTGTCCGAGGAGGGGATGGAAGTCCTGTAGTGGTTACCTCTGGTACATCACAAAGCTCAGGCCATCGATCAGAACACAGTTCGAAATCGATGACAACATCCCGAGGCGTGTCTCCAAAGGATACCGTCCGAGGAGGGGATGGAAGTCCTGACAATGCTATCTCTGATTCATCTGTCAAGTCAGGCCATCACCCAGAACTCAGTTCTAACCTGATGACAACGGGCAATCCTAGTGAACCCGGTTGTGACTCACGAGAAAAATCACCACAGCTGAGAGTCCCTTACATTCCCCAAGGCAAAGATATTCACGATGCACTCGAGGATGTTGTGGTACATGACGTTTGGCCGAGAAAGTGGACAGAGTGGGATGATCTTAGATGCGAAGCCGAGACAGAGGATATGCAGCGAAATTGGTGGCTGAGAGAGTTACTGGCCAAATGCGCAGAAGACATCATACGCCTTGATGAAGACGAACTCAAAGAAGGGGAGGACTACAAAAAGATACCCAGGGAGCTAGAATCCGTCACCAGACAAACGGCAAGCAAGTTGCCCCCAAAAGAAAAGCTCTGGGAAAACATCAGAATAAATGCCCCCTTCCAAGAGGAAATCAGAAAGAGAATTTGGAGAACCGCAGACAAGCTCAAACAGCTAGATGAACTAAAGATCCGTGGTTTGACTCACCTCAAAGGAAAAATGGCTGGCGGACATCTTCACATGCTGATGCACAGATCATCTGGAAAACAACGTCAAGTACTGGAAAGAGATATGAAGTCCAGCATCCATCCCATTGACGCTATCCTTGATATACACAGAGAAGATCATCACACCATCCCGTTCTACAGCTTCAAAGTTCGACGGACAGACTCCAGCATATTCATCTGCCAGGAAAACGACTTTATAATGATGAAAATGGAGGATATCTACCAAATGTTCATGGTAAGTAGGTATCTCCCACTGAGTCGAAACAGGACACACGAAGAAGGCTATGAGGCGATCAAACGGTTTATGCTGAGACAGATCAGATTCTATGCTGCCCATGATCTACAGATGGCCCTGGAAAACAATGTCCGAAAAGCAAATCTGGTAAAGCCAACTCTGAACGGTCCAGAGCTCAAAAAGTACAGACCATATCACATCTTCAAGGACCCAGTCTCCATCATATATCTCAATCACGAGGAACAGAAAAGACTCATGTGGGTAGAAGACATTCACAAATACTGTGATGGGACTCTAAAGATCATTCAGACCAAGCTACAAGAGATCAAAGAAAATATAGATCCAAGACTTGCGGACGCCAGCGAGGAAGAGCTCCATGTATACGAGAAGGTGTGGGCCATACTAAAGCCCATCAACGAGCAACTTGAAAAGAGAAGAATGCTGAGACAGTATGAGCATGCGCTAAATTTCAGAAAGCATTACTTCAGATCTCAAAAATAAATGCAAGACGGCACTTGATCACAAAGGGGGAGATTGTTGAAGACTATTTATTGTGAATCAAGTTTGTCTGTCTTGTCTGTAATAAGTTAGATGTTTGCTATTTCTATTCTGTACTGATTAAATATATCTGTTAGAATAGTATACAATATGGGCCAAGTGTTAGGCCCATACTCAGGCAAGAAGCCTTTGTACGCATATCTGAGCCTCGCCTATAAAAGAGGGAGGAGGACTCAGGTTTGCGGTTAACTTTCGTATCTGCTCAAAATAGCCTTAGCGCTTATCATTCGTGTACGAAAGATTCACGGTATATCAGAGAAGGTTTACACTTGATCTTTCTGTGTTCATCTTTGTTGTTAATCTTTCATCTATATGCCATATTATACTGTTGTTATAGAAAACAGGGACTAACAATTGGTTTAGTCCCCCTCTCATTTTGTAACCATTCTCGTTTTTAATAAAATACCGGTAAATGTCCCCCGGCATTTACCCCACTCATTTTGGTGGTTTGCCTTCCGGGGTAGAAAAAAATGAACTATTCACAAATCCACGCTGGTTGACTGGCACGATAAGTGTATAACCAAGCATGTGTTCACATGTATAAGACCATTAATGTCTTAGACCAACAGTATCCAATGTGTTCACAAATCCACATTGTAAAACTTCCATCCTTTAGTCATTAATACTTGTTCTTACATGTTGATAACATTTGATTTGAAATGCCTGTTCATGTTTTATTTTATTTTTTTTGGTGTCATATCAAATGTTTGTTCATGTTTTATTTGATATTTAGTTCAAGTATATTATCTGCTAAAGTGAGGATTGAAGTGATTGAATAGACATTAATTAATCGTTAATAGCAAATGCATAGACATTAAACTTGTACAACCAAATTAAGTACAACAACTAATACGAACGTATAAAGTAAAGCAAATGTGAAATTTAACAAAATTAAGCTGCCGAAGTGATGTGTTAATATAATTGTCATTTTAAGGTATAATACACATTACATGATATGAATATGAATATATTTTTTTTTTGCAATAGATATGAACATAAAGTTAGTAAAGATATAAAAGGTATTTCGATGGTTGGTATTATTCATAAAGGTATCTCAATATATAAATATGCAATGCGTTTGTTTTGAGCATTAAATTAGTATAAAATTGAGATATGGTGAGATTACTAAGTAGGACAAAGTGGGATGGTATAACTTTAGTGTACATGCAAAAGTAAGGTCTATGATAGTTGATTCATACTAGTGAGAAAGGAAGACAAATCATAAGAGACCATTATAGATGTCACTATCAAAGGCTCGAGTAACAAAGATTATAATTAAGATCTTCTTATAGACATTAATCAATCCGTTAGTAGACATAATTTGCATCCATATCAACAACTTGCTTGCTTTTTAACAAGCAATAAAGTGAGTATCCATAACAAAAGTATATACTTCATATAATGAAACTCCAAAATATCATTCCAATGAACATAGAGTCCAATGCCAACAAACCGTGGCAGCTCACAATAGTGATGAATAAAAGCAATAAAAGTCTTACAATTATTAGTATAGGAAATAAAAACAAAATCAAAAATAAACTATGAAACTAAAGTCCACATGATGGGATAGGATTCGTGCAAGACTTCTTATTGTGTCCTCCTTTCTTACACCGTGAACATCGCTGTCGAGAACCAAACTCTCCGGTTGAAGGAATACACTTTTTTTAGGTCAACCGGGTTGGCGTATCAAGCATGTTGGTGGCTTGCAGATTTCAGACGCCACAAAAGCAGGAACACCTCAATCATAGCGAGAACCAAGAGGTTGAACTTCCCCTATATAAGCAACAATCCACTCACGTGTGAAGTAAAACTTTGAGATGTAATCGTAACACGATAAACCGTGGCGATGGCCTTGTAATACTTGAGATTTAATTTAAATGGATTAATAGTACCACTCATACCAACAAGGTGCAACTCCTTTTAAGTGAGCTCATTAGCTAAGAACTCCAAAGTTAAGTGTGCTTGCACGAGAGTAGTCTTGGGATGGGTGACCCCTTGGGAAGTTTCTCTGGGCGCGCACGAGTGAGGACAAAGTGCGCGGAGAAGGCTAATGGCGCTTTGTGAGGACAATACTAGAGATCAAGAGTAACTACCTCGGGTCCTGCAGGGCCGTGGTGTTACAGGTGGTATCAGAGAAACCCCGCGACAGTGTGCTGATCCGTTGGATATCGCGCGGGCACTTAGCGGGGCAAGATTTTGGGGTTTGATTGAGATTGGTTTAAGGGCGCAACGAGGACGTTGCGTTCCTAAGTGGGGGTGATTGCAATACTTGAGATTTAATTTAAATGGATTAATAGTACTACTCATACTAACAAGGTGCATCTCTTTTTAAGGGAGCTCATCAGCTAAGAACTCCAAAGTTAAGTGTGCTTGCACGGGAGTAGTCTTGGGATGGGTGACCCCTAAGAAGTTTTTCCGGGCGCGACAAAGTGTGCGGAGAAGGCTAGTAGCGGTTTGTGAGGATAGTACTAGAGGTCAAGAGTAACTACCTCGGATCCTACGGGAACGAGGTGTTACAGGACTTTATTCCTTCTTTCAAAACTATATAAATTCATATTTTGGGTACAAAGTTTACAGTTTTTATTGGTGCAAATTCAATTACCTGAATTTCAATAGAGAAGCAATTCTCCTTTGGTAGCAAAAGGTTATCCATTAAGCAGAGAAAATCCTAAAAAAATGAGGACCCAATCTTGTAACTTGCAAGAACGGACTAAGTGGGCACAACAAGGACGTTGCGATCTTAAGTGGGGGTGATTGTAACACTTAAGATTAATTCAAAAGGATTAATAGTACTACTCATACCAACACAGGTGCATCTCCTTTTAAGGGAGCTCATCACTCAAGAACTCTAAAGTTAAGCGTGCTTGCACGGGAATAGTCTTGAGATGGGTGACCCCCTGGGAAGTTTCTCGGGGCGCGCACGAGTGAGTACAAGTGAGCGGTAAAGGCTCGTGGTGGTTTGTGAGGATAGTACTAGAGATCTGGAGAGTATCTATGAGTAACTACCTCGGGCCCTACGCGGTGGGGTGTTGCAGGTGGTATCAAGAGCAACCCTACGACAGTGTGATCATCCGTTGGATATCGGGCCCCCACTTAGCAGGGGGAAAGATTCTGCGATTTGATTGAGATTGGTTTAAAGGCGCAACGAGGACGTTGCGTTCCTAAGTGGGGGTGATCGTAATACTTGAGATTTAATTTAAATGGATTAATAGTACTACTCATACCAACAAGATGCATCTCCTTTTAAGGGAGCTCATCACCCAAGAACTCCAAAGTTAAGCGTGCTTGCATGGGAGATGGGTGACCCCCTGGGAAGTTTCTTTGGGCGCGAACGAGTGAGGACAAAGTGCGCGGTAAAGGCTCGTGGTGGCTTGTGAGGATAATACTAGAGGTCTGGAGAGTATCTATGAGTAACTACCTCGGGCCCTGCGGGGCGGATGTGTTACAGGCCTACAACTGCAACTCCATGTACACATATAAAGTGATCAAGTTGAAATTCACAACATGAGCATGTATTGTCTTTCAAATTAACAACAAAGCTTCTAGATATTATGTCCACCACCTCAAATTCATATTGATTAGCAGGATTCACCTAAAACAAAATAAAAATACTAACAACAGTTACACCTAAAACATATGTGCAGAAACATGATAAGAACATAAATATAACAATGCCATAAAAGACAGAAGGTAATACACTTACACTCATAAGAACTGCCTCGGCATGATAAGAACGAAGTTGAGACTCAAAATGGGCAGAAAGAATTATTTTACAACTTGATGACGCATCATGACGTTCACAAAACCATTTCTGCATCCTTCCACGCAAGAAATCTATCAGTTTTGCTATAGGATACTCACAGGGCACACGGTCCACTGAAATTCACTGACTCGGCGTTGTTAGATGTCATTAAATACCTGGAACGAGTACAAAAACAGTGAGCCCATTTGTCAACACCTGTTTCATACAAATAACCACGGATACGGAGATCTTCTGCATCTAATAAAGCCATATACTCTTCAAATTGAGTAGGAGTGGCATAACAGCTTGATTAAACTTCCATGGAAGACTTGTAGTATACCCCTTGAATTTTGATCTAATGTTTCCTAGGATATGGTACGCACAGTAACCGTGTTCAGCATGCGGAAACACCACTTTTACTGCATGTATAATACCATTATGATGATCTCAAACAATATACAAGTCCTCCCTATGTGCAAGACACTCCTTCAGTTAGTTTCATAAAAAACCAAGTCCATGTTTTCCTTCGCTCAGTATCACACACACCAAAGGGAAAATCTGGTTATTAGCATCTTGAGCACATGCAGTCAGTAGAGTATGATATTCCTTACGCTTTAACAAACAAACAATCTAAGCAGTGAAGAAGAAGTGGATAGAAAGATATCAAGATTAACAACACCTTTGGTATACCGTGTAGAACACTGTTGCTCTCCCTCGAGAGAGAGAGAGAGAGAGCAGCGGAAACCCTAATCTCTCTATCTCGCCTCTGTGTCTCTGAGCCTCAAAACGTTAGGGTTCCCGTAAGTTAGCCTCTTTTTATAGGAGAAGTTGGCTAACTTACGGGTTACAAAGAAGCTAACGGGCTGATACACATTTGTGGCCCGTATTACACGTTTAATTAACAACTACACAAATACAAGGATATTTAATTAGATTGGACACCATAAAATATTCCTAACAATCTCCCCCTTGGTGTTCAACCGTGTTGAATCAGCATTGCAGCGCATATATCTTTGTCTTTGTTGTTATTCAGCTTCCTTTGTCTTTGAACATGACTTCTTGGCAAGGCTTTCTGAAGAAATCCTTGCAATCTCCCCTTTGATGTCTTCTTGGTAATTTGTTCTTTTCTGTCGGGGGTTGAGGGATCTTCAGTATCTTGCATGTATTCCTTGCCTTCCAGAAGTTGCTCTTGATCAGCTTGGATGAAGTCCGGTGACGCCTCTAGAATGAATATTCTTTGAAGAATAGGAGGCGCGCACGGGATTCATCTTCAGTATATGAGTATTTGACCTCCGTCTCCTCCACAATGTAGTTTTTTGACTATTTGAAATGAATGCATTTGAGGAGACCTTGTCGGTGGCACAGCGGAAAATGATGGTTGACTTGTGAGCATAGCTGACCATTTGGAGCTTTTAATAGAGATAGTAGAGAAAGTGTTGGAAGAGAGAAGTGTCCGAGAATGATTTTTGAGAGTTAAACATCATGTGGAACACTCTCCCCCTCACGACGGTCCGATGAACCGAGGCGTCATGCCTTTATTCTTTTATTCTGCGAAAAAAATAGGAAAAACAAGCAGAATATTGAAATGCAAAAACCGGATACACTAATGTGTTCCGTTAACATAGTATCAATGTAAACATCGATGTGTGGCCTGTATATAATGATAGAAGCATTATTAAGCTCTAACAGGACTTCCAACCAGTCATTGTGAAGCATCCGAAAAGATGTAACTTTGATTGTTATGGCATGACCGTAAAGGTCAGCAAAGATAATGTAGCCCCCCGGGGTCGTGTTGACGCCCGTTATCATCACTATAGAGATAAACTCTGAAGCGATGGCCTGAAAATGTTGGTGATTCTTATGTTGCAACAGCAGGACTTCCTTCCAATCATTGGTCTACATCTGTAATAGATGTGCCCTATGGAAGTTCTTGCAGGTCATGTAGACCTGCAACTGACTCAAAAAGTGCGTTTGTGTCCTAGAAAATTTCAAAACATTTGGGAGTGAGTAACTAGACACGACGTGATCAATGAAAGTTCAGTGGAATGGGGATGAGGCCACTGTAGTCAGTATCACTTGCCTCCGAAGGAGACAGTAATGAGAGACGTGGTTCCGCGTGAAATATGATTAAACACCTGTCTGTTGGGAGACAAGTGAGTGGTCTTGGGTAGGGTTCAACATGCACTGTTGGACAAGATGCAGTGACCTCTACCCGGGATCTGAATAAATTCAGTCCTGAACCTATTGGGATTGTCCAGAGTATTTGAGTGGCTAGGAGTAAATGTTCAATGGATAACAGGCAGTTGAGGTAGCAGACTTATCATTGATTATTGTTTTCTTGCTCACTTGAGCCTTCTACTTCCTAACGCTCATAATGATCACTCTCTCACTCACTCACTCACTCACTCACTCACTCACTCACTTACTCTCGGTTTCCCTGGGGTAGGCTTAGTTAGGTTTACTAAGCCATAGGAACATGTTCTCTCATTGATTTTCTTTCTATACTCCCCCTCAACTGGAGCACTCGGTATGCTTTGTCATTGTTAGGGATCGGGGAGGATAACATTGAACACTCCCCCTAAAATGTTGCATCCGTTGAGAGATTCCTTGCTTTGTCGGTGTAAGGCGCCAGGAAGAGAAAACTGAAATTGCCCCTCAGAATGTGTAAGGTTTGATTGCTCACAGCTCATCATATCCGCCATGTGTGTGGAGCAATCTGAACAAGTACCACACATGACGGTTTCCCTAAGCTCATCATTTGGAATTTCAGCATGTTTGAAGATCACACAATGTTGATGAGTTAGGGGAGGCTTCAGTAGTTGATTGTTGATTTTTGTAAGATGACCGTTGACGCGAGGTTGATTGAATTATCTACGATTTTCGGACCTCTACAGTGCAGCTTAGACCTTAGGTTTGATTTTGGAAGAATTTGAACAGATTTGCCTAAGTTTTGACCTTGACATCGGTGATTTACAAAGTTTGTTGGAAAACTAACGTTTTGACCCTCAAGGACTGCGCGTGAAGGCTCGTGATAATGGGTTCTGAGCATACCTGCATAATAAATGTAGATCTTTTTGTTTGCTTTCCAACAAAAAAAAGTTTGCTTAAATCGGATCATCGAGTAAAAAGTTATGGCCAAAACGGTGCAATGTCGCAGAAAATCTCAAAAGTTTGAGTTTTTGCGGAATTTCTTTGAAGTTGAGGTTCTCGATGTTGAATATCGAAATCAGGTGGAAATAGAGAAAATTCTAAGGCAGTACCTCGAAATTCTAATCTCGAGGTTTGAATCTCGAGATCACAATCTCGAGGTTTGAATCTCGAGATCACAATCTCGAGGTTTGAATCTCGAGATCACAATCTCGAGGTTTGAATCTCGAGGTTTGAATCTCGAGATCACAATCTCGAGGTTTGAATCTCGAGATCACAATCTCGAGGTTTAAAATCGAGATCACAATCTCGAGGTTTAAACTTCGAGATCACAATCTTGAGGTTTAAGTCTCGAGATTACAATCTCGAGTTTTAAACTTCGAGATTACAATCTCGAGTTTGCCTCGAAGAATAATGGCGAAATCCACCTGCAAAACAAACCTTAGAATATAGAAATCTTCAGAATTTCAAAATGTTTGGAACATCGAAAATTTTGGAGTTTCGAAAACCTCAGAAAATCGAAAACTTGGAAAAGTCACTTCTCCAAATCATTAAGGAAAAGAGAGACATGTCTCATTTTTTTCGTTTTGGAAAACGGTTTGGTAAATGCGTTTTTCTATTTTCATTTTTCCAGTTTTCTAGCAATTTTCTTTGGTAAACGTGTTTCCTGTTTTCTGTTTTCTAGTTTTCCATTTTTCTGGAAAACTGTAAAATATCTCTGTTAGTAAATAGGCCCTTACTGTTTGAAAAACATCAGAACATCGAAAACTTCTAAAAACTTTGATAAGCATGGAATCATTCAAAAATCCTATAATGTAAATCTTCGATGAACTGCGAAGAATGTCAAGCCTTGAAAAATTCTGAGTTTCAAGAAACTGCAAACTTTGAAACATTCAAAACATAAAAAATTTTAAAAATCTCGAAAACTTCAGAATGTCGAGATCCTAAATATCGAGATCCCAAATGTCGAAATCCCAATTTCGAAAACCCAAAAATATCGAGATCCTGCAAAGTGAAAATTTCGATTTTTGAAAATCTGAAAACTGTTCTAAATAGCCCTAAAGGTCGAGATTCTCCGGTATCAGTTTCAAGTCAAAATCGTTTCTGCAGCAGTGAAAAAACAAGAATTTCGAGATCTCAGTATAGAGATCTTCGAAACTGAAAAAATGCAGAAAACGAAAAGAAAGATATGCTTTAGAATCGATGTGAAATGGCGATTCCAACAGTATAATTTTTACAAAAGTTCGTTCACAAACAAGATTACAGGAGCAAATCTCTATATTAAAGAAAAATAGAAGAAAAGCAGAGCAGTTCTTCGTTAGATACGAAAATCACAGATAGATTCAACCTGTTTCACGCCTCGACTCTGATACCAATTGATATTCCCTTCGCTTTAACAAACAAACAATCTAAGCAGTGAAGAAGAAGTAGATAGAAAGATATCAAGATTAACAACACCTTTGGTATACCATGTAGAACGCCACTGCTCTCCCTCGAGAGAGTGCAGCGGAAACCCTAATCTCTCTATCTCGCCTCTGTGTCTCTGAGCCTCAAAACGTTAGGGTTCCCATAAGTTAGCCTCCTTCTATAGGAGAAGTTGGCTAACTTACGGGTTACAAAGAAGCTAACGGGCTGATACACATTTGTGACCCGTATTACACGTTTAATTAATAACTACACAAATACAAAGATATTTAATTGGATTGGACACCATAAAATATTCTCAAAAAGAGTACCCTTGTAATACACTTTCATAAACGATCCATCAATAATAAGAACGAGAACAAAATGCTTCCAACCTTGAATCCATGCATCCAACGACATGAAGAAAAACTTAAACCGATTATGCACACCAACATCTAACAAAATCAATGAACAAGGATGTTTCTTTTTAAGAACATAAGCAATGGAGGGTAACAATTGATACGACTGCTCATCTGAACCCATCAACTTTTCTTGAGCTTTCTTGTTTGCAAGCCAAGCTTTCTTGTACAATAATATATTTCGGTGCATAAGATTTTCTAGATGCATCTACATATCAATGTTTGATGAGTTCAACAATTATTTTTGCGGTAGCTTGGCGGTGGGGACCTTGTCGCTAATCAAGTGAGCATGTATGCACATAATCAAATCTCGAAATGGTACAACGGTAAATAGTCCTTAAAAAGACAGTAAGTAGACAATAAGTGAAAAATACTACAACATGAGATTTTAAATGTGCAGTTGAGTAACACAAACGAATAAATTACCTTCTTATTTGAAACATTTGACATCCACCCAACCTCACTGCACGTACAGCCCAATCACAATCCTCATCATCAACACAAACAACATGCAAGAATTTTCTAGTTGATGTCCTTGTCTTGTATTGGAAAAGATTTAAAATGGCATACATATTCAAATGATGGGTTAATGATCTCTTATCCTTGTAGATAGACTTTATAGCAATACGAGTATGATGAAAGTGACAGATTACTTGGATATCTTGAAAATCATGAAAATAATCTAAATCAAAGTGTTCATTAACAGCAAGATCTTCACCGCCTGAAGTTGTAGGTGAAGAAACTTCATTTCTAGAACCAGAAACGTGTGTAGGTAGTAATAAATTTGTATCATCAGAGTGAACTGAAATAGCAACATTTGTAGCATACATATCCAAAGACATATCTTCAGTTTGAGGGGAAGAAACATCAACTGTGTGATGATGCATGACATAAGTATCTTCAAGATGCTCAAATTCACCATTTGCAGACACATTTAATTTAAATCAAATGCAGGAAGTTGCGAAGAGAAGTGGGCATGAGTAGACACAGATAGCGGAAACAACTCAGCACACAAAGGATACTTGGCATAAACATGTTGTGATTTTTAAGAGCCAAGTAAAAGGACAAACTATAATCATCATTAACAACCACTGAAGGAGGACATTCTTCAACCAAATAACTAATCTTCAACTTTTCATTCACAGCAAATGCGTCAATGCATGAATACACCATAGTAATAAAACGAATATACAATGCCTCATCTTGAACTATGAGAATTGAGACCACACGTTCTTTTATTACAGAAAACATAGGATTCATCCCAACTACCATCCACCTTTAGCATAATCAACATTTTGTCTTGATCTGGGTAAAAACAGATAAATCAATTCAAATATCCTATTGAACTCATTACATAATATATTGATGTGAATATGTAATTGTGATCACTAAATAAATACATATATAATGTAGTCATGTATGAAAAGAAAAATGAAAAAAAAAACAAATAAAAGAAGTAGAAGGAAAAATATTAATAAAGTCAGATTTATAAGAAGAAAAGTGTAACACCCTCAAATTTCCCACCCAAAACATTGATATATTTAAAAGAAAATCTTTATTCAATCATAATAGAGTAGAAGAAATACAGCAGAAGTCTAAATAGGGAAATGAGTGTTACCGTCACATCCGGTCATCTCTTAACTGAATGCACATGCAAACCAAAATAAAACCATAATAACTAATGTAATATAAAGTAAATGTTTATTTCTTCACTAGGTTTAACTAAGGCATATTCTAAACCGCTCTCAGGCTCAAACAACCAATCAATCAACATAAGCATCCAACTCATCACCTGTTAAAAATTAAGGGAGGAGAAAGGGACAAGAACAAAATAACAAAAATTAGCTTTAGAGCTAAGTAAGTACTACCCAACCCCGTAAAATAATCAAGTTTGTTAAAAATAGTTTTTCATATAATACTATATAAAAAGAACTCACACCACCAAAATTCTTTCTACTTTGATCATCTCAAAATCACTTCTTCACTAACTTCCTAGTAATTTAGAAGGGCGGTGCTCAACACTCTGGTTGAGCCCGGTGGTTGTGTTGTTATGTACGGCCACCCCGGGACTTTTGCCGATAGCACAACTGCTAATGGAAACGAAACGACTACCTTAAGTGTGCACACCCCCTAAAAAGGATTCCAAGCCCTCTGAGTAGTAAGTTATCACGAGTAATCGGGACTCAGTCTACCAACTACCCCACCTTTAAAATTCTTGAATGATTAGGGACTACTACAACTATCACTTCTTAAAAGGGATCATAGTCCAATTGTCACTTCAAAACAAAACTTCAAACTGTACTTCTTAGTAGTAGCAGCCCTAACCACCCTCCACATTTATCCGGACGTGAAAAAACGACACCACAGATTTCTCTCAGGTGCTCACCTCTTACGAAATCCTTAATTTTATCTTGAATTAAGATATACTTCAAAATATTTCTCAATCTCTCTAAATAGTCTCAAAGGTATTTAAAAATATTTAACACCCCAAAAGTACTTAATTTGTATTTCTCAAATACCATAAATATAATATTTCCTCAAAATCGCATACACATGATTCAAAATTCACACTTAATCACATAATGCATAATAAGCATATAATACGAGTAAACAATTTTGGATTGGCAGAGAAACTTACCGTAGGTCCTGATGCTCCTAATTCTCTTCCTCAATTCCGGTCTCTAAATATTCACCTTTTTAATTAAGATGATATAATTAGTCACTTATTCTATTTTTAATGATTTATCCATTTTTTCCCTTTTATTTTATTATTCAAATTTATTAATTTAATTCATTAATTATTCGAGTTAATCAATTTTTATTAATCAGATTACTTTATTAATTCCGCCATTAATTACAATATTTATATTTGAATTCTATAATTAAATCACAATATCCGAAATATATTTAATTAATATTAAAATATCCAAATTTAATTTATTAACCACCATTAATTTACTGTACTTATAAACATCCAACTAATTAATTATAATTTAATATTATTGAAACATATCCGAATTATATTTAATTAAACTATTAAATAGAAGTGGAAGCCTATTACGAGTAATAAACAATCAGGGGTATTTTAGGTAAGTTAGATTTGAGTTTCCTAAAGCATGATTAATTGAGTTCTACGGAAGTAAAAAATTTAAGTAGGTCCTATTTAAGTCAAAAGTATATGAAAGAGTCTTATTTTGGGAGTTTTTTTTTTGTTTTTTATGTTTGATAATATTATTTAAAAATCCTATAAAGAAGAACAAGGTAAATGGTAGAATAGGAAGATTTAGTCATATTTTAAGAATTTAAATAATTATTTAAGTCTATTTAAAGAAATCTTCCTATTTTGAAAGGGCGTAATTATTATTAATTTATTATTAGTAGTTACTAGTAATAAAAAGGGAAAAGTTGCAAATAAGTTCTCGAGCTAACCGAAAAAGTGCAAATCACTCATTTTATAGGAGGTTCTGTCTGGTCGTCGCCATTTGGAGGGTTATCGGTAGAATTTTATGATGAATATTTGTGAGTATCTTCTTCATTAAGTCTCATACCAAATTTCAGGTAAAAATTCAATCGAAAAAACAGTCAAAATTTTCTATACTGCGTTGTGTAACTGCACAATTATACTTAGGCATAATACTTAGGCAGTTAGGCTAGAAGATCTCCAATCGTTCATCTTCGTTACTTCTGCTTCTAGAACAGACAAACTAGCATCAGCTAGCTTTAAACCCCCATCGCAACTCTAAAACCCCCTGTCTTGCGTTGTCCACTTATCCATGGCGTCCACTGAGGTCTCCGACGTAAGCGACGGACCAGTCCTCAGCACAATCACAAAGCGCATCCGTGCACTTAAGAAGAAGCTGAACCGCATTTCTCAAATGGAGGGGTCTCTCTCAACAGGCAAAACCCTAAATAAGGAGCAGGAAGAAACCCTCCGCACTAAGCCGGCGATCGTTGCTGGAATTGAAGAGCTGGAGAAGCTTCGTCTTCCGCTCTCAGCAGCAGTGGAAGAGGAAATCACCCTCGCCGTTCGAAGCCTTCAAGGCCACGCACCTCAGGCCCCTGTAGCTCCCACAACGAACAAGGACTCTCAGGAAGAGCCCAAAAAAGACGATGAGAATAAGGGAGAAAGCGATAGGTTGGTAGTGGTTGAGGATCTGCTAAATCTTATGTACTTCGGCAGCATGTTCGATGTGAAGACCCTGCAGAACCACTTCACGGAGGTGATGCTTTCCAGGGAACACGAGAGAGGCAGTTGCCTGTCCTATGATTACATGAAAGACGATGATTCCATTGATCTGCTTGGTGAGGGGGACCTGGATTTGATTTCGATGCTCAGTGGGCTGCTAATTTCCCGACCTGCCAATTCCTCTTTGCCACACAAGAATGCCCTTCAGAGATGTATTGAGCACGCCAAACTCTGGATCGAGAACTCCACACAGCCTATTGGGCCCGACCTGAACGCTACATGTGAGTACAATTTCTTTATTTTCTGACATGTAGAGTGTTGGATTAATTTAGAAATATGTTATGCTATTATATTATTTGTGTTTCTCGTATACCCCAATATACCATTACCGGTCATTTGACCATGCCTTTGAGATGCTTGTATCAATGTGGAACTCTATACATGTTTTTCTTCTAATAGTGAATCTATACTTTTCTAATTCCAATTTTAGGTATATGTTTATCACTTCTTACCCGTTATTTCTTTATTTCCATTTTTTCAATAGATGCTGGGTTGCGATCAAAGCTGAACAAGATTATGGCTTCACAATATTTTGTTGCTGCCCCAGTTGGACTTCAGGCAGCCGCCGTGAGCTATGGAGCCTTTCAGGCTCCAGTGCATGAGTCTGCTCCACCATTAGACCTGCCTGTGCAGGTGCATGTGGAAGACAATGCAGTTCAATACCAACCAAAGGTTCAGTGCTCATCCTTGTCTAAATTGAAAAAACCTTTTGTACACACTTATACTATTCAAACACTCTTACACACCCCTGTGAAAGCTTTTTTCTGTGAATACACTGTTCACATACAAAACATGTTTTGTCAAAGCCTTCACAGACGTGCGTAAAAGTGTGTAAACAGTAAAAGTGTGTACACCAAAATTGTTGGTCTAAATCACCATATCCTGTTGAAATTCAGACCAGCTTGCTGCAATACATTATGATGTTCAATGATTGAGTTTTTTTGTTCAGTTGCTATAATGTTGAATTCAAAATACTTTGTTTTTGCTTTCACTTTCTCTTTTGGTTTGAAAGTGTAATGTGGTTCCACTTCTGCTGATTCACAATACCCTAATGTCTTGTGGATTTACTTCTGCTGATTTAATTAGGCACTTCTCAAGTTCGTATTAGTTTAAACTCTGAAGTTAAACCACCTGAATCACGCTTTGCACTAATCATAGCCTACTTTGTTTCGTATGCACCTAAGTATTTTTACTTTTCTTATTTTTGAAGTGATTTCTCGCTGGATTAGATTTATATTTATGTCCAATGGATTTACATCTTCTCTTTGCTAGGAATGATTAATTATCTACATAAGTGCTACCTTGATCCCAGTGAAGTCAATAGTGCGGTGTAGCGGAGCGGAACGGCACTTTGGCGCTACTAGAGCCACTGTAGTGGACATAGAGGCCACTATTGGGGCGCTATAGCGGTAGTAGCGGGTGCTATTGAGGTTATTGAGTTGTCTGCGTAAGGGTTGAAGAATTTTGAGAAAATTTTGGTTTTAAATTTTTAAAGGGATAAAGTAGGTTTTTTCAGAATAAAAAGTAACCCCACTAAAACCCTTCCAAGTATGTAAAGTCCATCCCAGCATTGTAAAACATCCTTCTTAGTCATCTCTATTCTACTTCTTCGACGACCAGCGTTGTGGCTAAAAAACTACACATCTAAGTATCTAACCATAAAATCTTTGACGACAACTTAGTCATCTACCACTAGTCTCTAAGTTTGTTTAGTATGGAGCTTAGTGCCTTGTTAAAGCCCACATGGGATAATCTTTAACATAATTAGAAGTGGCATATTTAGAAAGATTCTATTATGAATGTCATGAAGTTTGAGATTTTGAGTATTATTTGCCATTTTATGCATTTGATGTGTACTGTGTGCCCATTATATGTATAAATATAATCTTGCAATGTGTATAAAAGTTATCCAAACAGCGGTCATCCCGCTAAACGCTATACTGCTATAGCATTTTCAGGGTAGGCCGTTGTGCTCCGTTATCCAGGATTGACAACACTGCTTGATCCTAGTGAATAGCGTTCAGAGTCCAGCTAAACATGCACATTGTCGCATGGCCTGAAGGTCTGCAAAAATATACACGCATTTAGGCTTACTATTAAGTCAAGCCAGAAGCTGTTGCCCTAGAATCTTGAGGTTATTCAGATATAACTTGAAGATGTCACATTTTACATAGTTCTAATGCTCTGCCATAGGAATATAGGATACATGAAATTCCAGTTGTATTAACGTGTATTAGTGTACATAAGTGGTAGCCTTGGGGGATGTCATGGTGTATGTTGTGCCAGCTGTCATTGCTATTTTGTGAAGAATGGTGGCTCCATCTGATGTTGATAACATGGGTGGTTACGCACAAGTACTTCCAGCCACAAAGGTTAAACATAAAATAAAAATAAAACAGAGGCCTAAAGGAGATGCTTATAGTTGTTCTAGTATAATTGGAAGCACATCTTGTAGGAGTTCTTGATTTACCCGTGCTTGGATGCTTATGTCTCTAGCACTTGAAGGCCACTTTTTGTAATTAGTTGGAACTAAGAGGGAAATGTAGAAATGATGTAAACCAAATGTTTAAATATTTGTTTTGGAAACAACAAATGTATCTTATTGAACATGACGCTCATGCTTAATATGAGTGGGAAATCATGCAAGTTTTCAGTAAAAATGGGTTTTTCCTCAAATATTACCAATATAAAACATGACAAAAATGTTACTCAAGTTGCTATGAGTATAATGTCCCAGTCACTATAGTCTAATATTGAACACAATCATGGCCAATAAAAAATCATTAGCATAAAAAGTCACATTTTTGTATGCTACCTTTATTTTAGTCATATATTTGTCATTATTTCTACCAACAACTACACAAATTGAGTTTTATCCCAGAGAGAGTTGGGCAATTGTATCACAAAAATGTTTTATAACTTTTTGTTTAAGACTTGAGAGAGCCTTCATCGAGTAGATGAGTAACATAGGAATCTGGTCTGCAAAAACAGCTGGGTGTTGCTTTATCATAAGATATTTGGTTTTAGGACTGATTAAAAATTAAAATGTTTCTCTCTACTAATAAAAAGGAGTTTCATCACTTTTCTGTTGTCTGTTCCAGTGTTCCCCTTTATTCTTCTGCCCTGTAATTGGTTAGGAGTAGGTGTTTGGGTATGTTAATTATTGTTATTGTGGGATTAGTTTAGCCTGTTATAGAAATATAGGGCAAGACTGTGTTTGTAAACTCTTAATGGTCCACCTTTGCTTTAATGGAATGAGCAGGAAGTGTATTTTGTTGGTGGAATGAAATTTGTACTTCATTTATTTTCTAACTTAGCCAGTGAAGCAACAAATTCTTCTTTTCCTGAATTGCAAATGGATAGTTTATGTTTTTGCATGCAATTTGCACTTTGGTAAGGAATTGATATTTGTAAATCATTACAGATATGTTTCTAATCGTAAGTTCTCATTTCTTTTATGCATCCATGAACCAGAAATCCTAGCTGTCTCCCCTTTAATCTTTTTACATCAAACATTGAATTATAGGAAGGAGAATCTGTAAGCTCTCTTGTCAATGAAACTTGCAATTATCAGGCAAATGACAAGGATACACTTCACCAGGTACATATACGTTTCTTGCATGTATATGTAGACGTGTGCGTATATATGCATATCCATACAACTAGGACATGTTTCCCATACCCACAATCCAACAAGCACTCAGACACACTCACACACATATGTATATCTAGATGCAATTGCTATTTAGTTACTGTGCGTTTGCTTGTGTTTGTGAAAGGTGATTTATTTAAGAAATTGTAAAGAAACTGCTTAATTTTAATAGCTGGTGGTGTTTGAAAATAAAGAGCAGAAGCATGAGTGTTTGGTAAAAATAGTCAAGTAAAATATTGTAGAAAAGTGAAAAGCAGTATTAAACACCCACCTCCCTCAGCACCTACTAATGATATTTATCTTTAAAGTGTTTGAAGTTAAGCAGAACAGAAAACTCTAACGTTTGGCCCTTTTTAAACAGAAAGTCTATAGTCCTTCAGCTATGCAACGTCAACAATTTTAGTCCTCAATTGGCTAATGGATAACTAGAACTGCCAAGGATACATTTTCTTTTCTAAAAGTTTTTTGAGGGACCAAAGTTGTTGCAATTTCTTTTCTGAGACTAGAAAAGCATTTTATCATTGGCAGATTAAATGATAAACCTTGTTCCTAAGGGTGTTGAATTTCTTTGTGTCTATGTAACCAAAATAAGTAGAAGCAGGGGTGTAGCCGGAGCACTAGACCGGTACAAAGAATATTTTTGGATAAATTTTTACACGGAATTTTAACACTAAAATTTAAGACATTTTTTTTTAATTTGGGGTGGGCCAGGGCCTAGGTTGCCCCACTAGCTCTGCCAGTGTAGGAGCATCAACAAATGTCTATATTAAATTAATGGAGTTTCAACATATCTTTTATTTTTCCCACATTTTGTTCCTTAGTATTACATTTCCATAATATTTTCTAATTTTGAAATTGATCCTTATGGGGGAGAGCAGGGTGACGAAAACCCATCTGCATTGCCGGTTGAAACGGAACCCCTTCAGCCTGGGGTGGAAGAAACAAATGATAACAGTGATGATAAAGGGCAACACCAAGTTCCTAGCAGAAGACAGCAGAGTTATCACAGGGGTGGCACCCGTGGGGCTGGGGGTGGACGAAGGGGATATTCAAACGGACGTGGAGGACGTGGTAGGGGTGGGCCCTACCAGAATGGACACAACCATTTTGACCAGCCGGGGAATTACATCCCGAGGAATACTCACTTCAGGGGAAGAGGAGGCAGGGGTGGTGGCCAATATGGTAACCATTCCTTTGGAGGCCAAGTTGGTAGTTATGATGAAGAATATTACTAACTATGGTTGGATGATGTTTATTATGTGTTGAGGAAATCGGGCTTTTTTTGTTGAGAATAGTGATGGTTTTGCCTCCCATGGTCATTTGCTTTTCATATTTATTGAACTGAACTGAAACAGAGGTGTCATGGGATGAAGGAAAGGTTTGATTCTAGTTTATGTTAGACTTGCACATGAAATCTGTCTCGTTTTTTTTTTAAAATTTAATCTTGGCAACATTTCTGGAAACAAACGCTCTTCATTGTTCAGCTCATTGTCTCGAGGATATCTGGCAGTCAAGGATGAAAAACTAGCAGTAGTAATAATCTGTTAAATATATAAATGGAAATATTTTATTAAATCTATAAAGGGGAAATACCTTAATATTAGTAAAACTCATGGCCTAAAGTCTGACCAACTTATATGGCATACATGCAGGCGCATGGCATAATAACCGTAAAACACATCCAGATTAGTGGTGGATTCGGGCCATGCCGGGTCCGGGTCGGGCCTAGGCTCAGGCGGGCCGGCAGGTCTGAATAGGTGGACCCCGGGACCGGCCCGGGTAGCCACCAGGTCTGGGCTGGGCCTCGGGCTTGGTTACCTACCCTCGGGCACAGTACCGGGCCGGGCCGGGTCACGGGCCGGGTGGCCCGAACCGACTCCACCCCTACTCTCACCCCCCTCACCGCCCAAACCCCCCAAACCCCTCCTAAACATGAAGCCCAACCCGGGTGGAGCCCAAACAAATGAAAAAAAACAAAAAAAAAATCAATTTGGCCTGAATCAGGCCTGGGCCGGGCCGGGCCTTGTTTTGGGTGATCCGAATCCGGACCGGAAACCCCTCGGATCAGGCCTACCTGAACCGGTCACTAATCGGTCCACCAGTTCGGGCCGGACCGGAACAGTACCGATTCCGGGTTGGGTCACCCGACCTGAGTCCACCACTAATCCAGATACATAGGATGAATTAACCACTTCTTATATTGAAATAATTACATAAATATGATCAAAATAAAGATGATTTACAAAAATATGACTAATGACTACAGTAGTAATGAAATCATAGTAATTCATGTTCAAGTTTTGAGCTTAAGTTACCACAACACCACATTGTAGTAATGAATAGTCATATTTATGTAAATATGACTTATTTTAGTAATAGTCACATTGTAGTAAAAAAACTCTTATATTTAACATTGTGCAACCAGCCAACCATCGAATAAAAAAAGAATCAATATGCATAACATTCGGATCAGCATGTTGATTGGTCTTTATCTAGAATTTAGCTATTCTTTTCCTTGTTTTGGCAGTTGTTATACCGTATGACCGGTATACGGTGAGCACCGTATACCGGCATACGGTTTTAGGCATATTTGTAAGCTCCGCATCAAACCACTTGTTATACCGTATGACCGGTATACGGTGAGCGTCGTATACCAGCATACTGTTGGTATTTTTTATACTTCTCTTTTTAAAAAAAATGGTAATAACTTTTTTATTTTTGATCCGATCTTTATAAAATGTATATCAACATTTTTTATTTTTCATGATCTTTCAAATGAGACCAATATTGTCTATGTAATTTTAACATATTATCGAACTATTATATTAACCTATGTAAAATATGTAATTTTACGTGTAGATATATGTAACTCTCGTTCAATCAGGTCAAATGCAACGCGTGTGTATAAATATGTAACTCGCATGTGTAAAAATATGTAATTTTACGTGTAAAAATATGTAGCTCGCGTTCACACAGGTCAAATACAACTCGTGTGTAAATATGTAACTCGCGTGTATAAATATGTAACTTTACGTGTAAAAATATGTAACTTGCGTTCAGGCAGGCCAAATCCAACTCGTGTGTATAAATATGTAACTTTATGTGTACAAATATGTAACTTTACGTATAAAAATATGTAACTCACACGTATAAATACATAATAAAATAAATTTTTTATATACACAATTTTAAGATAAATTGTGATTTACACAATTATTTTTCTGTATTAAATTTAGTTCGATTTCCTTATAATCCAATACTCATTAATATAATAGTTCGATAATTTCTTAAAATTACATAAGCAATATTGGTCTCATTTGAAAGATAATGAAAAATAAAAAATGTTGATATAAATTTTATAAAAATCGGATCAAAAATAAAAAAGTTATTACCATTTTTTAAAAACAAAAGGAAAAAAATAAATAAATATGTATATGTTGCTCACCGTATACCGGTCATACGGTATAATTTTCCGCATCAAACATGTATTAAAATAATAGTGGGTCCTATAATAACTTTTTCATTTGTGATCTGGTTTTTATAAAATTTATATCAAAATTTTTTATTTTTCATGACTTTTCAAATGAGACCAATATTGCCTATGTAATTTTAACATATTATCGAACTATTATATTAACCTATGTAAAATATGTAATTTTACGTGTAGAAATATGTAATTCACGTCCAGTCAGGCCAAATGCAACTCTACGTGTAAAAATATGTAACTTTACGTGTAAAAATATGTAACTCACGTTCAGACAGGTCAAATACAACTCGTGTGTATAAATATGTAACTCGCGTGTATAAATATGTAACTTTACGTGTAAAAATATGTAACTTTATGTGTAAAAATATGTAACTCGCGTTCAGACAGGCCAAATGCAACTCGTGTGTATAAATATGTAACTTTACGTGTGCAAATATGTAACTTTACGTATAAAAATATGTAACTCACATGTATAATACATAATACAATAAAATTTTTATATACGAAGTATACCATTTTAAGATAAATTGTGATTTACACAATTATTTTTCTGTATAAAATTTAGTTCGGTTTCCCTTATAATCCAATAATCATTTATATAATAGTTCGATAATTTGTTAAAATTACATAAGCAATATTGGTCTCATTTGATAGATCATGAAAAATAACAAAATTTAATATAAAATTTATAAAAATAGGATATGAAATAAAAAAGTTATTACATTTTTTAACAACAAAAGGAATAAAAAATAAAGAAATCGTATACGTTGCTTGCCAAAAAGTATGGCTCGCCGTATACCGGTCATACGGTATAATTTGCGTTGTTTTGGTGCTGCGACTTGAGATTCGACTGGGTTTCGATTACTGTCTGGTTCGTTGGGGGCTGGGGATGATTCGAGGCTGGACATTTGAAGGCAGGGGCGGAGCCAGAGCACTGGGCCAGACTGGGCCGGTACAAAGAATATTGTTGGAAAAAATTTTACATGAAATTTTTTACACTAAAAATATTGACATTTTTTAAATTTGGGATGGGCTAGGGCCTAGCCTGGGCACCCCCTAGCTCCGCCCCTGTTTGCAGGTGGGCTCTGAGCCGGAGAGTTTGCTCTAAGAAGGACCTTAAGCTTCTTTTCGATAAACCGGACTGATAAACACATTGCGCTTGACCTCCACAGAGGGTAGGGAGTGACGATTGTGAGAAGGAATGGGGAAGAGGGGGTTTCGGGGACAACAAAGGGAGCTTTTCTCTCCAGCGATTAGTCTGAACGAGCCATTTGTGGAAGCTCTAACATCTGATGGTGGGTTTGAGACCAAAGGATTGTAACAGTTTTCTATCTAGCTTTGATTGAATCCTTTTCCCATCTCTGCTATTGTGGTGAAGACACATGCCACACCTGTCTAACATAATGAACAAACTAGTCTAATAGGAGGGTGACACATGTAAAGGTGATTAGAGAGATAATTATCACAACTGTCAGATTGGTACTGTATGTAACGGATATGTACCAGAACACATGTGTGGGTTACACGTGTGTTATCAGAAATATTCCTTATCTTATTTGTTGGTATTTGTATGGTGTTGGTGATGTGGCAGCAGCTTTGCGTGATACTTGGATTGCTGAGATGCCTAAGTCCATGTTTAGTAAATGGGACCCCGAGCTCCAGAAGGTCGGAGCTCGGGTATGGTGGGCTTGTCCATGGAAGTTTTCCTGGTCTTCGATTTATCCAGTGACGGGCATTCATTCGTCCTTGCTTGACTCTCGTTGACTTCCATTGGCTTAGCGCGCGTGTCCGAGGTCACATCCGGTACCGACCTCGGTGTGTTTGAGGTCGGCCTCATATTTCATCATATCTGGGTGATCCGCGAGCTCGTGTTCTTGCCAACCTCGGTGGGTTGAGGTCGGCCTTGGCCAAGGTTCCATACTTCGCTGATTCATTGTTTTGT
The DNA here is from genome assembly GCA_945859875.1 of Cuscuta europaea. Classification (NCBI taxonomy): domain Eukaryota; kingdom Viridiplantae; phylum Streptophyta; class Magnoliopsida; order Solanales; family Convolvulaceae; genus Cuscuta; species Cuscuta europaea. Next base: position 2,547,724 of record CAMAPE010000033.1, read on the forward strand.
GTCTAGTTCCGACCTCATGCATCGAGGACGGCCTCGGCTAAGGCTTCGTACTTAAGTGTTTGATGCATGGCTGGAAATCTTTGCTCGCCAATCGTGATACCCTTGGGGTATATGAGAATATACTCCATCATCTATTAGATTTCATTCATAGCTTACTGTTTTTTCAAAACTACGTAGTAATAACTACACATTTTTGTAATTTATTTATTTAATAATGGACGTGGTCATTTTTTAAAGATATTAACCCTTCCACAATTTAGAATTGAGCAATTAGTCCTTCTACCTCCTTTAAGAAAGGAGTTTACAATTTATAGTTTTGTGACATTCTGCTTTTAATGAAAGTGATGGTGACGACAACATGATAGCTGCATAACGGGATTGGTAACGGTCTATTTTCTTTTCATTAGATTGATTTAAAATTAGTGTTACTGAACGAAGAAAGGTTACATGGTTTAGACTTTTAGTAGGCAATTTTTACCTAGAATATCAACTGAATTAAATCTATAAACAGATTTTCACGTCAAGTGGTAGGTAATAATCAAATCATAAACAAGTCAAACTATACAATAAAAAATAAAAGAGAAAGATGCTGACGGGCACTTTGTCGTAGTGCCTCAAAATAAATTCAATACTAACCTTATACGTAGTATAGCGTAGTAGAATTCGTATCCACAGGGAAATGGATACTTTTCTTTTTATGAACTAGTAAATAAAAGGAGGGTTTTGGGATTGAGTGATTTAATTAATTAAAGACTAAGATGAACGACTTAATGATTTTAATTAATGAGATAAAAGATGTGGTTTTGCTACTTTCCACTTGTTGATATGTTTGTTGATCCTTGTTATATCTATAACTTATCCCCTCTCGAATACTCAATCGAGGAGTATCTCCAATTCATCGAGGGTAGTTATTAACAACGACCGTTCATTAATAACCCTTACTATTAGTCAAGTATAGAACACCGTCATATACCGACTTGATAATAGCATTTAATCTCTTAACTCCTTGATAAAATCAATTGAGATTGATAATCTCAACACAACGGTTTCGGTTTAACCAACACAATTAATCTCTCTTAAGATTATTAACCACGACCGTGCATTAATAACCCGAAGTTACTTGTGAAACTATCAATGATTAACCATCGGTTCATTGACCATTTTTAGTAGTAATTCATGTCGAGATGTTAACTAATTGTCATCTTAGCAACACTCCCCAACATTAATATAGAGATACATTAGGCAAGAATTAATATTCAAGGGAAGAAATAAGAAAATAACTCACAACTTTAACATTCAACAAGCTTCAAGAGCAAAACAAAGAAATGGAAGTTTAGCTCCTCATTTGGAGGCTAAACATGCTAAAATATATAAAGAAAATACTATTCTAAGTTGAGCTTAAGTATATCGAAGAAGGGATGACTAAAAATGAAGGAAAATAGTGCTATTTATAGGTGTTTAGCATCAATTAGGCCAGATACCCGATTGGGTATTTCAGATACCCGACCGAGTATTTGTCAAATCATCTTGTTCGCACGTCTTTGTGTTCTTCCGCACGTCTTTTTGCCCGAAATCACTTCATACCCGATCGGGTATATGGGATACCCGACCGGATATCAGTGTATTTTCCCATCAACTTCATTTTCACTTCATACCCGACCCGGTAAAGGCCATACCTGGCCGGGTAAGTCAGCAAATCACATTTTTAGTATGATTTCTTTCTCCCTGACACCTTCCTTTGATCTTGTAGGATCCCTTCCATGATCCTTTGTTGATCCTTGATTGATTTTTGCTCAATATGATTCTAAATTTACTAAATTACAACAAACTAGAAAAATAAAATGATTGCACCATAAATGTGCAATTACCAGAACAACACAACGTAAAAACTAATTAAAAGTATAAATATAAACACTCAAAAACCAATGCAATCAATGCCCCATATTTAGAAACGAAAAAGGGAGAACTATCAAATAAGCCCTCGAACTTTCACAAAAGTGCAAATAAGCCCTTTTATAGGAGGCTCTGTCCGGACGTTGTCATTTTGGGTGGTTTCCGGTGGAATTTTTTGATGAAATGTTTTTAGCATCTTATTCATTAAGTCTAGTTTACTCATACAAAATTTCAGATAAACATTCAATCGGGAAGGCAGTCAAATGAATTTTTGAAGATAACTGCGCAGTTAGGTAGCGCAGCATATTTTGGAAAATCATTTGACTGCCTTCTTTATTGAATTTTTAGATGAAATTTGGTATGGATAAACTAGACTTAATGAAGAAGATGCCCAAAAAAATTCATCAAAAAATTCCACCGGAAACCTCCCCAAATGGAGATAGACGGATAAAGTCTCCTGTAAAAGAGCTTATTTGCACTTTTTATGAAAGTTCGAGGGCTCATTTGATAGTTCTCCCGCCCAACGAAAAATGATCTCAAATTTATATATGGCCAAATATTACTATATTAAAGTTAAATCCACGAGCAAAAGAGTATCCTTTATTAACAGCCTAGCTTATTGATCTACTTCTTAAACACCACTTTTAATATCATAATATGATTGTTATATGTGTAATTAATAAAGTTTTCAAAAATCTTAAAATCTCGACAAAAACATATCAAGATTTATATTACAGTAATATTTAATATATACACTAAAGTAATAAATAACTTTTACCCAGATATAAGATAGTTTATTTTTTTGTTTTATTATACTATGTAGAATGTAAAAAAGTATTTAACTGTGCCGCTTCTGCTCCATGACATCTAAAGAGCATGGGTTACCAGAAAAAGATGATGATATCTAATTCAATAGTCATAGCACCCGGTACTTGTGTAAAAAACACTACGTAACATTTTTGGACATCAACGGTACGGTGATATGAGACACTCAGCTTTATTGATGTCATATTTGCTACTTCAACCAAAGAAATGATGAAGGGAATATGTGGATATGAGCATCTTTCAAATAAAATATAAAGAAAGTAACAAATACAAATCTTAAGCATAATCTAAATGACATAACATAATTGTGTAAATCAACCAGCAAATAAATGCTAATTTTGAAAATCTAACATTACTATGGGCTCATCGAAAACGTTATCTTGTACATTGGAATTTAAAACACTTTTAGTACTTAAACAATGTACAGTTTCACTTCCCACAAGGGCAAAGTCGGAATTTTCCACTAAGTCAATGCCCTAGAGAAATCCTATTGGCGAGATGGTTAGAGAAAATTAAGGGTCAGGGTATTCTAAACGGTACTCAAATGTTATTTGCGCTAAAATTACAATCAAAGTTTACGTATTTAATAGATTCGAAGTCTTTCAAAATTACACCCTTCGTTAGGGATGGACCTAGGCCGGTCTGGTTCCGATTCCGGGCCGGGCCCGGGCAAGCTTTTTTCCTAGATACTTGGGCCCGGAACCGGCCCGGGTTGATACCGGGTCCGGTCCGGGTCGGGCCTACCCGGCCGGGTAGCGGGCCGGTTCGAGGCGGGGCAGGGCTATTTAATTGTTTTTTTTGTTTAAATATTAAATTAAGATTACGTGGACATAAAAAAGTTAAAATATATTTATTTGAAATATGTAGTACAATTGAAAATTGAGCAAAAATTAAAACATAAAATACACTTTTTAATAAATAAGAATCGATCGGAATTTCCGCCATCTTCGGTTGTTTCTTCCATAAAGTGACGGGTGGGTTCAATGTTAATTTCTTGAGTTCTACGTTTGGCCTTCAACCAATCATAGAAGCAAACAAGCGCGTCTCAAGAGAGTTTGCGCTCAATCTCATTCTATAATCCGTTAGGACGTTGTCGGCCGCACTAAACTCTTGTTCCACAGCAACGGTTGATACCGGCATTGCTAGTACTTGCTTAGCCATCTTTGATAAGATCGGAACGTTCTCTCTTTTTCCTTCCACCACTAAAGAACGTCAAAGTCATCGCCTTCTTCTTAATCAACGGGAAATGTTAGATACAAAGAAAGCTCGTTGATCGAGCTTTGTTCATTAACCGGAGTTGATTTACTTTTTTTCATAAGATTGCCAAATGCAGATTTAAAAATTGATTTTCCTTTAGATGAAGAAGATGTTCATGGCGGCGGGGGGGGGGGGGGGGGGGGGGGGGGGGGGGCGTTACCATATTGTGCATGAAACTCATTAAATAATTGATATAATAAATTACTAACCTCTTGGAATTGTTGTTTAGGGTCTATGGCCTTTTCGTCGTACATAGGCAATGGACCAAAAAAAGATGCATAATAGTAATCTAAACATTGCTCCAAAAAAGCAAGTCTAAAACGAGGATCAAGAATAAATGCAATACTATATATGCAGAATATATGAATAATATTTTAAAAACTTTTGTTTCATGAAGTCACAAAAATAACTAACGTAAGCGGCATCAGCAAATTCACAAAAAGCGCCGGCGAGTTTAACAACTTCAACAAAAAATTGGTTTGCGGTAGGTTTATAAACATGACTAAAAGTTTGAGTTGCATTATTAAAATACACCAAAACATTCACAATTTTTTCACAAGTGTCGATGTCGGCCGGGTTTATAATATAGTTAGCATATTCGTTTAAAAAGCAGGAAAATGGTTTTTAAATCTAATAAGCACCTTAATTAAGTTATAAGTATTATTCCAACGAATAGACAAATCTTTAGGAAAAACACAATATTTGACACGTCTTTCTTTCAAATAATTTCAACATTGCATCTTAAGTTGATTACTAGCCCAAATAAGTTTAATCCCCCCCCCCCCCCCTCACCACCTCCATAGCATCTCCCAACGCCGCTAGCCCGTCCTTTACACATAAATTTAAAATATGACATGCACAACGCTGATGAAAAACCTACCCATCAAAGAAGATGAACCACACAATTCACGCAATCTAGGAATAACAGCAGTATTATTAGTAACATTATCAAAACCAATAACAAACACCTTATTAATCAAATTATACTCAATTAAAATACGCTCAATGAGAATATAAATATTATCACCGGTGTGTCGATCATTAAATTCACGAAAAGCAAGAACACGTTTATGCATACATCAATCATCATCAATATAATGTGCAGTCAAACCCAAATAATATAAATGATGATGAGTATCCTCTCATATATCACTACATATACTAACACGTCCATCAAAGTTTGCGAAAAACGTTTGTAATTTTTGCTTTTCCAAAACATATTGCCTTATAACTTCTTCTTTTTTAATTGTTTTGCGACTATAGTTTCGAAAATGGCGTACCATATCTCGGTTTCGACGTCTTTAACTTTTGTAAAATTGGCCTTAAAGACAGATACACCTTTCTCACCGCCTTGGGAAGAAGTAGTCACTTCCGCTTGCTCTTCCTCATCGTCCGGTGTGCCATGAACCTCGTCCTCGACCGTTTACGGATCCCCCTCCTCCGCATCATCATCCTCGAGCTCTTCTTCGTCAATGGTCGGGATCTCTTGTTGATGGAAAAAGCGCCCTTAATTTTGTTGCAATAGTTGTTCTACTTGCTCATCGGACATCGCATCCCCATATCTTTGGTTGTAATCCGCATCAAAATCATCTCGGGTTTGAGATGAAGACCTGGCTCCTCCCTTACCTTTGCGTGAGCTTGGATGATTCCTCGCAATCTCCTTTGTTCAGTTGCGGCGGAGGTTACCATATCTACAGAAGCTCTAGCACGTTCCATCTTAAAAATATAACAAATATTAAATTCGAAGTACAATTAAACTAGTGAATTTGAAATACAAATCTAAGAATTTGAAATACAATTAAATTCGAACTATGCAACTACAATGTAATAAAATTAACTACAATTAAATAATAATGCAATGTAAAAAGTCTAACTATTTGTTTTAAAATGTAACAATTAAATGTAACAATGCAATTTTAACAAATAATAAATAAATAAAAGAATTTTATCAATTTTGGACCTGAAAGATAGTCGAATTATCAATTCAGGACCTGAAAGATGAAATGTATCAGTATAGGACTTGAAAGATGAAAAACTATCAATCTAGGACCTAACATTTCATAGGTTTTGATTTATTTAATTTTTATTAATTCCATTGCTAATATTTGGTGAAATTTTGTTCGCAAAAGTTTATTAGTTTAATAAAACTAAATATTATTTAAATTTTTTAAAATAAAAATAATAATAATAAAATTTATGAAAACATAGGTCCTAAATTGATAGTTTTCAATCATCCAGGTCCTAGATTGATAGTTTTCCATCATTCGGGTCCTATACTGATACATTTCATCTTTCAGGTCCCGAATTGATAGTTTGTCTATCTTTCAGGTCCCGGTTTGATAAAATTCCATAAATAATTTAACAAGTTTAACTACTTTTATTATAAAATTCCAATAACTTTAATATAATTAACAATTAACTAGTTTTATAGGAGAATAATAAATGTAACAATTAACTAGTTTTATAGGAGAATAAGAAATGTAACAATTAACTTGTTTTATAGGAGAATAATAGATGTAACAATTAACTAGTATTATAGGAGAATAGGAGATTAAGAAATGTAACAATTAACTAGTTTAACAATTAAACAATTAATTTCGAATTATTGTCTAACAATTTTTAATGTAACTGCTTCCAATAAACTAACAACTAACAATTAACTAATTTTATAGCAATGAACTAATACTAAAATGATAAGTGAAACAATTAAATAGTTTTATATTAATAAAGAATGTATGGGTGTCTAAACTAAATTAATGGGAGTGTGAGAGTGTATAAGCAATTGGATAAGTAGATATACTTAATATATATATTTATAAGTAGATAATAAGTAGATTAACTAGTAATATATAATATTATGTTTATAGTATATATAATATAACTAGTAATACACTTATATATAATACTTTAATATATATATTAAGTATATGTAATGTGTAAATATAAGTAAATAACAATAATATAATAATTACATATTAATATAAGTAGATAATAAGTAGATAATAAAGTTTATAAATATAATATATGTAGTTATAAATTTGAAAAGATGAAGATTGAAGAAGATTAGTAGAGAATAGATATTAGAGAGTAGGAATATTTGTAGAAGATGTGTAGTAAATTGTATAGAAAAAATGGAGTATTTATAGATTTTTTGTACCCCACCCCAACCTACCCCACCCCACCCCGGGACCCCCGGGCAACCTCCCAACGGCTATAGAGCCGTTTGGGTTTGAATGCAAAGGCTATAAGGCCTTGTTTGACATGGAAAAGTTTTTTTTTTTTAAAAAAAGAGCCGTTAGGCCCGGACCGGGCCCAAACCGCCATACCCGATCGGGCCGGTTCAAAGCCCGAACCGCCCAACACATACCCAGGCCAGGCCGGGCCCGCACAGTAGCGGGCCAGGCGGGCCAGGTCAGTTCCGGGCCGGGTCGGTTGGGTCCATCCCTACCCTTCGTGTATTAAATCTTTTCCAAGTTGACCGACGTGGGTATGGTTGGAGTCGGGTCAGGCCACCCGGCTCGTGGACCAGCCCGGCCCGCTACTGTGCGGGACCGGGACCGGCCCGCTACTGTACGGGACCGGGACTGGCCCGGTTCTCGGGTCCGGGTCCGGATCAGGCCTAGGCCCGGGGGGTAGGGTGGGACCGGGCTCTGGTCTCAATTTTGGTGAACCGGCCCGGCCGGGTCGAGCCCGGGCCCAGGCCAAATTGAATTTTTTTACTTTTTTTCATTTTTGGGGTTCCATCCAGGTTGGGCTTGATGGGTAGGATGGGTTTGAGGGGGTTTGGGGGGGTGGGGGTGAGGGGGGGTTAGGAAAGCAAAAAAAAATCCAAACCGGAGGCCCGGACCGGACCCGGTGGCTACCCGAGCCGGTCCCGGGTCCACCATTCTTGAACCGCCGGCCCACCCGGGCCTAGGCCCGGCCCGGACCCAAGTCCACCCCTAGACGTGGGAAATAATTATGTAAAAACTATATAATTGAGATTTGTGAATAGAAGAAATAAATAATAGAGTTTTTTCCCGGAATAATGCTAATTAAATAAATAATTCCCAAAATACTATCAGGTTAAAACTAATTCCGAAAATACTGTTGGGATTAACCACGGTTAACAAAAGCCGCCAATCAAAGTGGCAGCTCATTTTTTCTATAGGAATTCATCTTTAAATCTAAGTGGCAGCTCATTCCAGCGCAGTTATCTTTCGAAAATCATTTGACGACCTTCCCGATTGAATTTTTTGCTCAAATTTGATATGAATGAACTAGACTTGATGAAGAACATACTCAAAAAATTTAAGCAAAAAGTACCACCGGAAACCACCTCAAATTGAGGTGGCCGGACCACCCTCCTGTCCGGAAACCACTACTCGTATGTATGTATTATATAATTTCTTGGTTCATCATTTCGTACACAAATTTAAACCAACCAGGGGTTGATTTATTATCATCCCATGTTTTTATTTGGATTTTAACTCATGTTTACACAACTGAAGTCCCAAAATATTACGTATATTACAATAGAGGTAGTTTTTTTTTGTTAAACATAGATCAACTAAGAGTTGAAGTGTGCGGTCCCCAATGTTCGGGCCCTTTCACCCACTCTTATGGCATCATCCTTTCGCCCATTCATCTTGTAGCCTCGTTCCTGCACGGGGACAGAAGAAGGGCTGGGCTGGCTGGGACTTGTGCTGAAAACATAAAAACGTGATACAAAAAAAAAGTTCTTTACCAGAAGGTGCCATAAGGAAACAACTCCTTTCCTTTTCTTTAGTTGCTTCTCAATCGCTTCGATTGCTGCAGAATGCCAATTTAGACTGCAAACCTGGGGACTAAAACCTTCACCTGAATGTGGGTGGGTGGGGGTATGTACCTCTCTTAGATTGTCCATTGTTCAGCAAGAGAATGATCCAAAGTTCATTAAAAACATCAACTTGTTCATCGGATGCACCAATTATCTACAGCCAATTCGTATAACTTGGTCACTACCCTAAGAGACATACGAAGATAACACCGAAACTATATGAACGAACATCTTTACACACCTTATAATTAACCGCGTCAAATTCGGGTTCAAGCAAATCTAATGCTCCTTTGCTGTCACCCTTCCCATACACAAAGAGAGCTTCTGCGAGCTGTATTTTTTCCAAAGATTAATATTTCTTTTCACTGCAACCGAAATTTTCTGGTTGGTATGATCTATTTAGGCCGGGCCTAGTATGGTCTCATATTATGTGTATCTAACTATTTTTTATGTTTGGTCTTTGAGACTAAAACCAATCCAACTGAAAATATCATAACACCAGCAAGAAAATATAAAAAAAAAACTTACAAATTTGTTTAAATTCAACTTTGCAATTGTAAAATTTTTTGTTTTAGAAATTTAGGTCCTGTTTCTTTTTTTTTGTTAATCCTTGTAACTAGGTCCTTTTCTTTTATAACATCTTTGGATGTTTTTACTTGGACTGTAATTTGCTGGTCTGGTCTGGTCTGGTTTCTTTGTATTTTTATAACTATCCAAGTCTGGTCTGGGAGGAATTACAGTCCAAGTAAAAACATCCTTTGTAAACCTTCGATTTTAAAAACTAAAACGCTCTGATCTTTAGCTAGTCCTAACTCGTGTAATAGTAGCAGTTCAGTCCAGGAAGCAGTCGACTCACTCTCCCATATGGGAGTTCCTAAGTTTGAAACTCCATAAAAGCCGTTTCAGCCCTATTTATCCCGGTGGCCCCAACCTCTCCCGGGTAAAAAAAAAGTAGCAGATCAATCATTAGAAAGTTCGAGTGATGTGGAGAAACAATATTAAGTATTTTCAATTATCGATGCGGAAACATCATACTGGAGTTCTGCAAGCTACAACAACTTTTTATGGAGGTAGACTTAGAGAGACAACAACAACATCTAAGTCGTAGTCCCAAAAGATATTGGGATTGGTTAACATGAATCGATACATGATATCACCACCAAAAACATGGATTTAAAAGGCGTTTCGCCTTTACGCACCAGAGGCGCAAAGGCGTACAGTTTGCGCTGCTAAGGCTTAAGCCTTAGCTTCCCGTAACAAGGCTTACGCCTTTTTTTGAAGAGGCGTAGAATCTGCTCAAGGCGGTGCGCGATCAAGAGGCGTACGCCTCTTATTTAACGTAACTTGGGCTTCTTCTTTTTAAATTAGTGGGGGCCTGAATTTTTCCCCCCTAAAATACCAATTACCTAGATCGTTTAGGACTTGACAACATATAAACAATCGCCGTTCCAGTCTTCTACCATAACCACAAACAAGAAACAGTTGCCGACTTCAGGAGCTCCCTGCGACATCAGCGACTTCAGCTCCCTGCGACTTCAGCGGCATCTTTGCCACTTCATCCAGCCTCTTCTAGGTATTAACAGTATTATACAATACGTCAATACCCCAATCCCAACCGCCCAACATCTATAATTTGTTATTGTGTATTTGTGGTTTTACTTTTTGACTTTGTACTTAACTTTGTATTTATTTACCTTTGTATTTATTTATAATATGAGTATTTATTTATTCATCCAGCCTTTGTATTTAACTTTGTATTTATTTATAATATGAGGCAGTTTTTTATTTAACTTTGTATTTATTTAAAAGTTTTTTTTAGTTAAATAGTTGTCTGTTTATTTAACTGTTTCACTTTTTACTGTTTAATTAAGGCTAAAGGGTCAAATAGGCCCCTGAACGTATACGAATTGCTCAATTGGCACCCCAAACCCAAAAAAGCTCCGATCCAACCCACCAACCAAAATTAAATACTTCAATCCCCCCATCCAACCAGTTACCTCCCGGTTGTCCCCCTTACGCCTGTGAACAGTACTGCGCACCAAGGGTTATCACCAAGGGTCGTCGGAGCCGCCGTCGTCATTCGCACCGCCGTGAACCCTCCGGTAAGGCCACCTGCACCAAGTGGTGCTCTCTGAAGCGCCCCAGGTCTCGCCGCTCCATTTCCGGAGAAACGCCGCCGGCCGTAGCGATGCTCATGGCTCGTCGTTGGCTCCTCCAGTCGCCGCTAGAGCCGCCACACCGCCGTTCGTCATCGGCGGCCAACCACTGATGACGTGGGAACCCCCACCGCTCTGCCGACGCAACTCTCTGATTTCCGCCATTAATAGTAGCTTGGAGTTTTTGGGGAGGTATGTCCCGACCTTCCAGTTTCTGGTTGAAAGGGGGACAACTGGGAGGTAACCGGTTGGATGGGGGGGATTGAAGTATTTAATTTGGTTGGTGGGTTGGATCGGAGCTTTTTTGGGTTTGGGGTGCCAATTGAGCAATTTGTATACGTTCAGGGGCCTATTTGACCCTTTAGCCTTTAATTAATGTATTTCTGTCTATTTTGAATTTAAAAGATCATAAATGTCTGTTTGTGTTTATGTGTGATGTGTAAGACAAAGTTATTAATTGCGACTAGTTTACTTAAATTCATGTAAAAAACCATTTTATTCATAGGAGTGGGCTGATTAGTCACGATGGTTAAACCCAGTAAGAATCGGGGAGAGGGGTCAAGCTCAAATAAGGATAAGGATCCTGCTTGGCATCATGGAATTAAATTGAATCCTCCGGAGGGAAAGACTGGTTATGTATATGCGAAATGCAAATATTGCAATAAGGTGATCACCAGTGGAGTGAGGAGACTTAAAGAACACCTTGCGGGAACACATAAAAATGTGGCGCCGTGCAAAAGTGTTCCCGAAAATGTTAAAAAGGATGTGCTAGCAATGTTGAAAAGCTATCAAGATCAGAAAGACGTTAACCAGAAGTTTTTTGATGAAATGGTAGATTCTGACTCGTACTTTGGTACTGGAGTAACTGGACCTCAACCGTGTGGGTCTATTGATCGCTTCGTTACTCGCCCAGACAGTAGCTCAAGAGATGTAGCAAATGAGCAGGAAGTTGTAGAAGATGATATTCTGCCTAACACAATAAGTAAAACTACCATGAGAGAGCGACGCAATCTTGTTTGTCAAGATGTGGGCAGATTTTTCTTTGAAAATGCAATAGCATTTAATGTAGCCCGTAGTCCTTATTTTAATATGTTGCGTTCTGTTAGTAATTATGGTGCAGGCTTTAAACCCCCATCTATGCATGAGTTGCGGACGTGGATCCTTAAAGCGGAATATGATACCACGAACACATATGTGGAAGAAGTGAAGAAGACATGGCCGCACATCGAAGTTACAATAATGTCAAATGGGTGGAGCGACACAATAAACCGAGGGCTTCTTAACATTCTTGTTAACAACCAATATGGTAATGTTTTCCTCAGATTTGTTGATGCATCGGATCGAGTTAAAGATGCAACTTATCTTTTTGAATTGCTCGACGGAGTAGTTGAGGAAATAGGAGAAAGTCTGGTAGTGCAAATCGTGACAGATAATGCAAGTGCACACAACGCTGCTGGGAGCCTTTTAATGGAGAAGAGGAAGCACTTGTATTGGACGCCATGTGCCGCCCATTGTATTGACCTCATGCTTGAGAAGATTGGAGAGCTGCCACAGAATAAAAATGTCTTGATCAAAGCTAAGAAGGTCACTAATTTTATCTATAATCGTGGATGGGTTTTGCAGCTTATGAGGAAGTTTATCGGGAAAGACCTAGTTCGTCCAGGCTCCAGGAGGTTTGCTACTGCTTTCTTGACTTTAGATTGTATGGCCACCACAAAAGATCCCCTGCAAAGAATGTTTGTTTCTAAACGGTGGACTTCAAGTCGTTATGAAAAATTAGTTGAGGGGAAGGAGGTTAAAAAGATTGTGATGGATGACAGAACATTTTGGTCTGGGGTTGCTTACTCGATAAAAACATCAAGGCCATTAGTTGAAGTGTTGAGGATTGTTGATGGTGATGAGCCTGCAATGGGATTCATCTACGATAGTGAGATTTGGAAGATAATTGATGAGAAGTGGGAGCACCAACTGCATCGGGACTTGCATGCCGCAGCGTATTATTTGAATCCTAGATTCAAATGGGAGGATGACTTCTCTACTCATGTGGAGGTTAAGAAAGGTTTGTATGCTTGTATGGAGAGGCTTATTTCTGATAGTAGTGATTTTAACAAAGCTGATGCACAAATGGATGAATATCGATACAAGCGTGGACTTTTCGGAATGAGGGCGGCTCAAAATTCATATAAAACACGTCCCCCAGGTAAACATTAAACTACATCTTTAATATCTTTAATGTTTATACATAGTGTACTTGTGTATTGTTGTAAAACAGAATTTTTTTAATTCTTTAACATTTTTTAGTGGAATGGTGGGATCAATTTGGAGATCATATTCCAGAACTACGGACTTTTGCGGTCAAAAATCTTGGCTTGACGTGTTCTTCTTCCGCTTGTGAACAAAATTGGAGCACATTCAATCAAGTCCATACGAAGAGAAGGAATCGTCTTTCAGCCATTAAGTTGAATAGTGTGGTATTTATAATGTTCAACAAGATGTTGAAGTTTAGGAAGAGCAGATTACAAAAGAAAGAGGATAATTTGATCTTCGATAATGTATCATCTGATGATGAGTGGATTGCTGAACCGAATGCAGATGATGGAGAAAGCGTGGATGCACGTGATGAACTTGAATTAGTTGTTGATGAAATGGACAACGAATTCAGAGGTTCATAACTTGATATTTTATTTTTTTGTCCCTTCAATATAATTATTTACACTTAACTTCCATTCCGTTTCATTCTATTTTTGTGACTTTATGTGTGTAGGGGTGGACCTTTACAGTTGGAACTGAAAAAGATAATGAGGCCCGTGATAATGAAGGAGATGACAATGAGAATGACATTACTAATTTGGATACTGATGAAGAGGTCGATAGGCTTAGTTTTGAAGATTAATAGTTGCAATTTGTCAATTTGAAAACTTTTATTTTCTTGTCCTAGAATTTTAATGCTTTATGTTCTTTTGAGTTTTGACTTTGGTATTTCAGTTTTATATTATTTGGACTTGAATATTTTGTAGTTATGTTATTTTTACTTGTGATTTTGTTTAGCTATGTTATTGTTATGAATTATCCATACTTTTTAATATGTCATAGGCTTGTAGATACACTTAAGCAATTAAATTTCGGGGCTTACGCCTCGGAAGGCTACCCCCGAACGCCTGGAGGCCCGATTTCGCCTTTCAAAACCTTGACCAAAAAGGAAAAGAAAGAAAATAAAGATAAAAAGGATGAGCTATTATAAAAAGATAATATAAAAAGAGATGAATAATAACATAAAAATGATAAAATAAAAAGGATACAAATAATGTTTATATATAAGGATAAAAAAACAAGTGAAAAAAATTAGAAAATATGAGAGGAAAGGATGCTACGAGATCACTCCTCCACACGAATACCCACCCTCCACTTTGCTCTCTCCAAAGTCATACCCTCATCCAACACAAGAAGGAGCATATCACTTCAGACTCCCCTAACCCACGTCTGTTTGGGCCATCCTCTCCCTCTTCCCTGCCTCTTCTCCACACATCTCAACTCGTCTGACATGTGCATCACTCGGTCTTCTACGCACATGACCAAACCACCGTAGGCGCGACTCCCACATCTTGTCTTCAATAGGTGATACTGATAGAGACTTGGACTTATGGGCTTATGGAGTGAGATATAATAAAAATAATACTCAGTATTTTAATCAAATGTAATAGTGGGCTGGCCCATTAGAAATTGAATAAATAAGTGAGAGTGGTGAGGAGATGGGGAGGCAGAACTTTGGATTGGAATTAGGCCTTGGGAGTGTTGAGACGACTCGAACTGTCTCAAACCTTTTCTTCTTCTTCCGTTTTTCTCTTTGTTCGTCAATTACCAGCTTCTGCTATTGTAATAGCTACAAGACTTATCATTGGTATCAAAGCAGTATGCCCTCGAAAGCTTCGATTGACTCACGCAACAACAAAAAAATGGAGAATCCCACTTCTGGTTTGCGCGCAAATCGGGAGAATAGCAAAGGAAATTTTGCGAAGATGGAAACGATGTTGGATGAGATGATAAATCATCTGCGTAAACAGCATCGCCGGAGAACTAGAGGCCGAGCAAGGAGCCCTCCTAGACATCGTCGGCCAATTGAAAAACAATGCTCGACGTTAGCCGCTACTCACCAGCCCTCTTCGTCGCCTACAATTTATCGCAGTTCTCAGCGATCGTCAATAGCTCTTCCCTGTTCGCAAGCGTCGCCCCGAGCAGATGTCCGCAGTTCACAGGCCCCATCACGTACAGCTTCACATAGGTTGCAGAGTTCAACGCTCAGGAATCATTCCAGTTCGCAATCGCGAACTTCATCTTCCCGTTCGCTGACTTCATCTCTAGCTTCATCCAGTTCGCAGTCGCTAACCGCATCATCTCCCAGTTCGTTGCGAACTGTTTCTCCTCTTCGATCTTCATCGTCAGCAGCTTCTTCCAGTTCGCCAGCTTCGCCGCAAACAGTATCTCCCGGACCTCAGGGTTCTTCACAAACAGATCTCCCCTGTTCGCACGTCTCTTCATCTACTAACAGCTCGTGTGTGACTCGATCAGGAGGAGACTTGAAATCAACGGGATCATCCTATGTGAGCCCTAGTGCGAGGCTAGACAGAGGAGAAATCATCAGTTCACAGCCTACATCATATAAAGAGGAGGTGTCCATTAACAGAAATCATATCAGCCCAAGAAGGGAGATTGATTTGAATATATCAAATTGTGCTTACCACTTGGTACCTGAGAACATTATTAAGACTGGTATATTTATTATTGGCAAGCATGGAAATGAAAATGTGTCCCTCGGTCCCTCCTATTCCCAAATTCTCAAAAATACTTGAACCGAAAGGCATCAGATGACGAGATATATGAATTGGTGATAGCTTCTATGAAATTCAAGGAGTTTGAGATGCTTAAAGACAAATTCATGAATGGATTAAAGGAGGAGATTAGAGTCAAGTTGAAACTATTGCATGCTGGGATTCTGGCAGAGTTAAAGGACAGGGCACAGATAAGAAACTATTGAAGAAGTTGTTTGGCCACCATGGAGAAGTAAAATCGTTTCAGGATATCAGTTAATTTCAATGTCACAGATAACTCATGAGCAGGAGCATCCAGATGCTTCATTTCTTCTACAACATTTTGAAATGTTGAACGGTCCCTCAGAGAAAGCATCTCTCAGTTTGGTCAACATCAGTCCTCAGGTAGAAGTCAACTCATTCCATTAACATTTTGCTACCTGTGAATTCTTATCTGAGGTGAAGGTCATGTACCCAGTTTTACCACTTACGTTGGCTACTCTACCTGAGGTAAACAGCATGGAGAGCATTAGTACTACTGCGGCAACAACAGCTCTAGACTCTTACACTCATTTTTTGAGTGTTGTTATTGGACACGAATCTGTCCAATTTCACGATTACGTGATTGGCAGTAGCTCTGGCTCTGAGGAAACAAGATTGCAATTGATCACTGAACCCAACACTGAAGTTTCCCTTTTCCCAAGTGGTGTTGTGTATCAATGCACAGCTCTCTCTTCACTTGTCAGTTCTTCAGTATGCATATGGCAGTACATGGCATCAGGATCCCAAGTGGTGTTGTGTATCAATGCACAGCTCTCTCTTCACTTGTCAGTTCTTCAGTATGCATCTGGCAGTACATGGCATCAGGATCCAAACGGGTTATGGGATTTGAAAGTCGCCGGGTTGCTCTGCTTGATATTGGTTCACCCTCGGTTTTATTTGTAATATACAGTCCCTCTAACTCAAGATCTCTGGTCTATTCTGCTAAGGCATCTTTGGGTGTTCATCAAAACACTGTGAAACCGGAAGGTGGAATATCATATGAAACTAAGGAAGAACTTGCTTTGTGCTTAACCAGAGATGAACAAATTATTTTAATGACTTGCAGCATTGGCTGTTTTATCAATTCGCAACCAGTACATCCAGAAAAGCATGTTGAAAGAAAAGATCAAACAGCACCATCTGATCATGAGGAACAAAACAATTACAAAGATCCCAACAATCAGCTTGTTCTCCCACCTTATCAGATACTCCCACCCTTTGTCTGATTGTCGCATTCCTCACGCAGTCCTTCCTAGTATGTCCACACATCCAACGCAGCATGCGCATCTCTGCCACACTCATCTTTTGAATGTGACATTATTTCACCGCCCAACACTCTACGCATACAGTAATGCAGGCCTAATTGTTGTCCTATAAAATTTACCCTTCAGTCTAGTCGGTATACCTCGATCGCAAAGAAATCCTGACGCACTCTTCCCCTTCATCCACTCTGTTCTGATTCTATGGGATACATCTCCATCTAACTCACCGTCCTTCTGAATTATGGAGCCTAAGTAACGGAACATATCGCTGACCGGTATCTCCTAACTTAGAGATACAAAAAAGAAAAATTACAAGAATGTGTGTGTGTGTGTGAGGGAGAGAGAGAGAGAAAAAATTACAGGGATCTAAAACAAAAAACATCATATTTGCATGGACACACCACATATTTAGCCCTTATAAATTTCAATCTAAGATGGCAAGAGAAAATGATGAAAATCTGATAAGTATTTGCAGGAACAAACCTGCATTGCTCTCTGCATTAGCCCTTTCTTTTTGTTGCTCATTTTGGACAGTCTACAAGTAAAGAATAACTACTTTTCAGTTGGAACCACATAAATTGAAGATTAGCAGGAAACTGTTAGTAAAACATTTCAAACCTGGACTTCAGACCATCAAGTAAATCCTCTGCCTTAGATAATTCTCCGGTGCAAGCTAAGACCCAAAGTGTCAACACATCAAGGTGCCATTCAAGATGCCAAAACCTCTAACATTTAGTTGGGGCACATAAATGCAGAACATAAAGTTGGTCAGACAGAGACGAACTTATTAAGAAAAAATCGACACAAAAAGAAGTTGATTCCATAACCATTAAACAGTAGTTATTATTCCGCATATTCAAAGAACCTTTTCCACTTGGGTTTGAGGCAATAAGGTCTCCCTACTTTTGGTTTTCCACTTGTATTTATTCCAAAAGTGGCAAAAATGGCAAAAATGAAAGTCGGGCCAAAAGTATGGCTCATCTAATATCATTGGCACCACCACCAACAACAACATCATCTAAGCCTTAATCCCAAAAGATTTTGGGGTCAGATAACATGAATCGATCCATGATATTAGAGCCAAAGAGAGAAGAAAGATAAGAAAAATAAAAAGATAAAAGGTAAGATAAAATGGATAAGATAAAGATAAATATAAGATAAAAACAACATAAGAAAGATAAAAGATAATTCCTAGAGATTATTTACAATCAAACTAGCAACCAATTGTGAAATCAAACAGATTGAAACTTAATCGCCTCCTAAAGTTTATATTCCTAGAGATGTGTGTTTCTCATTGCACAAATTTCATCAAGTAGCCAAAATTACATGTTTATGTTTCATCATTACTTTATCTGTAAGGCGATCCGCTAGTATCTTTAAGCGGTCATCAAAGACATCAATAGCACCACGAAGATAAATCCGTAGTAATAAAGCAGCTGCATTCAAGTAAACCTGTGTGCACACACAATAGATAGAAAGAGTAGAAGTGAATATATGAGAATAAGCCATTTTATGGTTCAAAAGAGGGAGGAGAGGGGAGGGGATTGAAGAAAATTATGTATGTCCAATGAAGAAGCGAGAAGGGACTAGCATTTTGGAAAAAAATTGTAAAAACATTTTATATGATATAACTGCTATTGTGATTAAAAATATATTAATCTACACGTAAAAGTGTATAACAATAATAATAATGTGGAATAAACTTGGTAAGCACACACCGACAAAGTTAAGAAATAATGCCCTAACTGTGGAGTCAGTTATGAGGATTTCAGAACATTTTAAATTTTAATAGATCCTCCACTTTCTTTTACCTTCCCCCAACCAAACAAAAACAAATCTTTTTCTGTATTCACTTCCCTCCCAAAATTATTGAACCAAATAGAAGGCTAAAAGACTATCAAGTGGGAGCTTTGCTATATATACTTCTCCAGGCATAGCATCACTTCTTTCCAACTCTTTCCAAATATGGAGGTCATACACTTTGCGAACTCTTTCCATGGAAGAATGACCTTCCAAATAACAAACAGCAACATGCCACCAATTATGTGTATACCTGATTAAGAACATCTTTGATAAAAGGTTAAATAATCAATTTATGTGTATATAGGATATATGATATCTTATGTGTGGTAAAAAATTGTAAATAGTACGCATACATAAAAGATGACAAAGTAATCCATGAACTTGAGCATTGCTCCATAAATTGCACCGCTTCCTTAAAATGACAATGGTACTGATAAACGTGGCATAACTGCAATTAAAGTTCACTATTCAGCTGAGCCAGTTTGAAAAGTGAGAGGATAACCACTGACAAATTTTTTTAATAAATTAACTTAGCTTTTACTTTCTCTGTTCTTATACAACTGAGCATTACCTAAATGCATTTTGTTCAAACAAAAGAGTGACCACTTAGCAATTGAATAAGTAAAACATCAAAGTGACTAAACTGTCCTCCCATATTTTTCACATTTGTGTAACTTTTAATGCCTAGAAATGAATACGCTTATGTTTCTATTTATGACCAAAATTAATTAGGGAAACACCCTTAAGTTTTTGGTATTTCTCAAAATGACCCTCTGGTTATATTAAGAAGCATGAATACATCAAAAACCTGAGGGTGGAATCTGAAAGCTACCGATTAATTAGCACATTAGAACCAAAACTTATTTGAGAAATGAGAGTGCAGCTCGCCTAAAAAATAATGTTCAATTTTTTTATTTTTAACCTTAGAACCAAAACTTGTCCTTAAAGGACAGTAGGACACTTAATTGAGAAGTGAGAGTGCAGTGACTACAAAATAATGTTCTTGATTTCAATTTAAACCAAATAAAACTTATACTCTTTGCAAATTAATCATTTCGCCCATCCTTTCAACTATTTAACTTGGTGGGTTCTAACTAGTTTTATTGTAAACAAAATTGCATCACTTTCATTTTATTTTTTTAAGTGTGTCAGGATGTAGACTAAGCCAACCCTTCAAGATTTTTTAATGATTAACAATAATAGGTTATCATGTTACATTTCAATTACCCTTTTATTTTTTTTGAAGTGACCTTGTATTTATCAAGATACTCCCATCGTCCCACCTTCAACTTCCTCTTGGATTTCGGAACGGAGTTTTAGGAAAGAAAACTTTCTATTACTTTTCCTCTAATACTCTTAAACGATAGGTGGTTGTACGTTAGTAAAGTAAGTGCACAGTAATATTTTTGTATGTAAGTTAAATCCATTTTGGAAATGAGGCAATCAAATGAGGTGGACAAAGCATGAAAATGGGACAATAAAATTGGGACTGAGGGGGAATATACTAAACCGTTGCCTCCAAAACTTTCCATCCAAACTGACCTTTGACTGGTCCTAGAAAAACGGGAATACAAACAAGAACAGAGGGCTGGGGGTAAAGTAACTAACAGCATGTTGAGTCCATGTATCTGAACTGTTGATCTCAAATCCCTTCTTTGCAGCTTTCTCAGCATCATCATATAGACCAAGTTCTAATAATGGAAATGCAAGCATTCCATATATGTAATTTTCTTCTTTATTAGCTGGAAGGACCTGCCGGGGTGTTGGGTATAAACCAAATAAGATAAGTGATGCTACTCTTAAACTCTATTTATAACTTGAACATTTTTAGGGGGGAAAGCTGAAAATATAGAGAATGAAAAGAAAAATTAGAGTAAATTTAAAAAATGGCTCGAACTCTATAAATAAACTTCAGAGATTTGTTTTACTCATCTATCTTTATATATTTCTATAACC
This sequence comes from Cuscuta europaea, assembly GCA_945859875.1. Classification (NCBI taxonomy): domain Eukaryota; kingdom Viridiplantae; phylum Streptophyta; class Magnoliopsida; order Solanales; family Convolvulaceae; genus Cuscuta; species Cuscuta europaea. Next base: position 2,568,521 of record CAMAPE010000033.1, read on the forward strand.
TAAATACTAAGAAAGCTAAATATACTTATATTACATTAAAAAAATCAAATTTTGCTTCCTTCTTATACTCCCAAGATAAAACCTAACATTAAAAAAGAAACGACTTCTTTACATTTGTTCCCCATCCCCTATCATTTTCCAAAATCCATACATAGTCTTAATGGAAAACTTCTTGAAACACATATATGGAATTCAAATTGTGTATATTTTCTTAACAAAGAAATGGACCTTCTGAACAAGTTCTAAAGAAAGGTCAGGCCTTGCCATATAAAAGCAGAGCACTTGAGCCCGTTTTAGTGATGCCAGATCTTTTGGAAAATCTCTTAGCAACTGCAGGTGCACACAGTTAAAGTGGGAGGTCAAAATACGCGATGATGTCCAGAAGAAAGAATTAAAAACGCAAATGAAACATCAGCCACCATATTGATTCTCTAGGTTAAGTAAACATTCAGTTTATCAAACTTTAATCTGACTAAAAATGCCAAATAGTGCTACATGTCATCACCTACAACAGTTCTACACCATAAGATATCTTCTACGTGCATGACCATTACCTACTATTAGCAATCCTATACTCCAAAAACAAATACAAACCAGTTTAAAAAACAAGAGTAATATTGTACACATAATTTCAAATAAAAAATGTATTTCAACACAAGTAGGAAATTTTACATGAAATTGTGGTTTTAAAAAACTTCGAGTTGTAAGCCCTGAGGCGCGTCTCAGTGAGGAACCGCGGGTTTTTGCCTTGAGGCTTAAGCCTTTCTGCCAGGAGTGTAAACGTATGCCTTAACCCCTTGAGGCGACACTTCTGAGACGTAGCCTCATGAGGCCCCTGAGGAACACGCCTTATGTCATGAAATTCTCTTTTCATTTTTTTCGAACCCGGCTGCAGATTGTTGTTTGGGCTGATTTAATTTAGTGAAAAACTTGTGTTCTTCTGTGCAAGTATATTTAAGCTTCCTTTATTTAAGAAGTCAAATATAGATGTATAAGCTGCCCTTTTTGAGGTTACCACTGGACAATTTATAACGATATGCTCCAAGGAACCCCTAAAAGACCAAAAGGTAAATAAAATTCCAAACCAATGACTAGCCTAAAAAGAAACAGCAAAAGGTAAATAAAACTCCAGACCAATGACTAGCCAGAAAAGAAACATCAAAAGCATACGTAGTATTTTTTTAAGCAAAAGCAAAAGTGAAAAGTTCAAAACTACCTGAGAATGTAACTCAAGGGCCAAGTCATCGTCTCTGTTTGGCAAGATCAAACAATTGACAGCCTGGAAAACAGACCGCTCATACAAGCTAGCATTCTCCTAATATACATAGAAGACGCATATCTTAAATGAATATTAAGAAGAAGAAGAAGAAGAAGAAGAAGAAACTAAACGTGTAAGAAGAGGCAAGAAATATACTCCGTACGAGATTAGACTTGGCAGCTTCAATGAGCGGCGGTGCAAGAGAAGGGTCCCTAGAACAAAGGTAGTGTGCAGCTAATATGTTACCTAAAACGCAACACGGGTCGTGCTTAGGAGCTTCCAAAATCACCGATCTATCTCTTCCATAACTGATTACCTACGTTCCAGCACCACTTGAAACAATAAAAAAGAAGTAAAAGAATAAAAAGAAAACTTTCTTAACCTAGTAATTAGAATAGAAAATGGAGAACAAATATTTACACAAGAACTGGATGCCTTTTCAATTCACTTCCAAAAATAAAATAGAAATGTAAAGAACAAAAATCTGGGGAAGGGTCGAAGGGATAAGACGAAGAACCTGGTGATTATAGGAGTTGATAGCAGCAAGACAAGAACCCGAATAGGTCTTGATTTCATAGCCCCATTTGTCTAATCTGAATCCTTCATCCAACATACCTGCCTGTGTTACTATGATTTATGAGTAAAAAAAACTAGAATTGTGACTCGTGATTAAAGCGAGGAGGAAACACGAGATTACGATCATTCCCTATATTAGAATATGGGTTCGACATAGTGCACAGTGAGGAGGATAAAGCACCAGTACCGTATACAGTATACAGCTAGAAGTCAAGAATGTCCCTTTTTTTTTTAAGTCTGGAAGTAGATTTTTTTTGAAAGGTAGGAGGCCGTTTGTTAATTATGCTTTTTGTTTTATTAGACTTATAGATCAATTTTTTAAACAAACACGTTATTTTTGTTTTCGCACGCTCAATTATGTAATAATAAGAAAAAGTAATATTGGGGTTACTTTTCTGACTGTATTGGCTGAAGGTACTATAGATGACCATTTTTACATATAATTTTTTCTTTATTTTACTAATAAAAATAAACATTTCTTAAATCACCAGGATCACCCAATGCAGCCACTTCAGCCAAAACTTCATAAATTTCAGCAGAATAAGCCGATTTTAGTGATACCAATTGAGCTCATATTTACAACATGTTAGTTTATTTTAAGGGAAAATTATACAAATAGGATCAAGATGTGAAACAATGAATTTGGAGAATAATGGCTTACCTGACTGGTAGCCCTAGTATTGTATTTATAGTACGGATAATAAAATATTTTACAAAAGAGTCTCTAATATAACCGCTATTACATCCCCTCAATCTGTGTGGGGGAAATAACGTGCAGATTGGAACGTAAAAATTCAAAACACCGACTAGATAAATTTTTGGTAAAAATATCTGCAAGCTGGAACTGAGTAGGGATATATTTGACGGTGAGATCCCCATGACCAACACGTTCACGAACAAAATGATAGTCTCTCTTTATGTGCTTGCTGCGATCGTGCTGAATAGGATTAACTGCAAGGTAGGATGCTGAAACATTGTCACAAAATAATTTCACATGACTAGGTAAAGCAATGCACATGTTGTAGAGCAAGGAACATATAAACAATGTGTCATGGACTGTATATGCCACTGCATGATACTCGGCTTTCGTGGATGACTTGGTCATTGTGGGGATCGTATTTTTTCTGTTCTTAGAAAACATAATTTACTTACTAGCTCAAACTCTTTTTTCATGATTGTGTTTCATGTAAACTGGGAAAGTCTCATCGCCTTCCTTTTTCATATGTTATTCATGATTCCACTGCGCCTTTACAACTAATACATTCTGATGTGTGGCAACCACCTGTTTCTTCTAATCTGGGTTTTAAATATTATGTTTCTTTTATTGATGATTTTTCTTGTTTCACTTGGGTTTATCCCATACATAGAAAATCTGAGGTTTTTACTCACTTCTGTAATTTCCAAAAATTAGTTGAGAATTTATTTAATTGCAAAATTAAATATTTTCAAAGTGATGGCGGTGGTGAGTTTGTTAATTCCTCTTTTCACACACATTTTAACAACCGTGGCATTCGTTTTAGAAAATCTAAATACAAGAGTCAGTAAATTTCCATAAATTAGAGACCCGAAACTCGTATGACCTAAATTAAAATGGAGTGACAAAAATGACATCAATTAAAAGCTAAACGACAATCGTCCCATCCATGTTTCCTCTTTCACCTATTTCCAAAAAAATGTCTCCCAGCCAAACTTTTCCGATTTTTTTCGTTAACATTTAAAAAAAACTTCTTCTCAGACGGTGAATGTTTCACCACGAATGAAGAACAAAGGGCCAAAACGATAAAAATGTTGAGTTTTGAGCGTAATTGAAGCACAATTCAAGCACAGTAGACCGAAGCGAAGAACACAAAGGCACAACAAACATGGTCAAGCGAAAGAAGAGATCGGACGAGAAAAATGAAGAAAACCAATCAAACGATAATGAAGTTTCAGACAATGATTTTGAGACGAAGGAGAAGAATGAAACAATCAATGACAAACAAAAGAAGAAGAACAAAGACAAAGAAGAGCTTCTTCCATTTGGCAAGGTAGACTATGTACTTACTCTTTTGTTCTGTTTTCTGAAAAAATTGAAATAATGACTACAATAGAAACGGAATATGCAATTTCATGTGGTTTAATATGTTTTAGGCGTAATTATTGACTTGCAATTTGATTGTGGTTTTCATATATTGTTCATTGTCATCTTTATACTCTCGGTTAGTTTAGTATGTTTTAGATGGACTTACTGACTTGAAATTAGAATAAGAAATGCATTACTTGATGGTATAATTATCTTAACCATGGATAAATGTTGATCGGGTTAACATGGATGAAAACAGGTTGAAAGTTGATGTGCACGGTAACTATGTACGAATAATGATAAGTTACCAGGGGAGCTCAAACTACATCAACGACGTCTTTTCAAGATATTCACACAATCAACAAAGGATTCCGCGGATCCGGATTATTGATTTACATATCAATTCGAACACGTCGACCACGTCGCCCAAATCTTTTATGTCTTATTTGCTACTATAAAATCATGTAACCTTTGGAAAGTTAATCAAGCCGAATACATTGAATACAATACATACAATTATCTCTCTAAGTATTATTCTGAGTGCTTTAATTATTTTCGGCTATCTATTAATTATTTTCCGGTGGATTTAGTTCCATCATTTTGGTGCTTTCATTGAGAGCCAAAGATACACTCAGGCAATTTCAGACGTTGTAACAATGGCTACTACCAAGGCTGAGAAGGATGTACTCGCCGATGGACACAATGCGTCCAACTCATCGGGTCAGGACCTTCGTAACCGACTCAGTCGCCATGCGGTGGTTCCCGTAGAAGTGCCTGATGTCCATGGTGCCGTCCTAGGGATGACCAGGATGTTGGGTACTCTTGCGAAGGACGTACGCCATGCAATTCCTGGCGCTCAAAAGCCTCCTCAACCACATGGAACTCAAGCTCCAACTAATCATCCGGTGGTGGAGATGGAGGTGACATCACCAGCGCCATCTCGAAAAGATGGAGAGAAAAGAGAGGGACAAGGGATCCTTGTCCCTTCGAACCAACCGGCTCGAAGTGAAACCTCGGTGTTTAGCAGGTTGGGAGACCGAAGACGCTCTGCTAAGGACCGTCTCGGACAATCACACCATGTTGAGAAAGAAAGGGATACACAAAACCACCGTGGACGACGCGACCACGGTGAAGAGGAGCGCGGGCAAGTTCCTAAAGTCGCCCATATGACTGCCAGTCACCATTCACTCGGACACATGACTGAGCATGTCGGTGGGACTGAAATGCGCTCACAAAAATCGAGGAACACAGAGATAGAGGACTGTGGCAAGAAACGTGTGATGATTCACACAGACAGAACCGGGGATGATTCGAATGATGTGGAGGTGAGGAAACTATGGAGAAAAATTGAGGACCTACAACGATGGGTAGATGCGGGAGATGGACACACAGATGCTAAATTGAAGACGGTGACCCCGTTCACCACACGGATCATGGCGTACCCGTTACCAGTTGGCTTCAAGGTGCCCCATGTCAAGGCCTATTTGGGAACCACAGATCCCCGGGAATATTTGTCACGTTGTTATGCTAATATGATTATGATCGGGGCATCAGAGGAATTAATTTGCCGATGTTTCCTAGCTACGTTGGAGGGAACTGCGTGTGAATGGTTTAATTCTCTCTCCCATGGCTCGATTGATGAATGGGAGGACTTAGCGCAGAGGTTTCTTCAACACTTTGCTGCTAGCAAAAGAACCAAGCAACACTACTCGCACCTCCTGACCATGAAGCAGAAGAAGAGCGAGGACTTGGAAGATGTTGTGATACGATGGAGGAAGGAGTCTGCTGCCGTGCATGGGGTGGATGATCAAACACGCCTTGCCATGTTCAAAGCAACGTTACGGGTTGGGGGAGTTCGCCTCAAGTCTCATCCGGGACCTACCAAGGTCGTACCAGGCGGCCCTTCAAAGAGCCGATCGATACGCTGATGCGGAGATCCGAGAGGTGCAAAAGAAAAAGGATGAGTCATCAGAACCTTGGAGGGAGGGGTCTACCCCTCACCACAAAAAACAAAAGAAAAACAAAAAGGATTTCAATTATGGTCCAAGGCAAATTTCTAATGCAAGCCCAATGTCCCTAACTCATCATGTGGGTACAATCTTAGATTATGTCGAGCGTACAGGTCTCATGTAAGGACCGAGGTCGGAGGGTGAAGTGTACGCTATCTCTGGTGCTAAAAAGTATTGTCGTTACCACCAGGTTGATAATCATGACACGGAGGAGTGTTTTACCTTGAAACGAGAGATTGAAAGATTGATCCAAAGGGGTCATTTGAATAACTTCGTCAAGGGGGCCACACAGCAGCCCAACCACGTATGGAGGAAATCTTCAGAACAAGTGGCGTGCACGCAGTAGGAGACACGAAGGACAGAGAAAAGACACATTGGAAATGAGAGTGATGAGGAGGTTTCAGATGAGACAGGGCCGAAGCGGGACAAAAGGCACCATGACATCAATTTCATTTATGGAGGTAATGTCGGCGGGGACTCTTCGTCCCTTCGAAAGAAATGGGCTCGTCAATTGTACATTTGTGAGATCATGCACTCTCCAATGAAAAAGAAGGTATGACGTGAACCTATATTTTTTACTGATGATGACCTACCACCATGTCCAAGCCCACATCGGGATGCCATGGTTATCAAAATGGAGATCAATGATCTTGTCATACACTGTACCCTGGTCGACACGGGAAGTTCCGTGAACATAATGTACCTTGACACTATCGAGAAACTGAAGTTGTCCAAAGGAAAACTCCATCCGATAAAAACCCCATTGTCTGGGTTCACGGGTGACTCTACGAGGCAGAAGGAGTCATCACAGTCCCGGTGGAGGTAGGGGACACATCCCATAAAGTGAAACTTGACATGGAGTTCGTAGTCATCCGATTGACATGTGCGCATAATCTTATACTCGGACGACCGGGGCTGGAAGATTTGCAGTGCATTGTGTCCCCGACACATCTTTGTATTAAGTTCCCAACACCAACCGGAGTGGGGATAGCATGCGGGAGCCAGAAGCTCACCCGAACATGCTACATAAAAATCACTAAGAAGGTGGGCGGCATGGCCACCAGGTGAACACTGTCGCCACACAATACCTACAAGATGAAGAGCGAAGACCCTGTGTTGAACCCGCAGAAGGGACAGGGAGATCACCCTTGACCCCGAAACATAAGAGCGGAATGTTAAGATAGGAACCAGATTGGGGACTGAGCTCCACGTTGAAATCATAGTTGTCTTGACCATGTACCAAGGTGTATTTGCAAGAGGACCAGAAGACATGTCAGGCATCAGTAAAGACGTTATCTCTCATCGCCTGGACGTGGATGCCACGTCGAAACCAGTGAAACAAAAGAAGCGTTACATGTCCTCGGACAGACGAGAGTTTGTAAGGAAAGAAGTTGGCACCTTGTTAAAGATCAGACATATCAAGGAGGTTAAATACCCAGAATGGTTAACAAACGTGGTATTGGCACCTAAACCCCCAACCTGGAGGATGTGTGTTGATTACACAGATCTCAACAAGGCATGCCCAATGGATCCATTCCCATTGCCTAACATCGACCAGTTAGTGGAAGAAACTGTGGGGTGTGAGCTGATGAGTTTCATGGATGCATTCAGTGGGTACCACCAGATTCAGAGAAGACCTCATTCATAACTCTGGGGCAACATACACCCGCATGATCTCTAAGCTTTTCAGACCTGTCCTAGGTCGCACCATGGAAGCCTACGTGGACGATATGATTGTGAAGAGTAAAAAATCGATCACGCATGCTATGGATTTGGCAGAGGTGTTCGAAATCATGGAGAAATTTAATCTACGCCTCAATCCGAAGAAATGCACTTTTGTGGTGCAAGGCGGGAAGTTTCTAGGATACTTGGTGAGCCGGAGAGGAATTGAGCCAAATACAGAGAAGGTTAAAGCCATTCTGGACATGGAGCCTCCCCGTAATGTTAAGGAAGTCCAGCGATTAACATGATGCTTAGCAGCACTAAACCGTTTCTTTTCAAAACTAGCTGAGAAGGCCACACCGTTCTTCCACATCATGAAAAAGTCAAAAGGTTTTGTATGGACTGGGAAGTGTTGTTGGTCCCGGTTAAACTGGGTACAGTCTAGGGGGGTGAATAGACTGTACTCGCTTTTTGCTTTTTCAAGCTAAGTACCAGAATTAACAGAATAGCCTGTTCTGTTGACAGAACAGACTGGCAGCGGATGGGGTTCTGGTAGGGGTTCGGTCAGATTAGCCTCAGAGAAGCAAAGGCAGTAGGCCTTCTGTTAACTCACAAGACATGTTATGCTGAACACAGAGACCAAGTCTTTGGAGTTAATCAGTTCTAACTAAGTGCAATAAATAGATGCAGTAAGTAAATGACACCAGGGATTTTTATAGTGGTTCAAGGAACAACACGTTCCTCTAATCCACTGTTCCACTAAGCTTGTAAGAACGTCTGATTACAACGCCTTAGTCCTAGCACTTAAGAAGCTCTCCACGTCTTCTTCAAGCCTAGATGTCTCCTGGGATGCACTTCTTGGCTTTCCTTAAGACTGGTCCTTTCGCTGAGCTTCCCGAAAGTATCACCACTTCACTGCTCCAGTTACTTGGACGTCCTTCTCGTTGGAGAAGAGTTCTTGTGAGAACAGGGGTTTCCAACTAGCTTCGTTACAAAAGATTTGTAGTTGAGGAGCTTGAAGTGTTGAAGAACGAATGGAACTTTGCTTGAGTTGAAAACAAGGAGATGTGAGTGAAAAAACTTTCCAACGTTTGCCTTCTCTTGTAGAAGATGAAGCAGTTTTAATCTCAATGAGGCTTTTTTATTTTGAATCCTTGAAGGTTTTGTTTGAGCAAGTGTTGAGCAAAGGATGTAGCAAAGTTATCCGGTTGTTCTTCGTAGAGTATCTTTTATACTTGGGTTGTCTTCCCGTTAGAGGAGGAGCACAATGCATTAAATGCGCGAACAGTTGCCTTGACCAGTAGGACCCAGGAAAGTTGGCGGGTTACTATTTTGGGATAAAGTTATCCTGAAATAATCTGGAATGTCGGCCAATCATCAGCTTTTACTCTTCAGGGTACAGGGTGCATTAAATGGGCATTTAGTGCGCGTACTGTAGCTTTTCCGTTGAAGTCTTCTAGCCGTTGAAGTAATCTTCCGTTGGTTTCACCAGTTGAAGTATTTTCAAGAAAATTCTCCAAGTGTCAGGCCTTCTGGCGTCTTCAGCTGAAAGTCTCTCAGAGAAGGTCTTGAGTACTTCTGTTGGAATAAGCTATCAGAGGGTCCTTTAGGTCTTCTATCAGATGCGAACTAACAGAGAGTCTAGAAGGTTTATGTTGTAGTGATGTTCAACAGAGAACCAGAGGGTTTCTGTCTGAGTAAGAATCAACAGAGGGCCAAAGGTCTTTTGTCTGGAGGTCTTCTGACAGTCGACTATTCTAAGAAACTTTACAAGGAAAATTTCTAATACAATAAATCTAAAGAGGGGGTACTCTAAAGTCCTAATAAATATAGCATCATCAAAATCTAATTACAATTATTCCTTACAATTTCCCCCTTTTTGATGATGCCAAAACCCTTTAACTATTTCCAGAGAAGAGCCTTCACCATAAAATAAATAAAGTTTTAAAACTTTTATTAAAATCTTGGTGGGCAACTTGGCATAGGAAAATAGTAAGAGTACGATACATTCAGATAGCGGATAATAGAACAGGATAAAAACAAACACACAACCATAACAGAGAATAAAAACAGATATGAAAGAATTGCCTTACAAAGTGAAAGGCAGAGATGTTCTTTTATTAAGGGAAAGGGTAGGGGTGGTCCTTTACAGATTTTCCCTTGCAGCATGAGCTATAGCTTGATCATCCAAATCTTTCAGTCGTTTCAATTCAGCGTTGACTTCTTCTCTGATCTCTGTGAGGTTCCCACCTCTTTGATAGGATGCCCAAATGGGTGATAGCTTGCAATCAAGATAGTTGAGGACACCTTCATGGACGTCCTTCCCTGGAAGAATTCTATTATCATACCAGTACTCAGCTTCTTCCAGTGAGCCGCCATGCCTAACTCTTATTCGACCTTCTCTGTCAAGGTAGAGGTTCTGCTGCTGAGTAGGAGTCATCTTCTGTTGAATTTCCTCAAACTGAGCTCTACCTATCCTCTGAGATCCACTTAATCTCCGATCTCTGAATTTAGAGCTTTCTTCTTCTTGGATGTGTTTCTATGAGGAGATGAAGGTCTAGTGAATCCAGCTTCTTTCTTCTTTTGTATGGAAGCCTGGAAATAAGGGGCTAGATCAACAGATGGTCCAGCTGAGGTTCTGGAAGATTGTTTCTGCTTCTTTTGCTGGGGATCCTCTTCCCCCTTTTTGGCATCATCCAGGTCAGAGATCATCATTGCTATCTTTTGAAACTCTGAAGCCTGAGATGTGGCAATCTGCTCAAGGGTTTTTGGCAAAGTCTGAGTGACAGAAGTGAGTCCTTCTATCAAATCTTGTTGCTTCTGAAGAACTAAGGCAACATCCTTAGAACTTGCTTCAAGTAGAACCAATTTCTGGTATCTTTCTTTGTCAGCAGTAAAGAGAGTTCTGGTTTGATCGCGGTGAACTTTGCACAATTCCTCAATGTCCAGCAACTGTTCCTTAGTCTTAGTGTCAACCCATTGAAGCTCTTCAATATTACCAGAGATGGTTTCAATGGCTTTGCCTTGAGCCATCAAGGTCCGGTGAAAGGTGAAAAGGGTTTTGTGAATACCTTCTACTTCTGTTGTGAGAGCATCAGTCTTGGCAGTGGATGAGGTCATGAAGTTGTTGAGGGATTCTGTTAGTGTAGCAAAGCGAGCTGAGATGAAATTCATACCAGAGTTGAGATTTTCATTTACATGAGATAGATGCCCAAAATGCTTGTCGTTAAGCTAAATGAGTTTGTCCATCCCTTCCAATACTTGACCACCAAATTTTTCGGCAGTATGAACAAACTGATTAAAGGGAATTTGGGGTTTTGTTTCTTCAAAACCAGGCATTCCCAGTCCTCTTGACCTGGGCATTGGAGGCCTTCTGGTCTGTTGCAGAGAGTGATGATGTGGAGAAGGTTCTCTGGTAGGTGTTTTCCTCCTTTTTGAAGTGAGGTCTCCTGCCAGAGATGATGGATGGAACCCATCATTGTCACTATCAGATGAGAGGACACGGTGCAGAGGCTTCTTCTTTGGAGTGGATGTTGCAGAGTGATGAGAGGATCTTGGAGAGTTTGCAGCAGGAGAGGGTGACTTTTGTTGAGATGGGGTAGGTGATTTGGATTTCTGAGGTAGAGGAGTTCTCTGTTGATGTAGAGATGATGGAGGTGAAGGTGAGCGGTTTCGGTTGGATTAGGTTGGTTTACAGGGTGAGGAATGTTTGGATGGAGTTTTATGTTTAGATGGGGATTTTTTCCTTTGAGAGAGTTTTCTCCTTGGAAGGGGTTTTCTGAGGTGAGGGTGGAGGGGTATTCTGTTGTGGAGTGGTTCTCTGTGGTGGTGAGGATTTCTGTGGGGATGGGGATTTCTGGTGAGGAGATTGAGGTTGAGGAGGTGACATAGGAGGGGAGGGAATATGAGGTTCTGTATGAACAAAGGGAGATTTAGATATTACCTCAAGTACAGTTTCTTCGAACTGTGAATCCCTCCATTCTTTGATCAGCTTCTCCATGGCCAATGGGAGATCATTAGCTGTTGATGGGCTCTCCTTCTGCATGGGCGCTTGGACGAAATTTGATCAAAGATTCTTTGCGCTTCTTCTCAATGAGCCATTCATCAAAAGCAGCCATTTCAACTTCTGCTAAGGCTCTGACTGGTTCCTCCTCATCAATATGAATCTGTTTGGCCTTTCCTTTGAATTTCTCTTTCTTCTTTTCTGCTAGTACAGATAGAAGGAAATCCTTGTTGAGGTATTGCTCAACATCTTCTGTTCCAGCCCACTTGAGGACTTCAGCTTCCTCAATGATGAAATGGGGAAGCATTCTGATCAGTTCAGAGAGAGGTCCCACTCTCCACTTCCTCCATGCTAGAACCCTGATAAACTGTTTATCCAGGACAGAGGAGATATCCTCCTGAGGTTCTGCGGGCTCAGGGGTTCTGTTGACTTCATGCTCTTGGGATGGGATCACCAGAGGTTGTTCTTGTATCTCAGCAGAGGAAAAAGCATTTGGTTCCCCCTGAGTAGTACCATCCTGCACTACTACTGCATCTTCTGAGTCACTTGACTCGAACACAATCTTCTTGCCTTGCCAGGCATTCGTGATGAGTTGCACAGAAGGGGTTGAGTTAACAGGTTCCCCCTGAATTGCAGGAGTCAGAACCTTGGCCTTCTTCACAATGGGAGAGGCAGAAGGGGTGTTTTGTGTAGAGATAGAAGAAGGTGTCTTTCTCTTTATCACAGACTTCTTTGCCACCAGCTTCTGAACTTTAGCTGGGGCAACCTTCTTTGTGACAACCTTCTTCACAGGCTTTCTTACCAGAGGCTCTTCTTCCTCGGAATCTGAGGGGGTGGAGGGTTTCTGCTGCTTCTTCACAGCCTTCTTGGACTTGACCACCTTCTGTTGGAGTTTCTCCCGGTTAAACTCTAGAATCCTCAACCTCTTCTGTTCAGCCTTCAGAGCTACTCTCCTATCATTTGAGGTGTTGAGGAAGAGCAATTTGGTGTAGTCAGTCCCAACGGGGTTTCTCAACCCTATTCTGACCTTTATTAGAATTTCTGATAGCAGAAGGCCATAACCCATGGGAGTTTTGAAGAGACCGGTTTCCTTATCTTTCTTTTTGATAAATTCAACAAGAGACTTGATGATTACCTGTCCCCAATTGATGTTCATCCCATGATGAACTGCAAAAACAGTTTTTGCATTGAGAACTGTCATATCATCAGTAGAGGTGCTTGTGACACTCCAAAAATTTAAATAAAAAAAACTATTAGTCATATAAAATGTTATGGAAATGACATTTTAATTATTAAGTGAGTCAAACAAAAATTCAACAGTTGTGACATTCTAACCAGATAAAAATTTCCAAGTTTACGACGTTTTAGTCAGATAAAAATATTCCGATAATAGAAGTAACGTCTTATAATAATTATGAAAGTCAAGTTTTTGTAAGAGATACTAATATTAGTTACATGTATGAGAAAATAGTAAAAGTTAACACTTTGCTATGGGTTAATAATATGTGAACAAAACTACGATAATTGTAGTCAAAGTAAAAAAAAGGCTAAAAGTTGTTTCTCAAACTTAATGTATATACTCATAATAATAAGTAAACTACATACACATTACGGATGGATAATTGCAATGTGAATTGTGATATACATTGCTATAGCAAGAAATGAATGGATGGTGTTATCAGATAAGTATAACATACCAATAATTACTTTTTAACCGCTGCACCTGTTCAAACTTACCACTACAAGAAATTCGTAATTTAGTGGCGGCATTTAGTGACGAAATTTGAATATGTCATTAATTGGTGGCGGAAGTCCTGACAGAATCCTATCCGTCACAAATTAATGTCGGATTGTGTCTGTCACTGATTAGTGACGGATTTTAGTGATGGATTCAGTCCGCCATTGTTTAGTGGCGGTTTCTGTGACGGATTAGTCGTCATTAATTGCCAGCGGCATTTTGCGCCACAAAAATATGTCACTAAATAGAAAAATGCAAAGTATTTATATCTCATGTTTTTTCAGCAATTAATTACTTAATCTAAGTTTGAATATATGTATGTAAATATGCATATATATTGGGATGTTTTTACTTGGGTCGTTTTTAGTCCCAAACTAGACCAGATCAAACCAGAGTATCAAATTTCTGTCCAAGTAAAAACATCCTTAAAGATGAATCATATGAATATATATAATGATATACATATAATACGACAATAACATATTGTTGAAGTTAAGTCACCGCGGTCCAAAAAATCAACACGCTCCCTTGGACTTTCTATCTAATATTTATGCTTTTGATTTACTTAGTGGGTGATTAATTATTATTGAAGGCAAAAGCAATGAAAAAAGGAAGAAGGTAAAGCGCACCAAGTTCTACTAATAAATTTAGAGCAATTCTAAGCTGAGAGTTACAGAAGAATCTAGAGAGAAGCTAAGCTATTGAATGCAAACTTGTTAATTCTCTGCAATGAAATAAATGTTAGTATTTATATACAAGTTGATAGTATTGACGACCCGCATCTATTTGTAATCTAAACATATTTGTTGTAACATTTTGCCGTTACTGTTTTCTTCACTTTCATCATTTCGATTCCGTATCTTTCTGGTTTCCATTATAATGAATTCTTTCAATTTTTAAATACAAACGCATAGTTTTATCTATAAATCCAAATATATGTAGCTAGGCAAATTTCTGGAATTTTTAGCTGCACCCCCCTTTTCGAAAATTCAGAGAACTCAAACACTAGTCAAATGAAAATCTCCCCTTTCCCAGAAAATCATATGATATTCAGCTTCATGAAAGAGTCATGTTTTTTATGTTCTTCTAAATATTAGAGTCTTTGGATTCAAAATCAACCAATGGATGATGATTTTTGGAAACTTTGCACCAAAAAGAATCGGGACTCACCTATAGTTCCACTAGTGTTTACCCATAAGAGTTTTGATGGATCTGCTAGGATCTATAGCATTATCAATTGCTTTATTGAAATCCAACTTTTACACTAGCCTAGACTTTCTTAATTAACTATGACATTCAATGCATCTTTAAATGTATACTCTCTTCATTTCAGGTTGTCTTCAAAGATCAAGTAATCTCAGGTTGAATGGTTGTTTGCTATTAAAAAGATATTGTTCACTTGCTTTGAGTTTTGAATGCAGTGATAGTGTTATGAATTTCAGCTGTTTTCCTATTTTAAATACAAAATTCTGATTGAATTTTGAGATGAATTGTTTCATTAAATAGGTTGTTGTAATCTTCATGTCATTAATCCTACTTGCTTGGTTCATTGGTGATATTTTGAATTACAAGGATGAGATCATTTTGGCTGATTTTTAATATATCCTTTTTTGTAGTACATGGATACTTTTGAAAGAAGAAATAAAAGGTGGTTCCATTTGAAGAACTCGGGGCTGCCAGGCTCAAGAACAAACTAGAGATGGTGATGTTTATTTTTCATTGTTTTTCATTGCAAAAATTGGAAATAATGTTTGATTTTTTTGGTGGGGAGGCAAACTGGGAAAAAATACTGCAAAACCTAAGCTTTTAAACTGCAAACTTGCAAACTCAAATACCAAGTAGTGTAATAAGATTGCCTAATTGAGTTGTTAGTTAATTTGATTGTTTATTATTTTTTGCAGAATTAAGAATCCAATCTACAACTAAATTAGATTACATTTTTATCAATTGGGTTAAAGTGATTATGTATCTAGTACTTTGGATGTGTAGTGACGTGTACCCCTTGATTTTTATTTGTAGGAGGCTATTAACAGGTTAATCATGCTTTTTATGAAGCTGAAAGTGTACAAACACAATCATCTGAAGTTGAAATTGATATATCTAATGAAACAAAAGCTGCCCTGCAATGTCCAAGTTTCTTCCCACAACCGGATTCCATCTCGGAGCTCTCAAGACTTGCATGAACACTCATTACCCATTGGACATGTAGTTTTAGCTTTCAAATGTTTTGTACACATTTTAAACAATAGTAATGTGAAGCATGTATTTTTTGGAATATTCTTATATTACACTACATTTTATTGTGGGTTTATTATAATAACTCCACACTGGTGAATTTTATTGCTATTATTTATTTGTATGTTTAAGTGTTCAAATTTAATTTTTTATACGTTTACTTTGTAATTATTTTGAACGGATTCTTTATATTTTAAAAACTTTTGATTTTAAAGTACAAATGATGTTTAAAAACAGTCATTTATAAATATATACAAAATACTTTTTTTAAATATAAAAGATTCAGTGGCGGAATTTAGTGACTGAAACTCTGTCACAAAACACAGTGGCGAATAAACCTGACACTAAATTACGTCTCTGATCTGTGACGGAATTAATTTTCCGCCACTAAACACAATAGCTTCCAGATTTTAGTGACGAACGATCCACCGTAGATATCTGCCAATAAACCCTTTTGTGACAGATTTAGTGACGGATTTTCCGCCACTAAATTCCGCGATTTCTTGTAGTGTACGTACCATAAGTAATATACCTGCTATAGCCGCTATATACACTCCTACGATGAGTATACTACGTATGCGATAAATTCAAGCTCCCAGCAAACGAATGATTTTTAAGCAGATAAGACCAACAAAGACGGATCTCAGCGACTGAAGTACGACCTAGAAACTCCATTTGAATAGTATAAATAGAGGGAGATCACCACATAGAGCTGCACACCAAGAAAATTCACTCGTACATATATATATATATTACTCCCTCCGTTCCCAAAATTACTTCCCACTTTCCTATTTGGGTTGTTCCCAAAAATACTTCCCACTTTCCCATTTTGGACAATTTGTGTGGCTCACATTAATTTTACCTTTTTCTTACACAACCACAACCATACATTTCCACTTTATTCCACTTTCTTAATAAGCGTGCCAAGTCAAACCGGGAAGAATTTTTAGGAACGGAGGGAGTATATATATACATATATACGTATATATCTATATACGAGAATTCAACCCTTCTTTATACATAAAACCAGAAAGTGAAAACACTTCTAAAACCTTCCCCTTTGTGAGAGAATTCCAATGGTGAAAGAATCGTAGAAAACGGTCGTGAAACGAGGGAGAAATCACTCGTCGGAGTTTGTCGGACGGGTTGCCGGTGCAGTAAGGGAGGTCGCAGGAGGAATTGTAGCTGCTAGACGGAAGAGAGGGATGCTAATTCTTCCGCGGGTACACTCTTCCGCCACAGAAAACCCACGCTGCCAGACGCCGGGAAAGAATTCGCTGGTCTCGCCGTTGTTGGAGATAGCAGGATTTCAATTCGCCGGAAAAGGGGTCTGATCGTTGCCGTTGTTCTGCCTGGGGAAGCTCTCCAGAGGAAGGTGACCTCCGTTGTGTCAACTCCATCGTCAACGAGGTAAGATCATATAACCCTGCGTTTCCGACGTTTCACACGATGAAGACGATCGATTTGTTCTTTTTAGTAGCTGCGGGGGGGGGGGGGGGGTGTTTTAATTAAGGCTGGGTTGGATAATTTTAAATGTTGGAGTTGACTTAATTTATAAATATAACTGCTGGACCAATTATAACCTTGAGAATAAGTACTAGCCTGCTGTTAATTTGAATTAAAATAAAAATGAGATAAACTGGGATAATTTTATGGACTGATAATCAAAATAATAACCCCAATTTTTGGATCAATTATTAATAATCGATATGGATGATTTATACTTTCCTAATTGGATTATTTTATAGACTAATGATTGCTAAGAATTGAATTTAAGATGGTCTGGCTAAATTGTAATATTGTACCGGATTGAATGATAAAATGAATTGATGGTTTAATTAATAAATGATTATCATATTAAAATAATAATTATTTATTTGGACTTAGTACCATAATCAGATTAAATAAAGTTGGGTAGATATTATGTTCACTAATTATTGGATTAATTGAAGTAGATTAATAAAATTAACATAATTATGGACTCGGAAATATTAAGTGTGTGATTAATAAAATCAGATTAAGTTGATGATGATTAGTTCATTTAAATAATTTTTATAATAATCAGATGTACTATTAATGTTGATTAAGGTAATCTGAAAATTGAATATTTTAATATAATTCGGATTTTTACATATTTATTGGATTTATGGTATAGGTGTTAATAATAAAAAGATTATGATGAACTGAGTTAGTTAGTTATTTAATACCTTTTATTATCGGATCAGATTAAAAAAATTAATGAAGAATTATTGTATTAATTACCGAATTAGTTTAAAATAGCTTAAATAATATGAGATAGATGTTACGTACGAAAATAAGCTATAATTAAAGTAAATATGTTATAATTCGTATGTTTTAATAATATTAACCTATAGTTAATTAATTGAATATAGAATAAATTAATGGTGATTATTAAATTAAAATTTGGTTATTTTAATTAAATACATGTCGATTATTATAATATAATTATAGAACTCAAATATTAGAAATTATGGCTGAAGTAATAAAATGAATAAGTTAGAATAACAATATATATGGGGAAATCGGATAAATTATTTCAAATAGAATAAGTGACTAATTATATCATCTTAATTAAAAAGGTGATTATCTAGAGACCGAAATTGAGGAAGAGAATTAAGAGCATCGGGACTTAAGGTAAGTTTCACGTCAACCTAAATTAGTTCTTTTTCTTCGTGATTTCTTTTAAGTATTTTTGTTGGCATATCTGAGAATTGAATTTATGTGTGCTGAATTTGAGTGAATATTATTATACGAAAGGGTTGTATTTGAGATATTAGTTGATATATAGTTTTGTTGATATGAGCTATTGTATATGATTTTGGGAGATTTTGTAATAGTACGTAATTTGTTATTGTTGTGGGAGTTTGATGCAAAGGGAATTTTTGAAGTATAAACTTCGATTGATTTTGAGAAAACAAAATTAAATAAATATTTTCATAAAAGGTGAGTATCACGGGAGAAATCCGTGGTGTTGGTTTTCCACGTCCCTTAAAATGTGGAGGATGGTTAGGTCTACTACTACTCAATTTTTGGTGGTTTTGGTTTGAGGTGAATTGGCAGTCGGTAGAAAACATCCCGACTTTTGAGTAGTAGTGATAGTAGTAGCTCCTAACCATTCAAGTTTTGAGGTGGGGTAGTTGGTAGAAAACATCCCGACTACCCGGATCGACTTACTAACCCGGAGGGCTTAGAATACCTTTAGGGGTGTGCACACTTAAAGTAGTTGTTTCCGTTTCCAAAGAGCAGTTGTGGTACCGGCGATAGTTCCGGGGTGGCCGTACATAACAACGGATCACCGGGCTCAACCAATGTGTTGAGCACCACCCTTCTAAAGTACTAGGAAGTTAGTTACAAAGTGATTTTTTAGAGAAATTCAATAGAGGAGAAATTTTGGTGTTTCATGTATTTTGGGAATTATTATGATTCACGAGTTATGTGATTGTGATTTTGTATAGATATCGTTTACTTATGATTTATAAAGTGTTTTGAAAATATTTCTATACTAATGGTTGTACGAATTATAATATATACTATTATTATTATTATTTTAAAAGGTTAGGTGGGACTTACTTAGCATTATTGCTAATATTTGTTTCTTTTATTTTTCTTTCTGTACATGATTTTGTACAGGTGTTGAGTTGATCGATGTTGAAGTTGATTTCGAGAGAGAGCTTTCACTAGAAAACATTATTAGTAAATCATTGTAAATTTCTTTTTCAATAACTTTAATCAGTGAACTTTTGATTTTGAAGTTTAAGTTGTTTTAGCCTGTGCACTCGGTTAAGAGAGAACCGAGTGTGGCGGTAGCACCCCTACTTCCCTTTGAATTTGCCACTGCACATTTTCTGATGTATTCAAATAAAGTTAGTATTACTTTCCAATAAATTATTATTTAAATGTATTTTTGGGTGAGAAATTTGGGGGTGTTACAAGTTACCCTATAACACCCCGGCCTTGTAGGACCCGAGGTAGTTACTCATACACACCGTCCGGACCTCTAGTACTGTCCTCACAAACCGCCACTAGCCTTTTCCGTGCACTTTGTGCTCACTCATGCGTGCCCTGAGAAACTTCCCAGGGGGTCACCCATCCCAAGACTACTCCCGTGCAAGCACGCTTAACTTTGGAGTTCTTGGCTAATGAGCTTCCTTAAAAGGAGATGCACCTTGTTGGTATGAGTAGTACTATTAATCCATTTAAATTAAATCTCAAGTGTTACAATCACCCCCACTTAGGAACGCAACGTCCTCGTTGCGCCTATAAACCAATCTCAATCATATCC
The DNA here is from genome assembly GCA_945859875.1 of Cuscuta europaea. NCBI lineage: Eukaryota > Viridiplantae > Streptophyta > Magnoliopsida > Solanales > Convolvulaceae > Cuscuta > Cuscuta europaea. Next base: position 2,588,367 of record CAMAPE010000033.1, read on the forward strand.
CAGAATCTTTTCCCCTGCTAAGTGCCCACCCGATATCCAACGGATCAGCACACTGTCGCAGGGTTGCTCTGATACCACCTATAACACCCCGGCCTCGTAGGACCCGAGGTAGTTACTCATACACACCGTTCGGACCTCTAGTACTGTCCTCACAAACTGCCACTAGCCTTTTCCGCGCACTTTGTGCTCACTCATGTGCGCCCTGAGAAACTTCCCAGGGGGTCACCCATCCCAAGACTACTCCCGTGCAAGCACGCTTATCTTTGGAGTTCTTGGCTAATGAGCTCCCTTAAAAGGAGATGCACCTTGTTGGTATGAGTAGTACTATTAATCCATTTAAATTAAATCTCAAGTGTTACAGTGCTCTTGCTCCAGACACACCTATGGAAGATGTTGACCAGCTTCTCATAATCACTTTGAAGGAGATTCTTCTTCATGTATAATTTGGGAACTCCATCCACTTCAGGTCTGCGGTATAGTCTGACGAAGTTATCAACAGTGACTTTGACACTGTCTAGGGCTATGAAGCCTTCAGTGTCTTCTTCTTGGGGATCTTCCACTACGCTAAAGAGGACATTGATAGTCTCCGAGGTGAGGATGATGTCATCACCGTTGACACGAGATTTGATGGTCTCCCTTTCATATGTGGCATTGAGATAGAACTCTGCCACATCCTTTGTGCTGTAGGAATCGAAATGATAACCTACCACCTTGCTAAGCTGTAATTCCTCCATACCTTTGATGATTTTCATCATCGTTTCTTGGTTTGCTGCTAGTTCAGGGAGTGCGGAAAGGTCGCAGTTCATCCCAGTATAGATGTTAGCGACCAAGGTATTGATTTCTTCTTCGGTGAGGTCGTTGATGTTCAAGAAAGCCATTGTAGAGAGTTGTGAGAGTTTGAGAGCTTGAAAGATATGGAAGTTCGAAGATTTGAGAGTAATGAGAGCAGTAGCGGTTTAGGTTGAAAAGATTGGAATATATGTGTTCGGGTTAGTGGACGTTTGAGATTATTGGCGGTTCCGAGGTACCAATAAATGAAAATAGGGGCGCAATAAATGTTTTGCGGCTATAATACCGTTTAAGGGTAAAAGGGTAAAAGACCATCAACAAGTTACTGGGTCACCCGGTTTTCTCAAAATATTTCTAAGTCCACAACCTTCTGTTGGTAAGAGGAGGGTTTCTGTTGCTGAGGTGTTCTGGTAGGATTAGAGGTTCTCTGTTCAACGTAGAGAACAGAAGAGGTTCTGCAACAGAGGTTCTGTTAATAGAGAATCTGTAACATAAGATCTTTCTTTCAACCTTCTCTGGGAATTTCATCCATCATTCTCAATTCCTCTCTCAGCTTGTTGAATCTAGCCTCGGCCAAAGGCTTTGTCAGAATATCTGCAAGTTGGTCTTCTGTTGACACATGCTCCATGTATATGTGCTTCTTTTCAACATGATCCCTGATGAAGTGATGTCTGATCTCAATGTGCTTTGTCCTGGAGTGAAGAACTGGATTCTGAGTGATGGAAATGGCACTGGTGTTGTCACACAGCAGCTTGATCTCCTTTGCTTGAATGCCATAATCCTTCAGTTGTTGTTTCATCCAGAGTAGCTGAGCACAACAACTCCCAACTGCAACGTATTCAGCTTCTGCTGTACTTGTTGAGATAGAGTTCTGCTTCTTGCTAAACCAGGAGACAAGTCTCCCACCTAGCAGTTGGTAGTGACCAGAGGTGCTCTTTCTGTCTAACCTGCAACCTGCAAAGTCTGAGTCTGAGTAACCAATTAGTTCAAAGTTACCTCCCTTGGGATACCATAGGCCTGCATTTGGATTTCCTTTGATGTATCTGATGATTCTTTTTGCAGCACTTAAATGGCTCTCCTTGGGCTTTAATTGGTATCTGACACATATTCCAACAGAGAATGATATATCTGGTCTGCTTGCAGTTAGGTAGAGGAGAGATCCAATGATTCCTCTGTAGGTTGTTGCATCGACATCTTTTCCTTCATCATTTGGTCCAATTCCTTGTGAAGTATTCATGGGGATCTTCACTGATGATTTGCCTTCTACTCCAAACTTCTTGATCAGGTCTCTGGTATACTTCCCTTGATTGATAAAGATTCCCTCTGGAACTTGTTTGACTTGCAGTCCTAGGAAGTAGCTTAGTTCTCCCATCATACTCATTTCAAACTGACTCTGCATAACTTGTGAAAATTTCTTGCATAATTCTGCATTAGTACTCCCAAATATAATATCATCAACATATATTTGTACTAACAGAATATGATTAACAACAGATATTTGAAATAGAGTCTTGTCAACCTTTCCTTTAGTAAACCCATGCTTCACTAGGAATAGGGACAATGTGTCATACCATGCTCTGGGAGCTTGATTAAGACCATATAGGGCCTTTCTAAGCTTGTAGACACAAGAAGATTGAGTAGGAATGACAAAACCTGGTGGTTGTTCCACATAAACTTCTTCTTCAAGATCTCCATTCAGAAATGCACTTTTGACATCCATCTGATAGACCTTGATGTTGTTGAAAGCAGCATAGGCTAGGAATATTCTGATGGCTTCCAGTCTGGCAACTGGTGCAAAGGTCTCATCAAAATCTATTCCTTCTTCTTGGCAGTATCCCTTAGCTACCAGCCTTGCTTTATTCCTTACAATGTTGCCATCTTCATCAGCTTTGTTCTTGAATACCCATTTGGCTCCAATGACATTCTGGTGATTTGGTCTAGGGACAAGTTCCCACACTTTGTTTCTTTCAAATTGGGTGAGCTCTTCTTGCATTGCATTGATCCAATCTGAGTCTGCAAGAGCTTCTTCTACAGTCATTAGTTCCATTTGAGATATGTAGCAGGCAAGCATTGCTTCTCTTCTTCTTGTAGCAAATCTGGTCTGTACTCCACTTTTGATTTGTCCAATCACTTGGTTAGGAGGATGATCTCTTAACCATGTCAGATCAGGTTCTGTCAGTTGATGTCTGGGTCTCTCTGGTTCCTCTTCTTCTGAATCTTCATCTTCATTCAACAGAAGGGGGTTTGGTGCAGGTGTAGGGAACACATGATTAACTGCTACATCTTTTGTTGGTTCAGGTGTTCTGTCTTCTATGTTGACTTCTTTGAGAGTCTCTGTTACTTCTTCAACAGAGATGCTATCATCAAACTTTACATGCATAGATTCTTCAACATGTAGGGTTCTTCTGTTGAGTACTCTATACGCTTTATTGGTGCTTGAATAGCCTATGAATACACCTTCACCAGCTTTCTCTTGAAAGACTTTCAGATGCTCCTTTCCATTGTTGAGAATGTAGCATTTGCATCCAAATACATGAAAGTAACTGATGTTAGGTTTTCTTCCTTTCCAAAGTTCATAAGGGGTCTTCTGGTGATTCTTGTTGATCATACTTCTGTTCTGGGTTGTAGCATGCAGTGTTAATTGCTTCAGCCCAATATCTCATAGGTAATCCAGATTCTGCAATCATTGTCCTTGCAGCTTCTTTCAACATTCTGTTTCTCCTTTCTGCCACGCCATTCTGTTGAGGTGTTCTCGCGGCAGAGAGTTGATGAAAGGTTACATTTTGATCACAGAAGTCCTTAATGACTTGGTTGACAAATTCAGTTCCTCTGTCAGACCTGATTGTCTTGACTTTCAAATTCTTCTCAGTCTGAAGTTGCTTTAACAGAGATGGCAACTTCTGAAAAGTTTCATTTTTCTTTGCTAAGAAGATAGTCCATGTATATCTGGAGTAGTCATCAACCATGACTAGGGTGTACTTCTTGCCACCAACGCTTGGAGTCTCAACTCGTCCAAATAAATCCATGTGGATCAGATTTAAAGGACTTGTAGAAAGGTCTCCAGCAATGGGTTTGAAAGAGTTCTTCTGTTGCTTTCCCTTCTGGCATGCACTGCAGAGGGTCTCTTTCTTGTATACTATGTCTGGCAGTCCATCAACAATGTGTTCTCTTGCCGGTTTGTTGATTGTTTTGAAATTCAAATGGCTAAGCTTCTTGTGCCAGTCCCAGCTTAGTTTTGAATCTCCCTTGGCTATGAGGCATACTCCATCTCTTGCAGTTTTCCAATCAACCACATAGATGTTCTTCTTCCTTGTTGCTGTAAGAACCACTTCCTTGGTTGTCTCATGCTTCACATAGCAGAAGTCTTTGGTGAATTCAACAGTGTAGCCTTTGTCACAAAATTGGCTAGCACTCAGCAAGTTAAACTTCAGGCCTTTGACATATGAGACATCATCAATGACTGTCTGGTTCTTGATCAGATTCCCTCTTCTTTTGTTTAACCTTCTTTATCATTACCTCCAAAGGTAACTCTAAGTGCTTTGCATTTCTGGAACTCTGTTAGGCAACTTCTGTCACCTGTCATGTGCCTGGAGCATCCACTATCAATAAACCATTCTTGCTCTGAGATAGCTCCAACACACAGTTCCTGCGTGATCAAAAGAAAGATTTAGGTACCCAAGCAATGTTGGGTCCTGGGGGGTCATGAAGTCTGGGTAGTTGGTACCATTTCGGTCTCATCAAGTGAAACCTTGGTGGGTGGTACCCATTGTCCACCTGGTAGTTATAGTAAACCGAAGTGTGATTCACTTTGGGCAGATGCTTGTGAGGGTCATGCTTCCTGTTTACATATTTTTGCATAGCTTTCTTGGTTGGAAAGAAGTCCCATATGCTATCAAGAGTAGAGGGGCGGTTAGCTTTGGGCTTCTGGAGTTGACCAGCCAACCTCTTCTGCCTAAAGTTAACTTTCTCTTGATATCTGCCCTTCTGGTGATCATTTCTGACATGATTATCATGAGGTTGTCTGTTAACAGCTTGTCTTTGATTTTTGTTATTCTGAAACCCTTTCTGTTGTTAGGTTTTCTACCAAGTTCATTGATTTTAAAAAGGGGTTTCTGTTGAACCTTTATCTTTCCTTTTTTTGGTCTAACTTCCTCATGAATAACTTTGGTGCAAGATACACCAGCTTGGCAGATGGGGCTATAAATCAGTGGCACTATGACCTTATCTGCCTTAGCAACACTGGTGCTAGGCATTACAGAAGGCTCACCTGATTCTGTTGAGCCATACCCAAGACCAAAACCAAAGCCAATCTATTGATCAAGTACAATCTTTTCCATGGAAGTCTAGGCCTTCTGGTAAGCTTTGTACTTAATCTCAAGAGGCTCAATTTCTCTTATTCTCTTGAGAAGAGAAACATTTTCAGCTTCCAGCTGATCTCTCTCCTTAATTTGAAGATTGATTTTGATCTCAACCTCCTTTCTTAAGTCAAGAATCTCAACCTTCAGCCTACTGTTTTCTTCTGTAACAGAGGAATAAGTGGCTTGGATGGCCTTAAACTCTTCCCAAAATTCTGACATTGAATCAGAATCAAAAGCTAAGCCTACCGAAGAAAAACTAGATGTAGAAGTAGAGGTTACCTCATCATCAGAATGGACCATGAGGCATAGGTCTTCTGTCTCAGCATCCAGGCAACAGAAGGCCTCATCAAAGTCAGAGTTAGAACTGGATTCTGTCTCGGACAGAGGGTCTTTCTTGAGTTGTTCTGTGACGAGTGCTTTCCTCCTTCTGGTATTGTCTTCAAATATTTTCTTTTCTCCATCATGCCCTTGTCTCTTGGACACTCTTGGATGTGGACAGTCTGCCTTGAAATGTCCAGGTTGTCTGTAGTTGTAACAGAGAAGCTCACCACTGCTCTTTGTTGCTTTGGGATTCCTCATAAACTTCTTGAATCTCCTAGCAAAAGCAGCCATATATTCGTCAGATAAAAGTGTGGAAGGGTCAAAGTTATTTACATGTGAGGTGCTGGCTGTGAGGGCAGTAGTTGTTCTGTCTTCAACTTCTTCTTTCTCTTCAATCATCTCGAACTCATGAGCTTTGAGGTCTGAAATAAGCTTATCAGTGGGATAAGTCTTCACATCCTTGCTGAATTAGACAACAACCACCTTCATCTTCCATGCTGAGGGCAATCCCCTCAACACCTTGAGGTTGATCTCCTTGGTGGTAAGTTCCTTGCCAAGCTCAGAAATTTCTCCTGTGAGAGTGAGGAGCCTGTCGTACATCTTGGAGATGCTTTCACCAGGGAGAAGCTTGAAATCATCAAACTTCTTGTTGGAAATGGTCAGCTTGTTGTCCTTCTCTTGCTCATCACCTGCTCCAATGAGCTCAAGTGTATCCCAGATCTCTTTGGCAGTTTTGCACTTCTTGATTATGTTGAAGTACCTATCATCAATGGACTTGTAGAGAATATCTTTTGCATTGTTGTCCAGATTGTACTTTCTCCTTTCTTCAGTGGTCCACTCAGATTTGGCTTTATTGATCATCTGAGGTCTGGTGTTGTCTATAGCATGCTCCGGGTTGACCTTCTGGAAGCTTGTGAATGACCCAATGTCCAGTACTTCTCACATCTCATCATGAAGAGCATAGAGATGTGCCTTCATCCGAATGCTCCAGTCATCAAACTTAAGATCTGAGAACATAAGATTCTTGGAAAGAGAGTGATCCATAATATGAGATTAAAACAGAGGCAAAAAGAAAACAAGTGGATCTTTGTTCAGAAAATAACCTAGGAGATTATTAGAACAAGAAGGCTCTGATACCACTTGTTGGTCCTAGTTAAACTGGGTACAATCTAGGGGGGGGTGAATAGACTGTACTGGCTTTTTGCTTTTTCAAGCTAAGTACCAGAATTAACAGAATATCCTATTTTGTTGACAGAACAGACTGGCAGCGGATGGGGTTCTAATAGGGGTTCTGTCAGATTAGCCTCAGAGAAGCAAAGGCAGTAGGCCTTCTGTTAACTCACAAGACACGTTCTGCTTAACACAGAGACCAAGTCTTTGGAGTTAATCAGTTCTAACTAAGTGCGATAAATAGATGCAGTAAGTAAATGACACCAGAGATTTTTATAGTGGTTCAAGGAACAACACGTTCCTCTAATCCACTGTTCCACTAAGTTTGTAAAAACGTCCGTTTACAACGCCTTAGTCCTAGCACTTAAGAAGCTCTCCACGTCTTCTTCAAGCCTAGATGTAACACTTGAGATTTAATTTAAATGGATTAATAGTACTACTCATACCAACAAGGTGCATCTCCTTTTAAGGGAGCTCATCACCAAGAACTCCAAAGTTAAGCGTGCTTGCACGGGAGTAGTCTTGGGATGGGTGACCCCCTGGGAAGTTTCTCAGGGTGCGCACGAGTGAGGACAAAGTGCGCGGAAAAGGCTAGTGGAGGTTTGTGAGGACAGTACTAGAGGTCAGACGTAACTACCTCGGGGCCTACGGGGCCGGGGTGTTACAAATGGTATCAGAGCAACCCTGCGACAGTGTGCTGATCCGTTGGATATCGGGCGGGCACTTAGTAGGGGAAAAAGATTCTGGGATATGATTGAGATTGGTTTATGGGCGCAACGAGGACGTTGCGTTCCTAAGTGGGGGTGATTGTAACACTTGAGATTTAAATTAAATGGATTAATAGTACTACTCATACCAACAAGGTGCATCTCCTTTTAAGGGAGTTCATCACCAAGAACTCCAAAGTTAAGCGTGCTTTCACGGGAGTAGTCTTGGGATGGGTGACCCCCTGGGAAGTTTCTCAGGGTGCGCACGAGTGAGGACAAAGTGCGCGGAAAAGGCTAGTGGAGGTTTGTGAGGACAGTACTAGAGGTCAGACGTAACTACCTCGGGGCCTACGGGGACGGGGTGTTACAAATCGATTGTAACACTTGAGATTTAATATAAACGGATTAATAGTACTACTCATACCAACAGAGGTGCATCTCCTTTTAAGGGAGCTCATCACCCAAGAACTCCAAAGTTAAGCGTGCTTGCACGAGAGTAGTCTTGGGATGGGTGACCCCCTGGGAAGTTTCTCAGGGCACGCATGAGTGAGGACAAAGTGTGCGTTAAAGGCTCGTGGTGGTTTGTGGGGACAGTCCTATTGGTCCGGAGTAACTACCTCGGGTCCGGTGGGGCCGGGGTGTTACAGGTGGTATCAGAGCAACCCCGCGACAGTGTGATGACCCGTTGGATATCGGGCGGGCACCTAGCGGGGGAAGATTCTGGGATATGATTTGATTGAGATTTGAGATTGGTTCAAGGACGCAACGAGGACGTTGCGATCCTAAGTGGGGGTGATTGTAACACTTGAGATTTAATATAAACGGATTAATAGTACTACTCATACCAACAAAGGTGCATCTCCATTTAAGGGAGCTCATCACCCAAGAACTCCAAAGTTAAGCGTGCTTGCACGGGAGTAGTCTTGGGATGGGTGACCCCCTGGGAAGTTTCTCAGGGCGCGCATGAGTGAGGACAAAGTGTGCGTTAAAGGCTCGTGGTGGTTTGTGGGGACAGTACTATTGGTCCGGAGTAACTACCTCGGGTCCGGTGGGGCCGGAGTGTTACACTAGATGTCTCCTAGGATGCACTTCCTGGCTTCCCTTAAGACTGGTCCTTTCGCTGAGCTTCCCGGAAGTGTCACCACTTCACTGCTCCAGTTACTTGGACGTCCTTCTCGTTGGAGAAGAGTTCTTGTGAGAACAAGGGTTTCCAACTAGCTTCGTTACAAAAGATTTGTAGTTGAGGAGCTTGAAGTGTTGAATAACGAATGGAACTTTGCTTGAGTTGGAAACAAGGAGATGTGAGTGAAAAATCTTTCCAACGTTTGCCTTCTCTTGTAGAAGATGAAGCAGTTTTAATCTCAAGGAGGCCTTTTGATTTTGAATCTTTGAAGGTTTTGTTTGAGCAAGTGTTGAGAAAAGGATGTAGCAAAGTTATCCGGTTGTTCTTCGTAGAGTATCTTTTATACTTGGGTTGTCTTCCCGTTGGAGGAGGAGGACAATGCATTAAATGCGCGAACAGTTGACTTGACCAGTAGGACCCAGGAAAGTTGATGAGTTACTATTTTGGGATAAAGTTATCCTGAAATAACCTGAAATGTCGGCCAATCATCAGCTTTTACTCTTCAGGGTACGGGGTGCATTAAATGGGCATTTAATGCGCGTACTTTAGCTTTTCCGTTGAAGTCTTCTAGTCGTTGAAGGAATCTTCTGTTGGTTTCACCGGTTGAAGTATTTCAAGAAAATTCTCCAAGTGTCAGGCCTTCTGGCGTCTTCAGCTGAAAGTCTCTCAGAGAAGGTCTTTAGTACTTCTGTTGGAATAAGCTATCAGAGGGTCCTTTAGGTCTTCTGTCAGATGCGAACTAACAGAGAGTCTAGAAGGTTTCTGTTGTAGTGATGTTCAACAGAGAACCAGAGGGTTTCTGTCTAAGTAAGAATCAACAGAGGGCCAAAGGTCTTCTGTATGGAGGTCTTCTCACAGTCGACTATTTTAAGAAACTTTACAAGGAAAATTTCTAATACAATAAATCTAAAGAGGGGGGGGGGGGGACTCTAAAGTCCTAATAAATATAGCATCATCAAAATCTAATTACAATTATTCCTTACAAGTGTCAAACTTCGTTCGAAGGATTGAAGCATTATCTCTTATCTCCTCCGGTGTTATCTAAACCAGAGACGGGGGAGACCCTTTATCTATATTTGGGGGTCTCCTCGAGTGCAATAAGCTCTGTCATGGTACGTGAGGAGGGTGGTGCTCAGAGACCTGTTTACTATGTCAGCAAAACCTTAAGGGATGCTAAGCTACGTTACACTGCCATAGAGAAAACTGTCATGTCAGTGGTGTGGACATTCAAACGACTGACACAATACTTCCAAGCTCACCCTGTCCATATTTTGTCACACCAACCCTAGGCGCGCTGTTGGGAATATTTTATGGTGTCCAATCTAATTAAATATCTTTGTATTTGTGTAGTTATTAATTAAATGTGTAATATGGGCCACAAATGTATTTCATCCCATTAGCCCACTTGTAAGCCTTAAGTTAGACATTCTTATGTATAAAAGGATGCTAACTTAAGAAAACCCTAAGTCTCATAAGCCTCACGCACATTAACGCTCATATCTTTCTGAGAGCTTATACGGTATAAGGAAGAGGGAGTTTATCGTTCAAATATTTTTCTATCATTCTGTGATTCTCTCCTTGTATTATATTGTATGATTGTTGATTGATTTTGGGACTAACATTTGGTATCAGAGCCTAGCATGAAATCGATTGAAGAAGTTTTGCGTTTTTTTCTGCCATTGACGGTGAAGAAGTATTTCTGGAAAATTTGATTTTCTGGTATTTTGTGGTTTGATCAGGCTGGTTTAGACGTTAATCTACGTCTGGTGGAATTTTGAGATATTTCGCAGGTTGTACGAAGGAGATAGAAGGTCCAGGTGCGAGTTCGTGTAAACTCGAGGTCCAGGTGCGAGTTTGTGTAATCTCGAGGTCCGGGTGCGAGTTTGTGCAATCTCAAGGTCCAGGTGCGAGTTTGTGTAATCTCGAGGACCGAGTGCGAGTTTGTGTAATCTCGAGGTCCAGGTGCGAATTTGTGTAAACTCGAGGTCCATGTGCGAGTTTGTGTAAACTCGAGGTCCAGGTGCGAGTTTGTGTAATCTCGAGGTCCAGGTGCGAGTTTGTGTAAATTTTGAGTTCTCGAAGGACAAGTGCGAGTTTTGAGTTCTCGAAGGACAGGGAAAGGATTTCGCGGTTTAAAAAAAAAGAGGGGCAAAATTGTCTTTTGAGACCCGCTAAATTCTGCGGCATTCGTGTCCGCAGGTCGCCCGCGCAGGGGGGTGCAATTTTTCGATTTTGAACTGAAAGCCCGAAATCCCATGTGCGTGAGAGCTGCCCTCTTCTCCTTCACCTTTTACTACTAAGGAAGGAGTGGTTCTTATATATAGGCTCAAAAGTTCCCAAGGAGTTTAGGTGTGGGATTGCTTAAAAGATTCCTTTTCTCCACACACTTGGATAAGTACATTTTTTAAAAACTCCAACTTCAAGAGCTATTTTTGAGCCCATTTCAACTTTTGAGCTCAAATCTTCAACACCAAAGGTCAACCTTACAATCAAAGCTTCCAAGAGTCAACCTTGAGAATAAAAAAAAATTAATTAATTAATTAATTAGTTAATTAAAAAAAATCTCAAGGTTAAGACTATTTTTTCTCAAGGTCCAAACCACATTTCAAGGTCCAGAAAATTGCAGAAACTTCAATCAACCTCACGTCTACGGTCAACATTGAACAATCAACAACAATGGACGCTATATCTCCAAGAGAGCTAATCTCGGAATAGAAATTTCTTTTGATTATGCTGCCTTGAACGAGAGCTATGAAACAAAAGAACCCCCGTTGACTCCTCCTGAAGAGATTCCAACCTTTTACCCTGCAAAAGAGACTGTGCAAGATCAAGAGGAACCTTCAACTTCAGAGTCTGTAGCCAAACCAGCATACATTCCACCCCTTGTGAGAAAGTTTGCTGAATTGAAAGAAGCTTTTAATAAAGAAAAACAAGCTTTTGAACTGGAAAGAGAACAGCTCTTGAATGAAATATCTTTGCTCCAAACATCCTCTCAATCAAGTACAGGCTCACAATCTCCTTCTCCTCCATCATCTGAAAACTGTGCTTATCCTTCTCCTCCGTCTTCTGAGAACTATTCTGAAAAATCTACAAATGATCCTGAAACTTCCACTTCTCACTCTGAGTCACCTTCACCGACAAGGGCCCATGTGAAGAGGAGAGTGGAAAGGAGAGGAGAATGGATAGAGGACAAGTTAAGAAGAAGAAAGAAGGAAGAAGAATCTCGTCTAAGGAGTAGGAACTGGTGTTCAAGTGCTCTCTTCTATGCCAAAAAGAAGACATTTCTTAAGAATAACTGCTCAAGCTCTTCTACTCTGAACTGTGTTAAGCAAGTAAAAACTTGCTGCTCTGAATCTGATGTCTCCTCCAACCAAGATAAGAAGAGGAATGTTCAGAAATGTCCGAAGAAATCAACTTCTGCTAAAGTAAATGTTGAGGGGGAGTATCAATTACCATGTTTAAAGTATCCCCTCAAAGTTTACTCACTCGGACATTTGAGAAGACTCTCTCAAGAAACAATCTTAAAAGACTATCTGTCTGAACATTCACTCACTGCTAGTGAAACCTCTCCTGCTCCAAAGATCAAATTACAATGGGTTCCTAAGGCTGAAGCTGAGAAATTAAGAATGTTAGACTCTTCTCAATCAGCTAGCCTAGGATCACAAATCAAATAGAAACTGAAACGGTTTTTCAGTGGTGACAAGGAAGGACCCATCTAGAGGTGGGTACCGACACATACGTAATATGTGTTGATGGTTCGTCATGTGTGGTAACTGACCCGATTGCTCCACACACATGGTGGGTATGAAGATGAGATGCGAGCAATCAACTGGTGCACATTATCAAGGAGAGTACTGGCGTGAATACTCTCTATTAAGCTGAAAATCAACAAATGCACACCTCAACACCAACAAACGCCAAGTGCTCATTCTGAGGGGGAGTGTTTCTTTTTCACTCTTTCCGGTGCCAAACAACGAAGAAAGCACATTCCAAGAGGGAGTTTTCTACTTTACTCCCTGGGTAACAAACAACACAACGTGCAACTTTTGAGGGGGAGTTTCATTTTTCTCCTCCTGGTGCCAGACAATGTAAAATGCAAGGATTCTCTCAAGGATGCAGATTTTGAGGGGGAGTTTTCAAAGTTCTCCTCCCAAGCGCCAAACATTGTCGAATGCATCCTACTAAATGCTCTAGTTGAGGGGGAGCACGTAGAGGAAAGATCAAAGAGAAATGAGAGATAAGTCCCAATGGCTTAGTAAACCCAACTAAGCCTACCCAAGGGACAAAGCCGAGAGTGAGTGAGTAACTGAGTGAACACTATGAGAGTGAGGAAGCAGAAAGCTCAAGTGAGCAAGAGAACAATAATCACTGTCAAATCTGCTACCTCTATTGTGCTATCAATCGAGAGGATTACTCCCAGTCACTCAAATACTCTGGACAATCCCCATAGGTTCAGGACTGAATTTATTCAGATCTCGGGTAGAAGTCGCTGCATTTTGTCCAAACGGCGCATGCACAACCCTACCTAAGACCACTCACCTGTCTCCCAACAGACATGTGTTTAATCATATTTCACAGGGAACCTCATCTCTGATCACCGTCTCCTTCTGAGGCGACTAATACTGACTACAGTGGCCCACAACCCCACGCCACTGAACATTCATTGATCACGTCGTGTCTAGTAATATCACTCCCAAATATTTTGAATTTTCTAGGACACAGACACTTTTTAGAGTCAGTTGCAGGTCTTCATGACCCGCGAGAACTTCCATAGGGATCATCTACTATAGATGAAGACCAATGATTCGAAGGAAGTCCTGCTGTTGCAACACAGAATTCACCAACATGTTCAGGCAATCGCTTCAGAGTTTATCTCTATAGTGATGATAACGGGCGTCATCACGACCCCAGGGGGCTATGTTATCTTTGCTGATCGTTATGATCATGCCATAACAACCAGAGCGACATCTACTTTAGATGCCTCACAACGATTGGTTGGAAGTCCTGTTAGAGCTTTAATGCTTCTATCATTTTTATACAGGCCACACGTCAGTGTTTACATTGATATTGTGATAACGGAACACCATGGTGTCTCCGGTGTTTACATTTTTGTTTTTCGTATTTTGTTTCCCAGAATAAAAGAATAAAGGCATGACGCCCCGATTCATCGGATCGTCATGAGGGGGAGAGTGGTCCGCATGCTGCTTACTCTAAAAAATCATTCTTGGACACTTCTCCTCCAACACAAAAAACGACGACTCTCTATTCTCTCAAAGCATCAACTACAAATTCCGCTTCACATCAAATGGTCAGTTACGCTCACAAGTCAATCATCATTTTCCGCTGTGCAACCGACTGGCTCTCCTCAAAAGGGTTCATTTCAAATAGTCAAAAAGACTACATTGTGGAGGAGACAAAGGTCAGATACTCGCGTACTGAAGATGAATCTCGTGCGCGCCTGGAAACCATCAGAACCATCATTCTAGAGGCGCCACCGGAGTTCATTCAAGCTGATCAAGAGCTACTTCTTGAAGGCAAGGATTACAAGCAAAAGATTCCTCAACCCCCGACATCAAATATCAAATTGCCAAGAAGACATCAAAGGAGAGATTACAAGGATTTCTTCATAAAGCCTTCTCAAGAAGTCAAGTTTAAAGACAAAGGAAGCTGAATAACAACAAAGACAAAGATATTTGCGCTGCAATGCTGATACAACACGATTGAACACCAAGGGGGAGATTGTTGGGAATATTTTATGGTGTCCAATCTAATTAAATATCTTTGTATTTGTGTAGTTATTAATTAAATGTGTAATATGGGCCACAAATGTATTTCAGCCCATTAGCCCACTTGTAAGCCTTAAGTTAGACATCCTTATGTATAAAAGGATGCTAACTTAAGAAAACCCTAAGTCTCACAAGCCTCACGCACATTAACGCTCATATCTTTCTGAGAGCTTATACGGTATAAGGAAGAGGGAGTTCATCGTTCAAATATTTTTCTATCATTCTGTGATTCTCTCCTTTTATTATATTGTATGATTGTTGATTGATTTTGGGACTAACATTTGTGAGACTTAGGGTTTCCTTAAGTTAGCATCCCACAGGGTAATCATCGGATCTTTGCTTTATCTCACATCTAGCAGGCCTGACATAGTATTATCCATATGCCTATGTGCACGCTTTCAAGCAAATCCGAAAGAATCTCATCTGACCGCTGTAAGAAGAATCCTGTGATACCTGAAAGGCACTGTGAACCTAGGCCTTTGGTACCCCAAGCACTCAGGTTTTAACCTTGTCGAATATTCGGATGCTGACTTTGCGGGTTGCAGAATGGACCGAAAAAGTACATCGGGAGCCGTCCAATTCTTGGGCGAGAAAATAGTCTGTTGGTCTTCCAAGAAGCAGAATTGTGTGTCAACATCTACAGCCGAGGCAGAATACGTCGCGGCTGCTAGCTGTTGCTCACAAATATTATGGATGAAGACCCAGCTAAAAGACTATGGTTACACTTTCCGCGACATCCCGATCTACAGCGATTGACAGAGCACCATCGCCATCACCAGCAACCCAGTTCATCACTCCCGAACCAAGCACATTGATCTGCGCTATCATTTCATCAAAGACCATGTGGAGAAATGGGATATCGATATGTACTATGTAAGCTCTGAGCTTCAACTGGCTGATTTGTTCACTAAGGCTCTGGATGAAAAACGATTCCAGTTCCTGGTATCCAAATTGGGCATGCTGAACCTCGAGCTCGTGTAATTTCATCTCCACTGGCCTGTATAGTGTGTGTTGGACTTGTAAATAGTGTGTGTGTGTGGGACGTGTAAATAGTAGCGTGAGTTGCATGTGTCAAGGGGGAGAAAAAGCATAAACTAACAAAAAAAGTGTGTGCGTTGCGTCCGTACTTAGCGTGAGTTGCATACATCAAGGGGGAGAAAAAGTGTAAAATACAAAAATAGTGTGTGTGCGTTGGATTCTGTGTACTGCGTGAGTTGCATTCATCAAGGGGGAGAAATAGTGAAAACTTCAAACACAATGTGCGTTAGTTGCATTTTTTCATATCGATGGGTTGGACAGAGTTTTTTTCGGGGGCCGAACAACTATTTAAATGTTACAGGCTTCACTTAAGGGGCCCGAATTTTGTTTTCTTCTTGGCCCATTTCTTAAAAACTTCGCATTTAAAAACAAAAAAAGGGGGAAGAGCTCGTCATTTTCCTAATCTCGAGTTTTCAAGCTTCAACGATTCAGAGCTCTTCCTCAGTGTTTCTCTTCAAACTTCCCTCAACCCTCGCATTTTCTTCTCATCCTCTTCTTATCAAAAGGTAGTAATGATTCTCCCCGTTTATTGTCTAAATCAAACCCCAACCAACCTCTGTCCTCTCGGACCCTAATCGCGACCCGATACATCTTTAAAAAAAGAGGGAGAAGAAGAAGAAGATCAAAAGAATGCTCTGTTGTATATATGTTTTTGCTGTTTTCTTTGCAGGTGGATGTCGTTTCTTCTGGGCGAACTCGATTCTCTGAATCTCGAGTTTTTAAAGCTTGGTTCTAGGACCTGTCGTTTCAAATTCGAGGACAGATTGCGAGTTTGTAAACTCGCGGTCATGAACTCGAGTTTGTAAACTCGCGGTCATGAACTCGAGTTTGTAAACTCGCGGTCATGAACTCGAGTTTGTAAACTCGCGGTCATGAACTCGAGTTTGTAAACTCGCGGTCATGAACTCGAGTTTGTAAACTCGCGGTCATGAACTCGAGTTTGTAAACTCGCGGTCATGAACTCGAGTTTGTAAACTCGCAGCCCTGAACTCGAGTTCTGACCTCGAGTCTTCAACTTCGAGTTCTGACCTCGAGTCTTCAACTTCGAGTTCTGTCTACAAGCTTTTAAACCTCATCTTTCCAAACTCGTGGTTTTGCCCTTGATTTTTCTTCAAAATCCACCTGCTGTCCCTAACGATTCTTTTTCAACGCTAAATCAACCAGAGCATTCTCGTGTTATCTCCCTCAAACTCAAACCTTTTAAAGGAACTATTTTGTGATCATTTTTTTCAGTTCATTATGTCAGGGACAGAGCAATTCGAAGTCCCCCACACTCAACTATTTCCCGAAGAAAAATGGATCCGACTGCAGGACAACAATTATCAGCTCGACCATGGGCTGTTCAAGTGCCCAGATCATGTCATCCCTGTCATCCTCAGAGGGCACTATATATGGCCGACACTGACAAAATCCACATCAGTCCCGATGGTGTACCTTCAACAATTCTGGAATACCATGCACACACCCTCTCAGAAAGACAAATCCAAAATTCTTGCTACATTGCACAACAGGAGGCTGGTACTAACTCCAACTACAGTGAGAACAACCTTGGAACTGCCGGTACACACCAAGTATGATCCACTTCCATCACGGGATGAACTGATCGAAGGAATGAAGACTCTGGGCTATGATGCACCTCTGCCGATGATGTCAAACTTCAAGCTAATGAATCTGCCTTACCCATGGAAGACTCTATTTGGCCTAGTCAACAAATGCCTATCTCCAAAGAACGCCGGCCATGACAAATGCAACCAGCAAATTCTGCAAATCTTCCATGGGATCGCCTTCAACAAAAACTATGACATGGCTCAACTCTTCTGGACAGAGCTTATGGACCAAGTCAAGGCCAAAGAGAACAATAAAGCCGGCATGACAATTCCTTACGCTAGATGGTTGGCCCTCATCATACATGATCGAAAATCAAGGAATCCCGCAACGACAAGATGAGGAGCAGTTCATAGCCCCAAAAATTCAGTATTTCAAAAGCTTCAAGCACGACACTGTTGGCATGGCCATTCCAGACTATCTGCTCGACCTGGCAGATCCAAGGAATCCAGCAGTCATCAAGTACAGAGAGGACAGTCAAAGAACAGTCCCTATGGTTCAGCAAATCCCAGCTGGACCTACCCCAGGGACTAAGCCGAGTGACAGTAAGGGTCCAAAGAGAGCCCAGAAGCCACAGAAACCAGTGGCCCGTTTTCCCATTGAAGGAAAGTCTGACGACTCTTTCAAGAGGACTCAGACGGCTGAGGGCGCAAAGACAATCGTTGAGGAGCCTGTCGATGAATCGTCAAGTCCGGCCTCCAATAAGACTTACGATGAGGCCTCCGATAGCGTGGCCGCACAAAGCGATGACGATGATGATGATAATGATGACGATGATGACGTCGACGATGTTGATCACACATATGCCTTGATCAGAAAGGGTAAGTTGCCTGCCGAGTCTCCCAAGAAGATAACTGCTGAAGACGCAGCAACCGTACTAGCCGTCCGTTCAAAGACGTTCACAATCAAGGACGTACGAAAATCAAAGAGTGTGCACAGAGAAATTTGTAGATCTAAGCCTGATTATGATGAAGCAGCACATGTCATAAAAAATGATCAGGATGTCATCATCCGGGAGAAACGGGCAAAAATTAAAAATGACAAATCATCAAAGTCCAAACCTCAGCCACGCGTCAAGAAGAGCCTAATAGATGAAGAAGATGAAGATATCTTTGCTGGCTGTGACTCCTTTATCAGGATAAGCCGAGCCAAATCCTTAAGCACAAGAGCCGATCTTTTCGGTTCCTGAGTAGAAGCCGCAGCATCTGGCTCAACTGCGCATGCACAACCCTCCAATAGCCACTCGTTAGCCTCTCAACAGGCTAATGTTTCAAAATCACGGGATTCACCCCCCTCTCTGGTTCCTTCTGAATCAGTTGAGCGCAGGGTTGGCCAATCGCCCGAGGCCACAACCCCTCCTTCATGCACATCGAGTTTAGGTGTCACGTTTCCTACATTTTCTTCTTTTTCCAGGACACCTACACTATTCACTGCACAAACAGGTGCACACACCCTGAATGCAATGACCAGAGTGCAAACTATGACGGTCGGAAGTCCTGATATTCCCACAATGATTCCATCATTAAATGCAGGCCACACATCAGCTATCTTCACTGATGCTGTGACAACAGTCACGACCCCTGTAACTGGCACCCTCAATCCCGAAGACGTTACCGTTCTTATGCAACGCTTTATGGATTCCACCATTAAACCATGGGTGCGCGAAGCATTCACCGCTTGGGCACAGGAATCCAAATCCACCCCAGCGTTGCATAGTGAACACAGCCAACCCAAACCACAACCATTACCCTCTCATACCCAACTGTTACCTTCCAACGCCTTCTCTACCAAATCCACCAACCAACTACCTATATCTTCACCCTCTCGGGGAACCCAAGATACACAGCTAGTATCTACCCCTATGTCGACCACACCCTATCCCAATCCTTATTCCATACCTACCCCGACTTAGCCGATATTCTCTTCCTCCGCCTCTGCTCCTCTGAAGTATGTACCCTTACCCCTTTTGAGAAGGACCTGCTGGCGGTCTTCTATAAACATAACCGCCCGCCACTGAGCACTTGCCGTGACAGTCCCCGTGGCCAAAAACGTTCCCATGAGGATCCCGACGATTCGGAACCTCATGAGGGGGAGAACAAGAGGCCCCGGACACTTGAGCAAGGTGCTTCATCTAGCCACACCCCGCAGCCAACTCAACCTTTACCTCCATCTCCAACCAACCAACAGCCACCCACTACTAGCCACAACCAAGCCAAACCAACTAGCACGGTCGAGCTAGTTGAAACATCCCGAGGCTTATCTCAAAGAGATATTGTCCGAGGAGGGGATGGAAGTCCTGTCGATGTTACCTCCGGTACATCACCAAGTACATGCCATCAGTCAGAACAGTGTTCAAAACTGATGACAACATCCCGAGGCTTATCTCCAAGAGATACTGTCCGAGGAGGGGATGGAAGTCCTGACGGTGCTATCTCCGATACATCCACTAAGTCAGGCCATCAGCCAGAACCCAGTTCAACGCTGATGACAACGGGTAATCCAAGTGAACCCGGTAGTGCTTCTCAAGCAACATCACCGCTCCGAAAGCAGCCAAGAGCTCCATATATTCCTCCAAACAAAGACATGCATGACGCGCTGGAGGATGCGGTGATACATGACAATTGGCCAAGGAAATGGACTGAGTGGGATGACCTTAGGAGTGAAGCTGAAACTGAGGACATGCAACGGAACTGGTGGCTTCGTGAATTGCTTGCAAAGTGTGCTGAAGACATAATACGCCTTGATGAAGAGGAACTCAAGAAAGGGGAAGACTACAAGAAAACTCCCAAGGAACTTGAATCGATTATTCGACAATCAGCAGGACAAATGCCAACAACGACGAAGCCTTGGGAGAATCTACGAATCAATGCCCCCTTTCAAGAGGAAATCAGAAAAGGAATCTGGAGGAAACCAGACAAACTCAAGCAGCTAAATGAACTAAAGATCCGTGGCCTCACACACCTGAAGGGCAAATTAGTAGGCGGACATCTGCACATGCTACATCACAGGTCATCAGGTAAACAACGACAGATCCTTGAGCAAGACATGAGGTCCAGCACTCATCCAATCCATGCTATTCTCGACATACATAAAGAAGACCACCACCCAGTAGGCCAGTACCCTTCTACAGCTTTAGAGTTCAACGCACTGATTCAAGTGAATTTATCTGTCAGGAGAACGACTTTATCATGATGAACATGGATGACATATACCAGATGTTCATGGTCTGCATATTTCTCCCGTTGAATCACAACAAGGTCTAAAGAGAAGGATTTGAGTCAATTAAGCGCTTTATGCTCAGACAGATCAGATTCCATGCTGTTCATGACCTACAAATGGCTCTCGAGAACAACGTTCGGAAGGCAAATCTCACTAGGCCGACTCTGTATGGAGAAGAACTTGAGGAATATGAACCCTACCACATCTTTACGGATCCACCCACAATTCTATATCTCAACCATCAACAACAAAAACGCCTAATGTGGGTAGAGGACATACACAAATATTGTGATGGAACTTTAAAAGTAATTCAACAAAATCTACTGCCTATCAAAGAAGATATTGATCAAAGACTTGTTGAAGCCACTGATGAAGAGCTGAGAGAATGCGACAGAGTTGAAACTATTCTGAAGCCTGTCATCAAGCAACTCGACAAGAGAAGGTCATTGAGATCATATGAGCATGCGCTAAACTTCAGGAAACACTACTTCAGAGCTCAGAAATAAAAGCAAGACGGCACTTGATCACAAAGGGGGAGATTGTTGAAGATCATTTTATTGTGAATCAAGCTTGTCATATGTCTTGTAATAGATTAGCTTTTATTATATCCTTTGTATTTAATGTTTGTATTTATTAGGGTATAAAAGATATGAGGCCAATGTGTCAGGCCCATATTAGGCTGAAAACCTTTACGCAAACCTTATACCTGCGCATATAAAAAGGCACTTTAGGTTTAGGTTTGCGTTAACTTTTGTACTCGATCTAAACAGCCTAAGCGCATATCATTCTCTGTACAAGTTCACGGTATATCAAAGAGGGATTTCATCGTGTTCATCTTTCCGTTGTTTTACTCTTTGATAGATCTTACTATATTGCTGTTATAGAAAACAGGGACTAACACGCGCTGATGAGGAGTCCCACAGCATCATCAAGGATGATCAAATGGGAAGTATACCTTAGTCAATTCCACATAGAAGTGAAGTCTCGCCCTTCGGGCAAAGGGAAAGATCTTGCGGATTTCATTGCGGAATGCACAGCACGTGTGGAAGCGACGAAGACGAGGCATGAAGACCATGATTTGGAGTGGTGGATATTGTCCATGGACGACTCATCCGCGGCCAAATCTTGTGGCGGAGGAGTGTTTCTCACCACGCCTGAAGGCTTTAGGGCCAACTATATGCCATCCGGTTCAATTTTAAAGTATCTAATAATGAAGCGGAGTATGAAGCTCTATTATGTGGTTTGCGCTTAGCGGCGAACATACGGGCGGAGAAGGTCAAGATCCGATGTGATTCAAAGCTAGTTGTGGGACAAATCACGAGCGAATTTGAGGCAAAGGAGGAACGCATGAGGCAGTACCGCGATGCTGCATTGGAGCTCTTAAAATTGTTCATAGCTTATGAGATTGAACAGATTCCGAGGGGACTGAACATTGAGGCCGTCATGCTATCCAAACTCAGCGCAGAGACCCCTGAGAGGATCTCAAGGATTGCAAGAGTGGAAGAGCTAGACACTTCTAGCATATATGTGTGCCCGGTGCACACCATAATTGCTAGAAACGAGGACTGGATGGACTACCTCATCAAATATATTCGTGAGGGAGTGCTGCCCACGGAGGAGGTTGAAGCCAAGGTGACTAAGATCAGGGCGCCGAGTTATACCATTTTGAATGAGAAACTGTATAAGAGGTCTTACAATGGCACACTTCTCAAGTGCTTATGACCAGATGAAGCCAAGGTCGCTGATAGATTATTAGGATCCAAACATATATTAAAATGAGAGTTGCGCTCAAGAAGTGTGGAGAAGATGAATGAATAGTAATGTATGAATAGTTGTGTTCTAGGGTTACAAGCTCCAAAAGGAGTATAAATAGAGAAATAATGGACCAGGCCACTAATATGGGCCCGATAGGCCTAACTACATAAAAGACTAATTTAGTACATACAGATGATATATGAACAGTACAATAATACAAAAGACATTCGATAAGCGTGTGTGGGCCGCTGTCCAGGCCCAATAGTAGTGAGTCTCGGGGGTCCGAGTCTATATACTCTATCAGGAGTCCCCCACTCCCTTAGTCGAGAGTACTCGAGACGAAAGGGAGTAGAACTGTGTGCTGATCTGTCGTCCTCTGGTGAGTAAACTTCGTGAAAAAATTTGAGGTGCTAAGTCCCCCGCTCTTCCAGTCCCACACTCCTTGAGGCACGTGTAATGAGGTGAATAGGAGTAGAGTCATGAATGTCTTCAATAGGGGGGCGAGGGTCGACACCTTTTGATCCACAGTGAGGAGATGCCTCGTTAAAAACCTCATTAGGGAAAAACCCAGTGGGAAAAATTCCTAATGAGAGAAAAAGAGTACACCGGATGCCCCCAAAATGAAGCAAAAGGGGTGAGACCTTCAGCTTAAGTGTGGAGCTGCAACAGTGTCCATTTGCTGAGGGGATGGCCGAGACCAGTCTCGTATGCGTGTAGCTCGACATGATAGGTAGTCCTAGTCATCAAATAAAGATGACTAAGAGATAGGTCGAGTGATCGTCCATAATATGATGTTCGGGTCATCAAATAAAGTGACCGAGACGTGTGGCCGAGAGGCCTCTAAGAAGTCCAAGCCATCAAATAAAAAATATCAGGAGAGACGGCTAAGTGGTCAGTATGATGTCATCATTTAGTTGCACCTATGCATTCAAATAAAATAGTTATAATTTCTTGAGCTTATGATTTGTTATTGGATTTGGGCCTAAATTAAATTGCCTCAAATTTCCAAGCTGCGGCTCAAGCTAGGTTTCTATGCTTAGTTGGAGCGTGGCACGCATAAAGGACTGAACCTACCGCTGAGGGATTGCAATTCATTTCCGATAGCTAGAGGCACACATAACTCATACAGAACATAGAAACTAAAGTATGCATTTGATAACATTTGGATAGGGAGCTTACTATCCACACTCGTTTGACGTGACCCGGTGGTGCAAGATTTTAGCTCTCTTCTGGTGTACGCGAGTGTTCGGAATTCATAAGTCCATTTTTTCAATGTCAAAAAATACACACTATTTGAGAAAATAATGATAATAAACTAATAATATAGCTCAACTCGTCACTCAAGTTCGTAGTTTGAATTCGCCAAATGCGCGCTTTTGGGGATCTTTTAACGGATGACTCGCCCCTCGAGATTGAAGTTTGGTGCTATATTATTAAAATATTTCATTTATGATATTTTTGCAAGTCAATTTACTTTTGAATACAAATAAATAGAAGTAGTTTTAAATACTTAGCTTTTAGGAGTGGGCTTATTTAATGGGCCTCCGTAGCTTTGATTTGTTGAGGAGGCCTATCACCCATCTTTATCAATTTTGACCTAGCTCTTGATAACCTGTGGCTTCTTACACATCTGCAAGCAGCCTCTTCTGCGACCAAGAGTATCTCACGGCTACTGTAGCCAGTGGGAGCAGTGACAGAGAAGCCCTCTCAGGCAGGCAGCGGCAAAGCTCCCTCGAGGTGAACCAGGCGAAGCTTTCTCAGTCGGAGAGTGGCACGTTTCTCAGGCGTGACAGAGCGAAAACGACCGGAAGCGAGGTCACTAGGTCCCCGGCAGCCTCCGTGGTTTAGTTCCAACGTTTGAGCCGCGATGGAGACCAGTGCGGTGACGGAGCGACCAGGCGCAGCGCTGGCAAGGCTGTGGAGCTCGTACTTGGTACAACGAGCGGCAGACGATGGCGCGTGACGGCTTCGGCTCAGACCTGGGGACTGTAGCTATTGCCGTTGGCGTGCGGCGATGACCAGGGCGGCGATATCTTTCCGGTGATGGTGTCTCCGGCATCCGTTTGAGAAATCCCAGAGGCCCATGTTTTTTCCATTTCTTTTTTATTTGCAGATTGTTTTCCTTCATTTTTTTCTATTTTCCAGAACACTTTTGGCTATATTTTCTGGATGTGTATGTATTTTTTGAACTTTTGGGAGGAATCTAACTTGATTTTGCTCTAACTCTCAATGAGAGCACCATTGATAGATTATTAGGATCCAAACATATATTAAAATGAGAGTTGAGCTCAAGAAGTGTGGAGAAGATGAATGAATAGTAATGTATGAATGAGTTGTTTTCTAGGGTTACAAGCTCCAAAAGGAGTATAAATAGAGAAATAATGGACTGGGCCGCTAATATGGGCCCGATAGGCCTAACTACATAAAAGACTAATCTAGTACATACAGATGATATATGAACAGTACTTTAATACAAAAGACATTCGATAAGCGTGTGTGGGCCG
The DNA here is from genome assembly GCA_945859875.1 of Cuscuta europaea. Classification (NCBI taxonomy): domain Eukaryota; kingdom Viridiplantae; phylum Streptophyta; class Magnoliopsida; order Solanales; family Convolvulaceae; genus Cuscuta; species Cuscuta europaea. The sequence goes on from CAMAPE010000033.1 coordinate 2,612,742, forward strand.
CTGTCCAGGCCCAATAGTAGTGAGACTCGGGGGTCTGAGTCTATATACTCTATCAGTCACCATGGAAGAGATACATGCAGGGATATGCTCAGCTCACCAAGGAGCACAGACCATGTCCCGAAAGGTAATCTTACAAGGTTTCTTCTGGCCAATAATAGTTAAGGATTGCGCTGAATTTGTCAAGTGTGTGGTGTGTCAAGAGTTCCAGAAATCTCCAAGACGTCCAGCCACCAACTACACCCCCATCAGCACGGCTATACCTTTCGCAAGGCGGGGGATAGATCTTATTGGTGCCTTACCAAGGGGAACAGGGAGCGTGAGATGGGTTATCATTGTCATAGACTATTTTACTAAATGGATAGAACCAGTACCCCTGGGAAGCATCACTGAAGGGCGATGCAGGAAATTTGTCATGAAGCACATCCTTTGTCGCTTTGGCCTACCCCAACAGATCATAACCGATAATGGGAGGCAATTCGGAGCATCCGGGTTTAACGAATTCTGTGAGAGTTGGGGGATCAAACACAGCAATGCGTCAGTTGCCTATCCCCAAGCGAATGGTCAAGTGGAGAATGCAAACCGCATGATCATGGACTGTTTGAAGAAAAAGCTAGAAGCCGCCGGAGGGGAGTGGGCTGAAGAACTACCATAGATACTCTGGGCATACAGGACCACGCCAAGAAAGGCCACAGGGGAGACACCATTCGCCTTGACATAGGGTTTCGAGGCGAGGATGCCGGTAGAAGTAATTTTCCATAGCTGCCGAGAAGAGGAATATAACCCCAAGACGAACAAGGAGGTCATGGCTACCGTGCTTCTTTTTATTGAAGAAAGAAGAGAAGCGGCTTTCTGCCGTGCGGAGAACTATAGAAGACATGTGAAGGGATACCATGATTCTCACGTTCACAAACGCAACTTTGAAGTTGGGGACTATGTCTTGAGAAAAAGGGAGGTCAGCAAACCCTTGGAATGGGGGAAATTTGCCAAAAATTATGAAGGCCCTTACGTGATTAAATCAGTGATCCGTCCAGGGACGTTCAAACTCCAGACATTGAAGGGAAAAGAAATTGAGAGGACTTGGAACGCAGAACACTTGCTCAAGTTTTACCATTGAAAATCTATCATTGATACTCCACCTGATGATTATGATGTATGGTAACCACGTATGGTGGTAAAGGAGGTCCCTTTCCATCCACTATTTTTAAATAAGAGGTCTCCTTGATCCACACAAAGTGAATAATGCCAGTCCCTGGTTGCAAAGGAGGAGGTGTCAATGACACCTTGTGCCTATCGTTGTCCTTAGTCACTCTATATAAATACACAATGCCTCGATTCAAAATTAGGCAGATATGGGGCGATAAATGCACCAAAGTTATACACTTGGTGTAGTATCGACGTATATTACTATAAGTGGTCAGGCGAACCATGCCAAACGAGGCATGGCCGCAGCCTGGTCTCTTGAAATCAAAATATTGGTCAAATAATTAATTATGCGACAATACTAAACAATAACGAAAGGGAAATAAGACATGCGTCATTATTAGTTTATGAAATTCAAAACATGTTTAGCAAATCATGTACTCATAAGGAAAGACATGTCGGAATTGAAGTCTACACTACGCCCATCTATCAGTCTCGTGGACGCTCTAAGGCACGGAAGCGATCGAAGCTGGGGTGATCCAAGGTGACTGACATATGAACCCCTTTATCTTTCTCGGAGGGGGGATCACCAAGCTCCTCATCAGTAGGGGATCTGGACAAATGAATGTCCTCCCGAAGGGAATCAGCCACCGAGATATCGAGATTGGGAACCTCAGGAGGAAGTCCCCATTCGTTGATGCAAGAGGTACCGGCCCTATCCCTCAAGATAGGATGTATTTTCTGTTGAGTGGCATATATCCTGACCTAGTAGGAAATGTAGCTCTCTAAGGCGAGTTTCTCACGGCCATCTGGAGTAGACAACCAACGCTTGCTAATGTCACCGAGGTGGGCATTGATGTAAGCTTCCCGATCAGACACGAACTCTGAAGAACTTTTGTATGCATCCACAGCCCGACCCCTTGCATTCGCCAACTCCACGGCATGCATGTCTTTAAGCGTCGCGACCTCGGCTGCATGTGAATCATGACTAAGCTTGAGCGTGGCCACCTATTTTGCTAATTCGATAAGTTGTAGCAGCAACTCTTGCTCGCGCTCGTCTTTCCTTCGGTTCACCTCGGAGATGGATGTCAGAAGCTACAAAAAAAAAACAAAAGAAAAATAGTATCACGAGATGCATAGATAAAAAGTGGCGGGGAAATAGGAATGTTACCTCTGCCAGACCATGGTGACTCTTCCTCTCTAGAGCAACGTTGTCAAGTGCTGAAATTTGTTCCTTCTCAGTCGCCGGGATTGTCTGTGATAAGAGCGGGGGCAACTCGATGTTACCTCGTAACCAGGTAGTCATCCCCGTAGTGGGAATGTCACCCATGCTCCGGGTGATGCGGGCTGCGGTACTAGGAGCCTTGCGTTTCGTCGCGGATGAAGGCACGGTTACGATAGCGTCCTTGCTTTTTGTGACGGAGGGAGCCCTTGGTTTCTTGTCAAAGCGCCCATGCTCACCACCGCGAGGTCAATCCTTGTCGAAACTTTGGAACATCTCCAATCTCGACATCATATCTGCAAAAAAGGAGATATGCATATGTGTTAGTTAATATATATACGCGTGCTATCTTCTATAGACAAGGTAACTGTGGACAACCTTGATCCGTGGACGCGGATGTGTGTGCACCCGAGCATGGTGACGGCGAATGGAGCCCAACCGTGATTAGACGGTCCTCGAAAGTAAAGGCAGAGAGGCTATACGGCCCTCCAGAAAGAATCATAGCCGGCCATGTTTCCTGATCAACCGGAAGTTTTGGGTACGAATACTTCTTAAATCGACAATTCAAAGACGATGAAAAAGGTAACGGAGACCCGAATGACACATATACAAATTCTTCTTTCCAATTAGCTCCGTTGCTACGAGTGACCTTCCACATGTCAAAGTGGTTGCGCTGTGAGATAGACACCCAAGATAGACTATCAGATGTCGACCACTGCCCAACTCGGAACATGTGCTTGAAGAGGTCTAGGGACGGTTCAATTCCAAGTGTTTTACACTGGACCAAGAAAGCTACCAGATACTGATGACCGAGCGGAGTCAGGTGACAAGGTGAAATTTCAAGGTCATGTAGAAACTCGATGATCAAAGGGTGTGGGGGGAAGCGAAATCCTAGTTTTATGGAAACAATATGCACCCCGAAAAAGTGACCCTTAGGAGGATCGGTTACAATATCCTCCGAATTTGGGCATCAGACAGTCACTGTGGACGGAAAAAATTTCCTGTACTTTTGAAACTTGGGAACTGAGAGGCGCGACCTGCAGTATAGAATGGGGCTCGGGTCTAAGGATGGATACGGACCGCGGTTGCGACGTTTTGGTGGTTTGACTGGAGCGGCTAGTGGCTTTACGGGACTAATTTCTTCAACATCAGAATTAACATCTGTCAAGGGATGAGGAAAATTCTCCAGCACTAATTCATCGTCATCACTCAATAATTCATCAGAATCTATGGAATTTAATAAGTCCATGAATTGATGGCAGTTATTCACAAAAAAAATTATTAAAAAATGTGTCAAGAATGTGGCCAAGGCAGCTGCGGTCAAAGCAAGGCACGGCTAAAGAAAAATGAACATGCAGCTATGGTCAACACAAAATTAATACATAGTGATATTCCTTTACTTATTTGGGGAAAGAAGAATCAAATCAAATCAAAATAAATGGAAAGAAGACAAAGGGGAGACCAGTGCTTACCTGCGTATTACGTGACCTAGCAACGGCGGTGCAAGATCCAGAGCAAGACAACGATGATGGACGAATCGGGATGGACAGCCAGAGCAATGGGGCGACATCGCGAGTGCTAGACGGCGGCGGCAAACAGTACTGGTCGTCGCCGGAAGGCGCCGATGTCCAACGAGGGTGAGTCTGACGCTACAGGGATGACACCGGTGGGGCTGAGGTGTTTTGTTCACTCGTGGGAACCGTCTGGGGCTGAGGGAGTACGACGGCGGGCGACAACTTCCACTGTGGGTAGCCTGGTCGCGTGATTGGACACCGGTGGCATCGGGCGTCGTTGACCGACCGGTGGTTGACGGCGAGTTGTGACCTGGAATAGGGCGAACTGGCGAAGGGACTGGTCGTGGCCTGCAACTATCTGGAAGATTGGGTGAAAGTAATTTTAAGTCATGGAGCACACCATGGTTATAAAATAGAAGTCTAAATGATTGAATGGGTAAAAACAAAAAAAAAAATTGGCATGGTGACCATGTGCTTCTATAGCCACGGCTACTGTGTCTCTATACTCCTTATAGCCAATATGTTATTTGGCTTAAGGAGTGGGGGCTTGTGATGGTATAATTATCTTAACCATGGATAAATGTTGATCGAGTTAACATGGATGAAAACAGGTTGAAAGTTGATGTGCACGGTAACTATGTACGAATGATGATAAGGTACAAGGGGAGCTCATACGTGGTGACCACGCGTGAGTTAGAGGATAAAAGGTTGTACATGGTGACTATGGACGGAAGTTAGTAGAAGACCAGGGAGCACGGAATAACCGTGGATGTCATGGTTAGCTTATCCAAAGAGCACGTCCAAAGCAACCATGGACGTAAGTAGAAGACCAGAGTGCACTATAGCCTTGGATGCCATGACTAGCTTATATATAGAAATGTCCACGGCGACCTTGGACATAGTAGTAGAAGCTTATCCAAATAATCTACACATGGTGTCTCTGGGCATCATGACATAAGCTACATGGCAACTCCATACAACAAACTACATCAACGACGTCTTTTCAAGATATTCACACAATCAACAAAGGATTCCGCGGATCCGGATTATTGATTTACATATCAATTCGAACACAGCGACCACGTCGCCCAAAACTTTTATGTCTTATTTGCTACTATAAAATCATGTAACCTTTGGAAAGTTAATCAAGCTGAATACATTGAATACAATACATACAATAATCTCTCTAAGTATTATTTTGAGTGCTTTAATTATTTTCGGCTATCTTTTAATTATTTTCTGGTGGATTTAGTTCCAGTATTACTCATTTGCAATTTCATTGTGATTTTCATATATTGTTCATTGTCATCTTTATACTCTTGCTTAGTTTAGTATGTTTTAGACGAAATTACTGACTTGAAATCAGTATAAGAAATGCATTACTGACTTCCAATTTGATTGTGATTTTCGTATATTGTTCATTGTCATCTTTATAGTCCTGATTAGTTTAATATGTTTTAGATGGAATTACTGACTTGAAATTGAGGTTTATAAATGGGGAAAAAATGCACACTCATCTATTGTTCACATTACATTATAAAACATATGAATGACTGATTAGTTGTATATAAAACAAATGATAAAAAGCACAATACTACATTGACTAGTTTAGTTTAACACATTTAAAAAGTTTAATATTCTACCAACATTGTACCTTATATATCTTTGAGTTTGTGTATATATCAGGTCATTGTAAGATCATGTACACGAGGACTATTTGACAATAAAAAATAATTAAAGGTTAAATGCTTCTCAAATGTGCACAATGGCAAGCAAAAAATAAATGCATTGCTAAATAAGGAACAACTTTCAGAAACACATTATTTGGACAAATGCTAGACATTGGAAATGTGCAATAGATGACTGGACAACTTCTCATTCTAATAGTAAAAAATAATTTGAAAAGGATGAATGCTAAAGTATATAGAGACAGATTCATTTTGGGAGATAGATTCATTCAAATGAACGGTGATAGATTGGTCTACTTCTACAATAGAGAGCTTGCTTTAATATCTGGATTCAAGATGGAAGGCAAAAAACATGTCATATTTACGCAGACAAAAGGTGACTTATGGAAAAGGTTTTTCAACTCAAGAACTAATGTATCAAAGGCTGACATTAAGAGAGATTTTGAAGAGTTTGATAACATATTGATGGGAAAACAGCCTTTAGATTGGGTAAAGTTGGTAGTTCTGCATTTAATTGCTAACTTCTTAGAAGTGTGTGTGTGTGTGTGTGTGTGTATATATATATATATATATATATATATATATATATATATATATATATATATATATATATATATATATATATATATACACACACACACTAGTTTATTAACGCGCCATGCGCGTTCGTGTAAATGCCCAATTCTATTACACGCATATTAATTTTACAAGTAAAGGGAAAGCATACATGCATACATTAATGTATTATTGTGAAACACGGTTAAAACAACAACAACATCATTCAAGCCTTAACCCCAAAAGATTTTGCCGTCGGCTAACATGAATCGATCCATGATATCGATGCCAAAAAGAGAATACAAATAAGAAGAAGAAAAAGGAAAGGAAAAAAAAGTAAGATAAAACGGATAAGATAAAGATAAATAAATATAAAATAAGAATAGCATTAGAATATAAGAAAGATAAAAGAGCATAAAAAGCTAAAAGATAAAAACCATAAGAACATAAAAAATAAAGAAGATAAAGGATAAAGGGAAAAGAGATAGGAAAGATAGAAAAGAGATCAATCGTTAACACGAATGTGCGCCCTCCACTTTGCTCTCTCCAAAGGCATACTCTCATCCAATTCAAGAAGACGCATATCAGCTCTGATTCCTCTAACACAAGTTTGTTTGGGTTTTCCCCTCCCTCTCCTCTCTGTCCCTTCTCCTCACTCCTCAAGTCATCTAACAGGTGCATCACTCGGTTTTCTACGCACGTGCCCAAATCACCACAAACGAGACTCCCGCATCTTATCTTCTATAGGTGCTACTCTCCCCTTTTGTCTGATTACCTCATTCCTCAAACGGTCTTTTCTTATATGTCCACACATCCAATACAACATACGCATCTCTGCCGCATTCATCTTTCGAAACACGGTTAAAAGTTTAATAAAATTATATATTATCTGCATTCATGTTTAACAAAAAGTGACAACTTCTAAATAAAGACGACGAATAACATCATTACATTTAATTAAAATAAAATCACTTTTAATTTTTCAAAATCATTCAAAAATTCACACATTGCCATATTTATAAACCAACCTGGCTACTTTCTAAATATGAGATTATTGTGTTAATTATATTTGATGATGTGCTTTTTAAATATAAAATGGCTATGCTTGTACCTTTTAATTCCAAATAAAATAGTTGGTAGGTGCTTTCATGGGAGCTCTCTCTTTATGTTCTTCATTCTTGAAAAGTTGTTCATTTGTGATTAATATATAAAGAGGTTGTCGGAATACGTTTGCTAACTTTAGCCTCATACTTTCCATTCACCCATTTTTTCCTCAAATCTGACGAAAAAATAAAAACAATATAACGAACTTGTGAAAAGAATAAACAATCCGTGTACATATTTCTTTAGTTGTAAAAACTATAAGTAAATGAGCATTCAATATTATTGCATACAAAGTAGAAAAACTTAAGTGTTGCAGATTTCTACATTCAACATTTAGAAATTGTGATAAAGATGGCTCGTTAACCAAAAGAGAGGTAATATAATGAAGGGAAATTAACTATTAACCCCCTGAGGTTATATCATAATTATTAATGCAACCTTTCATTTTAAAAAATCAATTACTTACCCCCTCAGTTTGGACCAATCTCGTTCTTTGCCCCCTCACGTTAATATTTGTTAAATTTAAATTTAATATAATTCTTAAATTCAATTTAAAATGTCTATAAAATTAATTTTTAATGTAAAACACACATTAGTATCATAATTATAAGTCATTGTTGTTGATCGTAGTTAATAAAAAATTTAAAACACAAATTAGGTCTTAGATTGATTGCTTTCAATTATTCAGATCATGGAATAATTGAAATAATCATCACACATTTTGTCTTTTAGGTCCCTTATTGATATTAAACCTATATTTTAGGTCATGGAATGATAACAAAATCTTAGTATTTCTTCTTTGCTACACACGAAAGAAATGTCATTGCGATTAATTCAACCGAATGAATTACAAATAAGACTTGTATATTCATAATGAAGAAATACCTAGAATTTTGATAACACATTTTATAAACAATTCTTTTTATGTATCCCATGAATATGACTCGTGAATCTTTCCCTTAACTACTCTCATTAATTGTTACTCCACAATCGAGTAGTTAAGTAGAAAACAATTGATCATTAACAATGACTTATAATTATGATAAATTGTTTTATATTGTAAAAATTAATTTTAAATACAACTTTCATTGAACTTAAGAGGTATATTGTAAAGCAACTATTGATCATTGAAATAATTTGGTATGAAAGTTTGGGATATGAATAGTAAATTAATTAAGTAACATACTCCCAAATTAAATTAAATTAAATAACATACTCCGTAATACGTAGTAGTTACTAAGAAATGGACAACAATATACACAAGCTCCCAGACTCCCAAAAAACTTATTATTTCGTCCATGATTTTTTCTAAAACAATGATGATGATAACACTTTATGAAGAATGAAGTCAATGAACCCATGTATGGCAGCAGTAATAGTGAAGCCGGCTTCTCAATTCTATGAATTGGGTTGATCCAACCGACCTCGACGTCACCAGAACGCAGTCATTCCCCAAAGACTTGGATTTGGATACGAAGAGCTTCTCCAGTCACAGGGTACATCAATCACCTCCCAAGGCGGTGTTGAAGTCATCCTTAAATCAAGCAGATAATTGAATTGGATCTCCATTAAACAAAATGAAAGAAGGAAGATGCCATCGATCACGGTTAACAGTTCCGTTAAAACCGAAAGTTAAAATGAGATGAGATGTACAACAAATTAAACATAATGTATAATGACTTAATGCATTAAGAGACACTAACATTTTTTTTATCACCATTATAGCCCTAACAATATTCCCTCTTATAATATTGTAGATATATATATATATATATATATATATATATATATATATATATATATATATATATATATATATATATATATATATATGTTTTGGTTCAAATAAGAACATGATCTTAGGATAGAAATGAGAATGAATCTGGACCGTTAGATTTGCTTTAAGTAAAATTCAATGTGAATTAGATGAAACTGTAATGTGCATTAGGTGAAATTGAAATGTGCAACACAAAGGGTACGATACAGTGACATTATGTGAAGTTGAATTGTGCATTAGGTGAAATTGAAATGTGCACTAGGTAAAACTGAAATGTGCAGAATAAAAGGTACGGTGTGATGTTAGTTTTATACCTTTTATTCCGCACATTTCAGTTTCACCTAATACACACTTAAGTTTAAATTTTTATTCTGCACATTTCAATATCATATATATATATGGTACATAATCTAAATTTGGTGAATGAATATCCATGGTGGGGCGATGAAACTTGGGAAAATTTGATCGAAAAGGTTCCTAAGTGGACTAATTAAGAACATTAAAAGGGCAAAAAATAATAGGTATGGATTTCCAGAATTTAGCTTTGCATTGCAAATATGGGCGTTTGATAGTTTCACAGTGCTTAAGAAGACAAATGTGTGCAATATTGAAGAAGACGGGAAAACAATGTGGCCAAGAATTCTGAAATGGTCAATTCTCAAAAAAACTTGTGTTACAACACTTGTTGACAACATATTTGACAACAAATAGGTAATGTTTATAAATTAATTTGCTACCACATAATTATATTAATTTATTGACTGAAAATTGTTTAATTTATATTATAACAATTCTTTGATGCAATTTGAATTTTAGAAAATGTGCTCAACAGAAGAGGGGCTTCAAAATCCAATGATAATGGCATTTTATGCGGACAAAATGCCTAACCCCTTGATGAAAAAGTCGTCTCTCTTTGTCAAGAAACAAGAAAGAGGATTTTGTGAAAGCCAATGAAGTTGAAAATAGAAAAGATGGGAAGACTCGTGAAGGAAAACATGTACATTTTGAAGCTGAAAACAATCAAGTCAGTGATTAAGGGCATGAAGACATGAAACACCAAAACTCTGAGCATGCAGGTCACCATGGAATTAACAATTTAAATCACATGTTTAAGAGAAGAAAGGGTGTTGGCAATGAACTAAGAGAGCACCATACTGCGTAACTTAACGGTTGTTCTTGTGCCCTAATCAAAGAAGACACCGAAGCTTGAGAAAATAATGGAAAAGCTTGAATATGGAATGCAAAAGCTTCTAAATGGGCAAAGGGAACAATCTGAAATGTTGCGATCACTTCTTAAGATAAATGATGAATATGAAGAAGATGACAACAACAAAAGGGGTTTAGACTTAAACAATGGTCTTCACACAGAGCCAGAAAGCAAAATGGGAAAGAAACTGCATCCTGAAAAAAACGATTCTTCTAATCGTATATGGATACGCCAAGTTTTTTTATCTCCATCTTGATGACACACAGAAGGAAATGAAAGAAACCGAGGGGGTAAGAGAAAGAAGAGGGTGAAGAAGATGAAGTTGGTAATGATATTCCAGTCAACTTCATAAATGGGTTGATAATAATGATGCAGAGCCGATGTGTGCTCAAAATCAAGACGTTTTGATGTGTGAAGAAGTTGAGGCGCCAACTCAAACAAGCATCAATAGTGAGGAGCTACAAATGCATGTCAATATTGTCTTCACAAATTTCATTAAAGATTTGAGGCAAACAGAGAAGATAATAGGAAACGAGGTGATTTGTTTAGGGTACGCAGTCTTATAATAATTGTTAGATTAATGTCTATTTAATGACTGAATTTAGGAAATTATTGACTTCATCTTTATGAAACTGTTGTGATTGCAGGAAAAGCAGACGCTTATAGATGGACATAATGAGAGTCTGAATGATCAGTTTCAAGTAAAGGAGGTTCTCATAGATGACAAAATGGTATGGATTTATTTATCACATTAATGAATTATTTATAGGCATGGTACCATGAAAAAAACAGAAGTAAGAAAAATGTGTATAGGCATTAAACCAATACACTAAAGCTAAAAACTTTAAAAAACTTGCAACACTTTAAAAAACAGATGTTTTTATAAATACTATTTGCATTGTAATAATCCTGGAAAATAACAATTTGTTTTTTTCTTTTCATTTTTGATGAAAAATGTCACAGTGTTTAACATAATGTCAATATTATCAAATGTTATATTACTCTATTGGTAAAAATATGAAACTTCACATATGAATATCATCGGGGGAAATAATATCATTAGAGAATCATATCACCCTTGAAAGCAAAAATGTTTTGTTGAAAAATACTCCGTATCAATATTGTTAAAAAATAACATCAATGGTAAAATGTGAAAAATTCATTTTTAACAAAAATCAAAGTATACCTTACCGTAGTCCCGTCAGGAAGATTTACACGGTCACCCTCCCTCATTTGTGTGTGTTTGACGCTTAAAGCAAGTAATCACTACAATATCCAAACACATATTTGATTGGTCATCCACAATCATGTACATCATAACTTCCAATTGAGAATGCAAACCGACCATGATGCAACTCTATCTTTACAACATTATATTTCTTTATTATTTAATTATTAGTATGTAACATTTCAAATAGGTAGATATCAACTTCAATAAGGTTAGGAACAACAGATAATTGAGCGAAAAAATTTTCTTTCTCATATGTATTGTTTTTTGTATAAGATAAACAGACTAATAAACGAGCGAGATAACTTTCTCTCTCATACATAATGCTTTTAGGTATAACAAGATAAATGCACTAATAATTGAGCGAGATAATTTTCTCTCTAAATTGTAGTGCTTTTAGGTATACTAGACTAGATAAGCGGACCAATAAGTGAGCGAATTTCGTCTCTCGTATATAGTAATTTTAGGTATAACATAAACAGACTAATAATTGAACGGAATAATTTTTTCTCTCATATGTAGTGCTTTTAAGTATAAGGTTAGTGAACTAATAATTGAACGAGAGAATTTTCTCTCTCATATGTAGTACTTTTATGTATAAGAAGATAAACGAACTAATAATTGAGCGGAAATTTTCTCTCTCATATGTAGTGCTTTTTGGTATTGATAAACGAACTAATAATTGAGCGAGAGAATTTTCCCTCTCATATGTAATGTTTTTGGGTATAATAAAAAGAAGATAAGCAGACTAATATTCGAGCGGGAAAACTTTCTCTCTCATATGTAGTGCTTTTAAGTATGATGATGATGATGATGATGAAGATGATGATGATGATGATGATGATGAGAAGATAATTGTGCTAATAATAATTGAGCTGATAACTTTCTCTCTCATATTTTCTCCCTCATGACCTTTTAAACTTATGAGAAGACATTTTCCTATAATTGTCGCTTATGTTATGACAATCCATACATATCAAGCTCTATCACTGAAAAAATGAAATTTTCTTACCTAGACGTATTTTAGTCATGTAAAGCTCTATATATGTGGTGTTATCGAGGGAGAAAATATTGATTGATGAATTTAATACGTGATAAGAAAGAAAATCATTAGATATTACAATTAAAAGTTCTCTTTAAAGTAGTTTTTCAAAATTCTAACAATTAAGTTCAATATTTTATCACCCGTTACCACCAATACTAATTATTCAAGTATTACGTAGCAAATTCTAATGGATGGTGTTGATTTTTTAACTTTAATTGTCTCTTACTTTGAATATTTATTGTATGGGTTTATACTTTTTATATTCACTTATTGTACTTCATTTTAGAAATGTGTAAAAGTGTAAAAAAATCCATATTTATATTTAACCAGATCATGAACAAAAAAATATATAGACCAACTGTTTTTTCCGTGCGTATGCACGGTACTATGCTAGTTGATTAGGGACGAGGTTGAGCGTGCCATCTTTTAAGACACTCATTTGTTTTCACGATTGGTTGAAGACTCATCATAGAACTCAAGACATTAACATAGCACTGGACCGCCACTTTATGGAGGAAACGACAACCTACGCTGACTTCTGATGGGACTTCCGACAATTAGAAAAAGTATTTAAACTATTCTCAATTATAAATTGTAATTGATAAATTTTTAATATTTAAGTCAATTTAGTGTTTCAAATAAATCTATATTTTATTTTTAATGTGTAGCATTTGTTATTAATTTTACTAAATTTAAAAGAAATCAAAACCGCCCAAATCAGACCAAGACCGATAAAATAGGGAACGATTCGGGCTTCACCATTCACGGGACCGGAACAGGGACCGCATCGGAACCGGATCCACCAGCACGAAGAGACACCACCCGAGTTCAGGTTGATTGGTCGAGAACTATGAGTTCAACTTCACTCTTCATCTCATCTACTTCACGTACTAATTAATCGCCCAATCACTATGAATAATAATGATCCACGTTGAAGAAACGATGGCTCAAAAATTTCTGATGCGCAAAATCTTGCAACTCCAATTATGGGTTGACTCGGGCCGGGTCGGGCCTAGGCCCGGGCGGGCCATCGGTTCAGAATAGTTGGGCCCGGGTAGCCACCGGGTCCGGTCCGAGTCCGGGCCGAGCCGGGCCTCGGGCCACTTCCTTTTTTTTATTTTCTAATCAATCCCCTAATACCCCCTTCACCCCCCCCCCCCCCCCAAACCACCCCAAATGGCCCAAAACACCCAGCCCAACCCTGAAAAAAAAAATTGAAAAAAAAAAAGAAAAGAAAAGGCCCGGAACCGGGCCGGTTCATCATTTGGCGGACCCGAGCCCGCACCGTAAAACCACCGGGCCGGGCCTACCCGGACCAGTCCCTGGCCAGCCACCAGGCCGGGCCGGAACAGTACCGGTCCCGAGCCGGTTCCGGGTCGGACCACCTGGCCCGAGTCCACCTCTAACTCCAATACTCCATGCTTCAACGTTATTTTGGTATTATGATTTAGATGAGGATATTATTGTCAATTTAATTGAAAACACTTATGTTATTAACACTTCATTTTTTAACTCACTCAAACAAGGTAAGTTTATATTTTACACTTACAATTACCTTGTTTTCCGAGGAGGCCTGCCAACACTTACTAACACTTTCATTATTAACACATTTTAACACTCCATCCAAACAGACCGTAAGTACATGAGTTTAAGTGACCAACACGCAAATTATGATGTTGTGCATTGGGTAAGTTCCATAATCTTAGAAATGTATTCATAACAACGGAATGAAAAATAATAATAGAAATAATAATAATAACAATAATCATCATCATCAACCCACTTGCACCTATAAAATCTTCATGCCCGACAAAGCTTCTGTTATCTAGGCTATTTATCAGCACAGCATGTTTAGATGACAGGCCTGCCTACTGTGGTGTGGAAATCCACATATAACCTCTTGGCGAGTTTAATTGATTTTCAGCAACTCCTGGTTGGCTGATTCAGAAGAAGAAGAGCCAACAGACTGCAATGTTTTTCACATAATAATTAGTTAAAAATATTCCATTCTGGGTGAACTACTATTAGATCATTTTCACTTATGGTCACTGACTTTCACTTTTTCCATCTTTGGTGCACTAAAATGGATTCATTCTATGTTTGCTCCTTCCGGTCACTTATATGGGACCAACTTCCTTACAGGTAATTTCTTTGTCCCGGATAAGTAATCACAATGACTGAAAATGACCAGAAATTAGAAGCGGTGCGCCGCAAATGGAAAAAAAATTATACAGTAGTCAGGAACAGGGAACAAAAAATGAAATGACCAAACAATCAGAAGACCAAGAGTGAAATATTTTCAAATCATTTGCAGGAACTAATACGATTTTCGTTTTCTCCTTTTTTAAAAACTACCACTATAAACTTGCCTCAGATGCAAAGGAATCGAGTACCCCAACCTTCTTCTTCAATGAGTTCTTACCATCATCAAATTCAGGCAGAGCTGCTTTACAAAATGTAGCAAACCACTGATTGTATTATTTATGTCTATTATGTAAAACCTAAGATATCTAATTATATGTTTAAAGAATCTAAGAAATAATTATATTTCATTTTACTTTTCATTTCTCCAAGTAAAACTGAACAAAAGAAAATAACTTTTCTTAAACACTTTTTTATACTCCCGACAGCACTTTTCAGGATCCAAATATATCCTAATGCATGCCAAAGAAATGATGAAGGAACTGTTACTTAAGGCAAGACGGGGAAGTTATACACCACTGTGACACAGATTACATATATGAATTTATGCAAGCCAGCTAGCTAAAGATGCCATGAAACGTTAGTGATAAGATGAGTTTCTATCTAAATAAGGCAGATGTAGTCGTAGATTGATAAGAAAGCAAAAGTTAAATGAAAGGACTTACTCGTGGTTTCCTCTGTGACCAAAGACTTGTCTTGAAAGTTTGCTTTTTCATTTTGAGCTTCACCTTTCTCCCCCAAGCCTTGAATATTACTAAATTGAAAATGGATACTACAAATATTCAACATGTCTATCCTCTAGGAATAGATAAAAAATAATGTAAGATAAATTCAACTATTCATTAGTTTGATCTGATAAATGCACACTCGCATTAGCTAACTTTCCTTTGCTGAGAGAACATTCTCATTCAAAGATCCACATTCAAAACTAAGTTCAAGCTAACAACATTTTTTGTTGAATAGATTAGAATGTCAACTATTAACACATGAGCACATACAAAAGCGTGGAAGTATGTACTAACTCCGTCCCAAAAAGAGTAATCTTTGTAATACTAAAAAAAGTATTATAAGTATGACTTTTTTGGGGACAAAAGGTAATATACCTTAAAGCTTCCTCTTCCTTTCCAATAGTAACATTCTCTTGATGTTCAAACACAGGAGAGAAAATCTTTCTGTCCTGGGAAAATATAAAAAACACTTTCCAATTGATTAAAGAAAATGAACATGAAGTGTTATACGTAGTATGACACAAGCACTTCATGCACCAGATGGAGTTTTTTTCAACAAAATAAACATCTAACCCTTTCACTCATACTTGAGAGACCATCTTGTATCTTCTTCATGAGCACACCTAAAGTGGCCACTTCAAAGTGTAACTCCTGACAATCAAGTATATGTATCAAGAAGTATCCATTGGTAAATAAAAGTGACGAAATGAAAGACAAACAGGGCACGAAATGGCGAAGTGCTGAGACCTTGTTCTGTGACACTAAGTTCTGAATAATTAGTTCCTTCACTGACAGATCTTGCTGAAGGTATGCTTAGTTAAGATTTAAAAAAACTCTCATCGTTTAAAGGGGCATAAGGAAAGTCCATTATTTAGATATGACAAATTAATATGAAGGTCTGCTTGTATGGATATCTCCTCAATCTTTGGTTGGAAGTTCCTTTTTAGATTTGCTGCCTCAAGTTGCCACTCCAGATTCAGAATAGTTTTGTCCCTTTTCCTAAGCTCGAGTTCCTTGTTCCTCAATTCTCTTTCCAGGTTATTTATCCTTTCTAAAAAAGAAATATACATGATAGGCATACAAAAATCATATGCAGTGAAAAAAACATGCATTTGTTACATTGAAGGATTGATGACAATCATAATTCATAACAAACTGTTAACCTACATAAACAAATAGTTTTATTGGATCATGACCTAAGAATGTGACCTGGATTCAACAATTATATGTGGGTGGAAAAGTACCTAGAAACAGCTTCTCAAGTGTTGAAACCTCATTAACTTTACTCCTTAACTCAACAACTGGACGGGAGAAGAAACAAAATGGAATGAAAACAAAATAATCAACAATGAAAAATGTTCGGATTGAATGGGTCTATATGAGGGGCTAGAGAGTATGTCGATAAAAACAATACATATCAATTTAAAGTATCCATCAAAAAGTGTTTTCATTGTCTTATTTTCCGTTTTTCTATAAGTCGGAAAAGGCTGGTTAGACATTATAATCTTTGGCCTGAGTCCCCAACCTTACTACGCATTTTTTTGCTGGAATGATCTACAGCCCCTCATATAGACCCTATCCATCTAATAACTTTCCTTCAATGCACAAATAATGTACATGCCTACTTCCTCTCTTGCAATCAGAACACTGTGTGCATCATCGACTATTTGCCTGATGGAGGAAGCCTCCTTTTCAATTGAAGCGAACCACATGGAGTGAGCTTTTATCTTTTCAGAAAGGATATCAATTTTTCTATCTCTGGACTCGATAGCCCGTCGCATTTCACACGTAGAACCCTGCAAACTTAAAGTGGCAGAAACTGAAGAACAGGAAAGCTCAAACGAGTCAAATTAAGATGATGAACTGGATAAAATTTCTCAACCAAATGAAAGATTTAAATGGGGGAAAAGTCAAACAAAGGTACCTCATAAGCCTTAATGAAACTGTTTCTGGATTCAAGAATGCTGTTTATGGTTCCCTTCAGCTCTTTCAGCTGGCTCTCAAGCAAATCATTGTCATTTTGTAGCCATCTCAGCTGCCATAGTTTGAAATAGAAAAAGTAGAAGATTCAGATGACACGAAAGCATCAACTTACACAACCCCTACATACGTTCATATTATGCGGTGCTATTAAACTGCAGTAACGTGCTCTGAATTGAAAGAAACGTTTCGACAAGCATGTACTAGGCAATCACCTTTCTGTCTAGCTTCTGACTTAGCTCATTCGACAAATACAGTTCCGCGTTTACTGCAGCCAATTTCCCGTTGAATTCTTCCTCGGTTAGCTTTTGATTCTGTCACAGAAAAGCTTCAACACACTTACACTGATAAATGTTATAAGGAGACAGTGTGATATAGATGAGCCACCTGGACCATAAGCTGGAGCTGCTCAGAAGCATGGCGTTCTCTTACCTACGCAAGTTTAAATGCAAACAAAATGAGGTTTTCGGGTCTGGAGGGAATGAAGAAAATTTGGGTTCAAGAAGTGCTTTACTTTGAGATCGTGAAAGTCGGATATTAGGGCATGAAGCTGGACCTTGAATTGTGATAGCTTGAGAAGCTCCATTTTGCCGCAAAGTTTCAAGTGACTTGATCCAGGAAAAGATTTTATTTTAGAGTTAAAACACGACAAAATTCCAAAACAGGAGCTGAATGTTCCGCACGGACACAATTAGCCTCAGCCAAAGAGAAAATTACCCATAGGACTAAAATATACTTAATAGGAGTTCTATTTAACGTCAACCGCAGTAAGACCAAAAACCAGATGTTGTGACTTAAATACCCTTAATGAACCCTGAGCTTGGCATTCGTTTGAAATTAATAGTACGGCGTAAAGGGTTTCCTTTTCAAAAATCGTGCCACATTAATACGTCGAGCTTTTGACGGTTGAGTCAATTGAGAGAGCATTCAATGGCAGATTCCGATACACAGAAGCTGTGAGAGTAGTGGAAATACGCAGAAGCCGTGAGGGTAGAGAAAGAGAAATACGCAGAAGTGTGAGAGTATAGGAAGACAAAAAGCAGTTCGTAATAGCAAAACGACCAGAGAAGTGCGTAAAATGGCGGATTCCGACTTCGAATCAACAGGCCAAAAAGTAAAAATTAGGCGAGACCTGGTACGAATTTATGTCGTATGATTATGCTATATGTGGAAATAGTGAAGACGTTTGTTTGATATTTGAAGTATGGAATGACATTGTTCTGCTATTAATTGCATATTGTTGTGGTCTTTGTGTGTGGAGTGCTTGAACAATGGTGTGTGTGTGGTTTTCGTTCCTAGTGCCATATGTTACTATTTTTTTTTTACATATTGAATGAAGTGTTATCAGTTGAATTGAATGTGTTTAAGAAGACATGATATAGCCATAGTTGTGCGATTTAAGTACTTAGGAATGACATTTATAGACTTGCGAATGAGATTATTATAATATATGTCATATATATTGTTGGTAGAAAATAGCTCGAGAGAGAAAGCGGCAGCACTTCGATATAGTAAAAGTGACGTAGGGAATACATGGGGGGTGGATGGCCTATTTATAGGCATCCATCATAAGCCCAAAATTTAATCTACATGGGCTTGGCCCAACTTAATAATACATCCCCTAGCTAATGGGCGAACCGGCCTAATAAATAAATAAAGAGCAAGGGGCGATTCCCGCTCGTGAGACCGCGTCCTGGGCCTAGTTGGGCCTAAGCTCGGGGATATCGGGCCGATGGCACTGGGCCTGGCTCCTCTTATCGCAACACGAGTCCCCCACTCCCTTAGTTGAGTAGTAGACTCGGCTAAAAGGGAGTAGTTGAGCTGCTTTGAAATCGGCCCGGTTGGCAAGATATCTAGCTAGTTACATAGATGTGCGTTGATAATGATGATTTGCGGTGTGCCCGGAATTGTCAGTCATGTAATTGTCCACTATGGTCCCATGTTCTGCGCAAGGATGAGACCCTCCTTGTCTGGGTGGCAGCCCGGTTTCTGGTCATCTGATCACCAGCCCGAGGTCTTCTTTGCTCCAGCCGGGAAGACCTCTTCCTCTGTTTCTGACAAGGGGATGCCTCGTAAAAAACTTTACTAGGAAAAAACCCAGTGGGAAAAAATCCTAGTGAAGGGAAAAGAGTACATCGGTGCCTCAAAATAAACAGAGGAAGGTTAGCTCCCCGGGCCTTGATCGGCCATTATACTTTGATCCCGACGGTACACAACGTTCTCCATCAGTTTTCTCAACTCGGGCCAACAGTCTTCAATTTTGGGCTCCAATATTCACATGTTACGATACTTCCCGGATGGAAAAATCAAACCCTCTTTTGCGATCCTTCTTGGGCTCTAAGATATCAGAATCTTTCCTAATCCAGTTGGTAAGCTAATTATTTCCTCCTTCCTAATTAGAATCAGCTGCTTATCTTCTTTATTTAGAAAGAAACTTCTGAGCACGTGTTCTTGTTCACAGCACCCAGCCGCCACATATACGCCCAGCCCTCATCCAGGCTCTAGTCCATGGCGCTGTCACTGCTGCCCACTTCAAGCCGCAGAAGAAGGCCTAGTATCTCGCCACCAGAGTCACCTTCAAAGAGAGCCCAAACTTCGAACAGGTCTGTGCCACCATCTCCTGGACTGCGTCGCCGGAAAAGTTCGCGCGGATCCGGTCCCCGTTCTCCTCGTGACCAGAGATCGTTCGGTCCGGTTGTGCGCGATCGGGAAGCCAAACCTTCATCGTCCCCACCTGTCCGCCCTGACCGTATGGATCCTATGCGTGGTCATGCTCATGGAGGGCGGAACTCCGGGAATCATGATAGTAGGAACTCTTCCAATCCCGACGGTCAATCCCCATCCCAAAGGAGAAATCTGTCGGTCCATACGACTGCCGGTGGAGATGAAATGCAGGGCGGTCGACGAAACTCCAGCGACGGGAAAACTAAGCTAACCAAGTTGTTCCCGGAAGAAGGCCATATCCATTCCAAGGTGGACTGTTCGTGCGTGCAGGTTGACGGGCATGTTCCTATGAAGTGCATGGACCATGGAACTGGATCGAATAAAGGTGCGGCCAGGCCTGCTACTGAAGATGCACGAGCGACTGTTTTTTTACAGCCAATCACGACTGTGCAGCTTGCCGATGACACGCGAGGTGGGCCGCGACCTGTTGGCGTGCATGGGGAACCCGAGCCCGGAGCTAAGGTTAGGAGCTTGCCTGTGGAATCGTTTGCGTCTGGGAAACCCATAGACGGGACCCAAGGTTCCTCCAATAATAACACTGACGATAGACGGGAGCTCATCACGTCTTCCAGGGCAGGTGGACTTTCGAGGCGGATTGTTATTTCGGAGGGACATCTACGCTTTGCTCCGGATGGTTATCGGGGAAGTCCTGGGCAGCCGCCCCTTCTTGTCCCCATAGATGAGGTTTCCCGGTCCAATGAAGATAATGCTTCCCAGGTGGCCGATGGATTGACAGAGTCAGATAACGCCGGGGACCCGAATTATTTGAGTCTCCCGCATGTCGACACGCTGGGACGCCTACACCCTACCAGTATGGCAGAAGACCTGGAGTTGGTGGAGCGTTTGGTCGGTAGTGACTGTACCCTGGTGCTTCCGGAGCGCAGCAGCAATCTCACCAATCCTCCTTCAAGCGCATTCTTCGGAGCTCATGTTGCGTCTGTGGAGCGGGGAATGCAAACCCCATTGCATCCTTTCCTGGTACAGGTCCTTACATATCTTAAGATAACTGATACGTTCGTAATTTCCATTTCTATGTTTATGTTTTTAATTAGTTTTGCCTGACTTTTACTTTGGAAATTACACACTTTTGGTGTAATAGATTAGATTGTTAAATTCTTGTAAATAGATTAGATTAGACATATTCTGAACTTAAGCAGGTTTTGGTCACCCAAAGTACAGTTGGTAAACCCAAAAAGTGAAGAGAAGGTGCAAAAGTTCAAAGACAAAAGAAGATCCTGAATTTTGGTCTATACTCGGTCGAGTATTAGCTATACTCGATCGGGTATTAGGTTGGAACTTCAAATCGGATCAGATCCGAAGACAAAGGAACATGCAGGGAAGATTTTGACCACGATTCTATGTCTATACCCGATCGGGTAGACCGACATACCCGATCGGGTATGCCTTTAAATTGCAAACGAAGATCGGTCGAGTATAGCCCGAATACCACTTTCTAAGCATACTCGACCGGGTATTCATATATACTCGATCGGGTATACACTTAGAAAATAGCCTGAAACCGGTCGAGTATGCCTCGGATCGGGTGTTACACACATACTCGATCGGGTACCATGTATATACCCGATCGAGTACCCGAATCTCATCCCAAAAACCTATAAATACACCTCCTTTCCTTCACAAAAAGATATCCAATCCCTTTGTACATCTAAGCTCAGTATAGAATAGCTCTTTCTTTATATTTTTCATCATGTTTAGTCTCCAAATGAGGAGCTAAACTCTTCCATCTTGGTTTTGCTACTTTGAAGCTTAATGAATTTGTAAGTTGTGAGTTATTTTTCTTTAATCTTCTTCCTTGAATATTAATTCTTTCTTTCAAAATACTATCTCTATATCAAAGTTGGGGAGTGTTACTAAGATGACAATTAGTTAACATCTTGACATTGGTTATAGTAATAGCTATTTCTTCCTCTATGATAATATCGGGGAGTGTTACTAAGATGACAATTAGTTAACATCTTGATATTAATCATAGTAGGATTCATATATTTTAATATTCTTCCTTGAGTATTAATTCCTATTCATATTTCATGTTAATATCTTAAACATTACTTAAAGTATCAACTAGTATTGTTTCTCATATTAATTATTACTAGAATCAATCGGTTAATACGCTTGTTATTAATCCGGTTCTTTCAACGGTAGTAAACTTGGAATATTAATGCATGCATCTCATGGTTAATATGCCAAGGGGAATTAATTATATTGATTAAACCAATAAACCGCTTGTGTTGAGGTTATCAATCTCAATCGTTTTCATCTTAAGTTTATTGCTACTATCAAGTTAATATACGGCGCTTGTTCTATATTGACTCGATAGTAAGTTTTATTAATGAAAGCATCTCGTTATTAATAACTACCCTCGATGAACTGGATATACTCCTCGATTGAGTATTCGAGAGGAAGATAGTTAAAGATATAACCGGGATCGACGAACATTTCATTAAGTGGATAAAAGCAAGACCAAGTCTTCATCTCATTGCAATAAACTCATATAGGTCGTTTATCTTAGTGTTATTAAACCAAGCAAATCTAACCCCCCCTTGTTATTATTTATATAAAAGAAAAGTATTCATTTCCCTGTGGATACGAACCTTACTACACTATACTACGTATTAGTGTTGTATTGATTAATTATTTTGAGTGCACCTAACGACGAGTGCACGTCAAATTTGGCGCCGTTGCCGGGGAAAGGCAATTAATTTTTCTTTTATTTCATTTCAAGAAAAATCAAAAAAATATTAAAAAAAAATATACATAAAGAGTTCTTATTTCTTCTATTTCTGAGCTTAGTGGAGTTTATGGTTAAACATCGCTCCATAAACAAAATCATATATCAAACAAACCCAGAAATAGAACAAACTTTCGAGCGGTTGGAAAGTAAATTTTCTAATACCGACTCGGAGGAATCATCTATCAGAGATTCATCCAGCGCTAGTTCTCATTCTAGCGAGACCGAAGAGTCAATAATCATGGCTCTTGAGACAAGAACACTACGGGAGCTCACTGCTCCAAATCTCAATCAACAATCGTTATGTATTACCTTCCCTACACTCGATGAAGGTAATACATTTGAGCTAAAATCTGGGCTCATACATCTACTGCCATCCTTTCATGGCCTAAGGGGGGAGGACCCCAACAAGCATCTCTCGGAATTCCATATTGTCTGCACAAGCATGTGCCCCAATGGAGTCACCGAGGAACAAATCAAATTGAGGGCTTTTCCATTCTCCCTCAAAGACACGGCGAAGGATTGGCTATTCTATCTCCCGTCAGGGAGTATAGATACATGGGCGTCAATGAAAAAATGCTTCCTCGAAAGGTACTACCCTGCATCTGTCTCATCATCCTTGAAAAAACAAATAAGCAACATCGAACAAAAAGATGATGAGACATTATATGAGTATTGGGAGCGTTTCAAAAAGTTGTGCGCTAGCTGCCCATATCACGGTTATACAGAGCAAGACCTCATCCTCTACTTCTATGACGGTCTTGCGGAGCAAGATAGACGCCTGGTGAACGCAGCATCTGGAGGGGGAATTGTCAACAAAACCCCTTCCCAAGCTAGGAACCTCATCTCGGAGTTGGCCGAGAATTCTAGGCACTACGATGGGAGGTCATCATCAAAACGGGTCATGGCAGCGGAATCCAACATCTCGTTGGAAAGTCAAGTGGCCAGCTTGACTTCTTTGGTAAAGGATTTCCTTTTAAATCCAAAACACCAAGAAGTCAAGGTCTGCGGCATATGCTCGACACAGGGGCACCCCACCGATTCCTGCCCAACACTACAAGAGGAGAATTCCGAGCAAGTCAATGCTTTGGGATTTCAAGGTCAAAAGAGGTATGATCCACACTCTAACTCCTACAATCCTGGGTGGAGAGATCACCCGAATTTGAGGTATGGGAATCCTCAAAATCAGTCCTTGCCACCAACTTTCCCAAAGCACCAAGGGCAGACGTCAAGCTCAAGTATGTCCACCGAGGACATGATCCGAGCTCTCACCTCAAATGTCTCAACCATGCAACAAAACATGGTTCAATTTCAGCATGAGACCAAATCCAGCATTCAGAATTTGGAAAACCAAGTCAGTCAAATTGCAAATGCCGTGAACCGACTTGAAACAAAAGACTCGGGTAAACTCCCATCTCAAACGGAGCAAAATCCGAGACAACATGTGAATGCTATAACGTTGAGAAGTGGTGCAACGTTGAAAGAGGCAGAAGAGAACGATGAAGAGACTGAGGGTGTGGACCCCGAAAAAATAGTCCCACCGGAGGAGGAAAACACAGGAACCAAGCTTCCCCCACCCTCATCATATGAACAAGAAATCCCGTTCCCTGAGGCGCTGAAAGAGACAAAGAAGCTAGAAAAAGACGCCGACATCTATGAAACCTTCGCAAAGTGTGAGGTAAACATTCCGCTTCTTAACTTCATGAAAAATGTCCCCCGTTTTGCTAAATTCTTAAAAGAATTATGCAAAACAATAAGAAAAGATAAATTGAAAGGGAAACAAGAGGTTAGAGTTAGTGAACACGTCTCGGCCATTTTACAGAGGAAACTCCCCGAAAAATGTAACGACCCAGGCATGTTCACTATCCCTTGCAAAATAGGAGACACCACATTTCCTAAGGCCTTGTTAGATTTAGGGGCATCAATAAATGTCATCCCCTATTCTGTTTATAAAACTCTACAACTTGGCCCATTACATCAAACAGGTGTAGTGATTCAATTGGCAGATCATTCTAGTACTTACCCGAAGGGTGTAGTAGAAGATGTGCTAATAGAAGTAGAAAATATGGTCTTTCCTGTTGACTTCTATGTCCTTGAAATGGGAACTAATGACCAAACAACACCCATCCTTTTGGGTAGACCCTTCATGAAGACCGCAAAAACGAAAATTGACGTTTCTAGTGGTTCACTAACTTTAGAGTTCGATGATCAAAAAGTGGAGTTCAACATCTTGGACTCTACGAAAAAACAAATACAAAATCCAACTCTGTGTTCTTTACATGTTGTTGAACCACAAGAACCGCTGTTTTTCAAAGAAGCGGATAAAACCAGATGTCTTTTGAGAAAGAAACCCCGGCCTTACTGGAAAAGGCCGAAAAATAAAAATGAAAAATGGCCAAATAGGGCCTTAAAAAGTGAAACAAGGGATACTCATGATCCCACATAAAACAAAACCAAAAAAAAATGAATAACGTCGTGCCCCGACGTTAACTAAGGCGCTACTTGGGAGGCAACCCAAGTTTATTTTTTTTTATAATTCATTTTTCTTTTTATTTATTTAGAATTCATTTTTTTTGTTTAATTATTTGAGAGATCAGTGAGGGAGGGCACTAATCATGGGTTTTTGGAAGAAAAGAAAAAAAAAATGCAGGTTTTTGAACATCTGGGGACATACCCGATCGAGTATAACCTTATACTCGGTCGGGTATGAGCAAAAAAGAAAAGGGACCGGGCACTACTCGATCGAGGGAGCATTCAAAAATTGAAAAATAAGCAATACCCGATCGGGTATCACTTTTACACCCGGTCGGGTATTGCTAGAAATGCTAAAATTGAAGGGGACTGACTCCCACACTCGACCGAGTACCCGCTTCAAAAATGGAAAAAAAGCATATACCCGATCGAGTATGGAGGAATACTCGACCGGGTACAGGAGACAGGTTGCTCACAAAGTTCATTTTCTAAGCATACTCGACCGGGTAACTCCACCCTACCCGATCGAGTACAGGAGACAGGCCGCTCAAAAACTACACTTTCCAGCCATACCCGACCGAGTACCAGCACATACTCGATCGGGTATACGGGTCTTATAACCCCAAATCAGCCCCAAAACACTTCATCTTCCCCAAATTCCCAACCCTATCTCGAACAAAAAACGCCCAAACTCCATTTTTACACCTTCTCTCTACCATATCTCTTCCAAATCTTCACCAAATCCACCCATTCCAACGCCAAAACACTCCCCTCATCCTCCTCTACACATTCATACCCACCAATCCCATTCTCCCTCAACTTTCAGAGGTCCGAAAAACCCTACCCCCACCATTCCAATTTCGGTTTTCAAAGGCCAAATTCACTTCACATGGCTCCAAGGAAATAGAAAGGGCAAAGCTCAAGCACTAGGACAATCATCCCGGGCTACGAGGACATCCTTTTCGTGGACAACGAACAACGCACACGCTTCATGTCCACAATTGAAAGGCAAGTCAAACCTTCCCGCTTTTTATGCCTTGATGCTCTAAAGGAATTAGGAGTATACACAATAATGAAGAAATTTTTTCATGAGTTGCATATGGATAAAATTTTCAAAATGAAATACAACTCAAATGAAAAAATTATCTATGAATTCCTAAGCTCGGTGCACTTTGAGAACAATGAGGAGGACTTTAGAGATGATAAACTCAGGTTTCGATTGTTTAATCACAATCACACCATCACAAAACTTGAGTTTGCCGAACACTTTGGTATTCCGGTCCCGTACCAAAAGTCTATATCCGACAATACCGCCTTCGGCCACACCCTATGGACCAAGATGACCGGGGAGACCAAATTTAGCTCCTCCCAACTATACATTAGTCATGTCCAACATCCAGTCCTACGCCTCTTTTTGAAATTCCTTGCCAACTCCTTGCTTGGACGTCCCAACAACCATCATACAAGGATGGGGGATGTATGCCTCATCTCGGTTGCCTTATTCCGTATCCACGTGGATTTTAACCTCTGTAATCTCATGTGGGCTCATCTAAAGAAGGAAAGTGTGGCAAAGGGTGCTATCGTAGTGGGCGGGGTGATTATGCACTTGGCCACAAAGTTCGAGTATACGGATGACTCTCCTATACCCGACTACTGTTTAATGAACATATCTTGGCTAGGCCACTCGGGCTGTACATCTTTTTCACACACCGTTTATGGTGAAGAAAGGCCCAAAAATATGTATAACTGGCACATCCACCCCAAACCCCTCAAATACTTCCTCTTGCCCAACCCAGAACTCCCCCAACTCCACTTCAAAACAGGCAGACCGGATCAACATTACCTCTTCCCAAACGCCCTCCCACCACATCTTCAAGAACCGGAACAGGAACTCCCCCAAAACCAACCCGATGACGAGCCCTACGAGCAACTCCATAGCCATCCAACCATGAGCCATGATTTCCCAGAACAAAGCCAAAACCCTCCATCACCTGACTTCTTTCAACAACTTCTGGAGGGTCAACAACAACTTCTTACGGGAATAGCCCAAATGGACAACCGGCTCAACCGATTAGAGGAAGAGCAAAGAGTCGGTTTTCAAAGATTGGAGGATGAGCAAAGGGCCGACTTTCAACGTTTGGAGGAGCTCCGGGAGGCCGATAGACACCGGTATGAGGAAGACCAACATAGGTTCTACGGGCCTATGTACTCGTTTATGGCACAGCAGGGATCCTTCCATACCATGGCGAACCCTCCTCCACCACCCTCATGGTATGACCCCACTCATTGGGGTAACTTTGGAGGATCTGGCTCCGGTGGTGGAGGGTACGACGGCGGAGATGGCGGGGACACTTACATGGGAGATGGTGGCCAAGGGAGCGGCTTTGGAGGGAGCTACTACGGAGGAGAAGGCGGGCACTAGGGACAGTGCGTGATTCAAGTGCGGGGGAGACACTCATGATGGTATGTAATTCTCATTTGTACCTAGCACTATGCATGTAATTCTTTTGAACTTTTACACTCAAAAATAAAAAAAAATAAAAAATTAAAGAAAAAAAAATAAACAAAAGAAAACAAATGCTAGTTAGGTTGAAAACCCAACAAAATGGGCAATCTAAGCAAAAAAGGCTTATAAAAAATGAGTGAGTTGGAGAGAATGGAAAATGAAAAGAGGTGCTAGGATGAAAACCTGAAAAGGCTCCTAGGCAAAATGAGAGATATGAGAGAAATGTTTGTTCTTGCAGACACTCATTGTATCCTTATGAAGAATATGAAGATTCAAGATAAAGAAGAAGAGAGGAGGAGAAAAGAAGACAACACTAGGAGGCCATTAAACCCAAGATGCTCTTTTGTGATTTGAGTTTAAAACTCATATTTCTTTGTAATCCTTGGTGGTCTTTGTGTTTGTATTATATTTTTGTTGAACTGTGGAACTTTTGGACAAACATTGACACTTGTAAACATTTGATCTTACTCGAGACGAGTAAAGGTTTAAGTGTGGGGGAGTTGATACGTTCGTAATTTCCATTTCTATGTTTATGTTTTTAATTAGTTTTGCCTGACTTTTACTTTGGAAATTACACACTTTTGGTGTAATAGATTAGATTGTTAAATTCTTGTAAATAGGTTAGATTAGACATATTCTGAGCTTAAGCAGGTTTTGGTCACCCAAAGTACAGTTGGTAAACCCAAAAAGTGAAGAGAAGGTGCAAAAGTTCAAAGACAAAAGAAGATCCTGAATTTTGGTCTATACTCGGTCGAGTATTAGCTATACTCGATCGGGTATTAGGTTGGAACTTCAAATCGGATCAGATCCGAAGACAAAGGAACATGCAGGGAAGATTTTGACCACGATTCTATGTCTATACCCGATCGGGTAGACCGACATACCCGATCGGGTATGCCTTTAAATTGCAAACGAAGATCGGTCGAGTATAGCCCGAATACCACTTTCTAAGCATACTCGACCGGGTATTCATATATACTCGATCGGGTATACACTTAGAAAATAGCCTGAAACCGGTCGAGTATGCCTCGGATCGGGTGTTACACACATACTCGATCGGGTACCATGTATATACCCGATCGAGTACCCGAATCTCATCCCAAAAACCTATAAATACACCTCCTTTCCTTCACAAAAACATATCCAATCCCTTTGTACATCTAAGCTCAGTATAGAATATCTCTTTCTTTATATTGTTCATCATGTTTAGTCTCCAAATGAGGAGCTAAACTCTTCCATCTTGGTTTTGCTACTTTGAAGCTTAATGAATTTGTAAGTTGTGAGTTATTTTTCTTTAATCTTCTTCCTTGAATATTAATTCTTTCTTTCAAAATACTATCTCTATATCAAAGTTGGGGAGTGTTACTAAGATGACAATTAGTTAACATCTTGACATTGGTTATAGTAATAGCTATTTCTTCCTCTATGATAATATCGGGGAGTGTTACTAAGATGACAATTAGTTAACATCTTGATATTAATCATAGTAGGATTCATATATTTTAATATTCTTCCTTGAGTATTAATTCCTATTCATATTTCATGTTAATATCTTAAACATTACTTAAAGTATCAACTAGTATTGTTTCTCATATTAATTATTACTAGAATCAATCGGTTAATACGCTTGTTATTAATCCGGTTCTTTCAACGGTAGTAAACTTGGAATATTAATGCATGCATCTCATGGTTAATATGCCAAGGGGAATTAATTATATTGATTAAACCAATAAACCGCTTGTGTTGAGGTTATCAATCTCAATCGTTTTCATCTTAAGTTTATTGCTACTATCAAGTTAATATACGGCGCTTGTTCTATATTGACTCGATAGTAAGTTTTATTAATGAACGCATCTCGTTATTAATAACTACCCTCGATGAACTGGATATACTCCTCGATTGAGTATTCGAGAGGAAGATAGTTAAAGATATAACCGGGATCGACGAACATTTCATTAAGTGGATAAAAGCAAGACCAAGTCTTCATCTCATTGCATTAAACTCATATAGGTCGTTTATCTTAGTGTTATTAAACCAAGCAAATCTAAACCCCCTTGTTATTATTTATATAAAAGAAAAGTATTCCTTTCCCTGTGGATACGAACCTTACTACACTATACTACGTATTAGTGTTGTATTGATTAATTATTTTGAGTGCACCTAACGACGAGTGCACGTCAATAACGCCGAGCCAGTTGACTCCCGTTGCCCACATGTTCATAGCTGCCTTTATATCCCGTTGTGGGAGCACGCCCATCCAACCGTCTTTGCATTTGTTCCGATATTGTTTTCGCTGGAGGTGCTCTACCTCTGATCTAGGCGATGGAACTATTCTGTCGCTCCACCAAGCACACGCCCATAAGTTGTTCGGTCCACACCCCGACAACAACAAGAGGTGGCTGAGTAAATGGGTTTGGGCGTCCGCTCCTATCGCATCTCCCGTCACGTTCATCTGAGGCAGTTGGATGCGCAGGTATGAAGCTGTCGACATTACCCCCGACCTCCAGAGAGAGATTGATGTTTTGTTTCAGGGGGGCCCTTTCTCGATCACTTCATATTTGGGTGAGTTTCATGCTCGGAAAATGTCTTATTGCTCTAAGCTATCCCTTCCTGCTCACCTTTATTTATTGCCTATCACAGATATGACAGGCAGGAGAGGCGCCCTTGCCGCTCTAGCTATAGCGCAGGAAGTTCACCCTCAGCCCTGCTTATCTGGTGCCGGTCCGTCCAATGCCGGGGAGAGGCGCGGGGCCTCACCGTCCAATGTCGTAGAAAAGCGTGCAACTTCCCCGCCTCGTGCTGAGAAACTTGCCAAGAAGAACAAAGGTATGAGCCACTTCTTAAGACGGGTAAGCGGAATATCCCTGCTAGCGGGTACTCGGCTAATAATAATAATAATTTTTTTTATATTTCCTTGCAGATGCAGTAGGCCGCAGAAGCGAACTCGTTGCTTTGGCCACAATGAAAGATGCTAAATCTTGCCCTCCGACATCTCACTTAGGTTCTGGTGGTGCCAAGGAGAAGCGCAGGTCTTCCCCTTCTGGTGAGGGGCCACCCGCTAAGAAACGCAAAGGTACACCCTTCTCCTTAGGATGACTAGGGGAAAAGTCCCCACCGGTAGGGTCTCTGCTCACCCTTTTTATCTTTTTTTTTGCAGATGTGTATGGTCGGAGAAGCGAACTTGCTGCTTTGGCCACGAAGAAAGATGCTAGATCTCGTTCCCTATCATCTGATCCAAGTCCGTCTAGCAATGAGGGAAAACACGGGCCTTCTCATCCATGTGAACGGCAAACTCTCAAGAAGAGTAAGCGTCTGGAGCTGCCCATTGTGCCGAGTAGAGTTGCAGAATCCAACCGGAAGGAGTCTGGCCCATCCAGTGCCCCTCTTGTCATTTGTCTCGGCCCTGTTCCCGGTATCACGCCAGTCGCAGAGATGGAACCAGCGGCCACTCTAGCTCCTTCCCTGATATCTTCTGAGGGTCGGGAGTATTTGGCGTCTATCGGTCTCTTTCCTTTAGTTGAGCGTTCCACTCGGGCTTACACTGAGGTGGATTACCTTACACCGACCTTCGGTGTTGTCCTGGTTCGCAAACCTCGATAGATGTCTCATGATTGATTTTCTTTTCTCTGCAGGGACTGATGGATCTGGCTGCATTGCTCCGCACTATGAAAGATCAACATGCGGAGCTCCAACGTCGGGCTGAAGAAGCCTACCTCCAGGCTACTCGGGCTCGATAGCGAGCAAATGATGTGGAGGCGGATCTGAGGATACACACAGCACGCAATGAAGAACATAAGAGAGCCCTGACCGACCTTCAATCAAAATGCGACCAAATGGAGTCTAAATATAACCAGCTAGAGGCGTCGTTTGCGGATGCAGGGCGACAAGCGATCGAGGCGTTCAAGGCTTCCCGGGAGTTCTCAGAGCTTATTGCTTCACGGACTGAGGATGCGGGGAAGCAAGCTGTTGAGACGTTTAAAGTGTCCCAGGAGTTTTCGGAGCTTGTCGCTTCCAGGACGGCCGCCCCCCGTGCGAAGCAAATTCAAGCTTGGCTGCAGACCAAGGAGGGGCGTGACTGGCGCGAGGAGCAGGACTTGTTCTCTTTCCGGTGTGGCCGGTATGACATGCAGAAGATGCTGTATGAGAGCCTGACAGAGCGTCTTCCCGGCTTTGAGCCCGAGAAGCTTGGCCTACCTGCGCTCCCACCTGATCCTGACGAGGAGGACATGGCGGGTGATGATGATGGCCACACACATTGGAGTCTTCAAACGTTCCCGGGAGTTCCTTATGATCTGGAAGATGTTACTCATGGCTTTGACTTCGAGACCATTCTCCAGGGTATTCCTGAGGAGCCGCTCAATCCCTAGATTATAGATCGTAGTTTTACTCTTGTTTTGTTTTTCCGTTTGACGTTGACGCTTACTTTGCTCTCGAGATTCATGTTTTCAACTCTATTCTTTATTCATGGGCTGTTTTGATGTTGGAGCTTGTATGCTTGCAATGTTTGTCCTTGTAATTTACTTAGGTGTTTTTCATTCAAGAATGCTTGGATAACTTATCGGGGATCTGGCTCCCCACCTAGGCCGTGAGGGGCGGAAGGTCGGCAAGGCCGACCTTGACCGCGCCCTGCTGGGTAAGACGGGGCTGACCCGCACACTGTCGGTCTAGGACTAACGAGTTGTGCAAGCTGTTGGGCCAGTGATTGGACAGCAGATATACGAGAGGGGCTCGGGGCGCGACTTCTCGCATACCTTCGACCCGGAAGTCGATCTTACACCACCTGGACTCGTACGACTAGTTTCATACTTAGGAAATATTTTGGTTGTTCCCTCTCTGAAAGTCGAACTGAAGTCGGCCAAACGTAAGGGCAAGGCCCTGCATGATCAGACCAGAACGGACCCGCACCGTTGATCCTGTCAAGCGCGTATGCGGGCTGCTAAGCCTAGCAACGTCAGACAACGGATGTGCAGGAGGAGCTCGGAGCACATTCTTCCGCATACCTTCAGTCCGGACACCGGTCATATAGTTGCCGCATCGTTGATAGGGTCGCACGTGCATGCGAGCTGTTTAGACATCAACGTTAGACAACAGATGTACGAGAGGGGCTTGGGGCCCGACCTGTCGTATACCTTTTCGACCCGGGAGCCGGTCTTGTAGTTGCCCTGACCGAGCGGCCAATATCGGACTTAGAAAGTAGTTTGATTATTTCCTTGCCCGAGGTCTGAGCCGTGGTCGACTAAACACCGAGGGCGGGGCATGATATATGTACTTTTTTTTAGCCACCACCCGTTTATTTCCAAGTGAGGTCGGACATCATAAATTCAAGATTGAAAAAGATAACCGAAGTTTTATTAAGGTAATGAAAGGACTAAAATATTACATAGCGTTGCTGATAAAACTTAAGAAGGTGCTCCGCGTTCCAAACACGATCAACAAGCTTCCCTGTCGTGGTCCTCAATTTGTACGTCCCGGGTCTGACCACGGCTTCAATAACGTAGGGGCCCTCCCACTTGGTGGAGAGCTTTCCCCCCTCGGTTGGCTTGTTTGCCTTCCTCCATCTTAGCACATAGTCTCCTACGTCGAAGCTTCGGGGAACCGCTCGGCTGTCTTGATATGCCTTCACTTGTCTGCGGTAGTTCTCTACTTTGATGAATGCTCGGTCCCTCCTTTCCTCAATGAGGTGGAGCTCGGCTCGGAGTCTTTCCTCACTGCTGACCGGCTCAAATTCTTCCACCCTTCGACTAGGGATCACTGCTTCAAAGGGTGCCCTTGCTTCGAAACCATAACATAAAGAAAAAGAAGTCTCTCTCGTCGCCTTCCTGGGAGTCGTTCGGAACGTCCACAACACGTTGTTCAGCTCCTCAACCCATGCAGTTCCAAGTGCTTCCAGCTTCTTCTGGAGACCATCCGCAATTGTGCGATTGGTGTTCTCCACTTGTCCGTTCCCTTGGGGATAGCAAACAGATGCCCGACTGGATTCCACGCCCACTCTGAGCAGAATTGTCTGAATGGTTCGCAATCAAATTGTATTCCCTTGTGTGAGATGATTTGCAAGGCAACCCCGAACCGGCAGAAAATGTTCTTCCAAATGAACTTCTTGCACTAGAGGTGCGTTATGCTCGCAAGTGGTTCGGCCTCAACCCACTTTGTGAAGTAATCCACAGCTACGATGACGAACTTCCTGCTCCCGGAACCGTTTGGTAGGGGACCAACTAAGTCAATCCCCCAACGGGTGAATGGTAAAGCAGTGCTGATAGGCGTATACATCGTTGCCGGCCTTCCCGGACTCTTTTGGAACTTCTGACATGTATCACATTTTCTTGCATAATCGGCACAATCCTTCATGATCGTGGGCCAAAAATATCCTTGCAGGACAACCTTCCTGGCTAACGTGCATGCTCCCTGGTGAGCCGAACACACTCCACTGTGGAGCTCCGCAATGATCATGTATGTTTCATGTGGTCTTAGACATCTGAGAAGCGTTCCGTTGTAGGATCGCTTGTACTGCTTGCCCTCCAAGACAACGTAGCTCGGAGCCCGTCGCCGGACAAGCTCCGCTTCTTCCTCCTGGTTAGGCAAGGTCTCGTCCGCTATGTAGTGTAACAAATCGTCCACCCAGCTCCACACTCCCTGATGTAAAGGTAGGACGGAGATGGGCGGAGAAGCTGCTATGCTCGACGTCGTCATATCCTCAACTCGAGCAATCTTGGAGATGTGCTCGGGTAATCCCTGTGACAAATGAGATAGCAGGTCAGCATCTGCATTCTGGTTCCGCGGAATGCAAACCAACTCGGCTTTCTTGAACAACCCGAGCAGTTCCATGACAGCATCCCTATACTTTGCCATCCTTTCTTATTTTGCTTCAAAATCCCCTTTGACCTGGGACACGACTAGTCGGGAATCACACTTCACTGTAATCCACTCTGCCCGCATGGTCACAGCTAGCCGTAGCCCCGACAATAGGGCTTGATACTCTACCTCGTTATTTGATACTTTGAACAAGTACCGGTAAGCATAGTAGGCTCGGAATCCCTCCGGCGAAATGAGGACAACTCCACCGCCACAGCCTTTATTCCCGGACGACCCGTCAGTCGCTAGTGTCCACCACTGTTCTTCGCTGACCCTTTGCTTCTCTGTCACCTCTCTTGCCGTGCACTCAACGATGAAATCTGCGAGCGCCTGTCCTTTTATGGATGATCGGGGTTGGAAGTCTACTTCGTATTGATTGAGCAGCATCGACCATTTGACGACCCGGGTTGTCCCGGGAGTCCTTAGTGCTGTGCCCAGAGGTTGCTCCGACAAGACTCTGACCGGATGTGCCTGGAAATAATGAGTCAACTTTTTTGCCGTGACATAGGCTGCATAGATTGTCTTCTCAAGCGGAGTGTACTGGAGTTCAGCATTCTGGAGAGCCTTGCTCACATAATAGACTGGAGGTTGAACGCCATCCTCTTCGCGAACCAGCACGGAGCTGATCGCGCCTTGAGAATTTCCGAGGTATAGGATCAGTGTCTCCCCCCTCTCCGGCTTGCTCAGTAAAGATTCAGAGAGGAGGTACTTCTTCAAATCTTCAAAGGCTCTTTGGCACTCGTTAGTCCACACAAAGCCATTCTGCTTCTTCAAGACCTGGAAGAAAGGTAGAGATTTCTCGGCAGACTTAGACATGAAGCGTCCGAGGGCTGCCAGTCGGCCGGTGAGAACCTGGACTTCCTTCACCGATCTCGGGGGCTCCATGTCAAGTATCACTCTCACCTTTTCGGGATTTGGCTCAATCCCCCTCCGTGTGACCATGTATCCCAGGAATTTGCCTCCCTGGACGGCAAAGGTACATTTCTTCAGGTTCAAGCTCAGCTGGACTGACTTCATGATTCCGAAGATTTCTTCCAGGTCGTCTGCGTGGTCCGTCTCTCGAGTGCTCTTGACGATCATATCGTCGACATATGCTTCCATGTTCCTTCCCAGCACGGTTCGGAACACCTTTGCGACCATCCTTGTATACGTTGCCCCAGAGTTCTTCAGGCCAAAATCCATGACTAAATAGCAGAAGACTCCTTCCGGGGTAATGAACGAGGTCTTCTCCGCGTCATCTTCATGCATGAATATGTGATGATACCCCCGGAACGCGTCCATGAAGCTGAGGAGCTCGCACCCGGCCGTCCTGTCAACTAGCTGGTCAATGTTAGGTAGAGGAAAAGGGTCCATTGGGCACGCCTTATTGAGATCCATGTAATCGGCACACATCCTCCAAGTCGGCGGCTTTGGCGCAAGGACCACGTTTGCCAGCCACTCCGGGTACAATACCTCCTTTATGTGTTTGATGGCTAAGAGCATAGCAATCTCCTTCTTCACGAACTCCCTTCGTTCCACTGAGAGGTGCCTCCTCTTCTGTTGGACCGGCTTCACTGTCGGATCAACTGCTAACCTGTGGACGGCCACTCTCCTATCCAATCCCGGCATATCTTCAGGTCCCCATGCAAAGACCATACTGGATGTGATTAAAACTTGGATGATCTTCTTTCTGAGTTCGATTGGGAGCCCCACACCGATCTTTATTCTTCGGTCTGGGTGTTTGGGATCGATTTGAACCTCTTCAACTTCGGAGGTGGGTTCAGCGCGGAGCTGACCCTCCTCGTACTTCATAGCCTTACTGTTGATAGTGTGGACCCTAAGGTCCTTTTGCTCGAGCTGCTTGCATGCCTTCATGTAACAGCTCCGTGCCATCCTTTGATCTCCCCGGGCTACCCCAACCCCGTTTGGGGTAGGGAACTTCATGCATAGGTGTTCCTGGGAGATAATGCGCTTCAAATCCTCTAACGCAGGCCTCCCCATGATGATCTTGTGCGCGGAAGTCAAACGTACTACTATGAACTCGACGTTCAACCTGGCTATGCAAGGCTCGGAGCCCACCATTACAGGAAGCACCACGCTGCCCTCTGACTCGATTGAGTACCCGGTAAATCCTGAGAACGGCGTTTTAACGGGGCTCAAAACAGTTTTACTTAAGCCAAGGCCCTGGAACGTGTCATAATACATCACATTCACCGAACTTCCGTTGTCTACCAAAACTCGGTGAACGATAGTATTATCAATTTCCACCTTGATAACCAGGGCATCCCTATGCAGCGGCGGCATAGGTGGTAAGTCAGCATCAGTGAAATAGATTGAGTCCCTCTTCATCCTCTTCTCCGCGGGCATCCGAGTAATCTCCTCGACGTATAAGGATCGAGCCCACTGCTTCCTCTCGCCCGAGGTGTCACCTCCTTGAGGGCCGCCAATGATGTAGGAACACCTGTGGTGCTTATGGGGTCCTCCTTCCAAGTCATACTCGTCATCGTCGGACAAGGCTCCGATCTCGCGCTTCTTCGAGGATTGGTCCACAGGCTGCTTCTCCTTGGACGCGGTAGCCTGGTCGGGTCGCTTCCACGTCAGAGTTTTCCTCTGCTGGTTGTTTACCTGCTTTCCTACGAACTGGCCCAAGTACCCTTGTTTGATGAGTGCCTCGATCTGCCTTCAGAGGACAATGCAATCGTCTGTGTCGTGCCCGAAATTTTTGTGGAATCTGCAATACTGGTCAGTGTTCCGCTTGGCGGTTACCACGTCACACTCCTCAGGGAAGGCTACCAGGCCCTGCTCCTCTACATAGTACAGAATCGTCCCGACTGGCCGGGCTAAAGGCGTCAGGTGTTTGGTTGATAAGAGTGGGCCGCTCGGTACATCAGTCTTTCCCTTGCTTTTGTTCTTCTTACCTTTGAACTTTCTGCCCTTACCGCCAGCCTTCGCATCGACATTCTCGTCTTCCGGGTCGTCACGTTTCTCTTTTCCTCCTCTCCTTCCCTCTTCTTCATCCTTCTTCCTTTGCTCGGCGTCTTCTGTCTCGGCCTGGCGGTCTGCACGCCTCAGGGCTTCCTCGTACAAGGATGGTGGATTTCTGACAAAATCCTTGTAGAGCTCCCCTGACCGGATGGATTTCGTTAGCATGGCCACTCCGGTCCTGTCGTCAAGGCTCTGGACCTTGACTGACTCCGCTCTCCATCTCGGCAAGAAAGCAGATAACGCCTCCTTCTTTCCATGCTTCAAGCTGAATAGGTGACTGAAAATCTTCTTCACGTCCCGGGAACCAGTGAACCTTAGAAGGAAATGCCTGGCCAGCTCTCGGAAGTTCCCGATGCTTCCGTCAGGTAGCGTGTCATACCATTCCCGAGCTGGGCCGTCTAGCGTGGCTGTGAATCCCCGGCATCGTATGACGTCTTCATACCCCATCATGACCATATACGATAGATATCGTGATATATGGTGTTGCGGGTCTGAAGCGCCCTTGTAAGTCTCCACATTGCAAGGTTTGTATCCCCTTGGTAGCGACGCTTCCATGACCGCACGAGTAAATGGTTCCAGGATGTGGAGGTCGGCCACGTATGGCTCTCCCCCGACGACCCTTCTCCTAAGCTCATCCAGTCTTATCCTTAGATCTTCTACCGCATCGGGTTCCGGTTCTGCTCGTGCGCGTCCAGCTCGGGGTTGAACCCGCGCGGACGACTCTGCGATCCTTTCGCCTATGTGGGGGCCAGATCCAGCATTACGTCCGTCCGGGGAGCCAGCCCGCCTGCTTGGTTGACGGGAGTTGTAATGCGAAATGTCCCCTCCTTCCCGGAACGAGAGTTCCCGGGAAGGCCTCCTTCCGGGCCGCCGCGGCTGCTCAACTTGCCGGGACAACTCCCTCCGGGATCCGTCTGTGCTGGTGCGCTCCCCACGATACCGCCCGGAGGACGCCTCCAAGTCCGTAGGGGTGATGTGACTCGAATGTCCATGCTCCGTCTCTTGCGGCACCAATCTCTGAAATCCCCAAGCCAAATCCTCAATAGCACGAGTGGCTTCCCGGAGTGCCTGCACTCCAGCATCGAGCGGTGTCGGGTTCCGACGCGGAACAGTATTACGCCCGCCTCCAAGACGTTCATGGACGGATCACCTCCCACGATTCTGGCCCAACGAACCTCGCAAGTCTCCGGGGCTCGACAAGTTGTTCCTCAAGTCCCCCGTCAGCCTCACCACTGCGCTCCTCACGCGATGGCCGTTGGGCTGCTCCGAGTGCTCGGTGTGGACAGAAACTCGTTCTTGCCTTGATGCTCCTGCCATTTTCCTCTCCGAAGCTTCTACCGAAAGAATGAGAGACGGCTCTCAATGAAAGCACCAATGTTGGTAGAAAATAGCTCGAGAGAGAAAGCGGCAGCACTTCGATATAGTAAAAGTGACGTAGGGAATACATGGGGGGTGGATGGCCTATTTATAGGCATCCATCATAAGCCCAAAATCTAATCTACGTGGGCTTGGCCCAACTTAATAATACATCCCTTAGCTAATGGGCGAACCGGCCCAATAAATAAATAATGAGCAAGGGGCGATTCCCGCTCGTGAGACCGCGTCCTGGGCCTAGTTGGGCCTAAGCTCGGGGATATCGGGCCGATGGCACTGGGCCTGGCTCCTCTTATCCCAACATATATATATATATATATATATATATATACACACACACACACACACTGCTTCTTTTATGTCATACAAGGTCAATAGTCATTACAAAGTACTATGCTCAATGACATCTGAAATGGAAATAATCACAAGCAGAATGACATTAAAAGATATTTGAGTCAATTGAACAATGGTGTGTGTGTGGTTTTTTTGTGTGGAGTGCTTGAACAATGGTGTGTGTGGTTTTCGTTCCTAGTGCCATATGTTACTATTTTTTGTTTACAGATTGAATGAAGTGTTATCAGTTGAATTGAATGTGTTTAAGAAGACATGATATATCCATAGTTGTGTTTAGGAATGACATTTATAGACTTGCGAATGAGATTATTATAATATATGTCACATATATATATATAGACACACACACTGCTTCTTTTTATGTCATACAAGGTCAATAGTCATTACAAAGTACTATGCTAAATGACATCTGAAATGGAAATAATCACAAGCAGAATGACATTAAAAGATATCTGAGGTAGTTATGTCAATATGTAAAATATGAATGAATGCTATGTAGAGTATTGATTTAATTGATTACAATGCATACGAAAGTTTTGTTATTAAATGTCATCTTGTATTGAAAGTGTATAACATATACGACACATATGCTTATTTTTTAATCGTTACAAGGTCAAGCCTCATTTCAAAGTATTAGGCTGAATGTCATCTGAAATGGAAATCATTAAAAGTAATATGGCAGTAAAAGATATTAATATCTGAAATGGACATCACTTCAAGAGGATGACATTATAATACATGTTAATTATAAAGATAGTTTTGAAATCATGTCCACTAATACCATCTTTGTGACTGTAGTTCAAATTTTATTCTATATGGCAATATTGATGTAATAACTGTTTACTGCAGACTATAACGAGGACATGTGATAGAGGATTGATGGATAAGTTTGAAAAAATGCGTGTGAAATGCTTTTGCAATTTGAGTGAGGTTGGTAAGAGAATCAAGGAAAAGTTGAATATAGAAGAAATAAATCTTTTTAGAAGTTCAATTCTAGGCTGGATTCTAGATATAGAACATATGCCATGATTAAGTGGGCAGCTGAACATTTGTTTTGTAGCAAATTATATTGAGGAGTTCAATGGTAAGGTTGAAAAGGATGTCATAAGATTCCATGTAGGCAATAGCGTGATAAGCTTTACAATAGCAGATTTGGCAAATGTCACCGGATTGCAGATAAATGGGGCTAAACCAGCAGTATCTGATGATGTGGGTGGAGATATGTGCAGAAGGTATTTTGGTACCAAACATGCAACAGTGAGGCAGGATGTTGTCCAAGCATTAGAGGGGTACAACAGAAACAATCCAGGAAAAGAAGAGAATGATGGTGTTAAACTAGGACTGCTCTATGCTCTAGCACATGGACTGTTTGGAAACCAATACGCAATTCGCTTACCAGGAAGATATATTAACTTGGTACAAGACTTGGATGCATTCAATTCTTACCCTTGGGGTGATGACGTTTGGGATGACCTACTCACAAATATGAAGAACAACGCAGAAGCACTCAAGGTCTGCACAAGACAAAGAGTGGCGTTCATAGGATGTATGCATGCAATCCAAATCTGGGCCTTCAAGACCTTTCCAGTATTGGCTAATGAAGGACTATGCAATGTTATAACAGAACGAGAAAATGTCATTCCTAGGACATTAAAGTGGGCTTTTCAGAAGAAACCATCAATACAAAGATTTTGTGAACTCATTTTCAGTAATGATAAGGTAAATGCTGCTAAATTATGCACAATATATATGTAAGTAGTTACAATTTTGAATACAATTACAAATAATATATTTTTTAATCAAAGTATAATTGCCAATGTTACAGTTTGAGTGGACAAGAATAGTTCCAAGTGCAGATGAGATCGAAAGAATTCAAGGACTTGTAGGAGGGGAAAACAATGAAGCTAACAAGGACCTGAGAATTGATGCAACCATAAAGAAAACAAACCAGAGAAAAATGGATGCAAGAAATAAAAAAGAAAAAGAAAAAAAGAGAGCAAGTTCAGAATGCAACAATAAAAGCACAAGGGTGGGAAAGAAAGAAAAAGCAGAGTGTAGTAAGCGAGTGTTGAGGAAAAAAGGGAGGGTGGCTGATAGTGAAGAATCTAGATCCAATGAGAGTGAGGATATGGCAAAGG
This sequence comes from Cuscuta europaea, assembly GCA_945859875.1. Lineage (NCBI taxonomy): Eukaryota > Viridiplantae > Streptophyta > Magnoliopsida > Solanales > Convolvulaceae > Cuscuta > Cuscuta europaea. Next base: position 2,654,262 of record CAMAPE010000033.1, read on the forward strand.
CAGCAAAAAGCATAATCATGAAGACACTAGCCAAACAGTCCAAAGAGATTGCCAATATGCGTGCAGAGATGAAACAAATGAAAAAAGAGCAAGATCAAATGCTAAAGAAGATTCTAAGTCTTGTAAAGGAAATATCAAAGTGACAAGGAGAGAAAGAAGTGGATGACATTGAAGAGAAAGAGCTGGAAGGACAAGCAAGAGAGGATACACATGTGAGTGATCAGCACAGTAACACGCATGCCAATGAGCATGAAAGTTCTGAAGAAGATGCCCGGAATGACCAGGTAATGAAATAAAAATTCTTTTCCATATAAGACACTTATTTCCATTTTATAAGGCATTAAATACAAAAGGTTTAGTTACATATATAAAATGAATTTAATATTTGTTGAAGGATGGAATGGAGGATGAAGCTATGAAGGATGTGAGTAATCAGCATAGTAGCACACATACGAATGAGAATGAAAGTTCTGAAGAAGATGCTCAGCAGAATGACCAGGTAATAAAATAAAAAATATTATTTCCATAATAGGAACTTAATTCCATTTTATATGTTGAAGGATGGAAAGGAGATGTAGGATGAAGCTATGAAGGATATGAGTGATCGGCACAGTAGCAAGCATGCCAATGAGGATGAAAGTTCTGAAGAAGATGCTCAGCAGAATTATCAGGTAATGAAATAAAAATTCTTATTTCCATATAAGACACTTATTTCCATTTTATATGGCATTAAATACAAAAGGTTCAGTTACATATATAAAATGAAGTTAATATTTGTTGTAGGAGAAGAAGAAAGATGACCAGGAAGCAATACACAATGTTTGCGGTGCTTTAGAAGAAGAAGTGGAGAATGAAGTACAATGGTTGGATGATGACACAATTGCACAAACACTTGCTCAAATGAAGAATAATGCTCCAAATTTTAATCTCTTAAGTCAGACTGATGAAGAGAACATAGAGCAACAAAGCGTTTTGGTAATGAGAAATTATAGTTTAAATTTATTTTGTAATTTAGATTCTATTTATCACATGTTTATTTATTGTATTGCAAGAAGATGAATGATAAATAGAAAACCATAAATGTTGAAGGCAGTAAAAGCAGTGGAGGAGACACCCAAAAAGGGGTATGAATTTAATGACAATATAGATAGTATGTTACAGGAGCATGAAAATGATAATATTGAAATTATAATGACATAGCTAAGCATTTTTTATAAATTTATGAAGACCACAAATAATATTGGAGATGCTAAAGAACAACAAGAGGGATCTTTGAAGCAAACTGATGAAAACAAAAAGCAAAAAATGGAAACTGAACAGAAAACTTCTGAGGAAGTAGATAATGAAGTTTGGAGTCTGGAAAACACCCAATTCATTAGAGAATTGGTTCTGAATGCTGAGATGATTGAAAGGCAAATGCTTGGAAAAGTAACATTGGAAGAGGACAAGGAAACAAATAAGGGGACAGAAGAAGTTGGAAGCAAATTGTAGGTGATGACAGTAATTTTAGTGTAAAATATAAATTATTACATTAATGTCATGTACAGTGAATTGATTACTGACTTATGATTGTTTGTTGTTGACTAAAACTAAAAGGAAACATCTAAACAAACTCAAAGGGTGAAAAGAAGTGCCAAATCTCCAGATAGATACACATCAGCGGGGCAGAGCACTGAGCCAAAAAGAAGAAGAAAGCAAAGGGCCACAAAAAAGGCAGAAGAAGAATTCTTACCACCATGTAAAGAGAAGTATGGGCCGTTCTCAGAAGACCCAACAGATCCGGTTGATGCAGAAGAAGTCGAAAAATTAAGAAAATACTTGATGATTGGGCTGCTGAAAAAACCAAAGAAGGAACACAACGAGACTAGAAGATATAGGATAGAGGATGAGAGAATGTCCAGTAATCCGTTACTATTGGACATCATGAAGATTGACTCAAAAACTTGGATGTATGATCTATTTCAAAACCACCAATGGCTGTCTGACAAGTATAGGTTATTATTTAAATTAAACAAATAAAAAACATAATTTAATAATAACTGCTTTTCTGTTATTAAATGCATATATTGTGGGTTTTTGTGTGGGGACTGGGGAGTGCTTGAACAATGGTTTGTGTGTGGAACATTGGTTTTTATAGTTTCTGCTTTTCAATGACATCTTAAATGGAAATAAAATCAAGAAGATGGCATTGCCATACAGGCTAATTATAAGATATTTTTGAAATCATGTCCTTTAATACCATCTTTTTTACTGTATCTATTTTTTTGCAGCACATAGAAGTAGGGATGTACTATCTAGAACTCAAAAGAGTGCACTACAAGCTCAGACAGAAATACGCAACAACAAGGCTTTTTTTCTTGCAAGTGCTCAAGAGGGAACATGATATGTTTGTAGACGGAAAGACAACAGTCAAAGACGCAATTGAGAGGGAGAGTGTCTACCACTACATTCTGGGAACTTCAACATCCCACTCGCTGCACTGGGTAGACGCTGACTTTGTCTATATCCCTTTGAACACCGGGTGTCATTGGGTATTGTTGGTCTATGAAGTAAAAGCAAGGAAGATGAAAGTGTACAACTCAAACAAGAGGAGAGGTGAATCCCTACGCGACATCGTGGCATACAAAGCTTGCATTCAAAAAATGCTACCCAAAGTTCTGGATTACCTCACTGTCTACGAAGCTATGGAAGAAGAACCAATGGGAGAGAGACAAATTGCTATTGAAAGTGCTGAAGATTGCCCACAACAGGACTCAGCGTAAGAAAAAAAATTACTAACTTAGCTACATGAAATCATATTGTATAAAAAAAACTAATAGCAAGGGTGTTTGTTGCAGGGGAAATTGTGGAATATTTGTACTCAAAATTGCGGAGTTCTTAATGATGGGGATGGACTTCTGCGAATTGACACCTGCACACATGGATCTGTTTCGAAAGAAAATGACTTTGGAGTTGATTCAATACAGCAGCAAAAGGTAGAGCAAGATACAGGAGAAATAGAAAACATATGCCAAAGATGTCTTTAATGAAATATGTGTTGAGTTAATGGAACTTCTAAGCCATGTAGTTGGGTTTGAATGTGTATGTTTACATTGTTGTACCGGTTTTTGCATTTACTTTCGTTCTTTTGCAAAGCTACTTGTTTAAACATCAGACAAGTTGATTGGAATTGCTGAAACGTTGGCATTTAATGACATTTGATATACCATATCATAAAACAACTATAGCCACTGTATGGAAATTATTGTCATTATATTTGATCATTAAATGAAATTACATGTTTGCTAGAAAAGTTAAATAAATATAAGTTAGTAGGTAATCGGATTTTGTAATGTACTAAAATGCTTTATTTACATGATTTTAAAATTATTTAAAATGCAATAAAAAGGTAATAAAAACAAGTAATAAGTACATTATTTATTTGAATCAGTATGATTGGCTGTGAAAACATGTAATAAACACCAAGTAATAAGTATGATTTTTATAATGATGTAAACAACGTTATTTATAAAAAGTTCAAATAATGTTTGCAGTTAATGACATTACTTTGAAAATTTACAATAGAACTTGGCAAATAGTGACAGTAATGTTAGTAACTGCATAAGTGTCTCTACTTAATTAGTATGAAGAAAGATAGTAACATGTACTTTAAATGAGGTTAAATAATAGCCACATTATTGAAACAAATACAAACAAAATAAAATGGTCATTGAACAAACATATGGAGTTTGTTATTGAAAACATAATATGTTTGATTACAGCATATTACTTAAGAACGGATAACAACAACATTTCAGAAACTATAAATGTTTTAACGAGGAATTGGATTGCCACAAGTTTTTTTGTTGTGTCCAAGGGCATGACAACGAGAACACCTTCGACGTTTTGATCCACGAAACTCTCCGATAGAAGGAATTCTAGATTTCTTTGGATGGCCAGGAGGTCTCTTCAAACAATGTGGAGGCTTGCATGCAATACTAAGAACACTCTCTGGAATTGACCAAGACTTTGGATCTGGAATTGGATGCATGGTACCACTCCATGTAGACAGCCATGCATCACGAAAATAATAACGAGAAATGAAATCCTAACAAGAGAGGCCTGGTCGAATACGAAGAGAAGCAACACCATGTACACAAATGAACTGATCCAATTGAAAGACACCACATGAACAAGTCTTCTTTGACATGTTAACAACAAATGATCGGCAATCCCTATCAACAACCTCAAACTCCAAATATGAAGATGGTTTCACCTAGATGGAGGAAAGTGGAAAAGTGTAAGAATTCTCATTATAAAAAATGAGAAAGGTAAAACAGTATATGACATGGCACAGAATGTTTATATGACATTTCCATATGGCAATAAACTACAACACATAATGGCAATAAGTAACAAAGTAATTTTCCAGAATACAAATGTACTTAAAAAGTGAATGTAATGCATAACAATTCAGAAAACTAAAAGTAATACCTGCATGTGTGTAGATGCATATTGCAATGCCGCTTAATGTTTTTCACATTTACTGGACAAAATGGTAGTTTTTTTAGAAGCTATTTCACTCCTTTCCGTGAACCACTTTTGCATGTGTTGACGTATGAAGTCAATGAGCTTAGATATGGAATACTCTCTAGCAGTAATGTTAACCTTATTAAGTGACTCAGCACAATTAGAAGTAAGCACACCAAATCTTCGTGGACCAGCCATACACCTAGCCCATTTGTGACTCCCAATCTTCTCTAACCACGAACGAATCTTGACATTACCAGAATCTAACATAGCTAGGTATTCTTCATATTCAGGAATAGTGGCAGCCATATAAGCAGCCTTAAACTTCCACCCAAGCCCATCACTTCTGAATTTGTGAACAAGATTACGTCTAATGTGTTCCACACAGAAACCGTGAATAGCATGTGGAAAAACTTCAGATGCAGCTTTGATAAGTCCTTTATGGCGATCTGAAACAATATATAAGTCATGACGGTACATAATAGTATCACGCAACTTAATCAAAACCATTTCCAAGAAGCTGTGGATTCAGAATCACAAATGCCGAAAGCCAAAGGAACAATGTGCCTATTTGCATCTTGCCCACAAGCTGTTAGCAACGTTCCTTTGTAGTAAGCCTTCATAAATTAGCCATCCACAATTAGCACAGGTCTACAAAACTGCCAAGCATCAATCCACGCTGCGAGAGAAAAGAAAAATGACTGAAACGTGTCATCAGCACCTCTAACAAGACTTATTGAAGATCCAGGGTTTGAATGGTCAAGCACGTGGGCCATGGATGGTAAAAGTTGGTACGAGGCTGCATCTGAGCCAAACTGCTTTTCCATGGCAATTTTTTGCGCTTTCCAAGCTTTCTTATACGACATTGAAATTCCGAATTGCAATTCCATGTCATTCTGTAACTGCTTGGGAGTATATGTTTTTTCTGATGTATCAAGGTATTTGTACGCAACCATATCTGCAATGATATCTGCTGTAGCTTACCGGTGGTTACCTTGTCTGTAATCGACCAAACAAGTATGTGCAGGACGAAACCTGGAATGCATCAAACAGAATAATGCCATCACACAAATATGGCAATAGAACTGAACTTATGGCAATAAAAGACAAATATCATAAGACAAATTAATGATTTTTGTGAATACCTTCTAATCTGAAACATATTGACTCCAGATAATCTAACTGCGCGCACAGTCCATTTGCATGTTGTATCCTTACAAATGACATGAAGGCAATTTTTCTTTGATGTAAGGGTTCTATACTGAAAACTGTTATTGATTGCATACATTTTCAAATGGTGGATAAGAGGAACCTTGTCTTTATAGATGACAAGATGAATCAGACAAGTAGGATGATGATGTGTAATGACCTCAACATTATGGTGAAGGGTAAAAGATTTAGAAGAAAACAATTTAGAACTAACAGAAGAAGAGATAGCAATTGAGGTTTCTGGAACATCAGAAAAATCAGATGATGAAGAATCCGATTTTGAGGTATCATGTGGTTCAAGGTTGTGCACAACCTCATGATCAGAAATATTGACATGTGATTCAGTACAAGCTTCAGAGAAATCAGATGATGAAGAAGATGCAGTTGAATTATTAGAAAGATGAACTGTGTTGTGGAATAGTGACGAAGCATCAACATCAACAACTTCATTACCAACAAACTGAATACATAGTGGAAACTTCTGAAAATCAGTTTGAAGAAGTTTAAGATGAAGATAAAATTTGAATGTCTCTTCATCATGAATACGAACTGGCGGGGGACATCCATCAACCACATAAGAAACTATGAATGAATGGTTTGGTTTGTACAAATTTAAGATTTGACTCATACTTTGAATAAAAGACACATATGTAGCATCTGCACGAATTTGAATACCACAAGTGTCCCTATGAGTGAAAGTACAATTACTCAACCATATACCATCCAGTTTAACCATAAGTAGCAAAACAGAATCCGTTTCTAAGATATAATTGCCTAAAGAAAAGTTAAAAACAGTGTTATGCTAAATCATGAGAGATCATATTTAAATCAGATACAGAAAGAAAGAATATATAAAAAATGCAAAAAACAAAATGTAAGCATGTATTTAACAGTGAATAAGTAAAATTCAGTTTACAAAATAAAACACACCAGATGGCATTAACAGAAAAGGATGGCAATAATTGATTAACTATATTCAGTTAAGACTTAAGAGTAAGTGATGAAGAAGATACTGAAAATCAACGTAATTAATGTGTATGCTTAAATACCTAAACAAAAGCAACCTAAATCAGCAAAACAAGTCACAGTACTACAGAACTATGAATAATGAAGTATCGATTAAGTAAACAATGAAATAGCGATTAAATACAAGCATAGATGAGGTAAAGGATGAAGCCAAACACCAATTTAATTACGATTTTGTGTTCTAAAAAACGAAAATCAAAGCAACGAAAAATGGAAAACAATTAAAAAACATGCAGACGTAATTTCATTGAGGATTGAAGAAGAGTATTGAAACTTAGTAGAAATTAAAATCAACTTACTACAGAAGCTTGAAGAAGAACGGAAGCCTGAAGAAGAACAGAAGATTGAAGAAGAACCGAAGCTTAAAGGATTCTGCAAAATCGATCGAAGCTTGCGGATGTCGTATACGTGATGAATGACGGAAGCTAAAAACGGAAATAACGGAAGCCAAAAACGGAAATAAAAGAAGCGCAGCTAAGGGCCGTATAAAACAGGGGCAGTTTAGGAATGTTTTACAAAAGAGTCCTATTTAGGGAATAATTTAAATAGGACTCCTATTTAAGAAGTTTCCAATTAATTTAGTCCTATCTAAGGCAAAAACTTTCAGCTAAAAGCCTAAAAGTAGCCCTGACAAGTAGCAACAATAGGCGATTATAATATGAAAAATTGCCCAAAATGGGACTAAACATGGATTTAACTCCATAATAGCACTTTAAATTTTTTATCCCTAAATAGGACTACAGATTACAATTTTGCCCTCCTGCGATTAAAACCCCAATCTCTCGTCCCTTTCTGCAATTCGTCCCTGGCCACACACATCCGCAGCACATCGATGGCCCATTCGAAACAAAAGTGACATTTTCAAATTGTCATTTTTGTAAATGTAATGTCATAAATGTGGCATTTTTTCTTCAAATAACCAATAATTTTGACATTCTCATAATATACAAGTGGCATTTTACTCAATAAATAAAATTCAAATCCAAAAAATCCAAATTAATAAAAATCCAAAAAAATCATAGAAGAAGAAAGCAGAGAACCAACAATTTGAGGATGATTACAAGAGGAGAGGAGGAGGTAAATCTCTCTTATAATATATTTTGTTCTCGAAATAAGTGTAAAAAAGTATGTCATATTTATATGGACTAAAAGTATATGTAAATTTTTATTTTTAATATGGGTCTCGAACCTCACCCTTATATGTCAAGGGTTCCTTCTCATGAGAAATGGCTGCAAGGAAAGCACGATGGCGGATCGAAAAAGCGTTATAATTAACCTAACAAGCTAAGGGATAAGGAGTACCTGAAGACACGGATGGAGTAGGAAGGTCGGGTGGGTCAGAAGAAGCTGCATGTGTCTGGACGTAATCTTGTAGTTTAATCTAAGGAATTTTACGTCGCATGCCACGTCCCAAGATTGAGGGAGCAGGTGCAGTGTGCGGCATGGGAGTCATGTGTGCCCTGCTCAGCTGGAGTTGCCGTATCAGCCTGGGAGTTACGCGTGTCCTGATCCAGATGAGTGGCCGTATCAACATGGATGTCAGGTACCGTATCTGTGGTGTGTGGGCCGGATACAGAAGTGGATGAAGAATCATGATTATGATGCGCCCCACCATCATCCGAGTCATCATCATGAGTATAAGGGGGATAATACATCCTGGGAAGAACCTCAGTCTGTGGAGAAGAAATCGACCCGTTGCATATGGACTCAGCTAACGGGAAAATATGTTCATCAAAGCGGACATCTCGACATACAAATTGTTTTTGAGTCTCCAAATCCAGCACTTTCCATCCACGTTTGGTATAAGAATATCCCAAAAAACACATTTTCAACTACGACCTTCAAACTTGTCACTAGTTTTGTGATGAAAAAAACAAAGACAACCAAACAATTTAATGTGATCATACGATGAAACTTTTCCATACAAACATTCAAATGGAGTCTTTCCATCAATTACTAGAGACAGAGTCCGATTAATTAAATAACATGCCGTCAAAATACATCCCCCCAAAATTTGATAGGAAGGTGAGCCTGAAATCGTAAGGCTCGTGCCACATTTAAAATATGACGATGTTTTCTTCCAACACGTCCATTTTGTTGACCCAACACACGAGGTTTGAAATAGAACCCCGTTATCAAGAAAATATTGCCGCAATGGCAAAAAATCTGTCTCATTATCAGCTCTCACAACTTTAACAGGTCTATGAAACTGAGTGTGGAGAATAGCAAAAAACGTTTCATAATAGTGGGTACCTTCATTTTTCCTACCATCAAATGAACCCAAACAGCACGAGAATGATCGTCCACAATTGTCAAAAAATAATACGCACCACACATACTAGGTTCCTGGTAAGGTCCCCACACATCACAATGAATAAGTTCAAACACATACAAAGCACGATTAATACTAGGAATAAATGTCTCACGTGTTTGTTTGGCTCGTGCACAAATATCACAGCTCTTATTAAAATTACCACTATTGCTAATTTTATTTTGTGTGACATTCTCTTATGCCACAATTCTTGAGTACTAACACCATCCATATGAAAAGCTTGCACGGAATCAACACCACAGAGAAAATAGACCCCACCACGACGTTCACCCACTCTAATCAGAGTCTTCAAAGTTAGGTCATGTATCACACAAAACTTGTTAGTAAAAATAACGTGACACGGTAAATCATCAATGAGACGTCCAACAGAAATCACATGACAAGTTAAATTTGGCACAAGAAGCACTCGTTCAAGGGTCACTCCGAACCTCAGTTTCACACGTCCAATATGTGATATCTGCGTTAGGAAGTGTCACAGATATAGAAGAAACCGGAATTATATCAATCATTAATCTTTTGTCACCCGTCATATGGTACGATGCCCCGTGTCAAGCAGCCAATTTACACACGACGCACCTGCCAATTTTTCAACCTTGTCACCTGTATTATATTTTTTCATAAACTCCAAAAAAGTGTTCCATTGCTCGGTAGATAGTGTGGGGAACGGCGAACTGGAATCTCCCTGGTCAACAAGCTCTTCTACTGGAGGTCCACCAACTGCATGAGCAGCTGCCATAGGTCCCGTGCATGCATGCTCATCTCCAGGTGCCTTGCGTCCCTTACCGGAATGTTCTTTGCCTTTGTCATTCTTGTTTGCATACCACCAGTCCGGATACTCACCGGTAAGTTTGAAGCAATGATCACGTTCATGTCCCTCTTTCTTGCAAAATGAACATATGAGCTTTCCTTTATCTCTCCCGAAGGACCCGACGTAACAATTTCCCCCGGAACGCATAGCAAAGGTCGCCGCCTCTCCCCGGATATCCTGCGTTCAGGTGACCTTCAAAAGACGCTCTTCGTGTATCAGCATGTGATTTACTTTACTGAGAGAAGGTAATTCCGTCCCTCCTAATATGTTTGATTGCATGCCTCCATATAAGTTCCCGTCAAGACCAAGAAGAAACTCATGATTTTTTTTTTCTATGCTTTTAGCAATCTGTTTTTCAATCTTACAGGAACAGCCCCCACACGTTCATTTTGGAACCGTCCTGTACCCATCGAAATCCTCCCAAATTGCCTTCAAACGGTTGAAATACGTTGACACTGTGTCTCCGGCTTGTTTGCAATTTTGTAGAGCTTGCTTCGGTTCATGGAACCGAATTCCATCAGCCGCTTGAAAGCGTATCTTCAAGTCTTCGCACAAGTCATGTACTGAGTCCATATAAGCGACGGTAGGGCGAAGAGCAGTATCAATGGACGACATAATCCACCCTACCATCATCGAATTGACACTGTACCAAATTTCCGCCTCATTTTTTTCTTCTGGAACTGGAATGGATCCATTAAGGAATCCAAGTTTGCATTTTGCGCGAAATGCATTCTTCATAGCGACAGACCATTCCTGGTAGTTCTTTTCCCCACGAAGAGCAATACCACATAGGTCCAGTCCCGGTGTATCAGAACCGTGAAGAAAATACGGCGACGAGGGATCATGCATCTTCTTCCGTTCATCCTGCTGACCTCCACTTGTCTGCGGATTCACCATGGCTTTTGATCAGAAAAATATCACGCCTAGTACGCAGGCTCTGATACCATAATAGCGCAAGTTATGTGCAGCAGTTTTAAGGTAAGAATCAGTGAACAATATTGGAAGGAGAATCAAAATTCCTTGCTCTTTTGCATTGCCGTATGTATGTAGGGTTTTCAACTTAACCTGATCTTTCTTCTTACTTTTATTTTTTATAATGATAAAATAAAGATAAGAAATAAAAAGTACTATGAATAACATGAGTGGTAACTTCCTCATGCTTAGTCTTTTACTCGTCCTTGAGTAAAATCCACAAAGTACTTCAATTTATTAAATGTAAACAGAATAAAAGAAGAAGAAGAATGTTCTTCAAATTCTTCGGTCCAGGTCAAATGACATCCTCTAAGTGTTCCCACTGTGAGATGAATTCCTATAAAAATTAATTCTTTCTCTCATCTTTATCACTTTGTCTTAAGAGCCCTTTCGGATTTTCATCACAACTTCTTATTTATTTTTTCTTTTCTTACTGGCTCGCTCATTTTTTTTCAAATTATTGTTAGGTTGTCCTAACGGTTTTCGAACCTAACTTGGTCTTTTTCTCTGCTGCCCTTGACTGCCGTAGGGAGTAATTCGAAACCAGCCGATTGTGAATTGTCTACTAGCAATGCAAAAGAGCCTAGCATGGCTTAGGGTTGAGGTTTGGCTGAACGGCGGCACAATTGAGGGTCGGCGATTTTAGAATTGAGTTTTGTATTTTGCGGAGTGCTTTTGAGGCCTAAAGTGAAGGCATGGGAGAGAACGTTATGAACAAGGGTGAGGTTGATGTTCTAGCACAGTCTTTCGATCATTTGATCCTAGAGGAAGATGATGAAGTATTGACGATATGCCCCCCACCCGCTTGAACCACTGGTACGGAGAGACCGAGTGGCTAGGTTTGGAAGACGACACTTCAAGTTCGTATTTGACCATCGACGGATTCTTGCTCTATATTTATTTCCGGGTTCATTTTTCTTTCTTTAGACTTTTTTGCTTTGTTTTTTGTTTGTTTGTGTTAGTGGTTTTCTTGAGATGTTTAAGGTTATTATTTTCATCGAAGTTCTCATATGTTCAGCAAAAATTTCCGCTCTACTTTGGGTGAACTTTTCTATACCCGATCAGGTACTGAGGGGACTTTAAAGATATTATGAGACTGTTGACGTGAAGAAGAGTATGATGAGCTTAAGAGTCAGTAATAACTCTATTTTGCTCGTTTGGTTGTCAACGATTAACGCAACTTCTGTGGAGGTGTCTGTCACAAAATCTGATCATATGACATTTCTTGAGTCTGGATGGAGCCTGTTCGAAGTTAGTTGGTGAGTTTTGAGGTATTGTGATGTGAGTTTTCTCGCACTTAAAATAGATTGTAATATGGTGGTGTAAGTACGAGTATCGTCTCCACAGGGACGGACAAAAGGGAATTAAGAATTAAATAAATTCAACGATTAAAAATAAAATAAAATAAATGCGTCGTGCAAGATTTGGTTGATTTGGAAAATAAAACTACTAAATAACGAATAAATAAAGATTTGGTTTCTCTCTAATTAACGACGAAGGGAACATGGATTGATTCCGGGGTAATCAGATTTCTGGCAGATCAGGCTTAATTACATGAAATTAATTTAATTGAGCCTAGCTAATCATTACTAAGTTCTTACCGCTCTCGCGGCGTAGAGTACAATATTTTAGGAGACCAAGCTGATCTCTCATGCAACATGATCCTAAACTATTGCCAAGACGAGCGAGCTTACGACCCCTTAATCGTTACTAATCTCTTAGCGAACGATTAAGTGTGTGTGAATGTGTCCTAGAATAAACTAGATCTCTCTTAATTTATTCTACAAGCAATTGTAATTCTAGCGGCAGTTCTAGGTTACAAGAGATATCACTTAAATTATTCAAATACAAATTAAACGGCATTTATACAATTAAACCATCAAGAATCTAGCCATACATCATGATTAACCCCTTCATCAATCCCAAATCCCTAATTAAACTACTCACAATTCATAATTGAAGAATCAACAGAATTGGGCTGAATAAATTAATTGTCATTAATTAAAAAGATGGAACTTACAAAGAATCCCAAAAGATTGATGAACAAGGCTGAAAAGCTCTCTAAATTTCGTCCTAGGCACTCTCTCTAAGCTCCCCTCGAAAATGGGGGTTTACAGGCTGTTTAAATAGAAATTGGAGCAATTCTGACCGAAATAGGACACCGGGAGCGCACGCACGGCACCCATGCAAGCGTGCGTCCCCCTGTGCGTCCGACGCAGTGCTAGCACAAAAACGTGCCATGCACGGCGTGCGTTCCCCCACGCACGGTCGTGCGTGGCTAGTAGTAACTCCTCGCCTCTTCCTTCTACACGCACAGCGTGCCTAACTTTGGGCGCACGGTGTGCGCTCTTCACTTCATGATTTGACGATGCTTTCTTCATGAAAGTTGTAGATAATGACGTGTTCTATCCACCACAACTTACAAAACAGGATTTGAATGATCTAATAAAAAGATATGAATAACTTGGTGGAAGGTCGTATTCTGAAATCGCAACAGCAACCATCTGACTTCTTCGTCTGTTTTCACCTTCTTCCTCTCAGATTTTCGCAATGGTGTCTTCATATGATTTGTAGTCCTTGAAGTTGGATTTGATATGGAACTTGAATCGTGTTATTTGGATTATTCTAAAAAAAGATATGATTGAACGATTGACAGAAGGTCATCCTGAGCGCCGCTTTCAAGCTCTATACGTCTTCTTTTGATCCCGTAACCGATTCTAGAGCTCTTTTGTCTTCAAATCTTCAACGTAAACCTCCCGGCAACCTACAAATCTCTCAAATCAATCTATAATGATTCTCAAATCTTCCCGATTTCTTCTCAAGCGCCGGTGCCGGGCTCAAATTCCCTGATTTTGACTCCAAAAGACATAAAACTCGGACCAATGTCTCGTAACATAACTTGAGCTAAAATTGAGACTTGTAACACCTTAAAGCTAGGAAAACCATCACAATTCGATCCCAACACGCATCAAATGCGTGTCTAAATACGGACTTATCAAATTCAACCACACTTAAGCCTTTGTTTGTCCTCAAGCAAACTGAACAACGGGACTTACGATAATCACCACACGAAATTAAAACAATTAGCACGCACAGGTAGTTAAAGGGATATTCACATAACAGACAAAGTAAATCAAGAAAATTCTTCCATAAACTACATCTTTGTACTCTGGCTAAAATCAATGACTAAATTAATCACAACATCCTCAAAATTATGGCAGGACACACTAATAAACTAGCTACTGATCAGAAGGACTTGTGAAAGCGGTGGTGAATGGTGAATGGTGAATGATAAGGAATAAATAGTCCCTTTCTTTGAGAGTTTTGGAATAATCTGACAAAAACTTAATGCGTTCAGGAATTTCAGGGCTATTTTTCGGATCAAGTAATTCAGTAGGACACAAATTAGGAACCATCATCTAAACCTATGCAAAGAGTAGACATGATGTACAACTAAGCTAAACCGTCGCTGCACATTGGTGCCTTGACGTATACTTGAAGTACACGAAGGACTAATGCTAATTTTGCAATACCCTCCAAGTTCAAATATTTAAGATCAGTTTTCCTTGTCATGTTGGCACGAGAACGCCATTTCTTTAGAAAGATACCCAAGTCTCATCTTATTGTGAAGAACACTTACGCTTTTTGACCGGGGCTCCCATTCTCTATTTCGCAAGGTAAGAGGTCTAGTTCATTTAACTAATTTATTCAATTTTCAGATTTTCACTAAACATTACCCCATTCTAATCTCGACCTCACCAAGGAAAATTAGCAATTAAAGTTCAATTAATTTGAGAGGGCCCTCCTAATCAATTCCATTTCCACACCCCCTGCTAAAAAACACAAGGCCGAGCCTATCGTCTTCGGGCCAACGGATTTGCCCTAGTCGCCAGGGCCCCACAGGGACCATCTGGTGATTAGCATGGGTATCAGGGATTGGATCATTCGACGGGTCCTGGTGGACATGGGCAGTAGCGTCAATGTCCTGTATTGAGATGTTTTCGAAAGAATGCATCCGAGCTGACCCCCCCCCCCCCCCCCCCCCCCCGCGCACGCCCTTGGTCGAGTTCACCGGTCATTGCATTGAAGTCGAAGGAACCATTGTCCTTCCAGTGGAGATCGGAAACGGGGAGCACCGTGCGGCAATCCCCGTGACATTTGTCGTTATGCTGATGAAGTGCGCCCACAACGCCATTCTGGGGAGGCCGGGGGCTGGAAGATCTTGAGACAATCTGCTCCGTACGGCATTCCTGCATCAAATTCCCCACAGAAACGGGAATGGGAGTGGCCCGCACGGATCCACACACGTCCATGGCTTGTTACAAAGAGGCTGTAAAGAAGATGACCGAGTAGGATATGAGGGTCAACAGCATCGCCGAACCTGCTCGGCGGGAGGATACCTTATCCCGGCCGGAGCCAGCTACGCTACTTAAGGAAGTAGAATTGGATGATCCTTCGGACCGGAAGGTATCCATTGGGGCTGGATTAGAGCCCAAAATCCGAGAGGGGGTGATCCTCGTCCTCTGGAGGTTCGAGATTTTGTTTTCCAAGGGACCAGAGGACATGTCGGGGATAGACCCAGAGATAATCTGCCATAAGTTGGCCGTTCGGCTTGAGGCCAGGCTGGTCTAACAAAAGAAGAGGTACATGGCGGCCGAACGGAGGGACTTCATCAAAGTGGAGGTCACCACCTTACTAAGCATACGCCACATCCGGACGGTCATGCACGTGGAATGGATGTCCAATGTTGTTTTGGCACCAAAGGGGCCTACATGGCGGATGTGCGTCGACTACTCTGACCTCAATAAAGCTTGCCCAATGGATCCTTATCCCGTACCGAGGATCGATCTATTGGTGGATGATACCACAGGGTGTGAGCTGCTCAGCTTCATGGATGCTTTCAGAGGGTATCACCAAGTGTTCATGCACCCGGACGATGCTGAGAAGACTGCATTTGTCACGTCGGACGGGGTATACCGTTACGTTGTCATACCGTTCGGGCTGAGGAACGCTATGGAAACCTTCCAAAGGATGATCGGGATATTATTCAAGGAAGTCCTTGGAAAAATCATGGAGGCCTATGTGGATGATATCCTGATCAAAAGCAAGAAGAAGGAGAACCCCATCAAGAACATGGAGAAGGTCTTCACGATCATGGAAGGGGCGAACATGAGATTGAACCCAAAGAAGTGCGCCTTTGCCATCAAGGGGGGAAAATTCCTTGGTTATAAGATGAGTGAGCGGGGAATTGAGCCCAACCACGAGAAGGTAAAGGCCATTATGGACATGGAAGCTCCCAGAAATTTGAAAGACGTACAGAGGCTCACTGGGTGTCTGGTAGCTCTGAGCCGGTTCATGTCAAAGCTGGCAGATCGGGCAATTCCTTTCTTTCAAATCATGAAGAAGGCAAACCCCTTTGAGTGGACCCCAGAATGTCAGACATCTTTTGAAGACTTCAAGACGTACCTCTCCTCGCCGCTCATCCTCACCAAGGCGGATCCCCGGGAGCAGTTGTACATGTACCTGGTAGTGGCTAACCTTGCAGTGAGCTATGTTCTCCTGAAAGAAGAAGAGGGCGTTCAGCGGCCGATATACTTTGTGAGCAAGACGCTGAACGGCCCGGAGACCAGATACACATTAATGGAAAAGACGATCCTCGCTTTGATTGCATCGATCAAACAGTTGACATCGTACTTCCAGGCACACCCGGTGATGGTGTTCACAACTCAGCCCCTTGCCACCATCCTCATGAACCCTATGGCAAGTGGGAGGATTACCAAGTGATCCCCGATAATCGGGCAGTATAATGTGGAATTCAAGCCAAGGCCGGTGATCAAAGGGCAAGCGCTGACAGACTTCATAGCTGAGTGCACAGCACGCACGGAGGATGGATCACATGGCGGCGGTGATTTTGACAACTTGTGGGAGATGTACACCGATGGGGCATTGAATGCAAAGGGATGTGGGGGGTGCAGTCATCACTTCCCCCGAAGGCTTCAAGGTCTACTACTCTGTATAATTTGATTTCAAAGTCACCAACAACGAGGCTGAGTACGAGACGCTCATTGCAGGATTGAAACACGCAAGGGGCCTCGGCGCAGCTCATCTGAAGGTGAGAATGGATAGCCAGCTGGTGGTTACGTAGATGAACGGGGTGGCTGAGACCCGGGAGGAAAAGATGAAGGCCTACAAGGAACTGGGAGAGGAACAAACTGCACAATTCGAACAGGTGATCATTGATCAGGTACCTCGGGTAGAGAACGCCGAAGCAGACATCCTGTCAAAACATGGCAACCCTCTCTATCTGAGGATCAGTCGACGCTCATCCTCGGGCATCTCAGGAATTTTGCCAGACAGGAAGTTCTCGTCCGAACAGCCACGGAGACCATCCAGGTACAAGCTGTTTCTTTTGTAGAACCTAGCTGGGCAAAGGAGGTAGCTGACTATCTCAAGGATGAAACTCTCCCCCTTGATAAGGACAGTCGGCCCTCCGGAAGACCCCCATGGATTAAGAGACGAACTCCAAGCTTCGAACTTATCAATGGGGAGCTATACAAGAAGACGTTCGACGGTCCTTAACTCAGATGCTTACCTCTGAACCTAGCTGCAACGGTCATGGAGGAAATTCACGAGGGCATCTGCTCCAGCCATCAGGGACCTCGGACGCTAGCAAGGAAGATAATTCTACAGGGGTACTATTGGCCAACTATCCAGCGAGACTGTTTCAACCACACCCAGAAGTGTGTTGTATGCCAGCAGTACGCCCCAATGCAAGGACGACCGGAGGTAAGAAGTTTATAATTGTGGCCATCAGTTACTTCACCAAATGGGTAGAGGCTGAGCCCTTGGCAACAATCACATAACTCCAGTGCCAGCACTTTGTTTGGCAGAACATATTATGCCGCTTCGGCATCTCGGAACAGATCATCACGGATAACGGCCGACAGTTCGTCGGCAAAGGTTTCGAAGCATACTTAGCCAAATGGGTCATCAGACACTCCAAGGCTTCTGCAGCATACCCACAGTCCAACAGACAAGTAGAGAACATGAACCGGACTATCATGGACGGTATCAAGAAAAAAATAGAAGACTACTCTTCAACCTAGCCGGAGCAGCTAAATTACATCTTATAGACGTACAGGACGACCTCGAGGGTAACAACCGGGGAGACTCCTTTCACACTGACATACATCTTCCGGGCCAAGGTCCCTACAGAGGTGCTACTGCCCACACACCGAAAAATGCATTTCCACCTGGAACAGAATGAGGAAAACATGTGCGTCGAGCTGCATTTCATTTAGGAAAGGAGGGACCTAGCCCCCCGGCACATGGAGGAATACCATCGGGTCACCGAAAGGTATTTCAACAAAGCAGTGAAAGTGAAACCAGCGCCTGAACACAGTTTAGTGAGAGTTGAGAGCTACTCTCTCAAGGATTTCGGCCACCACCAACGGTCATCTCCTCTCTCTCACGCCCACCGTCAACCACCACCCTCACCACCGCCAAACACCTCCCTGGAACTCGGAAATCTTCTTTACTACTTATCTATCCCTTGGGGTGAGTATTAGCTTGGATTTCCTGGTTCGTTCGCACACCAAAACTTATGCAACTTCACTATTCACGAGAAAGATTTTTGAGCGCCACTTCCAAACGGTTTGTTGGATTGAAGCGATTTTCTTGGGGGAAGGTTTGCTACTCTTGGAGACTCCGAATCTCAAGTTTCAGCTCAATCTAAGGTTGCCGTACAACATTTCCGAAGCTCAGCTAAGTAACATTATTCACAGTTGACTTTTAATATATTGAAGATTTACACCAAACGAAGGGGAAGAGGAGGTTTTCAAGCTATGTTTGGGGGTCGCCTCTTCAACGCGAACCTCTAGACACCTGTTTCAATATCATCCGAGCACTTGTTATTTGTTGGTTACTATTCATCATCACTTTTGATGGGGAAGGTAACAAACCGGAGCTCAAAACTCAAAGGTACCCCTCCCGGGAAGAAATCCTCATTGAGAATTCAAGCTCAAAGGGCTAAGGATGGGGAGGGGAGTAAAGATGCAACTCCTACTCCTAAGGAATTGAATAAACCGAGAGGTGATAAGGAGGAAGGGGAAGTAGAAAATACCCCTCTTTCTACCGAAGGCATGCCATCAAAGGTGGGGGATATTGCTATTGAAAATGTGCCAAATGTGAATGAGACCGAAGGTGGACAACATGTGCATACACTTAGCACTTCCACTACGGTGGGAAATGATAAAGGGAAGGGGAAGATTGATCAAGATGCTCCTATTATTGAGGAGGAACCCGAGGAAGATTAAGGGAATGATGTTGCTAAAAAAGAGAGCAAAATTCCTATTGACCGAGAGGAAATAACCATAGAAGAAGGTAATTCATCTTCTAATGCTATTGATAACCGTGACATTGTGAAGACTAATGTTTGGAAATCTCCTTGGACATCATTGTTTAAAGACAATAGGGAACCAAACAAGGGGATGAAATTGAAATACATAGAACCCGTGGGTGAATATGTGGATCTTTCCACTAGAGTCATGCCTTCTATTATTGAAATATGGGGATTTTGCCTAGTTGGATACTTTGCGGGCAGGCTTGAAGAAGTCTGGGAGACTCTTCTTCTCAACGGCCTCATACTCAAGGTAACGGGCAAGTTGAGAATGCCAATAGAACCATTCTGGGAGGCCTGAAGAAGAAGCTCAAGACGCAGGAGGCAGTTGGGCCGATGAGCTCCCCAACATTTTGTGGTGCTACCGTACGACGCCGAGGAGGGCGATGGGCGAAACACCCTTTGCCCTTTGCTATGGTTTTGAGGCAAAGTCACCCACAGAGGTCACCATACCCGACCGACGGGTGGAGCAATATGAGCCTGAGGCCAACAAAGAGAGCATGAAGATCGATCTCCACCTGATCGAAGAAAGACGAGAGCAGGCCTTCATCCGGGCAGAGAACTACCGGCGTCAAGTAAAATCATACTACGACGCCAAGGTACGTTCTCGGGAATACCAAGTGGGGGACTATGTCCTTTGCCGAAGGGAGGCGAGAAAGCCGATGGAAGGTGGCAAGCTGACACTCAAATACGAAGGCCCATACATTGTCAGCGTTGTAGTCAAGCCCGACACCTACAAACTAAAACACCCAAATGGGTCTAATGTACCACGAACGTCGAATGTACATCACTTGGTGAAATTTTATCAGTAATCTGGGGACAATGAAGCCGACAAAGCCCTCGCCTTCCCACGGGTTATTGATCGATTACCCCCCTCGGCCTCAAGCCACTTATCAATAAAAGTTGTATTCTACTTGCTTTTTTCTAAAAAGTTAAAGGAAAAGATACCATGTTACATTGACCCCTTAGAGCGAAACGCTCAGGAAAGGCCGACAGAGCACATCGTATCGGCCCCTTAGAGCGAGATGCTCAGGTAAGGCCGACGGTGTCCCCAGGACGAGGGGCCTGCAAAGAGCCTACGTCTTGAAATGGGAAGCTCACCGCATCATACACTCGCGAAATCGCAGGACGACAGGTCTGAAATCATGGCCGAGGTGACAAAAATCCCCAAACTCAGGGATGAGGAACGGCAGCCGTCGGTAACCGACCAAAAGCCTTAGCCCGCGTAATAAATAGATGACGGCACCTCCCTGAGATCATGGGACGATCCAGTAGGACTCCCTACCGGCCGAAGGACTATCGACCCCTCGGCCGAAGGACTATCGACTCCTCAAAGAAGTAAAGAGGAAGAAGACAAAAGAGGGACAGCCGAAGGTCTGTGCACTTGCCGGCCTCAAGCGAAATCCCCAAAAAATAAAAGAGGGACAGCCGAAGGTCCGTGCACTTGCCCGCCCAAAGCGAAATCCCCAAAAAACAAAAGAGGGACAGCCGAAGGTCCGTGCACTCGCCGGCCTAAAGCGAGATCCCCAAAACTAAAAGAGGGACAACCGAAGGACCGTGCACTCGCCGACCTCGAGCAATAAAAATCAAATCCCCAAAATTGACTAAGTACATATCAGTTAAACAGTAAAGGACATGCAGTGTGGACGAAGCATTCATACACAAACTCTCAAAAAAAATTGGATAAAAGTTCCAAGGCAAACTCTTTTGGCCGATGAGGGCACGAGATAGCCGGCACGAAATCAAGGCAAACTCCCTCAGCCGACCAAAGGGCGGAACCTTTCATTGGCCACTCCCAAAGGAAGTAACTACCTAAGTCTCTGTTGAAAACTTAGAAAAATTTCAAGGTACTTGAAGAAAGTTTAACAAACGACCTAGTTCCTCTAGCTGAAAGTGGGGAAAAACTCCCAGCGGCCGAACAAGGGCCAACAACCCCCATCGTCTACACCGGGATGAAGCAACTACATACTCTAAGCTAAAAACTTAAAAATATTCCCAAAAGTATGAGGTAACCAACAAGCAGTACGAGGACGAGGAGGACATCTCTCCCTCAGCCGAGCAAAGGGCGAGACCCTTCATCGGCCATGACCACGGGGACCAACTACTTGAGCTTTTTGTTTAACAGTTAGAAAAATTTGGAAAGTAAAGACAAAAAGAAAGAAGCGACAAATAACAACAAGCAAAGACGAAGAAGACTCTAAAGACAGAGGAGCCAACATATTTCCATTATAGTATTCAAAAAACAAGAGGAGGGCACCACGGCCGTTACATATTGTCAACAAAAAAAGAGATAAAGGAGGCTAGGCTTCTCCTAAGCCGACATCAGGAACAGGCGTACTAATGGCATCATCGGCCTGGGAAGAAGCCGAGTCCACACACACCTCCTCATCGTCCCAATCCTCCTCGCCGATGCTGGAACTGAGGATTGGGGCTTGCCTCTCCTCCGCCGGGAGTTTGGCCTCCTCCTCCGGATCCTTCATCTTAGGAGGCAGCTTCAACTTGTGAGCGAACTTCTTGTTCAGCTTCAGCTCTTGGCACCTTTGGTGCAGCCTCCTGTAGACGATCTGTTGCATCCGCTGATGGCCCATGTCATAGTAAACCGACATCTCCCTCTCAAAGTACTCCCGGCCGGCAGGAGAGTTCTGGCCCCAATCTTCGAGCCTGGCCGCCACAACCTCATAGCACCAGGACCGGCGCTCCTCTGCCTGCCAGCCTTCAGCCATGAATTTGTCAATGGTAGCATCGACGGTTCTCTCAGCCTCAGTTTTGGCCTTCTCGGCCTCATCAGCCCGACAGCGTTCAGCCTCACAGGCCTCCTTCTCACAAGCAAACTGGGCCAGGGCATCGTTCCTGTCAGCAGCCACTTGGCGGTAGGCCGCATCGGCGTCATCTTCCCTCTTCTTCAGGACGTCAACCTCGGTCCACAGCCGGTATAGGCAACTCATGACCTCCTCGGCTGAGGCAGCCTTCTGCTCGACCTCTTTCAGCCGAGCAATCTCTTGTTGCTGCCTCTTATGGCTCTCCATCAGCATAAGGGCCCCCTGCAAAAATGAAAGGGTTAGGACGATGAAAACACTTATGACGACAAAAAAGAAAGACGGAAAAAATAATGCAAGGATCTTACTTGGACGACGAGGTCCATTCCACCATCATAGATTCTAACGGGGACAAGCTTCTTGAGATAGGCCCGGTCTTCGACTGGGACGGCTTGTGCAAGAACATCATGGCCGTCAACGGCATCATTGAAGACGCCTCCCTTTACAAGGCACTCCACTTCCAGTCTGTAGGTCCCAGCGGCCAGCTCCTTCCCAGCCCTCCTCTTCCGGGAGTCCTGGACGATAGGGGGAGGCTGGGAGACAGCGGTGGATGAAGGAGCAGAAATCAAATCGACTACAACGACAACATTGGAACCTCCAGCATCTCCGGCCGGTACAGTCGCAACCCAGACATCAGCCTCGGCCGAGGGAGAAGCCCTCTTTGACTTCTTGGTAGGCTGCATGCCGACCTCCTTAGCTTCCCCTGACCTTCGTCGGTCTGCCGTTTCTTCTTCGGCTAGGTGGCCAGTTTCGACACTTGAGCAGCGCTCAGCTGTCCTCCGGCCTCAGCGGCCTGCTTTGCAGCATCCTTGGCGGCCTGTTCGGCGGCCACCTTCGCCTTCACCCTGATCATGACAGATTGACGATCCATGACAAAGTCTGCACAAAAAGAAAAAACACATTAGCAAAGCGAAAAAAAAGGAAAAGGGGTCAAGAACTTTGAAAAGGCATTACCATCAGCTTCGAAGAGCATGCCCAAATCCGGGCCATCGGCCTCCTCAAAGGTGGTGGTCATCTTTGGTCAAATGGCGACATCGTCCTCCGCATCGCCGTACACAAAGTACCTTACAAAGCCGAGGGTGGCCATCTTATACTCCGTAATATAGTGCTTCACGCTCCTCAGCCCTCCTTCCAGGAACGCCGCCACCTGAGCGTCTAAAATAGAGCTCTTCGGTGCATCATGGAGGTTAAACCTCCTGCTGTGCCTGACAGAAGGAAACTCGGTCCCACCTTCGCCTAGAGACATGAAGACAAATTTGCTTTTCCACCCATGGATGGACGTCAGGAGATCACAGAAGGACCTCCTGTTCTTCACCTGCTGCAGATTGGCATAGCCGACGCAGTTCTAGTGGCTACCCCGGCCTATCTGATACAAGTTCATGAAGAGAGCCGTTGTCGGATTGAAATCCAACTCGTCACAGCGAAGGAGAAAGCCGATGATCAACGAGTAGCTGTTCGGGGTCAGCAGGGCCGGAGGAAGCTCCACCATGTTCAAATACTCCGTAATGAACGGATGGAGGGGGAACCTGAGCCCCTTGGCAAAACTCATGGGGTATACTCCAAAGTACCCGGCGGTGGATTAAGTACGTGGTCTGACGGCTTAGGGGCCCTAACCCTACCAAACGGACCCACGTACATCTGGGCAACCAGGTACTCAACCGCGCAGCTCTGCGGCCTGATGACACGGATGTTAGCGAGATCCAAGAAGGAGAAAGTGGGACCTTTCTTCGGCCGACACCTTCTCTTCGGGGCGGTCCCCTTAACTATAGACACCGGCTTCGGACAAGGAATAGTAGCCGATGTGGACGCTCCGTCCATGGCACGAGAGACTCCTACGTCCTCACCTTCAGATGACGAGGCGGCCTCCTCGTCCTGGTTCTCCTCACCCTCTCGCTCCCCTGACTTGAAGGAGCTCAACTCTTCAATCTCCTCACAACACTCCTCAACTACTCCGTAGTCCAGGGACTTGACGGATGCCTCATCGTCATATGGATAGTACTCGTCGTCCAAAGGTTTCACCATAACGGCTAACTAAGGCCTAGAGGGTATTACTTTAGATCTAAGGTTGGTTTTTTACTAACACTAGATCAATGCCTAGGGAAGCAAAGTATGTAAAAAAGAGGAGAAAAGTTTGATGAACTGACCTTTGAAGTTTTGAAGTTTTGAAGAACACTCGAACAAGCCTTTATCTCTCTAGAAATTTGGGCAGCACTTCGTTATCTCAGAAAGCAATAGGGAGTTCCTTCGGATGGAGGGGGGTATTTATAGACCTCCTCCCCAACGGTCACTACACGTGGCACTCCCCCATTGGCCACATGAACGGCCACCACTCCCAAGGTCCAATCGGCTGCCACCGGTTCAGAAGATGGGCCAGACCCACTTTCATCAGTACTAGTCCATTGCCAACGTGTCAGCAGTCAGCGCCCATAACGGCCAAAACATTCAACGGCCAGACCAAGGAGAAACATCTGACTCCAAACGGCGCGACTACATCGGCCTCATCTCTAAGTAGCCAATAATCATGTCAACGGCAGCTCACACCACCAATTGTGCCCATATCGGCTTAACACGCTGCAAACAACATGGCCCCTTCAACGGCCACAACAACAAAGCAAAAGAAGAATCCAACAACCATCTGCCTTGTATAAAACCCTGATGATAATTTCTTGAAAGTTACCTGCGTCCAAGGGTTCTCCCACAGAGTTACCTTGGTCAGGAATCACCAAGGGGTTGGATTCAGGGGAATACAAGGATCCCGCTTCGGCCTAGGGTCACACCTTACTCCTTCACCCCTTGCTCACTCTTCGGCCTGAAGCACTGGGGGACTGGGGGACTACACCGGCCTCTGGAATACAAGAGAGGACAAAATCAAAGAAATCCAAAAATACACCAAGTCCACAACTACAACATTAGGTCATATATGCACCGCAATCTCCATAACCTTGCGGTGCACCCTCAGCCGCAACAAAGACAGCAAACAAAGAAGTATAACTCCTCCCAAAATGTGACTTGTATCGTCCCTTGACGCGCACCACTCAACGGCTTTTAAGATCACATACTCCACTCTCGGCCAAGATGAGAAAAAGGGAACACAACGTCCTCGTGTTATCGTCATCCATAGATCAAAGTACGCACTCCTTCTGAGTCATCACCGCTATCGTCCTCAAAGATGTCCACCAAGCTATGGATATCACCGCTTCGGCCTTAAGCATGAAAACAATCATGAGGCCTCCTAGGCCAAGTCACTAAAAGCAACCGGCAATGACCAGAAAGAAGAAACAGCACCCGCATCGGCTATTCAAATCAAGAGCACATATCGGCCACAAATTAGGACACTCATCGTCCTCAAACAAGCGAACTCACCCCGTCTAGAGGGACATCAGCCTTCTTCGTCCACAGTGAGGAGCATACAATGGCCAAACGAAGAACCAAAAACAGGAAATGGCCACAACGTCCAGAAGACATCAAGACTATGGAATCTACTCTCCCTCACTTCGTCTACGTCTCAGCTCAGAGAGTGGGGGACTCCTGATGGAGTATATGGGCCTGGACCCCAGGACCCACATACTCAGAAGAATAAGAGGCACAACTGTCACCCTGTGGGGCCTCCATCGGCCAGATGGCCCACCATCGGCCAGAAAGATATCAACTCAGAACATGGTCCAGAAGCCAGGAGAACCGGGTGTCTCCGTCGGCCATGGCTCCGTTGGCCATAGAGGGCTCCCAGAACCGGATTTCGCACTTAATCACTTTTACATATTTTGTACTCAGCCCAATAGTGGCCAAATTGTAAATGGGCCTCCCAAGCCCAAGACTTGGTAGCCCAGCCCTAATTTCCTCTATAAATACTCCCCTTGGGGGTAGTTGTAGAGGGTTCACATGACAAATCATTTATTGCAAGGAATTATTGCAGTTCTCTCTCTAGCTCTCACTTCTCTCTAAGAGTTAATACTCCATCACCTAGTTTCATGTATTTAACATCGTAGAGTTGAACACAGTTGACCTTTTTCAGATTCTGAGGGTTGGTCAATCCTAGGCCCTCTTTGGAGCTATAGAAACGAGTGTCCTTATGGTGGTTAAGGAAAATGGTCTGGTCTGTTTGATCTCTCTTAGCTAACAAGTCTTCAAGTTCTTTTATTTTGGAATAAAGAGCACCCCTTTTTTTCTTGAAAAAATTGTTTTCACCAAAGAAATTGATTCTTTCCTTTTTAGTGACCCTAAGTTTCTCCTTAAGTTCCTTTTCACTATCACTCAATCTTTAGTTCTCAGCTGTGAGTTTAGTGATTGTTTTATCTGAGTTGGTTATCTTTATTTTTAAACATGTTTGCCTTTCGAACAGTTTGATGTTAACATTGAGAACATTATCAACTTTCTCTTCTAGCTCCTTAATTTTGATAATGTTTGAATCTCTCTTAGAGCATGCTGAATTTAAGGAGTTAGGAGTACTTACCTCACAATCAGCATTCAGGTTTTCAGCAGAAAGAGCAGCCAGTCTTCCCTTTTCAGCATCAGGAATAGTTATCAAATCAGCAACAGAAGGGTTGGTCAAGTCTGCATCCTTATCAACAACAGTGGTCTTCTCTTCTTCATTTTCAACAATGGCCATCAGTGCCATGTTTTCCTCATCTTCTGAATCATCCATCCAATGATCATTTTCAGTCATGAGGGCGCTTTTCTCACTTCCTTCCTCCATTGCTAGCATTATCTTTTTCTTGTTCAGATTTATCTTGTGTTTGTAGTACTCAGCATCCTTTCTTCTCTTTGGCATCCTACAATCCTTGATTAGATGTCCCGTTTTCCCGCAGTTGAAGCATTTGGGAGCATCCTCGGCATTTTCACTCTCATACGATTCAAAGGGATGTTCCTTTCTTTTTGTGCCAGTAGAGGATTTTCGGAGCTTATTAGAGGATGTGTTCTTTTTCAGCATCTTGTTGTTGAACCTGGAAGTAAGGAGTGCTATCTGCTTTTGAAACTCACGCCGTTCATCATCATTATTAGTTTCATCCTAGAAACCGATGTCGCTATCAGCACTTTCACTTTCTTCATCTTTCATTCTATCCTTCTTGGAGCCAGATTTGGAGGGTTTGTCGAGCATTAGAGCAAGAGTATCAGCTAGCTTGTCAACAACATCCTTGCCTTTTTCAGCCATCACAGTTGTGTGAACGTAGTCAGAAAAGTCTTCAGCATATTGGTCAAGTGTGTTGTATACAGCATGGATGTCCATATCATCAAGATCTTTTGTATGCCTGATCTGAGAGCATGGCCTTCTCCAATCCGGTCCAAGTGCCGACAGAAACCTCACATTCAGCTCCATGTTTGATTTGTGAACTCCAATCTTTCTCATTTCATTTATCAGTTGCAGGAACCTGAGATAGGTGTCTTCAAGAGATGCTCCTCGCTTTGCTTTGAATGAGTCATATGCTGTGAATCTGCTTGCTTTCTTTGCTTTGACTCCTATTTCAGTTTCTTGCATAATTTTGAAGATCTCGTCCCACATTTCTTTTGCAGTTGACATGCTATCAATTTGCATGTAGATATCATTTGGGATAGCTTGGAGTAGGTAGGTCTTTGCGAGTAAGTCAGCACGGATTCTTGCTCGGTCCTCATCATCATATTCATCAACGGTTTTTGGTCGTAACTCAACTTCAAGAGGTGGATTGTTCTCATCATTTCTATCAATAGCTATCAGTAGCTGAGCAGGTCCATTAGTGATTGAATCCAGTAAACCAGAAGATTGATCTTTGCTTTCGAGAAAGTTGAGAAACATATTCTTCCAAACATTGTACTCTCCTCTTCTTAGGATTGGGGATGTAGTGTCATTTCCTATGGAAAGAGCATCCATCTTTTGGATCGGGCTGATCTGTTGATTGTTTAGGGTTTGTCTAAGTTTGTAGAGTTCTTCCAGCAGAAGGTTCATATAAAGGTGGCCTTAGCTGTTTGAAAATGTTGCACAATGAATAGCTCACGTTCAGAAGTCCCGCACACACCAATCTCGCACTATGAGAATGGCGCACAAAGGAGAAATGGCGCCAGGATATTTTGGAGAATGGAGCACGTAGCTTTGAGTATGGCGCATGGAGCTTTGAAATGGCGCACAACGCTTTGAAATGGCGCACGGAGCTATGAAATGGCGCACGGAGCTATGAAATGGCGCACAGAGCTATGAAGAATGGAGCACAGCAATTTTGAGAATGGCGCACGGGAGTTTGGCGCAGAGCACTTTGACGCGGAACACTTTGGCGCAAGGAGTAAAAATCAGCTTAAGTTTCACGCACAACCTTTAACACGCAGGAGAGAGATTCGCGCATGAAATGTTAAAACTGTTTCTTCCTCAGTGAGATGCGCTAAAGTGCAGAATCGTTCTTCCACTGCTTGACCTGTACGCCGATGATATTGCTGAGAAAAATACAGAGAATGAATCCTAGCAATCACAGAAACATAATCCTGTATACATTTTCCTGCAAAATCAGTAAACAAACACAATCTGTGAATCACTCGTGAGAAGAAAAACAGCCGATGAAGTTTTGCGCGAGCTTCTTCTTCTCTGCTTCAATCGCTCGATCAGTCCCGCTCTGACACCAAATGTTGGTCCCTATATTCTACACTACAATAATGTATGAAGATGGATAAGGATAGGTTTAGAAGAAGCTTTCCATAGATTCCCAAAAGTTTACACAAGGATGGAGAAAATATCAACGTAGAACTTCCGTAGGCTACTCTATGCGCAGGGAATATGGAAGAATGAAAAGTTTAACCTATTCCATTCTCAAAATGGCATATATATAGCCTTTAGAGAATGGGATAGGTTTACATATGATTGGGCTCCTTTTCCTAGGAGGCCCATTCCCTTTTAGGCATATGAGCCTATTCTAAGAAAAGCCTATCTAAATGAATCTACTAAAAGGCTTAATAAAATACATGGATCACAATCATAAAATATCTCTAACAACTTTGACACATATTCTACTGTAATGAGAATAAACTCCATTTGGATGATACTAGCCATTGTCGCATTGCGAAAATTGGAAGTTCATCAAATGAACGTAAAAACCGTTTTTCTGAACGGCGATATAGACGGAGAAATCTATATGGAACAACCTGAGGGATTTCGTGTTCCTAACCAAGAAAGGAAAGTGTGTAAATTAATTAAATTATTGTATGGATGGAAACAAGCCCCTAAGCAGTGGCGCGAAAAATTTGATCATGCAATGTTAATTAATGTTTTTAAATTAAACGAAAGTGCCAAATGCGTGTATGTGAAAAGCACAGTAGACGGCTATGTCATTGTGTGTTTATACGTGGATGATATACTCATCGTTGGTAGCAATAATCTAATGATTAATTCTACCAAAAACATGTTAAATTCTAAATTTGACATGAAGGACATGGGGCTGGCGATTTAATCCTTGGGATTAAAATAATTAGGGGACCGGACAGTCTTGTGCTAAGCCAATCCCATTACGTTGATAAAATCCTTATGAAGTTTAATAAGGATGATTATCAAGAGGCAAGGGTGTCATTAGATAAAAACGTACTCCTATCCAAATGAGTTGTACCAGACCTGATATTGCCTTTGTGGTTAGCAAGCTAAGTAGATATACGAGTAACCCCGATGATGAACACTGGAAAGCATTAATAAGGGTTTTGAGGTACTTACGTAAAACCCAAAACCTTGGACTACAATATGCCAGATATCCAGCTGTACTCAAAATCCACTAGTTGGATATCTGACATTAAGGACTCAAAATCCACAAGTGGATATGTTTTCACTTTGGGAGGTGCAGCCGTGTCATGGAAATCCTCGAAACAAATGATAATAGCTAGTCCAAGATGGAATCTGAGCTAATAGCCTTGGATAACTGCACTAAAGAGGGTGAATGGCTACGCTATTTTCTCGAGGATTCCAAGTTGGGAAAAGCATGTCCGTGCAATATGCATACAATGTGATTGTCAAGCGGCAATTGGAAGGGTATAGAGCAACATGTATAATGGTAAGTCTAGACACGCTCGTCGTAGACATAACACCATTAAACAACTCCTCACAACTGCTGTTATCACTGTTGACTACGTGAAGTCAAAGGATAACATGGCGGATCCACTAACTAAGGCATTGGATATAGAATTGTTGGAGAAGTTATCATGAGGAATGGGACTAAAGCCCGTGAATTGAAAAGTTCTATAGTGGACACCCAGCCTAGTTGGTCCTAGGTTCAAAAGGGACAACTAAATTATAGAGCAAAGGATGGTCATTGTGGGGGTCCTGGACTCCTACCCACTCCTTGTTGAAACAGAGACTCCCGCACGAGGTTAGCAAAATTGTTTGCTTTATTGATTCTGAAATGTTGATCTGATTGTTAACATCGGAAGAGTATGTGGGATACTCGTGAAAGAATCACCTATGTGAGAGAGAAGAGGGCCGTTTAAAATGAGAACCGTATAGGCTCATTTCTTTAGAAACTCTTGCAGAACAAGGACGGTGACCCATGGCCAAAATGGGCACACCCATGAGAACGGAACAAAGTTGGAAGCTTCCTGTGTAAAGATAAGTCAATGTTTACACGATGATAGTATAGTTCAAGGACATCGAGTCCACTAGACAGCTAGTAAATAAACGTGTCTTTACAGCAGAAGGTTCAAAGGATAAAACTTACCTCTCCGTATGCAGGGATCATCCGGTGAACACAATCGTGTCCTCCTATCTTCGTGTCTTTTTCAAGTCTTGAAAATCAATTTTCATTCTTGTGGGGGATTGTTGGAAAAATGTGTTGAAATTGCATTAAATGGTCAATTTGGGGCAATATTTTGAGTGGGGTCCACTTCCATTTTGGGTCAGGTCAAAGTGGTTTCGGATTCCCCTTGTTAAGAGCTACAATTCGATATATGGTACACTCAAAATGAATAACGGGTGAATGATAAATTGTTTCTCGAAGTTCACTCATTAGAATGGAGAAAATTAGGAAAATGATGGGTTTCTAGTGTGATATATCCCAGTATCCCACACCAGAAAACCCAATGGATTTTCAGCTCCTTATAAAGGGAACCCTCTTTGAAGGAGTTAAGATTCTTAGTAGGAAAGGCTCAAGTCCCGGGAACGGAGAAGAAAAACCGCAACTTGCGTGCGCGGGCAACCCACGGACACAAATGTCGTGTAAAAACCTATCTTTCAAAGATAGGATTTACACGTTCATACACATTCCTCACGTCGTTTTAGAGCTAAAAACACCTCCACTTCTCTTTGAAAAATTCTTGAGTGTTCGGTCCTTGTTTTCGTTCGCCGGAACAATCTGTTGTGTGCTCAGGCCCGGTCCTGACATTTTATGGACCCGGGACAATACAGATAGAGTAGGCCTTTAAGAACATGCGAATGTTTATTTTTCTTATAAAAACTATAATTAAAGTTAAGGAATTTTGTCATATATATACGAATGTAACACAACAAAGAAATTAATAAATGAGACGGTTAGAAAGATTATATTTAAGTATTTGATAAGTTACGTACATTCGAGAATACTATCTATATACCTAAACTGATCAAATGAAAAAATAGTAGCATAGTTACTTGCAATAAAAAAATTGAGTTAGGCAAAGACATGAATGCTACATGACATATGAAGTAATGTTTTTTATATTTCAAATCACATTAATTTCATGACTAGACTAAAATAAACTACAAATTTCTAATTATTTTATACTGTAATTTAATATTTCACTTAAATGAGAGAATCAAAGAAAATTAGTAAATTGCTATGAATGAATCATGGTTTACACGAGAGAAGGGGATGAAGAGATTAACATTTATGCACTAACACTTTATGAATGAGTAGAATTGTGAAGTCTGTTCCAAATAAATTTTGGTGCAGATGTTTCAAAATTTTAGACTTGTAGCATCTAGATATTGTTGAATAATTAATGAATTGGAAGTATAAAAATTATAAATTTTATTTTATTTTTAAAATTTTATAGATATATAACGTATATGTATAACTGGTAAATTTATGGGCCCTACAGGAGCAATGGGCTCTGGGCGCACGCCCCCTTGCCCATGCCCCATAACCGGCCCTGTGTGTGCTCGACGATTGTTCGTAGTCATCGTATCCTGAGAAAAGATCGTTGCAACGCTTTTAGCACCGTGGGAGGCAACGAATACATTTTAAGGACATTGTGTGTTGCACAAGCCTTGACTATTTTCTGTTCTATCTCTTTTCTGTTTTTCTTTGGCTATTTTAATTAATTTTCTTTGTTTTTCAAGAACACAGCGAACATCTAAAAGCCAATTGTTATATCATGGGATCAGTGATTCAGGAGTGGTGCAAGTATAGTATATAACTTCTTGTATATAAGTGTTTGGTATAACTCAGATTATGCTTGTGTGCAACTGAGATTATACTTTTGTATAACTCATGCTATATTTTTATGTAAATGTTGTTATACAAGATGTAAATGTGTATAAACAATGTATAAGATGTTTCGGTATAAATAATTCATATTTGATGTAAATGCGAAACATTATAGTGTAAATGATATTTTCAATACTTTAAAAATGTGTAATTAACTTATAAGTATAATTTTATTTATTGATACAAAAATGAAATGTATGGTGTAATTGTGTAAATGACTTATACAAAACTAAATTGTGTATATGTTCAAGTATGTAAGTCACATTATACAAAATGTGAATTGCGTGTGTCTAATATGTAAGTCATGTTATACAAACTCTAGGCTGCGTGTGCTAAATGTGTGAGTCATGTTATACAAAATGTAAATCACATATGTCAAATATGCAAGTGTAGTGTGCTTTTATGTAAGATATGAACCCAATGAGCTTTGTTGAATTTCAAAATATGAATTGGGAAAAAAGTAGAGCTTCAAGAATAAGTTGAGGGTTTTCACTTACAACTACACAAATGATTTAGATTAATAAAGCTGTAGTTTTGAATTCATATAGAAGAAAAACATTGATTTATTCCTAATTTAATCCGAAGATGATGACAAATAAAACCATGGCTATATTCTTAATATTTTGATAAAGGGGAAAAATATAATTGAAGATGACAAGAAAAAAAATAAAAATCAATTGAATGAGAAAGTAGATGAGTGAGAAATTTGTCTAATGACCATACACATGGTATAATCACAGTAAAATTTGCGCTAAAAAGTAGTGTAACGACTCATACCGGCCCAACTTAAGGAGTGTTTGCATTTGTTTTTACTTTAGAAAGTGAATTTGTTTCTATTTTAAGTGATTTTGGAGAAATTGTTTAGTACTATCTCCGTCCCATTTTATGTGTCATATGTTTGTTTGACACAATTACCAATAAAGAGGTTGAAAAAGTAAAATTACGATTTTTGAGTATAATAAAATTAAATGTTGTAGATCACATACTTCTTTTAAAAAAGGAATTGTGACACTTATTTGGGACAACCCAAAATGAAAGGTAAGACAGGTAATATAAGACGAAAGGAGTAGTAAAAAGGTTTTTTCCCATGATGTTAGTAATAAATTAAATTCAAAGGGAGTTAAGGAAGTTGAATGATGATGTTGAGAGGAGAACGATCGATCTGAGATCCGGGGGGGATGGTGGCTCAGGGGTTTCAGGGGTTTAGGGATTGGCGACCCCCGATCGATCGCTTGACTTGGAGACCCTCGCGATTTCTGCGAAGGCGCGACCGATCTGATAGCTTGGAGGGGACATCGAAGAATGGAAAGGGGTACGCAATCCTCAGCGACCGGAGATGGGGTTGTCATCCTCTTGGGCAAGGGGAGAATACTCCATGGCGATGGGAGACAAGATACAGAGGAGACCCCGGCTTAGATGATCAGGCAAGGCGGTATCCATTGCAGCACAGCGTGAGGAGTAGACGACCACTCCTCAGGGGCGATGCTGTTGGACAGAGACATCTCAGTTCTCTGTTTGGAGCTCGCAAGCCAGACTGGAGTTCTTGGCCAAAAGGGCGAACAGATTCATGCTCACAGGGCTATTGCAAGTCTTCATACCTGCAACAAAGCTCAACTAGCAGGAAGCAAACTGATATGAAGCATCTGGAGGTGGAAATTGCAGGCTGGAATCCTTTTTCAGAGTTTGGCCTTACTATTGAAAGCAAAAAAAAAATCTTTTTGATTGCTTTGACAAATATGTTCGTATTTCCGAGGTCAAATCGGGATTTATTTCTTCAATTGTGTTTGATCCGGATAATTTACTATGGCTGAGAGATTCTATTCTTAAAATTTACTTGAATTATTGGGTGAATTCTAGATTCGAGTTGGGCAACTTTATAATTCTCTTCGACTCAAATTCTTATGGTGGTTTTATTTGGATCATTGATAAAGGGATAGACTCTATTTTTGTTCCTGAAGGAAGAAATGGATCAGGTTTCAGGGATTTCTTGGCAGGATTATTGAGAGTCGTTAATTTGTTGAAAGGTTTTTTTAGAGCCAATGGAATTTGTACCGGATTTGATGTCGGATCTTGATATGGTGGGTAATAATAATGATTTTTCGATCTCTGGGATTCTATTTCCGGCGGATATTCAAGGTTTTTCTCCTTCTACAATCACTATGGATATGTCTTCATCGACTGATTTGATTTCTTCTTGTGATGTATCGAGGGAACAAGCTACATGCTCCAAGACGAACGTGAAGGAGAATAAATATATTTTTCCCAAGCGGAAGGTTGTGGGTAAGAACTCTAAGTCAGCTATTATTTCCTATCATACAATTCAAGGTTGTGGGTAAGAACTCTCCAAGATCTTATCACACAATTCAAGGCAGATAAGATAAGTTTAGACAAAAGGATGAAACCTCAGACTTCACCTCAGAGTGTTGCTCTTTCTTCATCAACGGTTTCAGTGACTTCTCCAGCTTTAGTTGAACAAAATGATTTAAGTGAGGTCAATGAAGATTGTTCTTTCATTCCAGTTATTTCTCGACGTAACAAGAAAAAACTAGCTATTCAGGCTTCCTCTATGCAAACTAGATCACCATTGCGCTTGAAAGCTTAATCTTTAGCTTAGTTTGCTTTCCTTAACTTAGTTTATTCTTTTTTGCTTTAACTTTCTTCTTTCATTAGCGCTTGTATTGCTTTCAATCTTTTTAATAAAATTTGGTTTTTTTTTGTTAAAAAAAAAATTCAAACGACAAAAATATGACTTATTTTAAAAATTTCCAAAAAAATGACATATTCAGTGACTAGTTCATTCCCAAGGACTCATCATGGACTTGTCATATTATTGTCCAAAAAACATAACTAGTCACATTTTTGTCTGGGGAAACTCTATTAGTAATATACATGACATTTTTTCTCATAAACATTGGTAATTTTTGAAAACAATGTAATTTTGAAAAAATAAAAGTTAGTAATGTTTGATAAAAAACATTATGTGTAATAGAAAAAGTGAAGAATAGTTTAAAGCACTCTTCACCTGTTTTCAACTTCTAGCTTTTAAGTGTCAATTCAAGTAGAAGTTATCACTTGAGAACAATCATTTTATTTTTTTAAGCTAAAAGGTGAAAAGCGCTTTAATAAGTTTTTTGCAAATTCTTTCCAATTCCAATCTCAATAATTAGTTCACAATGATATCCTTCTCTTTACTGTGTGAACTCGCCCCGCCCCGTGACCCGCACGGGTCAACTATTATTGACCCATGACCCGCCAGCCCCGTCGTAACCTAATTAATTAGTATGCATTTTTATTTGTGTGAAGTCGTTACCACTTGAATTTACATAAAGGTTATCTCCAAATAATTATAAAAATCAATATATGAAATCAAAGTCACAATATGCTAAAATGTCAGAAATTAAAAAAAAGTACCCAGACTTGAATATTTAATCCATTTATATTAATAATTGAACATGTAAAATGCTAAATATAGAAATGACATTGACATTTACCCGCTCAACTCTTCAAATATAAATATTAATATATTATAAAACACGTTTTTTCTTTTATTAATTATTACACACACATACGTACGCATATGTATATTTGTTGTATAATTTTTTAAAATATATACTTGAATATACTAATATATTGAGTAGGGTCGGTCAGTGTGACACAAATCAATACTAATATCCGGACTCGCCCCATTGTGTGGGCGGGGTGGAGCGAACCTGCCTCATTTGAAAGACGGAGGCCCGGATCCGCCCCAAATATCTCGGCCAGGGTGGGACCTTGCGAGTCATTTTTTTTACATGCCTACCTATTTAATCGAATAATAGATAGATACCTATTATTAGTTCGTACTACGTATTAGGTATTGGCGACTTCTCTCTATGATTTTTTTGGTCCAAGAACTAAATGATGTGCCACATTATTGGTGTTTAGGTTTGGCACTTTAGGAGTGATCATTTATGTTTGAGCTAAACAAGACGTATAACAAAGTAAAAGGAGAATCATTCAAACATCATCCATTTGGGCATATATGAATGGCCGGTGTTAAACGACTAAAAGATACTTTTAAAATGAATTAAACTAGCCAATCAACCCGTGTGTTGCATGGATAACTAATGAAATTAATTTATTTTTGGAAATAATTCATTTCATGTGTAAACATTATTTCACGGATACAGACATATTGTATAAAAATTAAAACATGATATAGAATTATATTAGAGTACAAGTATATAATTTATAGAGATACACTAATTAATATAAAATTACAAAAAGTATACTTTGTCCTAAATTTATCTTGTCTAATGAATATTATAATAACTAGTACTATGCATCATATTACTATCTCACATACTGCTTATTATTTAGTGGTAATTATGATTGTTGTTCGATACACCAGCTTTTACTACTTTTCACATACTCGATATTTGTAAGTATTATGAGCGCCATTCCACCTTTTATGAATAATAAATGTGTCTAAACTTGAAATTGGTTGTACTTTAAAGTTCCTAAATAAGCTCCATGTAGAAGTTGAAGTGTTTATTCTATATTATCTCTCTTTACTAATCTCAGCATATGTGATATCAGGACTCCATATATAATATAGATAAGCATAAATTGTGGAGTTAGATTTTATATAGACAATCACGAATGGATACACACGCAGGGCCAGTCCTGAGGAAATGAAGGCCCTGTGCAAAAAAAATAATTGGGCCTTCTTTTCAAAGTTTCAACACAAGTTAAAAAAACCGAACCGAAACCGCACCGACTCAAACGGGACCCGAAAGTCAGGACTCGAACATAAATCGGTTTAATGAAGGTTTTTTGAGTTATAAAATCGGTTCAAACCGAACCGAACCGATTTTTATTAAGAAGTATTTTAATTATTTATTTTGTAGAACAAATAGGTAATATAAAACTTGTGCGTCCATATTTCAACAATTAGTTGATTTGGTCCGGTGGTTGATGTTTAGAAATCAGCGTGCATGCTTTTATTTTCACCTGGGTTCAAATCCTGCATGTCTCGCTTCTTTTCTTTTTTGTTTCTAAAGCTTAAGATTCCCACACTGGTGTAACGGAGGATTTACTACTCCTTCATTCCTATATACACGCTTCTCCTTTGCAGATGAGGAATACGCGAAGTGACGAACCAGGCCTGCTTCGAAGCCTTGCCCTAGTCCACCTAAGTAATACTACTCCCTCCGTCCCGCTAACATTGGGATAAGAGGGAGTGACACACAAATTAATCAAAAGTGGTTTATGTGGTTGATATTGAATTGATAAAGTAAGAATAAAGTAAGAATGATTTAGAGCCACACAAACTTTACCAAATTTGATATGAGACAAACTTAATGGGACGGATCGATAAGGTAAAATGAGACAATCATAGCGGGATAGAGGTAGTAGTATACTACTACAAAAAAAATCGGGCCCTTCCAATTTTTTGGGCCCTGTGCGGTTGGACACCCTGCACACCACCAGGGCCGGCCCTGCACACACACACACACACACACATATATATATATATATATATATATAGGTTTGGTTCAAATAAAAACATGATCTTAGGAGAGAAATGAGAACGAATATGGACCGTAGATTTGATTTAAGTGAAATTCAATGTGCATTAGATGAAACGGTAATGTGCATCGGTGAAATTGAAATGTGCAACACAAAGCGTACGATACAATGTCATTATGTGAAGCTGAATTGTGCATTAGGTGAAATTGAAATGTGCACTAGGTGAAACTGAAATGTGCAGAATAAAAGGTACGATGTGATGTTATTTTTGTACATTTTATTCCGCACATTTCAGTTTCACCTAACACACAATTGAGTTTAAATTTTTATTCTGCACATTTCAATATCTTCTAATACACATTTCAGTTTCATCAAATGCATATTTCCGTTCCACATAATACAATCCAACGGTCCAGATTAGTTCTTGTTTCTCTCATGGGAGTCCGTTCTTACCGGAACCGCTCCCTATATATATATATATATATATATATATATATATATATATATATATATATATATATATATATATATATATATATATATATATATATATATATATATATAGACAAATGTTCAGGTCCGGAATTCTGAACCAGAACTGCCGTCCGGCCGACGGCGTTTGGGGCCCTTCCCGGTGTCTTTTTCGATGAAATTTTTATGGCATGTTCTTCACCAAGTCTAGTTTATCCACAAAACAATCAGCTAAAAATTCAATCCGGAAGGTCGTCAAATGATTTTTGGAAGTTAACTGTGTTTTATATATATATATTTGCGCAGTTAACTTCAAAAAATCATTTGACGACCTTCCGGATTGAGTTTTTAGCTGAATGTTTTTGTGGATAAACTAGACTTGATGAAGAACATGCCATAAAAATTTCATCAAAAAATCCACTGGGAAAGGGCCCCAAAAGCCGTCGGCCGGACGACGGTTCCGGTCAGGAAGGCCTGACCGGAACACTACTCTCTCTCTCTCTCTCTCTCTCTCTATATATATATATATATATATATATATATATATATAAAGATGGTTCCTGTGAGAATGATGTCCCAGGAGAGAAATGAGAACAAAATATAACCATTGATATGATTGATCTAATGGACAAAAAAAAAGATGATCGTAATTTATTAGCCCCATTATTCGGCTAATTTAGTGGATTCGGAAGGAAAAGTCTAATATTAATTGACATCAAGGGTATGATTGTCTAATCATACTCAAAACTGTTTTCCACGTTAGGTGCATACCGGCTCTTTCCTATTATTTAGCAAATCAATTACCATGTAATGACTGTGACCATTTATTGTTTTAAAAAGTTTTTCAAATACTTTTTAAAACTTAGTAGTCCACGTATCTCAACATTAAATGCTTTTAATGTTTGGTTTTTAAATTACGAATTTTCAGAAATTAATATTGAACAAAAATTCAGTCAAAATAGGTATAAATAGCATGTTAAGTAAAGTGCATGTGCATAATGTAATGATCATGAGTATTGTGTAGTATATATAATTGGAGTGTGCATAAAAAACTAAGTGCATTTCAAGGTTTAAGAACATGCACTTATCGGTGAAGTATTTTTCACTTTAAATATCTTTTGCATTAAATGAAATGTTTAATTTGCACTTTTTATAAAATTAGCATGCACTATAACTGTGCAGTTGTGCACATCTATACAAGATTTAAATAAAAATTAATATAAATATATAATCATGTTTGAAGACCTTTTCACTTTTAGTAGTTTACATTAGTGAATCCATTCTTTAATTTAATGAATATAAAGTAAATAAAATGTTAATTATGTTATTTTACACAATTATAAATTGCATTTCTCTATGATTTTCTTACATTTTCTATAACATTTACGGTTTATCCATGTACTCGCGCATTTCCAAACATATTTGAAACAAAAATGACTTTAATTAAAAATAAAATGAATATAAATATACAAGGGTGGAAACCAAACAACTATCTTGTGCGTTTTAATGTACACGAAAGTGCACTATTATATCACACTTTCTAAAGTTTTACATTTGTCATGTTCTTATAAAATGAAATGCACTTTTACAATGTGCATCTGATATACTATAGTACATACTAAAGTGCACTACTATATAACACTTTCTACATTCTGACATTGCTAATTTTTATAGATTTCAATGCACTTTTTCTTCCAAAAGATCATAATTATTCCATTCACACCACATAGTATCTGCAAAAAAATTAAAAATACGAAGTGCCTAACCAAGGTATGGGAAGTGCAAAAATAAACATATATAATTGCATCAAATGATATAAGGAATAAGGTTGAATTACTCAATGCAAAAAAGTAGCCATTAAAAAGTGCAACAAATACCAAACACGTAACATGAAAATATACCTACAAGTGCATTAGTATGTCATTGAAGTAACAACATACCGAGAGGAAAAAACACAAACATAACCCCAAATATAAATGTATATAACAAGAAAATATAAAAAACAAATCTAAAAGTCAAACTATTTATGATTGTGCATCTATTAATCTATGTTAGTGCAGTTGTATGTGATCGATTTAAGTTACATCGTCACATCAAATTTAATAAAATTATACCCACAAAAGCAGAGCGTAACAAAACAAAAAATTTGAATTAGAAATTAATAAATAAATGTCGGAAGTACAATTTCAGAAACATAAGCACGTTCGTGAACTATTACTGAAAAAAAGCACGTTCGTCAACTAGTTTTTGTAATGGTGAAAAAATGAAGGTTGTTTGGTTTTTGTAATGGTGAAAAAGAAAAAAAAAGATGATGGAGATACGAGAAAGAAGTAGACATAGTTATGATGTGCTAAAAGTTAGGAAAATGGTTAATTTAGGATACTACCCAACTAAATAAGGTGGTAGGATACTCTTTCAATTGCTACAACACCAAGGATGTGGCTGAGTTCTACCTCAACGCCACATTCAAAGGAAATACCATCCGGTCACACGTCAACGGTGACAACATCACCCTCATCCCTGACACAATTAATGCCCTATTTGGTGTGAAGGAGGAACCCCAAGAAGAAGACACTGAAGGGTTCATCGTCCTAGACGAAGTCCAGATCAGTGTTGAAGCCTTCGTACAGAGCTACTGTAGACCTGAAGTTGAAAGCGTGCCTAAGCTGAACATGAAGAAGAATCTGCTTCAAAGTGACTATGAGAAACTGGTGAACATCTTCCACAGGTGTGTCTAGAGCAAAGGCACATCTACTGATGACATGATGGTCCAGAACGCTAAGACCGTCTTTGTTGTTCACCATGGTATGAATGTCAACTGGGGACTGGTAATTGTCAAATCCCTTGTTGATTTCATCAAAAAGAAAGACAAGGAAACCAATTTCTTCAAAACCCGTATGGGTTATGGCCTTCTGCTCTCCGAACTACTTCTCAAATTAGGAACAGGGATGAGGAACCCTATTGAAGCTAACTACTCCAAGCTTCTCTTCCTGAACACCTCCAAGGACAGGAAAATTGCTCTCAAGGCCGAGCAGAAAAGGTCAAGGACTTTGGAGTTCAACAGAGAAAGACTCCAACAGAAGGCTGTCAAGTCTAAGAAAGCTGGTGACCAACAGAAGAAGAAGAAGCAACAGAAGGCCCCTATCTCTTCCAATAATAAAGAATCCGAGGAAGAAGAGCTACTGGTCAGAAAACCTGTGAAAAAGGTTGTCCCCAAAAAGGCTGCACCAGAAAAGGTGAAGAAGGTTGTAACTAAGAAGGCTGTCACCAAGAGGAAGAAGCCATCTCCTATCTCTACAGAATCTACCCCTTCTGCCTCTCTCATTGCCAAGAAAACAAAAGTAATGACTCCTGTAATCCAGGGGGAACTTGATGATTCCGCTTCTTCTGTTCAACCCAAGAAACCTATCTGGCAAGGTAAACGGATAGTGTTTACTTCCGAGTCCTCAAGTGCTTCCAAGGCCAGTAAGAATATTGGAGCACATACTCAGGGGAACCCAATAGCCCTCATTCTGTTGAACATCCATATCAATCCTTGATGATTTCCTCTCCAGAACATCAAGCAGACAGCAACAGAACCCCTGAGACTTCAGAACTTCAGGTGGATTATTTCACTACTTTGAACAAGCATTTTGTCGGAGTACTAGCATGGAGAAAATGGAAAGTGGGACCTCTTTCTGAGATAATAAGGATGTTCCCTTACTTTATCAGTGAGGAAGCTGAAGTACCCAAGTGGGCAGACACAGAAGACGTTGAGAAGTACCTTAATAAGGACTTTCTCCTATCTGTTCTAGCAGGAAAAGAAGAAGGATAACTACAAAGGGAAGGCTATC
Organism: Cuscuta europaea; assembly: GCA_945859875.1. NCBI lineage: Eukaryota > Viridiplantae > Streptophyta > Magnoliopsida > Solanales > Convolvulaceae > Cuscuta > Cuscuta europaea. Next base: position 2,696,544 of record CAMAPE010000033.1, read on the forward strand.
CTCACCCCTTCTGAAGAAGAAGATTCTGTGAAACATCTGGAGGATCATGAAGTGGCAATCTTTGATGCCTGGCTAGTTGAGAAGAAGAGCAAAGAGTCCCTCAACCCCTTCCTCCGCAGCCATCATGGAGAAGGAGAACCATCCACAGCCAATGATCAAGGGCTAGCCATGCTAAAATTGATCAAGGAATGGAGGGCATCTCTATACAAAGAAACAATACTTGAGGTAATCACTCATACACCTCCTCCCTCTCCCCAACATTTCAATCCCCCTCCCTCACCATGTCAATAATCATTGTTTGATATATTTATTATTAGTACAACAACCACCACCACTACTATTTTGGGGGTTTGAAACCAATATTACTAAATTACAAGTTTTGGACAAAAAATATGATTACATTTAAAAAGTTCCAAAAAAGTGATGTTTATAACATTTTTACCCTTATAGCCATTGCAACCCGACGGTCACTAGTTGTAAGCATTCTTAGAATAGTCGACTGAACAGAAGACCTCTTGGTTCTCTACTTGCACAGAAAACCTACGGGTTCTCTGTAGACATTAACTGGACAGAAGACCTCCACGCCCTCTGTTGACTTCTATCCTGACAGAAGTGCTTGAGGTCCTCTCTGATTTAATCTCTACTCAAGATTTGCAGAAGGCCTCATACTTAGAAGATTTTCAAAAATCTACCTAAGCCGGTGAAACCAACGGAAGATTCCCTCAACGACTAGGAGACTTCAACGGGAAAGCTACAGTGTATGCATTTAATGCTCATTTAATGAGCCCCGTACGATGTAGAGTAAAAGCTGATGATTGGCCGACATTCCAGGATAACTTTATCCCGAAATAGCAACTCGCCAACTTTCCTGGGTCCTACCGGTCAACTCATCTGTACGCGCATTTAATGCAGTTGCCTCCTCCTCCAACATAGAAGACAACCCTAGTATATATGATACTACACGAAGAACAACCAGATAACTTTTTCTCTCTCTACAACATCTAAACTTTCAAGCTTTCTTGAGACCTCAACTTCATCTCCCTCAACCAGAAAAGGTTCAGTTGGAAAGATAATATTTTCACATCTTCATATTCCAACAAGAGCAAAGTTCCAACAGTTCTTCAACACTTCAAACACTTCATATACACATCCTTTGTGAAAAATCAAGTTGGAGAAACCCCCGTTTTTACACAGAAATCTTCTTTCACAGGAAGGACGTCCAAGTTACTGGAGTAATGAAGTGGTTATACTTCAAGAAAGCTCAGTGAAAGGACCAGTCTTAAAGGAAGCCAGGAAATGCATCCCAGGAGACATCTACACTTGAAGAAGACGTGGAGAGCTTCTTAAGTGCTAGGACTAAGGCGTTGTAATCTGCGTTTTTACAAGCTTAGTGGAACAGTGGATTAGAGGAGCACGTTGTTCCTTGAACAACTGTAAAAATCCCTGGTGTCATTTACTCACTGCTTTTAATTCTCGTATTTACTTTAAACTGATTAACTCCAAAGACTTGGTCTCTGTGTTCAGCAAAACATGTCTTGTGAGTTAACAGAAGGCCTACTGCCTTTGCTTCTCTGTGAGGCTAACTGGACAGAACTCTTATCAGAATACCATCTGCTGCCAGTCTATTCTACCAACAGAACAGGCTATTCTGTTAAATCTGATACTTAGCTTGAAAAAGTTAAAAATCAGTCTATTCACCCCCCCTCTAGACTGTACCCAGTGTAACCAGGACCAACACTAGTAAGTCACCCGCCACCACTGCCCCCGCCAGTGACAATGACTTGTTGTCAGCTACAACTACAATTACTTTGCGCAATATGACCTCGTGCACAGGTCCAACCCCCCCCCCCCCCACAGCCCCCCCTGTCCTGAACAGTGACCACCTGTTCACACTGACCTAGGTAAGTTACAATTATAAGATAATTTTTAACCAAATCTGCTCGCAGTCCCGCCGCCATTGTTGTCACCACGTACTCTGCCTACCACCCCTGCCCCACTCTAGCCCCACACCCCTGCTGTTCCCCAATCCCACACCCAACACCCCAACCCCGACACTTAGCCTCTGCTCCGCCCCCGCCACCCTCCCTAGCTCCAACCCTGAACAGACGAATTACTACCCATAGCCCATACACATCCCCCACCAACCCCATCAGCCATCATGCACCACCCCACCCATACACACTAGCACCTAGAAACCTTAGCCACTGGCTGGGTATGTCGCCATCTCGGAAGTGAGCATCGCCTAGGATATGACGTCATCACTACCCCATAGCCCTCACTGTCGGCTGCAGTAGCCTCGAATCGGAGTCGTCGTTGATCGGAGGTCGTATCCATCTTCTTCGCTAGCGGTCCACGTCGTCTCAATCACCTTCACCATACATCACATAGAAAAAGAAGAAAAGGAAGAATAAAAGCAGCAGGGCGGCGATATGGAGGCGGAGATCTGGAGGAGCCGAGCTAACAAAGGAGGCGGTCACTAGACGACATCTCTGTTTTTGTATTAAAAAAGGTTCTAAACCGCAATGGTTGGGTTGAGAACTGTTTAGATGGTTCTGGTTCCAAATTTTGGGAGAACCAACTTATATTAGTGAACGTCGTGTTCCAAACGGGAGATGCTATGAGTGTTTGTGATTGCTTATACTTTAAAAAGGTGATTTTTTGAAGTGATTTTAGATAAAATACTTAATAGTAAAGATTAGTAGTGGTTTAGAGGGAAGTGTTTTTGAAAAAGTAAAAGTGGTTGGTGATTGATATAATAAGTACTTTTTGTGTAATAAAAAAAGTGAAAAACATTTTAAAGCACCTCTCAACCTGCTTTCAGCTTTTAGCTTTTAAGTATTTAGTTTAAGTAGAAGTTGTCACTCAAAACACTCATTTCGGCCTTTTTTAAGGGAAATTGCCTTAAATAGGAGTAGATGAGGTATGGAATTCCAAAATAGTACTACTATGTTTTTCTTACCGAAATAGAAGTTGTTACTGCAATGTATGAAAAATACTGTCATTAATTATAATAAATATTGTCATGTTAAATGCATTGTACTGCAACTTTTTGACAATCACACCTACAAGATGACAGTAAATACTGTCATGTTAGTCTTATTTCAGGAATAAAATATAGTACTCCTATTTTGAAATTCTAAACTCCATTTTTTTAAATACTTCCTCCGTCCTGAATTGAATTGAAAACTTTGACCAACACATGGATTAAGGAATTGCAATAAATGATGCTTGTTTTTTTACACTTTTGTCCAGGGGCAGAGCCAAGGGGGGGTTAGGTTGGTCAGCCGACCCCGCTGAAAGTTCAAGACTTTAGAACTCTGAAATACCTTCGATTTGATATATTATGTGTCCCGTAACTCATTACAAGTAAAAAGTTATGACTTCTGGAAAAATCAGCACCATCTTAACTTGAAATAAGCAAAATTTAATACGTGACGTAAATTATATTCTTAAATTTAAAAATAAAACAACTTATTCAGTCATTAGTTGTGTGAACATTATGATACATTACCTATATATCAACATATTAACCGAAAAATTCTCATTAAACTACCATTTATCTCAGCTACATATGAAACATTTAACTCAAGTATTGTATAATAATTATCCATCATTTTGATATTGTATATAATTAAATTTCGACCTCGCTCACACATTTTTCTAGCTCCGCCCTTGCTTTTGTCCATCTTCCTAAAAGTAGATGTCTTTAAGTTAATGAGAAAAAAATAAAAGTAAAGGTAAATTTATCACTTTATTCTTATTTAATATCTAAAATAGAAAATGGAAAACCATTTTGGGACAAGCAAAATAGGAAATTTTGAAAATCAAATAGGGAGTATGGTATACTAGGTAGCTGTCCTTGTTCCCTCCACTACATATATCCCCAGGTCCCCCTATTCCTAATGCTACTTAGCCGCTTCGAATAACTATTTTCAATCTCACTAAAGCTTAGCCTACCCCATCGCCTCTGATGAGTTGAGTATTGACTGCTCGCATTGCAGCCGGAGTAGATGAGTAACGGAGGCGGCGGCGGAAGGGACTTCCAGGCCGCTCCTATTGCTCCGTATAGCTTGAATGAGATCTGGCCGTTCGCAATCAATGCCGCCGCCCCGGCGGCGTATGGGTTGGGGATACCCGCGAATGTGAGTCGAGAGCACTGTGCGCCGTTGAGTGATCCGCTGTTTTCGGACCAGACAGTGAAACAGAACAGCAGCAGAGCTAGGAAGCCACGCGAGGATGACGAATCAGCTAAGGGAGTTTCCACCAGCGGCAATGGCTTGGTAGTTTTCGGTTTTACTCTTTCGTCAACTATTTTTCATTTATGTCGTTTTCGTTCTTCTATATTTGCTCAAGATGATAGCTAAAACTTAGGGAACATGATCCATAAAGAAGGCTGAGGTGGATGCGATGATCTCATTATGATGAGTCCATCATTATGAAATTGGTCACCGCCTCATCCTCCACACATGCTCTGTGTATGTACTTGAAGATCTGGTATACTTGTTCTGTTCATTTGCGTTCGATTAGCTTCTGCCCAATTTGTTTTATCACGTGCACTGGAATACAAATTGCACTTGTTCTTACGGAGTACTTTATTTGTATTTATTGTACAGAATCTATTTTGGGATTGACTTTGAATCCCTCTAAGGCGCTAACTCTTCAACTGTGTTTGTGATTTTTAATTATTATTATCACTATCATTATTACTGTAATCATTATCATCATCATTGCTGAAATCTTCAGAAGTCGGCTGTTTTTATGTTTCACTCTGAATATGAATTATTACTAGCAGTCTCCTACAGGAAGACAGTCAAATATTTTGAATTCTTTTACCGATTTTTCATCCATTCGTAATAAATTGTTCTCTTACTAATTATAGCTAACAAGGTAAAGGTTCATATTATTGGAGCATTAAATTTGGTGAATTTGATTCCTTTTAGCAGAATGAAAGTGATACTAAGCGACTGAAGACAGTATGTTCAAATGATAACCCTGAGTCTAAAGTCAATGGAGAAGGGACTTCTGGAAAGCCATTAGAACAACCTGCAAAGCCCCCCGAAGCGCCCAAGGATTACATTCATGTTCGTGCACGGAGGGGTCAAGCAACTGATAGTCATAGCTTGGCAGAAAGGGTATAATTGTACTTTTTTATTTCTTGTACTGTGAATTTGGAAGTTATCATGCTAAGATACAGGAAGTACACTCTCATGATCTGATCAGCTCTTTAGCATCATGTTGATAACTGGTCGGTTGACTTTCTTACGAGATTATGTTTCTTATTTTTCAAAGAATTGCTGATGCCTGATGGGATCCTTTTGGTGCACAGGCCAGGAGAGAAAAGATCAGTGGAAGAATGAAAATTCTTCAAGACATAGTCCCTGGTTGCAACAAGGTGATGCATTTGAATTTTGTGCTATCTCTTCTTATTGAAGTGTCATAATAAGCCTGTTATGAGATAACATTGCTTACTTATGTTTCTTATGATGAATTGTTATAATTTCAATAAAATAAAGTATGAGAGTATATAATCTGTTAGTTTTGGCATGTTTCAGTCACATTCAGTTGTTTTGGTTAGTACTCCTCCGTTCCTATTTTATCTTCCAAATAGGTTTGGCACACAATTTAAGATAGTGGTTATTGTGTGGTGGAGAGTTGTGCACAGGAGAGAAAAATGTGTAAGAAATGTTGTGAACCACAAATTCTTTACTAAAAAGGGAAAGTGGAAGTTTTAATTGGAACAGACGAAAAAAGGAAAGTTGAAAGTTTTAATAGGAACGGAGGGAGTATCAGTTTTGATTGATTGTGGGTTAGTTCTATTTGGGTTTAGCGTTTCCTTACAGTCTTAATTGTTTCTATGAAAATTTATGATGGAAGGCTTTTATGTTTTCTTATTTTTCCAATACACCCTTGATGGTACTTGGTAGTACTAGACTAGTAGTATCCTAAAATCCTCCTCCGTAGACCGCTTTGAAAATACCTCTATTTGAGGTTTACACTTGTCAGGTTATCGGCAAAGCACTGGTCCTTGATGAGATTATTAATTATATCCAATCATTACAACGTCAAGTTGAGGTATGCTTAAGATTAGTATCCAGGTCCGTGCACTGGTTTATTCAAACACTTCCGATTTTTTGTTTTGTTTTATTGCTCTCTAGTTTTTGTCAATGAAGCTTGAAGCAGTTAATTCAACAATTAACCCCGGAATTGAAGGATTTCCATCAAAAGATGTAAGTGTTGTATACATAATCAGTCATACCCGTTCATAGAGCATTAGGATAAGCTAATTTGACGGAGCAAGTGCCATTTAGAGGGAAACAACGCTTTTACTTGAAAAAAGAGTTTGACAGAAAAGTGGTGGAGTAAATTCCTTAAATTCAATTAAAATATAGGCAAGATGTACAAATAGAAACACATTATTTTCTTCCTAAAACAGGACTAATTTTCTTGAGGAAGTTTACAATCAAATAACTCCTATTTTACGAATATAAAAAAGTTATATCTATCTGTGCACTTGTCTATGTTTTACTCCTATTTAGGAAGTAGTTTTGCGCGTTTGGCAAGGGTTGTTTGTCTTATATGATTGGACCTCCTAACTTTTTCAAAAGAAAAGCGCTTTGTAATATTGCAAACTAAGTAAAACTAATAAGCTACTTTTAGCCTTTTAGGTACCAACTGAGATTGGGGTTTTATAGGAAAAGCTGTTTAAGTGCTTCAATGAGAAAGTAGTAATGAGTAATGACAAATAGAAGCAGTACTTTTAAGATCACTTAAAAAACTTTGACAGTGACTACCGAATGCGTGCATCATTTCTTTCATGTTTTACGAAGTTAAAACAATTTTGACTTTTTGTCCAGTTTCCTGCACATACCTTTGATGCATCTACTATAGTGTTTGGTTCACAAGCTACTCGAGACTATCATCCGGGAGCTTCACCAGATTGGCTGCACATGCAAACTGGTGGTGGATCTGAAAGAACCGCATGAGTAAATAGACAAATGAGGATCTGGTGCTTCTTTCGCCCTATGTCCCTCTTCGTTCGGCAATACTACATGTGTCTATTGGTTCACAGATGGAGAAAGAGTAGTTCTGATGTTTTTCGCATACCCTTAGCATGCTTCTTCATGCTTTGTAACTTACTGCACAAAAAGATCATTAAATGAAATTTCTTCATGTGAAAGTGGTTTCGTGTCCATCTTGAGAATTTGCAACATAAAAAATGCCTAAGATTTTTCATCGTATATTCAATAATTCTAATGGTCCCGTTGTTGGTTTGAGCATTGAACGTTGTCCGCAATTTAATGCTCCTCCCGTGAGGTTTGAAATGGATGGATTGATAGAATCTACTCCCTCAGTCCAGATGCAATGTCCCCGCTTTCCTTTTTTGAATGTCCCGTTAGAAAGTTCCCATTTCCTTAAATGGAAAGTTATCCTACATCAAAACAGGGTCAAACAGTGCAAAACAGTGTCAAACAGTGTCGAAACAGTGCCAAACAGTGTCGAAACAATGTCAAAACAGTAAAATTTACCTCCTGTTAAGTTTATGTCCTTAATATGTGTGTAGGTCAAACCGGGAACATTCCAACGAGACGGAGGGAGTATTGAATTAAGTATGGACTGAATTGGATCTCTTAAATTATACTCCGTATATAAAAAGTGTTTCTAAATTTACATATGAAATAAGATAAAATAAAGAGTTTTTACCCATAAATAGGACCAAATTATGATCAAAACTCCTAAATGGGAGTTAATGTTTTATTATTCCTAAATAGGTTTCATTATCTCCAATTTACCCTTGCTTTAATAAAATCGATCTGTCCATCTTCCGCGTCTTACTTCTCGATCGACTTCTTCTTCTCTGCATCTTACTTCTCGATTGGCTTCTTCTTCTCTGCATCTTACTTCTCGATCGGCATCTCCCATGGCATAGAGACTCTCTTCAGCACATTGCTCCAACCAACTTCTGTATAGGTAATTTCGTCCTCCTTCTCTATCTCTTCCTTCTTCTCCTTCTTCTCCTTCTTCTCTTCTCCTTCTCGTTTCTCCTCCTCCTCCTTTCTCCTCCTCCACAATTCTTTGCTCGATCATCTTACGTTTATGATTATTTTCTCTTAATTTATTTAAAAAAATTCCGATTCTCAATGGATTTTTTTTTGGTTTGAGACTTTTGAATTCAAAACATTTGGGTATAAAATTTCGAGGCTCTTGTTCCAAAAAATCCAGATCTACGTTTTATTATGGTGTATCTTTAGCAGCTTATAAGAAATGCCACATTTATGGCATTTTATTATGGAGATGGAAACATTGCATCTTTGGAAATGCCAATTTTTTGACATTTTCACAAATTTTGGCATTTTTAGGCATTGAATTGAATTTGTGGGCAACATTGCTTCTTCATTTTTCATTTCCTATTTCACATTTTCAACTCTAAAATGTTAAAATACCATAATTTATAATCTGAAAATTCCATATGTTTACATCTAGAAATGCCATTTTTTTGTCATTATTGTTATCATAATTTCAATTTTGCCTTAAATTGATACTATACACTCCACAGGAGGTAAACGTGATTAAGAAGAAGAATTTAGCAATGACTCCATTCACGCTGCAGGAAAGGGTAAGTTGCCTCTCCAGAGGTGTGCAATGGTAATCTCAGTGGCGGCGGTCTCACACTCTCACTTGGCAGCGGCGGCGGCCTCGACAGCGGTGGCTGGTGGTGGTGGCCTCGACATCGGCGGTCGTGCGCATAAGGCATGATGCTAAAGGTGTCGGTGCCTCGGTGGTTTGGAGCTCAGGCATCGGCTATCTGCATTGTCAAATACTGGGGGCGTTTTTTTTATTTATTTAGCCCTTAGTTTCATTAAGGGCAATTTTGTCTAATAAGTTGATTTTTGGTCCTATAAAATATGAGTCCTATTTGTGCATTTGAACATTGATTTGGTCCTATTCAGGGAATTACCTCTAAAATAAAATAATGTAAAAAAACTGAAGGTATCAATTTCAATCATTTCATCCAAAAAAGATATATTTGGACGAGTGAAAATAAGTTAAATAAATTCTGCTCCTATCAAGGCCTCGAGGGACGGCGAGAGGGGTTAACTAGGGTTCTGCGGGAGATTCAAATGAAGTGTAACTTGCGTTTATAGCGCCACGGTCTCTCCCTAGCAGGTCTAGGGTTTGGTTTATCCTTAGCAGATCTAAGGTTTGGTTCTTCCGACCGATGAATCCCTTCACTTGTGTCCGACGCTGGGATTTTAGTCGGTGTCAATTTTGTTTTTCTTTTGATTGATGTAATGATCCTGAAACTTATGATATGAAAGAAGGCTAGTTGACGATAAAACAAAACAGGTCTTTAGTAGAAAAACTTACTGTAGTTTTAATTTTAGCCTCCTCTTTAGTAAATACAGTCTCATTAGAATTTTTATTAAATAATACTCGTATGATTAATTTTACATGCTGATCTCTTTTAATTTGGAACTCGTGGGTTCTGTGAATCTTAAGAGTTAAGACCCGGATGCCGTTGTGCAATAGCAATTAGCAACACCAGCATATCATGTTTGAGGGGAAATCCTCAATAACCCTCCAATTTCCTCATATGAGTATAAAATCCCATGCATGGTTAATGGTGTTTATAGACACACTTTAGAGACTGAACAATTATTATTTCCACTACTAGTCACCGCTATTTCAATTAGTACTTTCCGGAAAGTTGTATGTTTTACTACGTTTATTAAAGTATCTTCCATGGGAAAGATGGAAACTGATATAAAGTGGAGCACCGGAGATAGTAAGCGATGGAGAGCGAGGTGGATGAAGGCATGGAGAAGCTCCTGCTTGGGTGCTTGTAGAACAATGACGACATTGCCAAAGTCGTAATCAAGGATGGTGAAAGATGGTGGTTACTGGATATACATTGATCACACCTTTAATTCTTGGAACTGCATCGCCAAACATAAGGATACAATAGACAACTAATACTATTTTAATTATATACTAATTTTATGAAGGGTTGTGAAAAGTAATATTGTGGCTCCATTTAGAATTCAAAAGACAAAAGTAGAGTTTACAAAATGGGCTTTTAATACGGACTTGCACGACAATGGCTGATTGGTATGTAGTTAGATACATGGAGTTCCCAACGGAATGTCGACTTGTGAATGCCGTGATGTAAATAAGCCGACTCATCTCTATCTTTTGTTCTTTCGTGTGGTTAGGCCGGTCAATGGGTCGGGTCCGCGTCAGAGCGTAGTATTCCAGACGCGGACCCGCTAAGTTAATAATGGACCCGGACCTGACCCGATTACCGACGGGTCTGGAAATTCGGACCCGGACCCAGACCTAACGGGTTTCGTAATCGGGTCGGGTAGACCCGTCCGTCAAGTATGATACGCACGCCATTATAAACTTTGTGAAAATAACAAGACAAATATGTGAATATAAAACAAAATATATCTCCACTTTTCAAAAAAAAATCAAGGTCTCTCATAGAAAATTAGTACCTTTATCTAATAAAGTACTGCCTCCGTCCCAATTTACTTAGCCAAACTTGACTTTTCAAGTCAACGACCTCTAACTTTCACCAATTATTTAAGCTAATATATTTATGCAAAATTTAATAATTTTATACTTTTATAATAGTGTTTTTAACCAAGAACATTTTCATATCATTTTCATATTATCAATACTTTCTCTATATAAACATATAATCGGTCAAAGTTAGACGTTGTTGACTTGAAAAGTCAAGTTTGGCTAAGTAAATTGGGACGGAGGGAGTATCAGTTCTTGTACATGCATATACTCCACACTCTGCATCGCTTTCTCTTGCACAAAAAGCTCGTAAAATAAACTAGAAATTAAGTAATAAAAAGGTCTCTTGGATTACTAAGAGTATAAAATCATATATATGTAGTATTATATATGATAATGATATAATAATATTAATAATAATAGTAATAAATAATGTATTTTTCTTACCGAGCCCAATACACACTTTATCTGTATGTATTTACGGCCAAAATGGGCATTAGTTTTAGAGTATCTTACTATCTCTATCAGTATCACTTATATAGTAGTTATGCATTAATGTGAACATTTTTATTGAATAATCACAACTAGTAACCTTATGTATTGTTATGTATATATGTATATTAGTTTCTATTTTATTTAAATTGTTATAACTAATCACTTTATGTATTAGTGTATGTATACAAATAAGAAATTTTAAACGGGTTCGGATCCTTAACGGGTCAGAATCATATGTACCATACCCGACCCATTTATTTAAAATACTAACGGGTCCGGATCCGGGTCCGGGTAAACGGAATAAAATATAGACACGTACCCATTAAAAACAACCAGGTCCGAGTCCGGGTCGCGTCCGAGTCTAGACCCGACCCATTGACAGGCCTACGTGTGGGCAGTGGGAATTTGAGACATTGAGGTTTTGAGGCGTGGTTGGTGTTGGATGAACAATAGAAGAGAGCACTGAAAGAATGTTATCTTTTTTTTCATATCCTGGGAGAGAAGAGAGTCTCCTTTAAATAGTAAAACCTGCACCTGAAAGTGCTGAACTGCTTCCTTGATATTAGGAGAAAAAAGAGTCGAGCAGTTCCGGATAACCATAGTTTGATAAGGTTAAACAAGCAAGGCAGTTTCAGCCAAGTCAAATTAATTTTAAAAAAATGGCCTTGATAGATTCTACAAAGAATAAATCAAGTCCACGAGGCCCCATAAATCAGTGGGCCCAACCACGATCCGAGCGAGTCAAAATAGACAGGTCAGATGGCGGCATCGGCCGAGAAGAACACAAAGAAAGGGAAAGGCCTTGCATTACCAACAATCCCCCACTAATGCACAGGCCGTTAACTAAAAAGAGAAGTTCTGAGCTTTTAGAAAGGATAGATGCTTAAATACTAGTATCTTTCGATTGAACTAGCACATAGTGAATCTAGGTATTCCCTTTACCAATCAAGTGAACAAATCTTGAACTCATTGGTTTGAGGATTCACCTAAAAACATACATCACACCTATTAACAAAACGAGTTCCACAATTAAAACAAAAGTATTGGCCAATGTTACCTCGGGACGCTCATGGGTGCTCTAGAAAGACTGCCCGTGTCTTTCATAGAAGGAGGCCAACCCTTCACACCCAAGCAGGTGATTCCATCAGGTCTATTTAACATAAACCACCCCCACAGTTGAGGACTATGAAATCATTAAGAGCTCGCAAACTCAACCTTTCCATTATCGGTCGGTGGGACCATCAAGTCCATCACATTAGGACCACCCATCAATTAGGGCTATGATACCATTAAGAGTTTAATACTCTTCCTCAAAGTACACAAGTTAGGAATGGGAAAGTTGTGTACAGATGTGAGTGTTTCATGGCTTCGTTTGACCTTTAACTAGGTGTCAACCACGAATTACCCACCTACAAGGGCTTAAGGCCCATTCCTCTTGATGAATCCAAGACCATTCTCCTACATAATCCTTTGGTCAATGGATCAGCTAAGTTCCTCTCGGATCTAACATAATCTAAAGAGATCACTCCATTCGTAATCAAGTTTCTCACAGCTTTGTGCCTAATGCGTATATGCCTCTTTTTGCCATTATAGGCCACGTTCTTGGCAATACTAATGGTTGCCTGTGAATCACAGTGTAGAGAAACAGTAGGTGTGGGCCTTCCTACCAAAGGTATGTCAGCTAGTAATGACCTTAACCACTTAGCTTCCTCACTAGCCAAGTCCATCGCAATGAACTCTCCATAGTAGACCTAGCAATGACAGTCTGTTTAGTAGATTTCCAAGAAATAGCAGCCCCACCCAAGGTGAATACAAAACCACTAGTGGAGCTAATCTCGTCATTATCAGTTACCCAATTAGCATCAGTATAACCCTCCAAAACAGCAGGATAACCAGAAAAATGCAAGCCCCAATCCATGGTACCTCTAAGATATTTCAATAACCAGGTGAGAGCATTCCAGTGATCATTGTTAGGGTTATGTGTATACCTACTCAGTCTGCTAACTGCATATGCTATGTCGGGTCGAGTGTTATTCATTAAAAACATCAAACTCCCGATGAAATTAGCATATTCAATTTGAGATACACTCTTACCCAAATGTTTACGTAAATATATGTTGGGATCATATGGAGTTCTCACTGGCACGACATCAAAACTATTGATTTTTTTTAAGATTTTCTCTATGTAGTGAGGTTGACTTAGGATGAATCCGTCAGTGGTTTTTGTAACTTTTACACCCAGAATCACGTTTGCCTCACCTAAGTCCTTCATCTCAAATCTAGAGGACAAAAAACTTTTAGTTTCATTTATAACCTCAATACATGTGCTAAAGATCAACATGTCATCCACATAGAGACAAATGATTACACAATCAGTTCCAACCATCTTTGAGTACACACAAGCATCAGATTCATTCACAGAAAAATCAAAACTGAGAATAGTTTCATGAAATTTTAAATACCAATGAATTGGTGCCTGTTTAGGACCATATAAAGACTTTTTAAGTCTACATACCTATGTGAACTATGCCCAGATGCAACAGTCGAATAATCTAGGAATATAGAAAAGAATTTAAACAGTAGAAGAGAAATTCAACATCAACTTATACTGTGTATTCATAATGATGATTCGATGAAGAACAATACATGGTATTCGAATGAATAATCTAGAGAGAGAATTCTGATCTACTGGCTCTACAGAGAATAATATGCGGAATGTAATGTGTAGAGACTTAGAGCTGATTTCGACCAACTCCTTCTATATTTATAGGGAGTGGTTCGAACAGCCCTATTACAATAAGGAAAGCAGCTTAGGCGTGTGGGCTTTAATTATGAGCACTATATTTGGGCCTAATTCTCTCTCAGCTAATCTAATTAAATACAAAGACTCATCAATTAAATTACAATTAATTTGAACACAATAAAATAATATTCTAACATTCTCCCCATTTGTGTTCAAATGTCGATGAAGTGCGGATTATCTTTGAGTCTTGTATAATGACTTCCGATAGCCAAGAATGACTTCATAATGTCTGAGATGACTTCTGAACTGTAGTCTGAATCTTATGGCTTCGACAAAGTCTGTAACGAGAGCTGCTTGGATCGAGTCATCTGGATTCTTGGACTTTAGTAGCTTGATCGCAGCTTCTCCCAGATGGTCTTCAATTATTCTAAGTGTTCCATCGCAGTACTTGTGAATTTCGCTCATGAGTAGACCTCGCTTGATGCCCTTGTAGTCTTTGTAGACGAGTCTTATCTCCGGTTCTGTTACGATGGTGCCTTCTTCAAAACTTTCGATCCATTTAGCTCTATTCCTTGGAGCACTCATGTTAACTTTTGGAAGATTGTTCTCTATGGCCATTTGTAAATCAAAGAGACAATAATATTTGACTTGTCGCATCATGAATCTCTTGAGTGCATTTATTCCTAGGTCTTTGTCCTTTTGAGATAAATATGGAAAATTAACGAATCTGTAATAGTAGAATAGCTGAATGAGATCTTCCTCAACAACGTAGTACAGATCAGCTTCAGATGCTCTTTCAATCATTCCATTTTGCGTTCAAACTCAAAGATCGGATAGAATGTTTTGCCAATGTTATGAATCTCTGTTGCTTTAATCCCTATGATAGGTGAATCAACATGTTTAGCCAATCTCTTTCGGTGTCCATATGGATCATTCTGATCAGCAGACATATTTCTCAGCATCCAAATGTGACCGGAGGCATCTGTTCCTTTCAAGTGTTCAAGTCCACGTAGCTCAAGCTCGTCAATCTTCTTGATTCCTTTCTCACTTCTCCAAATTCATGGTCTCAGATCTTCTTGGTATGACACAATAATCTTGACGTTTTCCCAAGGTGTTTCAAACCAGTTTTCTATCTTGGAATCACCTGGGCGTTTCTTGATTAGATCTTTGACAATGTGAAAATCAGGAAGTGGATCGTCGTAGAATTCTCCTTGAGCATACTCTTCAGGTTCAAGTCCCATTAGCTTTTCTGCAGCAGTTTTCTTGAGAGCATCTGCGTTGTTCAACTTCTGAAGTTTATGTTTCTCATTGTCTTCAATCCATTCAAGCAATATCAGATCAACAACTTTCTCTTTGAGTTCATTTTCCTTTGGCTTTGAAGACAATGGTTGATCAAATTGAGGACTTGCTGAAGTCGCAGTAGATCTAGGCTTTGTAACCTGTGGGACTTGTGTAGTTGTAACCAGAGGGACAAATGTGGGTAATGTAACACCGGAGTCACAGAGACTTACCGTTTTCATCATACTAGAGACTAGCTCGTTCTGATGGCCTGAAAACAATGGTGATTCATATGTTGCATTGGCAGGTCTTCCTTCCAATCCTTGGTCAACATCCATGTAGGATGAGCCTATAGAAGTTCTTGAGAGGACACAAAGTCCTGGCTCAGTGTTAATGGGCTCGGAAGGGTAATAAACGGTTAAGGCAAGTGATTCGTTGGGTGCGGTTGAAGATGACGGTTCAGGCTGAGAAGATGTGGATGGTTCAGAGCAAGTGGTGAACGGAATGCTAGATTGAGAGATGGTTTGCTCACAAGCATGTTGCCTTTTCTCCCCCTCATGATGATCCGAATCATCGGTGTCATCATGCTTACGTTTAGGCAGGCGTTCTTGATCATGACAATATGTGGATGGAATGTAAGGAGGGGTGAGGGCTAAGATGTTACGTACTTGGATAAGGTGAGGTGGAAGGTTTGGTTCGGATAAGAGTCTATCAAGAAAATACTCAGATAGATCAAGAATGTTCATTTGTGTAGGGTCAGGGTGAGAGGTAGATGGTGTGGATGTGGGTATGATGGTAGAGGGTGTGATGGTTGATGGAAGAGTTCCTATGCAGGGAGTTGGGTGTGATCCTTGATCTGCTACGTCTGTTGGGTCTACAGAGCGTAGGTCTTGTAAAAGTGAAAGCTTGAAGGCTAGAAGTTCAGACCTTAGATCCTCCTAGTTAAACTAGCGAATGCCGAAAAATCTGACCTAAACGAAGTATCAGTTCTCACAGCATCACTAAGAATAGAGGTGCCATGGCCAGCTGGGGAGTATAGTGTGGCAGGACTTCCAACCATCATTGGCTTACCTCTGGTTGTTATGACAGGTGGTAATGAGCCTGTATCAGTGTGTGAAGTAGAAGACTGTGTCCTAGAAAATGATAAAATATCTTGGATGGTGGACGCGAGACCTAACGTGCATTGGTTCACAGTGTGGGGTGGTTTACTTATGGGTTCCCCTATTTGGGTTGAAACAACCATCTGTTGGGAGACGGTTGAGTGGTCTAAGCTTGGCTCATTTTGCGCTATTGAACTCAATGCAGCGACTTCTACCCGGGAACTGACAATGTCAGAACTTGTACCTATGGGCTGAGTTCGGTTTATTTCAGTGACTGGGGATGATGAAACAATTATAGTACTAGAGGAGGAGACATCAGCTCTCTTGGACTGAGTCTCACCTGCCCTCTTTTTTGTCTTAGTCACTCTCAGACCCTTACTTCCTCTCGGTTGAGATGTCCCTTGGGTAGACCCAACGGGGTTTGACTGCGTCGTAGGGATAAAAGAGATACTAACCTTATATTCAGCAATGTGAGGATAATTTGGAGCAACAAGATTGAGTAGTGCCTCTGGAATAGGCATTGGTTGCGTTTGAACTTTGTCCCCAGTGTTCTTGAGATAATTCATCATTGGAAGATGAAGCAACTCCTCATTTGGTCTTCTTGGAATGTTGGAGTCCTTCTTCATGAAATGGTCGATGAGAATTGAGAACCAACGTACATATGGGATGTACTTGGTCTTGCTGTTGGATCTCCTTATTTTGAGCTGCTCGAGGAGCTCCATCCAGATTAGCTGAGCCCAATCACAATTCTTTGAAAATATTACCCCATGGACTAGCTTGAGAAAGTGAATATTATAACAATCATGACCAGATTGTTTCGGCAACAGACACTTATTCAGTATGTAGTAGAAAAGGGTTCTCCATGGTCGGGGCAAAAGGTTGCCGTAGAATTCAGAAAATTGGGTTAAAGGAGATGAGTGGCCAACCTTCAGAATGTCGGTGAGTAGGTCCTTATCAGCGGGAAATGGGTCATATGATGAGGTTATTGGTAGGTGTAGAAGGGTGCGGAAGGTATCATGGGTGATTTGGACAGTGGTGTTGGCTATTTGGGCTTGGAAGGTGGGGGTAGTGTTTTCAGTTGCAGTAAAGGTGCCCCAAAATTGTCGCAAGTAGATCTTGGGTACTTTGGCAGATAAGATGTGTGCTTGCCACAGTGGGTGCCCTTTGAGAATGGAGACCACCACTTTGTCTTGGCATTTGAATGTAGTGGGGTCTATCAGAAAGTTGTTGTCCTTTATATCAATCCAACTGTCCCTGGGATACACTTCTTCCTCAGTGATGAATGCCATTATGCCTGAATTGCACAGATAAAACACCTGTGATTAGAAAGATTGGTTTTGGGCTTTGGTGATATGGGAAAAGAGTTTTGGGTCAATTGGGCTTTGGTTTGGGTAAATGGGCTTTGGTTTGGGTAAATGGGCTGTGAGGGATTTCAGATAAGACATATTTCGGGCAAGACGGATTTCGGGTAGCCAGTTTTTATGATTTCGGAAGAGTGAGGCTTAAAAGATTTCGGGACTCCGTTATGAAAGATTTCGGGACAAAGATTTCGGATGGATACAAGTTTTGGGCTCAAGGATTTCGAATTAGCTTTTCGGAGATGGGGATTTCGGGTAGGAAACTCGGGCAAAGATCTTGGATAGGGATTTCGGGGGGAATTTTGGTATGTGGGATTTCGGGAGACCGTGTGAAGATCTCGGATGAGGTTTCCGGGTTATGGATTTCGGAGGCCGAGTTTGGAAGGAATTTTGGAAGAGGAATCTCGGGCTAGATTTCGGAGGCCCAGTACCAGAAGGATTTCAGAGAGCCGAGATTAAGAATTTTAGGGAAAACGATTTTGGGACAAGGGATCTCGGGAAGATGAATTCGGCTGGGGCGTTTTCCGAGATTGAGATTTCGAGAGGATGATTTTGGCTATGGAAATCGAAGGGTGAAAGACAAAGCTTTTGGCTATGGAGTTCAATGATAAGAAATTGGGGTTTTGTAGGTGGTTGACGATGGTGAGGGTGATTTCAGTGAGTGACAAAGGTTGACATCGGTGAGGGGAGGTTTCCGATGGTCTGAATCGGTTCCCCTGTCGTCGTTCTTGAAGTGTTGCTGTTCACAAAACACACTCACACACCCATGAATACAAACATGCAAGGTATTATAAAGAAGAATGACCACCTTAAAGAAGAAGAACTCGAACGAAGATGGTGAAGATGGGAGACGTTGATGGACAAAACTCTTGAGTGCTTTTAGAAAGATGGAGCGTGAGAGAGTAAATGAAAAATTCAACCGTTTTCCAATCTTAAGTACCCGCGAGAAACAAGAAAGTAAAATCTTTTTGGCTTTTTCGGATTTAGGAAACTGACTCAAATTAAACAGACTCAATTAAACTGACTAAAATTCTAAACTGACTCAAAAAAATATTTTTGTGATTTTCTATTTTATTAAAAAATTACGGATACTAAGAGAAATAAAATTACTCCCCCTCAATTGTAGCACTCAGACTAGACTAATTTTGCCCCCCCCCCTCAATGTTTGCATATTTTAGGGAAACGGGCTAACAGACCAAGAAACTGACTCAAAACAAATTAAAAACTGACACGAAAAAAACAAAAAAAAAAAAGAAAAAAAAACTCCCCATATACTTGTGCACGGTTTAAAATTCCAAATTCAGCATTCCCAGTTTAGAAACAAGGAATTGAAATCTTTTCTCGTCCAGAGCTTTTGTGAATAGATCAGCCAACTGTAGCTCAGTGCACACAAACTATAGGGCCACATGACCTTTTTCAATATGATCTTTGATGATGTGGAATCTCAGGTCAATGTGCTTAGTGCGAGAATGATGAACTGGGTTGCATGAGATAGCAATCGCACTTTTTGAGTCACTGTAAATCGGAATGTGGTCAAAGTAGAATCCAAAGTCGCGTAGTTGAGTCCTCATCCATAGTACTTGTGAACAACAACTAGCAGCAGCAACATATCAGCCTCTGTCGTAGATGTGGACACACAATTTTTCTTCTTTGAGGACCAACAGACCAACTTTTCTCCAAGAAATTGAGCACTGCCAGAAGTACTCTTTCTATCCATTTTACATCCAGCGAAATCCGTGTTAGTGAATGCTATCAGATCAAATGCAGTCTCCTTAGGATACTAGAGTCCTAGATTAGGAGTTCCTTTCAGATAATGCATAATTCTTTTCACAGCAAGTAGATGGGATTCCTTTGGATTTGCTTGAAAGCAAGCACAGAGACAAGTAGCAAACATAATATCAGGTCGGCTCGAGGTCAAATATAGCAACGAACCAATCATTCCCCTATAAGTGGTAACATCAACAGGCTTTCCCGATGAGTCAGTATCAAGCTTACAGGCAGGAGTCATCAGGGTTTTCACAGGGGTGTTGTTCTATTGACCGTATCTCTTTAGCAAATCATGAATATACTTGGACTGATGAATGAAGATTCCGTCAGGCAATTTTTTAACTTGTAGACCAAGAAAGAAATTCATTTCGCCCATCATGCTCATTTCAAACTTAGATTGCATCAGACTTCCAAACGCAGTGCATAGTGCTGGATCAGTGGAACCAAAAATGATGTCGTCAACGTAGATCTGAACTAGGATGATGTCAGACCCATGACGCTTGATGAAGAGAGTAGTATCAATTGTTGCTTTTGAAAAACCAGAATCAACCAGAAAATCAGACAATTCTTCATACCAAGCTCTCGAGGCTGGTTTGAGTCCATACAAAGCTTTATCCAGACGATAAACATGATCTGGATATTTCTTACTGATGAAGCCTTTTGGTTGATCCACATAAACTTCTTCTTTCAAGATGTTGTTCAAGAATGCTGTTTTGACGTCCATTTGATAGATGGTGAAGTTCTTGTGTGCAGCATAAGCCGTGAACAGTCGAATGGCTTCAATGCATGCAACTGGAGTGAACGTCTCATTGTAATCGATACCTTCTTGTTGATTATAGCCTTTCGCAACTAATTGGGCCTTGTTGCGAATTATGATCCCGTCTTCATCCTTTTTGTTCTTAAATATCCACTTGGTGCCTATGATTTATTTTCCGGGGGGCGAGGCACAAGTGTCCAGACTTTCAGTCTTTCAAACTGATTGATTTCTTGTTGCATGGCGATTATCTAATCAGGATCAGCTAACGCTTCGGTGACATGAGTAGGCTCAGTTTGACTTAGGAAACAGGAAAACAAACATTCATTCTCGGTAGCAGACCGTGTTCACACTCCATTTGAAGGATTTCCGTGTATGAGATTAGGTGGATGAGCACGTGTCCATTTTCTAACATGAGGGAGTGGATGAGAATTATTGTTGGGTTGCTGATCAACATAAGGGATATTAGCATGAGAAAACGATGATGATGTAGGATCAGTGGTCGGAGGTGTTGAAGATTCAATCTCAGCTGAGGTAGCAGAAGATGATGTAGGAGTAGGTGTTGTAGCTGAAGATGTAGTAGTGGGTGGAGGAGATGGATCGTGTGGTTGTGGATTCTCGTAAATTTGGTCAAACATGTGATTGAGATCCACGGAGTTGGAATCAGATGAGGGAGATGAGGCGGGTAGTTGTGCTAGAACACCAGTGATATTGGGTTCTGAACTGATTTGTCCAGAAGCTTGTTCTTCCTTCTCATCAAAGGTCACATTTATGCTTTCAATGACCTTCTTTCTGTCTCTGATGTATTCTCGGTAAGCTTTAGACATGGAGGAGTAGCCAATAAACACGCCTTCAAAAGCTTTCAGGTCAAACTTGCTTCGATCTTCCTTGTCATTTGCCACGAAGCACTTGCATCCAAAACCTCTTAGAAAAGAAACACTGGGAGTCCGGCGATTAATCAGCTCATATGGTGTTTTTCCAAACCTTTTGTGAATAGAGGTCCTTTTCTGAGTGAAGCAAGCAGTGTTAATAGCTTCAGCTCAGAGAAAACGTGGAAGTTTGGAATGGATCAACATTGTTCTCACAGCTTCAACAAGAGTTCTGTTCTTTCTTTCTACCACCCCGTTCTGCTGTGGGGTCTTTGCGGCAGAGAATTGCTGAATGATGCCTTGAATCTCATAGAATTCACTGAGTTTCTGGTTCTTGAACTCAGTGTCGTTGTCATATCGTATGAAGAGAATTGTCACCTGCAGTAGATTCTGTGTTGTACGGATGAAGGTGATGATGATGTTAGCTATCTCGTCTTTGGAGCGTAAGAATCGGATCCAGGTGTATCTTGAGTAGTCATCTACTATCACAAGGACATATTTCTTCCCATTGATACTTTGTGTACGCATGGGCCCACAAAGATCCATGTGAAGCAATTCAAGAGGGCGTGAAGTAGATGCCGTCATTTTTGCCTTGTGAGAAGCTCTTTTCATTTTTCCAAGTGCGCAAGAATCGCACAAATGATCACATTTGCTTTGAAGTGCAGGCAAACCAGTAACGAGCTTCTTTGATGACAATGTATGCAGATCACGGTAGTTCAGATGAGACATCCTCTTATGCCACAATTGATTAAGTTCAGAGGATGCTCTTGACAGCAGGCAAACACTGGTTTCAGGAAACAATGTTTTCAGCACAATGGTGTAGAGACCAGATTTGCATCTACACCTCAGAATGGTGTCACCTTGTTCATCCTTCATGCAACACTTGTTAGCTTGAAATATGACTTTCATGCCCTTGTCACAGAATTGACCGATGCTAAACAAGTTGTGCGTCAACCCAGCAACATAAGAAACGTCTTTGATAGTGACCCTGTTGTTGCAGATATCTCCAAAACCAAGAATTGGAGCAGAGTCACTGTTTCCAAATCGTACTTTCCCACCAAATCTGTCAATGTAGTTGCTCAACAGCTCTTTCTTCCCAGTCATGTGTGTGGAGCAACCTGAATCTAAGTACCACACATGACTGACCTGCAAAATTAAGTAGCCTTAGGTACCCATTTAAGGATGGGACCATCCTTTTTATGTGAAGAAAGAATTGAATCAGATTTGTTAAGGTCATTTTTAGGAACCCAGACTTGCTTGACTTTTTGAAATTTGTTTGGATGGTTCTGGGATGGTGAGTGAGATGTTTTAGAGTTTGTGAAAACTTTCTCTCTTTCCAATCTTTTGAGATGTTTAATAGAATATACCTTGAGAGGATAATTCAAGTGTTTACCATTTAAAGAAGAGAAAGTAACACAATCATTATTTGCATTCACATCACACACATCATGATTGGAAAAAGGAGAAGAATTTAATTGATCATGCTTAAAATAGACACTTGAAATAGAATCCACAAAACTAGAGTGAGAAGTAGAAGAAAGCTTAGAAGAGCTATAAGAATCAGAACTAAAGGAACTAGATAGAGAACTAGAACGAAAACAATTTCTAAATCTATTACAAGACTTTTCCACAAAATTGAAGATTTTAGAAATCTTCTTTGTCTGCTTAGGTCTTGTATCCTCGCTTGACTTGTTCTTTGGAACCCAGATCAGCCTTCCTGCATTGGAATTCGAGAAAACTTTTCCTGTTTGTGGAGCAGAAAATAAGTTCCTTTTCTTTTCAAAATTGTTTTTCTTTGCAAGCTCATTAGAAAAGGAATTCTCGGGAGATTTTGAGCTTTGAGAGGATTCGTCAGACAATTCAGAAATTTTCTTCAAAAGATTTTCCTTTTCAAGTTTAAATTTTTCACGTTCCTTTTCCAAAGATGAGTGAAGTTCAGCTAATTTCTTAATGAGAGGAGGAACGTAGGGTTCAGAAACTTTTGAGGTTGAGGCTTCTTCCTCACTGGACATGTTTTGATTCTCAGGAGGAGAATGTGAAAGATAGTCATTTGACAAAGGAATTTCCCTAGTGGCATAGCTGTCATTGAGAGCAGTATAATCAAAACTAACTTCAGCATTAACCTTATTTTTCCTTTTCTCCTCTTCTTCCTCAATAGTTTGAGAAGCACCAGTGAATTTCATAAGTTTAGTCAACCCTAAGTTCATGTATCTTATGTCGTAAAGCTGAATGCAATTGACCCTTTTCAATTTTTTAGGATTTTGAAAACCTAATCCTTCTCTAGGGTTGTAAAACTGAGTATCCTCGATTTTACTATTCAAAAGATGTATTGTATGTTCGGTTTGACCTTTCTTGGCTAATATATCCTCTAACTCCTTTATCTTAGAGTAAAGTTGACCTCGTTCTTTGTTAATTAGATCATAGCGAATAACAGCTTCAGAACGTTGTCGTTTATTCTCATCCCGTTCCTTAGTTAAGTCACTAACAGTTTGCTTAAGCTTAGTTACTTCTGACTCTAACTTAGAAACTCTATCACGTGAATCTTTTAAGCGAGCCGTTTCAAATGCTCCTTCCAACACTTGTTTTTCCAGAACCTTTTGATTATTAGCAAGCCTGTCTTTAAGTTCCTTTATTTTGTTTTTCTCTCTTTTAAGAGAAGTGATTAACTCTTTCATCTTGTCATTTTGTTGAGAAATTAAAGAGTTTAGGTTACTTACCTCATTCTGAACAGATGTAGCACCTTTGTCTTCTTCTCCAGAGTCATCACTTTCACTTCCAGATTCAGTTACCCTTGCCAAATGCTCACTATCTTCAGAATCTTTGAGCCAACTATCATGTTCAGCCATTAGGACAACCCCTTGCTCGTTTTGTTTAGCAAGTTGTGCCTTCTACATATTGTAATTGAAGTCCTTCTTCTTGGCAGACCGGCACTCTTTAGCAAAGTGTACTGGCTTTCCACATTTGAAACACTTCATTGGGTCACTGCTGACTACCTTATCAGATGGTCTGCTGACTCTTTCAGAGTAGTTAGAGGAAGAAGTTCTTTGTTTGTTGTTTGTAGCAGGATTTATGAATCTTGTGAACTTCTTGTTAATTTTCCTTGTCATGTTGGTCAGCAAAGCCAGCTCTTTCTTCAGCTCATTAATCTGAGGGTCAGAATCAGACATGTTCTTCTCTTCATTGGATGAGTCATCTTCAAAGGTAATTTTTGGAGCTTTTTCTTTCTTCTTTTTCTCAGATGTAAGGAGGGCAAGTGTGTCAACAATGTTCTTTCCCTTTGAAGAATTGACTTTTTCACGAATATCCTCTGAGAATTCACCTAGACAGTCGTAGAGATTGTGGATGGTCAGCTCATCTAGGTCTTTGTTTTGTCTGATTCGTTTGGTTGTTTTCTTCCATTTGGGCTTCAGAGACCTCAGGAAGCGAAGGTTAACTTCCATATTGGTTTTGAAGATGTTGATCTTCTTGATCTCGTTAAGAACCATGAGAAAACGTTGATAGGTGTCTTCCAGCTCTTCATCAGGTCTAGAAGCAAAGGAATCATAGGCAGTCAGGGTGTGTGCTCGTTTGGATTTGATTCCAACATCAGTGCCTTGCATGATCTGGTGAATTTCATCCCACAAATCCTTGGCGGTTGTAAGGCTATCAATTTGCATAAACAAGTCATTGGGGATGGATTGCAGCAAATAAGTGGCAGCAAGTAGATCAGCCTTTGCTCTCAGTTTCTCGGGTTCAGTGTAATCATCCTCAGATTTCAATGCTTTACCTGCTGATGTGGGAGGATTATTTGTTGTGATGGCGGGATCATCAACCCACACTTTGAGTGGTCCTTCATTGAGAGAGATAAGAATGTTCTTCCCATTGTCTCGGCTTCGAATGAAATTAAGGAAACGGACTTTCCAGACAACAAATTCTCCCCTTCTGAGCAGAGGAGGTCTTGAATCACTTCCAAGTGTGTATGTTTCCATGACTAATGTTGATCTTTAAGGCGAGAACTGTTCGAAAAAAATAAAAGGATTTTGGAACTGCTTTAGAAGATTTCGGATGCTGATTTCGGAGGAAGGTTTCGGGTGTCCGAAATTAGAAATTCGGAGAAGAATTCGGGCGTCCGAAATTAGAAACTCAAAAAACTAGATTTTGGGTGGTACGAATTTAAGATTTGGGAAAGCCTTATTTCGGGTGTCCGAAATTGTAATCTCGGATGCTGATTTCGGGTTTCCAAAAATAGAAATTAGATGACCTGCGGAATTTAGGATTTCGGAGCTTCAAATTCTCAGGATTTCGGACTTGCTTAAGATTTCGGATATGCGAAAACTTTAGGATTTCGGATCAGCGAGATTATGGTAACTTCAAATTGTACTGGGATTCTTCTTCCGTAGCTTTCCAAGTTCCAGTTGCCTTCTAAAATAGTAAGTTTCCAAGAACAAATCTAACAATTAATCTGACCAAAAAATATGATTTTGATCAAATTAATTCCAGAAAAATTCAAGGATTCTCATGAACAGAATTGCGCCAAGGCTCTGATATCAATTGTGTGAACTATGCACAGATGCAACAGTCGAATAATCTAGGAATATAGAAAAGAATTTAAACAGTAGAAGAGAAATTCAACATCAACTTATACTGTGTATTCATAATGATGATTCGATGAAGAACAATACATGGTATTTGAATGAATAATCTAGAGAGAATTCTGATCTACTGGCTCTACAGAGAATAATATGCGGAATGTAATGTGTAGAGACTTAGAGCTGATTTTGACCAATTCCTTCTGTATTTATAGGGAGTGGTTCGGCCTGCCCTATTACAATAAAGAAAGCAGCTTAGGCGTGTGGGCTTTAATTAGGAGCACTATGTTTGGGCCTAATTCTCTCTCAGGTAATCTAACTAAATACAAAGATTCATCAATTAAATTACAATTAATTTGAACACAATAAAATAATATTCTAACAATACCTTACTTTCATGTCCAGGAACTATACATCCGGGTGGTTGTTCCATAGAAATCTCTTCATGCAAATCTCCATTCAAGAAACCAGTTTTTACGTCCATTTGATGGACAATCAAGTTATGAATGGAAGCTAAAGCAATTAAAGCACGAATAGTTGAGATTTTAGTGACTGGAGAGTAAGTACTAAAGAAATCAATTCCATTCTTTTGGGTATAACCCTTGATTACTAATCTGGCCTTAAACCTTTCGATAGTGCCATCAGTTCTGAATTTCTTTTTAAAGATCCATTTACAGCCAATTGGTTTAGCACCTTTGGATAGGTCAACTAATTCCCATGTGTGGTTAGACATAATTGAGTCAATCTCACTCCTAATGGAATCTTTCCGGAAACTAGCATCTACAGATTTTATTGCCTCTTCATATGTTTTAGGCTCATCCTCGAGAATATGAAGACAAATCACTTGCTCATCTAATTTTTAAAGTTCTTGTTTTCTTTGAGTTCCACAAGAAAAGCTGTAACAAAATCTGGACCAAAATTAGTTTCAGTTCTGCGTCGTTTACTCCTTCTAGGTTCACCATTCACATCATCATGTGCAATAGTAGAATCAGGTAAAGACATAGAAGAAGATGCAAAACCAGGAGTGTTTTCTTGAGAAACAACATATTTCTTAAAAGGAAATATATTTTCAAAAAACTCAGCATTTCTAGATTCAGTTACAGAACGATCTTTTAACCGCATGAATCTATATGCAGCACTATTCTCAGCATAACCAATAAAGACATAATCCTCAGTTTTAGGACCAGCACTTACACGTTGAAAAGAAGGTAAATCTACTTTAGCCAAACACCCCCAAACTTTCATGTAATGCAAATTTGGGACATATCCTTTCCACAATTCATATGGGGTTTTTTCTAATTTTTTATGAGGCACTTTGTTCAAAATATAACACGCACTAAGTACCGCTTCCCCCCACAAATCCAGGGATAGCCCAGAACTAACAAGCATTGCACTAACTATGTCCTTAAGGGTTCTGTTTTTCCTTTCAGCTATACCATTTTGTTCTGGTGTTCTAGGTGAGATAGTTCATGAATTATTCCCTTCTTTTCACAAGTTTCTTTGAGAAAAGTAGTACTATATTCACCACCCCGGTCAGACCTAAGTCTTTTGATTTTTCTGTCTAATTGGTTTTCCACTTCTGCTTTATATTTTAAGAACATATCTTCTGCTTCATCTTTTGTTCTTAAAAGGTGTACTTTGCAAAATCTCGAGTAGTCGTCAATAAAGGTGATGTAGTAGTGTTTTCCACCCCTACTTTCTGTGTTTCTAAAATCAGCTAAATATGTATGGATGAGTTCAAGCAATTTTGTTTTCCTCTTAGTCACAGAATTAAAAGGTTTCTTAGCAAATTTAGCCTCAACACAGATTTCACACTTTTTGCTACTATCCGAAGTAAGATTAGGCAACAAATTCATTTTTCGCAATCGTTTCAAAGAACTATAATTCACGTGTCCTAATCTAGCATTCCATATATCATATGATTCAACAATATAAGCAAAAGTATAACCTTTATTAGCACCAGAAACAACAATGGCTTCAGCCTCTAAGGTGTACAAATCTCCCTGAACATATCCCTTCCCCACAAACTCATCATTACGAATCAAAATAACTTTCTGATTTTTAATCCGAGTTTCAATCCCAGCCCTATCTAAAGCTAAGCTAGAAATCAGATTTTTACTCATGGAAGGGACATACAGAACATTCTGTAGTTTAAGAATATTTCCAGAAGATAGTTTCAGGTTTACCGTTCCTTTACCAAGAATTTCAGACTCGGACTTGTTGCCCATGTACACCTTCTCTTTACCAGAGGCAGGTTCAAACACGGCAAAAAGCTCATGGTTTGAGCAGAAATGCTTAGTTGCTCCACAGTCCACAATCCACCTTTTTGGATCTTCCACCACATTACACATGGTTGCCACAGCAGCAAATATCTTCTGGGTTGCAACTTGAGCCTCGACAATGTTTGTCTGGTACTTTTGATTCTTGTTAGCTCACTGCTCGCACTGGTAGGACTTGTGTCCAGGCTTGCCACATGCATAGCATATGACTGACCCTGAATTCTTCTTTTTCTGGATTTTTCCAGGATTCTTGAACTTCCCTTTGCTATTGTTGTGTGGCTATTTTCCCTTCATTGGTTTCTCGGCAGCTTTAGACCTGTCAACTTTGGAACTAACAGAAGATTCCACAACGTTAGCTTTAAGAGAAAGTTCATTAGCAGAATAAGTGTTCTTATCTTTTAGGCGATTAGCCTCTTCGATTTTCATGTGAGAAATCAATTCCTGTAGGGTCAGGTCACGCTTCTTGTGTTTGAGATGGTTGCGGTAGTCAGACCATTTTTCTGGCAACTTCTCAATCAGTACGTGATGGATAGTGTACCCGGGGGGTATCTATCCGAGGGGTTACTGCGGGGAGTAACTTAGAGAGAAGTCAGAGCAAATAAGTAAGAGAGAGAGTGAATTCGAATATATGATTTACGTATTCAAGGTGTGGTTTACAATGGAGAAATGGGCTGCTATTTATAGTAGCAATAAATGCTAGACGGGGACACGTGTCAAGCATCCGACGGCCGAGGGTCATCTCAATCGGGGTGGCACCGGCAATCGCATGTGGCCGCATTAAATGCGGCGGTTGGATGTGACGTTGTACCTGGTACGGTGATCCAGGCGCATGTGGAGAGGAGATTCTGTCGAGGAGGATGCCTTCGGCTGTAGGTGACAGTCCGAAGGCTCTGCGTACCAGGGGCCTCATAGTGCCGAGGGCTCCAATTACCGAAGGCTCGGTTTTCAAGCCTTATTTTCCGATGATGTTGATGAACCAAATTCTGTCACTTGTAGTCTTTGGCCATGGGGCCGAAGGCACCCCTTCATGCATCGCGGGCTGCTCAGAGCTCCATCCTGTTGGGCTTGGCCCGCTTGGCCTTGTTGGGCCTGATTGTAATAATGGAAGTATGTGGGCCGGGGGTCCCTGGGCCATGTACTCCATCTGGAGTCCCTCACTCCTATTGCCGAAAGGTACTTGAGGGAAAAGGAGTAATTGTGTTTGTCTTATGATGCTGCTTTGTTGTCGTTTGTAAAAGTGGTGAGGAGTTTTGCGCTTGCGTGTTTGCCGAGGGCAGTCCCTCAGTCCCCCACATTTTGGGGCCGAAGGAAAATTTTGACATTTTGTATTTTTGTGAATTTCCCGAAGGGGTCCTCCAGTCTCCCACTCCTTGAGGCACATGTAATGTTGTGAAAAGGAGTAGGGTAGTGCCTGTTATTAGCATAGGGCCGAGGGCCTGACTCTTCAGAATTCATTTTGGGGGGAATGCCTCGTTAAAAACCTCATTAGGAAAAACCCTTTGAGAAAAAACCTAATGAGGGAAAAAGAGTGCACCGAATTCTCCTAATGATGAATCAAAAAGGTGAGCCCTTGGTTTGAGATGAAGAGCAATCTTGCCGCCGAGAGCTATCTGTAATCTGAGGTTTGCTCGTTGATTTTGCCGAAGG
This sequence comes from Cuscuta europaea, assembly GCA_945859875.1. Taxonomy (NCBI): domain Eukaryota; kingdom Viridiplantae; phylum Streptophyta; class Magnoliopsida; order Solanales; family Convolvulaceae; genus Cuscuta; species Cuscuta europaea. Next base: position 2,725,926 of record CAMAPE010000033.1, read on the forward strand.
CTCCTCGTTGGTGTCCTGGTGATGCCGAGGGGGGTGACTACTGGGAGCACTCCTCCGTAGGTGTCTGTAGTTGATAAGCATGAGTGAGCATTCCGGGGACTGCCGAGGGTAGTCCCCCAGTTATCGAGGGCTGAGGGCGTGGTGAGTGTAGATGATAGTTCATGTATTGCCGAGGGGGTTCCCTAGCTCTCGATAAGTTGGAGGCTGAGAGCTCCAGAGGGCTCCCGTCATTTATGTCGGAGGCTAACCATTGATAAGGGGTTTGAAGGTGTTAGACAGAAGGCTTGTGAGTGAATGTCTGAGGGGTGCCAACTGGGGGCACCTTTGTTTTTTCAGAAAATAGCCGTTGGAATACGACCGTTGGAGAGAGTTTCCACGTGGCGTGTGTTCGTTGGCTATCCGTGGGTGGGTGTCACCGGTTGGCTGAAGTGACGGCGTGTAATGACGATTTTCCTTTTGGGGGCCCGGTTTTTGGCCCAAGCCCGGATTGGGGGGTCTATAAATACCCCTGGCCGGCGCTATTTTCCCTTACACATTCTTGTTGTAGCGAAGCTCTGGCAAAAAAATTCTAGAGCGAGAAACTACCCTTCGATCCAATCCCCATTTCTGAGGTTAGTTCTTCCTTTGTTCTTCGTATTTGTTGTGTACTTTGCTTCCTCACCTTTAGATTAAGTGTTAGAGCTCCTTAGGAAACCCCTGGATCTTAGAACCCTTCTACTTTTAGTCTACAAAAAATGTCGTCCCAAAGTGACTCTCAAGACATCTCCAGGGAGCCTTCAGTTGAGGTAGAGAGCATATCTGATGTGGAGTCTTCGATTGAGCAGCCTTCGGCGGGTGATGCTGCTGCTGTGGCTTTGGAGGTGCAAAAAGATCTGGTGGCAAAGGCCGAGGCGGAGGATTTCGAACAAGTGATTGAAGACGAGGAGATGGCCCTCACCCTGCAGACGGCCCATGAGGAGGAGGAGGAGAAAGAAAGACAGAAGGTCACCGTCGCCATCCTCCCTGCACGCAATGCTGGTGAGGCCCGCACCTCCCGGCCTTTAAACCCGATGCCTCTCCGAGTGGCCCCCGGGAAGAAAAACAAGAAGAAGGCGTGAGCTCCCAAGAAGAAGGGCAGTGTCTCCGACCAAGGAAAATCCCTCGATCTGCCAGAGGGGTACTCGTATTTGAACACAACCGCCCTTGAGTTGAGGTCGAGGGCCGACAGGGCAGAATGCTACGTTACTCAACTGCACATTGGGCCTTCAGCAACCGTGGTGCAACCGGGACCTGATGACGTTCTCTCCCGGGCTCCCGAGGGGTGTATTGTCGTCCACATCCTTTCGATTTCGATGGGCCTTCGGTTCCCCCTGCACCCTTTCCTTCGCGAGTATCTCCGGTTCGTGGGGCTGGTCCCTTGCCAGCTCACCCCCAACACCCATTCGTACATTGCTGGCTTCCTGCACCTCTGTCGGTCCCAGGGGGTGACTCCCAGCCTGGACTTATTCTTCCAGAGTTTTAACCTTTGTCGGGGAGGCCACGTGAACGCCGAGGGTTTTGCTAACTTGCAGCAGATCGCTTAGTGGAGAGTATTTACTGAGGCGCCTTCTTCTAACAAGGGCTGGAAGGACCGATGGTGCCATGTTAGGCTAGCTGAGAGCCCTTCTCGAGGGAGTTGCGGGATCGTTTCAGGCGACATGAGAAGGTTTGGAGCGCTTCCCTCAAGAAGGATGGCAAGGGGCTTGCCAAGATTCCGGAGGGTCGTTTGAAGAACGTGACGATCAAGGAATGCACCCTCGAGGACGATTTGTACCTCCTCAGCTTTCGACGCTCTCGTTTCTTGGGGGAAACGGATGAGAAATACCCCATCTTCGATTGGGCCTTCGAGAGCATAGGATGTGATTCCCGAGGGCTCTGTCTTCTATACTTAGGATTTTCAATCGTAGTTTAATTTGTGTTCATGTTTTGACCCTTCGGTCTCATTCCTTTGTTTCATTTTGCAGGTGCCAACATGGACGCGAACTCCCTCTTTGCTTTGAAGAAGAAAAAGGGCAAGGCCCAAGCCAAGAAGAAGGATCCTTCGGGCCAGCAACCTATGGATGCATTTTTTCAGAAGGGTGTGGTGGAGCCCTCCGTTGCTGTCGCCACCACGGATGAGGCCGGGGGTTCTCAGGCCGATGTGGCCATGAAGAAGAAGACCGGGAAGGGGGTGAGCCCTCCGGCTAAGAAATAGAAGAAGGCAGGGGATGCCCCCTTGGTGATTATCGAGGAGGAGTCCTCTTCTAAGCCTCCGCCCGTGACCGCGTCGACGGCTCCTTCCGGCCTCCCTTCGGGGGATGTCCCTCAGGAAACCTTACAGTTTTCCCTTGTCAAGGGGACCGCCGTGATGCACAACACTGTTGAGCCGAAGGCATTCCTACGTGGCATGACTTCGGAGTTGGATAGGGCGGTCCTCGACACCTATGACGATGCCGCCCTCGAGAACAAGATCCTCCGGTCCTCTCTGACTGTAAGTATTTTCCTTTGGCTCTTTTTCAAACACTTAGCATATTTTTCCCGATAGCCTAATCCCTTCGTTTGCCGCTTGTAGGATTGCATTGCTCTTGGGGAGCAGGCCCGGCGGCTTGAGGAGTGGCGCCTTCAGAAGGCCCAGCGGGAGGAGTCCATGAGGAAGCTCATCCGTGACAAGGATGCTGCCCTCAGGGAGATGTGTAGGCTGGAGGAGGCCCTCCGGCAGGCTTCCGAGGGCGCTGAGCAGAGACTGAAGTCTTCGGTGGAGGAGTCCAAGGCCGAAGCTGAGAGGATCGTTGCCGAGGCCGCGAAGAAAGCTGCCGAGGAGGCAGAGAGGGCCAAGGCCGAAGCGGTGGCTGATGCCTTTACTGCTGGAGGCTGGGAGGCTGCTGACAAGGAGGACTGGGTCTCCTCAGTGGTGGGAAAGAGGGTTGACGCCTGGGTCGAAGGCCCCGGTAAGATGTGGATGGCTGAGAGAGGTGATAGCTACTATCAAGGGGGTGAGTTCTTTACCCAACACTTGATATACCGGAGGCTTGCTCGTCACTTTAACGTCTCTCTCGATGAATTTGACCCGGTGGCGTACGACCTTCCCCCTCTGCAACCAGATATAAGAATTCCCCTCCCCCGGGTGAAGAAAGGCCAGTGATCGAAGATTCCGTGATGATGGGGGGGTTCGACGAGGGTGGTGCCGAGGAGGATGCTGCTGGAGAGGTCAATTCCAAAGCTGCTGAAGGGGGCGCTGTCGGAGCTGTTGATAACCCTTAATGTTCTTGTATAATTTTGAACAATCTTTGTAATGAATATGTATGATCCTTCAGCTTCGGCCACTCTGTAAAAGAACTCCTTTCGTTATACTCCCTTCTGAATATGTATGGATGCCTTCGGGCTTGTGGTATTAGAGTCTATAGTTTTTTATGAATGAATGATTTCCTTTTTATTGTCTATCGTTGGAATGAATGCCTTCGTTTTTTGTTCTTGTGAATGAATGCCTTCGTATTCTGATGTTTGAATTGTCAGCCATTTAGGACTTAGAAAGTTTTTCTAAGTGTTTTTTCAGCATTAAGCCCTCGGTTGATGCTTCCTTCTGAACTTGGGTAGCTGTCATGAGTTGACCGAGGGCCAAAAATTTAGGACTTAGAATTTTTTTCTAAGTGTTGCTTACAACTTGGCCTTTGGTTGACATCTCTTTCGTGTGCCTTGTGTTGTGTGAGTTGTAAGCCCTTCTTCGTTGGTGGCCGGGGGCCAATAGTTTAGGACTTAGAAGATGTTCTGTAATACTCACTGTTAGGCCCCCGATTGATGCCTCCCTTTAACTCGTATGAATGCCATGTGCTGACTGAAGGCCTACGATTTAGGATGTAGACACTTTTCAAACAGTGCTTTGCCTTAGAGCCGTCGGCTGATACGTCCCATCAGCCGTATGGAGTATCTAGCCTTCGTTATATGTCCCCGGGGGGACTGGTGTAGTAGCCTTAGGCCCAGTTTCACTTTAGTACAGTGTGGTGTCGCGGGGGAAACTTGTTGGTCCCGGTTGTACTGGATACAGTCTAGAGGGGGGGTGAATAGACTGTATTGGTGTTTAACTTTTTCAAGCTAAGTACCAGATTTAACAGATTAGCCTGTTCTGTTGGCAGAACAGACCGACGGCGGATGGGGTTCTGGTAGGGGTTCTGTAAGTTTAGCCTCAGAGAAGCAAAGGCAGTAGGCCTTCTGTTAACTCACAGGACAAGTTCTGCTGAACACAGAGACCAAGTCTTTAGAGTTAATCAGTTCAAATAAGAACAATAAATAAATGCAATAAGTAAATGACACCAGGGCTTTTTATAGTGGTTCAGGAACAACTTGTTCCTCTAATCCACTGTTCCACTAAGCTTGTAAAAACGACCGTTTACAACGCCTTAGTCCTATCACTTAAGAAGCTCTTCACGTCTTCTTCAAGTGTAGATGTCTCCTGGGATGCACTTCCTGGCTTCCTTTAAGACATGTCCTTTCACTGAGCTTCCCGGAAGTATCACCACTTCACTGCTCCAGGTACTTGGACGTCCTTCTTATGAAAGAAGAGTTTCTGTTGAAACAGGGGTTCCTCCAACTTGCTTCGTTACAAAAGATTTGTAGATGAAGTGCTTGAAGAGTTGAAGAACGACTAGAACTTTGCTTGAGTTGGAAGTAAGAGTCTTTCCAACGTCTTCCTTCTCTTGTAGAAGATGATGCTGATTTAATCTCAAGGAGGCTTTATGCGTTTTGAGTGTTTGAATGTTTTTGTATTCGCACTGTTGTAGCAAAGTTATTCGGTTGTTCTTCGTAGTGTATCTTTTATACTGAGGTTGTCTTCCCGTTGGAGGAGAAGGAGGACAACTTCATTAAATGTGCGAGCAGTTGACTTGACCAGTAGGACCCAGAAAAGTTGGCAGGTTACTATTTTGGGATAAAGCTATCCTGACATTGCGGCCAATCATCTGCATTTACTCTACAGAGTACGGGAGGCATTAAATGTGCATTTAATGCGTGTACTGTAGCTTTTCCGTTCAAGACTCCTAGCCGTTGAGGGAATCTTCACTTGGTTTACCGGCTTGGTGAAATTCTCTAAGTGTCAGGCCTTCTGGTGTCTATAGCAGAGAGTCGATCAGAGAAGGTCTTGAGCACTTCTGTTGGAGAAAGCTATCAGAGACTCTTGAGGGTTTCTGTAGAAGAAATGTCCAACAGAGAACCAGGAGGGTTTCTGTCCTGTAAAGGCTAACAGAGACAGGCCTTCTGACAGTCGACTATTCTAAGGAACTTTACAAGGAAAATTTCTAATACATTAAATCTAAAGAGGGGGTACTCTAAAGTCCTAATTAATATAGAATCATCAAAATCTAATTACAATTATTCCTTACAATTTCCCCCTTTTTGATGATGCCAAAACCCTTTAACTATTTCCAGAGAAGTGCCTTCACCATAAAAGAGTTAAAGTTTAAAACTTTCATTAAAAACTTGGTGGGCAACTTGGCATAGGAAAATAGTAAGAGTACAGTACATTCAGATAGCAGTTAAGAATAGAAAGAAAACAAACAATCATAATCAGAGAGCAGAGACAGATATGAAGGAATTGCCTTACAAAGTGAGAGGCAGAGATTAAGGATAGTTTACAAGGGTATTTAATTACATAATAGCCCTTGCAGCTTCAGCTCTTGCTTGTTCATCCAATCCTTGTAGCCTTTTCAGCTCAGCATTCACCTCTTCTCTGATGTCAGTGAGATTTCCAGATCTTTTGTAAGAAGCCCAGACAGGTGAGAGCTTGCAGTCCAGGTAGCTAAGGACACCTTCATGAATGTCCTTTCCTGGAAGAATGCTGTTATGGTACCAAAATTCTGCCTCTTCTAGAGATCCGCCATGTCTGACCTTTACATGACCATCATTGTCCAAATAGAGGTTTTGTTGTTGTGTAGAGGTCATTTTCTGTTTCATTTCGTCAAATTGAGATTTGGTCATTACCTGAGATCCTCCCAGTCTCCATTCTTTAAAGCTCAGTGCTTTCTTCTTCTTAGTGTCTTTCTTCTGTGGAGATGGAGGTCTAGGGATACTAGCTAGCCTTTTCTTCTGGAGGGCAGCTTCAAAATAAGGGGAGGGATCAACGGCTAGTTCAGCAGATGATGAAGCTCTGGTGGTCCTAGGTTTGGACTGATGAGGATCTTCTTCCCCCCTTTTGGCATCATCTAGATCACCAATCAGTAGGGAGAGTTTCTAGAAGTCTGTGGCTTGTGTAGTGGCAATCTGTTCAAGGGTTTCTGGCAGGGTTTGAGTAACAGATGTGAGGCCTTCAATCAACCCTTGTTGTTTCTGGATAGCAGAGAGGACATCTTTGTTGCTGGCTTCTAATAGAATCATCTTTTGATATCGTTCTTTGTCTGCAATCAGAAGTAACTGCCCTTGAGTAGAATGCTCTTTGCAGAGTGTGTTGAGTTCTTGTAACCTCTCATGAAGTATGGAATCAGATTTTTGTAGTGATGCAACTGCCTGGGAAAGAGTTGTAAGGGTGGTATGTTGGGAGTTCAAGGTCTGATTCATGGAAGATAGGACTGACTTGATAGTATCCACTTCAGTAGAGACAGCATCGATCTTGATATTTGATGAGGTCAAGAAGTCCTGAAGAATGGTTGTCAAGGTAGCAGACATGTGTTTGAAGCCTGATTTAACATTGTCATCCACCTGTGTCAGACCCTCATAATGTTTATCATTGATCATTATGAGCTTGTTCATGCCTTCCAGCATTTGTCCTCCATAGTCCTCTGCTGTAGCCACAAATTCGTTGAAAGGTATCTGATCCTCTTGTCCAGCAGAATGAGGCAGCTCTAAGCCTCTTCCCTTAGGCAAAGGGTGATGTTCTTGGACAGAGGAGAGAGATTGGACAAACATTTCACGCTCGAGTTGAGTCAGAGGGGGGTCTTCTGTCTCTTGGAGGTAGCTTGGTTGGACTTGCTGATGATGAATCCGTCCATGTCAGAGGAGTCCTCATAGGAGGAGTAAATTGGGATTATGTTCCTGATCACCTTTTTCTTTCTGTGAAAAGAGGGATTGGAGGAAGTAGAATGCCTAGAATAGCCTTGAGGTGCAGAGATAGGGGAGACGGTTGTAGGATCAGAGTTTCTCAGAAACCAGACTGGTTTTTGCTGAGTTGGAGGTTGCTGTGGTGGAAGAGAAGCTTGTTGGGTATCCTGATGCTCAGACTTGTGAGGTGTAGGGGATCTCTGTTGAGATGGTTGAGATGAGGGGATGATCTGTTGAGGTTGGGTTTGAATAATTTGGCGTTGAGGAGATGGGGGAGGGGAAGGGGATCTATTCTTTGAGGGAGTAAGCAGTTTGCAGGGTGAAGAGGGTTTAGATTTGGGGGTGGGAGATTTTTGGGGAGTGGGGGTCTTCTGTGCAGATGAGGTTTTCTGTTGTTGAGAGGAGGTGCTCTGTTGTGAGGTTGGGAGTATTTGCACAGAGGGAGATTTGGGAATGAGGGGTTCTGTTGGAATATGTACAGAAGGAGAGGAAGGCATTACCTCAAGTACGTGGTCTTCCACCAGAGATGTTCTCCATTCACAAATGAGGTCCATCATTACAGTGCCTTCATCCTTAGGTGTAGAGGTTTCCCCAATGGCAAGGTTAGGGTCTACAGACTCCTTTGCCTTCTTTGCAAATAACCAGGCCTCAAAAGCGTCAATCTCATCATCTACAAGAGGTTTTACTGGCTCTTCAGAGGGAGTAGAGATAAGGACAGCCTTGCCCTTGTAGTTGGCCTTCTTCTTCTCAAGAACAGAGATGAGAAAATTCATGGCAAAGCACTTAGATACATCATCAGTGCCTACCCAGTTGAGTATCTCTGCTTCCTCAGATTCATAATAGTCGAAGTATTGAATGATCTTCTGTAGAGGTCCCATCCTCCAGCTTCTTCAAGCTAACACTCGCTCAAACTATTTGTCAAGTGCTGTTCTGTAATCTGTTTGAGGTTCTGGGATAAGTGAGGTTAGGTGTTCTGGAGAGAGAGCAGCTCCAAGATGTTCTGTCATATTTGGAGATTTGACAGATGTCTCAGGTTCCCCCTGAGTTGTGGCATCCTTCACCACTGATTCACTTTCTGAGTCACTAGACTCGAATGTAATCTTCTTCCCTTGCCAGAGAGAGTTCTTGGCCAGAAAGGGTAATGCAGGTTCTTCTTGTTCCCCCTGAGTTTCTGAGGCAACCTTGGGAATAGGGGTTCTGACCTTCTGTTTCTTAGAAGCTGGGGGTGCAGAAGGGTAGATGATCTGGACTCTGAAGATGATTTCTTCCTCTTCGGGTTAGGTTTCCTGGTCAATACCTTCTTGACCTTCTCTGGTGCAGCTTTCTTGACAACTGCTTTCTTCACAGCTTTTCTCACTAGGGGTTCTTCCTCAGAACTGCTGGAGGTGTTCTGTTGGGAGGGTCTCTGTTGAAGCTTTTGCCTGTTAAGGTCCAGCTTGGCTAATCTTTTGATTTCAGCTCTTATAGCTGCTTCTCTGTTGCTTGTGGTGGACAGGAAAATCACCTTAGAGTGATCCACCAAGATTGGCTTCCGGAGCCCAACTCTTTGGATTAACAGCTCAGAAATGAGAAGGGCATGGCCTACTTTCCCAGAGTAGATGCCAATGTCTTTGTTCTTCCTCTTGGCCACTTTGACAAATTCAATCATTGATCTGACAATGACTTGTCCCCAGTTGATGTTGGCCTTGTGCAGCACAACATAGATGGCTTTTGCTTGTGAGATGGTGAATTCGTCAGTGGATGTGTATCTGCACCATACACACATGTGGAGGATGTTCACCATAAGCTCAATGTCTCTCTTCAGGGAGTGCTTCTTTCCGGTTAGCTTTGGAATAGTAGCACGTGGTCTGCCATAGTTCATGGAGAATTCCTCAACAGTGAGGTCAACATCTTCTAGGTCAAAGAGGCCGCTTGATTCATTGACAACCAAGATCTTGAAAAGACTATTGATGGCCCCAGCATCAATGGTGACTTGCTCTCCGTTTACAGTGGAGGTGATGACCTCGCCTTCGTAGGCAGCGTTGAGATAGAACTCAACTACATCGACAGTACTGTACTGAGTATAGTTGTAGGTGATTACCTTGCTCAGTTGGGAGTCGTTAATGCACTGTAGGATTCTCTCCATGAGTTCCTCATCTTCTGCCAGTCTTGGAAGTGCATAGAGGTCGCACTTCATTCCGGTGAACACATTTTTTGTCAAGGTTTCCTGTTGAGCCTTTGAGAGCGAGTTGAAGTTGGTAACCGCCATTAGAGCAGGGAAAAGATGTCTGAGAGTTTGAGAGCTATGGAGGTCTGAGAGTTTGAGAGTATTGAGAGCAATAACGGTTTAGATTTGAGAGACGGGAATATATGGGTTCGGGTTAGAGGACGTTTGAGATTATTGGCGGTTCCGAGGTACCAATAAATGAAAATGGGGGCGCAGTAAATATTTTGCGGCTGTAATACCGTTTAAAGGGTAAAAGAGTAAAAGACCTTTATTAAGTTACTAGGTCACCCGGTTTCTCAAAATATTTCTAAGTCCACCTGTTATAGGTAGGGTTTCTGAGGGTAAGAAGGAGGGGGGGGGGGTTCTGTTGCTGAGGTGTTCTGTCAGGAACGGAGGTTCTCTGTTCAGGATAGAGAACAGAAGGGGTTCTGCAATAGGTATTCTGTTAGCAGAGAGTGTGCAACAGAAGATCTTCCTTTTCAACTTTCTCTTGGAATTTCATCCATCATTCCCAATTCCTCTCTCTGTTTGTTGAATCTAGCCTCAGGCAGAGGCTTTGTCAGAATATCTGCAAGCTGGTCTTCTGTTGACACATGTTCCATGCATATGTGCTTCTTTTCAACATGATCTCTGATGAAGTGATGTCTGATCTCGATGTGCTTTGTCCTGGAGTGAAGAACTAGACTCTGAGTGATGGCAATGGCACTGGTGTTGTCACATAGCAGCTTGATCTCCTTTGCTTGAATGCCATAATCCTTTAGTTATTGCTTCATCCAGAGTAGGTGAGCACAGCAACTCCCAGCTGCAATATATTCAGCTTCTGCTGTATTGGTTGAGATTGAATTCTGTTTCTTGCTAAACCAGGAAACAAGCCTTCCTCCTAGCAGTTGGCAGTGACCAGAGGTGCTCTTCCTGTCCAATCTGCAACCTGCAAAATCTAAGTCAGAGTAACCAATTAGTTCAAAGTTACCTCCCTTTGGATACCATAGGCCTGCATTTGAATTTCCTTTGATATATCTGATGATTCTCTTTGCAGCACTGAGATGGCTCTCCTTGAGCTTTGATTGGTATCTGGCACAGATTCCAACAGAGAATGAGATATCTGGTCTGCTTGCAGTGAGATAGAGAAGAGATCCAATGATTCCTCTGTAGATAGTTGCATCAACATCTTTGCCTTCATCATCCGGACCAATTCCTTGGGAAGTGTTCATGGGAATCTTCACTGAGGATTTGCCTTCTACTCCAAATTTCTTGATCAGGTCTCTGGTGTACTTTCCTTGATTGATAAAGATTCCTTCTGGAACTTGTTTGACTTGTAGTCCTAGGAAGTAGCTGAGTTCTCCCATCATACTCATTTCAAATTGACTCTGCATCACTTGAGAAAATTTCTTGCATAGTTCTGGATTAGTACTACCAAATATAATATCATCAACATATATTTGTACTAGCAGAATATGATTAGCAACAGAGATTTGAAATAAAGTTTTGTCAACCTTTCCCTTAGTAAACCCATGGTTCACTAGGAATAGGGACGGTGTGTCATACCATGCTCTGGGAGCTTGCTTAAGACCATAAAGGGCCTTTTTAAGTTTGTAGACACATGAGGAGTGAGTAGGAATGACAAAACCTGGTGGTTGTTCCACATAAACCTCTTCTTCAAGTTCTCCATTCAGGAATGCACTCTTGACATCCATCTGGTAGACCTTGATGTTGTTGTAGGCAGCATAGGCTAGAAATATTCTGATGGCTTCCAGTCTGGCCACTGGTGCAAAAGTCTCATCAAAATCTATTCATTCTTCTTGGCAGTAACCCTTAGCTACCAGCCTTGCTTTATTCCTTACAATGTTGCCATCTTCATCAGCTTTGTTCTTGAATACCCATTTTGTTCCAATGACATTCTGGTGCTTTGTCCTAGGAACAAGTTCCCATACTTTGTTCCTTTCAAATTGAGTAAGCTCTTCTTGCATAGCATTGATCCAATCTGAGTCTGCAAGAGCTTCCTCTATTGTCATGGGTTCCATCTGAAATATGTAGCAGGCAAGCATTGCTTCTCTCCTTGTTGATGTTGATCTGGTCTGCACACCACTTCTGATATGTCCAATCACTTGGTTAGGAAGATGATCTCTTAACCATGTCAGATCAGGTTCTGTCAGTGGCTGTCTGGGTCTCTCTGGTTCTTCATCTTCTGAATCTTCATCTTCATTCAACAGAAGGGGGTTTGGTGCAGGTGTTGGGAATGCAGGATTATCAGCTATCTCTTCTGTTGGTTCAGGTGTTCTGTCTTCTATGTTGACTTCTTTAAGGGTCTCTGTTACTTCTTTAACAGATATGCTATCATCAAACTTTACATGTATAGATTCTTCAACATGTAGAGTTCTTCTGTTGAGTACTCTATAGGCTTTACTGGTGTTTGAATAGCCTATGAATATACCTTCATCATCTTTCTCTTGAAAGACTTTCAGATGCTCCTTTCCATTGTTAAGAATGTAGCATTTGCATCCAAATACATGAAAGTAACTAATGTTAGGTTTTCTTCCTTTCCAAAGTTCATAAGGGGTCTTCTGGTGATTCTTATTGATCATACTTCTGTTCTGGGTGTAGCATGCAATGTTGATTGCTTCAGCCCAGTATCTCATAGGTAGTCCAGATTCTGTAATCATTGTCCTTGCAGCTTCTTTTAATGTTATGTTCCTCCTTTCTGCTACGCCATTCTGTTGAGGAGTTCTGGCGGCAGAGAGTTGATGAAATGTTCCATTTTGATCACAGAAGTCCTTTATGACTTGGTTGACAAATTCAGTTCCTCTTTCAGACCTGATTGTCTTAACTTTCAAATTCTTCTCAGTCTGAAGTTGCTTTAACAGAGATGGCAACTTCTGAAGAGTTTCATTCTTCTTTGACAGAAAGATAGTCCATGTATATCTGGAGTAGTCATCAACCATGACTAGGGTATATTTCTTGCCACCAACACTTGGAGTCTCAACAGGTCCAAATAAATCCATGTGAATCAGATTTAAAGGACTTGTGAAAAGATCTCCAGCAATGGGTTTGAAAGAGTTCTTCTGTTGATTTCCTTTCTGGCATGCACTGCAGAGGGTCTCTTTCTTGTATACTATGTCTGGCAGTCCATCAACAATGTGTGCTCTTGCCATTTTGTTGATTGTTTTGAAGTTCAAATGGCTAAGCTTCTTGTGCCAGTCCCAGCTTAGTTTTGAATCTCCCTTGGCTATCAGGCAAACTCCATCCTTTGCAGTTTTCCAATCAACCACATAGATGTTCTTCTTCCTTGATGCTGTCAGAACCACTTCTTTTGTTGTCTCATGTTTCACATAGCAGAAGTCCTTTGTGAATTCAACAGTGTAGCCTTTGTCATAGAATTGGCTAGCACTCCGCAAGTTGAACTTCAGGCCTTTGACATATGAGACATCATCAATGACTATCTGGTTCTTGATCAGCTTCCCTCTTCCTTTTGTTTGACCTTCTTTGTCATTTCCTCCAAAGGTAACTCTGGGTCCTTTGCATTTCTAGAACTCTGTTAGGCAACTTCTGTCACCTGTCATGTGCCTGGAGCATCCACTATCAATAAACCATTCTTGCTCTGAGATAGCTCCAGCACACAGTTCCTGCAAGATCAAAAGAAAGATTTAGGTACCCAAGCAATGTTGGGTCCTGGGGGGTCATGGAGTCTGGGTAGTTGGTACCATTTTGGTCTCATCAGGTGAAACCTTGGCGGATGGTACCCATTGTCCACCTGGTAGTTATAGTAAACTGAAGTGTGATTCACTTTGGGCAGATGCTTGTGAGGGTCATGCTTCCTGTTTACGTACTTTTGCATAGCTTTCTTTGTTGGAAAGAAGTCCCATATACTATCAAGAGCAGAGGGACGGTTAGATTTGGGCTTCTGAAGTTTACTAGCCAACCTCTTCTGCCTAAAGTTAACTCTCTCTTGATATCTGCCCTTCTGGTGATCATTTCTGGCATGGTTATCATGAGGTTGTCTGTTAATGATTTGTCTTTTACTTTTGTTATTCTGAAAACCCTTTCTGTTGTTAGGTTTTCTGCCAGGTTCATTAATTTTCAAAAAGGGTTTCTGTTGAACCTTTATCTTCCCTTTTTCTGGTCTGACTTCCTCATGAACAACCTTGGTGCTAGATACACCAGCTTGGCAGATGGGGCTAGAGATCAGTGACACTATGACCTTGTCTGCCATAGCAACACTGGTGCTAGGCATTACAAAAGGCTCACCTGATTTTGTTGAGCCATAACCAAGACCAAAGCCAATGCCAATTTGTTGATCAAGCACAATCTTTTCCATGGAAGACTGGGCCTTCTGGTATGCTTTGTACTTAATCTCAAGAGGCTCAATTTCTCTTATTCTCTTGAGAAGAGAAACATTTTCAGCTTCCAGCTGATCTCTCTCCTTAATTAGAAGATTGATTTTGATCTCAACCTCCTTTCTTAAGTCAAGAATCTCAACCTTCAGCTTACTGTTTTCTTCTGTGACAGAGGAATAAGTGGCTTGGATGGCCTTGAACTCTTCCCAAAATTCTGACATTGAATCAGAATCAAAAGCTAAGCCTACCGAAGAAAAACTAGATGTAGAAGTAGAGGTTACCTCATCATCAGAATGAGCCATGAGGCATAGGTCTTCTGTCTGAGTATCAAGGCAACAGAAGGCCTCATCAGAGTCGGAGTCAGAACTGGATTCTGTCTCAGACACAGGGTCTTTCTCGAGCTGTTTTGCGACGAGTGCTTTCCTCCTTCTGGTATTGTCTTCATATTTCTTCTTTTCTCCATCATGCCCTTGTCTCTTGGACAATCTTGGATGTGGACAATCTGCCTTGAAATGCCCATGCTGTCTGCAGTTGTAACAGAGAAGCTCACTACTGCTCTCTGTTGCTTTGACCTTCTGGAAGGGCTTTCTGCTGGATGATGGACTTCTTCCATCTTTGGGATTCTTCATAAACTTCTTGAATCTCCTAGCAAAAGCAGCCATATATTCGTCAGATAAAAGTATTGAGGGGTCAAAATCATTTACCTTTGATGTACTGGCTGTGAGGGCTGTGGTGGTCCTCTCTTCTGGTACATCTTCCTTCTCTTCAATCATTTCAAACTCATGAGCTTTGAGATCTGAAATGAGCTTATCAGTAGGATAAGTCTTCACATCCTTGCTGGCTTGGACAACAACCACCTTCATCTTCCATGCTGAGGGCAATCCTCTCAACACCTTGAGGTTGATCTCCTTGGTGGTAAGTTCCTTGCCAAGCTCAGAGATATCTCCAGTGAGAGTGAGAAGCCTGTCATACATCTTGGAGATACTTTCTCCAGGAAGAAGCTTGAAGTCATCAAACTTCTTGTTGGCTATTGTCAGCTTGTTATCCTTTTCTTGCTCATCACCAGCTCCAATGAGCTCAAGAGTATCCCAGATTTCCTTGGCAGTCTTGCACTTCTTTATCCTGTTGAAGTATCTATCATCGATGGACTTGTAAAGAATGTCTTTAGCAATGTTGTCCAGATTGTACTTCCTTCTTTCTTCAGTAGTCCACTCAGATTTGGCCTTATTGATCATCTGAGGTCTGATGTTGTCTATACCATGCTCAGGGTTGACCTTCGGGAAGCTTGTGAATGGCCCAATGTCAAGTACTTCCCACATCTCATCATGCAGAGCACAGAGATGTGCCTTCATTCGGATCCTCCAGTCATCAAACTTAAGATCTGAGAACATAAGATTCTTGGAAAGGGAGTGATCCATTATATCAGATTAAAAAGAGGCAAAACAAAAAAACAAGTGGATCTTTGTTCAGCAAATAACCTAAGAGATTATTAGAATAAAGAGGCTCTGATACCACTTGTTGGTCCCGGTTGTACTTGATACAGTCTAGAGGGGGGGTGAATAGACAGTATTGGTTTTTAAGTTTTTCAAGCTAAGTACCAGATTTAACAGATTAGCCTGTTCTGTTGGCAGAACAAACTGGCAGCGGATGGGGTTCTGGTAGGGGTTCTGTTAGTTTAGCCTCATAGAAGCGAAGGCAGTAGGCTTTCTGTTAACTCACAGGACAAGTTCTGCTGAACACAGAGACCAAGTCTTTGGAGTTAATCAGTTCAAATAAGAACAATAAATAAATGCAGTAAGTAAATGACACCAGGGCTTTTTATAGTGGTTCAAGGAACAACTTGTTCCTCTAATCCACTGTTCCACTAAGCTTGTAAAAACGACCGTTTACAACGCCTTAGTCCTATCACTTAAGAAGCTCTCCACGTCTTCTTCAAGTGTAGATGTCTCCTGGGATGCACTTCCTGGATTCCTTTAAGACAGGTCCTTTCACTGAGCTTCCCGGAAGTATCACCACTTCACTACTCCAGGTACTTGGACGTCCTTCTTATGAAAGAAGAGTTTCTGTTGAAACAGGGGTTCCTCCAACTTGCTTCGTTACAAAAGATTTGTGGATGAAGTGCTTGAAGAGTTGAAGAACGACTAGAACTTTGCTTGAGTTGGAAGTAAGAGTCTTTCCAACCTCTGCCTTCTCTTGTAGAAGATGATGCTGATTTAATCTCAAGGAGGCTTTATGCATTTTGAGCGTTTGAATGTTTTTGTATTCACACTGTTGTAGCAAAGTTATCCGGTTGTTCTTCGTAGTGTATCTTTTATACTGAGGTTGTCTTCCCATTGGAGGAGAAGGAGGACAACTTCATTAAATGTGCGAGCAGTTGACTTGACCAGTAGGACCCAGAAAAGTTGGCGGGTTACTATTTTGGGATAAAGCTATCCTGACATTGCGGCCAATCATCTGCATTTACTCTACAGAGTACGGGAGGCATTAAATGTGCAATTAATGCGTGTACTGTAGCTTTTCCGTTCAAGACTCCTAGCCGTTGAGGGAATCTTCACTTGGTTTACCGGCTTGGTGAAATTCTCTAAGTGTCAGGCCTTCTGGTGTCTATAGCAGAGAGTCGATCAGAGAAGGTCTTGAGCACTTCTATTGGAGAAAGCTATCAGAGACTCTTGAGGGTTTCTGTAGAAGAAATGTCCAACAGAGAACCAGGAGGGTTTCTGTCCGTGTAAAGGCTAACAGAGACCCAGAGGTCTTCTGTTCTGGAGGCCTTCTGACAGTCGACTATTCTAAGGAACTTTACAAGGAAAATTTCTAATACATTAAATCTAAAGAGGGGGTACTCTAAAGTCCTAATTAATAAAGCATCATCATAATCTAATTACAATTATTCCTTACAACACTGCACTTGTGGACTTAGAAAAAATCTGCATTGAGTTTGCAACTGATTGTAGTACCAGAGGCTACTCGAGTGTGGACTGCCACAATTTAAGCCCATGTTTGTGAGCGGCCTCCCTCATTCCCTGTTCGACGTATGAGCCTTCGGCCGACGTCGGATCCCCAAATGTGGACTTTAGGAAATTTTAGACCGACCACGGTGTAGTAAAAGGCGAATGCCTTCGGCCCTTGCTGGGATGGATGGTGAAATACCGGAGGCTGTTGTTGTTGGGAATTTAACCACTTCAAACCTTTAGCAGGAGTAGAGCCTTCGGTGTTGGCTGATGCCGGAGGCAACCAGATTGTGGACTTAGCCACATTTTGGTAACATTTGTTGAATAGTAGCCTTCGGAGTAAGAGCCACCGTCAAAGGTGACTTCCTGAAAAAGAGCCTTTAGGTACCGGAGGTGTTCCCCATGGAAGTGTTCGGTATTGTCTGGAATGTCTTGTGAGGAGCATTCTTGGTAGCTGCCGAAAGGTGTTTTATTGGAGTTTGTACTCGTCGATTGCTCATTGAGTTTACTCCCATTCAGTCCATTTTTTTTTCTTTTTTTTTGTAGTGAAGAGAAGGCTTCAAGAAACTTGGTTTCTTGGTAAGGCTTGGCCTGTTGGGAGGCAACAATATACACCATTGGCTACCCCCTCGGGGTTAACCTTCCGGGTTCCGAGGGGATCGAGGGTCGTTTCCTCAGCACAAGACATAGTCCGTTGCCTGCCTCCCCTTGGGGGATGGCACAGAAAGCGCCTCAGTTTTGAAAGCCGTCCCCTCAGCACGAGACATAGTCTGTTGCCTGCCATTCCCTTAGGGCAATGGCGCGGGGAGCGTTTCATTTTGAAAGTCGAATCCTGAGGCATATTAGTTGCATGTCATTCCCTAGGGGTAATGGTGCGGAAAGCGTTTCAGGGAAGGGTTTTATTTGCATATTAGTTGCAAAAGGACATGGTACTTGGTACCTTCGGCACCGATAGGTGGGGCCTTCGGTATGATTGCGTCCTCGAGGGGTACAGCTGTATTTGTAACACTTGGTGTTATTTTTTGCATACAGTACCCTGGACACTTGGTACCGAGGGGTCTTCCTTAAAAACACTTGGTGTTTTCTTCATTGTCGTAGGTGATTGGAGTGTCTACCCTCGGCACTTGGTGTCGAAGGGTCTTGCTTGTAATAAGGCCTTGGGCCAGGTGCTTGTATGAGGGCTTGGCCGCTCACTAGTGTTCTGTTCTTTGTGCTTGGTGCCTTCAACATGTCTTCATTCTTCAAAAATTGGAGGCCTTGGGCTGTAGGATAATACATTCATTAGTTATGAGGGCTTGGCCTCTCCAACATTACTGATAAAATTTAACTAGGTGGTGTACATTCCAATATCGAGGAACCTCATTTCCATTGAGGCGTTTGAGTTTGTACGTTCCGGGTTTGATGATGGCTATGACGATGTAGGGCCCTTCAAATTTTGGGGCCATCTTACCACCCTCGGTTGGTTGGCTAGCCTCCCTTCTTCGGAGAACATAGTCCCCCACCTGAAATTCTCGGGAATGAACCTTGGCATCGATGTAGCCTTTGACCTGCCTTCGGTAGTTTTCCGCCTTTAGGAAGGCTTGCTCTCGGCGTTCGGAGATGAGGTGAAGGTTGAGGGCCATGTTGGCGTCGTTGATTTCGGGATCGTATTGGGTCACCCTTCGGGTAGGAAAGGTCACCTCAGTGGGAGCCTTGGCTTCGAATCCGTAGCAAAGGGAGAAGGCTGTTTCACCCGTTACCCGCCGAGGGGTGGTGCTGTAATACTTGAGATTTAATTTAAACGGATTAATAGTACTACTCATACCAACAAGGTGCATCTCCTTTTAAGGGAGCTCATTAGCCAAGAACTCCAAAGTTAAACGTGCTTGCACGGGAGTAGTCTTGGGATGGGTGACCTCCTGGGAAATTTCTCAGGGCGCGCATGAGTGAGGACAAAGTGCGCGGAAAAGGCTAGTGGCGGTTTGTGAGGATAGTACTAGAGGTCAGAAGTAACTACCTCGGGGCCTGGAGGGCCGGGGTGTTACAAGTGGTATCAGAGCAACCCTGCGACAGTGTGCTGTTCCGTTGGATATCGGGCGGGCACTTAGCAGGGGAAAACATTCTGGGATATGATTGAGATTGGTTTATGGACGCAACGAGGACGTTGCGTTTCTATGTGGGGGTGATTGTAATACTTGAGATTTAATTTAAACGGATTAATAGTACTACTCATACCAACAAGGTGCATCTCCTTTTAAGGGAGCTCATTAGCCAAGAACTCCAAAGTTAAACGTGCTTGCACGGGAGTAGTCTTGGGATGGGTGACCTCCTGGGAAATTTCTCAGGGCGCGCATGAGTGAGGACAAAGTGCGCGGAAAAGGTTAGTGGCGGTTTGTGAGGATAGTACTAGAGGTCAGAAGTAACTACCTCGAGGCCTACGCGGTCGGGGTGTTACAAGTGCGGTAGGCCCATAGGATGTTGTGAAGTTCTTCTACCCAGCCTCCCCCCTCAGCCTCGAGCTTCTTCTTCAGGCCCTCAAGCAAAGTTCGCTTGGCGTTCTCCACTTGACCGTTGCCCTGAGGGTAGGCAACGGATGAGAAGGTATGCTTGATGCCCCATGCCTCTAGGAGGGCACAGAAGGGGGCTGCCTCAAATTGAGTCCAGTTATCGGAGATGATTTGTTGAGGGACGCCAAATCTTGTGAGGATGTTCTTAAGGACAAAGTGGCGGCATCTGGCTTCGGTAATGCTAGCGAGGGGCTCAGCCTCCACCCATTTGGTGAAGTAGTCAATGGCAACAATGATGTACCTGTTGTTGGAGGTACCCCTCGGCAGAGGGCCCACGAGGTCTATGCCCCATCTAGAGAAGGGTATGGATGTGATGATGGGGGCATAGTTGACTGCTAGTCTGTCGGGAGCCTTCTGAAAGTGTTGACAAGCAGCACACCTTCGAGTGATATCCACACAATCTCGGGCCATCGTAGGCCAGAAGTATCCTTGGACTATGAGCCTTCGAGACATGGAGAAGGGTCCCTGGTGAGCTGAGCAATTGCCACTGTGCACTTCTTCCATCACGACTTCGGCCTCATCTTGATGAAGGCACCGGAGTAGCGTGCCGTTGTAGGAGCGTTTATAGAGCCTTCCATCTTCAAGGGTATAGCTTGGAGCCCTCAGCTTTGCCAGTTTGGCGCGGGTTTCATCCTCGGGCAGCTGCCCTGTGGAGATGATGTTGACAATATCTAAGATCCAGTCCTCTGACCTTTGTTGTATTTGCATGACGGGGCTGGCGTGTATGCTTGAGAGGCTGAGTTCCTCAATTCTCGCAATCTTCGAGAGGTGCTCCGGGGATTCAGCCGAGAGCTTTGATAAAATGTCGGCCTCAGAGTTTTGAGCCATCGGTATTTGAGTGAGAGAATGGGCCTCAAATACCTTAAGCAACTCCTTGGCCGCTTCCTTGTACTGCTTCATCCTTCCTTCCTTGGCCTCATATTCCCCTGAAATTTGGCCGACGACTAACTTGGAGTCACACTTCACATGGATTTGTCTGGCCTTCATGTTAGCCGCCAGCCGAAGGCCACAGAGGAGGGCCTCATACTCCGCTTCGTTGTTGGAGACTTTGAAGGAGAAGCGGACGACGTAATAGGCGCGGAAGCCTTTAGGTATAATGAGAACTACCCCTCCCCCGCATGCCTTGGCTGCGGAAGTGCCGTCGGTGTAGAGGGTCCACCATTCATCCGAGGGTGCCGAAGGCTCCTCGTCTCTCGCTGATCTCACCGTGCACTCCGTCACAAAGTCAGCCAGGGCTTGGCCCTTGATGGCCGGCCTCGGACGGATATCAATGTTGTATTGGCTAAGGAAGATAGCCCATTTTACCATTCGGGAGGAGCTGGTGGGGCTCCTCATGAGGGCACCGATGGGTTGGTGAGTGAGGACCTGGACCGGATGGGCCTGGAAGCAGTGGCCTAATTTCTTGACGGTCCGGATGTTGGCTAGCACCGTCTTCTCCACAAGGGAATATTTGAGCTCCGCTTCCCTGAGGATCTTGCTAACATAGAAGATGGCATGCTGGACGTCGTCTTCCTCTCGGATGAGGACTGAGCTGATGGCAGCCGGGCTGATGCCAAGGTAGAGGTACAGAGTTTCCCCCACCTTGGGTTTGGAGAGCACAGGGGGTGAAGATAAATATCGTTTTAGCTCGTCGAAGGCCTCCTGGCATTCTGAAGTCCATTGGAAGCCGGTAGTCTTCCTCATGATTTGGAAGAAGGGAGGGGACTTCTCCACTGATTTGGATAGGAAGCGGTTGAGGGCCGCCAGGCGGCCCGTCAGCCTTTGGACTTCCTTGACGTTGCATGGAGGCTCCATGTCGATGATTGCTTGGATTTTCTCGGGATTGGCCTCGATACCCCTTCGGCTCACAATGTAACCCAAGAATTTGCCTCCTTGCACGCCAAAGGTGCATTTCTTCGGGTTTAGCTGAAGGTTGAACTTCTGCATGATGGCGAAGATTTCCCGAAGGTTGTCGGCATGGCTCGATGATTGTTTGCTTTTGATGATCATGTCGTCAACATAAGCCTCCATGGTGCGCCCTATGACGGCCTGGAAGACCCTAGTCACCATCCGGGTGTAAGTGGCACCTGAATTCTTCAGGCCGAAGGCCATGACTAGGTAGAAGAATATGCCTTCGGGAGTCATGAAGGCTGTTTTTTCAGCGTCTTCCTCGTGCATGAAAATCTGGTGATATCCGTGGAAGGCATTGAGGAATGACATGATTTCGCATCCCGCCGTTTCGTTCACCAGTTGATCAATATTTGGCACAGGGAAAGGGTCCATAGGGCACGCTTTATTGAGATCCGTGTAGTCCACACACATGCGGAAGGTGGGTAGTTTCTGCGCGAGGACTTCATTGGCCAACCATGAGGGGTATTTCACCTCCTTGATGTGTTTGATGGAGAGGAACATGGTGACCTCCTTCTTTACAAAATCCCTCCTCTCGGCCGAGAGGGACCTTCTTCTCTGTTGTACGGGTTTGGACGAAGGGTCCACCAACAGGCGGTGAGTGATGACCCTTCGGCTAAGCCCCGACATGTCCTCCGACCCCCATGCAAAAACAATGGAGTAGGCGCGGAGGGCATCCGTGATACCGGTCTTCAAATCTTCAGGGAGCTTGGCTCCAATCTTCACGACTCTCTTCGGCTTGGCCGGATCGAGCGCAAAGTCTTCTACCTCCTCGACTGGTTTTGCCCTCGGCCTCTTCTCTTCTTCCACCACAGTTCCGGTGATGGTGTCTACTCGGAACTCAGTTTTACTAACCTTCTTCGTGATTTGAAGGTAGCAGACGCGAACCTGTTTTTGATCCCCCCTCGAGTACCTGATGCCTCCTTCGGCCGGGAACTTGAGGCACAGGTGCCTCATGGAGATGATGGCCTCCAGGTCCTCGAGGGCTGGTCGGCCGAGGATGATGTTGTGGGCGCAGTCAATGTTGACGACGACGAACTCCACTTCGAGCTTGGCCCTATGGAGCCCGTCACCGAAGCGTACTGGGAGGGTTATGACCCCCTCGGGCATAGGGAGCGTTCTGCTGATGCTGAAGGCGCAGGTCAACAACAGCCTGTTCCAACTCAGTGATGACCCCGCCCTCGGGAGCCTTGTTGGAGGCTCCGGGGGCGTTGACTTCAGTGAGGGCCAGATTGTTGTCCTCAAGGTTCTTGGACTGAGCACGAGTGGTTCTTCCCATTTTGGTAGGTGTTTTGAACCGAAGGGGAGGGTTTCTTACTTGATTGTTCGACCTCTCAACGAGAGCACCAAATGATGGATAGTGTACCCGGGGGGTATCTATCTGAGGGGTTACTGCGGGGAGTAACTTAGAGAGAAGTCAGAGCAAATAAGTAAGAGAGAGAGTGAATTCGAATATACGAGTTACGTATTCAAGGTGTGGTTTACAATGGGGAAATGAGCTGCTATTTATAGTAGCAATAAATGCTAGATGGGGACATGTGTCAAGCATCCGACGGCCGAGGGTCATGTCAATCGGGGTGGCACTAACACTCGCATGTGGCCACATTAAATGCGGCGGTTGGATGTGACGTTGTACCTGGTATGGTGATCCAGGCGCATGTGGAGAGGAGATTCTGTCGAGGAGGATGCCTTCGGCTATAGATGACAGTCCGAAGGCTCTGCGTACCGGGGGTCTCATAGTGCCGAGGGCTCCAATTGTCGAAGGCTCGATTTTCAAGCCTAATTTTCCGGTGATGTTACTGACCCCAATTCTGTCACTGGTAACCTTCGGCCATGGGGCCGAAGGCACTCCTTCATGCATCGCGGGTTGCTCAGAGCTCCATCTTGCTGGGCTTTGGCCCGCTTGGGTCTGATGGGACTGATTGTAATAGTGGAAGTATGTGGGCCGGGGGTCCCTGGGCCATGTACTAAATCAGTACGTTTGCTCGTAGAATCTCGCACATCTTCATCCCTTCAGCGAGGATTTCAGTAACCAGATTCTCATATTGATGGACTTGCTCCATGATTGGTTTCTTCTCGTCCACCTTGAACTTCACCCATTCTCCTACCACATATTTCTTCTTTCCAGCATCATTTGCCCCGTATTTCTTCTCCAATGCGTCCCAAATAGCCTTGACTGATTTCTGAGTATAGTACAGATCAAATACAGAGTCAACCATTCGGCTCAACAGCATGTTCTTGGCCAGTTTGTTGTCCTTTTCGTATTTCTGCATCATTTCCCCAGAACCCTCATGTTTTTTGCCCTTATCCTTGGATGATGTAGGAGTCACACTCTGAAACGAGACCCCTGATCCAGGGGTAACAGGATTCTCATCGGCTGTATCTAACTTTGGCGGGTCATTAAATAGAACATAATATATTTCGAGTTGTTCGACATAAATCAGAATTCGATTAGCCCATTGCTTGTAATTGGAACCATCTAGGGGTTGAAGGTTGCTCATATCAGAAAGCAGTTTCAACTTACTAGAGGAAGCCATGTCAAAGTAGTCAATAAATCACTTCTAAATTGTTGGATGAACAATAGAAAACTCTGACAATGAGGAAACTCAAATTTAGGGCCAATGATTGTTTGGAAAACATAATGAAGAACAAGAACCGTGTCATGGAAACCCACTGACTTAGAAGCAATTTCGTCCCCGACTTGGTGCAATCAGGAATTTTGGACGTCGCCCCCCAAGGTTTACACGGTGCTCCTCTTTCTCGTGCACTCGAGAGAGAAGAGATGGAACTCTTTGTATTACTCAGAACTGGAAGAAGAGAAAGCACTAAAAGAATGTTATCTTTTTTTTTCATATCCTGGGAGAGAACAGTCTCCTTTAAATAGTAAAACCTGCACCTCAAAGTGCGTAACTGCTTTCTTGATATTAGGAGAAAAAAGAGTCGAGCATTTCCGGATAACCATAGTTTGATAAGGTCAAACAAGCAAGGCAGTTTCAGCCAAGTCAAATTAATTTTAAAAAAATGGCCTTGACAGATTCTACAAAGAATAAATCAAGTCCACGAGGCCCCAAAAATTAGTGGGCCCAGCCACGATCCGAGCGAGTCAAAATAGACAGGTCAGATGGCGACATCGGCCGAGAAGAACACAAAGAAATGGAAAGGCCTTGCATTACCAACAGTTGGGTGACCCATTCTTTGGTTGGGTTGAAGAGTTCAGTTAACTAAGAATGAGGAGCGATGTTGTGGGCTTAATATGATTTTGTGGGGACTTTGGCAAGCACATAATAACCTGTTGTGGAATGGGATTCAAACCTCCAGTAGCTAGGTTGTGATGGGAGCCTTAATTTTCTTTGTTGAGTCATGAGTGGAGAACGACACCACAGTCTAGAGAGAGAGAGAGTATTGACGATAGTAGTTGATCTTTTTTGAAGTAAGAGAGCCTCCATGATCCGCATAAGCGGTCTGATTCCTCAACCTCCAATTGCATATTAAGTGTCTCATTCATAAGTGTTTGTGGTGTACGGTGTACCAGTTGAAATGTGGGTTCTGATTCTATTAACGCATGCGACCCTTCTACCTGAAAGCCGATAGTTGACTCCCGGGTTGTAACCGCCGTAACATGTTTTCAATTTCTTTACAAACTATCTTAATTACGTTCTACCATACCCGTCTAGCTCAGACTCAACCAAGGTCTCACGGTTCTTTCACATGCATGCAAAGTCGTCCCGCTTGAAACCTATGTGCTGTTTTACGTATTTGGACCTTTTCCATTTTTATGCGATTTCATTCTAGCAACATAATGGTATCACATTATTTCATAACATAAAACATTGTTACTAATGTATTTCATTTTATACTCAACCATTACTAATATGTCATAAATTCTAAAATTGAATATAGAAAGAATTGCATTAATATTACTAATGATCTTTACATTTCCCAAAATATGATCTCATTTGTTCTTTCCTTAAAATATGACCAAAAATTAATTGAAAGATGCGGCATCCCTAATTGCACCCCTGCACTTCCGCCGTAATTAGAAGCCAGAGGAGCCTCCCTCTTTTCAATTCGGCACTTCACTTCATAGGAGCCACCGACCCCTCTTCGCCGCCGCCTTGCCTCGCCGCTGCCTCTTTGACGCCACCGTCTTGCCTCGCTGATGCCTCTTCTTCGCCGCCACTGTTGGTCATCGTCGTCGTTCCTCTTCGTTGCAGACCTGATTGCCTTCCTCATTTTCTTCTCATCTTTCTCTATCCGGCGGTTCGCCGTCCTTCTCCTCAGATCTGAGGCAGAAATTTATTCTCTTAAGTAAATTTTAAGCGATGGGGGTGACGACAGTGATTGGCGGTGCCGGTGGTTGGGGTGGTGGTCACTGAACGGATTGGGGCGACAGTACTAGACAAAGGTGGTTACTGGAATGGGAAGGTGACAGTCACTGGATGTGTTGGGAGCAAGTAACTGGACGAAGCAAGGTGGTCACTACGGTCGGAACAAGTCACTAAGCGGTGGTCACTTTGGCCAGAGCAAGTCACTGGATGGAGCAAGGTGATCACTATGGCCGGAGCGAGTAATTGAGCGGTGGTCACTATGACCGGAGCAAGTCACTGAGCAACGGTGCGGAAAGACTACTAGCGGTGCCGGTTGTGGCAGTGGCCATTGTTGTGGGTGGCCAGAGATACTCTTTTCAATTTTTAGCATTAAAACTCATTAAATGTATTTTTAGTTAGCCGCCAACACCACGGCCGATCAACCGCCACCCCCGACTCCACACTCGTACTTGGCCCCCCACACCCCCGACAACCACCACCGTTAACAGCCGCCGCCCTAATCGTTACCACACCGGTAACTCCCTAGACCACCAGCCCCCTCCCCAGCCCCACCTCAACCTGTCAGTCGGTCAGTCCCACCTCAACCCACCAGCCCTCTGTCTAGCCCCACCACAACCCACCAGCCCCACCCCCTCCCCAACCCACCAGCCCCCTCCTCAGCCTACAAGCCCCCCTCCACAGCCTACCAGCCACCTCCCTAGCCCCCTTCTCCAGTCCCCCCACCCTCAGTTCCCCTCCCCAGCAATCGCCGCGCAGCCCACCAGCCCCCTCCCCTGCCTGGCCACCAGCACCCTCACAGCCCCCATCCCAGCTTTCCTGATCTGATTCCTCTCATTGCCGCAAACCTAGGTCCACAATTGAAACACACCATCGCCTCACCATCACTGAAAGAGAAGAAGAAAAAAGGAAAAGTAAAGTGAAGATAGTAAGTCGGTGAGGTGTGCAACGACCGGATCGAAGCAGATCGACAGATGCAGAGATGATCGGAGGAGGCAGCAACGATGCGAAGACGTCTGGCGGGTGGGCTGGCGGCATCGCAGAGATTACCGACGGCGATGGCAAGGCGTGTGGACGAAGAAGGTGAGGAGCCGCTCGACAGATCCAAGGCAGAGATGGCGTTGAAGGTGATGAGCCGCTCGCAGATCCAAGGCTCTCGAATGATGATGCAGAAGTCTGGAAGTGCATAACTTAGAACAATCATATTTTTGTCAATATGAGATTCAGTCATATTTTTGTTTGTACAAACTCTAGCTAGAAGTAATATTGGGGTCATTATTTCAATTTGTCAAGATGTCTAATTTATACAAATATACTAATCATTTTTCCCCTTTATTCAGTAAAGGATTTTGTTCTTTGGGGGTTATGCACATAACTAATTGTAATACATGGGTTTTACGATTGTGTTTGTCACATTTAACAAATCACAAATGATTATGCGCAAAAATTATATATCACGAGCGAATGTGATGCATTAATGATATTATTTTGGAATGATTATAGTCTCATATCATATTAGAGCAAAATATATCAGACCAAACATAAACAAACCATATAAAACCAGACTTCGATAGTGGTAAAATACATATAGACGAGACGTCTAACAGATTAGATCAGACTAGTTCATACCAAATCATGCTAGACTTAAACAGACTAAATTAGACCAAATTAAACTAGACAAAAAATTTTCAGGCCAATTAAAAACATTGAGTTTAATGCACCAAACCCCCTTGTAATATATAAATTCGGCACATTAGCTCATGTGATTTAAAAAATGCGTCAAACCCCCTATGTTATAATTATTCGAGCGAAAAAATTTCTTCAAGAACAAATTGAACAATTTAGAAATTACTTGTTTTAATATTATGATTGAATATATAATTAAACTTGCGAGATCTTTCAATGCATTATGGTAGCTATAGGGGAAAGTCAATTATGGCATCAAAAGAAACATTTCTTTTGATATCAGAATGGAACCATTCCCTTCGTTCCACGGGTGTTTGTCAATTTTTTTTGGTCCAAAAAACTTTATCACTTTCTTTTTAAAATAATGAATTTGTGAACATTTTTCTCTCCTCTGTGCAAACCCCAACAACACATTTTTATTATTATAATTTCACACTCAATATCAACTTGGTAAAATTGAGTGAGACAGAATTAATATTTTATGCTATAAAATTTTGGGAATCTTATTTTTCATTTATGGGTTATGCAAAAATGCTAATCATTTTTCATTTATTTGACAAATAGATTTGTTTATAGAAAGAGTTTGGTCACAAGTAATCATAATACATGTGATGTGATTTATTTATTTTAAATCACAAAGACCATGAGGCTAATACACGAAATTTGGAGGTGTTTGAATCTGATTCTTAAAACTGTTTATGCTCCTTCAGGGAACAGAAACAGAAGTTAGAATATTTGGATGAAAGTAGGAAGTACTTCTGATGCTCTAACCTACTCTTAGAAACAACTTTTTGAGAAATTGAGAGAGAACAATTTCTGAAAATTGATTTTGTTTCCGATTTAAAAATGAGTTTCAATTTGAACCATCTAATTCGAGTTCGTTAACTTCGTTTATTTTGAGATAGTGAGAGAAAGATAGAGAGGGAAAATGAATTTCATTTCATGTCATTTGGCTTCATTTGAGTTTCATGACTTGATCCCCCAATTCCCTCTATTTCACCTTCTTTATACTTTTAATTAATTAATACTGGTATATAAACACGTAAGATTAGCTATAAGCAAAAGTTCGTATTACTGAAGATGAATCTCAGGCGTACGATGATTGGATTAACAAAATCCTGAACATTTTGTCCACACTGAATCGATTTCGATGTGCTGAATTTTGTTTCTGGTCTGTAAAAACTGCTTTGTTTCTCTTTAAATTATCTCTGTTTTTTAAGATTTGAATGTTTGATTGTTTAGCGTGAAAAATTTGAGATTGGAGGTGAAGCTGGAGGGGTGAATATTGTATATCAATAAAAAATTGTTAAAATGCCTGCGCATGGGGATCTGGATCGGCAGATCGAGCAGTTGATGGAGTGCAAGCCTCTGACAGAATCCGAGGTGAAAGCGTTGTGTGATCAGGCGAGGGCGATTCTAGTGGAGGAGTGGAATGTTCAGCCGGTAAAATGTCCAGTCACCGTATGTGGAGATATTCACGGCCAGTTCTATGATCTGATCGAGCTATTTCGCATAGGCGGCAACGCTCCTGACACGAATTACCTCTTCATGGGAGATTATGTTGGTAAGTAAGAAAACATATTCTGTAATTGGATGTCCAGTATCCTACCTCATGCTTTGGAATGTGTGACTGTGGATACGTTTGTATTCAGTCGGTATATGCTCAGTTTACTGCACGGCTATCCAATGAATTTCTCTTTGTAGTATGAACTCGTTTTCATCCTGGAAGTGCACATATAAACAGTAAAAGGTGAAAACTTTCCCGATCCCATATAGGAAGTCCACATAGAAAAGGTCTAGAAGACCTTGGACCTGGTTATCCAATCTGTTAGATAATGTTGTAATTATTCGAGTGGAACAGTAGTTCATGTTTTTGGTACTAAAGAATTACAAATTGCTAAGTATCTATCATTTGTAAATCCTTCAGAATATGACTGAACTGGTTACGTTTATCATTTGATGCATTAAGTCATGACGAAAAGTTTTTTCTGCACTGTGTGCTTTGATTCTCTTCCCCCCCTTTTCATGACGATTCTGCTGTGTTAAATCACCTTCTTTGAAATCTCTTCATATAAAGGGGCTAGCTTTATGGGGGATCTTCTTGTGTTAGGCTTTAAATGATAGTAGGATTAATGGTCTGTGTTCATGATGGGTTTAAGGTCATCATGAAAGAGTTCATGTCACTTGGAAGCATCTCTAGCCTATCTAATGCAAACCAGCGTAGGAATGAGTCCTTGCAAAATTTAAACATTACCTTCATCACTCACTACTATCATATGGTCCGTTTGGCACCCAGATAGTGCTAGAGAAAGTTACAAGGAGGAAACTTAGGGGTGGATAATGGGGGGAAGTAAAAATTAGGTTCAGACTCAAAAGGTCTTTTTTTTATCACTTGTTGAAACTTGAAACTCATTATGTGTTTAATGTATTTTGTAAAGACTAAGAAATCTAAATGTACTTAAATTTTTGGAAAAGAAGGTGTACTTTTATCAAGGTAAATCCAAGCATAAGAAAATATGAATCCTTTGCAATTGTATTCCTTTGCGTAGTGCTCTAGGCTCTAGCATTTTCCAAGACCCAAATGTAACCCTTAAAGCAACTGCCAAATAAAAGATACTTCACTGGGCTATAACTCAAGTTTCAAACATATCTTATTATCGCAAATTTGCATGAAATATCATTATGGGATAAGCTGTACCATGGAATTCAGTACCCTGGTTATTTATCTACATATGTGTTTTTATTGTTTAGATTCTGCATATTCATATTCTTCACAAAAAGACATTCTTCTGTAATGCTGTACAATCGTGATAGTAATGCCTTCGCCAAATACAGATCGTGGCTATTACTCAGTTGAGACTGTTACACTTTTGGTTGCCCTAAAAGTCCGCTACAGAGACAGAATCACCATTCTTAGAGGAAATCATGAAAGCCGGCAAATCACACAAGTGTATGTTTTATACTTTCTTATAAAACAGGGTCTCTCAAATTCATTAGACAGCCTGAATGTGGTTATAGTAATTATTTAAGGTGCAGTAGACCATTACTCATGAATGCACTGTATGTTATAGCCGGTTTGGTAAGGGGAAATATACAGCCTGTTTGGTAGACTTATTTGTTTTATTTGCGTGAAGTTGGTTTTATCAAATGCCTTTACTTATAGATAAACTTGCACTTTAATCCCTAGCATCCGAATAACCTCACCGAACTGATTCTTAGGTCGAATTGGCTGAAATTGCTATATGGATTAAATTTATAAAAATAATTGCGTATTATTTTTTAATATAATAAAAAAGAACATGAAAACTGAGTTAAATCATCATTTCCTTTCATTTCATCCAAAAAGCGGCTTTTGCATTTTTTTGTTATCATCAAGTTATCAACTGATTCAATTTGAGCACGCAAATAAGTCGCTGATTGGTAGAAAATCTGGCTAGATTTATAAAGATATTAAGTAGTCTACTAATATTAAAAACATCGTTTAAAAATACTTTTAATAAAATAAAGCAACTTATATATGAAAATAATGGTAAAAATATTATTTACCTTTGCTGAAGTTATTTTAGGATTTTAGCCCAAAAAACTTCTGCACCATTTTACCATATTATCAAATATCAACTGATTCAGAACATGCAAATAAAATGGTTTTTGGTAGAAAATTTGTTAAAGATGGTAAACTTTAAGCAGTCTACCAAACAAATATATAAGACATATTTCAGGGGTTCCAAAGCTGCACTTACATAAGAAATTGAGTCTTTTCAGTAAATATAAAGGGTGAAGTGGTAAATACAAAAAGTATAAACTATCAATGATTGGCTTTTGAGTGTGCCAGTCTCTGCCAACGGGCGCAAGTGTTCATGGGTCATAACACCTCTTTGGCGGTCAGACCCCGCCAACGGGCGTGGGTGTTCATTGCTCATAAACAAGGGTTGTTGGAAGGTGTTTGATAATGTTAGCTGCTAGTGCTAATCAGTAACATGTGAA
This sequence comes from Cuscuta europaea, assembly GCA_945859875.1. Lineage (NCBI taxonomy): Eukaryota > Viridiplantae > Streptophyta > Magnoliopsida > Solanales > Convolvulaceae > Cuscuta > Cuscuta europaea. The sequence continues at coordinate 2,756,859 of CAMAPE010000033.1, forward strand.
GTGACACTACTAAGTTAATTATTTTAACTGTCCTTATCAATTTAATGGAAGTTTCAGATCAAGAGTAAATTACTCTCATCATCTAGTTTTTTTGTTAAAACATTCTTTTGTAGGTCATTCCAAAATAATGTTCACTTTCTAAATTTGAATCCCATATGCCTTTTCAATTTTAAAAAATTGAGTGCAACTGTTAAAGAAAGTTACCATTAATCAAGCATTTAATTTAACCAATTTGACTCATACGTATCAAATTTTGGCTGATCTGTCATTTATCAAACAAAAATTTGATCGTCAACAGTCATTGTCGTAGATATTTGCCTCTCATTGGTATGACTGAAACCGGTTATACTTATTTTTGGGATTGCAAAAAGGTGAATGAAATGGAAAGTTGGAGTTGGAAAAGCTCAAAACAATATTGTAAAAAGCGACAGTGACCAGTAAAGTGGCAGAAATGGGTCTAGTTGGGGATTTGTCATGATTAGGGAGTACCGTGGTGGAACTAAAGGGGCTTATGTTGGGAAAACATAGGTATGTGACAAGAGTATCACCTAAGTAGAGATTATGAGGGTTAGGCGGAGGTTCTTACAACTGATGTCAGAGTTTAGGAAAATAATCCATGTAAGCAACTGCAATTAGTTCGGATCAAGTATTTAATATCTTGAGTTTGAAATGATTTGATGCAAAACATAGAGATGTACAAGTAACAGATAGATACACTAATTATCGAGTCAGATATGTTCCTTTTATGAATAATATATAGTTTTGTTTGAGGTTTGTCAAACTTTTGCTTTTTATAACTTCATTTAGAGAATCTTAATGCCTGTACGTCTGCCAGATATGGTTTCTATGATGAATGCCTGAGAAAGTATGGAAATGCCAATGTTTGGAAGTTTTTCACTGATCTGTTTGACTATCTACCCCTTACAGCACTTATAGAGAGTCAGGTTTGTTTACTGTCCTCCCACATGAATCATTGTAATAACCTCTTTTGATTGTTCGAAAAAAATTGCTAATATAATATTGGTTGATCATATAGGTATTTTGTTTACATGGTGGACTCTCACCATCCTTAGATACGCTTGATAATATCAGAGCTCTGGATCGAATACAAGAGGTATATGATAAGAAGTGTGGTTAAATTCTGCATGCAGAATAGTTTTTTAAAACCTTTCTTCTCAAAATCCCCAGTTTGCGCTGCTTAGGCACTAGGCCTAACATGAGTACCCTCCTAAGGGCATCTCCAATGGTTTGCTTTGAGGACCACTTGCAATTTTAAAGCTAATAGCTTGCCATTGGAGTATTGTTTTTCCTTTTGCTTGAGAAAGCTCCTTTTGCTTGAGAAAGCTAATTAGCCTAAATGAGCTACTAGCTTGAGCAAGGAGAATTATTAAGTATAGCATTATTAATCATAAATAAAGAGGAAAAAGTTATAGCTAGCCATTGGAGTAAATTTCAATTTTGCTACAAATGCTTATGTGGCTAGTCAAGCTATGAGGACAATTAGCTAACCGCTGGAGATGCTCTAACCCTGCCTGCCACCTAGTCCTTGTTTTTTTGAAGAGTTAATCACATCCACCTCCCTCATGTCTTGTCAAATTACCAAATCACACTAGGTTTCCGAAAATCACAAAAAACACATTGACCAGTTTGATATTCAGTATTTCAGTGAGTGGCTCTTTTAACTGAAATACGAAGTATTATTTAGTAAGGGAGGAGGCTTAGTTCTAGTTTTCAGAACCTCAAGGTCATTTGTTAATTTGACCAAACCTCAGAGGGAGTAACACCGCTTTTGAATCTTCCTAGTGAACAGAAATGCTAATAGCTGTTGGAAACTCAAATCAATCATCGTCTTCTGGTTGTACCTTTTGTAGGTCCCCCATGAAGGGCCAATGTGTGATCTGTTATGGTCTGATCCAGATGATCGATGTGGTTGGGGGATATCTCCTCGAGGGGCTGGATACACCTTCGGACAAGATATAGCTGCTCAGTTCAATCATACAAATGGGCTCACTCTGATCTCTAGAGCTCATCAGCTTGTGATGGAGGGTTACAACTGGTGCCAGGTTGTTGACCTTAATGAACCCCTTTTTCCCCTAATAATAGGTTTCTGCATTTGTTATTTTGTTTGATTGATCCCTCATTTGCTTTTAAGGTATGCTTGGGCCAATGCATTTGTTTGATTAATTTGGCTTTTTAACCGGTTCTTGACCTGTAATAGCAGGTTTTTATATTGAAAAAATTAAAAAATTATTAAAATTTAAAGAAATATAAATAAAAAGTACGAACAATATAAGAATGTCAAAGTTTAGATTATTGCATTTTTTGAATTATTTGTACTCCGTATATTCTACGGAGTATATCTTTAAAAAGTAATCACTATTTAATTTTTAATTTTTACACTATCACTTAAATTTTTTAATTTTTCAATTTTTTATTTTAATTTTAACGTGTTAATTATTGTTATCTATTTTTGAACCAAATACTATTTTTATATTATTATTGCATTATTGTTCAAATTTATATGAATTATTATAAGATTAATCAATTATTTTAATTTATTTAAAATAACCTGCTATAGCAGGTTAAAGTGGCTTAATTGACTGTGTTTTTAAAGTAAATACATTTATCATCATCATCATCACCCCAGTGCGTCAAAGGCTCCCACCTACGGTGTGGTAAGGGGGGTCGGATGTACGTAGTCTTGCCCCTGTACTAAAGCACAAAGAGATTGTTTGCAGATGACCCATAATGAAAATTGCGTCGAAAATTGCATAGATTGGCTGTCGCTTCATAACAAAGAAGCGTAGGGAGTTTAGTGAGCCCTTTTGCTTTACTCCATCATATTCCCAAGCCAAAAATAGCGAGTCTTTGACTCTATCATATGCAGAAAAAAGTAAATATATGTATATGATACTCCGTACTTTTTTTAGTACAAGGACTTAAGTGATATATCAAATATAGTAGAAGAGCCTATTTGACCCTTTTGTATCTTTATATGGAGTATTTCTTTGTTATTATATATTGTGCTAGTGTGGGGCAACTACCTCAAACATATGGTTTTTGGTAATAATAACTTAATGACTGCGACATTAAAAATTTAAAATTACTAGTAATCATTCTACATCTTTTACTTATAAACTATTTCACCCTTAACCACTATTTTTTTAAATGAAAAATAGTCACTCTCCCTGAGAACCCAACTCCCCAATAAATACCTACCTGGTTAACTTAAGTCCCTCTTCTGGTTCAAAAGAGGGGAAGGAATGAGGAAAATGTGCTTTCTGTGTGTGTGTGTGGTGGGGGGGGGGGGGGGGGGGGGGCTCAATTAAATATTATGTTTGGTTCAATGGAGTGGAGAGGAAAAAGCATTTTCGATACATGTGTAAAAAATATTTTATTTGTTATAACTTTTGTTATAATTTAAAATATACGGAGTATTGATCTACATGTATAATAACAATAACAAAAATAATTCCTCTGCCCTAAAAACGGTGCCATTTTTTATTGTCTTGGACACATATCTTAATCTTTGGCCTATGTTTTTAATCAATATATTCTATTGAAATTTTAATTTTTTTACTTTTAACTAAGAATATTGTCATGTCACTTTCATATACGGAGTAATAAATGATTTTGTAAAAAAATACTACCTTTGATCAAGAAAGTCGAATAGGGCGAACTTTCGCTGATGGGGAATACGTAGTACTACGTATAAGTACGTATAAGATAGTTTTGGTAAAAAAGTGAGAAACAACTCGTCAACTCCCCAAATTTGGGGAGTGCAAGCCTGCAAGGGGAGTCTGGAGTTTTTCTATAGCTCCTCCATCCCTTCCCTCCTCCTAACACCAAACGATCACATGCAACCTAGTACTCGGTTAAGGGCTGAGTGCAAGCCTGCAAGGCGAGTAGGACCTACTACCTAGTACTCGGGATTATATAGTCTACTCGATCCTATATTAATTAAATTTAGAAATATAAATATTCAAAATTATAGTAATATATTCTTATAATTATTAGATATGAAAAAAACTAATGAAAAAGAAACAAGAAAGAAGATGGAGGCATGGAGGAGATGTATGAAATACTTTTAAATCTAGACTTTTTAAGGTTTATTTCCAATTTTTAAAGTACCCACTCATTATATATAAATTCCGTAATGTCCCGCTTTAATTAAAAAATTTCAGATTTAAGAGCAATAAAATTATGCCCGACCGAGTAACTCGCCGAGTTGAGAACTTCCCCGAGTTGAGAAACTCGCCGAGGACTTGCCGAGTTGAGAGTAATTGGCACGATCTGGTGTGATATGTTCTGGTCTCGTAGATTTGTGGTCTTTGTGTTCTTTTGATATGAAATTTTAATTAAACTAAAATTTTCTGGTTTGATTTGGTCTATGTGTATTCTACAATTGTTGAAGTCTAGTCTATTTAAGTCTAGTCTATTTAAGTCTGATAGATTGTGGTCTATGTGTATTTTACGATTGCCGAAGTATGATCTGTTATGTTGAGATCTGTTATTCCCTCTGTGTGCCTCCAAAGGTTAACTCCCAAATATAGACCAGACAATTTAATGAATGCTATTATGTTTTGTGCACCATCTTTGCAGGAGAAAAATGTGGTTACAGTATTTAGTGCACCAAACTATTGTTACCGGTGCGGTAACATGGCAGCAATACTAGAAATCGGGGAAAATATGGAGCAGAATTTTCTCCAATTTGACCCTGCCCCTCGACAGATTGAGCCTGATACTACGAGAAAGACGCCTGATTATTTTTTGTGATGATTGAGATAACTTTTGACTGTTGGAGTTTGTTGTCCAATTCTCAATGCCTATGCCGTCCATGTATACTTTCTCTTGTCCCGACTCCTGAGCGAGTACCAAGTGCAAATTTTTTGTTTACTGGTTGGATACTTGGAGATCGAATTTGGGGGAAGTGAGGGGTCCCCCTTTTTGTTCATTTTTTTAGTGTTGTCAAGGGTACTCATTTATTACGTACTAATTTTTATTATTAACTTCTAAAAATGTGTAGTCGTTGTATGCAGGACATGTACTGTCTGTACCTTGTACATTCTGAATGGTGATACAAATTTCCAATCGAGTATGGAACAATGTGATGCAGCTGACTATGAATCATGTAAAAAATGATTAAATTATTAACTTTTTTTTGGTAGAATCCAGTTATAAACTTCACTGAAATGATCAAACTCATCAAAGTGGTTACTTTGAAATTTGAATGAAATCCCAAATGCATCCTATTATAAACTTTTATAATCCAATCATAAACTTTGAATGATTAAACAACTAATATGTGTACCCGTACACCGCACGACAAAATATGTGCTTAATGTTTTTATTAAAATTGTAGGAGAAATGAATTGTATGTGAATTCATCAATCAGAGTAGTTATGGACTCGGGCAGGGTCGGGCCCGGGTCGGGCCGCCGGTTTGTATCTCATGGACCTGGGACTGGCCCGAGGGTTGGACGGGTCCGGTTCGGGCCGGGCCACGGGCCGGGCCACCCGCCTGGGTCACGGGTCGGGCCACCCGCCGGGCCAGGCCGGTTAAACTAATTTTTTTTATATAATTTATACTTTATAGTTTTATACAAGTATTAAAAACAAACTTCAAGTGCATTTATTTGAAATGAAATAGGAACTACATTTGAAAATTAAGACAAACTTCAAGAGAAACATACATTTTGTAAATTGTAATCAATTGGAAATTCCTGCACCTCTCGATCCTTTGGCTTTGTCACATGACTTAATATGCTTCATTGCCATACCGTATCTGCCTGAAACCTCCTACATTTTTTCCCGCACCATTTGCAAGTTGCGTATCACATCCCGGTCCTCGGGTCCTTCTGCTTATCAAAATTATACCGTATAACAGCATCTTGACTTTCCATCTTAAAAATGGTAGATATAATAATTCTACAATAGATGGAGATGAAGATGGAGAACGGAGATTAGAGATTGGATGTTGGAGAAGATGTGTATAAAAATGTTAGAAAATAAGAGTATTTATAGAATTTTTTGTACCCCCACACCCCACCCACCCCCACCCCCAACGGCTCTATGCCTCTATTGATTCAAATTTCAAACAACCAAACTACCAATGTGGCTATATAGCCGTTTGGGGCTTTTGATTTCAAATTTTTTTGTATGTTTTATTTTCAATAAATTACATAATGTAAAATTAATTAATTAATTTTATGAATTCAAAAAAAAATGCTACATATAAAAAAATGAATGTATATTTATTTGAAATATGAACTACAAGTTTACAGGTTACAATTGAGAATTGAAGGTAAAATTAAAACATGAAATACTAATAGATCATTCAATCGGAATCTCCGACATAGGTAGAGTCACCCTCGAATGTAGATTCATCCAAAAAGTGTTGGGATGGGGTGATGTCAATTTCTTGAGCTCTACGGGCCGCTTACAACCAATCGTGGTAGCATATAAGCATCTCAAGAGATTCTGCGCTCAACCTCGTTCTACATTGCGTTAGGACATTGCCGGCCGAACTAAATTCTTGTTCCACGGCAACCGTTGAAACCGACATTGATAGCACTTGCTTAGTCATCTTTGCTAAAACCGAGAACATTCTTTCTTTTCCCTTCCACCAGTTTAGTACGTCAAAATCATCATCTTCTTCAAAATCAACATCATATGGTAAATACAAAGAAATCTCATTAATTGTGCTTTGTTGCGTAGCGGGAGTTGATTTCGTTTTTTTAATAAGATCGGCAAATGTAGATTTGAAAATTGATTTTCCTTTAGATGATGTTTGTGTCGGGGGAGGGGGCGCATTGCCATATTGTGCATGAAACTCATTAAATAATGCATAAAATATATCACTAACCTCATTGTATTCTTTTTTCGGATCAATTGGGTTGTCCTCATACATTGGCAATGGACCAAAAAAGCAGCATAATATTAATTCAAACATTCTTCTAAAGAACCAAGTCTAAAACGAGGATCGAGAACAAATGCAATATCATAAATATGCGGAATATGTGAATAATATTTTAAAAACTTTTCCTTCATAAAACTAGCAAAATAACTCACATAATCAGCATTCTCAAAATTTGAAAAAGCACCGGCGAGATTAACAGCTTCACGAATAAATTTGTTTAAGGTAGGTTTATAAACATGTCTAAAAATTTCAGTTGCATTATTAAAATATATCAAAAAATTACAAATTTTTTCACAGGTGTCGATCTCAGCCGAGTTTATAATATAGTCATCATATTGTTTCATAAAAGCAGGAAAATGATGTTTATATCTAAGAAGAACTCCAATTAACTTATAGGCACTACCGTACTATTCCAACGAATTGACAAATCTTTAGGAAAAGCCACATATTTCTCACCTCTTTCTATCAAATAATCATGCCATTTTTTTCTAAGTTGTCCATTACCCCAAATACGTCTAATCCCCCCTTGACTACCTCCAAAGATGCTCCCAATGCTTTTAGACCATCTTGCACACATAAATTTAGAACATGACATGCACATCGTTGATGAAAAAATCTACCCATCAAAGAAGTAGAACCACACAATTCACGCAATCTAGGAATAGCAACAGTATTATTAGTAACATTATCAAAACCAATAGCAAACACCTTATCAATTAAATTATACTCAATTAAAATACGCTCAATCAAAATATAAACATGTTCAGCGGTGTGACGATCATTAAATTCACGGAAAGCAAGAACACGTTTATGCATATGCCAATCATTATCAATATAATGTACAATAAGACCCAAATAATGTAAATTATGATAAGTATCCTCCCATATGTCAGAACATACAGTAACACGCCCATCAAAGTTTGCAAAATAATTTTGTAACCTTACCTTTTCCGCACTACAAAGCCTTGAAATTTCTTTTTTAACCGTTTTGCGACTATAACCTCTATATTGCGGATTTAAACAAGTTTGTGCATAATCACGAAAAGCAAGACTTTCAGAAAACAAATAAGGCAAATTTTCTTCAACAAGTAAGTTAGCCATACCAGTCAAATTTTGTGCATCATTGTATGAGAAATTATGAAAAGCTTGTTGGTTATTTGCAAACCTCGATATTTGAGTTTGCTTCCCCGTTCCGCCGCCTAATTTTGCATACTCCACCGGGTGTTTGGACTTAAGATGTCTTGTGGCGGATCCGTATCCGCCGGAAATCCCCAAGCTATAGTTTTTCTTGCACCAATTGCAAGTTGCGGTCCAATTCCCGGTGTTCGGGTCCTTCCACTTAGAAAAATTATTAGCCATTAGTTCAGATTTACTTTTTTTCGTACCGGTTTGGGATGAGGCAGGCTCGTCGGTGTCGTGGCTGCCGCCACCCTCCTCCTCCTCCTCGTTGTCGTGGCTCTCCGGAATTACTTCCTCCACATCGTCGTCCTCGAGCTCTTCTTCGTCAATGGTCCTCGGTTGGTCTTGAAAAAAGCGGGAATTATGTCGGTGCAATTCTTATTCTAGTTGTTCGTCGGTCATCGCATCCCCATCCCTCCTTGCGTAACCCGTATCAAAATCATCTCGACTTTGAGATGAAGAGCCGATATGTGATTTACCTTTGCGGGATCTCTTCCTCGCAAGCTCTTTCGTTCGGTTGCGCTCGAGGTTACCCATATCAACCGAATATCTAGGATGATCCATCTAAAAAATGTAACAAATATTAAATTGCAACAAATATATTAATAAAAATATATTAATAAAAAATTGGAGTTATAGAAAATTAGTATTTTAAAGTTTACTTTAATCAAATTAACTAGTGAATTAACTAGTTTTGTGTACAACCTATTTTTTTTACTAACAATGAAATTAATATACTTTAACTTTAACTATAATGAGAATTAACTAGTTTTTTAAACTAGAGTCAAATGTAGCAATTAATAAAAAATTGTAATAAAGTAATTAACTATTAATCTAACTATTAATTCGAGTTTTAGCAAATTAGTATTTTAAAGTTTACTTTAATCAAATTAACTAGTGAATTAACTAGTTTTGTGTACAACCTATTTTTTTACTAACAATGAAATTAATACACTTTAACTTTAACTATAATGAGAATTACAACTAGTTTTTTGTACAATCTATTTTTTTTACTAACAATCAAATTATTATTGTTTAACTTTAACTATTATGAGAATTAACTAGTTTTTTTTTCAAGTAACGTTAATACAAAATTAAACAAGTGTAAATAATAGAATGATTTCGTACCTCTTTCGGACTTTCGGTCTTTCGGATGGGAGTAATAGAATGACTTCAAATTAATTAGATATAATTCCAACTATATTAATAGATATAATTAATGTATAAGTAATATATAATTAGATAAGAAATATAAGTAATATAATATTATAATGTATGTATTTATAAATTATAAGTAGATAATTAATATAAAGTAGATATATAAATAATAAATATAATATATTGGAGAATAAGAGAATTAGAGAGTAGAGAGTTAAGAATAGGATTTAGGAAGAATTGGAGAAGAGATATGAAAAAATGTTTTAGATTAGGAATATTTATAGGTTTTTTTACCCCCCCACCCCCCGGACCCCCCTGCAGCCCACCCCTCAACGGCGATTTTGGCCCAAAACTCCAAAACATTTTTTTTAAAAAATGTGACCGTTGGACCCGGACCCGGGCCCGACCCGGCTGGGCCGGGTCAACTATTTCCGGAACCGAGCCCGCCCCACCCATCCCCACCGGTTCGGGTCTACACCCGGTCCCGGACCGCCATACCGGGCCGGTCCCGGGCCCGCACAGTAGCGGGCCGGGCCGGGTGGCCCGAACCGAATCCACCCCTAGCCGGGGGTCTAGGGGGGTTGGGGTGGGTTTGGGGTTGGAGGTACAAAATAAAATCCATATATACTCTTATTTTCTAAACATTTTTCTACACCTATTCTTCAATTCTTCCTACTCTCTAATTCTCTCTAATAATCTCCATTTTCATCTTCTCCAATTCTCTCTACACCTATTAATATATATTATATGTATTTAAATTAGGGGAAACATAATTAAAATACCCCAAACTTCGAGGGAGTGGGAGATGAACACCCCAAACTTGCATATGTAATTTAAATACCCAAACTTTACATAAAAAGTTATTTTGACACCGTAGTCAAGTATTATTTTTTCAAAAATGTAAATTCTTGGTGTTATGTATAGTTTGAAATATTTTACAATTCATGAAGACACAATTAGCATTCTAAACTTTCATTGCAAAATAAATAATGTTACTTCAATCTATATAATTGCAACACTTTTAATTTGCTATTTTAAATTATGCAATTAACCCCATAAATTTACATTTTTGAAAGAAATAATACATGATAATGGTGAAAAAAATAACTTCTGAAATATAGTTTGGGGTATTTAAATTACATGTGCATGTTTGGGGTGGTTACCTCACACCCCATCGAAGTTTGATGTAGTATTATTATTTTGGAAAAATTGATTGTAATAATCCCAACAATTGGCGCTTCGCTCATAATAATCCCAACTATCGATTATTTCAGAATAATCCCAACTTTAAGGCCCTTCAGCCAATAATGGTCCGATGTGACCGACCATAAATAAATTCTTGTAGTTTCTAAAGAGATATAGCAGGTAATCCCTATAAATAATCCCGAATTTTAATTTTTACTCTTAATTTCTATTAAAAATTCACTTTTTAGAGCAGGTAATATGGGGTCATGGATCATTATTGGCGGACGGTCCATATAGTTGGGATTATACAATAATAATCAATAGTTGGGATTATTATTAGCGGACCGGCAATAGTTGGGATTATTATTTTCAATTTTTCCTATTATTTTTCCCTTTAAATTAGTTATTCAATTATTATATCTACTTATATATTTATTATTTAAATTGAGACGCTTGTGTGCTTCCACGATTCATTGAAGGCCTAACGTAGAACTCAAGAACTTAGAATCGCCCCCACCCGCCACTTCATGGAGGTAACAACAACCGACGGTGTCAGAGTTTACGACTGATTATTAGGAAATGTATTTAATGTTTTAAAATTTTCTCAATTCTCAATTGTAGTTCATATTTCAAATAAATATACTTTAACTTTTTAATATCTAACACTTCTTGAATCAATTCTTAAACAATATTTTTAAAAAAGCCCAACCCGGCCCGACCCGAACTGAGACCCGGGCGGGTAGACCGGACCGGACCGATCCCGGTGGAATCCCGGGCCGGTACCGGGCCTTAAGCCCAAAAACTTAATACCGGCCGGGCCGGTCTCGGGTCCGGGCCCGGTCCACCCCTAGGTTAGAGTTGTCATTTTCTTAACCGGATGAACCCACCGGTTTCGTGAGTCAACTTGCCTGGGTTGCAGGTTAAGTGGGTTGACCCATGCATGTTGCGAGTAAACCAAAATATAAACACCTATTTTTACTTTCATTGTCTTCAATATGATGCTTTACTACCAAAATAATTTTCAAATATGCTTATTATTTCATAACTCTTGTTGAACTATTGTTTCAAATAAATTACTCTAGCATTATTTCTAGGTAGAATTTGACTTTGCACCCCACTTTTTGGGTGATATTGGACTTTGCACCCCATTTTAAAAACCTTTGACTTTGCACCCTATCATATAACATTTGTGAAGGAAAATTTCAAAATGGGGTGCAAAGTCAAAAGATTTTGAAGTGAAATGGGGTGCAAAATCAAAGTTTTTTTAAAATGGGATGCAAAGTCCAATATCATCCAAAATGTGTGGTGCAAAGTCAAATTTCCCCTTATTTCTACATATGAACCAGGACGTAAGATTTGAAAATTGAGCATTATATATATAGGGTTGAATTCAAATGAGAAGGCATATTAACGTGTAAAAAAGAATTAGAATGAACCGGAACGTTTGATTTGAAATTTGTGCATTATGTGAAATAGAAATATGCGTTATAAATAAAAAGTTGTAGTGACATTTTTGTAAATAAATTCATCAACTTTTCCTCTCCATTTAAAGTCTGAATTATTTTGTAAAAAGTATGCATCTCCATTAAAAATATTGTGCATCATTTGAGATCATTCTCATCATTTAAGACCATTAGACAGTTAGACGATCCAAACTATGAAAAGCATATTGGGGAGTGCTAACTCGTTTAACAATGTGAAACATAAATTGCTAAGGAAATATAAATAAATAGGAGACAAAAAAGTGAATCTAAAAAGTGAATTTTGGAAGTTAAATAGCTTTTTATTTAATTTTTTTGTGTTGCCATATGTCATTTTTTCATACAAATAATGTTGCCACATGTTATAATTCTTTCAAAGAGTTATTCAAAGAGTTGCTTTATTATATTATATAGATATAGATGGGCTTTGCATCGAAAAGAGAAAATTTTTGGGAACTAAAATGTCAGGTGAATGATTGTAAAATGATTAGAGAAATGTAGAACTACCATAAGCACATACGTAGTACTCGTATATTTTAATACAAATGAGATAAGTTTGAATATCGTGATGATTGGTGGAGTGGATTGGGGTTATTTTCCTATTTCATTTCCATTAAAATCAATTGAAACCCGAATGAAAGAAATCCATGGAATAAATGGGGACATCCAGATTTTAAAGGATTTTATAAAATCTAAGTTGAGGACACCCGGATTCTGGTGAAATTCTAAAATCTTTTAAAATCCATTAAAATCCATATCGGGGACACCCCCCTAAAGCGCTGAAATTAATAACGTTTTAAAATCAGTTAATTAATTTATTTATTCAACCAATTCTACCTCTATTATATGTGTGTGTGAGAGAGAAAAAAAATCGGACATGAAGGATCAACTTATGATCGCCTCCATTTGAAGTGCTTCTGTGTGGATTTTTTTTTTTATAAAATTTTGTGTAGATTATTCATGAAGCGTGTATTATGTTCACAAAATTACATTTTAAAATTCAAACGGAAAGTTGTTTAAATAAATTGTTGAAAAACACCGAGTTTATATATATATATATATATATATATATATATATATATATATTTCTTGGCACAATATTTTTCAATAATTTATGTAATTGACTTTTCAATTGAATTTTAAGGTGAAACTTTGTGAATGTTACAAATGGAGGAACTAACTCAAATGGAGGCGGCGGGTGGCTGTTCCGTTCATTCCTAGATATATATAATAGAAGTATGAGTTAAAAATGATCTGACTGATCTATCTTTCATTCACACGAATCTGATTTAAATAGAGTACAATCTAATCAACTAACTCCTAGAAAATAGGATCTATGCTAATAATATGCTAACAGTATTGACTAGTTACATCATAGACCTTTAAATACACGGGACTTATCTAAATACGTATTTATCCTATTATTTAACACTCCCCCTCAAGCTGGAACAAAGATATCAATCATGCCCAGCTTGACTAAAATTTCTTCAAACATTCCCTTAAACAAACCTTTAGTGAGCACATCTGCTAGTTGTTTAGTTGTTGGAACATAAGGCATACATATTTCTCCAAACCAGTCTCTAGGAGATTGTTTGAGTTCGTATAACGCCTTCATTAGCTTACACACCTTTCCTGCAGTACTATCATTATCAAAGCCAGGTGGAACTTGCATAAAAACTTCCTCTTCCAAGTCCCCATTAAGAAATGCATTCTTAACATCAAGTTGTAGTAGTGGCCAGTCTAAGTTTGCAACTAAAGAAAGAAGAACTCTGATAGTGTTGAGTTTGGCAACTGGGGCAAAAGTCTCCTCATAATCTAGACCATATGTTTGAGTGAACCCTCTAGCTACAAGTCTAGCTTTATACCTTTCTATCGTACCATCAGATTTGTATTTGATGGTGAAGATCCATTTGCTGTCAACAAGTTGCTTGCCTTGTGGAAGTTTTGTCAATTCCCATGTTTGATTCTTTTCTAATGCCCTCATTTCCTCAAGAACAGCCTCTCTCCATTTTGGAATACCTAGAGCTTCATGTATCGTTTTTGGAGTTTCATCATCAGTAATGCTAGTGGTAAAGGCTCTAAAGTTTGGTTATAGTTTGTGATAGGACACATAGTTACCAATGGGATGTTTGGTACATGTTCTAACTCCTTTCCTAGTGGCTATCGGTTCACTTAGATCACTGGGATCAGATACATTGGGATCAGATAGGGGTTCAGACTCAAGAATAGGATTATTAATTTGAGTATTACCTGGAGTGATGCTCAGGTTAGGGACTGATTGTGCAGTAGTGAGTTGTGGAGTAGTCCCTTGCCTCTCTTTCCTTCTAGTATAAACACGGAGTTCAGTAGTTGGTGCCATGTTTCTAATAATTGCAGAATCCATTTGAGGAGTAGAATTAATTGTTCTAGCAAGGTTGTCATAAGCTATCTCAGTCTTGTCATTAAACATAGGAATAGGAAGTAGAGTACAATTCCAAAACTTATCTTCATTATGTTCTAAATTCTTCCCCGGAAGAGAAGTTTTCTCAAAAAAGGTTGATTTTCAAAAAATGTGACATCCACGCTAACAAACATTTTACCGAGCTCACATCAAAGCACTTGTAACCTTTTTGAGTGTTTGAAAAACCTAAAAATATACATTTGATAGCTCTAGGATCCAATTTGCTGCGATTAATTGCATGGTTGTGAACAAAACTAGTGCAGCCAAATATCTTAGGAGATAATTCTGTGAAAGACCTATTATGGGGAAAACAAGTCTGTAGAGTTTTCAAAGGAGTTTGATAGCCTAGAATCTTGCTTGACATCCTATTTATTAGGTATGGAGCATGGAGTAAGGCTTCTCCCCAAAATATTTTTTTAACATTCATAGAAAACATTAAAGCTCGAGTTATTTCTAAAAGATGTCTATTTTTTCTCTCGGCAATTCCATTTTGTTGAGGTGTAATTACACAAGAACTGTGATGGATTATGCCTTGCCCAACCAGAAAACTTCCAAGGATTTGATTGAAATATTCTCTGCCATTATCAGTTCGAAAAACTTGAATTTGAGACTGAAACCGAGTTTTGATCATAGAATTAAAGTTTTTTAAATGTTTCAGCAGCTTCAGATTTTTCTTTAAGAAGGTAAATGCAAGTATTTCGTGTGTGATCATCAATAAATGTAATAAACCATCTTGCACCAGAATGAGTTTTGACGCGAGATGGCCCCATATGTCACTGTGAATTAGGGCAAATGGTTTAGATGGCATATAATTTAAAGAGGGATAAACAGATCTTTTGTGTTTAGCCAATTGACAAATTTTGCATTGAAAACCTTCAACATCTTTATTTTTGAATAAAATAGGAAATAAATGTTTCAAATAACCAAAACTAGGATGGCCTAATCTATAGTGCCATAACATTATTTCATTCTCTAAGGATAAACAACTAGAAGACCATGGTTTCTGAACTTGTTTACGCTTAAGGTTGTCTGAGGCAAAGTAATAGAGTCCACCACTTTCTTGTGCACTACCAATCACCCTCCCCGAGTTGTTCTCCTGAAAAACACACTCAGAAGAAACAAATTTGACATAACAATTAGAATCACTGGTTATTTTACTGACCGACAAAAGGTTACATGAAAGATTAGGCACATGTAGGACATTGGTTAATGTGAGTAAAGGAGAGAGAAATAATAGATCCTTTTCCAGCTATTGCAGACAAAGAACCATCTGCAATTTTAACTTTTTGATTACTAGGACATGGATAATATGTGGAAAACATATATGGGGATCCTGTCATATGGTCTGTGGCCCCTGAATCAATGATCCGAGGATCAGATTTATCTAGTCTAAGATTAAATGCTGCTGCATATGTACCTTTTTGGATCAATGAGGATGATGGATTGGATGAGTTGGGATTAAGGTTACTAGCAAACTGTTGTGTACTCAGTATACGACACAATTGCTCTAGGTTTTCCTTGATGGAAGAGTTGTCACTGGAGGATTGATAGACATTTGATTCTTCTGAAGAAACCTGGAAACCACCTCTGGAATTGTGCTGTGACCTATTTGTTGGTGTAAAGTTAGCTGGTTTGCCATGTAACTTCCAACATTTAGCTTTGATATGCCCAATCTTGTGACAGTAGTCACAAACAGGTCTGTTCTCTTTCTTTTGAATTAGTTGAGGTGACAATTCTGGCTTCTCATCGGCTTTTGAAGTGACTAGTGCTACCGTTTCAGCATTTGATGAAATTTCAGCATCAAGCATCACATGCCTACGGCTTTCTTCTCTCCTAACTTCTGCAAATGCTTCTCGTGTGCTGGGCAGTGGGTCTTTTCCAAGTACTCAACCTCGAACTTCATCAAGTTCCTTGTTTAGTCCAGCCAGAAAGTCAAAGGCCCTCTCCTTCTCAATGGCCTTTTTATATAATGCACTATCTGTTGCGCATTTCCAGGTGTAGTTGCAAAACAGATCGTATTCTTGCCACAGAGTGCTCAGTTCAGTGTAGTACTGTGTGACACTCTTGTCTCCTTGCCATGTTTTATTTAATTGATTCTTGATCTCAAATTGTTGGTTGAGTGATCAGTGGCTCTGATACCATATGAGTTAAAAATGATCTGACTGATCTATCTTTCATTCACACGGATCTGATCTAAATAGAGTACAATCTAATCAACTAACTCCTAGAAAATAGGATCTATGCTAATAATATGCTAACAATATTGACTAGTTACAACAGACCTCTAAAATACATGGGACTTATCTAAATACGTATTTATCCTATTATTTAACAAGAAGTATTACAAAAACGCCCCCACCCTCTAAAATTGGTGCCCTAGGCACTTGCATAGGTGTCTACGCCCTATGGACATGTCTGGCTCTCACTTATCTAGTATGTCGTTTTCTTACTGCATGATATATTCCCCTTTTTTAATACGAAGTACTCCGTATATCTTAGAATAACATACATAATAATGTCATCTTAAATTTAAATATGTTTTATTGCCTTCTAAATAAGGATGAAAATGCTTATATTTTTAAATTTTTAGTGTAAAAAATTATGTGTAAATTTTTTCCTAAAAAAATTCTTTATATCGGTCCAGTCCGACCCATTACCCTGACTCTGCCCCTGTCGCTAAGAATATGGGGTGGCGATGGGTGAGATATTTCCAACCCGCTAGAATATGGGCCAGTTGATGGGGAATGCTATATCCCTGCCCCGCCTCGCTATATACACACAATTATACAAATACATACATATATATGGGATATAAACATCTATAACTATTATTGTATTTTTATATAATATTTCTTACCAAATTAACCCTATATCCTAGTTTTTTTATTGTTGAAAAGACTACATTTATTTAAATGTTGGATCAAACAATAGTATTGTACAATAACTTAAAAATAGAACAATTTTAAGTTATTGATCTAAATAGGATCAGAACAATAAAAAAGTTCCAAAATAGGACTCCTTGTTGAATTATTCCCGATATAGGAGTTTTAAATTGACTGGGTCGTACCTAATTCCCATAGTACCCCCACTTTACAGCTAGCTTCAACTTCAATTATTTATTTTGTCAGACTACCTGTACCGCATTTCAATCCCACGTTTCATTTATCTCCTCTAGCTTTTCTTCTCCATCACTCATCCATCTCCAGATCTCTTCGATTTCTCCATCTCCAGATTTCTTCGATTTCTCCATCTCCAGATCTCTTTGATTTCTCCATCTCCAGGGTGTAATAAAGGTTTGGACTGGGATTTTTTCTCCTCAACTTCAGCCATCGGCGGACGAAAGCGATTTAGGTAAGTAAATTTTGATCTCTTCTTTTTCTTCTTCTTCTTCCTTTTCTTGTTCCTCTTCTCCTCCTTCCTTCCTTTTCTTTTCCTTTTTCTTCTTTTCTTCCCCTATCCCTTCGTTTCCTTCAATCTGAGGCAGAGCCTCTATTTCCTTTTTTTTTTACAATGTGAAGCTTTTATACACTATTATGACTTAATTATGACCACTTTTAAATTGATTTTTGGTTTACTTTGTTTTCCCTTTTAGATCTGAATTGAACTTATCAAGATTTTTCTATATTGCTTTCTTGTTCTTTTAATTTTTTATTTTATCTTTTATAATAAGATAATATTTTTTCTCATTCGATCATGTCAATTAAATTTTTGTACCTCTTCAAATTAATTTTTTTTATTTAAATTTCCATAATTGCTAGTTTTTATGGCATTAAAATGAAAATATAACTTCTTTGGAAAACCAATACTATTAATGCCATATTTTTCTGTTCTTCTATGTGACCATATTATTTTTGACATTTAATGCCATTTTTATAACACTAATATCATCAATATGGCTACTAATGCCATGTTTTTGCTTATATAAAATAGGAGTACATTATTTTCACCTATAGTGCCATTCACATGGCATTAAATCTGTTATAACACCATATTTTCCTGTTTTTCTATGTGACCATATTATTTTGACATTTAATGCCATTTCTATAACACTAATTTCATCAATATGGCTACCAATGCCATGTTTTTGCTTATATAAAATAAGAGTATATTATTTTCACCTATAATGTCGTTCATATTGCTTTATTTTAAGATAGACATTTTAGACACTCCTTCCATTAAGCTAGTTTTAAGGCAACTGTGGTCCTGTGGAGATGGTGACGGAGGCCCCTTGTGGTGGCAGTGTTTGGTGGTGACGGAGGCGCCTTGTGGCGGCAGCGCCTGGTGATGACGGAATCTGACAGAGGTGACAGTGATGACGTTAGAGGCGGCAGCCAAGGTGGAAGAGGCGGCGCCAGCAATGAAATGGGCGGTGGGGACAGGTGGTAGAGCCACCGACGGCTACGGCGGATGACGCGGCGGCGGATGATGGGCCGGCGGCGTGAGAGTGGGTGTTAGTTGGTCCTAGGGTTGTGTCTTTGATTATCTATTGTATTGTTTGTTTTTTATATTTTGATTTAAATTATTAATAAACAATTGTGCTTGAGATTTCATTAAGGGCATTGATGTAGGTCACCTCTTTTTTACTCCTACTAAACCTCACGGGAAATTAAAGTCCTATTTGTGCATAATTCTTATTTTGCAGGTAATTATCTCAACAATTTTAAACCCCAACCCCTCCTTCGGCTCCTTGTTGCCATCTGTAATTCTAAATGAGTGAATTCCATGTAATAGTGGTATCCATTGTAGAAGTTTTTTCCTTAAAATGATGGATGTCTCATTTCTTTTTCTTTTCCGAACTGCTAAATCCCTTCAGGCCTTGAGGCCTTGTCTATTTTTTTTCTCTGTTTCCTTCAATGGTTAACGGAGTACTCCGTATATTTAATCATTCAGAAATGAGAACTGCACTCTTAAGTTTGAACTGCGCTAAGATGGAAGTGGTATCACTGAACAACCTCACTCCGCTGAAAACAGATGCGCAGCTCCGGAATTCTCGCCCAATCCCATCTTTCCGGCATCATCTCACCGTCAAAGCTTCTCTTAACCAATCTCAGGTAACCAAATTGCTTTTTATTTATTACTATGAGTGTCGAATCTTCGTTCTATATTTCTGTCGGTGAAAATTTCAAGGAAGGAAGTTACGGAGGGCCAAAGCCGAGGAGGGAATGGGTGGCTGATTGGGTGTCCAACAAGGACGGGGCCGTTCGGAGTGTGCCGGTATATGTTGGGGGGGTCTCTTTATTGGCCGTTCTCGTCAATCGGGCCGTCTCCGGCATTGCGCCGGTCGCTGATGCCAGCAGGTCAGTCCGGCCACTTCACCTTTACATGTCAGCGCTGTTGTTTTATGTAATTATTTGATTATTATTTGATGCTTAATTTAAGTTTTATTTAAACCTCCTCCCAACCGATAACGGCATCTATGGTTGTTTGTTTTCTTTCTGGGATGTGTTAATGAGAAGATTAATATGAAAAGGGAAATATCATATTTTTCAAAAGATTCCTGTGTATACATCACATTGTGTGATAAGTGATCGGGTCAATAATCTCCTACCGCAGTTAGATGTGCAATCATGTGAATAGTGCATTCTAAAAGGGATCTAAATAGTGATGATTCCCTTGATCTTGGCTATAGAAATAATCGAATAATATTAAAATTTGTCAATAACTCAAGATCAGCCAGCTTGGTGGCTAGCACTTTATTGACTTAGGGCATTCAGCGATGCTTGAAATATGGAACTTTTGAATTGCATGATGTGGCCACTGATGTTCTAGCATAGGTGTTGGTGAGTGTGGTATCTGTTTACTAAATGTTTGAGAGGAGGAAAGGAAGGGAATGTGGAAAGTGACCAAGAGCCAATAATGGAGTTAATGAGCAACTGGTCTGGACACATCCACTGAAGGAGCATGTTTGGACAATTAAACTGCTGGAGCTGTTGCTGTTGCTGGATAAGCTATTTCAAGTTGGCAGGTAGCAGGACGCTTTTCCATTGACGTAACTCATACAGTCATATCAAAGATATTTTGAAACTGAAATTACCAAGTTGGTGGGCGGCAGTCAGTCTGGGAGAAGATTGCCCCATGAAATTAATAGTGACCAGTTGTTCTTCTGACATAAATTCTTTTGGCCAGTGTTGTTTTCATAATTGGTATAATGGTGGTATGTGCTTACATATTTGGGAACTGTAGAAGAGATTAAGGAACAACGAATTGCTATAGACCATATTTAGATGTGCTGGATTCAGAATACCATGTAAAGATAATATGAAAACAGAAATGATTATATATTCTTCATTTATTCATGAACTTCCTGTATGGCTGCATAAATAGTATTTGGGTGTTTGGAGCAAGCCAACAATCCCTTTCCATGGTGTGATGTGTGATTAATTATATATTCATATACAGTAAACATGTTCATTCCTTATTGTTCTAGACCTGATTTTGTAAACTGATGCTTTTCGAATTAATTTGGATGATAAAACGGATAAATTTCCATTGGACTATAAGATATTCTGTTTGTTATTTGATTTGTGTTATGAAAGGGGGAAAATGATTTGGTTGTAAATTAAAGAGTTTTATTATGATAATAGGGGTATTGATCAATGGTTACTATACTATAGAAATGAAAAAATTGACAATGTTTGATAATTGATATACTTTAGTTGCGAGCAGCTCTTCATTGAACTACTGTTGGTTAAGGTTTAAATTTCTAATATATAATCAAGGAAATATAATAAGGGGAAATAAGTTCTTTTTTTTGGAATTTTCTTTTTCCATGGGGCTGAGCTTCCAATCATATAACACCAGTATGTACTTATGTGCATCATGTGATTTCCAATTATTCACTTTAAGAACATTGTTGGACATTTTGAAGCTCTTTTGGGTGTGTTTAATTTCTTGACAATTATCGGACTCTTGATACTATTGCCTTACGACATATTGACATATCACAGTTCACAATCCAGAGCAGATTTGTTAACAATTGGATTGGCTGTTACCAACATCTTGAATGGTCTTGTGTGGCTCTCCATCAAACCAAAGTCAATATCTGTTGTGAGTGACCAAAGTTCTGCTACAATTTGAGCGTATTCCTATTGCTTGTTGAATTTGTCCTGGGTCAGCCCAAAAGAATCGTCAAGAGGTGTAGTACTTATATACCAAACTCAAACTTATGATATTCAACACATCCCATCTTTAGCTCAAGCCTAACTGGACAACTGAAGGGGTAGAAAAAATGCGTCCAAAGTGACCCCCAAACAGGCTGCCCTACACATATAATACTAATTTAAAAAGAAATTGCTCACAATAGGACTAAAACATGGACAATGTGCAAAAATAGGAGTAAGTGTATATTTCCCAAATAGGACTTGTTCAATCATATTAAAAGAATAAAACAGTAAATACTTTCCAAACTAGGAGTGAATGAGTCCTATTTGGGGAAGAAAACAATGACAGTCCTATTTGAGGAATCATGCTATGTTTTATTCCTATTTAGGGAATTTCCTCTGATTTAGTTGGGCTTAACTCATGTCACAAGGATCCAAACGGGATGTGTTCTTCAAACATATATGCTGGACTCGAATTCAGTAGAGAATCCATGTAAAAGTGGTTTGGCCTCTTCCTGCCTTTGGCAAGGTTGAAGAAGATGAAGACCAACCTCTTGCTGTAAAAAATGCACTAGCTAATTCTTGTCCTTCCTGAGCCTCGTATACCCACAATCTGCATCCTTGTCCAACGCCCCATGCCAGCGGTGCAAAGGACGCCAAATGGTTGGATACACACCAATATTACACCTACTGATATTTTAAGCTTGATGGTTTCAGGAAGATCCTACAGGTGTGGATTGCCAAAGAATTGCTTCTGGTGTTCCTGCGCTTGTAATTTCTGAATTGCTTTGGTACTTGCCTGATTGTTAAAAAGATCCCATGAATCGTTTTGTTCTGTTTGTATGCCTGGTTTGTCCTGGCCTTTGAAATGAGGGCAATGTGGAATCCTAAATTGTCCTATCCTTTCTTTTTTGACTCTTCATAGGGCATGGGATTCACTATCAAATGTGACATGCTGCAGGTCTCTAATTATTGTTTATGATAGCAAATGTATCTTTCAAATGGGAATTTCTTCTGTCTCTTCATCTGATGGAGCAATCCCTGTTGATGCTAAAAAACTGATGCAAGGGTCACTTTATCAAGATGTTATGAAGTCTAGATCACGTAAGTGTATGCAGCATAAATTGTAAAACACTCCCCCCCCCAACTTTTGCTCCATTTCCCTTGTAATGTTGTATAGGGGCAGGTTGGATCCTGGAGAAAGTAGGGAAAGAAAACTCAACAAATTTATTTTAGATATTTGTTGATTCTCATTTTTTATGTCTAATATATAGGAACAAAAGTTATAGGAAAATTAGAAGTAAAGAAAACGTAGACTAAAATATAAGATATGTTAAAACATAAAACTCAGTAAATTTATTTTAGATGTTTGTTGATACTCATTTTATTTATGTCTAATATATAATAACTAAGAAATCTAGGCACATTCAACAACAACATCCAAGCCTTAGTCCCCAAAAAATTTGGAGTCAGCTAACATGAATCGATACATTATATCAGAGCAAAAAAGAAACTAAAGAGATAAAAAGGAAAGGTATGCTAAAAAAGATGATACACACACATATACATACATCTATACATATATATAATTAGGTTCAAATAAGAAAATGATCTTAGGAGAGAAATGAGAATGAATTTGGACTGTTAGATTTGCTGTATGTGAAATTCAATGTGCATGAGATGAAACTACAATGTGCATTAGGTGAAATTGAAATGTGCAGCACAAAGGATACGATACAGTGTCAATAGGTAAAGCTGAATCATGCATTAAGTGAAATTGAAATGGGCACTAGGTGAAACTGAAATATACAAAATAAAAGGTACGATGTGATTCCATTTTTGTACGTTTTATTCTGCACATTTCAGTTTCACCTGATGCATATTTGAGTTTAACTTTTTATTCTGCACATTTCAATTTCATCTAAATTTCACATAATTTACATTTGAGTTTAACTTTTTATTCTGCACATTTCGATTTCATCTAATGAACATTTCAATTTCACATAAGTGAAATTGAAATGGACACTAGGTGAAACTGAAATATACAAAATAAAAGGTACGATGTGATGCCATTTTTGTACGATTTATTCTGCACATTTCAGTTTCACCTAATGCACATTTGAGTTTAAATTTTTATTCTGCACATTTCAATTTCATCTAATGCACATTTCAGTTCCACATAATACAATTCATTCTCATTTCTCTCCTAAGAGTTGTTTCTTACCAGACCCGCCGTGCGGACTTGCCAGTTTGAGGGCCTTCCCTGTGAAATTTTTTGATGACTTTTTTTGAGCATGATCCTCATCAAGTCTAGTTTATGCACATCAAATTTGAGTTCAAAATTCAACCGGTAAGACAGTTAAATAAATTATTGAAACATATAGCGCTTTATATATGTACATAATTCGCAGTATGTTTTAATAATTTATTTAATTGCCTTCCCGATTGAATTTTGAGCTAAAATTTGGTGTGTATAAACTAGACTTGATGAGAAACATGCTCAAAAAATTTTATCAAAAAATTCCACCAAAAAGGCTCTCAAACGGGCAAGTCCACACGGCGGGTCTGGTCAGGCGCGCCTGACCAGATCTGTTCTATATATATAGTAATGTTTCTGTCAGTCCGGACTGACCGTTTGAATGGCTTGCCGGTGAAATTTTTTGATGGAATTTTGTGAGCATGTTTTCATGAAGTGTATATTATCTCCACAAAATTTCAGCATAAAATTCAACCGGGAAGTCAATTAAATAAATTATTGAAACACTGCACAAAAATATGCATACAAAACACAGTGTTATTCAACAATTTATTTAACCGACTTCCTGATTGAATTTTACGCTAAAATGTTGTAGAAATAATCTACACTTCATGAAGAACATGCTCAAAAAAATTCATAAAAAAAATCCACCTCGAAGCCCCTCAAACGGGGTTGGCCGCAAGGCACTTCCGGCAGTCCGGTTGTATGTGAGTATCTCTCTCTCTATATATATATATCATTCATCATTCATTTTCATTTACCCCAGTGCTGCAAAGGCTCCCACCTACGGTGGGGTAAGGGGGGGTCGGATGTACGCAGTCTTACCCCTGTACTAAAGCACAGAGAGACTGTTTCCGGATGACCCATAGTGAAAATCCCGTCCAAAATTGCATGGACTGACTGCTGCTTCATAACAAAGAAGCGCAGACAGTTTAGTGAGCCATTTTGCTTTATTCCATCATAATCTCAAGCCAAAAAATAATGAATCTTTGGCTCCATTGCAAATGATGGAATAAAAGATAAAAGGATATAAACATAAGAAGATCCTAACATATTAGGTAATCCTAACATACCTTGAAGACGTGCACTTGATTCTGTGTGCATGATGATAGATAATTTTACTTTTCAGAGAGGTATTTGGCCAATTTATCTCTGTACCCCGGGAAGTCAGAGTTACCCTTTTTGCCTTTGAATACACAGGTATTTGAAGTGTTGATTGTGTTCTTTATTTTGTTGATTCAATTATTGTTGATCACCTATTTATACGTTCTTATATAGGAGGAATCACATTGTTCTTGCTTTATTTAAACTTTGGTACTGTGATATGTTGGTTTCTGTGTGTGATTTCTTGATCATTTTCATGACTCGTGAAAATGTTTCTGCTAATGATATATAACGTTTTCCTTAGTCTGTAATCTTGCAACCTGTTGGAGAAAAAGGAATTGCCATAATTGGTGGTAATGTAGTTCGCGGATTTACAACTTCAGATCAGGTAATAATTACCATTCATTTTTTTACCATCGTGTGTCAAATTTACTTGAGAAAGAAGACTGAAATCCACTATATCAACATTGAGCACATGGTGATGCTTTTATATAGAAATATCGCCACTTGTTGTCGCATGGAAATTAAGGCACTCCCGCCTGTTGTTGCAGACTTTCTTGTCTTCCATTTTAGGTGCATGGTTATTTTTGGTCCCTCGGGAAATTTAATCTTGCTAAACATGACCAAGAGAAAATGTGATTCTCATAATTTCCCTTCAAATGACAGTGATATCCAAATGCAAATGCAGGACTTGAATTTAAAGTGTGCTTTTCTAGCTGGATAAAATGCTGAAGATGATAGGAATTGAATGAATAGTCATGCACTAAAAGATAATTTAATAAACTTGTCTCAATGCCTTTCTTGTTGACTCGCAGGTATGGATCACTTTGATTGGGGAAAAATTAGATGCCACACTAGCAAAAGTTGTGGGTGATGACGTCTCTGCTGGAGGTCTAACAAGCATACGTAGTTAGGAGAGGTATATATTGCTTGCAGCAATCATGAAATGTGAAGACAAACCTGGAGAAATACTACTATGATATTCATGACATGGGTTTGTGAGTAGGATTTGGATTTGGAATAGGCTTGTTGGGTGATCTTCTTTAGCGCTGTATTAGTCATTAGTTGGGGGGACTTTCTTTGTTATCAGTGGAGCACAATTATATTTGTTGTATCGATGGATTTCTTATTAGTTATTTCGTTCCCTAGATAGAAGAAGAAATTGCTACTTTATCGTTTCAGCGAGGTAAAAAAACGCAGAAAATTAGCATAAAAATGTCAGGGGGTTAGTTTTTGGATTCCATGGTGTGTTTTTGGGATATCAACAAACCCCGTACACGTTTGTTCTATTCCTTTCACAGTCCGGTTCCTTTTTTGAAATATCAGAGGTCTTTGTTTACCAGCAGTGGTACTTGGCAAGGAAGCAATCCATCCATCTTGATACTGATTTCCCGTCCCAGGATGGTTACTAATAAGGGAATCATATAGGACTTCATTATGGAATCACATATCATACAGAGCATGTCTGTGGTAGCTCCTTATCATTCATTTATGTAGTGGGTTCTTCCATTATAAACCCACTCTAGAAATGAATGGTTATAAAGAAAACACAGACATATATGAATTCATCATACTCCGTAGTCCGTATAGGGATGGATTCGGGTCGGGCCCGGTCGGGCCGCCGGTTCAAGAAAAGTGGGCCCGGGACCGGCCCGAGGGTTGGACGGGTCCGGGCCACCCGCCCGGGTCACGGGTCGGGTCCGGTTTGGGCCGGGCCGGTTAATTTTTTTTTTTTATAATTTATATTTTATAGTTTATTGTTTTATACGAGTATTAAAAACAAACTTCAATTGCATTTATTTGAAATGAAATAGGAACTACATTTGAAAATTAAAACAAACTTTAAGAGAAACATTTTGAAAATTGTAATCAATCGGAACTTCCCGCACCTCCCGATCCTTTGGCTTTGTCACATGACTTCATATGCTTGATTGCCATCCCGAATCCGCCTGAAGCCCCCATGATACATTTTTTTCGCACCATTTGCAAATTGCCTACCACATCCCGGTCTTCGGGTCCTTCTGCTTATCAAAATTATACCGTATAATGGCATTTTGATTTTCCATCTTAACTTCTTGGAGAAGAGAATTAGAGAGTAGATATATAATATATTGGAGAATAAGAGAATTAGAGAGTAGAGAGTTAAGAATAGGATTTAGGAAGAATTGGAGAAAAGATATGAAAAAATGTTTAAGAGTAGGAGTATTTATAGGTTTTTTTACCCCCCACCCCCCACCCCCCCTACCAGCCAACCCCCCCGGACCCCCCCTTTACCCCACCCAACGGCTATATAGCCGTTTGGGTTGTCCCCAGCCCCACCCCCAAGGCCCCAACGGCTAGGCTTGGACTCGGGTCGGGCCACCCGGCCCGTGGACCGGCCCGGCCCGCTACTGTGCGGGACCAGGACCGGCCCGGTTCTCGGGTCCGGGTCGGGCCTAGGCCCGGGGGGTAGGGCGTGTCCGGGCTCGGGTCTGAATTTTGGTGAACCGGCCCGGCCGGGTCGGGCCCGGGCCCGGGCCAAATTGATTTTTTTTTATTTTTTTTTTCATTTTTGGGCTTCCACCCGGGTTGGGCTTGATGGGTAGGACCGTAGGATGGGTTTGGGGGGGTTTGGGAGGGGGGGGGGGTTAGGAAAGCAAAAAAAAAAAAAAAATCCAACCCGGAGGCCCGGCCCGGCCCGGTGGCTACCCGGGCCGGTCCCGGGTCCACCATTCTTGAACCGCCGGCCCGGCCGGGCCTAGGCCCGACCCGGACCCGGCCCGGACCCGAGTCCACCACTACCAACGGCTAGTAGCCAAACCAAACAAAAAAAAGTTTTTTTTTTAAAAAATAGACCCGGGCCCGACCCGCCCGGGCCACAAAAATCCAGAACCGAGCCCGCCCCCGCCCCTTCCCATCGGTTCGGGTCCATACCCGGTCCCGGACCGCCCGACCGGACCGGTCCCGGGCCCGCACAGTACCGGGCCGGGCCGGGTCACGGGCCGGGTGGCCTGAACCGAATCCATCCCTATGTCCGTATATGTTTCCTTGAATTTTTTTGGGTTGCTTATATGACTAGTAAAAAAAACAGTCTTGTGAGAAGAATCAGAAGGAATGTAAAACTAACTCATCTCTCACCCTAAACTTCTCCCGCATTATTTCAATCCCATTTGAAGTAAATATTATGTAGGGTTTTAGTATTTAATTTCGGTATTTCGTTGATATAGATTGCTTGAGGAAGGAAGGACTTCCATCACTAAACTTACTTTGCCAGTTGCCACTGCTTTACTGTTAGATAAAGGCAGCAGCAGCAAACTTTAAACTTATCAATTTCTGCTGCTCTATATTTCTTTTCATACCAAGCAGAAGTTGCAAATTCACAATAAAAACATAAAAAAGTAATCATGGTCGTCATTTCACCACTCTCGGGTATACAAGACAATACAAGAACTATCATCATATAACCAAAATGTTACAAACGTACAGATATATGCAAAACAAAAACAAAGAAACATATCTATCCTGACTGCCTATGGCTTCATCCTTGAGTCTGTAAACAACCTCTAAAAAATCTGACTGCTGAGCTCAATGTAAAATGTGGGAGAAAGAATGGAGAGAAAGAATCATAGCTAGCTGTTCACCATCATCATGAACCGATCTCCCAGGGCAGCGAAGCTGTGGAAGAACGAGCAGCAAAGTTGGCCAAAATGAAGTCCCGAAGGCCGGTATCCCAGACCTCACAGAACTGTAAACGCCAATTGGGGGGCTGAATGGCCTCCGTCCCCAACCCAGGCGCTCTATCCCTCGACCCTTCGTTTTGGTTCTCCTTCCAATCTACAACGTACGTCGCCACTCTCCTGAAAAACTTGGCCCTAAAAACCTCCCACACCTGGTACTTGTAGTGGTTTATGACCGCCACGCCCTGGGGCAGATCCAAGTACTGGAACCCCTTTCTCAAACGGAAATGGTGGACCACGTTCAGCAGCGTCGTGTCCAATGCATCCGGCCGCACGATCGACTTGTGCCTCTCTGGGTTCTTAAGCCTGCAGGTGTACCCCACAGTCACTCCCTGAGCCGGCGGCCGATCCAACCCAGACGGCCCGTAGCTGTGGCACACTGTTCTAATCTCTCCCACCAGCAACGACGGCGAAGAAGAGACAGTCATCACCAATTCCCGGAGGGCATTTTGAGAAGCGAACCCGGGCTTCCGGAACCTTTGACGTGCCGATGAATACGGAAGGTGGAAGAACTCATCAACATCCATGAAGGCAACCCAATTGCACTCCTGTTTGGCCCTAAGGGAACAATGCGAGAACCCAGCTTCCTGCGTCTTGATCCACGGCCAAACGTGCCTAGTCACGTTCAGGCTTCGCATCTCGGGATGGTTGATCAAGCCCTTGATCTCATCGTCGCTGTTGTTGTCATAGATGAACCACCTCTCCACACCGAGCCAAGCGTGGTATGTGATCCACTCACGCAGAGCGGACGCTTGGTTCCACACCATTGTACACACACAGAGTTCGCGCTTCTTTCCCCTTCCCTTGCCACTGGCTGATTCCAAGCTCGAAATCTCAGCCACAGAAGGGAAGACAACGCGGCGGCGGTTGTGTTCCTCTCCTGTGCGGACCCTGAGGGGAGATATCATCCCAATGGTCACACTACTGCCCAATGCTTTCTCAGGAGACTTGTTAATTCTCGAAGGCAAAGAGCACCTGATGATCTCCTGGGCAGCAGTTATCGCCCTAGTCCAGACCTCGACCCTCTTCCCCAACCAGAAACGGCAACTGAATTGGCTCGGATTTGATTCCCTGTCTGGCCTCAAATTCAACCCTTTCACAAATACCACTGCAGTGTCCCCATCCAGTGCCGCTGTGTAGACCAGTTTTGACCAAGAGGCAGGCGCCCCAGTCAGATTTCCAGCCCTAAAACCACCTTTCACACCCGTGGGTCTCCGCAAAGTTACCATGGCGGAATGGTTTGTGGGCGGGAGAGGGCATCTGAAAATGACTCTGGATTGATCATAATCATCCGCAGATGATATATTCAACGAAACTGCATTTCCTCCACTAGCATACGCACACTCCAGTTTTTCCTCAGCGGACACCCCGCTATTTGTAGCCAACAACAGAACATGATCCGGGAACAAAACCCGGCCCTCAATTTTGACCGGATGCAAAACACGACCGGAGCCTCGGAACGGTTCAACACCAGTACTCGAAGAAGAAGAAAGTAGGGAAAAGCTTGAGACAACCAATACGGGTCGGAAAGAGGAGGGAGTGATGGGGATTTTGAAGGAGAGAAGATAGACAAAGAGCAAGAAGCAGAAGAATAAGAGGAAAGACCTCACGGAGAGGAGATGGAGCAGCGGGGAAAGCGGCGTTGATGGCCTGAGGAGGCGCTTGCGCTTGCGGCGTTGCTCTGACGAGTCCATATTGGGTTCCTTCCAAGAAGAAGGGAATTGTGTTTTTCTGCAGTGGGTTAGTTATTTTCTGCTTTAGTTGGATCTGATGATGGAGTAGAGCAGAAGCAGCGGAAGTTTTTTCGTTTTGCTTCTGGCGAAGTTTTGATACGCGTTTGTTTGGATCAATAATTGGATTTCAAGATCAACCAGACAAGATAAATAACTTCAACTTGAAAATTATAAATGGCAAAACCGTGCTACGTGGTGTGTCTTGAATTTACCTTCACTAATGCATTTTTTTTAAGAATTTTGACAGAGTACTTAGAAATGTACCTCAATTTTTATCTCACACGTTAATGTGCCTCATAAATAGGGCAATTCATTTAAGTGGGGTATCATTTAAATGAATTGCTCCATTTATAGCCACACATTAGGTGGTGTGGGTAAAAATGTGGTACATTTTGAGGTACTTCTAACATCTGTTTTTTTTAAATCAAGAACCAAACATATTATTTCAAAGAAATAAAAATGTACGCATTATTCCGTATCACTTGGGATACATATTATTAAAAAGGGGAAATTTCCTCAAATCAGAATAATTTTTTTAAATTTCAAATTAAGGCTACTGTACTTTTATTCTCTGAGTAGAAGTAGTTAATGTTAAATTTGGTAAGTGCTGTCATATTTAGAATCAGGTTATACCAAAATATAATAGTAGTTACTCTTATTTATTCTCATTTTCTCTCTCTAAAAATAGGTCTTCTAATAATTTAGAGCCTGAGCAGATAATTCTCTTCACATTCTTTATCATGTCAACTTCTTTGGAGACATTATCGGCATTATACGATATTCTTTAATTTTTATTCATACCGGATGAGTTTCAAGCTTTTCATGACATGGATTACATGTGATATTTTCTCAAACAAAGTGAGATCAAATAACTTTGACCTGGACTTCGTGATTTTGGATCAAAGTGATTTTCACTTGGCTTTATTCCAATTGACGTCATTTCAAATCTTAAACATTTCTTTCAAGTGACTTTGTCAAATGAGATAGAACCAATATCTCATTTTTTATTAGGGAATTTGAGAAACCCTTGCATCTCATTTAGAAAAATATGATCATTTGATCATGGGACCCTTTCATGAATTTTTTTGTAACCAAGACCATTTCATAAAAGAGGATGATTTACTTTATCTGTTTACATGACACTTGCTTGAATACTTATATAAAAAATCAAACACAATTGTGTTTCTTTAAATTTTGCAGCTGAAGAAGATTCTGAGGTTCACATGAGGTAGCTTTAGTGTTTTACGTAACTTCTTTTGTAGACCAAAATGGCTCCAGTTAAGCTTTGGAATGCTTTTGTGGAATTGCCTCTCATGAATTACCAAGCATTTGAGCAGCACATCTGTTCATGAATATGGACAATTGTAGGGAGTCACAAAATCAGGTAGTAATTTTATTTGACTTATTAGTAGATATAGTTATTACTAATTGCTTCAATGTTTCAATGTTTTGGAACTGCTATGTGCATGATTCTCTTAGCTTTGTTGAAGGGTCTATAATGAACGAACTAGAGCCAAAATGAATTTAGGAACAGAAATTCAGACATTTAATGTTATTATTATAAGTCACTTGACAAGTTTTGTCATTAAAAGTCACTTTTTTCATGGACTTAAATATTCTTTTTAACATGTTTTTTTCTTTTGTTTTTTCATACCTTTTGGCATTTTAAGTTTTCTATCGCATCTTAAATTTGTTGAATATACTTTTATTTGTATCCAATGCTCTTAATTAAACACTTGCTAAATGGACAAAAGTGTTTTTGCCTTTTAATTCATGTGATTTTTTTAATCTGTAAAAAAAGGATGACACCCCATCTCTGAGGGGCCCCCAACACTGACCGGACGGTAGGTTGAGAGGATGTAAATTGGACTATAATCCCAATCTGACAGATAGAGAGTGGGGTTCTGTCCCTGATACTTGCAGAGGCCCTATGAATTTTTAGCATAGTAACCTCTCATGTGATTTTTTTAATCTGTAATCTGATTCCTATGTTATCTAGATGAGGTTGATTGAATACTTGCTTTAGTTTCCAGTTTTCTTACAATTAGTTGATTTAATATTTTTACTCTAGCTTATGTTTTTATTAAGTTTTTTAGTTCATAAAAAATAAGATTGATGCTCTGCCAGTCTGCCTTTTCTCGGATAGGACGTTCATCATCATCATCATCATCATCACCGCCTTCTTTCTTTGCATAATACTATGTATTTCAATAAGGTCAATTCATCCTTCTTAATCCAGAGTTTCGTGTATGAACAAAAGAAAATAAAAAGGTTAAGTTTTGAGAAAGATGACTCCAAAAAATAGGGTAAGTTACCTCAACAATACACTTCTTTTATTACCTTATCTGCAAGCTAAAAGTTGCAGATTTATTTGTGCCAAAGTGATGTTATTTTCACATTCTTTTCTATTTGTTTCTATCTATCTTTCTAGCATACCTTATTGCACATAATGTTTGAAGGTTTACATTTCATTGCTTTTAGATATATATAATCATTTTCATCTAGGCATGGAAGCTGATGGATGGAAGTATGCAACACCAAAACTTCATCGTTTAATGGACTGCAAGCAGTTAAATAAAACTTTCCCATGACAGGAATTTCTTATTTTCAATAAGAACAAAAGAAATGAAAAGTATAAGCAGGCCCAGGAAGTACTAATTAAAGTTTATGGCATGACATACATAGTCGAATCTCAAGTAATATAAAACTTTCTGCTACTTCCTTAGAATATGTTCTTAGTTTACATGTGAGGATTTTTTTTACTAAACAACTCATGGAAAATCAAAGATTAAGAGAAAACAAAGTTGACTCACTTGATCATACTTATGATACTTTAATAGTCCAGTTGGGATGTGGCGGGATGTGGCTTACACAAACTAATCAAGAAGCTCCTACACAAGAATGAGTGAAACAAATTTGGGAATAAATAATAGTTTTGCATATATTTTATAAGGTTTATTGTTCTGGAAGCACATGATTTTTTGGTGTTCAGGGTTAGGTTTAAATTTAGATGTTGTTGTATGATTTAGGTTTAGATGTGACCAAGTCACTTCATTTGGTTGATACTTGATACTAACTGTAAGCTGATATTTCTACATACATGAGAGCAGGTCAGTAGTTCTTGCTTTAGGAATGCAGAGCCAGGTATACCAGGTTTCACTTTTCGTCTTCTCTGGTCTGATCTCTTCTTCAATATTTCTTTTTTATATTTCATGGATGATGCAATTTTTTTTTTCATTCAAAATGGGTTTCTTACATTTCAAAATAGGATTGTTCACATTTTAGCCGGAAGGATTTTTTTCTTCGGAGTTGAACTCCAATTGAGAAGATGATTTTTAACAATCTATTTGTATAGTTGGCAAAAGGTTGTGAAGGACGGATTATGGACGAATTTTGGAGCATTTTTGCTTATGGAGTATTAATTCTCTATTTCCATCATATTTCTAATATTAACAAGAACTTTAATTTCTCTTAAATAGAAATGTTTTACTTATTGGTTCATTCTCAAAACCCTTCGTATGCAAATATTTGAGCTTATGGAGTATTCAATCATCTATTTCTCTATTAGAACTCCTAATAATTCTCTATTAGAACTCCTAATAACTAACTATTAGTAATTTAGTATCATTATCATTACATGTGAAACTAATATACCTACTTAGCTTTATTGGCAGCAAGGATTTTAGAGTATACGTTGAAGAAATATTATATTGCAGCTCACCAGCTTACTTGGTGCCAAAAAGTCGTTTTAACATGCATACATGATATTATGGAGGCTATTGTTGCCTCTAGTCCTTTAAAAAATCATTATTTGATACACATCCCATGATCACGGTCATTTGGACGTACTATTTTGTTTATACGAAGTACTAAGCTAGTTTATTACTCGATCTATTATATTGCATGTTAGAAATTTAAAAGGCATTGGATACGCCCCTGGTTTCTTGATTGCCCTTTTTTTCCTACACTGCGTACAATCATATCTTACTTAGCCCCAGATATATATGTTTTAAGTAAGTTATAATTGGATACGTTTCATGGTGGCTTACTTGACGTTAGCTGTCTCAATCCACGTTAGTGATGGATTCGGGGCGGGTCGGGCCCGGTCGGGCCGCCGGTTCAAGAACAGTGGGCCCGGGACCGGCCCGAGGGTTGGACGGGTCCGGTTCGGGCCGGGCCACCCGCCCGGGTCACGGGTCGGGTCCGGTTCGGGCCGGGCCGGTTAATTTTTTTTTATATAATTTATATTTTATATTTTATAGTTTATAGTTTGATACGAGTATTAAAAACAAACTTCAATTGCATTTATTTGAAATGAAATAGGAACTACATTTGAAAATTAAAACAAACTTTAAGAGATAAACATTTTGAAAATTGTAATCAATCGGAACTTCCCGCACCTCCCGATCCTTTGGCTTTGTCACATGACTTCATATGCTTGATTGCCATCCCGAATCCGCCTGAAGCCCCCATAATACATTTTTTTTCGCACCATTTACAAATTGCGTACCACATCCCAGTCTTCGGGTCCTTCTGCTTATCAAAATTATACCGTATAATGGCATTTTGATTTTCCATCTTAACTTCTTGGAGAAGAGAATTAGAGAGTAGATATATAATATATTGGAGAATAAGAGAATTAGAGAGTAGAGAGTTAAGAATAA
This sequence comes from Cuscuta europaea, assembly GCA_945859875.1. Classification (NCBI taxonomy): domain Eukaryota; kingdom Viridiplantae; phylum Streptophyta; class Magnoliopsida; order Solanales; family Convolvulaceae; genus Cuscuta; species Cuscuta europaea. The sequence continues at coordinate 2,791,794 of CAMAPE010000033.1, forward strand.
GATTTAGGAAGAATTGGAGAAGAGATATGAAAAAATGTTTAAGATTAGGAGTATTTATAGGTTTTTTTACCCCCCACCCCCACCACCCCCCCCACCACCCAACCCCCCCGGACCCCCCCTTTACCCCACCCAACGGCTATATAGCCGTTTGGGTTGTCCCCAGCCCCACCCCCAACGGCTAGTAGGAGCCCAACCCAATTTTTTTTTTTTTTAAATTTGATCGAACCGGACCCGGGCCCGGGCCCGACCCGGCCGGGCCGGGTCACAAAATTGCTGAACCGAGCCCGCCCCGCCCCTTCCCCCCGGTTCGGGCCCAGACCCGGTCCCGGACCGCCCGACCGGGCCGGTCCCGGGCCCGCACAGTACCGGGCCAGGCCGGGTCACGGGCCGAGTGGCCCGAACCGAATCCATCCCTAATCCACGTACACCACTCGGTTAAATATGATCCCACATTTGCTGAACTGGTCTGATCAGATCTGATAAACATCTTGTCTATGTGTATTTTATAACTATGGAAGTCTGATCTGATCTGGTCTGAAACTGAAAACAGTCCGAAAGAAAAGCAAATAATCCATTACACCATCTATAGTGCATACTGCATACTATTTTACGAGTCAAGCAAGAGTGTCTAATTTTTACCACTAATTTCTTACATTGGGGGATTGAAGGGAGCCAAGTAGGCATGGACCGGGCCCGAGCCAGGCCGGGCTCTGGGCTGGTTCAAGCCGGGCTTTTTTCCCCAGATGTTGGGCCCGGAACGGACCCAGGTTGATCCGGGTCCGGGCCAAACAGGGCCGGGCCGGGCCGGTCCAATGTAATTTTGTTTTCTTTCTAATTAACCCCCTACCCCCCCTCACCCCCACCCCTCAAACCTCCTCAAAACATCTAGCCCTACCAAAGGAAAAGAAAAAAATTGGAAAAACAAAAAAATGAACCGGGCCTGGCCCAGACCGCCCGGGCGGGTTCAAGAAAAATAGGGCCCGAGCCCGGCCCGCCAGGCCCGCCCAATCCGGGCTAAAGCCCGGAACCGGCAATCTGGTCCCGGTCCGGTCCAGTCCCGTACAGTAGCGGGTCGGTCCGGTTCACAGGCCGATTCGGTCTGGTTCAGTCCACCCCTATAGGCAAGGGCATTTTTTTGCATGTTCGAAAGGTCATCCGAAATAGGGCCCACCAAAATTGGGGCTCCCAATTTTTTAATAGTACTATTATGATATAGTTATATTATATAATATTAATATATTATAATATTAATAATTAATAATAATAATAATAATAATATTTAGAATAATAATTAAAACAATAAATCAAATGCCCTGGCAAACGTAGCGCAGACTCCGAGTCTCCTCGCAAACCGCATTACGATTCTCCTAGGTGACTTCTCAAATTTATTAACCACTCTCAGCTCGTGGATATGAAATTAATTAGTGCGATGACCTCATCCGGTCATCCGGCCTATTGTTGTAAGTGGACCTTTCACGCCCACATTTCTCCTATAAAATGCCCATTCGGAAGTAGGTGTAAAAGGTTCGAAAATTATATCAGATTGCTCTCCTTCTCTCTACAATACCAGTAGCGATTTATCGATGAACTATGAGAATGTAATCTCAATTAGCGACAAATGTAACGCGTGCACCGGAATATGACTCGTGTTACTCTCACCGGTGGTTATTCTCTCACCTTTCATATACGTAATTTCAATCACATGTGCGGAAAATGTAACTCCAAGCAAGTCGAAATGTAAACCATGTGTATACAGAATGTAATTTAGGGTTTAGGGTTTAGGGTTTAGATTAAACTTGTCTTTATTGATGTCCTGATGATGATTGTTGTGCTCCATAAACTGGCAAATTATACCGTGCAACCGGCGCACCATGAGGATGATGCACCCGGTTTCAAAACCACGCAGCTTGCCCCCCCTTTTTTTTGCTTTTGTTGTTAAAAAATGATAATAACTTTTTTATTTTTGATCCGATTTTTATAAAATTTATATCAACATTTTTTATTTTTCATGATCTTTCAAACGAGACCAATATTACTTATGTAATTTTAAGAAATTATCGAACTATTATATTAATGAGTATTGGATTATAAGGAAAATCGAATCTGTTTAGGAGATGATAGGTTTGTGAAATAGAAGATCGAATCTGTTTGGGAGTTGATCAGTGGCCTCAGTTACATTTGATAATACATTGAGTTACATCTTTTTATGAGCGAGTTACATCTTTTTATAAGCAAGTTACATCTTTTTATAAGCAAGTTACATCTTTTTATAAGCAAGTTACATCTTTTTATAAGCAAGTTACATCTTTTTAAAAGTGAGTTACATATATATAAACACGAGTTGCATTTGACATGCTTGAACGTGACTTACATATATTTACACGTAAAGTTACATACTTTTACACGTAAAGTTACATATTTATACACGCGAGTTACATATTTATACACACGAGGTGCATTTGACCTGTCTGAACGCGAGTTACATATTTTTTTTTACGTAAAGTTACATATTGTTACACGTAGAGATACATATTTATACACACGAGTTGCATTTGGCGTGACTGAACGTGAGTTACATATTTTAACACGTAAAGTTACATATTTTACACACAAATGTTAATATGTTAAAATTACATAGGCAATATTGGTCTCATTTGAAAGATCATGAAAAATAAAAAATGTTGATATAAATTTTATAAAAATCGGATCAAAAATAAAAAAGTTATTACTATTTTTTAAAAACAAAAGGAAAAAAAATATGTATCCATGATGAGCACCGTATACCGGTCGTACGGTATAGGCACTCCCATAAACTCCTGCCACCAAGAAGGAATTTGTTCTCTCTATGCATCAAGATCTTTTGGGATTATGGCTTGCATGTTGTTATATGCTCCAGGATATTTCTTGGAGGTTTGTCCCTAAATATTACTAAATCGAAGGCAATTTCCAAAAATGTGACCACTTTTAAACATGGACAAAAATGTGAGTAAGAAGGTCATAATTTTGGAAAAAGATTATGTCACTGCAACAATTTTATGTCACTGCGTTTTTTATACTCCCTCCGTCCCAAATTGTTTTGCAAGGTCAACATTTTTTGGTCAACCAATAATAAAAGTCAATGCTTTGTATTGATAATCAATTCAATTTTTAATAATTAAAATTTACATATTCAGAAACTACATTGAAATCTCTTCAAAGTTGCAACGTGGTCGCCATGCATGAACTGACGCACCACCATCTTCTGATTTGTAGGACTTATTGCGAGTTGACCCGTGATCTTCGAGATTTGTTGTTGGTCACGTAGCTTCTGGGAAGTAGCACCACGCGCGTAGAGGCTCACCATGTGATGCTCAGCATGCCATATTCAAATCTCATGGTAGAGGTAAGGCTGCGTCGTGCTCAGCATGTCATGCCTAAGCCTCATTGTAAAGATAAGACCACGTCATGCTCAGCGTGCCATATCTCTGTGAATGTGACTCCATGATTCTCATCCTGGGTATGTTGACCATGTATTTCCTTGGGCCTGATGTCCATGTTCGTCTTGTCCATCTCATTTACGGGCTCAGCCCACATTCAATCGGGCTTACCATATTGGGCTGGTATTTATGTCATCACAAGCCTCCACTTCCCGAGCCGAGTAATAAATCGGTGAGAGGAAGTATACATCAACTACTCAAATAAAATCATATTATGCCACATAAGATCACCATTTCATCTGTTTTAAACACGTTCATGTTGAGCGCGTCGCTTAGAGTTGTACGCCAATGATCCTCACTTCCGTCTGTGCTGAGCATGTCACCCATAGGGTGTTACACCAAGAAATAAATAAGTTGTACATGCTGACCATGGCACCCCAAGGCCTGCTGAGCATGTCACTCATAATGTGTGTTGAGCATGTTACTCTAAGACTTGCTGTGTATGTCATCCATAAGGTGATACACCAAATAATAAATAAATTGTTTATGCTGAGCATGTCACTTAGAGTACATGCTGAGCATGTCACTTAGTAGTATAGTAAGGATATTCATCTTGTACATGGTGAGCATGTCACCTTAAGTAGAATATCGAGTCTCTCATTTGTACATGTTGAGCACGTTACTTTCAAATTTACCACTCAAGATCACTTGCTAATGCTCACCATGTCTTTCATATTATTACCAATCATTTTTCACTCAATCATTAATTTGTCCCAAGATGTGATTTCATATTATTAACCCAATATTGTTCATCTTTCAAGAACTCCAACGGTCCAACCTAGTAGATACACCCCGGAGGATTCGCTGCTGCCGTGCCGGAGTGCCTCGCCGCCGCCCCAGAAATTCTGACCGCCACTGACTGTAAAAATTGAATGTCGCTGCCGCTCCTTTGAAGAGGTCGTCCATCTCTGGAGGAACAGATTTCCCAGCCTATTGAACTGCCGGAGGCCTGGAATAACACACCCACTGCGCCTCCACGTTCCTTCCCGTCGCGGGATACAACTTTTGGCGCTGTTGTCTTCTCCCACAGACCCCAGAACGCGGCCGGGAAAAGTGGCAGCTCCTCCTTCGTGCTGCAAGCGGCTGACGAGGTCGAGAGTTCGAGGAAACACCGCATCAGCCGTCACTGCCGACCGCTGCTGTCTCCCTTGTTTCCTGGTTCGCGCCGCCGCCTATCTGGTCGGTCTTGGCAGCTCTATCTTCGTATTTTGCTGCTGCTGCGTGCGGAGCTTCTCTTGAGCCGTCCTTTCCTCCAGAGAAAGGTAACTTCTCTCCACCTTATCCTCTTATTTTGACTTCTTTTCAATTTTGACTTTTTTTTTTTAATTTCCAACTCTCTTCTTAAATTTTGTGTAGTCATTCTACTTTTGTTTCACTTACGAAGTATTCTTTTTTTTTCCCATAGTAATGGTGACGGTAACGGACCGTGCACACCATAATACTTTATTGATGAGTAGATGTTGAACTTACATTATAATGGTGAGATACAACACCAAAAGGAATATATTACTGGTAGAACTTGAGTAGGTGTTCAGCATTCCAAGTCCTCTCGATCTCCTTTCCTTTAGATGTCTGAAGTTTGAAGGTCCCCGGACGGATCACCGATTTTATGATGTAAGGACCTTCATAATTCTTTGAAAATTTTCCGCCTTCCAAGGGTTTACTCACTTCTCTTCTCCTTAAGACATAGTCTCCGACGTCAAAGTTTCGCTTGCGCACCCGAGAGTCGTGGTATGCCTTGACTTGCCTTCGATAGTTCTCTGCGCGGCAAAAAGCCGCTTCTCTTCTTTCTTCAATGAAATGAAGTTCGGTCGTCATGATTTCCTCGTTTATTGCCGGATCATACTGTTCCTCTCGGTGGCTACGGAGCATTACCTCAGCTGGCGCCCTCACCTCAAAACCGTAGGTAAGAGCAAATGGTGTTTCGCCAGTCGCCTTCCTCGGCGTGGTCCTGTATGCCCAGAGTATTTGTGGTAGTTCCTCAGCCCACTCACCTCCGGCTGCTACGAGCTTTTTCTTCAAACCATCCATAATTGTGCGGTTTGCATTTTCCACCTGCCCATTCGCCTGAGGGTAAGCAACCGAGGCACTGCTGTGTTTGATTCCCCAACTCTCACAAAAGTCATTAAACCCAGATGCTTCGAATTGCTTCCCATTATCGGTTATGATTTGTTGGGGCACTCTGAAACGACAGAGGATGTGTTTCATGACAAATTTTCTGCATTGTCCTTCGGTGATGCTCGCCAAAGGTATCGCCTCGATCCATTTGGTAAAGTAGTCTATGGCTACAATAACCCATCTCACGCTCCCGGTCCCCCTCGGCAAGGCCCCGATAAGATCGAATCCCCATCTAGTGAATGGTATGGCTGTGCTGATGGGGGTGTAATACGTTGATGGGCGTCCCGGAGATTTCTGAAACTCTTGGCACACGACACACCTTTTAACAAAGTCCGCACAATCTTTTACAATGGTCGGCCAGAAAAATCCTTGTAGAATTACCTTTCGTGACATGGTGTGCGCTCCTTGGTGCGCTGAGCATGTCCCAGCGTGTATCTCTTCCATGGCAGCCATGGCCTCATTAGGCCGTAGACACTTGAGGAGTGTGCCATTGTAAGACCTTTTATATAGCACGTCATTCAAAATCGTATAGCTTGGCGCCCTCATCTTAATCACCTTGGCTTCAACTTCCTCCGCGGGCAGCACTCCCTCACGAATATATTTGACGAGGTAGTCTATCCAGTCCTCGTTTCTAGCAATTATGGTGTGCACCGGGCACGCATATATGCTAGAAGTGTCTAGTTCTTCCATTCTTGCAATCTTTGAGATCCTCTCAGGGGTCTCTGCGCTGAGTTTGGACAGCATGTCGGACTCAACGTTCTGTCCCCTCGGAATTTGTTCAATCTCATAAGCTATGAACAATTTTAAGAGTTCCAATGCAGCATCACGGTATTGCCTCATGCGTTCCTCCTTTGCCTCAAATTCGCTTGTGATTTGTCCCACAACTAGCTTTGAATCACATCGGATCTTGACCTTCTCCGCCCGCATGTTCGCCGCTAGACGCAAACCACATATCAGAGCTTCATACTCCGCTTCATTATTAGATACTTTAAAATTGAACCGGATGGCGTAGTAGGCCCTAAAGCCTTCGGGCGTGGTGAGGACCACTCCTCCGCCACAAGATTTGGCCGCGGATGAGCCGTCCGTTGACAGTATCCACCACTCGGAATCATGGTCTTCATGCCTCGTCTTCGTCGCTTCTTCACGTGCTGTGCATTCCACAATGAAATCCGCAAGAGCTTGCCCTTTGACCGAAGGGCGAGGCTTCACTTCTATGTGGAATTGACTAAGGTATACTGCCCATTTGACCATCCTTGATGATGCTGTGGGACTCCTCATCACCGTGCCTAGAGGTTGGTGTGACAAAATATGGACGGGGTGAGCTTGGAAGTACTGTGTCAGTCGTTTGACTGTCCACACCACCGATAAGACAATTTTCTCTATGGCAGTATACCGTAGCTCAGCATCCCTCAAGGTTTTGCTGACATAGTAAACAGGTCTCTGAGCACCACCCTCCTCATGCACCAAGACAGAGCTTATTGCACTCGGGGAGATCCCGAGATACAGATAAAGGGTCTCCCCCGTCTCTGGTTTAGATAACACCGGAGGAGATAAGAGATATTGCTTCAATCCTTCGAACGAAGTTTGACACTCCTCAGTCCACATGAAACCTTTTGACTTCTTCATGATGTGGAAGAACGGTGTGGCCTTCTCAGCTAGTTTCGATAAGAAGCGGTTTAGTGCTGCTAAGCGCCCTGTTAATCGCTGGACCTCCTTAACATTACGGGGAGGCTCCATGTCCAGAATGGCTTTAACCTTCTCTGGATTTGGCTCAATTCCTCTCCGGCTCACCAAGTATCCTAGAAACTTCCCACCTTGCACCGCAAAAGTGCATTTCTTCGGATTGAGGCGTAGATTGAATTTCTCCATGATTTTGAATACCTCTGCCAAATCCATAGCATGCGTGCTCGATTTTTTACTCTTCACAATCATATCATCCACGTAGGCTTCCATGGTGCGACCTAGGACAGGTCTGAAGAGCTTAGAGATCATGCGGGTGTACGTTGCCCCAGAGTTTTTTAGTCCAAATGCCATGACCAAGTAACAAAAAACGCCCTCTGGAGTCATGAACGAGGTCTTTTCTGCATCCTCCTCATGCATGCGAATCTGGTGGTATCCACTGAAGGCATCCATAAAACTCATCAGCTCACACCCCGCTGTTTCGCCCACCAACTGGTCGATGTTAGGCAATGGGAATGGATCCATCGGGCATGCCTTGTTGAGATCCTTGTAATCAACACACATCCTCCATGTTGGGGGTTTAGGTGCCAATACCACGTTTGCTAACCATTCTGGGTATTTAACCTCCCTGATATGTCTGATCTTTAACAAGGTGCCCACTTCTTTCCTTACAAACTCCCGCCTGTCCGAGGACATGTAACGCTTCTTTTGTTTCACTGGTTTTGACGTGGCATCCACGTCCAGGCGATGAGAGATAACGTCTCTACTGATGCCTGGCATGTCTTCTGGTCCTCTTGCAAATACACCTTGGTACATGGTCAGGACGGCTATGATTTCAGCGCGGAGCTCAGCCCCCAATCCGGTTCCTATCTTAATCTTTCGCTCTTGTGTTTCGGGATCAAGGGTGATCTCCTCCGTCCCTTCTGCGGGTTCAACATGGGGTCTCCGCTCTTCATCTTGTAGGTATTGTGTGGCGACAGTGTTCACTTGGTGGCCATGCCGCCCCACCTTCTTAGTGATTTTTATGTAACATGTTCGGGCGAGCTTCTGGCTTCCGCGCGCTATCCCTACTCCGGTTGGTGTTGGGAACTTAATACAAAGATGTGCCGGGGACACTATGCACTGCAAATCTTCCAGTCCCGGTCGTCCGAGTATAAGATTATGTGCACATGTCAATCGGACCACTACAAACTCCATGTTAAGTTTCACTTTATGGGATGTGTCCCCTACCTCCACCGGGACTGTGACGACTCCTTCTGCCTCGATAGAGTCACCCGTGAACCCGGACAATGGGGTTTTTATCGGATGCAGTTTTCCTTTGGACAACTTCAGTTTCTCGAAAGTATCAAGGTACATTATGTTCACAGAACTTCCCGTGTCGACCAGGGTACGATGTATGACAAGATCATTGATCTCCATTTTCATAACCATGGCATCCCGATGTGGGCTTGGACACGGCGGTAGGTCATCATCAGTAAAACATATGGGTTCACGTCGTACCTTCTTTTTCATTGGAGAGTGCATGATCTCACCAATGTAGAGTTGATGAGCCCATTTCTTTCGAAGGGACGACGAGTCCCCGCCTGCATTACCTCCATAAATGAAATTGATGCCATGGTGCCTCCTGTCCCGCTTCTGCCCTGGTTCATCTGAAGCCTCCTCGTCACTCTCATTTCCAATGTGTCTTTTCTCTGCCATGCGTGTTTCCTGCTGTGTGCACGCCACTTGTTCTGAAGGCTTCCTCCATACCTGGTTGGGTTGCTGCGTAGCTCCCTTGACGAAATTATTTAAATGACCCCTCTGGATCAGTCTTTCAATCTCCCGTTTCAAGGTAAAACACTCCTCCGTGTCATGATTATCAACCCGATGATAACGACAATACTTTTTAGCACCAGAGACAGCGTACACTTCACCCTCTGGTCTTGGTCCTTGCATGAGATCTGTACGTTCGGCATAGTCCATGATCGTGCCCACCGGATGGGTTAGGGACACTGGGCTCGCATTTGAAATCTGCCTTGGACCGTAGTTGAAATCTTTTTTGTTTTTCTTTTTTTTTGTGGTGAGGGGTAGACCCCTCCCTCCAAGGTTCCGATGACTCATCCTTTTTCTTTTGCACCTCCCGGATCTCCGCATCGGCGTATCGATCGGCTCGTTGAAGGGCCGCCTGGTACGACCTTGGTGGGTCCCGGATGAGACTTGAGGCGAAGTCCCCAGCCCGTAACGCTGCCTGGAACATGGCCAGGCGTGTTTGGTCGTCCGCCCCATGCACGGCAGCAGACTCCTTCCTCCATCGTATCACAAAATCTTTCAAGTCCTCACTCTTCTTTTGCTTCACGGTCAGGAGGTGCGAGTAGTGTTGCTTGGTTCTTTTGCTAGCAGCAAAATGTTCAAGAAACCTTTGCGCTAAATCCTCCCACTCATCGATCGAGCCATGGGGGAGAGAATTGAACCACTCACACGCAGTTCCTTCCAACGTAGCTAGGAAACATCGACAAATTATTTCCTCTGATGCCCCAATCATAATCATATTAGCGTAATAACGTGATAGATGCTCCTGGGGATCTGAGGTTCCCGAATAGGCCTTGACATGGGGCGCCTTGAAGCCAACTGGTAACGGGTACGCCATGATCCGTGTGGTAAATGGGGTCACCGTCTTCAGTTTAGCATCCGTGTGTCCATCTCCTGCATCTACTCGTCGCTGCAGGTCCTCAATTTTTCTCCATAGCTTCCTCACCTCCACCTCATTCGAATCGTTCCCGATTTTGTCCGTGTGAATCGTCACACGTTTCCTGCCACCGTCTTCTACCTCTGTGTTCCTCGGTTTTTGTGAGCGTATTTCAGTCCCCCCGATATGCTCAGTCATTTGTCCGAGTGAACGGTGACTGGTAGTCATATGGGCAACTTTGGGGACTTGTCTGCGCTCCTCTTCGTTGTGGTCGCGTTGTCCACGGTGGTTTTGTGTATCTTCAGCTCTCAATGAAAGCACCAAAATGATGGAAGTAAATCCACCGGAAAATAATTAGTAGATAGCCGAAAATAATTAAAGCACTCAGAATAATACTTAGAGAGATAATTGTGTGTATTGTATTCAAACGTATTCAGCCTGATCGTTCTTCCAAGAGTTACAAGAATTTATAATACAAAATTGAGAGAAGAAATATTCGGGCAACGTGGTCGCCATGCATGAACTGACGCACCACCATCTTCTGATTTGTAGGACTTATTGCGAGTTGACCCGTGATCTTCGAGATTTGTTGTTGGTCACGTAGCTTCTGGGAAGTAGCACCACGCGCGTAGAGGCTCACCATGTGATGCTCAGCATGCCATATTCAAATCACATGGTAGAGGTAAGGCTGCGTCGTGCTCAGCATGTCATGCCTAAGCCTCATTGTAAAGATAAGACCACGTCATGCTCAGCGTGCCATATCTCTGTGAATGTGACTCCATGATTCTCATCCTGGGTATGTTGACCATGTATTTCCTTGGGCCTGATGTTCATGTTCGTCTTGTCCATCTCATTTACGGGCTCAGCCCACATTCAATCGGGCTTACCATATTGGGCTGGTATTTATGTCATCAGTTCTATTATCGCATTTAGAGCTACTTTTTAGTCCTACTTAGACTAATGGAGTAATGGCCAATAAATATTTTATTTTTAACACAATTTAATTGGAATTGAGTGTCCACCTTTTTTAGTCATAATAATTTACTCTTGCCGTATATTTCATTCTTTTCCCATACACTGTATAAGTGTATAACTAATCAGGTTTACCACTTTACCCTAGTCACCTAGTGCGGATGCATTTCTCCACGACGGATGACAATTTTCACTATGGATGAATTCGATCCGGGCCATGCCTCGGGTCAGGCCTGATCGGGCTTTTTTTGGATTTGTTGAGACCCAGAACCGACCCGGGTAGCTACCGGACCCGGGTCGGGCCAGTTACCTTTTTTTCTAATTACTTCCTACCCCCACCCCAAACACGTCCAAAACACCCAGCCCAACCCATTTACCTCCCAAAGATTTTGAAAAAAACAAAAAAAAAACAAATTGGCCCAGACTGGGGCCGGCCGGTTTCTTTTCTGGCGACCCGGAGCGCGCCAAAAAGACTGGCGGTTCGGGTATATTGCACTTGGCCCAGACCCGGGCCATCAGGTCGGGCCGGTTAGTAACAGTAGCAGACCGGGTCGGTTCCGGTCCGATTTACCCGGCCCGAGTCCATCGCTAATTTTCACTATGATTTCCTCGCCCAATGGCCATTGGCCAAGACTATGTATGGACTCGGGTCCGGGCCGGGTCCGGGTCGGGCCTAGGCCCGGGCGGGCCGGCGGGTCAGAAATGGTGGACCCGGGACCGGCCCGGGTAACCGCCGGGCCGGGCCTTGTTATGGGTGACCCGAGCCCGGACCGGAAACCCACCGGGTCGGGCCTACCCGGACCGGTCACTGACCGGGCCACCGGTTCGGGCCGGGCCGGAACAGTACCGGTCCCGGGCCGGTTCCGGGTCGGGCCACCCGGCCCGAGTCCAACCCTAGTCACGTCTATAACCTGATTTTCACCATTTTCATCTTCTCCAACCATATTTTTTTTGTTCTCCATATCATGCATTGAGGGAAGTGATTATTTAATAATGCCTTTACTATATTGCACTTTATACAGGTGTTATTGCGCGATATTACTGCACTTCCGTTCATAATCACTACACTTCCCGCCAACATTAATTCTCTTAACGTCCACGTTAAGAATTTATTTATAATTCTTCTTTTATTTCTTTTTATATTTGATAACTTTGCATTTCATGTTGGCGTTATTGCTCTACGTTATTGCACTATTGGTCATAATTACTGCACTTTTCACCAATGTTGTGACAGCCTTCGATTCAATGTACAACACTCTTCCTCAATTCATTCATTCATTGCCCATGTACAACACTATCTATTGTCATATTTACTACCCATGTTCAACACTATCTTTTGCCATGTTCACTACTCATTTTCACTGCCCTTGTTCAATGCCCGTAAACCCTAATTTCAAGAAATAGATAGAAAAAGAAGAAGAAGGAGAATGGGTGTTGGGCGGTTGGGACTTGGGCGGTTGGGCGCTGGAGGTGGGCATCTGGAGGATGGAAGCGGGCAGCGGGCAAGCATGCGGCTGGCCGGCAGCAGGCAAGCGTGCGGCTAGACTTCAGCGGTGGCCTTGCGCCTGAATGGTAGCACCGGCAGGCAGGTGGGCACGCAACATAAAGGTATGAGATCTTTATATTCTTCCCAGCATAATTCTCACCCATAGCAACGCAAACACGAGAATATAGAGAATCATACGTACAATTTGATTGTATAGTTAAGCCGGCAACATGAATACTAGAGAAAAAGTATTTGAAACTCATTGACCATCATATTTTATCATAATCCACATTTCCAGGTAACCTACTAGGACGGAATCCATGGATACTGCTTCACTCCAAGATTGGCGGAGAAATGATACATATGAGCCTTAGCAGATGAACGAACAATTCATAGAAGAAGAAATCAGCCAATCAGGTGATTTGGATATGAATAAAAAAGAATCACGTGATAACCACACAATTGGTAGAAGATGAACCTACATTTACGTTCACTAAATAATTTCCTGATATATCGGATATTTCCATTTCTAATCCAGCGGTTATGCACAAAGGTAGTTATCATACCGCCGCAGGTTATGCTCCCATTCCAATACGTGATATGCTTGTTGATTAATTATTTTAGGATGAAAAAATCAAAGCATTAATTAAAGGAAAGGATACAATTGGTATTAAAAAAAATTAAACCACACGTGCATGGAAGATGAGCATGTGCAGTCATATATTGGGAAGAATACTCAAGTAGTCATAACATGGGAACTATGTGATGTTTTAGTGATACGCGTGATAAATTTCTCTAATATTAGACTAAACTCGTGTATATATCTACTTTTAACATTGAAATCTAAAAAAATGAAGAAAGAAATTATAATATAACTACATTTCATTGTCTTTTGCATCTCCCATAGCACTTTTAGCCTTGCTCTTGCATTTTCCGGGGATCCAAACATACCATTAGGGTAGATTTGAATTGTTTCTGAGTAAAAATAAGTCTACAAACTAATCATTATCATAAATTTATTATCCTAGGCACCATAATCGCAAGTAGTTGGGCTCACCGCTCACCTGTACTAAACTTAAAGCACTAATAACTTATACACATTATACATTTAACACTGAATTCATACAGAAATGAAGTGAGTTTTTCACTACGCCTGATCTCTATGAAACTTTCAATAGAAAGGAATAGTGACATGAAAATTACAATGTTGTCATGGCCATATCTGTTTTCACATGTATGGAAAATATCATGAAACAGTGATGAGTTGAGATATTTCCAAATATCATGAAACAGTGATGAGTTGAGATATTTGCTCTTGTCAAGTTCATTACATCATTGATATTGCAGGACCAACATGGATTTCATGAAATATGAGATATTTATTGGTTTCTGAAATTATATCTGCAGTTGGTTAAAAATACTATGATTTGAGGACCACGTGAAAAAGTAAGAAAATAAAGGATGTTAAAATTAAATTTGAAGACTGGAATTAACCTAGCTTGCAGATGCATTATTCTTACAAGAACAAGCATCATTTGAGGGGAATTGCCTTTTGGAACAATTTTCATCCTGCCATTTCACTAATCGGCGGACGATCCATCACACTACATGCAATCTTCGCATTGCTTTTCAGCAGTGGGTCAATATGGGGCAGTTTAGGAACCTGCAATAAAAAATAAAGCCAATTAGTAAAGAAAGGGAGTATAGACGATTATACAGAAGAAATCAGAGAAATAGGAAGTCTCTTCAAAGAGTAAAAGGCTAGACACGGACGTGCGCAGCTATTCTGCGGGTTAGGGTTTGGGGCCGCAATTTTATTCGTCGGCGTTGATTTTTAGCTTCATTTTTTCTCGGATTCGACGAGAAGGTAAGGGATGGAGGGTGATGAGGTGGGTACCGTGCAGACTATGGCTGGCAGACTTGCTCCCTCTGAGGGAAGCCTCGGTGCCACGACCAAGACAACAGCTAGCAGCGGTAGCTTCGTTCAGAGCGCGGGAAGGAGAGGGATACGGAGCCACGGTGAAGCGCAGGTCTTGGGAAGGGGATTGTTTTTTATATCAACGAACAACAAGAGGCGCGAGCGCAGAACGGAGAAGGCAAGGGTTTGGATGGTTTGCAAAATCAAATTTCCAAGCATGGGTTTGATTCTAGGTGATATGGGTGCTCCTCAACCGCTGCCTAGGAGTGAACAATTGGTTAGGTTTTGGAGGCAAATTATAAGGTACTCCCTCTGTCCCTTATAATTTTGCCAACTTTCCTTTTTTGGATGTCTCACTAACTTTGCCCCTTTTCCATTTAAGTAAAGAATTTGTGGTTCCAGTTAATTCTCTCTCCTCTGCACAAACCTCAACCACACAGTTTTTACTTTATTAATCTCTGTGCCGGTCAAACTTGGCAAAATATTGAGGGACGGAGGGAGTACTATTTTTGTACTTGGTGATAACTTTGAGGATAATAAATAGGTAGAGTTTTTTCCTTTTTTCTGCCACATGCAGTATGATCCACTCCTGAGCTGCGCTGATCGTGAGTGGGCTAATACGTAGTAGTTGCTATTCAATTGTTCCTACGTTTCTCCTTTCTTTTCTTTTTTATTCTCCTTCCTTTAAATGTTATACTCCTAGTTTAAAATGTTATATCAATGCATATTTCAAAAGTATCATATTATTTAAATTATATTCATGTAGGAGTTGATTATAGACATAGGAGTACAGACCATGATACTAAATTGCATGTTTTTATACTCGATAAAGAAGGTTTGATGCTCAATAAAAATGTCTTGAAGTTCAACTAAAAACTTATGATTTTCATATCAATACTCATTTTGTAAGTTACGTATGCTCAATTGATACTCATATTATGTTCATTTTTAAAATGTCATATTCATGCAAATTTTAAAAATTTCATACGACATTAGATTTGCTTATTGAAGTTCAAAGAACTTCATTATAGATATTTTTAATAAGTTTTTATCAAAAAAGTGAATTAGAAAGATATGAAACAGAGATCACAATGCTCATCGTTAGGTTCCTAATACTCAACAGAATAAAACGGATGCTAATTAAAAGTGTTTTAATGCTCATTATAGATCTGATGCACATTAAAAGATCATTAATGCTCATTTAACAGAAACCGTGATTTTCATCTCAAAAGAGGAGGTTTGATGCTCAATGAAAATATCGTTATGTCAAACTAACAAACCTTACGATTTTCATATCAATGAACATTTTGTAAGTTACGTATGCTCATTTGGTAATGATGTTATGCTCATTTTAAAAGGGATAAGGCTCCAATTGGACACTATGGTTTCATGAGAATCTCATATTGGACATTTTGTAAGTTACGTATGCTCATTTGGTAATAATGTTATGCTCATTTTAAAAGGGATAAGGCTCAAATTGGACACTAAGGTTTTAAATAGATCAAATTGGACACTATGGTTACATATGTATCTCATATTGGACACTGAAATTTCATAATTCATAGTTTTTGGACAGTCACTTATGATTCTCGTTCTTCCTTTAGTAAAAATCGTTAGTGTTACATTTCCTTTCCTTTTTGGTGAAAGTAAACCAATATAATTACGTATATAATTTTGGAATATTTAATTTGAAGTTTTAGAATATAAAATTTGATTTTAATTAATAACTTCTTATATTTAACAATTTAAAAATATGTTTAGGACTTTTCATTCATATGAAGTTTTATGGAACTTTAAGAAATATCGATTTGTTAAATTGATTTAAAAATATTAAAGAATTCAATTACATTATAATAGATTTTCTTAATTGGAGCATCTAATTATATATTCTAAATCTAAATACACAAATTAAGTTATTTTTATTTTTAGGTACATAAAACCAAGAGAAAAGGAATACTGATATCTTTCAAGGTGACAATCTTTGATGGGTGTCCAAAAATGATCAGAGAAACGTAAAATTTGATAAATTTGAAACTTTAGTGTCCGATATGAGACACACAAGTAATCATAGTGTCCAATTTGGTTCATTTGAAACCTTAGTGTCCAATATGAGATTCTCATACATCCATAGTGTCCAATTTGACTCTTACCCCCATTTTAAAATGTCATATCAATGCATGTTTCAAAAGTATCATATTACATTAAATTTGCATATTGAAATTCATAGGAGTGTATTATAGATATAATTTAATAAGTTTTTGTAAAAGAAAAAATAAGAAAAATTGAATTAGAAATATGAAGCAGAGACCGTGATACTCATTGTTAGCCTTCTAATACTCAATAAAATAGGTTAGATTCTCTCAATAAATAGCTATGATTTTTCGCTTAAATTACAAAAATGCCACCGGGAAAAAAAATTGACTTGTATTTGTTATAGGGTTGTCTTCCTGAGTTGGGCCGGGTGTACATACACCCGGATGTATGATATAGGCACTGGATTTTGGATGAAGACGTTTCAAGGACGTTGTTACAACGGGGCTGTGCGGATCTCCTATCGGAAATTATCATATCTCTTGGTTTACTTTAGTTATGTTTGTTGCATCTTTGTTGGTGGCAACCTAGTATCCTAAAAGAGTAAGAAACAGAATGTGATTTCTCATTCTAATGCGCAATTGGAATATTGAGTTATGGCACAATCTGCACGTGACTTTCCATCACTTCCAATGGAGCCGAAAACTCACTTTTTTTTAGCTTGGGAATGTGATGAAATAAAGCAAAACGACTCACTAAGTTGTCTGTACTTCTTTGTTATGAAGCAGCAGTCAGTCTGCAACTTTGGACGCGATTTTCATCATTGGTCATTCAAAAACGGGAAATGTGATTGCTCATGTTGCTTCCGCAACCACATGTAGAAACAAAGCATCAAATCTCTCTCCACGTGTAACTTATCCTCCTACGGCCAATACATGCATATTCAGAACCAGTTTCAACATCATATATTGACCTCCCGATAGCACTATGTAATCGTTCATCCAGACAAATTTATTTCTTGATTGAATACCTGATTAGTTGTGAAGGGTTATACTCAAGCCTATGGTGTTGATTACTCATTTTTCCAACACTTTTTAATCCTTTTGCTAAATTGACATGAGTCATACAACTTGAAAGACATTAGAATATACTTTAGAATATGCTTTGGAATATATTATGAATATACTCTAGATATTATTACTGTATAGCATCTTATATATGAATAATATGTCTTTGTAATCTAAATTTATAGGGCGTTAACCTTTCAATGAAATACATAAAAGATCTTTTCTCCTCTTCAATGTTATTCTAGTTTATGTCAACATGGTATAAGAGACTCCACAAATTTATTAGAGCATTTACAGAAATTCAGAAATTTCAAAGCCTTTCAGTTCTCAGTTCATTCTTTCACTATTTACTCCTAAGCTAGAATTTTCGATCCTTAGAGAGTTCCTTTGCCGCCAGCGACCAAACCCTTGAAATCCGCAGAAGGAAATCGACACCCACTCTCCACATGCACCATCGGAATTTCACGCAGCCCGTCTCACGCGCCAGCACGTGACGTCCGTTCTCCGGCCAGATTACTGATCGACATGCCGGCTCGCCTACATATCGCCTATCTTCTGTTGTTGCTTCTCTTTGGAATGGTTAGGATTTGTTCCAGCTCTTCAATAAGCTGACATAAGAAAGAAAAAGACCGTACCAGGCAAACGAGCAAGCGGAACAGAAATCCGGGAGCACAAGTTTCTTCCTTCCAGCCTTCATACCCGACCATTATTGAAGAGGTTTTTTTTCTTTAGCCAGTTCGCACACTCTCTTTTGGTAAGGACTTCTTTACCGACCCTCTACTTATTGTGCGGACATGGAGAATACAACATTCAAAGACAAGTGACGTTACAATCCTTTATTTTTTTGCTTTTTAAAAGAAAAAACAAAAAACAAATGTCTTTTACAGGTAAATTTAATAAAGGAGTAATATGCAATTACTACAAGAAACATGGGCACTTCATCACAGAATGTAGAAAATGGTTGTTTAAAAATTAAGAAAATCGGCTTACTCATGTTGCTTCCGCTTCTGATGGATCAATTGTTATTTCCTCAGACGAGTCAACAACAACAACAACATCCAAGCCTTAATCTCAAAGTTTTTGAGCTCGGCTAACATGAATTGATATAAGATAAATAAAAAAGAGAAGATAAAATAAAAAAGATAGAAGATACATAGATAAAAGAACTTAAGAAATATAGAAGATAACATAACATAAGGATATAGAAAGATAAATAACATAAGCGATATAAGAAACCGGAGATAAAAGATAGAAAAGAGATCAATCGTCAAAACGAATGTGCGCCTTCCCTCCACTTTTGCTCTCTCCAAAGTCACATTCTCATCCAACCAAAGAATATGCATATCAGTTTTGATTCCTCTAATCCAAGTCTGTTTTGGTCTTCTTCTCCCCCTCATCGCCACCTCTTCTCCCTACCTTTCAAGTTGTCTAACAGGTGCATCACTTGATCTTTTGCGCGCATGACCAAACCACCGCAAACGAGACTTCTGCATCTTATCTTCTATGGGTGCTACTCCCACCTTTTGTCTGATAGCTCATTCCTCAGGCGGTCTTTTCTGGTATGACCGCACATCCAACGCAACATACACATCTCTGACACACTCATCTTTTGAATGTGGCGTTGCTTCACCGCCCAACACTCTACGCCATACATTAATGCCGGCCTAATTGTTGTATGATAAAATTTACCTTTCAGTCTAGTCGGCATATCTCGATCGCATAGAAATCCTGAAGCACTTCCATTTCATCCACCCAGCTCTGATTCTATGGCATAATCTCCATCTAATTCACCATCCTTCTGAATTATGGAACCCAAGTAACGGAACATATCACACACCGGTATCTCCTTACCATCAAGAGTAATCTCATTGTTGCTACTACTTCTACCTCCACCGAACTAGCATTCCATATACTCGGTTTTGCTTCGGCTCAGTCTGAAACCTTTGGTCTCCAATATTTGTCGCCATACTTCCAACTTTGCTTTAACACCAGATTGTGTCTCATCCATCAATACAATATCGTCAGCAAACATCATGCACCACGGTATATCTTCTTGAATTGACTTCGTAAGTTCATCCATGACTATAACAAATAGGAAAGGACTCAGAGCAGATCCTTGGTGCACTCCGATAGTAATAGGGAACTCTGTGGTCCTCCCTACACTAGTGCGAACACTTGTAGTACAAGCATCATACATGAGTCGGCTGGTCTTTATATTTGGGATACATCAATCACAAAATGTATTTCTTGTTTTGGGGTGGAAATTTGTTAGAAGTTCACTACCTATTAGAACACTCATCTCTCCCACTAACGAATCAAATATATCCTAAATTTAATAAGGTTTCATCTGTACAATGTGACTCATGACAATTTGCAAAATATTCTAGTACTACTTGATGTCCTCAAGTTAATACATGAGCAAATGCCCCCTTTTGATCATGTTCATTATGATGTTTGGGGTGCGTCAAAATCAGATTTTAAATATTTTGTTACCTTTGTTCATGATTATTCTCATATGACGTGATTATATTTGATGAAACGTCGATCTGAGTTGTTCACTCATTTTTCTTCCTTTTGCGCTTAAATTAAAACTCAATTTAATGTCCTTATTCATGTGTTAAGAAAAGACAATGCCCAAGAATATCTATCTGCTCCATTTAATTCCTTTATGCTTCAACATCGCATTATTTATCAAACTTCATGGACTTGCTCAACGAAAGAACTGATATCTATTAGAAACGATAAGGGCTCTTCTATTCCAAATAAATGTGTCGAAACAGTTTTGACCAGTGTCTACTGCATGTTTTTTGATAAATTGTATGTCATCTTCTGATTTGAATGGTAAAGCTCCTAATCACTGTCTATTTCCAAATAAAGAGCTTTTCCTTATCCCACCTAAAATATCTGATTGCACTAGTTTTGTTAGAGATGTTAATCCTCGTCTTACAAAGCTAGTTGCAAAAACGTTAAAATGTATTTTCTTATGTTATTCTCGGGTTCAAAAGTGGTATAGATGTTTTTGTCGAAGTACATGTCGGTATCCTGTTTCTATTGATGCATCATTTCATGAAAATACACCTTTTTCATCATCTAAGGCAGATATTCATGAGAAAATGATGATATACTCATTTACACGATGATTATACCCGAGTCCACACCTTCGACAATTATTCCACAAGTTACAGTTCCTACCCTAGATCTCTAATACACTTGGTATACACCCGTCGACACAAAGAACTAAATCACCCTTCACTTGCGACACATGTGATTACTTATTCTGACACCTTGCGCCAAACTGATTTCGTCAGAAGGAAGTGGCCGTCGACTCACATAATCCGGAAGATGCGATGTAGCCGATTGCGAACTGCGAGGGGCAGTTTGCGGCCAAATCTGCACACTCGGATGCTAGGCTAGCGACTGCAAAGTGGAGACTTCCGATGGCGATACAGTATGCGAACTGAGAGAAGGCGTTCGCATCTGCAAACTATGAGGTACGACAAACGATCTGAGAAACGAAGAGGATTGCGAAGACATTTGCGGACGATTGTGAGAGATGTCTCGTGATGATGAATTGTGGGAAACTACTATTGACGAAGATTGCGAACTGAAAGAAGAAGTTGGCAACCGCGATCGCCCTCTAGTTTGGTGGTGTTCGTTCATCTCCGCTAGCTTTCTGGTGAGGTTTTCCGCCATCGTTCTCATGTCTGTTAAGTTCTTCAGTGATATTAGAAATGGAGCAAGGTAGAAGATGGAAATGAATAACAGAAGCCTAACAGATTCTAATTACAAAGTAATACACGTGTAGCATTCATATATTATTCCTAACATTCCCCCCTCAAATTGAGGGTGATTGGGATGGAAAATCAATCACACTCAGTTTGCTCTTGAACTCAAGAAAAGTGGAAGCATATATAGGCTTGGTCAACACATCTGCAATTTGTTGGGAAGCTGGAATGTGGAAGACTTCAAGTTGTTTGAGATGGACTTTCCCTCTTACAAAGAAAAGATCAATTTCCATGTGTTTTATGCGAGTGTAAAACGGGATTGTGAGCTGGCTGGACTGTACTGAGATTGTCACAGTAGATTCTTGGAGTGATAAAAGGAGCTTGAAGTTCTTTGAGTAAAAATTGAACCCATAAAAGTTCTAATGTAGTATCTGCTAGGTTTCTATATTCAACTTCAGCTAAAGATCTTGCTACCCTCAGTTGTTTTCTAGACCACCAGGAAATGATATTAGGGCCTAGGAAAATACATGACCCAGGTGTATAGGATTTGATGCCTAGTCAGCATCATAGAAATCTGAGATAGGTAGAGGTGTTTTTGTCAAGGGAAGAGGTTTAAGGATCGGTCCATGAGTAATAGTTCCAGATAGATATCTCAGAATATGTTTCACAGCTTTCCCGTGATCTTGTAAGGGATTAGCCATGAATTGACACACCTTATTTACAGCATAGCTAAGTTCAGGTCCAGTTAGAGTAGCATATTGTAGAATTCCAAAAACAGATCTGTAGTGAGAGGGATCAGGAAGATAATCAGTCCCTTCATTGGTGAGCTTATATTAGAAAATGAACTCAGATAGAATAAAGGAGATTCAAATGTTATTGATGATAAGAGTCAATACAAGTATTTATAGTAGAATACAAGTAACTAACTCTAACAGCCTGTATAACAGCACTAACAGCCCAAAGTATATCTAGAAGGTTTAAAGCTATTTACAATATACGTATGTAACATTATTTTATATTCCTAACATTCCCCCCTCAAACTTAGGGTGATTGATTTGGAAGGTCGGTCAATCACACTAAGTTTGGTTTTAAACTCAAGAAAAGAAGATGCAGACAAAGGCTTTGTCAGAATATCATCAATTTGTTGGGAAGCAGGAATATGGAACACTTCAATCTGTTTGGACTGAACTTTCTCCCTCACAAAAAAGAGATCAATCTCCATGTGTTTTATCCTGGAGTGTAACACAAGGTTGTGGGCAAGCTGTACAGTGCTGAGGTTGTCACAGTAGACCTTTGGAGTAGAAAATGATACTTGAAGCTCTTTGAGTAAGAACTGAACCCACAGAAGTTCAGCTGCAGTGTCTGCTAAACTCCTGTATTCAGCTTCTGCAGAGGATTTGGCCACTCTCAGTTGTTTCTTGGACCACCAAGAAATGATGTTTGACCCAAGAAAGATGCATGATCCAGCAGTGGAGCTTCTGTCAACTAGGTCAGATGCCCAATCAGCATCACAAAAGGCAAAGATAGGTAAAGGCATAATTTTCAGAGGTAGAGGTTTAATGATGATGCCATGTGTTATAGTACCAGATAGATATCTAAGAATGTGTTTTACTGCCTTCCAGTGATCTTGTAGAGGTGCTACCATGAACTGACGGACCTTATTTACAGCATAACTGAGTTCTGGTCTTGTAAGAGTTGCATATTGCAGCATGCCAACAATGGATCTATAAGTGGAGGGATCAGGAAGAGTAGCACTTCCTGTATTAGTTAGCTTGCAACTAATAACCATGGGAGTTTTCACTCCTTTGGAATCAATCATGCCAGCTTGATGTAATAAATCTCTTATGTATTTGGTTTGAGAGAGATGAAGACTTCCATCAGTCAACTTTTTGACTTCTATTCCTAGGAAGAAGTCAATATCACCCAAGTGCTTGAGAGAAAAGGATGAGTGTAGTTTGTAAATAAGGTTTTGAATTGCTTTAGAATCATTGCTTATGACCAGAATATCATCTACATATATCAATATGTAGATCAGAACTCCTTGAGACTTGAAGAATAGGAGGGATGGATCACATTTACTTTGCTGAAACCCTGTTGCATAAAGGACTGAAGTCAATTTGTGAAAGCAGGCCCTAGGAGCCTGCTTTAGACCATACAATGACTTGTGTAGTTTGCAGACTAAAGTGGTGTCCTGTGCCTGAAAGCCTGGGGGTTGGACCATGTAGACTTCTTCATCAAGTTTTCCATTTAGAAAAGCATTATTGACATCTAATTGCTGAATGGACCACTGATAAGAAACTGCCAAGGTGAGTAACATTCTGATAGTGATAGATTTGACCACTGGAGAAAAGGTTTCTTTGAAATCAAATCCAAATCTTTGATGGAAGCATTTGGCCACTAGTCTTGTCTTATATTTGTTAAGAGAACCATCAGGGTTTTCTTTAACTCGAAAGACCCATTTACAATCTATAGCTTGTTTGTCAGGTGGTAAAGGAACGAAAGACCATGTTTGATTTTCTATCAAGGCATTATACTCATTTTTCATTGCAGAAAACCACTGAGGAGATGTGAGTGCTTGCTTCACTGACTGAGGCTCAACATGTGCTAATAGCAAGGTAGGATTAAGTCTAGGTTTAATAATTCCTGATTTTGCTCTAGTTTGCATAGGATGAGTGTTAGTTATATGAACAGAATTGGAAATTGAGGAAGTAGAGTCAGATGATGGAGGAGAAGGTGGTTGTAGATGAATTGCTTGCTGATGTAGGGATGGACTGGGAGTAGAGTTGTTGGAATTTACTGAAGAATTGTGAGTGGAGGGAGTAGATGAATAGTTTGCTGATTGATTGTGATTATTAGAAGAGATGGGTTGGGAGGCAGTGGGCTGGGAATTATTGGATGGGAGGTTATGAGACTGAGATTGTGAGTCAGTGAATGAAAGCCATGAAGCTGGGATTGAGATGAGTTAAAACCAGAAGGAGGATTTGAATTTAAAACAGTTAATATGGCAGAATCTGAGTTATGAGTAGGTTTGGTTGTGGGAATGGAAGATTGGGATACAGATGAATAGGGAAAACTGGATTCATCCTTTGAAATGTACACTCTGCCATATTTGGAAAGACACTTATAACCTTTATGCTGAGAAGAATATCCTATGAATGTACACTCTTCTGAGTGAAAATCCAACTTGTGTTTATTGTAAGGTCTGAGAAAAGGATAGCAAGTGCAACCAAAGACTGTAAGAGAAGAATAATCTGGGACAGATCCATAAAGTTTAAAATATGGGCTGGAATTGGCAATGAACTTAGATGGAGTTCTGTTGATAAGATGCACAGAAGTTGCAAAGGCAGCATCCCAGAACTTCAAAGGTAAAGAAGAGTGGGCTAGGATTGAGAGACCTTTTTCAACAATAGTGCGATGTTTCCTTTCAACCACACCATTTTGATGATGAGTGTGAGGACATATGATTCTGTGAGTGATTCATTTTTCATCGAGGAAATTAGTGAAGGATCTAAATTCCCCTCCCCAATCAGACTGTACAGATTTTATGGATATTGAAAATTGATTGAGAATCAAGTTGTAGAAATTTTGGAATGCTAGAAGAGCATCAGACTTATTTTTCAGGAAATATATCCATGTATATCTGGTAAAGGCATCAATAAAGGCTATATAATAGGAATATCCATCAAAAGATACAATGGGTGCTGGACCCCAAAGATCTGTGAATATTACTTCAAAGGGTTTATGATAAACAATATTAGAAGGATGTGAAGGAAGTCTATGTGCCTTCCCAAGACAGCAGGCAGAACAGAAATCAACATCAATGTGATTAATAGAAGACACAATACAATGTTTAAGCACAGATTTAAGTGCCTCAAGATGAGGATGACCTAATCTGAGATGCCAAAGATTACATTAAATTGAAGAATTACATGACTGAGACTTATTTACATGCTGACAAACAAATGCACAAACTTATTACTAGACACTAAAGAAGCTTGAGGATGAACTGCAGCAGTTGGACATGGACCAAAAGGAATGAAAGGAAACTTGTATAAGCCATCTTCACCAATTTTTCTATGCAACAAGACCTGTTTAGAAATCTGAGATTTGACATAACAGTCATGAGGATAAAATTCAAAGAAGACATTATTGTCCTTGGAAAATTGACTAACACTCAGTAGATTTTTGGTTATATGAGGAACATGAAGTATATTATTCAGTAAGAGTGATTGTGAGGAGTGATAAGGTGAGGGAAAGGAAGAAAAACCTATAGACTTGATATCCAAACCTTGGCCATTGCCCATGAAGAGCTTGTCAGATGTGGCAATAGGCTCACTGTGCTGGAAATTCAGTGGATCTGCAGTAACATGGTGAGTTGCTCCTGAATCTGGAAACCAATGTTGATTAGATGGAATAGGACCAAGTACAAAATGATTAGCAATGGCATAGTTTGCAGTTGGTAGAGTATTAAAAGGTTGTTGATGTCCCCAGTTAGGTTTCAGGAGGTGGATTGGTAGGCCGATGATTCCATGACTGATTGGGTTTTGATTGTATAGACTGAGATTGAAAGGTATATGGTTTAGGTTGATGAGTATAATGATTTGGAGGATAGTGAGATTGTGAGTTGGGATTCCAGTAGGGTGGAGGTCCAGAGGTTTGATTTGGATAATTACGGTTTTGAGAAGAAGGATTAGGGTTTGGATTGGTATATGCAGGATTGTATCTGTGGTAGCAAATCAAGGCATGGTGACCTGATTTTCCACAGACTTGACAAATGATAGAATTACGTCCAGAGCGACCACCCCTGCCTCTGTGATAGCCACTGCAACCACGTCCGCGGTAAGGATTACCAGTATTTGTGTTATTATACTGAGAAACATTTGCAGAGGCATTTTCAGATGAATTGTTCTGAGAGGAAGCATCAACTTGAGCAACGTTAGCAGAAAATATACTTTGCTGAGTAGTGTCATGATGTTTCTTAAGTCTCATCTCTTTTGCTAGAAGCAAGGACTCAAGCTCAGCAAAGGTAACTGGTTCGAGAATGCTGCGAGCAGGGTTGTCACGGCGTCGACTAGGCGTCGCCTAGGCGCCGACTAGGCGTCGCGGCGATGAAGAGGCATCGACTTGGGAGATCGACTCGCCAGAAGATGACCAGTCGCGTATGTCGTCGCCAAGGCGTCGTCCTGGCGTGAACTTGGCGACTTGTGGCCGCCTATTTTAGCCCAGTCGAAAGTCGTCCGCAGGCCCAAAAGCAAATTAAGGTTAATTTTTTTTAGGAAACACATTTAATTAAGGTTTTAACTTAAGGCGGTGGCCTTCTAGTTAAATACTTAAATACACAGTCCGAAGCCATCGATTAACTCACAAGTCACAGAAGGTTGAAGCAGTCGCCGGTCAAGCCATAGCCACCTCCCTGTCCGTCATTGAAGGTTGAAGCATACGACCACCAGTCCAGTTGAGTAACGAATTAACGATTTCTTAGTTGACTAACTTAGTTGACGCTCCTCTATTACTTTACGGCTCCCAGCAAGTATATATTACGTATTAATATATATAAATTATAAATATAACTGTTCTAATATCTAGTATACATGTCATCTTTTCAGTTTTCATCTAGCCCGCTCTGTTTCTGCGATTTCTGAGTTAATCATATTTATAAAACATACTAAATCTTTTCATCCAGCCCGCTATATTACGTAGAAATATGATTTCTTAGTTAATCATATTTATAAATAATAACATACTCCTTTTAAAATACATTTTAATCTGTCAAATATTTTTCTATGTGATCGTTTTTCATCCACTTGGAAGTTGGAAACAAAAATAAAATTTTAGAACCGGAAATTGACTCCCTCATTCTTTGTAATATAAACTGCAATTTGATTGTGAATTTGTGGTTCTTTATTCTATAAAACAATAATTTATTCTACTGGTGATATACTAAATACAGAATTACAGATATGCTCGTATATTAGTTTAATAATAAACTCTTAAACCATTAATTTATTATATGTATATATGTAATATACAATTATACATATAATAGATATACTAAGCTCGTATTAGTTTAATAATAAACTATGAAATATTTGAACCATTAATTAATTAAATAATAAACTATTAAACTATTACAAAAAATATTATATATATAATTACTTAATTACGTATACAGTATACACATAGTTCAACCTTTTGTTTGTATTAGTTTTTATTTGTTAGTTGGATAGTTAATTTTTCATTATTTTATTTTAAACCTTTTTTTATACACAATAGTTATGGCGGACAATGAAGGTGACACCGTGTATGATCCAGCTAAAGATCCGCTTAGAAGAGCAAAATCTAATGATCCAGGATGGAATCATGGATTTTGGCCAGACTTGAACAACAAAGACATAGTCCAATGTAGGCATTGTAATAAGCAAATGTCTTCTGGCATAAAGAGATTAAAACAACATCTAGCTGGCGGGTATGGAGATGTTGCTAAATGTCCTCATACGACAACAGAACTTATGACGGAGATGCGAGCATATTTAATGAGGAAAACCAGGAGTAAACCGATCCAGATTGAAGATGACGGCGATGAGGATGATGCTAAAGTACCTTTCACTCAAATAGATACTTCAACTTCTCAACCGAGTTCTGGGACAGCAACCAAGAGGAAAAATGCTGCTTCGCAATTCTTTAATGTCCCACCAAAAATGCCCAAACAAAACAAATCAATTGCCTCCATCATTCGCAAAACTCCTGAGGAGGTTGTTGATGAAAGACATACGAAAGGCCCCACCCAAACTACACTAGAACAATGCACAAAAAGCAAGGAGGAGAAAGAGAGGGTCTTCATGCACATTGCTGATTTTTTTTATGAAAATGGCATTCCTTTTAATGCAGCAAACTCCAGGAGTTATGAGAATGGTGGAGTCAATTGGGCAGTTTGGACCAGGACTTAAACCTCCTAGCTATCATGAGTTGCGTGTACCACTTCTTGAAAAAGCAAAGAAAAATACAGAGAAGCTCAGAGAAAAACATGAACTTGCTTGGAAGGAATACAAGTGCACACTCATGTCTGACGGATGGTCTGATCGAAGGAATCGACACTTGATTAATTTCCTTGTCAATAGTCCAGAAGGTACTTTTTTCCTAGACTCGGTTGATGCATCAGGTGAATCTCAAGATGCAACATTGCTAGCAGGTTTGCTTGAGAAAAAAATTGAAGAAGTTGGAAAAGACAATGTAGTGCAAGTGTTGACAGACAACGGCTCTAACTATAAGGCTGCGGGAAAGCTTCTAGAGCACAAGATATCCACGCTTTATTGGACTCCATGTGCTGCACATTGTTTGGATTTGATGTTGGAGGATATCGGTAAATTAGCCGATTTCAAGCCCTACATTGAAAAAGCAAGACGTGTGACCACTTTCATTTATCGGCATACAAGAATCCTCCATTCAATGAGACAAAAGACGGGTGGGAAGGATCTTGTAAGACCTGGAGTTACTCGATTTGCAACAGCGTTTCTCACTTTGCAATCTCTATATAAACACAGAGAAGCATTGAGAAATCAATTTAGCGGTCTGGATTGGAGTAGATCTAAATTGGCTGCCACAGAAGCAGGAAAGAAGGTTAGTGCGATTGTGATGTCTGTTAGATACTGGAGTGCAGTGGAAGATTGCATACGAGCTTCACAGCCACTTTTAAATGTCTTGAGGATAGTTGATGCTGATGAGAAACCGGCTATGCTAGAGCTTTCACTAGCCATGGATTGTGCCAAGAAAAAAATTTGCGAGTCATTTGAAAATAAGACTAGACTTTTGAGAAGCCTAGTTCGGATCATTGAGACACGATGGGAAGTCCAGATGGAGGTCAAATTATACGGGGCAGCTTTGTTTTTAAATCCGTCTAAATATTTTGATCTCAAACTAACCGATCCCACATCAGCATCAAAGCAACGATCAATGTTTAACGATGTGCTTGAAAAGATGGTCACCGATGAAACATTGCAGGCCAAGATAAGTGATCAAGCGACAGATTATGACAAATTGAGAGGCAGTTTTGCAAAGCAGCTCGCGATTAGGCAACAAAAATCTAAGAGTCCTCGTAAGTGATACTTTTTATTATTTTTAAAATTTAGTTTAAATATTTTAAAAATTAAATAATATTTTATTTGTGATTAATCTATAGTTGATTGGTGGAATGCTTTTGGTGGACTCGCTGTTGAGCTGCAATCGTTCGCAAAACGCATAGTTAGTCTCTGTTGTACCTCTTCTGGCTGTGAGCGTAATTGGAGCACTTTTGAGTTTGTAAGTAATATACTTACAATTTTGAATACTAACTACATATTTTAAATTACACAAGATTTTAACTAATTAAATCAAAACACTTATCAAATATATTTTATCTTTATTTTAGATTCATACAAAAAGAAGAAGCAGGTTAGAGCATAAGCGGTTGAATGACTTGGTTTTTATTCAATATAATCGGAAGATAGCAACCAGATTTCAGAAGCGGCGTGAAGAAGGAACAAACTTCAACCCTTTAATTTTTGAAGATTTCCAATGGGACAATGAATGGGTCAGCAATGAAGTTGTTCATCCTGGTGATGATCTTCTATGGAGTCAAGTTGATGAAGCCGTGGGTGCATCAAGCAATCTTGAGGGTCGTAATCTTCCTAGAACTAATAGCTCTCGTGGAGAACCGGTTTATTATCGACGTCGTGGTTCGAATTCTTCATTAAGGTTGATTGATGAAGACATGGACAATGAAGAAGAAGAAAGTTTTCCGAATGATGATGAAGATGTTGAAGATGACTATGGCCAAACACCACCCACTCCTACTCATGATGATGATGATGATCAGGACGAAGGCCGTAGAGATGATTTAGTCCTTGATGATTTTTGAGAACTTAGTAGTTTGAACTTTGATCTTTACGCTGCTTATTTGAGATATACATTTTTAATCTTAATTCCCATTAATAAACCTTGTTTTTAATTATTAATTGTGGATTTCAATTCTAAGTTATATACATTTTAGTTAGTAATATATTATACATAATATATAATTAAATATATAATTATGTATGTAAATATATAATTATATATATATAATATATAATATAAAATTATAAATATATAATACACATATAGGCGACTAGTCGCCTAATTGTCGCCTAGGCGGCCGCCTTGTCGCCTAGGCGATATGGCGGTCAGCTGGCGCCGCGACTCGACTTACCGCCGTGACAAGTATGGCTGCGAGAAGTTACAGAGGACACAAGAGCTTCATAATCTTGCAGCAATCCTTCGAGTATAACAATGATATGATCTTTGTTAGAGATCGGTTCACCTACGAGATTAAGGTTGTTAACAATTGTCTGAATTCGAAGCAGGTACTCTGAGATGGATCGTTCCCCTTTTCCGGTGTTATAGAGTTCGGATTTGAGCTGTCTTGCCCTAGCAACGATGTTAGCTTGGAAAAAATTGCGAATCATGCTCCAGAGTTCATACGATCGCTGGCAATGAATAATACAAGCATGTAGGGTTTCGGATAGAAATGAAAGCATCCACGCGAACAACATCTGATCCTGTTGATCCCAGAGAGTGTAAGCCTCATTCACAGTCTCCTTTCCATCTCTATCGGTGATGAATTGCTCAGGAATCTTCGAATTCTCTATGAACCGAACGAGTTTGTGCGCGCGAATCACAGACTCAATATGATATTTCCACAAAAGATAGTTATTCGAGTCTAATTTGATTGGAAGAAGGTGATTGAATGCTATTGGAAAGGCGACACTTCCAGTAGCGGAGGTTGAAGATGAAGTTGAATCAGTTTCCGACATGGTTGATCGAGCTAATGCTCTGATACCATATTAGAAAATGAACTCAGATAGAATAAAGGAGATTCAAATGTTATTGATTATAAGAGTCAATACAAGTATTTATAGTAGAATACAAGTAACTAACTTTAACAGCCTGTAAAACAGCACTAACAGCCCAAAGTATATCTAGAAGGTTTAAAGCTATTTACAATATACGTATGTAACATTATTTTATATTCCTAACAGCTTACAAGTACTCACCATAGGTGTTTTCACACCCTTAGAATGTGACATTCCAACTTTGTGAAGAAGATCTATGATGTATTTGGCCTGTGAAAGGTGCAAACAACCATTAGGAAGCTTTCTGACTTGGATGTCTAAAAAGAAATCTATGTCTCCCAAGTGTTTGAGAGAAAAGGAAGAGTGTAGGGTTTGAATGATGTGTTGGATAACTGTAGAATTATTGCCAATGACAAGAATGTCATCAACATAGATGAGGATGTAAATTTGGATTCCATGCTTTAGGTATATAAGAAGAGAAGGATCACTCTTGCTCTGTTTGAACCCAACATTGTATAAGACTGAAGTGAGCTTGTGAAACCATGCCCTTGGAGTCTGTTTAAGGCCATATAAAGATTTATGTAGTCTGCAAACAACTTGTGACATGTAGACCTCTTCCTCAAGATCCCCATTGAGGAAAGCATTGTTTACATCAAGTTGTTGTCTGGGTTATTTAATCGGCGAGTACTCGGCGAGTACTCCCTACTCGGCCTCCTACCTTGCAGAGTAGCACCTTTACTCGACCCGAGTTAATTATCCGAGTTACTCGCTGAGTACTCGGCGAGTTAGTCAACTCGGTGAATTGGTCAAATGGGCGAGTTACTCGCTACTACTCGGTGTATTAAAAAAACTGCGCACAAAACCTAAAAGTCTAAAACTATTTTAAGCGGTCATATTTTGGGGCTTCGACCAGTGCTGCTACATCGTTAGGAGCTGCGACTGGCAGTGTCGGTCATCTTTTGGGGCTTCGACCAGTGCTGCTTCATTGTTTGGAGCTGCGACTACTAGAAGCTGCCAGTTCTACGAATCTACAGTGCTGCTGGGAGTCACCTGCGAGTGCTACAGGGTTGCTGCGAGGTGCTACAGGTAATTTGTTCCCTCGTTTCTTCTTCCTCTTGTTAAAAAAAAATAAATTGGGATTATTTAAACGGCTGCAGCCGAAATTGTTGACCATTGAATTCCCTGCTACTAAGTTCCTTAGTTATTATGTTACTGAGGCATTAAGTTCCTTTTATTCTATGTATTAAGCATTGATTTTTATATTAATTTTTCCTTGGCAAGTTGGCAGTGCCTGTGTTTGGAGCTTCGTATATTCCCCTCCCCTGTCTGGCTGTCTCGTTTCTTGTTCTAGTAGTAGTAACCAAAAGTGTATCATTTTATTAACAAGCTCTTACAAATGTCTCTGCAATCCAAAACATGCTGACATGTTGTAAGTTTTAAGCTTACTATAATTTATACACTAAGGAAGCTTTAGCTACAATTTTTTTTCCCACAGAATGTAAGCTATTTTGATGTACATTTTTGTTTGGAGTTGCTCAGCTGAATGGTGTGACATTTCTATCTAGTTGAGATACTATATCCTATTCCAAATTATTTTTCTCGTTCATTATTAGGCAGTCAAACCTGTTCTTTTTTTAATCTGGTTTTATGTACTAAGTTTCAAGGTGCATACTATTATAGTCTCCATGAAAAATACACATCTAATCTGGTTTTATTAGATGATTGACTGCTTTATCACTTTCGTTTTATGACTTTTGCTACACCATCATTAGGATAATAGGATTTCTATCCTTTTATTCACTTCTATGCATTTTAAGACAATTTAAAGACTATTTTAAGACTACTATATTTCTGTAATATAGTTATATAGGGCACCTATATTATTATATTTAATTAATACAAGGCCGAGTAATCACCGAGTAATCCCGAGTAATCGGTCCTACTCGCTACTTGGCCCTTGACCGAGTTGCTACCGAGTAGCGAGTAAATAACATAGGTTTTTGTATAGACCATTGATGAGAGAAAGCAAGTGTAAGCAGAAGTCTGATGGTGACAGGTTTGACTACTGGAGAAAATGTTTCTCCAAAGTCAAATCCAAACCTTTGATGAAACCCTTTGGCTACCAACCTGGCTTTGAACTTATTCACAGAGCCATCAGGATTTTCCTTTACTCTGAATACCCATTTGCAACCTATGACCTGCTTGCCTGGAGGAAGAGAGATTAGGGACCAAGTTTTGTTAGATATCAAAGCATTATATTCAGATTGCATGGCTGCAAACCAATGTGGAGAAGAGAGAGCTTGCTTAACTGATTTGGGCTTTATATGAGCCAGCAGTAAGGTTGGATTAAGTCTAGGTTTAACAATCCCAGATTTGGATCTAGTTTGCATTGGATGAGAGTTATGGGGAGGAATTGGAGATGTAGAAGAGGAGGAACCAGATGTTGTGGAATGAGAGTTGACAGTTGTGTCATTAAGGTGATTAGAAGGATTTGAGTCATTTTGAGAGAGTGTTTGATGATGATTGTGAGAATTAGGGTTAACCTGAAGTGTAGTGGATGATGAAGTATGCAAGGAAGAGGAACCGGAAGAGGTACTGGCATCATTGTCAGAGTGGAGTTGGGTGGATGAGGAGGAAGAAAGATTTTTATTGGGGCTGAGAGTGAAACTGGAACATTAGTAGATTTAGTGGATGTGGAAGGAAAAAGAGTGGGATAAGGAAACTTGGTTTCATCAAAAATAACATCCCTGGAGAGATAAATTTTGCCACAAGGGGAAAGACATTTGTAGCCTTTATGATGAGATGAGTATCCTAGAAAAACACGAGCCTTTGAATGGTAATCCAGTTTGTGCTTGTTGTAAGGTCTAGTGAATGGATAGCAAGAACAACCAAAGGCTTTGAGAAAGTAATAATCAGGGAGAGTGCCATAAAATTTGAAATGAGGACTGAGATTGGCAATAGATTTAGATGGAAGTTTGTTGATAAGGTGTAATGCAGTGGCAAATGCAGTGTCCCAGAATTTGAATGGCAAAGAAGAATGAGCTATAATAGACATAGACCTTTTTCAACAATGGTGCGATGTTTCCTCTCAACAACACCATTTTGATGATGTGTACGAGGACAGATAACTCTATGATTGATGCCCTTATCAATGAGAAATTTGGTGAATGACCTGAATTCTCCTCCCCAATCAGATTGTATGGACTTGATAGAAATGTTGAATTGATTTAAGATGTATTGATAGAAGTTTTGAAAAGCTAAGAAGACATCAGATTTCTTTTTGAGAAATTACATCCAACTGTACTTAGTGAAGGCATCAATAAAGGATATATAGTAACAGTAACCATCAAAGGACTGAATAGGAGCTGGTCCCCATAAGTAAGTGTAAATTAGTTCAAAAGGAGAATGAAATACAGTTGTAGAGGGGTAGCATGGTAGTCTGTGAGCTTTACCAAGTCAACAAGCTGAACTGAAGTCCATAGCATTTTTATTTAAATGAGAGATTACAAAGATTGAGTACAGACTTAAGAGCCTCAAAATCAGGATGATCTAGTCTTAAATGCCAAATATTACAAATGGTATTTGACTGAGAGTTATTACAAATAGACATGAGAGAACCGGGACACACAGAACTATGTGGAGAGAACTTGACAATTTTGCAGTAGACTTGTGAGACCCAAGAGCTGGAAATGACTGGAACCTGTAAAGACCATCTTCACCAAGGATCCCATATAGCAGAATTTGTTTAGAAACCTGGGATTTGACAAAGCATTCATGAGGATGAAATTCAAAAAATGCATTGTTATCCTTGGCAAATTGACCGACAATTAATAGGTTTTTAGTGATGGCACGAACATGTAAGATGTTATTGAGAGATAAAGAAAGAGATGAGTGATAAGGAGAGGGAAAGGATGAAAAACCAATAGACTTGATTTCCAAACCTTGACCATTGCCCATAAAAAGCTTATCAGTAGTAGCAATGGGCTCACTGTGTTGGAAGTTGAGCGGATCAGTTGTGACATGATGTGTAGCTCCAGAATCTGGGAACCAGTTTTGAGTATTTGGAGTTGGTCCTAGTATAGAGGAATTTGCAGAAGCCCAGGCTGCAGTTGGCACAGTAGGTGATGAATTGAATTGGGAAGGATGGTTAGGTGATGGAGTATAAGATGGATAACCTGGTTGTACCAAATTGAACTGTGATGGATGGATTGGGTTGTGTGAATATCTTGTTGTGGCTGAAGGAGATGATTGGTATTGGTATTGATTTGGATATGGATTTGCTATGGGAAAAGGAGTCTGTTAAGGTTGGTAAGGCTGGTTTGAGCAAGGATTTTGAGGTTGGTGTATAGTAGAAGGATGAGGATTAGAGATGGTGTAGGCTGGAGTGTATCTGTGCTAACAAACAATTGCACTGTGACCGCTTTTGCCACAAACTTGACAAGTTACCGAGGTTCTACCACCTGAACGACCACCTCTGCCTCTATTAAAACCTCCACGACCTCTACCTCTGTAGGAGGAATTGTCAGTAGAAGTGTCAAATTGAGCAATTTGAGCTGAAGCATTTTCTGAAGTATTCTGAGTTTCAGTTTCAGTGGTTTGAGAAGGAGTTTCAAGTCGAGCAACATTAGCAGAAAAGAGTGTTTGCTGTGAGGAGTCACGGAGTTTTCTCAGTCGTAATTCCTTGGCCAACAAGAGATCTTCAAGTTCAGATACAGTAACAGGATCTAAAATGCTTCGCGAGGTGACAGATGATATAAGCGATTTGTAATCCTCAGGAAGGCCTTCAAGGATCACATTGATGTGATCCTTGGTTGATATAGGCTCACCGACAGATGTTAGGTTATCCACAATTGTCTGAATACGAAGCAAATATTCAAAAATAGAACGATCACCTTTTCCGGTGTTATACAGTTCTGATTTCAGTTGGCGAACTCGTGCGATGATGCTGGAGCAGAAGAATTTCTGAATTTCACTGCATAACTCATGTGAATGATTGCAGCAGATGACGCGAGCATGAAGTGATTCAGAAAGCGAAGCTAAGAGCCAGGAAAACAGCATTTGGTCTTGTTGCTCCCACGTGTTGTATGCTTCGTTCACTGTTTTTGTTCCATTCTCATCAACTGAAAAGTGATCTGGTATCTGATGATTTTCTATGAATTTGAGAAGTTTATGAGCGCGAATCACTGATTCGACATGATGGCGCCAGAACAGGAAATTATTTGAATCGAGTTTAACAGGTAAAGGATAATGAAAGATGATAGGAGAAGTTTGATTGGCAATGTGAGAAGATGATTGCGAGGAAGAAGAATCAGATGTAGAGTTCATCATGGTTAGATCGAGCAAAGCTATGATACCATATTAGAAATGGAGCAAGGTAGAAGATGGAAATGAAATCATCTTATTGAGAATAGAAAGTTACGGAGTATTTATAGAGGTGTAGTCATAACTAACTACAGCTAACATAACAGAAGCCTAACAGATTCTAATTACAAAGTAATACACGTGTAGCATTCATATACTATTCCTAACAAGCGATGTCTGCATCTTCTCCAGCGAATCCACCCCTTCTCCATTCTTGCTCTGATACCAATGATAGAACACTGGTAAATCCGACTCACAAAAGTAGAGAATTAGGAAGTATTGATCGAGAAAACTGATCAAGAAATCTTATTTGATGTGAATAGTAGTTTACAAAAGGAATACAGTAGCCACAGACAATTCGAGATGCCCAGTCTCTCGGTCTATTCCCAACTGAATACTTGTCTACCTCTTTTGCCTCCCCTCCCTTTCTATTTATACTACAAGCACACTTATGATTATCTACATGTACACATTATTATTATTATTATTATTATTATTATTATTATTATTATTATTATTATTATTATTATTATTATTATTAGCCTGATAGGCCTGATTCCTATCAGGTCCCTATCACCGATTCCTATCAGGTCCCTATCAGTAGTTTAGGAATATAATCTAGGATATTATTAAATACTCTTATAGGAGTAATCTATCTTTGTAGTGTATATTTGTAGGGACTTAAACCTTTCAATAAAAACACAAAAAATCCTTCTGTCTTCTATATTGCTCTATCTTATACTCTCTGTTTCAACATTGGCCAACTTTCCCAGTTTGTGGAGGGTGGATGATTCAATGCATACCTGAGCCAATAAATCAATCGTTCTTCGTAAAAGGCGGGCAAGGTCTCCTTCATCCATAGCAGAGTCTATCATAATCTCCCTCCAGTTTAAACCAGAGGCCCAAGCTTCAACCATGCCAGAAAATTGGCTATCCAAGCAGCAAGATATCTATGCATTTAATAAAACAAATCATCTCCCTATTATATATGCAAAGAAAAATAGTCACTGATGACTGGTATACCAATCAAACACTCACATTTACCCCATGCTTCTCTTGAAGTTCTACAAATGTGATTCTTTGTTCTTCTAATAAGTTGATGACATCCAAGACAATGGCAGAAGGTTCATATATGTAACTGTAGAAAGAAGATGTATGACACTGTTTCATGCTATTCTACAACCCCATTCAAGTGTATCTAGTATAGCAGAAAGAATAAATTAATTCAATAATGATTTTTTGTAAGAATCAGTCATAACAAGAATCAGATTTTGTTCGGGTAAAGTTTGATGAAAGTGGTTTTAAAATAAACTAATGAAACTAGTGAACAAAACCATTCTAAAAGAGCAGAATGTTCCGAAACATGATCAGCTAAAGTAGGTTCCTAAGCAAGCTCTTACACACTCAATTCATCAGCCTGTTGAATGTAAGAGCAAAGAAATAAAAGCACTAGGTACAGCCTAGGCGGCTAGAGCCTAGCGCTGGGCCTAAGCGGTGAAAACATAATGAAGTTCAAGGACAGCTTTGTGCCTAGGCAGGGACATGCAGGAACTTAACAGCATGCACCTCTTGTAAGAAAATAAGATACATGTTGCTTAGTCAGATACCTGTTGCTTTTTGAAGGCCTGAGTTTTATCCCTTCTGAAACTAGACTTCCACAGACAGCAGCAAGTTGTGCAGGTTTCATGCTTAGCAACAATTTACTTCGAAGAACCATGGCAAACCAGAGCTCATTTTCTCCTCGAATTGCTGCTGCTGTTTCACCAAGTGGAAATGTTACAAATGTATTGATATCCAATGCCCTGCTTCCATGAATTACATTGCTGACCTAGCATCAACAAAGGATTACTTTTCTTTTGTGAAAGATATTATAAGAATATGCTTTTGGAATATACTCTAGATATTATTAGTGTATAGCATATTAGCATCTTAAATAGGAATATTCCATCTTTGTAATCTATATATAGGGCCTTAACCCTTCAATCAAATTACACAGAAAATTCCTTTCTCCTCTCTTCATTATTATTGTTGTTATTGTTATTATTATTATTATTATTATTATTCTAGTTTATATTTCAACATGGTATCAGAGCCATTATCCCAATTTTTACAGTTTATTTCAGCCTAATTTTACAGCCCAGAACTTGAACCTTCCCCAGAACCTCTGTCCTTCCATTACAGCTTTACAGTCCAGAACATCAGCCAACACTTAGATCAAAACCTTAGTCCAAAATCTATCTCACTTCCATCATACTCTGGTTCGCCTGCTGCTGCCGGAAGTCCGTGACGGAAAATCGATGCGCATGAGGCACATGCGCTGCCGGAAGTTTACGCCGACAGCCGCACCCGCCGGCGCGTGGTGTCTTTGTGCTGGCCAGAATTTTCGCCGGACGCCACCCGTTGACTCGTCTGAATGATCTCTATCCTCCGGTGTTATCCACCTCTAGGTTTTCTTGATTTCGAATTTCATCTCCTGTTCATCCACCTGGAACTTCTGTGTGTTTAAAAATCCTGGTGCGGTGAGCATGGAGGAAGCTTCATAAGTTTGCCTGGAATACATAGAGCCCGTTTGGTAGCACGAAAATCGGCTTTTTTGGCTGATTCTGCTGAAATTTATGAAGTTCTGGCTGAAGTGGCTGTTTTGGCTGATTCTGATGATTCAAGAAAAAAAAATTTTAAAAATACGATAGTATATTTTATTAATAAATTAAAGAAAAAATTACATGTAAAAATAGCTAAAATGGTCCTCTGCAGTAACTTCAGCCAATACAGCCAGAAAAGTAACTCCAACCTTACTTTTTCTGCTTATTACACAATTCAGCACACGAAAGTAAAAGTTACGTGTTTGGTGAAAAAGCTGGCTGATAAGCCTGATAAGCCGAAAAAAGAGGTCTCCAAACGGGCTCATAACCAGTTATCTTTTTTATGTTAGTGATTTTGAGTTATATAACTGTCGACTCAAAGAAAAAAAATGTCTTGTCCAGGTGATTTTGAAAGATGATTAATATACAATTAGTGTAAGAGATCCAGACACTTGATTAAAATATGTAGAAAGTTGGCATTTAAAAATCAAGGAAATGTGGTTGCTCATGTTGTTTCCGCTACCAACTCATCTGATGGATCAATTGCTATTTCTTCGGATGAGTATGCCAAATTTATTTGCTACCAAGAATCTCTAAAGCATTCATGTGCCCCTATCTCGGTAGTCGCTCATTCAGGTATTTCAAATACATGTCTTGTTTCATCATCCTCGAAATGGGTCATTAACTCAGATGCCACAGATCATATGATCGGTAATCCTAGTCTATTCTTGTCATTGCATTCATATTTACCTAATTTTAGTGTCAATTTAGCTAACGGGTCTACATCACCCGTTCTTAGATCCGGTACTGTTGTCCCAACTTATACATTACCATTATCGCTTGTTTTGAGTCTTCCTAATTTTGCTTTTAATCTGCTATCCATCAGTAAAATCACACGTACCTTAATTGTTCTGTAACATTTTTCCCCGGATATTGCGTGTTTCAGGATCTATTAGTGAAGCGGACTATTGGTAAAGGACATGAGTTAGCTGGTCTTTATATATTAAATACATCAATCACAAAAGGTATCTTTTGTCTTGGGGTTGGGACTTTATTAGAGGCTGATTACCGATTAGGACATCCATCTCTCCCATTAATGAAGCAAATAAACCCTCAATTCAATAAGATGATAGGGACCTAGATAATGTTAGCGATAAGAATAATATAGTCTTTTAATAGTGTATAATAAAAGGGGCTGTAACTAAATAGCAGTGGGCTGGCCCATAAGGAACATAATAAATATGAGTTGGGGCATAGAAGAAAGCAGGCAGAAATTGAGAATATGAACTGAGACTCTTGGGATAGATAGGCACTCTCGAACTTGCCTCTATACTTCTTCTATTACGTTTCTTCTGTTGCTTTGTAATTTCCTAAGAATATCTGAGGATTTCTCAGAATTCCTTGATTGAATATACTACTGTTTTTACTGTTTGGATCGTACCTATCATTGGTATCAGAGCAGTTGATTCTGGTGCTGGGAATTGTGTCGCAATACCAGAAAATTTCTATTTCAGTTGTGGAAGGTCTGGATGAGAGCCAAAATGAGAACAGAACGGAAACAATAGAGCGGAACCATACCTCGATGGAAAAAGTTGCAATGAATTTGGCGACAATACAGGAGACACTCACGAAGATGAACAGCAACCGAAATTGACCGAGGCATCAATAGCTCACTCCGTGCAGCTCGTAGCGCACTTCGCATCTCGGAGACGCGAGAAATTCTGATCATTCTCGTTCTAGTGTGGATCGCGATAGCAGTAGAAGACCTGTTCGTACAGGAAGAAAGGTTGATTTATCATTGTTTAGGATGGAAGGGTATTTCCGTCTCAAGACTACTGTGGAAAAAGATAAAGTGGAAGTAGCAGTAGGTGTGATGGAGGAAAGGGCATTAGGCCTGGTTTCCATGGTGGGAAACTCAAACGAGAGAAAAGAATTGGCCCAATTGGGAGGCTTTGAAGGAAGCCATAACTCGACGTTTTCAACCTACATGCAGTCGAAAGATAGAGAGCCAGGGTTCGCGATCGCCAAAAACTTCTTTCAGTTCGCAATCTTGGTCACGAACTGTTTCTCACAGTTCATCATCGCAAGCAGTTTCTCACAATAGTCCGCATATGTCATCGCCATCCCAAACAGCTTCTACCAGTTTGCAGGTTTCCTCGCCAACATCTTCTTCCAGTTTGCAATCTTTTACGCAAGTCATGTCTCCAGGTTCGCAGACTTTATCATACGCTAGCAGTTCACTTCAAGGTACGATGCGACCAGAAGGAGAAGCTTCCAGTTCGCCATTGTTGTCCGAGTCGCAGGAGTCTGGCAATCCACAGCAACCTCTCTCTAAAGATACGTTCATTGATAGTGATGAGGGAGGAAAGGAGAAATCTGTTGTGGTGACTCAATCCTCTATTTCCATGGAATATGAATCTGTCGTTGATAAATTTGCTGGTTCAAATACTTGGGAAAGCTCTACAGGGAATATCCACATCGAGGAAACTGAGGAAATAGAAGAGGGGAATGATGGAAAGAAGCTTCAGGGAATCATCAGCGCAGATACTGATGCTACTGAGGAACTAATCAAACAAGGATGGATAACGAAGATTGAAAAGCATGGTTGTGTTGTTCGGTTCTACAATGGCTTGCGAGGTTTTACTTCCGAGTCTGAGTGTGGATTAGATCCGAGCTCTGAATCAAACTCAAGTTATCATATTGCACCAAAGAAATTCTTGTATATTCTGATGCATTGGAGGCTCGGGTGACTACATTAAGTAAGGAGGTTAAGAATTCACGAAATATCATCATTCTTATTGAAGTCCCTACTTTAAGTGGTTCTGGCATGGATAGGAGAGGAAGAACGGAATTCGAACTTGACATTGATGGCAACGTCAAATTGGATGAAAGGAGGAGACAGATTCAAGAGTTCATTGATGTGAATAGCCTTTATATGATATTACTTCTGAGTACAAGAGATGGTGAATGGGGAATATATCTAAATAATCCTAAATCTGAAAATCATTTGGGGGATGGTGAGACTGCACTAGGGAGCATGAAGCTGTGATAGAAAGCATATTCTTTCCTAAGATTCATAATGGAGTGCAGCAATTTGTTTCTGAGAAAAGAATAAGCTATGTTTGTATTGATGGGCAGTCTTCTATACAATCATTCCATAACTCAAAAGAGGCTGAAGAAAAAGGTCATAGACAAGAGCAAAAGAATGCAGTCAACCTGTATATCCTTTATGCAAAGGATACCTCAGATGAAGCTCATTGGCAGAACTTGAATAAAAGTTTGCATCCAAAGTATGAGGCAGTCCAGGAAATAGAAGTTGATATTGTTTCTTACCTTGAAAGAACTGCTGGAATTGAAGAGAAGCCATATGAAAGGAA
Source organism: Cuscuta europaea (assembly GCA_945859875.1). Taxonomy (NCBI): domain Eukaryota; kingdom Viridiplantae; phylum Streptophyta; class Magnoliopsida; order Solanales; family Convolvulaceae; genus Cuscuta; species Cuscuta europaea. Next base: position 2,834,118 of record CAMAPE010000033.1, read on the forward strand.
AAATGGTGAAAGTCTTTCACAGCCAATAGAAAATGAGAATGGTTGTTATAAGGAATCAAATAAGATGATGGCTAATGGTTATCAAAAGCAGAATGAGAGTTTTGCATGTCCATCATCTTCTTGTGCAAACAACCTTGAGCAAGCAACTACCAATACCAATTATTGTGACCTTCTCATTGTTGAAGCTCTCGGTCCAAATGGGAAGATTTTGCCACTTCATGTATCCGAGCTGAAGTATTGGGAAGGCAGAGGCGTGAGGAAGAAGCTGAATGACATGGCTATTTTTTACTCCCCACCTTGAGGACAAAGTGGTTGTCAAAGGGGGGTAATGATAGGGACCTAGATAATGTTTATTAAAAGACTATAATGTTTATTATTCTTATCACTGTGTATAATAAAAGGGGTTTAGGCCCTGTAACTAAATAGCAGTGGGCTGGCCCATAACGAACATTATAAATATGAGTTGGGCGTAGAAGAAAGCAGGCAGAATTTGAGAATAAGAACTGGGACTCTTGGGAGAGATAGGCACTCTCTAACTTGCCTCTATACTTCTTCTATTACGTTTCTTTCGTTGCTTTGTAATTTCCTAAGAATATCTGAGGATTTCTCAGAATTCCTTGATTGAATATACTACTATTTTTACTGTTTGGAACGATACCTATCATAAGATGGCATCTTTACAACGTGAGTCATGTCAATTTGTGAAGCACCATTGTACTAGCTTGAGCCCTCGAGTTAATAAATGAGCAAATGCTCCATTTGACCTTGTTCATTCTGATGTTTGGGGTGCTTGCTTGGTTGTGTCAAAGCTGGTTGTATTTCATGAAACGCCTATATGAGTTGTTTACTCATTTTTCATATTTTTGTGCTGAAATTAAAACTCAGTTTAACGTTCCTGTTCGGGTGTTCAGAGGAGACAATGCCCAAGAATATCTATATGCTACATTTAAGTCATTTATGCTTCAGAATTGCATAATTCATCAAACTTCATGTGTTGACACACCTCCACAAAATGGGGTTGCGGAACGAAAGAGCCAACATCTGTCACAAACTGCAAGAGCTCTTCTATTCCAAATGAATGTGCCTAAACAAATTTGGGTTGATGTCGTGTCTACCGCACGTTTTTTGATAAATCGTATGCCGTCTTCTGTTTTGAATGGTAAAGCTCTTTATCACTGTCTATTTCCAAATAAAGAGCTTTTTTCTATCCCACCTAAAATATTTGGCTGTACCTGTTTTGTTAGAGATGTTAATCCTCATCTTACAAAGCTAGATCCCAAAACTTTAGAATGTATTTTCTTAGGTTAGTTTAAATGTATCTTGTTTCTATTGATGCATCATTTCATGAAAATACACCTTTTTCATCTTCTAAGCCAGATATTCATGAGAATAATGATGACACTCATTAACATGATGACTATACTTGAGTCCACACCTTTGACAATTATTCCACAAGTTACAGTTCCTGACCCTAGGCCTCCAATATACTTGGTATACACCCTTCGACACAAAGCACCAGATCACCCTCCATTTGTGACATTTGTGATTACTTATCCTGATATTGGTCTGACCTCGATCTCACGTCCTGAACCAAGTAACTGCATCACCAGATCTTGGCCTCCCGATAGCACTACATAAAGGTACACGATCTTGTACTCATCATATTTCTTCGTTATCCCCTGCCTCATGTTCTTTTATTGCTTCCATTGATTTTATTTTTGTTTCCAAATCTATTGAAGAAGGTTTGTCTCATCCTGAATGGCGTCATGTCATGGTAGAGGAAACGAATGCTTTAGATCTTAATGGTACTTTGGATTTGGTAGACTTGCCTACAGGGAAGAAGTATATTGGATGTAAGTGGGTCTTTGTTGTTAAGGTTATCCCAGTTGCTCGGTTGAACGTCCGATTAGTTGCGAAGGGTTATGCTCAAACCTATGGCGTTGATTATTCTGACACTTTTTCTCATGTTAAATTAACATCCGTGAGGTTACTTATTTTATTTACCGCAACTCATGGTTGTCACTTGCATCAATTAGACATTAAAAATGCATTCTTGCATGGTGACCTTCAGGAGGAAGTTTATATCGAGCAACCTCCGGGATTTGTTGCACAAGGGAGTATGGGAAAGTTTGTCTACTTCGCAAGTCACTTTATGGTCTGAAACAAAGTCCCCGTGCATGATTTGGAAAATTCAATCAATCAATTAAAAGTTATGGAATGATAAAAGGTCAATCGGATCACTCTGTCTTTTACAGACGGACGAAAGCAGGTGTCACATTGTTAGTTATGTGTGTTGATGATATTGTGATTACAGGGAATGATAATGCAAGTATTTTGGCCCTTAAGAATTTTCTTAAGGGTCAATTCCAGACAAAAGATCTTGGCTCATTGAAATACTTCATGGGATTGAGATAACACAGAGTAAGAAAGACATAATTCTATCTCAACGTAAATATGTACTTGACTTGATAGCTGAAAGAGGGAAATTAGGGGCAAAAGTGAGCAATAGTCCCATGATTCCCAATGTGCAACCCACTCAAGACGGCATGCCATTCGAAGATCCGGAAAGATATAGAAGATTGGTTGGAAAGCTTAATTATATTGCAGTAAACCGTCCAAATATTGTGTACTCAGTGAGTATAGTGAGTCAATATATGTCATCTCCGACAGTTGATCATCTAAGTAGCACCGGTACGGAAACGGAAACAGGGACGGAAACGGGGAAACCTTAATCTCCAAAATTAAGGGTACGGGTACGGCGAGGAAACATCGCACTAAAAACTAAAGTATTAGTAATAAAACAAGATGACTATTAAGTAAAAAAGCACAATAAAAATCAGTTTATTCACTAAACTTTATAGTTTTTAAGAAATTTATTTATTTGAATAAACTTTTTTATTGACTAAACAAAACAAAGTTACAAAAGCAAAAGAAAAATAAAAGTAACTCATAAAATGATAAAAGTAACTCATACATATGAGGCAGTACGCACAACCGCACGGTTTAATACTAGTATACTAACCGTACCATAAATCCGACAACTGCAATCGGTGAAGGGCGAAGGGCGAAGCTGATTACTTGAACACAGACGGTTGGCGGCTGCAATCGGCGAAGGGTGAAGGACGAAGGGCGAAGCTGACTGGACCGCTGGAGGCAAGACAGAATTGGAACTGCTCCCTTGCGGACGATTAACAGAGCAATTAAGGTTAGGTTGGGGCGTTGGGGCGCTGCGTTTTTTTTTTAAATTTTGGCCCGGAAACGTTTCTATGGGCTGATGTGGCATTTCCTTAAGTGTTTCCGGATCTATATCCGACCCAAAAACGGGCCGAGAAGCGGGTCGTCGTTTCCTGGCTGTTTCCATGCGTTTCCGGATGTTTCCCGTTTCCGGGACGTTTCGGAAGCGGAAACCTGGACCCTTTTGGGGTTTCCGTGCATCCTAGTTGATCATTGGAATGTTGTAGAACATATATTATGTTACTTGAAGGGGACTCCGGGACGAGGTATTGTTTATCAAAACCATGATCACACAAGAATAGAATGTTTTGCATATGCTATATGGGTTGGATATAAAGATGATAGAAGATCTACATCTAGTTATTACGTCTTCGTTGGTGGTTACCTAATATCCTGGAAGAGTAAGAAGCAGAATGTGGTTTCTCGGTCTAGTGTTGAATCAAAATATCGTGATATGGCACAATCGACATGTGAGATAATCTGGATAAACCATTTATTAAGTGAAATTGGATTGAAGGCACCAATGTCTGCTAAGTTGTGGTGCGATAACCAAGCTGCTACATACATAGCAAACAACCAAGTATTTCATGAGAGAACAAAGCATATTGAGATTGGTTGCCATTTTATTCGAGATAAGATGGATTGATCTCTACCGGATATGTGAAAACTGGAGAACAACTTGGAGATTTGTTCACTAAAGCTCTAAATGGGATTCGAGTTGATTACTTATGTAACAAGTTGGGCATGATAAATGTCTATGCTCCAACTTGAGGGTGTGTGTGAAAGATATTATAAGAATATGCTTTAGGAATATACTCTAGATATTATTAGTGTATAGCATATTATCATCTTATATAGGAATATTCCATCTTTGTAATCTTTATATATAGGGCCTTAACTCTTCAATCAAATTACACAGAAAATTCCTCTCCTCTCTTCATTATTATTAGGAAAAGTTCCTGAAATAGGAATAAAACAGTTTGAAAATTCTAAAATAGGACTGTCATGTTTTTTATTCCAAAAATAGGAGTAATTACTGCCAAGTTTAAAAAATAATGCCATGTTTGAAGTCTGGTACTGCCAAAACATGGAAGTAATTAGTCCTAATTTGCGAATAAAAACATGGCAGTCCTATTTTGGAATTTTCAAACCTTTTTAGTCCTATTTCAGGTTATATTCTCTTATTATTATTATTATTATTCTAGTTTATATTTCAACATCTTTCTTTTTGGATATTCAACCAATAGGTTTCAATAAAATTTAAAGAGCCACTGGGAAAGCATTCATTTTCATTTTCATTTTCATTTACCCCAGTGCCGCAAAGGCTCCCACCTACGGTGGGGTAAGGGGGGGTCAGATGTACGCAGTCTTACCCCTATACTAAAGCACAGAGAGACTGTTTCCGGATGACCCATAGTGAAAATCGCGTCCAAAATTGCATGGACTGACTGCTGCTTCATTACAAAGAAGCAGCAGACAGTTTACTGAGCCATTTTGCTTTATTCCATCATAATCTCAAGCCAAAAAATAATGAATCTTTGGCTCCATTGCAAATGATGGAAATAGTCTCAGTAATGAGAGCAAGGAAAGCAATTTATTCATATTATGTCCAACCTGTATAAAGTCTTTCCACCCAATCGGCTCAATCTGTTCAACCCGCTTCCTTAAGCGATTTGATCTGACCTTCAACCTTCGAATTTTCTCCTCCGTGAATCTAACCATATCTTTGATCTTCTTGAACTCTTTAAATCCTTCTGATCGTGATATCCTTTTCTTTAGATGAGAAACTTTATTTCTTTGGTCACTATAGCTTTCTAATGCCTCATTGTATGCTTGAGAAAATTTGATGGCCTAACCACAAAAGGTAACCAGTCAACTGATGAGTTGATAAATCAGAACAAAATTGTTGTTTGATAATAAGGAATACCATCAGTATGTAATCATTATACTCTAGCATCAGTAAGCTACTTTAGAAGCAATACAATCGGGTGTTCACTGGCCATATCATGATTATGTAGTGTTCCAGCAAAATAAAACCTAATGACTCTTTAACGCACAAACGTAGGAACATCTATATAATGGAAGTTGTATTATCCTCCTCTAACCCATTATTTATTGCTGTACTGTTTTATTGGGCATTTGTCTATTTAAATACGTTCACACTGATTATTGATGTTTTGAAATTTGATGAGTTTAATGTTAAGACAAGAAAAGTGACTGCACACTACCTCAATACCACATTATGTGGCCACATTTGACTTTTGTGGTGAAAAATTTTGAAACATTGACCAATGATACATGTGTGTATAAAATGATTTCGAATGCTTATATGAAAAAGTGGTCTTCATCAAGAAAAATCTCATAAAATCTCATTTGCAAGTGTTCAACATCTGTGTCAAATAAGGCCTACTTAAGCGAAATTTTTTGATTCAGTTTACACTTAGGACCCAATATAGGATGCAAGAATTGGAACATGAACATCAAATATAGGCATGGAAGTGTTTGTTAAAATAATAGTACTTTGGATAGATTCGTGCCTGACTCATGAGCAATGATATCAGGTTGGTCAACTAAACTTTCAACCTAACCAAAATGATGCGATAAATGAAAATGTGCATGCATTTGTGCACTGATAAACCATGCTGATGCAATGTAACAACCTCATCATCCTCAGAAAGTGTACTCAAAACTGGCACATTCAAACTCCAAGACCATGTCTCTAAAGATCCCTCCATGCACCACAAACCTCCAAACTCGGACTCTGTCAGCTTCTGCCATTGCATAGCCCCCTTCTCGACAAGTTCTGTCATAATATTACGAGGCAAAGCATCACTTTGAGCTAAAGCAACATTTGGGAAGCCTGTCCTGTAGACTGTTTTAATCCACTTTTCGGTGAAAAGATACCAAGAGTTATCTGAGCCAAGAGCCACATGGTAGCATGGCTTAAAATTATCTTCACTTTCACCTCCGTCATATTCATTACTTTCTGCTTCTATATTTAGAGCAAACATATCAGAGCAGTTAACCTGAAAGGAGATAAAATAATATTACTGAATAATGAAAAGAAACCTGAACCAATTTTTAAAAGTCTGAGACCAGAAAAGCTAAGGCAGACCATTCACACAGAAGTGACTAAAACTGTCATCATATTTAATACTACGTAGTATTTACTGAGGCAAAAATACTTCTTTTGTTTAAATTAGACAATACATACCAAATTCTTAAGTTTTGGAGCAGTAAGCAAATCAAGACTTCCCAAATACACAGAGGCAACTAAATATTGAACTCCATCTGCACCATTGTACTGCAAACAAACAAATGGTAGATGGCCGTCCTGAAGCTCCTTCAACAAAGGCTTCAAAGAAAGCATTCTTTCCATTTCCATTCTTCTTCGCAGTGTAGTACGCAAGCGTTTTTCAGCCTAATAAAATCCAGTTGAGTTGTCCCAAATGAACAAGCATTAGTATTATATTGCCATTAATAAGAGATGGAAATGTGAAAAATAAACTAGCCTGAAAATAAATACCCACTCACAAAATATAAAACAAAGTTTGCTCAAGGTACAACTTCATAGTTTTGGCAAGGTACAACTGCTAAATGATATGAAATCCTACTTAAATGTTTCAGAGTTATTCGATATTTTAACTAGATTTATCATATTTAACTTGTTTGTTGACTTTGATAAATCTACCAACAGCCACTACATTACATACACACTTAAGATAAGAGTATGAAATATCTGAACCATGATTATTAGGAAAGAACCGAAGGGGTAAGCGATGTATGTACTTTTAATTCTTCCTGAAGATTGGAAATCTCCTCATGAGCCAATCGTGACAGGAGCTTCTGGCTCTTTCTATCAATTGCTTCATCACTTATTTCTGAAGAGAGTATCTCAATCTCCTTTCCTATTCTAGAAAGCTCGTCTTTGGCTGCAACCATCACATTGCTCCCAACATAATTTCCAAAACTCTGTTCAATTAATTTTTTTGCTTCTTCGAGAGTGCGTCCTCCTCGTGAAGTTTTAAGCCCATCTGACTCAGTTGATCCATGTGTGACCTTCGTCCCCTGGAGAAGAATAACTCATAAATTTGTATATCTTATATGAATAGTGATGAAAAAACTTGTTGAGTTGAAGCACATACTGCTAGAAGATTTAGCACCATTCCATAAGAAGCCGTAAATTGTGAGACAAGGGGTTGAAGCCCAGAAGACAGAAGTTTGCAGCCCTCTTCAGGACCTTCGTACGGGGATTGAACAATGATTACGTGACCCATTTCATCAATACCCCTACGGCCAGCTCGGCCAGCCATTTGGAACAACTCATTTGAGCTTAATGAAACACGTCCACTTTCAGCCCTCTTGCTGAGAGATGAAATAACTGCTGTTCGGGCAGGCATGTTAATTCCAGCAGCAAGTGTCTCAGTTGCAAAGACAACCTTAACAAGTCCTCGCTGAAATAGCTCTTCAATAAATGACTTCCACAAAGGAAGACAGCCAGCATGATGTGCAGCCAACCCTTGTCGAAGACCCTTCACAGAGGAATCCCTCACTGCATCAGGGTATTGAACACGGAATCTTTTCAAGGCGAGATCAACTTCACACACTTCACGCTCATCTAGTAGCTTACAGTTTTCAAGATACTGAACAGCTGCATCACATCCCTTCCTACTAAAGATGAACCACACTGCTGGAAGTATATCCCTTTCCTTTAGTTGCCATAATGTGTCAACAACCCGGGGCACCTGAATATATTGAAACCAAAACAAGAAATCATACAAAGTGTTGTTATGTTCACCTTTTTTTGTTTATCACTTATACTTAAGTTAATGAGATCAGACAAGACTAGACCAGATTCAAATAAAAAATGACCAGATTAGATCTTCTATTTCAAACAAGGAAACTAGACAAGCACAAACACTCAAATTATAACAGATCCATTGTTTGCAACTGCAAAATGGAATTGCGTCTCATGGCACGCCTCAGCTAATTTCTGGACTATGGCATAAAAGGCATCGTCTATGGCGTTGGGAGTGTGGCGTACGCAATATTGCATCACGGCGTACGCAATACTGCATATGCAATAAGGCGCGGAGAGGCGTACGCAATAGGAAATCAGGGTGTAAGGGTATTATTATGGGCCCATTCGGCCCACAATTAATTTTATAATTGATGTAAGATCCCTATTTCAAACCACTATATATTGATGATTCGATTTTTCAGTCATCAGTCTAATAAATTTAAATTTTGATATGTTACGAATTTTGTTTTGGTGAACTGTTTAGAATTTGTCAGTATTATGTGGTACTTTTAACATATTACTTTGCTAGGATTATGATCTCTTATAATTTGTTTTAATATGACATTTGATGACTTATGATGAATAAGTTTTACTACCTCCGTCTCAATTTGATGGTACCAGTTCTTATTCATTTGGTCAACACAAATCACTTAAAATCTCTTACTTTATATATCAACTTTTTATCAAATTTGATTCTGGATTTTGCGACTTTGTAAATCTTTTAATGTAGTGTCTGAATATGTCATTTTTTTCTAAAAATAATTTGAGTGCAGACGCAGATCTGTTTGCTTTATCGTCACTCAAACTTCGTAAACCGCAATGGTATCATCGAATTGGGACGGAGGTAGTATGTTTTATGTTTATAACTTTATATACAAATATATATAGAGGACTGGTCTGGTCAGGCGCGTCTGACCACGTGTCCCGTACGGCCAAGCCTATTTGAGTGTCTTCCGGGTCGAATTTTGGATGAAATGTTTTTAGCATGTTCTTCATGAAATGCAGATGATGTCCACAAAATTTCAACTTCAAATTCAATCGGGAAGTCACTTAAGTAAATTAGTTAGAAAGACTGTGTTATATATATATATAGAGAGAGAGAGTGTTAGAGCTACAGGAAGTCAGCCTATTGATAATAATAATAATAGTATTAGCTATTATGACAAAGTGTATTCCAGAAGGAAAGGGAATAATAAGTAGCTGGGAGTTGTAATAAGGGGTCGGGTAGACTTCTATAAATAGATAGCTACAGGAGAAATAAGGCAGGCTGTAATTTGGTAGTTGGCTGGGACTGGAGAGTTGACATCTCTTTAACTGTCTGGCACTCTCTCTCTCTTTTCTGTTGATTGAATAACAAATCCGTTCATCTCTATTCTCTTTTCTGTCGCAATCCTCATAGATACTTAACATTTGGTATCAGAGCAGTGATTCTGCTACCGGTACATGGTTGCTACAAGGGGGACGATGGAAGCAAGGCTGGAAAATCTGGAACGCGAGCTGGAAAAAAATCGCGAGGAAGCAAAACGTGACAGCGAAGAATTACGCGAGCTGATTTTGCAGCGTAACGATCGCGATTCACGAGGAAGGTCAAAAAACGATCAGGAGACGCGTGAGGGATGATAGTCGTGACTCCTATTCGTCTGAAGGTAATCATCGCTCTTCATCTTCTAGGCGCGAGGACGATTACAGCAATTGGATTAAGAAATCTGGTCGGAAAGTAGATTTACCACTTTTCAATGGTCAGGATGCATATGGATGGACTATTAAAGTGGAAAGATTTTTTAAAATGAATCGGATAGCAGAAGATGATAAGGTTGAATTGATTACTCTGGCTATGGAAGAAAAGGCTTTAAACTGGTTTCAATGGTGGGAGGAACATTCTAATGTAAGAAGTTGGGAACAGTTTAAAGATGATTTGATTCGTAGATTTCAACCTGGACTGTTACCGGATCCGTATGGTCCTTTATTGAGTATTACGCAAACAGGTAGTGTGATGGACTATAGAGAGCAATTTGAACTGATTGTAGCTCCTCTGAAACATACTGATGTGAAGATTCTGAAGGGAATATTTCTGAAAGGGTTGAAGCCTGAAATCAGAGCTGAATTGAAGCTTAACCCTGTTAAAACTCTTGCAGAATTAATGGATAAAGCTTTAATGGTTGAAGAGAGGAATCAGACTTTGAATATAAGCAGGTACAAGGAGGATGAGAAAAGAGGATTGAAGGAGAGGGTGAATATTTCAACAAACTCTCACAGATGGTTAAATGAGAACAAGTGGAAGAGCAGTTTGGGTAACCAGACTAATTTAGATAAGTCTGCCATGGAGAAGAACATTGATTTGAGCAATAAAGGTGCTGCAGTAAGGGGAACACAAAGATTGTCTCAATCTGAATTACAGGAGTTGAGTAGAAAGGGCCTCTGTTTCAAGTGTGGAGAAAAATGGGGTAAAGATCATATATGTAAGATGAAACACTTTCAGATCATCATGTTAGATGAATCTGAGGAGGAGGAGGAGGAATTGGGGAGTAATGCTATAGAACCTGCCTCCCCATTGGAAGAAACAGACTTCAGTAATATGCAGCTATCTCTTATGAGCAAGGAAGGTATCACCACTCCTAAGACTTTTAAATTGAAGGGAAGGTTAAGGAGTAGCAAGGGAGATAAAACCATCATCATTCTGATTGACTGTGGGGCCACCCACAACTTTATATCACACCAGGTGGTTCAAGCAGCAGGATTACCTGTCCTCCAGATTCCAGAATTCAAGGTTGAGATAGGGAATGGAGACATAATCAGAAATAATGGGAGGTGTGAAGCTGTTTCTCTTAACATACAGCAAACTGACATTATTCAAGACTTTTATATCTTAGAGCTGGGGGAAATTGAGATGGTTCTGGGACTGGAATGGTTAGCAAGTTTGGGAAATGTTGAATTTAATTTCAGCCAGCTAACTATCAAATGGAAGGAAAAAGGGAAAGTGATGAAGCTTCAGGGAGATACTAATCTCAGCAGAAATCAAGCATCTTTTAAATCAATCATTAAAAGCATGCAAGAGCAGAAAGGAGGGTATTGTTTGTTTAGCAGTTCAGTGTCTGAAAGCAAGAGGGAAGAAGGAAAAGATGACCCTTAGGTACAGGAAATGATCACAGAGTTTGCTGAGGTTTTCCAACCCCCAACTGGTTTACCTCCAAAAAGAGAATGTGACCATGCCATTACTATCAAAGAAGGTGAGAATCCTCCCAATATTAGACCTTACAGATATCCGCAGTATCAGAAGAATGAGATAGAAAAAATTGTGCAGGAATTGTTAAAAACAGGCATTATCAGGCCTAGTACCAGTCCCTATAGTAGTCCTGTGCTCATGGTGAAGAAAAAGGATGGGGGCTGGAGATTTTGTGGAGATTACCGAGCCCTAAATAAAATCACAGTTCCTGATAAATTCCCTATTCCTATGATAGAAGAGCTCTTAGATGAACTGGGGGGAGCACAGATTTTTTCTAAATTAGACTTGAAGTCTGGTTACCATCAAATCAGGGTGAAAGAAGAAGATATTCACAAAACAGCTATCAGGACACATGAAGGTCACTATGAATACATAGTAATGCCTTTTGGTCTCACCAATGCTCCCTCTACTTTTCAAGCCTTGATGAACAAAGTATTGAGACCATATTTGAGGAAGTTTGTGTTGGTATTTTTTGACGACATATTGATCTACAGCCAGACAGAGGAGGAACACATTGAGCAAGTCAGGAAAGTGCTGAAAACCTTGAAGGATAATCAACTGGTGGTAAATCAAAAGAAGTGTGAATTTGGACAAGGAAAACTGACCTATTTAGGCCATATTATATCTGGAAAAGGTGTGGAGGCAGATCCCAGCAAGGTACAGGATATGTTAAATTGGGAGAGACCTAATAATGCTAAAGGACTGAGGGGATTTTTGGGACTCACAGGCTATTACAGAAGGTTTGTTAAGGGGTATGGAAAAATAGCAGCACCCCTCAACAACCTATTGAAGAAAGATGGATTCCATTGGACACAAGAGGCAAGAGAGGCATTTGAAGAGCTAAAGCAAGCTATGACCAGACTGCCAGTTCTACAGATTCCAGATTTCAGCAAAACTTTTGTCATAGAAGCAGATGCTTCTGGAAAAGGAGTGGGGGCAGTATTGATGCAGGAAGGGAGACCTATAGCCTACATGAGTAAAACCCTATCCATCCGGAATCAAAATAAATCAGTTTATGAGAGAGAACTAATGGCAATTGTACTGGCTATACAGAAGTGGAGATCTTATTTGTTGGGAAGAAGATTTGAGGTGCATACAGACCAAAAGAGTCTAAGGTTTTTAACAGAACAGAGATTATTGGGGGAGGAGCAGCAAAAGTGGGTCACTAAACTCTTGGGATTTAATTTTGTCATTAAATATAAACCGGGAAGAGAGAATAAAGCTGCAGATGCTCTTTCCAGAAAGAAAGAATTCTACTCTCTCTCAATCATAACCTGTCAGGAGTGGGAGGGTTTGGAGAATGAAATCTTGGAGGATGACAAGTATAAAGAAATCATTAAAAGACTTTGGGGACAGCCGGAAGCAGTGCCAGATTTCAAAGTACAGAGAGGGTTGCTTTATTACAAAAACAGATTGGTTATTCCTAAAATTTCAGATAGAAGGTCCTCTATCTTAAAAGAATTTCATGAATCAGCAGTAGGAGGGCATGCAGGAAGCTTCAAAACCATGAAAAGAATCTCAAATATTTTCTATTGGGAGGGGATGAGGAAGGACATTCAAAGTTATGTTCAAAATTGTGAAGTTTGCCAGAGGAATAAGCATCAAACATTGAGTCCAGCAGGGTTGCTACAGCCTTTGCCTATTCCTAATATGATTTGGACTGATTTGAGCATGGACTTTATTGGAGGATTGCCAAAAGCAAATGGGAAAGACACTATTCTTGTGGTGGTGGACAGGTTGACAAAGTATGCTCATTTCCTAGCATTATCACACCCATATAATGCTAAAGGAGTGGCAGAGATATTCTTACAAGAAGTGGTTAGATTGCATGGTTTTCCAAAAACCATAGTTTCAGACAGAGACAGTGTCTTCCTCAGCTCATTTTGGACTGAATTATTCAGGTTAGCTGGAACCAAACTCAAATATAGCACTGCATATCATCCCCAGACAGATGGGCAAACTGAGGTAGTTAACAAATGTGTGGAAACTTACCTCAGATGTATGACTGGGATGAAACCCAGGCAGTGGCCCAAGTGGCTACCTTGGGCTGAGTTTTGGTATAACACCAACTACCATGTATCTACTAAGACCAGCCCCTACAAGGCACTCTATGGACAGGATCCACCAGTGCTGATCAGGGGAGATGTGGCCTTAACTGCTGTGGAGGAGGTGGATAGACTAACAGCGGAAAGGAATGAGATGTTAGAGGAACTGAAAAACAATTTGGCTAGTGCACAAAACCGAATGAAGCAACAGGCTGATAAGAAGAGAAGGGATGTTCAGCTGACTGTAGGGGAAAGGGTATATCTGAAGATTCAGCCCTACAAGTTAAAGACTTTAGCCAGAAGAAGTAATCAGAAGTTGAGCCCTAGATTTTATGGGCCTTTTGAAATCATTGAGAAGATCAACCCTGTGGCCTATAAACTGAAGCTGCCTGAAGATTGTAGAGTCCATCCAGTGTTCCATGTATCCCTATTAAAGAAAACAGTGTCTACTGCTGCACAGACACAACCTTTACCCAAGTGTCTTTCAGAAGAATGGGAACTACAGGTCTGGCCAGAAGAAGTTAAGGAAAGCAGAATTAACTCAAGTGGAAAAACTGAAGTGTTGGTGCACTGGAAAAATATGCCAGAGTTTGAGGATTCGTGGGAGGAGTTGCAACAGTTTGAGAAGCAATTTCCTGACTTCCACCTTGAGGACAAGGTGGTAGTTCCAGGGGGAGTGATGTTAGAGCTACAGGAAGTCAGCCTATTGATAATAATAATAATAATAATAGTATTAGCTATTATGACAAAGTGTATTCCAGAAGGAAAGGGAATAATAAGTAGCTGGGAGTTGTAATAAGGGGTCGGGTAGACTTCTATAAATAGATAGCTACAGGAGAAATAAGGCAGGCTGTAATTTGGTAGTTGGCTGGGACTGGAGAGTTGACATCTCTTTAACTGTCTGGCACTCTCTCTCTCTCTTCTGTTGATTGAATAACAAATCCGTTCATCTCTATTATTATTATTATCAATAGGCTGACTTCCTCTAGCTCTAACAGAGAGAGAGAGAGTAATCTTCCAGTCAGGAATTTCCTGACCGGAGCGCCATCCGGCCTCCCCCTTTTGGAGGGTTCCCGGTGGTATTGTTTGCTGATTTTTTTTTGCATGTTCTTCATCAAGTCTAGTTTATTCATACCAAATATCAGCTAAAAATTCAAATCGAGAAGGCAGTCGAATGATTTTTGGAAGATAATTGTGCCAAAATATACATATAAAACGTTGTTATCTTCCAAAAATCATTTGACTGCCTTCTCGGTTGCATTTTTGCTGAAATTTGGTGTGGATAAACTATACTTGATGAAGAACATACAAAAAAAGATTCAGCAAACAATACCATCGGGAACCTCCCCAAAAGGTTGAGGCCGGATGGGGCTCCCGGTCAAGAAATTCTTGACCGGAATATTCCTGTATATATATATAAGACATGTAATGATAAATATTGCGCTTTATATACACATATATAACGCAGTATCTTTCAATATCGTCTTTTTTCTGTACTAAAAGAAAATTAAAAGAAAATTGCTAATTTTTAGAGACTAAACTTACATCAAAGTCATGCCTTCGAGACTTCCTCCTATACCATTCATCCTTGTGTACAGTAGTTCCCAATTCATCAAGTTGTAGATATTTGAATGACAGGATCCTATTCCAGTTGGCAAAAAAACAATGCCATCATTCAGAGTTTCCTTTTGTTGCTGAAGGGCATAAATTTTCTACAAATAAGACTGAAACTTTCAGATATGTTCCTTTAAATTGTGACAATAAAATATTGTTGAAAGATCATGAAATACGATTAGAGTAGCTTGTACAGTCATCTGTCAAAAATAGGGTAAAATAACTCCATCTACTAAACATGCATACCAAAGTTTGATGAGGCAAGTTTTAATTGACACATCAAATACATACTACACTATAAATTTGTTGAAATTGAAGGTTGTGTGCTGCATAGAGAAATTTGGTTAGCAACACCTGTTGAAATTGAAAAACATTTACCGGTTAATGCTTGTGCCTTTTTCATCAAGAAGAGGCAGTAAAGCTGCTTTTGTTGAGAAGTGCCAAGTCAATGGAACTGGCCGTTTAGGTGAGGTCACCAACTCTGTTCTGCCATGAATCTTTAAAAAATCATAATATTAACATAATGTTTGGATGAAGGTACAAAGGTGAGCGCTTAAGCGCACCAGGCGAGGCACTACTAAGGGTAAGCGCTTTAGGAGTTCCCAAATGTGCTAATTTTGATCTGTGTACGCAGTTTTTGTCTTTGGGTGCCAATGTTACTGAACTGAGTGCCAATTTTTAGTGTTTTGGTGCCAATTTGGTCACTGAAATGAGTAACCTGCACTAAAACTATTTTTGTTTTAGATTCCAACTAAAGAAATGGTGTTTAGATTAAAATAAGTTAACAACTTTTTAAAGTAAAATCAGTTTGCATTAAAATTAACTTTGGAAGTGTAGCTTACAAGTGTATTACAGTGAAACCAGCGTGCATTAAAATGAACTTTAGAAGTGCAGTTTAAAACTGCAGTTTAGAAGTGCAGTTTAAAACTGCAGTTTAGAAGTGCGTTGAAGTAAATCAGTTTGCATTAAAATGAACTTTACAGCGCAGTTTAAAACTGCAGTTTAGAAGTGCATTGAAGTAAATCTGTTTGCATTAAAACTAACTTGTGTTTTAGATTACAACTAAAGAAATGGTGTTTAGATTAGAATAAGGTAACAACTTTTTAAAATAAAACCAGTTTGCATTAAAATTAACTTTTGAAGTGCAGTTTAGAAGTGTATTGAAGTAAAACCAGAGTGCAGTTTAAAATGAACTTTAGAAGTGCAGTTTAGAAGTGCATTAAAGTAAATCAGATTGCATTGAAACTAACTTGTTTAAAGTGAAACCAGATTGCATTAAGATCTTTAGAGAACATTCAAAGAAATTACCATAAATTACCATAAATCTTTAGAAATAGATTATCTACTTTAAATTAAACTTCTTTAAATGAGGGATTACAAGTAAATTACCATAGAACTACAACAACTATTTTAGGAGTCTAGTTTACAACATTAGAAGTGAACCTTTAGATTTAAAGAAGGTTAGATGAACTTCTTTAAAGTTTAACTAGTTTACATTAAAATAATTAAAGAACATTCAAAGAAATTAGAATAGTTCATCTACTTTAAATTTAAATTTCTTCAAATCATCATCATCATCATTACCTCAGTGCCGCAAAGGCTCCCACTTAAGGTGGGGTAGGGGGGGTCAGATGTACGCAGTCTTCTTACCCCTGTACTAAAGCAGGGAGAGACTGTTTTCAAATGACCCATAGTGAAAATCGCGTCGAAAATTGCATAGGCTGACTGTTACTTCATAACAAAGAAGAGCAGACAGTTTAGTGAGTCATTTTGCTTTATTCCATCATATTCCCTTCAAACAACCACACTTTTAAAATGAGTAACATGCTCCATCTAAACCAGTTTTCTGAACTACACTAAAACTATTTAGTCTGCAATCACAATTAAACTATAAATTCTTCAATCATTCTTTCATAATGCAATTGGATTTTAAAGGCTGCAATCACAATTAAATACTAAAGGTAATAAAAATATCATTAGGAGTGTACCAAGTAGTTCAACAGTGGAGTGTTTGGTACCAAAAATATGCCTGCTACCAAAATGTACCCTTTAAACAAAAAAACCATTCCATAATACAGCCTTTTAAAACAAAAAATAGGCTGCCATCACACAAAATGTACCTTGAACAAGAAAAGGTTTCCTAATGTAGGCCTATGAACAAAATGCAGCCCTTCTATGTTCTCTAAAAGTTCAGATTTGAATATCATTGGGATATTCATATATGAACTCCATTTGTACATTTTCTGTCTCTTCACCTGCTGCCATTCCTATTGGCCTTTGCAAATGAGCAATTGATTCTTCAACCAAAATAGGATCAACTGAAATCACATTAGGTAGAATACCTTGTCTTTCCAGTCTTCCTTTTCCCATGTGAGGCAACTTGTATTTGTTGTGACCTTTGCATTTTAGCACCTCTACCATATTGCAATGTGACCCACACACGTTTCGAATTTCTTGAATCAAGTTCATCAAATGATTGTTTTACATGATTGACTAAGCCATCAGTATTTTTTGAACTTTTTTGATGTTTTAGTGAGGCTGACATGTTAATTGAATGTCTCAATTCACCTTCTGTTGCTTCCTTCACAAAGTCTATGTCACCACACTCTATATGTGGCTTAGCGTTATCTTGCATGATTATTATGTGTTTGGCAGCCCCTTTTGGCCATTTCTGTTTGATGGCAGGCAGTATTTTCTCGATCATAAACTGTTTAATTACCTCCCTTGTGATGCTCGCAATGGGATTTGTAACTAGAGTTCTTCTTGATCTATTTCTATTGTTTTTTTGCCGTATCATGATAAGTGAATGGGAAAATCACAATCTTTCCATCCCATAAGACCTCCCCACTTTCTCCTATTTTAGGTCTTGCGACAGCCGTTAAGAACATTACTTTAGAATTGAACCTTTTACTTTGAGCTGCCCTATATGGGTCAGGTTCATCAGATTGCATATAGAAATGTTCAACTTCATCTGTTAAGTAGAACCATTTCTCATCTATGAGGACATATTCACTGAAATCGTGAAATGTAGGCTTTGATGGAATTGTATGATGAATTAAATGGCTTAAAAAGAACTTCCGTTCTTTGTTGCATACCTTTTTCTGTTAAAAATGGTTTGACTGCGTTTGAGTGCCTCATAATTGCCTTCTCCTTGACAAGTCTGTGATAGGAATTCTGTAGAAAAATGTAACATGTATTTGTTATTTTAATTATTTGTACATCCGGAACTGTATAGATAAGACTTAGAGTAGATAGAACTCTCTAACTAGTAGATAAGCTCGCAGAATAGATAGATCCTATATTTTAGGATCTGTAACAACTAGGCTTTATCTGTAACTTGTATATATATCATTGCCGGATGGCTCAATAATATACAAGGAAGATTAATTCTTCAAACCTACATGGTATCAGAGACTCGGTTTAAACAATGGTAGAAACCAGTGAGGCTGATTCCACACACACTATCAACCCTAACTCCCAAATTAGCCCTATGACAAATTATCAGTCTCCTATTCATTCATCTATGATAATCACTAGTCATAGATTGAATGGAACAAACTATCTGGAGTGGTCTCAATCTGTCAGACTTGCAATTGATGGGAGTGGAAAGCTAGGTTACATCACAGGAGAAATCAAACCAAAACTGCCTGCAGAAGAAGGGTACAGTACATGGAGGTCAGAGAATTAACTCATAACAGCTTGGCTTCTCAACTCCATGGAGCCCTTAATTGCCAAACCTCATATGTTTATGAAAACTGCAAAGGAGGTATGGGACTCTATTAAGGAAACTTATTCAGATCTTGAGAACTCTTCTCAAATTTTTGAACTCAAAACCAAACTGTGGCAATCTAAACAAGGAAATAGGGATATTATTTCATACTACAATGAAATGGTATCTCTGTGGCAAGAATTAGATCAATGCTATGGTGATGAAGAGTGGGAGAGTGTTAAGGATCTGGCCAGACATAAGAAAAGAGAAGAGAATGATAGAGTCTATATGTTTCTAGCAGGGATCAATAGGGACCTAGATGAAGTAAAAGGCAGAATACTGGGAAAGAAACCTCTGGCCTCAATCAGAGAGGTCAAGTTGGAAGATAGCATGAGGAGGGTCATGTACAACACTCCATTACCTAATGAGGAACCTGGGGACTCTTCAGCTTTAGTGGCCAGAAGTGATGACAAGAAAACACCTTGGTGTGATCACTGCAAAAAATTGTGGCACACAAGAGAAACATGCCGGAAACATCATGGAAAACCACCAGGAGCTGGAAAGAAGAAAGTTGAGAGGGCCCTACAAACTACTGTGACTGAGACACAACAAGAGTAAGGAGTTGAATCTAAACAACTGCCTTTCACTCAGGTACAGATAGAGTACCTACTCCAATTTATACCCACCCAGAAAATCTCCAACCAAGAAAACCCTTCCTGTTCTTTTGCCCAAAATGGTAAAATAACATCATTTTTTGTTCTGAAAAACCAAAAAACACCTGGGTCATTGACTCAGGTGACCTACATTCCAAATCTCTTTTCTTCATATCAACCTTGTGCAGGAGATAAGAAAGTTAGAGTTGCAGATGGCTTTTTTTCAGCCATAGCAGGGATGGGAAATATTAAAATTTCCTCATCCATTAACCTTTCTAAAGTCTTACATGTTCCAAAACTTTCCTGCAATCTTATCTCTCATACTTGTTACGGCGTCGCCTAGTCGCCGACTAGGCGTCCTGGCGCTAGGGAGTTATCGCCGTCTTCACTCGCCTCGCCAGAAGAAGAATAGTCGTGATAGGCGTCCTCCAGGCGTCGCCTAGGCGCAATTTTGCGACAAGTCGTCGCCTTTTTTGCCATTCAACAACCGTGCAGGCCCAGAAAAAAATAGATTTAGGCTTTTAATTGAAATTAAAGCCCAAAGGTATCTGATAATCTTACGGGCTATTTGTTTCCATCTTCGAACTCAAGTCGTAGAGACTAGCCAGACAAGTCGGAGGAATCATACGTACCGCAGCAACTCCAGGAAGCAGAAGAGCTTGCGCGTCTCGCACTCCCTCAGTCCCTCGCGTAAGCATATTTGCGCTGAGGAGACGATCAGTACGTTCTATTTTTTTCTGATCTAGTGGAGTAATATTTTAATTAATTAAGTTGTATATTTATATAAATACGTATATATAGAGTATTTTGTAAACATGGTATGCGTAATTATGCCCAAATATATTTTATACTTTACTGAGTTTACGTAGTTTAACTGTTTGTTAAGTATACAAATATATGAAAATGTAAATAATTAAATGCGTACTTTACTTTTTGTAATATATTAGTAATAAATAAAGAAATACAATTTAATTAGTAATGTATTATATTATATATATATAATTATATATATAATAAAATATAATATAGAATGTGCGACTAGTCGCCTAATTGTCGCCTAGCCAGGCGCCTTATCGCCTAGGCGATAAGGCTGTCGGCTGGCGCCGCGACTCGACTTACCGCCGTGACAAGCATGTTATCTCTATTAGCAAAATAACCAAAGACCTTCAGTGTTGTGTAAAGTTTTATCCTTCTTATTGCATTTTTCAGGATCTGGCATCGGGGAGGATGATTGGCAGTGCTAGAGAGGAGGATGGCCTATATGTTTTTTATGAAGGAACACAATTGAATAAACAAGGTCAAGAAAAAACTTGTCTACAAACTATTTCCTTTCCTTGTAATAATGAAGTGTATTAATGCACTATAGATTAGGTCACCCAAGTTTTCCCTATCTAAAAAGGTTGTTTCCTAAGTTATTTCATAATAAAAATCCTTCATCATTTCATTGTGATATGTGTGCACTTGCCAAACATCATACGAGCTCTTATATCCCTCATAGTTACAAGCCAACTAGTCCTTTTACTATTGTACACAGTGATATTTGGAGTGCATCTAGAGTTTCAACTTTGAAAGGAAAAAGGTGGTTTGTAACTATCATAGATGATCACACACGGGTCACATGGGTTTTTTTTATTAAAGAAAAATCTGAGGTTGAAGAGGTGTTCAAGAAATTTTACTCAATGATTCAGACTCAATTCAATACTAATATCAAAATCGTGAGAAGTGATAATGGTTTTGAGTATTTTTCTAAGAAGTTAAATAATTTTTTTGCTGAAAAAGGGATTATTCATCAAAGTTCCTGTATAAATACACCTGCTCAGAATGGAATAGCTGAGAGGAAAAATAGGCATTTGCTTGAAGTCACTCGTGCAATTATGTTTTCTGCTAGAATTCCAAAATATTTATGGGGAGAAGCTGTTTTACATGCTACCTATTTAATTAATAGGATGCCATCAAAGACTCTAGGATTTAAAACACCCATTGATACACTTTAAGCCAGTTTTCCTGAAAGTAGGCTTATTAACTCTCTTCCCATAAAAATTTTTGGCTGCACAGTTTTTATTACCAACCCTGACAAAACTGCAAGCAAATTTGATCCTAGAGGCAAAAAATGTGTTTTCTTTGGACTATCTTCAACACAGAAAGGCTATAAATGTTTTGACCCTACAACAAAAAAGATGTTTGTAACAATGAACACTGTTTTTGTTGAAAATCAACCTTTTTTTGGTACTCATCTACCGGGGGAGATTCCTAATGAAGATGGTGATTATGTGTCAAATATCCATGAAAAACTTGAATTTCTTGACATTAGTCTAGATGCACAATATAATAGACAGTTAGATTCACTAGAAAATAGTCAAGAATCAAAAGAAAATGAAATAAAATTTTCTGAGACAAGGAAAGATGATGAACAGCAGACAAGTAAATTTGTTGGCAAGGTTTATGAAAGGAGAGTTCCAAATCAAAGAATAGAGAACATCCCTGATCCAGTGATCTAAATCTACCCATTGCTCTCAGAAAAGAAAAAAGATCATGTGTTAAATACCCTATCTCAAATTATTTGTCCTATTCTCATGCATCATTTGCAGCCTTTACCTCTAGTCTTTCCACTGTTTCTATTCCCTTAACCATACAGGAAGCTCTATCTAAACCTGAGTGGAAGAAGGCTGTTTTAGAAGAAATGAATGCTCTTGAAAAGAATCGGACATGGCAGGTTGTGGAATTACCCAAGAACAAATCAACAGTGGGATGCAAATGGGTATTTACCCCTAAATTCAAGGCAGATGGTACACTTGAAAGATATAAGGCCAGATGGGTTGACAAAGGATATACACAAACCTATGGCATAGATTATACAAAAACTTTTGCTCCAGTTGCAAAATTAAATACTATAAGGATTCTTCTATCTCTAGCTGCTAACCTAGACTGGCCTCTTCAACAGTTAGATGTGAAGAATGCTTTCTTAAATGGGAAGCTTGAAGAGGAAGTATACATGAGCCCCCCTCCTGGGTTTGAGGAACAGTATGGCTCAAAGGTGTGCAAGCTGGAGAAAGCCTTATATGGACTTAAACAGTCCCCAAGGGCTTGGTTTGAAAGGTTTACTCAATTCATAAAGAGGCAGGGATTCAAGCAAGCCCAAGCAGACCATACACTGTTCATGAAGTTCTGAAGTAAGGGAGAGATTGCAGTGTTAATTGTTTATGTGGATGATATCATTCTTACAGGAGACTATTATAAAGATATTGAAGACCTGAAGAAGAAGTTGGCTCAGGAATTTGAGATCAAAGACCTGGGAGAATTGAAGTACTTTCTTGGCATGGAGATAGCCAGATCAAAGAAGGGAATTGTGGTATCTCAGAGGAAGTATGTACTAGACCTACTCCATGAAACAGGTATGAGTGCCTGCAGACCAATAGATACTCCAATTGATCCTAATCAAAAGTTAGGAGATGTCAAGGAAGGAGTACCAGTTAATGTTCAACAATATCAAAGATTGGTGGGAAGATTGATTTATCTGGCACATACAAGGCCAGATATTGCCTTTGCAGTTAGTATGGTTAGCCAATTCATGCATAATCCATTCCAGGAACATCTAGATGCTACCTAGAGAATCCTAAGGTATTTGAAGAATTGTCCAGGGAAAGGATTATTTTTTAAAAAGGGTGACAATAGAAGTGTGGAAGCTTTTACAGATGCAGATTATGCTGGCTCAATAACTGATAGAAGGTCTACATCTGGGTATTGTACCTATGTATGGGGAATCTAGTGACTTGGAGGAGTAAGAAGCAGAATGTGGTTGCTAGAAGTAGTGTAGAATCTGAATTCAGATCTATGGCTAATGGAATCTGTGAACCGCTTTGGATCAAGAGAGTGATTTCAGAGTCGAATATGAAAATGGAACTACCTATGAAGTTATATTGTGATAATAAGGCAGCCATTAATATTGCTCACAACCCTGTGTTACATGATTGTACTAAACATATTGAAGTGGACAGGCATTTTATCAAAGAGAAGATTGAAGCTGGAATTGTGTGTACACCATTCATATCTACCAAAGAACAAACAGCTGATATCTTTACAAAGGGGCTGTTCAAACCAGTGTTTGAACTACTTATAAGCAAGTTGGGAATGTATGATATATACTTACCAATTTGAGGGGGAGTGTAGAAAAATGTAACATGTATTTGTTATTTTAATTATTTGTACATCCGAAACTGTATAGATAAGACTTAGAGTAGATAGAACTCTCTAACTAGTAGATAAGCTCGCAGAATAGATAGATCCTATATTTTAAGATTACAACTAGGCTTTATCTGTAACTTGTATATATATCATTTCCGGATGGCTCAATAATATACAAGGAAGATTAATTCTTCAAACCTACAAATTCAATACATCAGCCAACTCAGTTTTACAATAACGTGTTGATAGTAGGAATTACCAGTGTCTATCGGTCTGTGAAGTGTAGATCGGGCAGCATTCAATTATTCGGTAAGTGACCTCAAGGTGCTTCTTCTTCGAAGCGGTATGTCTTCAAATTTTTCGATGTTAATAATACTTCGTTTTCTCCCAACATTTCATTTTAACTTAGTCTCCATATCAACTGCTTTCCCCGCTTTTATATGCGCTTGGAATTTCTACCAAATATTATACACCGTGCGTGGTGATATATTGAACAAAATAGCTGCATCTTTAAGTATTCCTTTCTTCAATTTTCCGTTCACTTTGTTAGCTAAAAGCATCTCAATAACTTTGTGCATGTCCATTCCGTTTAAAACAGTGTGCTTCTTTGCAAAATCTTGCTCTTGAAAAATAACTATTGTGTTTGCAGTCTAGACAGAAAGAGTCACATGGGGGTGCAAGTGACCCGTAGCTGAAAAGAGTTCTAACTCAGTTGAAGGATGCAGATGAATATCCTCAGCCATTTCAGAGAAGTGCAGAAAAGATGGAAGATTAGAAGAAGAGAAGTTGTTTTCTGAGTTTTGTTTTTTGGCAGCCGACTGTCTTGGTGGGAAACTGAAATGTTTCTTGGCAGCTGACTATGTATCCATGTTGCCTGTTTTGTGTGTAATATGGTGGGAAACCAAAGTGTTTAAGTTTCATTTTGATTCTTCCGTATTGTTTCCCTCCCTTTTGGGAAATTATTTCTGTTTTGGCCACATCAAAAAGTTAGATTTGACACTTGTATGGACTATAGCTTTTGTACTTTCTTTCAGCATCTGTAATGCTTCCTACAAGGTTCTGGGTACGGTTGAAGTGCTTTTGAATTGTACATTTTCACCTTTTCAGATTCTTCTCTATTTTATGAGGCAAGGGCAAAATAGGAACCTCAACATAAATTTATAACCTTTCTTAATCTCCGTGCCGGTCAAAGTTGCACCTCAATTTGGGACGGTGGGAGTAATAAATTAATAATGTACATAGCACATAAGCAGCTTAGTGTGTTTAATTGTTTATATAATATAAAAGTATATATATATATATATATACGCATATATTGATACACACACATTTAAATATAAAACTGTTAAGGACAGAATAATCTATTTTAGGTTATTGGAGAGAATCATCTATTTTAGGCGCATAGTAATTGTAATTAATTGTAGAATTGTAGAATTATCTCTTGCCTTGATTAGAATTGTATTTAAGGTAGATTATCTTTTTGATATTGTAGATCATTTTATTCTAGTGAATCAATTAATTCCCAGGATTTCCAGGATTCTCTCTGTACCTATTTAAGTTCGGTAAATGAGAAGAAAATCTATTCCGCCTATTTTCTTCTTTTAAAAACTTAAATAGTTAATTAATTAAAATATTAAAAAACTAAATCCACTATATATGAGAAGAGAATAAGAGATGGGTGGACCTAGGAATGTACCGGTCTCTAGTCATCTGCTTCAATGACGGACTGAGGTAGGGGAGTCAGCAACTTCTGCTTCGTGGAGTTCTATGGTTCGTCTGCTTCAACTCTACGAAGTCCGTAAGACTACTTGAGTTAGATGATAATGGCAACGAAGTCCGTAAGACTACTTTGGACTTTATCTATTGTTATATTCGTTTTTGACCCTGGCCCTGCGGACAGCAAGTTTGAACCTGTGAACATAACTGCACGCCGTGCGGGAGGAGCGCACAATTCGGGCTACTGGGCAAAACTAGGCGGCGACTTGTCACCAAATTCACGCCTGGCAATGCCTGGACGACGCCAAACTCGACTAATCTTCTTCCGACGAGGGTACCCGGCGAGCACTCCCTAGCGCCAGGACGCCTAGTCGATGACTAGGCGACGCCGTGACAAGTATGGGTGAAACAATGTCACATTCGAAAGTTGAGTGTGGCAGAGATGCGTATGTTCGTTGGATGTGTGGACATAGCATAAAAGACCGCTTGAGGAATGAGATAATCGGACAAAAGGTGAGAGTAGCACATATATAAGATAAGATACAAGAGTCTCGATTGCGGTGGTTTGATCATGTGCGCCGAAGACCGACTTGAGAGGTGGGGAGAAGAGGAGGGGAGGAGGGGAAGACTCAAACAAACTTGGATTAGAGGAATCAGAACTTATATGCGTCTTCTTGGTTTGGATCATGGTTTAAAAAGGCGCTTATGAGGTTCTGAGGCGCGCCTCAAGCTGAGGCGTACTGGTTGGGTATCAAGGTGTAAGTTTATTTCGCAGGTAAAGAGGCTTACGCCTCATAGATTGAGGCGCACGCCTTGAGGCGCGCCTTGAGGCGTTTGTTGAGGCGCACGCCTTGAACTCTTGCGCAGTAACTTAAAACAGGCTCAAGTATTTCATTTAATAAAAAGCCCAGAGTTCTTTCTAAATAGAAGCCCATATACTAAACCCTAACAGGTCTTATTTCATTCAAATCCTTATAAGGATTTCAACCTTAACGTATACTTTCTATTCACCTACGTAAAGAACTCTCTCTTCTCCTGCGACATCTCCTTACAACAGCCCAAAAGCTTCCAGGTAACTTTTCTTCTCCTCTCTTCTTCTCCATCCCCTTCTCTTTCTCCTATTCTTATTCAACTCATCTCCTTCATTTCTTCTCCTTCACTGCTTTTTATCCTTCTTTTACAGAATTGATGTTCTTCTTCTCTTTCACCGCTTCTTATCCTTCTTTTACAAAACTGTTGTTCATGTTTTCTAACTGGTAAAGGATTTACTTTGCTTCCTTAGTCATGTTATTAATAATACTTCTGTGTAGATTTAGTTTAATGGTGAGAGGTTCAAAGAAAAGATGTCATGGTTCTACTGCTACACCTAGTAGTTCTGAAGGCCTTGGTATTGCTACTGGTGCTACTAGGAACAGAAGAGATCCTGCTTGGAATCATAGTGTTCAAGTAACAGGCCCTGGAGATGAAAAGAAGAGCTATGTATACCTAAAGTGCAATTATTGTGAAAGAACAATCACAGGAGGTGTAAAGAGGATGAAAGATCATCTTGCTTGTACCAGAAAGAATGTTGCTCCTTGTAAAGAAGTGTCTGATGACATTAAAAAAAATCCAAGACTATTTGAATAAAGGAGCTGCAAAAGAAAGACTGGCACAACAAGAATTTGAAGAGAGTGTTGCTGTAGGTTCTTACTTTGGCAGTGGGATGGAGGGGGAGGATCAAGCGAATGATAATACTCTTCCAACAAGGGGTACTCGTGGGCCTTTAGACAGATTTATGGTGAACGTTGGTGATGGTGTTGATGTCAACATAAACCCACCAAATGCCACGGAGTTGCGCAAACGAGTTTGTATGGACATAGGCAGGTTCTACTTTGAAAACTCTATTCCCTTTAATGTCGCAAGAAGTCCTTCTTTTATTAATATGCTGCGTTCTGTGGGTGGATATGGTCGGGGTCTTAAACCTCCAAGCATGTATGAACTGAGGACTTGGATATTAAAGGAAGAGCTTAATACAACCGAGAAGATAGTCAATGAAATAAAAAAAAAACATGGGCACACACTGGAGTGACAATCATGTCTGATGGCTGGGAAGATATCAGGCATAGAAGTTTGATAAACTTTCTGGTTAACAATCCCAGTGGCACGGTCTTCTTGAAAAGTGTTGATGCTTCTGAGCACGTCAAAGATGCAAAGCTAATGTGTAAGTTGCTTGATGATATAGTTGAGGAAGTTGGGGAAGAACTTGTAGTCCAAATTGTGACAGACAACGCAAGTAACTATAAGGCAGCTGGAAGAATGCTAATGGAGAAAAGACCACATCTATATTGGACTCCATGTGCTGCCCACTGCATTGACTTGATGCTAGAAAAGATTTCAGAACTTACACCGCACGCTCGAGTTCTGATCAAAGCAAAAAAGGTGACCAATTTCATATATAATCACCCATGGGTTTTAAGCTTGATGAGGAAATTTGTTAATGGAGATCTCATCCGACCTGCGGCTACCAGATTTGCTACTGCATTTCTAACTTTGCAGAGCATTTATCAAAGGAGGCAACCATTGGAATCTATGTTTACTTCTGGACAATGGATGGACTGTACTTGGGCAAAAAAACGTGATGGCAAAGAAATAAGGAAGATTGTTCTCAAGGATAACAATTTCTGGATAAGTATGGCCTACGCTATCAAATCCACAAAACCGTTGGTAGAAGTGTTGAGGTTAGTTGACTCTGAAAAAGAACCTGCAACGCCTTACCTCTATAATGATATGGATGAGGCAAAGGAAAAGATAGCAAGGAATTTAGGTGGAGATGTAAAAGATTACAAAGAAATATGGGATATTATTGATGAGAAATGGGATTTTCAGATGCATCGCCATTTTCATGCAGCTGCCTACTATCTGAATCCTCGTTGCCATTACGGGGATAACTTTTCAACTCATCCGGAGGTCAAGCTTGGTTTGTTTCATTGCTTGGGGAGACTCATACCTAACAGAGAGGATCGGGAGAAAGCTGACCTTCAATGCAGCACTTCCCACAACCAAGAAGGTTTTTTTGGTTTTGCCCAAGCAAAGAATACAATCTTTAAGAGAACCCCTGGTATATTTAATAATCTTCCTGTTTCTGCACATTTAATATTAAAAATCTGATATTTTCTTTTCAAACTGTACATTTTAGCTTTTTAAAGATATATGGAGATGACAATTGACCTTTCTGCCTATAATATGTTTCTGGACACTTAAGCTTTATAGTTCAAGAAACGTTTTCTTCTTTTCAGTTGAATGGTGGATTCAATATGGAGATGGCACTCCTGAGCTTCAAAAATTTGCAATAAAAGTGTTAGGTCTTACTTGTTCATCATCCGGTTGTGAGAGAAATTGGAGTACTTTCAATCAAGTACACACCAAGAGAAGAAATCGTTTGACAACAGTTAGGATGAACTCTTTGGTGTATATAATGTTCAACAAAAGACTTAAAGATCGGCACCTTAAACTGAGATCCCTAACCAATGAAGAGGAAAATCTGTTGGTTGATGACTTGCCATCTGATGATGAATGGCTGGTCAGTGAAAATGGTGTGGAACCAGACACATTTAGGGATGACCTTGATGTCCTTGATGTTGATCTTTTTGGAGGTCAACCATTGTAGAAATAACTTGAGAAAGTAAAATGTATTTTATTTCTCTTATTCTGTGTAATACAATGAGATGAATACAGAATATATATAGCTAGAGAAAAGTGGAATAAGAAAGGAATCCTCCTAATTAAGATTCTCTAATAAAGACAAGATGATTGGGGATATTTAGAGATTCTGAGATCTCTAAGATATCTCCTCATAAATGCTAAATCGGATGAGTAATTATCTGTAATAATCTACACTCCCCCTCAAGCTGGGTGATGGATATCATCCATGCACAGCTTGCTAGATAAGTCTTCAAACTGAATTCTGGGAAGTGCCTTGGTGAGTATATCCGTTATTTGCTGTCTGGTTGGAACATAGTTCAGCTGGATATCCTTTGCTGCAATCTTCTCTGATAAGAACCTTCTGTCTATATCAATGTGTTTGGAGGATTCTTAGCAATACTGATAGTAGACTGGTTGTCACATGAGATCTGGATGGAGCTTTCAAATGGGAGTTTGAGCTCATTCATCAATCTTCTTAACCACAATCCTTCACAGATTCCTTGTGTTAAAGCTCTGAGCTCAGATTCCGCACTACTTCTAGAAACCACTGATTGTTTCTTGCTCTTCCAGGTGACTAAATTACCCCATACATAGGTATGGTAACCAGTAGTTGACCTTCTGTCTAAGAGGCTTCCAGCCCAGTCAGCATCTGTAAACACTTCAAACTTCCTTGTCCCTTGTTTCTGAAACAACAATCCTTTTCCAGGAGTCATTTTTAGGTACCTCAGAATTCTATACACTGCAGTTAGGTGTTCCTCGGTTGGGTCATTCATGAATTGACTTACCACACTTACTGAGAAAGCAATGTTTGGCCGTGTGTGAGATAGGTAGATTAGCTTCCCTACCAGCCTTTTATATCTACCCTTATCAACTGGTGGACTTTCAGTCTCACTGCCTAACTTCTTTGATATATCCGTAGGAGTGTCCATAGGCTTGCACCCAAGCATTCCAGTTTCACTTAGCAAGTCTAGAACATATTTCCTTTGTGAAATGAAAATGCCCTTCTTAGATCTTGCCACTTCCATTCCCACGAAGTACTTCAACTCGCCTAGCTCCTTGATCTCAAATTCTCTTGCTAGATGAGCCTTCAATCTGTCCAATTCAGCCTTATAATCCCCAGTCATAATAATATCATCAACATATATTATAAGAATAGCCAATTTTCCAGAGTCTGCTCTCTTTACAAACAGTGTATGGTCTGCCTGACATTGCATGAACCCTTGTTTAATAACTGATCTTGTGAACCTATCAAACCATGCTCTAGGAGACTGCTTTAGTCCATACAAGGACTTTTTCAGTCTGCAAACCGGACCAGATTTCCCCAAGTCTTCTAATCCAGGTGGTACATCCATGAATACTTCCTCTTCTAGGTCTCCATTAAGAAAGGCATTCTTAACATCTAGTTGATGTAATGGCCAGTCTAGGTTCACTGCGAGTGATAACAACACTCTAATGGTGTTCAACTTTGCCACTGGTGCAAATGTATCTGAATAATCAATGCCATAAGCTTGGGTGAACCCCTTAGCAACCAGCCTTTCCTTCAGCCTTTCAATCTTTCCATTAGCCTGATATTTAACTGTAAATACCCACTTGCAGCCAACAGTTCTCTTCCCTGCTGGCAAATCTGTAAGCACCCAAGTTCCATTCTTCTTCAATGCTCCTAATTCATCATGGACAGCCTTCCTCCAACCTGGATGTTCAAGGGCTTCCTTGATGTTGTTAGCAACCTGAATACTATCAATCTTTGAAATAAAAGTTTGATAGTTTGCTGATAGTTTCTTATAACAAACAAAATTATAGATAGGATGCTTGGTACACTCCCTTACTCCCTTTCTGATAGCAATAGGCAAGTCTGGTTCCTCATCATCTCCTTCTATAGCCTCAACCTCTTTGTCATCAGGACTCAAATTTGAGTCAGATGATTGGGTGGTGTTAATTGGAGTGATGTGCTCTTCTTCTGGAGCTCTGGTTCTAGGTTTCCGCTTATAGGTATTATTGTAGAATGGGGAGTTTTGATTTAGTGTAGGATTTTGGGGTAATGATTGGGGTGATGAAGTTTGTGGCTGAAATAGTGTGGTTGGTGGAGAGACTGTATTGTCTGGAGGGTTTGATTCAGGTTTGTCTGGGAGTATGGATTCAGTGTGGTTAGATTCAGATTCTTGGAGGTCTGGAATAGTGTCTGAAATAGGATTCAAAGACTGGATTTCATTGTGGTTCTCCCCCTGAAATTCAGTTTTGGAATAGAAAGGCTGATTTTCAAAAAAGATTACATTCATTGTGATGTAGACCTTTTTGGTGGCAGGAGAATAACATTTATATCCTTTCTGGTTGGCAGCATATCCTATGAATATACAAGGTAAGGATTTAGGATCCAGTTTTGACCTAACTGGAGAATGGTTGTGAACAAATGCTTTGCAACCACAGACCTTTGGTGGAAGATTGGTAATAGGGATGTGAGGATGTAGATAAGATAGGATTTGGTATGGTGTTTTAAATTTGTGAGTTTTGGAGGGCATCCTATTTATCAGGTAAGCTGCAGTTAGGACAGCCTCTCCCCAGTAGTGTTTAGGAGTGTGAGTGGTGAACATAAGGGCTCTAGCAACTTCCAGTAAGTGTCTATTCTTCCTTTCTGCCACCCCATTCTGTTGTGGGGTGTCAACACAGGAGCTAATGTGTATAATCCCTTTTTTTGACAGAAACTCTCCTAAATTGGATGAGAAATATTCTTTGGCATTATCGGTTTTAAAAACCTGAATCTTGATTTGAAACTGAGTTTTGATCATAGAATAGAATTTTTGAAAGATAATATTGACTTCTGACTTATCTTTCATGAGGAAGACCTAGGATAGACGTGTATGATCATCAATAAACAGAACAAACCACCTTGAGCCAGTGAGATTTTTGACCTTAGATGGCCCCAAACATCACTGTGGATGAGAGAAAAAGGTTTAGATGGTTTGTAAGGTAGACTGGGATAGTGACTTTTAGTATGTTTAGCAAGTTGACAAAATTCACAATCAAAGGCAGAACTTTTATTTATGAATAATGAAGGAAATATTTTTTCTAAGTACAAGACATTAGGATGACCAAGACGATAATGCCATAACTGAATTTGAGTATCAAATTGACTCCTACTAAGACTCCCTAAGAACTTATGGTTAAATTGACTCTCACTGGAAGTTGTCTTGTTGGTGGAGTTGGGTGAATGTGGTGAATGTTCCAGAAGATAGAGTCCACCACTTTGCTTAGCACTGCCAATCATCCTCCCCGGATCCAAATCCTGAAATTCACACAATTGTGAAGAGAATTTAGTTAGGCAATGTGTATCACTATTCAGTTTACTGACTGATAAGAGGTTAAACTTTAAATCTGGAACATATAACACATTGTTAAGCACTATCTTGTCAGAAATTTTGACTCTTCCAGTCCCTTTTATTGCTGAAGTAGTTCCATCAGCAATCTTCACAGTTACCTTATTCTTCATAGGGATCAATTCAGCAAAAAACTTATTGTCTCCGGTCATGTGATCTGATGCCCCTGAATCAACAATCCAATAGGGCTGATTGTGTGCAACTAGGGTTGTTAAGGCATTACCTGTCTGAGCAGTAAGGCTAGTTGATGGTGCAGGCCCCTTGCTCTGACTTATTAGGTGTTGAAGAACCTCAATCTGCTCATTGGTAAATGCAGCAAGATTAGAAGTGCCCATATCTTCTTTATCTCCAGTAGCTACATAGGCTCCTTTCCCTTTGCTTGGTTTGAAATCTTTAGGTTTACCATGCAAATTCCAGCATGTTTCTTTGGTATGGCCTGGTTTCTTACAGTGATCACACCATGGCCTCCCTTTTTTCTTGTTTTCATTCTGTCTGGAAGAGGTATATAAGGCTGACCCTTCAATATTTTGTTGTTGGCCTTGAGATTTCAGACCCATCATTACCTTCCTTCTGCTTTCTTCTCTTCTGACTTCTAAGAAGGCTTCTCTAAGGGTGAGTTTCTTTCCCATTATTCTGCCCCTAACCTCATCTAGACTCTTGTCTAAACCTGACAGGAATTTGAAGACTCTCTTCCTTTCACAGATCTCCTGATATAACTTCTTATCCTTAGAACATGACCAATTGTATGTCTCAAACACATCAAGATGCTGCCAGAGTCTCACAAGGTTGTTGAAGTATTGAGTTACACTCAATTCTCCCTGCTGAAGGTTATGTAGCATTGATTCAACTTCAAATAATTCAGAAGTGTTATCTGAAGTTGAGTATGTTTCTTTCACAGCCTCCCAGATCTCTTGAGCTGTTTTGTATAGTAGGAAATTTTCTCCTATACTGGTTGTCATGGAATTGATGAGCCATGACATCACAGTATAATTCTCCTTTTTCCACTTCTTGTAGCCTGGATCTCCTTGATCTGGAGCAGGTGCATCACCTGTCAAATAGTCCTCCTTGTCTTTTCCACACACATACATCATAACGGACTGAGACCATTGTAGATAATTACTTCCATTCAGTTTATGGCAAGTAATAATCGAATCTGACTGATTAGGAGTGGTGACTGTGCTTCCATTGATATTCTGGTTGTTGCCATCTCCAGTTGGGACAACCTCTGAATGTTCAGAGGTGACTGGGATAGATCCATCTCTCTCGATGGTCATCCCATAGGATCCGAACTTAATCATTTTAGAGAATAACCACGCTCTGATACCATGTAGAAATAACTTGAGAAAGTAAAATGTATTTTATTTCTCTTATTTCTCTTATTCTGTGTAATACAATGAGATGAATACAGAATATATATAGCTAGAGAAAAGTGGAATAAGGAAGGAATCCTCCTAATTAAGATTCCCTAATAAAGACAAGATAATTGGGGATATTTAGAGATTCTGAGAGCTCTAAGATATCTCCTCATAAATGCTAAATCGGGTGAGTAATTATCTGTAATAATCTACAACCATCAAAGCAAGCCCAAACAAAAGAAAGTTCAAGCAAGCAGATGGGTAAACAAGGAAACAATAAGAAAAATAAACAAGTAATGGAGGCAAATGATGATGATGAAGACGAAGAAGAAGAAGAGGAGGAGGAGGAGGAGGGAGAATGGGATGATTTTGATAGTGATGATGGAAGGGATGATGGTGATAACGCCATAAGATATGATGATTCTTCCGAAGAGCTTTCCTGTCATGATGATTAAACTGCAAGCCTTCAAGATTTATAAACTATGTCAATTGTGTTATGTGTCTGGTTGTTTGTGATGCAATTTGTGTGTGATGTTTCTGTGTGTTTGTGAGACTGTGATGTGTCTGTTTTTGTGAGATGTTTCTTTTTGTGTGTTTGAAGCCTAGCGACTTACCGGTAATAGGTCACATGTATTTGAGTCTCACACTTTTTGGACTTATAATTATGGATATCCTTTACTTCTTGAGTTGTTTGTTACTATTTTAATTATATCAAGTTTTATATGTTTGTATTTTTTTAGGCTTACGCCTCAATACGCCTCAAGGCTTACGCCTCGCCTCTTAGGAACAAACCGCCTTGAAACCCGAACCCGCCTTTTTAAACCTTGGTTTGGATGAGAGTATGGCTTTGGAGAGAGCAAAATGGAGGGCGCACATTCGTTTGAACTTTGGACGATTGATCTCTTTTCTATCTTTTCTCTCTCTTTTTTCTTCTATCGTTTATCTTCTTTATCTTTCTATATTTTTATGTTATTTTTATCTTTTATCCTTCGTATGCTCTTTTATCTTTTTATCCTTTATCTTTCTTATGTTCTTATGTTATTGTTATGTTATCATTTATCTTTATCTTATTCGATTTATCTTACTTTATTTTTTATTCTTCCTTCTCTTTTGGCTCTGATATCATGGATCGATTCATGTTAGTCGATCCCAAAATCTTTTGAGATTAAGGCTTGGTTGTTGTTATTGTTGTTGTATGACTTT
This sequence comes from Cuscuta europaea, assembly GCA_945859875.1. Classification (NCBI taxonomy): domain Eukaryota; kingdom Viridiplantae; phylum Streptophyta; class Magnoliopsida; order Solanales; family Convolvulaceae; genus Cuscuta; species Cuscuta europaea. The sequence goes on from CAMAPE010000033.1 coordinate 2,868,905, forward strand.
GTTTATCAACCAGCATTGACTAGTATAGTGGATTTTGAAAATATAAGGTTGTTGTGCAGTATATTATTCCTGCTTTTTTGGTTCGTATAGTTTAAATTTTTGTAGAATTTATCATGTTTGTCAAATCTAGAATAGTATACATAATCTTTTCAAAACTGTGCACCGTGCATGGGTCAGCTATGCGAGTATGCGCTTTTTTGTGTTGCGCGTCTCAGGCAATTTATAGGACTCTAGCGCCTTGAATGTGCTTTACGAATTCAACTACCTTAGGTGAAGTCACTATTCAGATTTGGATACGGTGGAGTTAACTTCACCTGAAGTTACTCAATCAACTATTTTGATGGAATTTAAAGTCTTAAACGATGAAGTTCATGTCCAAATCCATCTGGATGGTTGATGGAGTAACTTAGCGTGTAGTTTAACTCTACCAGATCGCGATCCCAATACTTAAATTTTGACACGAAACTGGGAATGAAAAATTAAAGCGTTAGATGATAAAATGATCATGAAATGAATGCAGCCCTTATGATTTTGTTATAGTTCATTCGTAATAAGTAAATAAACCAAGAAAGCAAAGATATTGGTTGTCCAGTTGTCCCACCTACTGGTTCTGTAAAATGCAACGTACTCTTGCATCAAAATGTGTGAAACGAAAGACATTTACCAATAAAGATGAATGAATAAAGCAAATAAGCAGTAGCACAATATCATTGTTATGCAAAACAGAATTGACAGAAAAGGCATTACCTAGACAAAGTGAGTCTTCTATGACTCTATCATTCTATGAAGGTAAAAAATGTGAAAGGTAGAGACGTAGAGTAGAGTGATGTATGTTAAAGGTGTAGTACCTGACCTATCCAACCAGCCAACTCATCTGAATTAGAAACAGTTGCCGATAGACATATAAGTTGAACTTCCTTTGGGCAATAAATAACCTAATGAATTTATATAGGCGACACCATGTAAAAAATGTATAATATATCCCAAACATTTTATGAAACAATGGGGCCTAACCAAAAATACATACAATTTCTTCCCAGACTGTACCCCGGGATATGTCACTTAAATAATGTACTTCATCCAGCACAATCACATCAACGTGAACGATTCCACTTTCTGACGAAGGCATTCCAACACTGTCCAGTCATCAAAAGAAATGAAAAGAATCATGACACCTTTGAATGTAAACGAAGATGCCTAAAAAACTACTTGCATATGGCTGAAATATGATGCCAAACAATCTATTGGTATCTGATTTCATATAAGACTTATATAAAGTAGACTCCAATGTGCACCGGGCTGCCCTTTATAAAGTAGGCTCCACACAGTAAAGTAAACATCACATTCTCTGTCAAGGTGTGATGAGCATGCATGCTCAAGTGACATCACAATTACCAAAAGTCCAAACTAATGGTTATTGCCATCACTTAACAAGCATATTGAGACATAGAAGAATGCAAGCTAGCTTATAAATGTCACAGAAGCAATTTTAATGTGCCAAATTCTAGCCACACAACTCTTATGGTGGCCTGCAGTCTCTTTTCCCCGTCGTCAGTCTTACAGAGTCTGGTGGATGACTCGCTGGTCTAGTTCTGTTTAAATGTATAATACTGTTTCTCTCAGGTAGCGCTAACAGACCACCACCCGCTAGATAGCGTAAGCATTTAAGCAATACTATGAGAAGCATAAAAAGTATAGAAGTGTTATCTAATACTGTACTCCGTCTGTCCCTAAATTATCCACACAATTTCTTATTTGGTTCGTCCCAAAACTATCCCCCATCTCCTTTTAAAAAAATACAGTTTTCACTTTTATCTCTGTGCTCAATCAAATTGGGGGTACGTTTAGGGACATATTGAGTGAAAATTTAATCTCAAAACATCAGGAGTAGCTCATACAAATGTTAGGATTAGAAGTCAAATTTGGTGGGTCATCCGAATCATAGAAAAGCATATTCTTGTAGATGGCGGATGTGTTTTCACAATTGTTTCATAAGCTAAAGCACTAGGCCTATGTGGAGCACGATTCTGTTGACATGTAATGTGCCTTTTCACATTGTAAGACCATTTGGAGTGGTGAGGTATTAGGAGTTCAAAAGGCTAAATGTAGAATTTTTGGACTCCTAATTGTGTGTAGTGGGAGTTTAAAACGGATATTAAAAGTGGAAAAGTGGACGAAGGGGTTTAAATGTAGAGGGTTGGTTGGGAGGAGTGGGAAAAGGAAAAAGAAAGAAAAAAGAAGAGAAAGGACGGACGCAAGGTTGCTTATTTTGTGCGGATGATGTCATGCAAATGTCATCCTTGCATCATAATATCTCATTTTTTAAAACTTATATAACTTTTTATTTTTGCTCCAAATGTTTCAAAAAATATATCAAAATTCGTAAATTTTTATGAGCTTTCATATGAAAGCAACATGTAATGTATAAGATGAAAAAAAATCTGAAGTTTTAACTGTTGAAGTTTTCTTGAGCCCAAAAAAACACGAAACACAAAATTTCAATTAATGGAGCCTTCACAAATACGGAGTAATTGAATACTCCATAACCAAACTTTACTTGAACTAAAATCATTTTTTGTTAACCGAAAAATGTTAAAAAATTAATGAAATTTAATGTATAAGTGGAAAATTAAGATGTGATATAATCTAATATACCTCTTATACAACATATTGCGCAAAATCTCTGTAGTCATAATCAAAATCTGAGCATCTTTATTTATAGCTGAATCTCCTGTAAGAAGCCCAACGCTCCTATCGCCAAATGTCTCCCTGGAAAGACCATCATTACCGACTCTATTCTAAGTGCCACGTATATTAAAGCAGTAAAAGAAACATGCTATAATTTGTGCACGTTAATAAAAACTATTTTTGCAAATTCAGTACCTGAATTCGCGAAATTTCTGGTTTGACAGAGCCTTAAGAGGGGTGGTGTAGAACAATCTCTTTCTTCTTGCCACTGTTGCAACAGCAGCAGCTTCAGCAATTAAAGTCTTGCCACTACTTGTTGGCGCAGACACCACAACTGAAGAACCCCTTAGAAACGCTTGAATCGCTAATCTCTGCAAGGTAATGTCTTTAATCCCAGGTTCAAGTTTTCAATCGTGATTCGATAACAGCTGCAAGATTTTAAAAGCAAATTTACCTGGAACTTATCAATACGGAAATTGTAAATTGAAGCAAGTTCGTGAACATCCATAATTTCTTCTCCGAATTCCCGGACGTCCTTACAAACCCTATCGACTCTCTGCCACTTATATTCTTCGAACTTTAATTGATCCTCTTCCACCACACCAATAGAATCTTCAGTTTCGATATTGTGTTCACTTTCTTCACTTCCATCGGAAGCCTCAGCTGAAATGACTTCATACTCTTCCGCAGCTTCTTCATATTCATCATATTCCCCTTCGTCGTATTCTTCTTTATAGTCTTCTTTTTCATCTGAGACTTGACACTCAAACGGAAAAGCAGACCTTGGAAACTTGTTGAGAGTTCGAGACTGTAGAATTCGCTTCACGGAGCAGAAACCTAGGTTTCCGAAATGGAGATGATGCTTATGGAGTGGAAAAGAAGGCTTGTTCTCTGTGAGAGATTTAAAGGTGAGAGGTTGAGAGGAGAGGGAGAGTGCCGACTGTATGACCATGGCGGGAGACGGTCGAAATCAGGTGGTGGTGTATGTCCAGCCGTCAAACCAAATATCGTCAGCAAGCAAATTCTTACCTTAAATTAGTATTTGAGGTAAAATCATATACGGGGAATTATGGCAAATTATACCGTGGGATCGGCTCACCTTACGCCGATAACAAACGATGTAGTTTTATTAATTAAAAAGAAAACTAATCTTGTTCCGTAAAGTGAAACCGGCTATGTCCTCCGTCCAAACCCACCACAAGCGGGAAGGATCGATCCAGAGCTGCCTCCTCCTATTCGTCGCTGGATTGTCTCGAGCTTTCTAAAAAGAGCAACACCGCCCTTCTAAACACCGCCCTTCTACTGGCACACAACTCAAAAAGGGACGGAAAGCTTCTTCCTGCAACTTGTCATACTTAATTATGAATCTTCCTTTGTTTATATATACAGGGGATGGTTCAAATAAAAAGTGGTCTTAACGTGCAAAGTGTAAAGTTTGCACTTTTTCATTTTTCGTTTGCACTTTTTCTTGCTTTCGTTGCACTTTTTCGCAGAAGCTCAAACAAATTGGTTTATTTACAAAACTGCCACCGTCATTTTGGCCGAATTTGGCCAAAATCAAAATGGCCAAAAAGTGCAACGCAAACATGAAAAAGTGCAAGCGAAACATTAAAAAGTGAAAACTTTGCACTTTGCACGGGAAGACCACTTTTCATTTGAACTCTTCCCTATATATATATATATATATATATATATATATATATATATATATATATATATATATATATATATATATATATATATATATATATATATATATATATATATATATATATATATATATATATATATTATAAAATTATAAAATATTGAACCGATCAAGAGCTTTCCTGGAATTCTTTGCTGCATACTGAGTTATTTCGGCATTCTTTCGCTTCTCTATCCTAGAAATAGTCCATGGAGTTCGGTTAGTTTTGCTCTTTACATTAAGACGTGATGTTATCTTACAATACGAATGATTCATGTACATAGGTATAATTATGTTTTCTATATTTATAACACAAAATACGAGTGATTCATGTGCATAACAATCAACAATTTAACACGTTTACCAGTTTAATTTTATATGTATATAGAACTTAGATGAAGGATTCTTATTTTTTTGTAGATTTTTTATGTAATGCGTTGGTATCAACTTAGACGAAGGATTCTTAGATGTGTTATATCAGTTATTAAGAAATTGGTTTATATTCAGATAAAAAATTGGTTTATATTCAGATAAACATTTCTCGTTCAAATGCTCGTGCACTTTAAAGTATATTATGATGCTCTTTGTGCCCTTCCATATTGCATGTTTGTTGTATTATGTGTGCTAGAGTCTGATTTTTTGAATAATTTTTTTGTATGCTTTCATCAGGTTCAAGTGATGTTCCCTTTAGTGCCTCTACATCAATTTCTCAACCGTTTGATGTTAATACAGTGCACGTTTCTTCGGGATCCACCATGTACTGGACACCTGATTGTGATTCGGATTTGAAACCGCATGTTGGTATGTTGTTCAATAACTTACGTGATGGTATGCGTTTTTTATCCCTCCATACCCGAGTACAAGACTCCGCTACATATCGAAAGATATGCTTCCTCTATTTATAATCATTCAATTTTTTATCTTGTTCAGAAGGAAATATGTTACGGCTGTTATTCTTGTGCCATTCTTAGTCTCCAACATGAGGGGACTGTGTTTACATATGTCATATCAGATGAGCGAGGTTTAAATTTCACAGTTGTGCACAATACGAGCGAAAGTACTACACTTTGCTCTTGTAAACATTTTGAAGGATTGGTATATTGTGTCGTCATATTTTTTTGTGTTGAAAGATAAGAAGGTCAACGCAATTCCATATAGATATGTGCTACGTCGATGATGCAAAGATTCAATTCTAAAGCCTATTAATGCATTTGAAGCTGGTGTTTTTCAACAGTGTGTTGGAACTGAAGAACAAACATTAACTATGAAGACATTGTGGTCTGATATTCATTTCTGTGTTGGAATGATTGAACATCATCCTCACTTGTTCAAGCAATTTTCAGATGCGATTAAGGTGCAAAAAGAAGATTTGTCTAGCTCTCATCCAAGCAGTGCAACAGCATCTTCAAAAAGTGAAGTTATCAAAGAATTTTATGGGTCACCTATTCCTACACAAGTTAGCGTGCATCCACCTCAGCAGGCTCGAAATAAGGGTTACGGTAAGAGGATTAAAGGTGGCAAGGAGAAGGCAATTGAAGTAAGCCAGAAGACTAAGCGATTATGTAGAAAATGTAATAAAAAAGGATACCATGACAGTAGAAATTGTCCTCTAAACTCGGAGGAATGATTATTATTTTCTATTTATCATTAGCAATTGTCATTTGAACTCGTAAGAATCATTTTTTCCAGATTCATTGTTTGCAGCATTTCTTTTGAAGGAATTTACTTAGATGTTTTTAATGCTTTATTTTACCTATTTCTAGTATTGTGGCCCTTTGTTTCTTCTAACTTCTCCCAAAATATAATAATTACGTATTGCAATCTAAATTTTACTTCATGTTCCAAATCACACTGCACTTTAAGTACATGTGATAATACTATTTCAAGTTTTTTGTTCAGTAACTATGTTTGAACTTTGAGCAATGTAATTAATTGTAAACTAAGCAGACAAATAAAATCATTTTGTATGAATGCAAAAGTGCATTGTTTTAAACAAATGGTTTATTGTATTAAGCAAATAACGCTTTGTGTATTAAAGATATGCGCAAAATAGATATGCGCATTCACCACTCCATATAACACTCCAATCCAAACAAACAATAACGTCAAAAAAGCAATTAAATTCGGATACACCTAAGTGTCTTCATAACCAGCAAAACAAAATTTTTAAGGCGTCACACCTTAAAAAACCAACAATTACGCCTCACAAAAAATTAAAGTTCAAACATTGACAAGAAGTTTTGCTTAATTCCAACATCACATCTTCTTCTGAATATTTTTCCCCTTCACGAATTCCTTGACTTTTCCCATGTTCCTTTCCTTCATCTCATTAACGCCGGACGTTATAAGTGTTGCACAATACTTCACTCGTAATGCATTTAGTTTCTTTGCTTCCCCTTTCTTCACTCCACAATCTCATCCCTTGGTGCCTTGCACCATGTACGTCTCCATATGTCTCATGCTCCACAAGCCATAATCGTGCACATTTTTAGATTCCCTCCAGCTCATATTCAATCGCTTCAAATTTGGTGTGTAAAATGTGTTGTTGTCATTATCCAGTTCCACTTCCGTTAAATAATCCACAAATAGATCTCGCTCTGTTCACAAATTCAAGTCAAGCAATTGAAGTGTGTAAGTAAAACATTTGGTATGTATTACAATGTTGATGCAAATAACTTAGACACTTACAAGTGTATATGGCATCTCCCCATATTTTTCATCAAAGTGCATCTTATCAAGTGTGTTGTCTAACACTTCGAGCTGCTCTTTCTTCATGTCAAAACACACAACATAACAATGTTGTGGTTCCACAACTGGTAAAAAGAACTACCAAACACACAAATATATATGCATTCAAAATATGTTTACACAAACACACAAAAACTTAACTACGATGCACACACAAACAAATATGCATTTAAATTACCAACTCAACATCTTCCATTTTAATTTCTGGTTGCACCGTTTCTAAAGCCAGCGTAATTGCTTCTTTAAACAATGCATATGCCTGGTCTTCAGGGATTTCTTGCCCCATGGTGTACACCTGCCATAAAGTGCACATGTTCAGTATCACATGCTCACTTAAACAACAAAACAGTGCACTTTATGCTATACTTGACTAGTTTTGTTTAGTTATGATGCTTACACAAGGAATTGTTTTTGAAAACAATCTTCATGGTGACGTGCTACTTCGTATCTTTTCCTTATTATTCAAGCACACTGTCCATGCATCTATGACCTTACTGCACATATGTTTTTTCTCCCCGAGGGTCAACATCTCTCCTCTGTTTATTGTAATTTGCTTGTACTTGAAAAGGATGTCATCCCTAAATACAAACAACATTATTTACTATGTTATTTTCGTTGACCGTTAACAACATTAATATCAATCTAATCAATAACAAATTGTTTTTTACCTCTTATCAGTAGCATCTTGCATCACCCATTTCCATATTTGTTTTTCCTGTGCATTTGATGTGTCATTCGGGTCTACAACTCTTGCCATGTAGGGAGATTTTAATACTTCTGCAGCCTTTGCGCCCCGTTTTGGCCTCAAATAAGTTGTTTTCCCTGAAGCGAATTCCTTCTTTTTATCCTTCATATTGACCTCCTGCTTAAAAATAATGACACAGTCACTATGCACGTTCCCATCTCAATTAAAAATAATGTATTAATAATAATACATTATGACATGCACATTACTGCCTAACACATTGCACTAAATGCATACCTCAACAACAACTTCCTTTCCCTTCATTTTAATACTTCTGACATCCCCCTCCACTTGAACCTTTACAAAAAAATCGAATAATTATACTAAGTTTAGTTCGAAACACTACATTATATAAAATATGACATTAACAAACATAATGCACTTTATTGCAAAACAAGGTGCAGATGTTGTTAATTTTGGATTTCAATTAACATTCATTCTTTCACTACCACTAAACTTTACTTACCTCAATAACGGTTTCCTTTCCTTTTGCTGTCTTTCCTGTCATATCATCCTATGTCTGAACCTTAAATAATTTTGAAATAATTAATATATATAATGCACAATAACTCCGCACCACTTTTAGCTCTTGGGGTTACTATTAAAATGTATTAGTTTATTTTTTTATAAACATCAATTACCTCAACGGCTGCTTCTTTTCCCTTCATCCTGTCATTGCTCATTTCCCCCTCTCCTTGAACCTTCTTAATATTTACATTGATGATATTAATTTGATATACTAAATAAGTTATTATATATGCTCAAAATGAGACACACAATGCACACGCTAGGCTAATCAGAAGCATGTTATGATGTTTTATGTTATCCATTATAATGCATTCTTTTCCCTTATCAGATGATGTCATTATAATGCATTCTTTTACTAACCTCAACAATTGCTTCAGTTCTTGTTGTTGTCTCACTTATGAGATTACCCTCTCCTCCAACCTTAAAAAAATTAAAATAAGCAAATTATTTTTACTTCAATCAGTAAATAGATTATCAGTTAGGCTTCGTATTTATACCAAATCACCATTCACTTCTTTATCAATCTCTGCACACAACTCTGTTATGCTCCCCCATTGGGTTTGTGTTTCTTGTGTCAGTCCTATTGAAAAAGAAGGCAGCTCTTCAATTTCTTTCACGTACAAAGACTTCTTCATATTCGCTCTTTCCACTCTTTCAACTGCGCTTATTGTTTCAGCCCAAAACGCAGCATCTTCAATCTCAATAGTGCTTCTTACATATGCTTCTTGTCCAGAATCCACCAGTCTTTTCATCTTTCCTAGACCTATCAACTGTTGTGCAGCTTCTTGCACATTTTTGTACTTTTCTGATTCAATTAAACTTCTAGGAACTTCTTCCCACATGTTTATGACATCAACCACATTTTCAACCAACAATTTGTTTTTTTTGTGCGAATCTCATCACAAATTCCTGTAAACAGAATGTGCAATACTTTACTACATATGTTGTATTGACAAATGGTGCACTAACTATTTTCAACCCATACCTCCGCAATTCCAGTAGCAGAACATTGCACGAACGATCCTTCTCTGCATCCACCTTTGCCTTCTGTTTCTTTTTCAGAATTCAAATCCCTCTCCATCGAACACTCTTCAATTCTCATTGCCTCGTCACAATACCCCATCCCAAACCCGCCAGTCTCTATCTCCATCAATTCTCTATCTCTCAGTAGTTTTCCACTTCACGCTTTCAGAATTGGTGAAGTCCTCTCCGCTTTGCGTTTGTACATTACAACACGGTCCACATAAAACAGCTGCACAATACATGTTTTTTATTATAGTGTAGCATTTAAAAACAGATAAAAGTTAAAAGTCTATATACATTATTAAATTTTCTTAACTTACTATTAAAAACAGCAATGGACCGGTAAAGGCTTTTTCCTTCTTCTTCTCCCATGAGACTTTGTTCTACACTAAACAAGTAATAACATGGTCGCACTAATTAAGTTATCTTATGTTGTCAACATCTTCCAAGTGATTCATTATCAGTGGATTGATATACCCATTTTGGGTGCTATCAAGTAGCAAATACACAACAAGGACGATGAAATGCCTTTTGAACCAATCACCTCCTTCACTTTTGCTAAGCATGGTTGCACTAACATCTGATGGGCTAATCTTGTAATCCTCTTTGTCAAATATATCTCTCCATTCATGCAGCAAAGCACACTCTTCATTTTTCTTCTTTTGCACAATTCTTTTTCCTCCTAAAGGAAAACTCAATACTCTTGCAACATCTTCCTCTGTTATACGCACATTAGTCCCATCTAGCAGCACTAATGAGCATTTTTTTGATCAAAGTTGTTCACCACCCAATAACCTAGCTTTCCAGGTATTTCAGCAATATCTAGATCAAACAATGCACCAAATCCTATTTTTTAATATCTTCTTTCTGAGTTTCTGTCATCCCACTCATAGCTTTGACTAACACATGTGGTGATGATTGATAGCCGTTATATTTACTTGTGTTTAACATAAGTATTTATAAGTATTTTTTAAAGAAAAGAAGAGAAATTGGGAAAATATCTTGAGAATGAGAGTTAGAGCATAAAACATTGTGATGAACGGCTTTTGGGACCAAAAGGATGACGTTTTGCCCATCATTTGAGTATAACGTATTGTAGAGAACTCGAAATCACTCCATTCGAACTTCATGTGAATGGTAACTCAATAAGGTACAAATGATATTCAAACATCATGGCCAGAATAGGAAAGGAACAATACTCAATCAACCGATAAAGTCAGATGTTTCTGGTGGGATTTCAGGGTGCATACCTCTCAGTGTTTTATCCATATCTGTTGATTGGATGAATAAAATCACGTCATTAAAGTTTTGTTGGATATAAGACTTCATTATATACAACTTTGGTGAAGGAATCATGTCCAAATTCGTAGCGGAACATCTCCAAAATCCCGGTACAAAAACTGACACTTTTTGATCCATTTCGGAGGAAGAGAAATGAAGTACATTTTTGGGCGCAACAACCGGCGCCGGTAGGTCTTGAACCGGCGCCGGTCAGAACGTTTTTTCTCGCATAAATCAGCCTGTTTTCAACCGGGGCCGGTCATATTACCAACCGGCGCCGGTTGGGTCGATTTTCTGCTAAAAACAGCACCGTGCAAGCTGATTCTTGATGGGAAAACCCCATCTTCCTCAATGCTAATCAAATATTGCTTCCATACCTCATTGTTGGGTTCGAATAGACTAAAAGATGTCATTCTTTAGCCTATATAAAGCCCTCAATTCATCATACAAACACATTCCATTCCATTCCATAGATTAATTCTTAGTTTTTATATTTTTGTTCTTGGTATTTTCTTCAAGTTCTTGAGGAGGGAAGTTCATCCTCTGAAATCATTGGTGTTTAGGTATTATTTCCTTTGTAATTTCATGTTCCATTACATTTATTATTGTATTGTGATTAATATGAGCATTAGAGGTTACTTTCTTAGCTAAGGCTAGGGATGAACTTCTATGCCCACTAGGTGTTTGATAAAAGTTCTAAACCAATAAATTGTAATTTATCCTTTATATATTGATTGTTTATGAATATGGTGGACAACATAGAAGTATGTTAAATTTAGTTTATACTTGCAATTAACGTTGAAGTCTAAACTATGAACATTAAAGGATAAACATATATAGTACCGAGAATAGAAATATATCCGGTCTTATATGATACGGGTGTGATGTCTTGATATTCAACGGGGTTTTCGGTAGATGAATGTAAGCCGTAACGGGACTTACACGTAACGAAAACCACGCTCTCGCTGCCTTAACCGGAGTTGAGAATATATTAGCGACATCGTATTCATAATTATTGGCAAAGAACTAATATTCAACCCTATTAAAGCATTTAAGTGATTCCTGAAGCCTTAGTTGTTGTTATCATTCATTTTAAACTCAGAATTAGTTAACGATTATCTTCTTGAGAAAAAAGTGAAAAAACCAAAAATATAACACACAATTCAAAATCCCTGCACTTTACTCATTTCTTCATTTAAGGTTATCTACTCTCGGACTAAATTAAACAACGTTTCCCTTTGGACTCGACCCGGTATTTTACCGGAATTTATTACTATATCGGCACTTGTACACTTGCAAGTTTAGCCCGATCAAGTTTTTGGCGCCGTTTCCGGGGAAACGGTCTTGTTTAATAAAGTCCAAAACAAAACAAAAATCCTGAATTTTTCATTTCCCATTGCTTTTCACTTGTTCATGTAGTAGTGTTAGTTTATTTATTTATTTATTTATTAAATAAAAATGTGTGGTCATACTCATAAAAGTTCAAGGATCTAAGTAAACTTTGGTCCTGAAGTCAAAAGAGTGTGCAAACACATCAAAAAAAAAAAAAAAAAAACCATACACCAAATGAGATCAAGATGCCCATTATTGCCTACAACCCGCATTTTCAAGCTAGAGACATATAGTTCTCTGGAGTGAAGGAAATATCTATCGGTGATGTGCTTGATAGAAGATTTCTGGAGTTTGAACGAACACTGAAAAAAAGCCTACAAACCACCTTAGGGAACACTCTTCGTACACGAGAGTATGCTATTCAAACTGAGGAGATCAATTACATGAACTTCTATGAGGAGTGGGGGAATCATGGAGGTAACAACTACTACAACTCTTCTCATCAACAAAGGGGGAACCAATACAATAGTTGGAAACCGCATGCGAGTTCTTCAAACTCTCAATCCACCTTGGAGGAGATGATGACGTTTTTTACCACAAGTATTCAAGCTGAAAATGAAAGACATTATAGTAGAATGGAGGCATCCATTGAGAATCTCCATTCTCAATTTACCAAACTTGGCAGCCGAATTGAAGATCAAAACACGATTCTTAGTCAAAGGATGGACAACCTCGAGCGAGATACCAAAAGCTCCTTCCACACTCTACAATTGCAGATTCACCAACTTGCTCAACAAGTTACTATAACAGGAAGTGACATGGTCATCATAACAGAAAGCATAAGAAGAAAGGAGCATCCCAAAGTTCCGGAGAGCAAGAAGACCCCAAACCTAATTGATGTACACGACACGACTAGAAAGCTATTTGTGGGAGATAAAGATGACATATTTCATGTGTGGAGAGTACAACCCACTCTAGAAAATTTCTTGAAGGCCGAAGCCAATGTTCTCACGCCTCCAAGTGGTAGAAGAGACCTCTTTTTCATTCAAGAAGGATACGCCAACAACAAAGGAGAACATAATCGGGATACGCCAAAAAGGTACATTTTTTATCCAGGTGATATTCTTCTCAATATTGAAAATAAGAGCTCAACATCCTCTCCTCCCCCGCAAGATTTTAAAAGAGAGGTCCTACTAGCTAAACATCTGCGGGAAGTCAATTGCACAAAAGAGGTATGTTCGTCCGGCCTATATTGATTGTTTATGACTATGGTGTACAACATAGAAGTATATTAAATTTAGTTTATACTTGCAATTAACGTTGAAGTCTAAACTATGAACATTAAAGGATAAACATATATAGTACCGAGAATAGAAATATATCCGGTCTTATATGATACGGGTGTGATGTCTTGATATTCAACGGGGTTTTCGGTAGATGAATGTAAGCCGTAACGGGACTTACACGTAACGAAAACCACGCTCTCGCTGCCTTAACCGGAGTTGAGAATATATTAGCGACATCGTATTCATAATTATTGGCAAAGAACTATTATTCAACCCTATTAAAGCATTTAAGTGATTCCCGAAGCCTTAGTTGTTATCATTCATTTTAAACTCAGAATTAGTTAACAATTATCTTCTTGAGCAAAAAGTGAAAAAACCAAAAATATAACACACAATTCAAAATCCCTGCACTTTACTCATTTCTTCATTTAAAGTTATCTACTCTCGGACTAAATTAAACAACGTTTCCTTGTGGACTCGACCCGGTATTTTACCGGAATTTATTACTATATCGGCACTTGTACACTTGCAAGTTTAGCCCGATCAATGATCTTGTACGCAGTGACCTACAGCCAGATTTTATCTCTTTCATACTATTTTTCTTGACCACATTTTCAATCACCTCATTGCCAACAACACTCCGAAGGGGTTGAACCTGAAAGTCATCATCACTGTCTTCGTCTGCACCTTGTTTCCTCTGTCTTTTCACTACAGTATGTTCGGATTCATTCGCAGGTGACTCAATTGTTCTCTTACCCTTTGCTTTCCTAACAGCCTGCATTCTTGTTTCTCGCATTTCTGAAATTTGGAATTGAATGCACACTTATAAGTAATTCATGTTTTATATAAATGGCACCTAATATATCACGATTCTCTTTATTAAGTAACACTTTGACTTACCTAATACTACCCAATAACTACACTTTTTCACACATAATCAACATTAATCATTCATTAACACTTCCAATATTCCTAATGCACTTTACCTTACTTCATTATCTCTTTTTGAAATTTGACTTACACTTTTACACATAGCACACAATAATTATGACTGCATATAATCAACCACAAAAATGCACTTTATGAATTTTTGAAATCACTTCATGATTTTATATATACCATAACTAATTTCATGCACATTTAGTAGCCCATAACTACACTTTTCACACATAATCAACAATAAACATACATTCTTCCAACAACCATAATGCACTTTACCATATTACAATACCACATTTTAAATTTTGAATTACACTTTGACACCTAACAAACAGTGCATTATTTCTTCATAGTTTAAACCACAACAATTCACTTTCTGAAGTTTTTAAAAGCACCTCATGAAATTACATATACAGTAAATAAATGCACTATTATATTACATCTATTACCTTAATACCTTAAACTCATGCACTTTGACTTCACAACACTATCGCTTCATACCAATAAGTGCACTTTTTAACACATAATTATCATCAAGAATTCATTTACACTTCAAATAACCGCAATGCACTTACACATTAGTGTACACCAATATAACAATACGCAGTATCACTATGCACTATACGGCTTCTATTCTGTAAGAAAAGTCTTATCATTACCAAATTTTCACAGTTTCTCATTCTTCCATTCAATAAGTTCACAAATTAACAATTCAATGCATTTTAACTACTTTATACATTACACAGAAACTGTTCGTCACATATACAGTAACATAATGCACCATTGGGTTAAATGCATGACTTCACAACACTATCGCTTCAAATAACAAAAACAAAAAATTAATACACTTTTAAGAGAATGTTTATGACAAAATCTTCAAGAAAGTTCACCAGATTCATCTATTTTAAACATGCATTCAATTTAAAACAATAAAAAATTAACCAAAAAATGTGGTGACAAAGTGACGTTCCCAAGTTTCGCACTTGTAGCACTCTTTCCGCTTACAGATCCTCCGTTGGTATCGTTCATATCTGCCATCGTTCTTCCAATCCTTCGTAGGGTTTCTGCGGTACTGGATTTCTTCTTAATGATCCGTCGGTATCGTTAGTATAGCTTCAGTCGAGCTCTGTGTTCAACAGAACTCTGCACAAGGTAGTTTCCTTCTTTCTAAAATACTGGGATTCTTGCCAATTAGGAAAACATGCGCCGAACTGCCATAATTACTCGATTCTTTGTTTTACCAAAATGCCCTTTTAGGATTGTTAAACTGCACTCCAACCGTTTTAATTCATTACACGCATGCATCACGTGCATTTTTTTAACTTCCAAAGCTACGATCTCAGCCGCACGTTTGATAGGATCGGAGGCCAAAAATCATTCTCATTTCTCTCCTGGGAGTCTATTCTCACCGGAACCCACCCCTATATATATACACACACACATAATGCAATTACATTTTTTTATTGTTCAATGAACAATGATTTTTACTGTTCAATGAACAGTATTCCCGCTTACACACAAACTACATCTCAATCATCCGCTCACATCCATCTTCGTCGTTTCTTCTTTCATCTTTCATGTTCTTTCCCCTGATTCTTCCATTCCCATTTCTTCTCCACCCATATGTGTCAACTCTCTTCAACATCAACACCACAAAATGATATTGATCAATCTGTCTATATCTTCACCCCCTTTCAATTTACGTTGTCCTCCATTCCCCTCCTCCATCCGCCTGTAGAGAAACAGAAGAATCTCAATAAAAAAGAAATCCAATGCTTTAAGTCCCCGTTCGAGTACATTCATACCATCAGGTGGAGAGCGGTCAATTTCTTCTTCACTGTCAGGGAGGGATCGAGTTGCTTCCTCTTGATATGTTGCCTCAACAAAATCAATGGAGACACATCTCAGTATTTCAATCCAGGTATAATATTTTAATAAATTATGTTTCAGTTCCGTTTGAACCAAATTACCTAATTTCCGATTCCATCATCTATATCATTATTTTTATGAAATCATAAAATTACCTTGTTTTTATGGACAAACATATGAACTTTTTGCAATTCATCTTCCTTTATTGTTTCTATTAATCGTGATACTTATGTTTTTCATATTCTTTTCGGTGAATTCAGCAATCGATGGGAACAAATGACAAATTAATGGGATTATATCTCGAAATTACATTAGGTTTGTTTTCATATTCTTTCTCAGATGAGTTTAGTTGTTTTCATATTGTTTTTAGATTCTGCCATTAAATAATTTGGAATTGTTGGAACTTTTTACGGTGTCCAATTTAGTTATATATCTTTGTATTTGTGTAGCTATTTTGACTAGATATTTAATATGGGCTTCAAATGTATTTCAGTCCATTAGCACCTTTGTAAGCCGTAAGGTAGACCAACCTTATTAAGAAATGTTGTAAAGTGTGCAATTGGGCCACCTCAAGAAAGGATCCCAATCATACTTAGATCAAATCAACTCATTCCCTGGGCATCTAAATATAGCCATAGAGGGAATGAGCCAAGAAGGCTTTACAGAATATTTACGCACATTTAGCGCATACATTCAGAGAGAGAAGTGAAAAGCCTTTTCGATACTGATAGAATTTTAACTCTTAGAGAGAAGGGAGAGCTAGAGAGATAAAGTGATATGTATAAATGAATTTCCAACCCTTCATAACTACCCCCAAAGGGAGTATTTATAGGGGAAATATGGGTTGGGCTCCCAAGTCTTGGGCTTGGGAGGCCCATTACAATATAAAGCCTCTAATGGGCTGGATACAAGAATTTGACTAAGTATAGAAACTGTCCCTGCGGGATCTTTCTGGCCGATGGTGGCACTGGCTGACAGAGGCACTGGCCGACGGAGGCACTGACCGACGGAGGCACCGACCGACGGAGGACAAGTCTTCTCCTTGTCTTCTGGATCATATTCTGGATTGACTCTTCTTTGGCCGATGAGGTGCCATCTGGCCGACGGAGGGCCCGCTGGATGAAAGTTGTGCTCCTCTTAGTCTTCTGAATATGTGGGTCATGGGATCTGGACTCATACCCTCCAGTAGGAGTCCCCCCATTCTCTGAGGTGAGATGCAGACAAAGTGAAAGGGAGTAGATTCTTGTTGCCTTGATTCTTGTTGTTTTGATGCTTTAGGCCGATGGAGGATTACCTGGGAGTTATGGCGCTCCTGGCCGAGGCGGCAACTTAATTAGGCCATCGTTGGTTCCTCACTTCTGCGGACGATGAATGTCCTTCATTTCTAGGACAATGTGCGGTCTTAATCGTGAGGGTGATATGGCATCTCTTTGGCCGTTGTTGGCTACCTTTTGTGCTTCTGGCCGAGGAGGCACCATGATTTCTTTTGGTGCTCCAGGTTGATGGATCGTACGCTTGTTTGTGTGTTATTTTCTTATCTTGGTCGAGGGTGGAGCATATGACCCAAGGCCGTTGGAACTCCACATGTCGAGGAATTACACTTGTCAAGTTCGGGGTGGTGTGTTTGAGCTTTGCTTCCCTGTTTGCTTATTTTGCTGCGGCCGAGGGTGTACCACAAGGTCACGGACGTTGTGGTGCATAGACGATACGATGCTATTGAAGTTGTATACTTGTGCGTTCTTGGATTTTCAATTTCATCCTTGCGTTTGGAGGGCGATGTAGTCCCCCAGTCCCCCACTACCGGAGGCGAGAGTACTCGAGGCGAAAGGGAGCAGAGCTATGTACTGATCTGTCATCATCAGGTGGAGTAAACTTCTGGCGTCGCCGAGGCGCCTTGCTTGGATTCCCCAAGCCGATAATCCGATCTCATTGGCGAGCCCTGACTGAAGCAACCGTGTGGGAGAATCCTCAACCAAAGGTCGCGGGCCAGAGACCGTCACTACCGGTCTTGGGGACGAGGGGCTATGCATATGATGTGAGGTTGTCACCGGTGCATGTGGCAATCTTCGTGCTTCTATGGTGACGGAGGCGCTAAGTCCCCCGCTCTTCCAGTCCCCCACTCCTTGAGGCATGTATAATGAGGTGAAAAGGAGTAGAGCAATGTAGGGGAGAGCACACCCGACCCTACCCGATTGACCCGATCAGATATATCCGATTTTTTTGTTGGGGTCAGAAAACCCGACCCGAAATACCCAAACCCGGTCCAATTCTTGCAACCCGATACTTAAGCGGGTAGCGGGTAGGGTTACCAATTATGCTACCTGACTCGCCCGAGAAACCGAACTAGCGTAGTATATACTACTTTGAATTATTATTCATGTTCAAATATCTCAATTATTGTATGCCAATTACCATATTATGCGTGTTCAAATATTCCAATTACTGTATTTGTACAACTTGAATGTTGTATTATCATGACTTTGAATGATATTTTGACCAATTATCATTTTATTTATCATAATATCAAATATGTCAATCACCATATATTAGTATTTTACATACTCAAATATGTCGATTACCGTATTTATACAACTATTACTTTGAATGTTATACTAGTATAACTTTGAATGATATTTTTACCAATTACCATTTTATTTACCACAATTTCAACAATAATAAATTAAAATCCGAATGGACCCGAAAACCGAATCAACCCGACCGCAACCCGAACTTCTTCAACCCGAAAAAACCCGATAAATTTTTTGATACGATAGGGTTTGAAATTATCAAACCGATACCCGAACGGGTTCACCATTCCTGAACCCAACCCGCTTGAACCCGACCCGTTCTCTGCCCTAGAGCAATGCACGTCTTCAATAGGGGGGCGAGGGTTGATGCCTTTTGATCCACAATGGGGAGATGCCTTGTTAAAAACCTAATTAGGAAAACCCCCGTGGTAAAATCCTATTGAGGGAAAAAGAGTACATCGGATGCCCTCAAAATGAAGCAAAAGTGGTGAACCCTTCGGCCTGGGTGTGGAGTTGCAGCGATGTCCGTCTGCTGAGGGGACGCTCGTCTGAAGATGAGGACGAAGACGCTGATGAGCCGGTCCGAATATGAGGGTGAGGCGATGGATGCCTATCTGATCATGAGGACGAGGCGGTGGACGCCTGTTTGAATATGAGGACGACGACGCTGATGAGCCGTACGTCATATGAAGGCGACGGTCGCTATCCAGGAAGGGAATGGCGAGCCCAGTCGTTAGCTCAAGACTTCAGCACTGAGGGGCCGATATTGAGATAAATCATCGCGCTGAGGCCGAGGGGTCGGTCGTGATGTTAGGACGGCGATGAGGAGCCGGTCCTATAATATGATGATGAGGCAATGATGAGCGGGCCATCATATAGAGGCGATGGTCACCATCCAGGAAGGGATGGCGAGTCTGATCGCTAGCTCAAGACTCTCGGCGTTGAGGAAGCCGGTCTTGAGATATAGAATCACACCGAGGACGAGGGGCCGGTCGTGATATGAGGACATCGGCGCTGATGAAGTCGGTCTTGAGATATAGAATCATGCTAAGGCCAAGGGGCCGTTCGTAATCTGAGGACGTCGGTGCTGATGGGCCGATCGCCATATAAAGGCAACGGTCCCCATCCTAGAAGGGATGGAGAGCCCGATCGCTAGCTCAAGACGCTCGACGCTGGGGAAGCCGGTCTTGAGATAGAGAATCACGCTGAGGCCGAGGGGCCGTTTGTGATCTGAGGACATCGGTGCTGATGGACCGATCGTCGTATAAAGCCGACAGTCCCCATCCTGGAAGGGATAGAGAGCCCGATCACTAGCTCAAGACGCTCGGCGATGGGGAAGCCGGTCTTGAGATAGAGAATCACGCTGAGGCCGAGGGGTCTGCTGTGTCGATATAAAGATCACGTTGAGACCTAGAGGGTCTGCCGTGATGCAAGGACGTCGACGCTGATGCGCCGACGTCATATAAAGGCGTCACTCGCTTATCGGGGAAGGGAATAACGAGCCCGGTCACTAGATCAAGACTTTGACACTGAGGAGCAGGTCTTGATGTACATAATCACGTCATAGCCGATGGGACGGTCGTGATCTGAGGACGTCGGCGCTGATGAGCCAATCGTCATACAATATGATGACAGGGCGATGATGAAGCCGTGCGTCATATAGAGGTGACGGTCACCATCCCGGAAAGGAATAGGGAGCCCAGTCGCTAGATCAAGACTTCGGCGCTGAGGAGCTGGTCTTGAAGTAGATAATCACGCCGTAGCCGATGGAACAGTCGTGATCTGAGGACGTCGGCGTTGATCGGTCGGTCGTCACACAATATGATGACGGGGCGATGATGAAGCCGCTCGTCATATAGAGGCGAAGGTAACCATCTCGGAAGGGAATGGCGAGCCCAGTCGCTAGATCAAGACTTCGGCGCTAAGGAGTCGGTCTTCATGTAGATAATCACACCGTAGCCGAGGGGACGGTCGTGTTATGAGGACGTCGGCGCTGATGGGCCGATCGTCATACAATATGATGACGGGGTGATGATGAAGTCGCTCGTCATATAGAGGCGACAGTCACCATCCCGGAAAGGAATGGCGAGCCCTGTCGCTAGATCAAGACTTCGGCGCTGAGGAGCCAGTCTTGATGAAGATAATCACGTAGTAGCTAAGGGGACAGTCGTGTTATGAGGACGTCGGTGCTGATGAGCCTGTCTGATGATGGACCAGGCCTGAACGTCCCGTCTGAAGATGAAGGACGGTGTTGGAAGCTCGTCTGATGATGAGGACGGCGCTGATGAGCTGGTCTGATGATGGACCAGCCGATCCAAGGAATGATGCTGAGGCGATGATGAGGCCAATCGTCATACAAAGGCGACGGTCACTTATCCAGGAAGGGAATAACGAGCTCGGTCGCTAGCTCAAAACGCTCGGTGCTGGGGAAGCCGGCCTTGAGATAGATGATCACGCCAAGGTCGAGGGGCCGGTCGTGATGTGAGGATGGCAATTTTAAGCTGGCCCGGAATATGATGACGAGGCGATAATGAGTCGTTCGTCATATAAAGGCGACGGTCGCTTATTCGAGAAGGGAATGGCGAGCCCAGTCGCTAGCTCAAGACGCTCGGCGCTAATGAAGTCGGTCCTTTGCTGAAGGACAAGGTGTTGGCGCTCATCCGTAGATGAAGGATTGGCGTTGGGTGCTCGTCTGAAGATGAAGGACATCGCTGATGATGCACGCCCTTTGATGAAGGAAAAGGCGTTGGCTTCCGTCTGAAGATGAAGAACGGCACTGAGCACTCGTCTGAAGATGAAGGACGGCGATGCACGCTCATCTAAAGGTGAAGGACGGCGTTGGACGCTCGTCTGATACTGAGGACGGCACTGATGAGCGGGTCTGATGATGGATCAGGCCTGAGCACTCGTCTGAAGATGAACGATGGCGTTGGATGCTCGTTTGATGATGAGGATGGTGCTGATGAGCCAGTCTTATGATGGACCAGGCCCGAGCGTCCGTCTGAAGATGAAGGACAAGGCGTTCGCGCTCGTCTGAAGATGAAGGACTATGCTGATGATGCCCGTCCTTTGAGAATGACGGCGTTGATGAAGCCAATCGTCATATGAAGGATCAAGCTTTGACGTTGGTCTGAAGATGAAGGACCAGGATCGGGCGCTCGTCTGAAGATGAAGGACGGCATTGGACGCCTGCCCTTTGATGAGGACGGCGGAACCGGTCCAATTATGAAGGACCATGCTTGGGCGCTCGTTTGAAGATGGGTACGTCGTAGGACGCTTGTCCTTTGAGGACGACGACTCTCATGAGCCGGTCTGATGATGGACAAGGCTTGAGCGTCCGACTGAAGATGAAGGATGGCGTTAGGGACACTCGTCCTTTGAAGAACAAGGCGTTGGCGCCGGTCTGAAGATGGAGAAAGGCGCTGGGCGCTCATCTGATCTGCATGTATGGTCTTGCTTCGTCCATAATGCATAGCATTTGCCTTATATGTACTTAGCCAAATATGTGGCTTGATTTTTGGGGATTTCGCTCGAGGCCGGCGAGTGCACGGTCCTTCGGCTGTTCCTCTTTTCTTTGTGGGGATTTCGCTCAAGGCCGGCGAGTGCACGGTCCTTCGGCTTTCCCTCTTTTCTTCGTGGGGGTTTCGCTCGAGGTCGGCGAGTGCACGGTCCTTCGGTTGTCCCTCTTTTCTTTATGGGGACTTCACTCAAGGCCGGCGAGTGCACGGTCCTTCGGTTGTCCCTCTTTTTTTTCTTCCTCTTTACTTCTTAGAGCGAGGAGTGTGTATCCTTCTTTCAGGCTCGGCCGAGGGGGTTGCTATTCCATCGGTCGGTAGGGAGTCTAAGAGGGCAGTTGTTAGTCCTCTAGCGCTGTATCGTCCCTTAATCTTGGGGGGTCCCTCGTCTATTTACGGTGCGGGGCTAGACTTTTGCACAGTTTCTCAGGACTGTCATTTCCCAGGCCCAAGTGTGGAGATTTTGTCACCTCGGCCTTCTTTTAGGCTTGCCACCCTGCGATTTAGCGCGAGGACGACACGGTGAGCTTCCCATCTCAAGACGTGGGCCATTTTGCGAGCCCTTCGTCTTGGGACATCGTCGGCCATACCTGAGCGTTTCGCTCTAAGGGGCCGAAACGATGTGCTATGTTGTATGTCATCCTTTACTTAAATTCACAAAAAATAAGTGGAACACAATTCGCGCGTTGTTCATGGCAACAACTTTTGGGCGACGCGATTAGCGTCTTGGAGAATGAGGTATATCGTTTACCGCTTTTAGGCATGATGTCGTATGCGGCCGATGGCGGCTCTCACTTTAAGATGCCCGAGTCACCAAATACAGGTGTCTGGGGTAGGTCGAGTGACCTAAATAAAATCCGAATCATCAAATAAATATGTTCGGTAGATTAGAGCTCAGGTTGCACCATTCTTAGGATTTTAACTGGCTAGTAGGTAGTGATAATAATGATAATTACAATTACTTGATAATTTAATTGGGAGAATGAGTCATAGGACTTAGCTTTTGTTTTTTATCGACATTGAAGTGCTATGAGGATCGAGCCGGCCGTCGCCGAGGGTCCGCCGATGGGACCGAGGACAACGCGGTGGACAAGGGTCCAATGGCCAAGGGTCCGTCGATTTGGCCGCCGATTGCGCAGCCACTGCAGGGGGGGCTGTTGTTTGACCGAAGTGGCCTTGGACGAAGGAGGTGCAACTCTCTCCACCTATACACCGCTACTGCAGGGGGTCCGTTGTTTGACCGAAGTGACCTTGGACGAAGATGGTGCACCTCTCTCATCCAATGGTGCACTTCTCGCCGATGTGTGTTCGTTTATCTTGGCCGGAGTGAAGTTCTTCCAGTTGTATGGCCGATGATTGTACGGTTGATGGTGTAGCGAAGGTGATCCGCGGTGTTGTACAGTTTAGCTGAGGGGTGGAGCACTGCTGTTGCTCTATTGTTTCCATTTTATGTCCACCTTTGGCCGAAGAGGGAGCCGTTATAGATGAGGGGTGTTGATTAGCTTTCCTTGGCCGAAGGGATTGCCTTTCCCTGTTTGAGCCGATGGTTTGTTTTGTTTGGCCGAAGAGAAGCCAACCGCTGCTCGAAGATGAGGATCCCATTTGGGTGAGGGATAGTTTAGCTATTGAATTGTCCCCTTGATTGAGGCGCGAGCTCTGCTTGGCCGATGCGTAGCTATTCTGCAGTCATGGTGTTCTTGACCCTTGGACGAGGGGATGATGGCCCTTGACAGTATCCCGAGTTCTGACCGAGGGAACTGACCAGAGTACAGTCCGGACAAAAGACGGCGCTAAGCCCCTGGGACGAGAGTTGATGGGTGGCCTTTTGGCCGACATGTGGACTTGGCCGACTTGTGGACTGTCACTGACTTCAAATTGGGATGGACGAGGTGATTTCCCTCACCGAAGTTGGTCCCTAGGCACAGAGTGGAGTCTGGCTGAGGGGACATGCTTCCAAGTTCTCCACTCTAGGATGAGGCATCGCTTCTTCACTGATGGAGTCGAAGTGCAATTTGAGCAGAGTGGATTGCTGCTTCACGGATGGGCCATGTCACCCCAAGCTAGGGCTGAAGTGTTGTCACTTACCCGAGGTGGTATTGGTTGGGAGGGTCACACTTGATTTGTTCTAGCTCTCAACGAGAGCACCAAATGATAGAGTATTAATTCTTAGAGAGAAGGGAGAGCTAGAGAGATAAAGTGATATGTATAAATGAATTTCCAACCCTTCATAACTACCCCCAAATGGAGTATTTATAGGGAAAATATGGGTTGGGTTCCCAAGTCTCGGGTTTGGGAGGCTCATTACAATATAAGGCCTCTAATGGGCTGGATACAAGAATTTGATTAAGTATAGATACTGTCCCTGCGGGATCTGTCTAGCTGATGGTGGCACTGGCCGACGGAGGCACTGGCTGACAGAGGCACCAGCCGACAGAGGTAAAGTCTTCTACTTGGCTTCTGGATTGTATTCTGGATTGACTCTTCTTTGGCCGATGGGGTGCCATCTGGCCGACGGAGGGCCCACTGGATGACAGTTGTGCTCCCCTTAGTCTTCTGAGTATGTGGGTCATGGGGTTTGGACCCATATACTCCATCAGATACAATGTTCTATATTTCTCGATCATTTTCACGTATTTTGATTGTTGGATTCAAAGGGACAAACAATTGGTATCAGAGCCGAGCGTGAAATCGATTGAAGATATTCTGCAATTTCATATTTCCATTGATGTTGAAGATAAGTTTCTCGACAATTTGACTTTCTGCTATTTTTTTGTGGCTTGATCAACCTGGTTTGGATGCTATTCTGTAATCGTTGGAAGTTTTCGACCAACATTTAAGATAAACAAGGCTAAAATTCCGTTTTTGGGATTTTTGAGATTTAGAAGTTTTGAGATTTTTCGCAGGTTTTGCGAAGAAGACAGATTTCTCGAAGTCTAAGGTTTCTCGAAGTCTAAGGTTTCTCTAAGTTTGTAGGTTTTTCGCAGGTTTCTCGCAGGTGAACATCAAAAAAGTCTTGTGCAGGTCCAACATCGAAAAAGTTTTTTCAAAGACAAAGTGCAAAAGAGTTTTTCGAAGTGCAGCTTTCTCGAACTTCAGGTGCGAAAAACATTTCTCGAAGGCAAATACCAAAAAAGTTTTCTCGAAGGCAATCATCGAGAAAATTTTTTCCGGAGTCTGTCTCTTTCTCGAAGTCCAATATCGAGAAAGGCTTTCTTGAAGATCAAAATTCCAACTTCTCAACGTCCTGCACTATTTTGGTCATAACTTTTGACTCGGTGATCCGATTTATGCAAATAATACCTTTTCGGAAAGCTAACGAAAAGATCTACGCAACTCTCAGGGTGTAGCCTGGGACCCTTTCTCATGCTCCATCACTCGCTGTTCTTGAGGGAGATATCATCCGTTTTCCGAGAAACATTATCAATCATCGAGGTCGAGGTCAAAACTGAGGCAAATCCGGTTAATCCTTCCAAAGTCAAACCAAGGTCAAAGCTGGTCTAAGATACACTGCAGAGCGCCTCCGGAACTGAATCAAACTCACGTCTATGGTCAACATTCAACAATCAACAATGGATGCCTCTAGCTCGTCATCATTGTGTAAGAACATATGTGCTAAAATCTCTGATGAGTCTGACGTAAGCAAATCTGACAGTCAACAAATTATCAAGGAATTGGAAGAAAGATTAGCAAACAATCACAGAGTTTTACTGGAGCAACTAGATAAGAATGCCTCACTCGGTGTACGTCTGGAAAATTCTGAAGAAAAGGTAAAGAAGTTAACATTAGAAAAGGAAAAGTTAGAAGTAAATGTCTATGACTTAACTAAACAATTGAAAGATCCAACATTAAAGAGTTGGAGGACTTATTTGCTAAGAGAAGTCAAACAGATCAAACCATTTTCTTAAACCAGCCTAAAGACACCACTTTCTACAATCCCAAGGAAGACTTGGGTATCCAAAACCCATGCAACTTGAAGAAAGTCAACTAATTTCAACAGTATGACATTGGATATATGGGTTTGGGTTTGACGAAACTTATGTCCTTCGTGGGAGCGTCAGAAACTGATGTCGAAGAAAAAGAAAAGAGAGAAAATAATCCTAAGGTTGAGATCTCGTTTGATTATACTAAACTGAATGCTAGTTATAAGACTAAGGAAATTCCTTTATCTTATGACTATGTATCACTTTTTCCTCCAGCAAGTGAGTATGAGTCTGTGTTTGTAGGGGAAGAAAAATTTGTTTCTGAAAAATCTGAAACTGACAATGTTTACACTCCAAAGATCATCCGTAAAATTGCGGACTTGAACAAATCTTTGGAAACTGAAGGAGATGTTTTCAAAACAGAAAAGGAACAACTTTTAAATGAGTTTTCTCTTCTCAAAATTGCCCCCAGAACATACACAATCTCTACCTCCTCTCATATTTCAAAGAGTGTTTTTAAAGAGAGTTCAAGTTCAAGCTCTCAATCGTTTAGCTTTGCCACACACAATTCTTCTCAGTCTTCTTCTAATGACTCTAGAGTTGTGTTTTCTCATTCAAGTGCTGAGGTCAGAAAGCTTGAAAAACTTAAGCAAAAGGCTAAGGCTTCCAAACTTCATTGTGATGTGAATGATGGCAAATCGAAACAGAAAAGATTTGAAGCTTCAACCTATACAGTTTGTGATGGTGTTTGCCTAACTTATCCTTTCAAGGTTTATTCAGCCAAAAACATGAAACGGTTATCAAGGGTGAAAATCTTTATTTCTCGAAAATTTGTTCCATCATTCACTAGCGCTGAAAATTCTCATATATCTGCAATAACTCAAAAATGGGTTCCTAAATCAGAATCCTAGTCATATAGCTCTCCAAAAGCTTCAAAAGAGACTTGTTTAGGAACTAAAATAAAACAAAAATTTCAAAATTTGTTTTGTGCTAAAAGGGATGGACCCACACTGAAAAGGGTACCAAAGGTTTCTTAACCCTTGCAGGTCTGTCGATCATGTGTGGTAACTGATTCGATTGCTCCACACACATGGTGGGTATGAAGACGAGTTGTGAGCAATCAACTGGTGCATATTATGAAGGGGAGAATTAGCGTGTATACTACCCCAATGACCTGAAAATCATCAAATGTACACCTCAACACCAACACACACCAAGAACAACAAAAAGTGCTCATCCTGATGGGGAGTGTTTCTTTTTCACTCCTCCTGGTACCTAACAATGAAGAAAGCACAATTTCAAGGGGGAGTCTTCTATATCACTCCCCGAGTAACAAACAACCCACTTGCCACTTTTGAGGGTGAGTTTCATTTTTCTCCTCCTTACGCATGACAATTTACAATGCAAGGATTCTCTCAAGGATGCAGATATTGAGGGGGACTTTTTGAAGTTCTCCTGCCAAGCGCCAAATATCGTTGAATTCATCCTACTGAGTTCTCCAGTTGAGGGGGAGCACAGAGATATTAAAGAGAAATAAGAGATAAGTCCCAATGGCTTAGTAAACCCAACTAAGCCTACCCAAGGGACAAAGCCGAGAGTGAGTGAGTAACTGAGTGAAGGCTATGACAGTGAGGAAGCAGAAAGCTCAAGTGAGCAAGAGAACAATAATCACTGTTAAGTCTGCTACCTCTATTGTGCTATCAATCAAGAAAATTACTCTGAGTCACTCAAATACTCCGGACAATCTCCATAGGTTCAGGACTGAATTTATTCAGATCCCGCGTAGAAATCAGTGCAATTTGTCCAAACGGCGCATGACCCTACCCAAGACCACTCATTTGTCTAAAAGGTTATTTTCCGGCGAACCGGTCACTTTGGCTTCTAAGTCCGTTCTTGGACTTAGAACTACCTTCCAACCCCTCATTCTACACTTAAAAACATGTAGAGTAATCCTATGGGTACTTCATATGATATAAAAGCCATATGATAGATAAAACGTAAAGGAAAAGTTATTATAAGGTCATTACCTTAATCCTTCACACTTTTCCTAACTTTTTCCTTCTTTGATCTTTCTCATTGGACCCCTATTGCTTGAGCTCGAATTTCCGAGATATGGAGGATTTGTTGAGAGCTTTCTTTCTCCTTCTTGGGGGTCTTGGTCTAGCTAGTTGATTGGAGGGGAGAGAGTGTGTATTACCTTTGTATCATTTGGCAAATGAGTGAGGGAGAGGGGGTCCTCCATGTCATTTAGATGTCAATCCCTTCTCTAAATCACTTATCTATGCCAAGCCACCTTCCTTGGTCAATTTTGAGCACACAAAATGTGGTGTGGCCCCCACTCATGTGGGAGTCATCCCTTTATGTCCCGAACTGTACAATCGGCCCCGAAAGTTGTATTTCTCAGACTGTTTTAATTATATTTTATTTTATCGGGCCAAATAAAATATTGAAGGTCCTTGATAATAGTCTAGAGGGGGTGGGGTGAATAGACTTTTAAGTCTTTTCGATTAAATGTGATGGTCCCGGATAGAGGTAAAAGTCTAGAAGGGGGGGGGGGGGGAGTGAATAGACTTTTAAAGCTTTTTTCAATTTTAAGAATTTTCCCTTCTAAATGAGTTGATCTGAAATCTTTTTGGACATTTACAGATGCACAGCGGAAGTCTTTGACCTCTTGATGATTATGGGTTGACAACTTTCTAGCTTGAATGATGTTTGGACTTTAAACGGTGAGCAGTTGGCTTGGCAGTTGCCTGGATGTTAGAGAACTGTTGAGGCAACTGCCAGTGTAAAATAGGAGTTTGGGAGAGATGATTGTATAACCTTATGCAGAATGATGAGGGCTTTCTGGATATGTGCTGAGCTGGAAATAATAAGGTGTTTAGCTTGAGCAGAGGTCTCAGCAGTTGGGTAGTGCCTGGGAACTGCTGAGGCTCCTGCTGCGTTTGAGGAGTGTGTTCCGAGAACTAGCAAAACAAGCCTTCTAGTAGTGATGTTCCTTAGCTCTTGTGAAACATATGTCTCAAGAAAAGGTGAGTTATTAAGCAGTAGGATAAGCAGTAGAATCAATTAAGACCACTGCTTAGGATTCTGCTGGCAAACTACGATTTCTTAATTGAGAAGTGTTGGGTGTGTGCTATGTTGACTGAAGGTAAATCCACACACAATATATCCTGGTTCAGAGGTGGTGTAATCCTCCTACATCCAGTCCCATCCTATTTGAAATGGATTTCACTAATGTATTAAGCCCAATACACTTAGTGTCAATCTAGCCTTGACAACTCTGGCCTAGATTGAAGGTGTTTCACGAGGAGTACAACACCACTCCAAGCTACTCAATCCTTTAGGTTTTTTTCGATTGATCCAGTGGGGATCAAAAGGTACTCCTGACCTATCTAACCACACTCAGGCCGGGAACAACTGTCCTCCTGAAGTGTTCAACAACACCTTGTATACTACAAGTAAATTCTGGTCTCCAACTAAAAACTAAGCTCTAAAAATATGAAAATGATGATCTAGTCTAAGAGCTTAGTGAAGCATGAGTCAAAGCAGAGAGTGAAGTTATGATCAAGCACTTTCTCTTTTGCTGGATATTCTTTGAATGCTTATAGGATTTCTCTGCTTTTGAACTCAAGAACTTATTTTCGAACTCATGCTTCGGCCTTCATTTATAGGCATCTCTGGTAGATTAATCTCATCCGTTGGTTGAGATGAATTAATCTTGTACGTTGAATCTTTGTTTCAGAAGATAACAACTTGTTGTTCGTCTTCTTCTTTGGAGCCGATAATTTCTCTTGTCTTGTTTGCCTAGCTACTGTAGCTTTTCCCTTTATAGGCTTCAAGTTGACTGCACATCCCATGTTGTACGTCTTTGCCATAATTTCTCTCCATGTTGGGATTCCTTTGATTGGCTCCGCATAATCACGAGGTGATATAACAAAAATCGAACAGTTAATTTTTGAGTCTAATAAAATTTATACTCGTAGGATACGAAGATTCTTTTAAGGTAAATGAATTTTACCTTATTGCATTTTTACTTTCCAGTATTAATTTTATTATGTTGGTAAAAATTATACATTTATTTGTTCTCAATTAGTGACATATTAAAACGTTTGTGATAAAGTAAATATATACCGGTAGGATTTAAATATCCTTTTAAGATAATAAATTACCTTATTGCATTTTGAATTTTCCGGTATAATTTACTCGATACAAAACATTTTACTTTTGGTTTTTGGTCACTCAAGGTTTTGTATGGTCAGCTAGTATTTCGAACTAAACCTATTTATTTAACTAGTAGGATAACAAATCCTATTAAGGCAAAACTTATTACCTTATTGCATTTTGTGTTCCAGTTAAATAATAGTACATTCGAAATACTTTGTTTTCATTTGATGTGATATTAACAAATAAGTTAAGCTGGTAGGATCTATAAGGAATCCTTATTATATGGTAATGGAATATTACCTTATTGCATTTTGACTTTTCTAGTTAACTATATTTGTTAATAGACCATTTTAGCAAGACACATTTAGATAAGATTTTACCAGCATGGCAAACTGCCAGAATACATAACATCTAACGTTGTATGCTACAAAAGATGGGGGGACGTCAAAACTATGGCATCATCAAAACTATTAATCAAAATCTAGGGTCTAACGAAATGTTCACTTCCCTCTGAGTGAGTGTAATCCTTGGAACCTTTTGAGAGGTTTAGGATTGGCAGTGGAAGTTTTATCTTTTTGGACAAATACACTGGGAGTTTTGAAAGAACTGGCTTTTGAATAGGAACTGTTTCATGGGAATTTTCTGAGGCTTTTTTTGGATTGTTGGTTAGTAGCTTTAAAGTTGTGACGCACTGATGTATCCTGGTTCGAAGGTGGTGTAATCCTCCTACATCCAGTCCCACCCTATAGATGGATTTCCACTAAGTTATTTGACCAATACACTTAGTGACTAATTTACCCTTGATCACATGCATAAACTATCAGGTTTTCACTAGGAGTACACACCACTCCAAGTTACTCTAGCCTCTAGGTTTTTCACTAATGAATCAGTCTAATTCGGAAGTTACCCATGTCCTATTCTACCCACTCTTTGGATTTGCAGCATAAATTCTTTCCAAAGGTGTTACAACTTTCCACCAACTATTCTTAGCTTTAGTATGAATATTTCATTGTGAACTAGTCTAAGAGCTTAAAGAAATGTGAACGAGCCAAAAGTAAAGTGATGGATTAGCACTTTATCTTTTCCAGAATATTCTGAGTGTGATTGCTTTGTTTGCACTTAAGCAATCCAAAGCTTTAATTGGCACCCTGAACCTTTCCGGATTGTTCAATTTGCCCCCCGAACTCAAAAAAGCTTCAATTGGCACCCTGAACTCCATAAAAAATTTCAAATTTTACTTTTTGCAGGTCACAAGCCGGTCACCGCCACATCACCCGGTAGGGTGCCAACTGTGCATGTGACATGACATCTTAGGGGGTCAAATAAGCCCCTGAACCCGATCGAATCGTTCAATTTACCCCCTCAACCCTAAAAAATGTCAAAATATTTTTAAGTTCGGGGGCCAAATCAGTGGGGCAAATAACGGGGAACATTTGCCAAACTTTTATTCCAACCCAACAATAGAAAGACAACATTTTGAGAGGGGGACCAAACCAAAACCTCTCCAAAGGGCATTCCCCTTCCACAAAAAGCCAAAACAACAATTTGCATAATCAACATTTTTTTTAAAAATTAATACAACACATATGGGGTGGATTTATCCAGTCTCATTGCTCCAAGAAGCCCACCAAGCATCCCGGTCTCCATGAGAAACTCCCCTCAAAGCCCAACTTTGCCACCCACCAATCTGCTTTGTTTAATTGGGCCGGTATTACCCACACCTTGGATCCAGCCCAGCGTCGCTCGCATGGGATATACACCGATCTATCATCTTCGAACAAACAACGTCAATCTCCAGAAATTTCACCTGAAGACCTATTAACTAGTCAAGAGCATGTCGAAACACTTCACCTTCCAATTCCGTCGATCCGCTAAGAGGAAAACCTTGAGCAGCCACCGGAGATCCAGAATGGTCCCTCAACAAGAAGCCAGTCGATGATTTACCGTTCTGCCGGAACACCTCCCAATTTAATTCAAGAACGATTGAGCCATCTGCTTACTCGAGGTTTCATCTTCCCAAACATTTGAGGTAACAAACCCTTCTCCTTCAATATTCTACCCCCTCATAGATTCCTTTGTGCAAAACTCCAAGAGGTCATAAACTTGCCAATATTAAGTATAATCTTGTCTTTCTCAAGAATTTCGCCCTCCCAAGTCGCCTTCCAATATGCTTTCCACAGGTGCCATGTAATAACACCAGGCAAAATTTGCTTATACTGTTCATCCAAATTTTTTCCTTTAGCAGAAATCCACCATTTTATCAATTCCAATTTAATATGACTGACCTCCTTTCCTCCTTGCAATAGGAGGCTTTCATAAAATTTCCAGACAGATCTGGCTAACGAGCAGGACAACAAAACATGATCCATATCCGCTCCTGCCCTTCGACAGAGAGGACAATGTGATGGGTAAGCTACAGAGAAGGTTGCATAATTCTCCGGAAAAGGCAAACAATGGTTCCAAAGTCTCCACAAAAAGACTTTGATTTTGGGCAATTGTTTTCTATGCCAAATGTTTGTAGTAGATAAAATCCTTCCCCCTGCGGCCATAAAGCTAAATAAGCTGATTTAGCTGTGAAAATCCCATCTGATGTATGTTTCCAAATCATCCCATTAGGACCCCTGTCAACCATTTGTTCAGCCTCCTCATGAATATGACAAATTCTCTTCCAAGTAGGGGAATCTGTTGGCTTGATAACACCCATAGGCCTACTACCATATTTGGATCTCATCAACTGGGTCCAGATTGAGTCCTCCTTCTGAAAAAGCCACCAAATCTTAATCGAAAAGACCTTCTGAATGTCACATATAGACCTTAACCTAATACCCCCTGCCTCCGTAGGTTTACACAACCTCTACAAGCTAGCCCAGTGGTACTTAGGTTTATTTCCTTTGAACCCCCAAAAGAAATCAGCTATTTTCCTGTTGATCATATTAATTACTGCAGTTGGAATGTTTGTAACAGTATGAATATGGATAAGGATGGAATTTAGAACATGTTTAATTATAAGTATAAGCCGACCCCCTTGTGAAAGTTTTTTCTGTCTCCAACTAGACAGTTTTTTATCAAACATGTCTAACAGTTCCTTGCAATGAGCAAGCGTGGTAATGCCCTTATGTATCTGAACTCCAAGATACTTAAAGGGAAGCTTAGAAGCCTTCATGCCTAGTTCATTTCCTATTTGAAGAGTTCTACCAACTGTCATACGCTTCCCAACAACAAAACAACTCTTATCTTTGTTTATCAATTGACCAATAGCTTTTTGATAAGTTTTAAGACACTTGTTGAACTAAATATTGATAGACGGTTAATTATCATTACCACAAGGGAAAACTATCAAATATACCCATGTACTATAGCGAAAATGGCGATTAGGTTCTCGTACTTGAAAAACACCCAATTGAGCTAAATATTGATCGACGGTTAATTATCATTACCACAAGGGAAAACTATCAAATATACCCATGTACTATAGTGAATATGGCGATTAGGTTCTCGTACTTGAAAAACACCCAATTGAGCTCCTGAACACT
Organism: Cuscuta europaea; assembly: GCA_945859875.1. Classification (NCBI taxonomy): domain Eukaryota; kingdom Viridiplantae; phylum Streptophyta; class Magnoliopsida; order Solanales; family Convolvulaceae; genus Cuscuta; species Cuscuta europaea. The sequence goes on from CAMAPE010000033.1 coordinate 2,902,691, forward strand.
TAAAAATCGATCAATTTAGCGTTTTAGGATGTTTTTACTTGGACTGTAGTTTCCTGGTCTGGTCTGTTTAAGTCTGGTTTGAATTGGTCTGGTTTGATAAACGTCTGATCTCATCTGATAAACGTCTGGTCTCTTTGTATTTTATAACTACGGAAGTCTGTTCTGGTCTGTTTAAGTCTGGTTTGCTTGAGTCTTATCTAGTTTTGCCTGTTTAAGTTTGATTTGGTCTGATCTAGGAATGAAAACAATTCAAATAAAAACATCCTTAATAGGTAGACTTAAGGTTCCAGTTTAACAGCCCATGTGGCGGTCCACATGGCAGCCCACATGGTTTTCTTTTTCCTTTTTTCATTTTTCTTTACCCCGGAAGGCAAACCACCAAAATCAGTGGGACAGAAGCCGAGGGTCAACTGCCAGGATATTATTAATTGATAAAAGTGTGATACAAGAGTGATACAAGCATCACCAATTAAAGTAAAACAAGAGCTAAGCTAAAAAACCTAGCAAATAAAGCAAAGGAAAAAAGAGCAGCAAACCACAACACCCAAAAAACTAATGGATATGTCTCAAGGAAGCCCAAATAGATCAGAATAATAAGCCTTCTCGGCCCGAGGAGGAAGATCAATCACTCTATCAAAAATATTGGTCCGACCCATCGCTGTCACGCTCCAGACTGCATTCAAGCGCGTGTACAACCGCCGTGTGACCAAGTGACGTCATTCGCAAGTCAACCTCTCTTAATCACATAAGGCGTTCATGAACATCGTTCACACCATACTCAGTAGTAAACATACATAACAACATCACAGTTTAGATTAATTGAATAGCGGAAATATTCAATAATCAATCGTGGGTCACATATGGCCAAAAGCGGGCTCACAGGCCCAAAACAATGTATACGTTACATTAAATATCCATGAGCATAGTTTGTAGTTTTAAACAATAAAGGAAGCACGAACCACGTCTTCCTTTAGATCACTCCGCTGAACAAGATGCGGATGACAAGCTTTAGCTTCAACCTGAAAATGGTGCCCCCCGAAGGGGTCAGTACAAGTACCGAGCGAGTAGCAAGCTAAATGTAGAGTAACTAACGTTTTAAGTATGAGACCCAAACATAGGGTGATACATATACTTATACTCCTTTACCCTAAATTGTAAAATACATATCGGTACTTTTATACACTTGGAAATACACGACCCGTAGGTCATTGTTTATTTGGGAAAATAGTAGTAGTCAAGGTCCTTGACTTATAACCCCAACCCACCCATAGACCTATGAATGTATAGGACTCCTCCGGTCCAAATCAAATAATTGTAAGGACTCCGCCCGACCCTGAATTACTAACAGTAATCTATGAGTTTTGAGGATACACGCCCGATCCTTGGGTACTCCACCCGATTTAACCGAGTTTTGAGGATACCGCCCGATCCTTGGGTACTCCACCCGACATAATTGAGTTTTGTGGATTCCGCCCGATCCTTGGGTACTCCACCCGACATAACTGAGTTTTGAGGATACCGACCGATCCTTGGGTACTCCACCCGACATAACTGAGTTTTGAGGATACCGCCCGATCCCTGAATACTCCACCCGACATAACTGAGTTTTGAGGATGGCGCACGATCCTTGGGTACTCCACCCGACATAACTGAGTTTTGAGGATACCTCCCGATCCTTGGGTACTCCACCTGATATAAGTGAGTTTTGAGGATGCCGCCCAATCCTTGGGTACTCCACCAGACATAACCGAGTTTTGAGGATACCTCCCGATCCTTGGGTAGTCCACCCGACCTATGATCTACCACATATCATACTAGATAAGGTCTATATCATAATTAATAAGCGAGACTAATCCAAGTCTTAAGGCATAAGCAAAATTATCCATGTAATTCATGCATTAAATCAACATATAGGCAGTAAAAAGCAAAATCGGCGCTGGTTCAAACCTGACCAGCGCCGGTTCATAATCAAATAATATGAACCGGGCTATACCCGTTCAAACCGGCACCGGTTCTATGCATGACCGGCGCCAGTTGCCCCTGGACAACCGGTCAACACTCAGTTGACCCGCTATTTCAAATCCAATATGTGTCAAACTTAATCACAACATGGATTAAGTTATAAACAACCATATTATGCATCATTTATCTCTAAACATATCACATATGTTTTTATAAACATTTTCATTTCACAATTCATGTATTTTTTTATCCCGAAAATGCCACTGAAAGTGGGGAAAGCGCCGGGGAACACTTTCCAGTTTATTAAGAAAAGGATTGCAAGTACAAAGATCGATAGAGCAAAGTACAAGATAAAAACACAAAAGATAGAGTTAACTAATAACATTCGTTGTAGGCACACCTACATTGGTTAAAAACAGCGGGTTGTATTTATGGTGAAAATGGATAGCCCGTTGGAGATAAGGAGGGTACGACTTTGCATCTGGGTGTGCTGACTTATAGCGTTCGAGTCCGGTTATCAACTTTTGAGGTGAATCGTAGTTTGAGTAAACTGGGTAGATGTAATAGTCTTCATCATCTTGTAGCGTTTTTTATTGACCTCTAGTTATCAATCCTTCTGTGAAGTCATCTATTTGATGACTTCATGATTGACTTATAGTAACCATAGGGTGAGAAGAGTTTTCTTTATTACCAAAGGTTCTCTGAACTTCATAGTTAAATATTAGTTTGGAGATGGTTATATCCTTGATATCAATGGTAGTCTCACGTTCCCAATGAATGGGATCATCCTGCTCGATACCAGAGTAACCAACAAAGTTAGAAAACAATTTCAAAAATTGATTGACTTTTGAGTTGTGTGGGCCCCTGGGTACTAGAATTGAGCTCCCCTTTTCTTTAGCAATCTTCACATAACAACCTAATTGTTGAGGATTGAAGTATCCGTGATAGGCTCGAATTTTTTTCTGATTAAATTTTTCTGAACTTGTGAGTTGGAGGATAAAATGGTAGGTTTGTGTCCCAAGGTCCATTTCGAAATTAATCACGTGTAGCGTGGATTTTTTAATTTCAAAAATCACCATTTCCTTTTTCCTCACAGCAAATCTAAATGTCTTTGATTCAATTTTGGTTGAATCAAAGCCTGCTTCTCCATAAAATAGGATTTTTTCGGATAATTCTTCGAGGCCTTAATTGATTCAACCGGTTCCAATAGTTTGGTTGACTTTTCCTTTAACGCAGATGCGTCCTCCCTGATAATTGACAGGGAAAGGAGTACTCTGTCATTCACTTTGTCCGTATCCCCCCTTACCACATCTGCCCATGTGAGGGCTTGTTCTTGTGTCTCTGCCTGATACAGCTTGTCGGGTTGGGGGTTGTCGGCCGCTTGACCAGGCGCTGAGCAACATGGGCCCGCCTGATTGGATTTCTCCGGTCTGCACCCGCCGGCGTGATGTGGTGGTCCATCGCCGCTCAGGCGACGGTCTCTAGGAATTCTTTTCCCCCCTTTGATCTGAATTCGTTGAATTCTCTGGTTGAGGTCAAAATCAGATGAATAATTTGATTGTAGTTCAGATTCGAAGGTTTGGGCTGAGTTAAGGGCGTCTCTTATATTATCAGACGGTGGTAACGATTTGCGTCACTGGGGAGTATCCGGGAAGCATACCTGTCGATTTCTGGGTAGAGGCTTTGAGGCGGCGAGTGCCGCTGATTGGATGGTCGGCGTCGTCCCTTGTAGTTGACCGTCTGCCATCCCTCATCGTTTTCTAGTTGGGAGGGGCTGTGGTCGCGAGCTGACCGGCGCCATCCGACTTCAGTCTCCGCTGTGTAACAGTGGCGTTGGGGCTCTCTTCGCCACACCAGATAGAGTGGTGTCGGGGGTTATCTTCCCCTGTGTAGGTGTAGTGTTGGGACATGTTGCTTCAAAGTGGTGTTCTGCCTTCGTTAAATTTGAGTTGATTGACCTGGGTTTGTGAAAGGGGGCTGAGTAGTGTGACCTGCGTTTTCTCTGTTCCCTATGCCTGGGTTGGTGTCCATCAATCCCGTGCCTGCGAAATGGGTTGCTGTTGTTGCCGTCCCAGGCGGATGAGTTAGGTAACCTGTAGAAGCCTTGTTTCCTTCTTGGTGTTTCCTCTTCATAACTTAGAAATCTGGCCTCTGCACCTCTGAATTTGGGGTGTACATACGGGCTGGTGAGAAATTCCCGTCGAAGCCAAAAGAACGCACATGAGTGTAGAATTGATTATCTGTGAGATGTGGTTGTGGATGCCGGCGTATGAATGGCCGGAAATCCATTTTCTTTAAAAACAGGTGGCCGATGTTTTAGAAAGATGTGAGAGATTCTCTCTCTTCATGGCCTCTCCGACGACAACACAATTCATGTATATTTCAATACTTAATTTCATACAAGTCTAATCACTTTGGCTTATAATCTCATGCTTAACCTAAAAGTTACAAGACATTAATACATCCACTCACCTCAAATGAGCTTTAAGAAATTCTATCATTCTTAGTTGAACACTAGCGAAACTCCGGCGAACTCCGACGAAACTCCGACGAACTCTAGAAACACTTTAGTCAAGCTCCTAACATGGTTTTATCATAACAAAACTCATATCAATACAAATAATCTCTAAAAGGTTATTTTCCGGTGAATCGGTCATTTTGGCTTCTAAATTCATTCTTGGACTTAGAACTACCTCTCAACCCCTCATTCTACACCTCTAATCATGTAGAACAATTCTAGGGGTCTTCCATATGATATATAAATCATATGATAAGTAATAAGTAGAGGAAAAATTATTATGAGGTCAATAATACCTCAATTATCCAAGTTTTTCCTCACTTTTTCCTTCGTTAATCCTCCTCTTTGGATCACTATAGCTTGAGCTCGAATTGGCTATGGAACAATGGAGTTTTAGAGCTTTCTTTCTTCTACTTTGGTGGGAGAGTCGAGCATAATGGAGGGGAGGGGTGTTGGTTGACCAATTTTGTGTCAAAGTTCCAAGAATGATGGGAGGAGGGACCCTTTGCCTTTCATCTTTGTCTCTCCCATCTCATCATACATCAACATGTCTCAACTTGAGTTCCACATCACACAATTCACTCATAGAAGGTGTAATTTCATGGGGTGGCCCCCACTCATCTGGGACGTCACCCATTTGTGTCCCGATGTGTACAATCAGCCCTGAAAGTTGTATTTCTCAGACTGTTTTAATTATATTTGATTTTATCGGGTCAAATAAAATATATCACATGTCCAAAAAACTATATGCCTTTAGAATGAATATACATTCCTCAATTTTAATTTAGAAGTCTCCGAAAATCCATTTCAGACTATTACCCGATAAATTACCAATTCCGTTAATTCGGCCTCGTCTGACCAATGGGTCAACCCTAAGCTCTTTCTATGACCCAACTAAAATATATACCATCATATAAATATTATCTAGACCAAGATGAATATAGTATGCGGTCCCGGGATTATCAGGTGGTCCTCGCTCCTGATGTGGGCCCCACGTGCAATCCACTATTCACTCAAAAGTAATCAAAAATTTACAACCTCGTAAATTCATAAATCATCATTCAAGGTCTATTACATGATTTACTAAAAAGTAAATATACTTGGGGACGGTGTTACAAGTTCACCCCCGTTATTGGGATTTCGTCCCCGAAATCAACGTGTCTAATAGAAAAGAAACGGGTATTGCTCCCTAATTGAGATCTCGGTCTCCCAGGTTTCTTCTCCGACTCGATCACTCCTCCAAAGTACATTTACCATAGGAATCTCCTTGTTCCTAAGCTTCTTTACATGCTGGTCCACTATCTTCACCGGCTCCACTGCATATTGTAAGTCCTCTTGGATCTCTACCGGTGGTCTCTCAAGAATATGTGACGGCTCTCGTACATACTTCTTGAACATCGATACGTGGAACACGTCATGAATCTTCTCAAGTTCAGGTGATAACTTGAGATGGTAAGCCACGGCGCCAATCCTTTCAAGGATTTCAAACGGACCAATGTAACGAGGGTTAAGCTTACCCCTCGATATGAATCGGATGATACCTTTCCAAGGAGAAATCCTTAGAAACACCCCATCACCAAGTGCAAATTCTAACGGTCTACGCCGTTTATCAGCATAGCTCTTCTGCCGATCTTGGGCAGTCTTAAGTCTATCCCGAATGATCTTCACCTTAGCCTTGGTGATCTCGACAAGTTCTATACCTTCGAGCTTGGCCTCGCCAACCTCGTCCCAACACAACGGTGTCCTGCATTTCCTCCCATACAATGCCTCGTATGGAGGCATGCCAATACTCGCCTGATAACTGTTGTTACAGGCAAACTCCACTAGTGCCAAATGTTTGTCCCAACTCCCCTGGAAGTCCAAAGCACATGCCCTAAGCATGTCTTCCAAAATCTGTATCACCTGCTCGGATTGTCCATCCGTCTGAGGGTGAAACACTGTGCTAAACTTCAGTTTAGTTCCCAATGATGCTTGGAACTTTGGCCAAAACCTGGATGTGAATCGTGGGTCCCTATCCGAGACAATGGATATTGGAACTCCATGTAACCTCACAATCTCCTCCGTGTACAACTTGGTCAATCGTTCAAGAGGATGAGTGATGTTGATAGGCAAGAAGTGTGCACTCTTGGTAAGCCTATCAACCACTACCCATACTGCATCGTAGTTGTTCACCGTCCATGGCAATCATGCCACAAAGTCCTTGGTCACATGTTCCCACTTCCATTCTGGAATGGTAAGTGGCTGAAAAGTCCTGCCGGATACTAATGTTCCGCCTGAACTTGCTGACAAGTAAGGCACCGACTCACATACTCTGCAATGTCCCTCTTCATGCCTGACCACCAATAGCCTTCCTTTAGGTCTCGGTAAATCTTTGTACCCCCGGATGCATAGAATAAGCCGAGGAATGAGCCTCCTCTAGTATGGACTTTTGGAGCTCTTCATTTTTCGATATACATATACGATCCTTAAACAACAATAGACCATCCTCACGTACCCGGAAATCCTCAACGGGTCCCGCAGTGATACATTCGCGGATCTTCTGACATTCTTCATCACTACCCTGACATCTGCTAATCTCATCCATCAAGGTATGTCTAACCTCGAATCTCGCTATGAGGGCCCCGCTCGCGGTCACCTCCCCGCGCGCCCTCAATGCTCGACGTACTCTTCCTACTCAACGCATCGGCCACCACATTGGCCTTACCGGGATGGTAGTCGATGATCAAGTCATAGTCCTTGATCAACTCCACCCATCTCCTCTGTCTCATATTCAACTCTTTATGAGTGAATACATACTTCAGGCTCTTATGGTCGGTGTAGATGTGACATGTCTCCCCGTAGAGGTAATGCATCCAATTTTTTTAGTGCAAACACTACCACTCCCAACTCTAGGTCATGGGTAGGGTAGTTCACCTCATGTTTCCTCAATTGCCTAGAAGCATAAGCAATTACCTTCCCGTTTTGCATCAGTACACATTCAAGCCCTTGGATGCTAGCATCACTATAGATATCATACCCTATCCCTTGTATGGGTAGAGCAAGAACTGGTGCCTCGGAGAGTCGTTTCTTTAGCTCAAGAAACCCTTTCTCACACTTGTCGTCCCATACGAACTTAGCCCCTTTCTTCGTGAGCTTCGTAAGTGGTGACGCCAACACGGAGAATTTCTCCACAAATTTACGATAGTACCCTGCTAAACCAAGGAAACTACGTATCTCTTTCACATTTTTGGCTCGCCCCCAATCGATGATAGCTTCTATCTTTGCATTGTCCACCGCAATGCCCGATCCGGATATGACATGTCCGAGGAAGCCAATCTCCTTAAGCCAAAATTCACATTTTGAGAACTTGGCAAAGAGTTGCTTCTCTCTTAGCCTTTCAAGCACAAGCCTCAGGTGATGTTCATGTTCTTCTTCGTCTCTTGAGTATATCAAGATGTCATCAATGAATACAATCACGAACTGATCTAAGTACTCACTAAACACACGGTTCATCAAGTCCTTGAATGCCGCCGGTGCATTGGTTAACCATATCTAGTGCGAAAGGCACTCTTAGGTATGTCACTCTCCTTGATCTTCAACTGATGATAGCCCGACCTTAAATCAATCTTAGAGAACACCATGCCCCCCGAAGTTGGTCAAACAAGTCGTCAATCCTCGGTAAAGGATACTTATCCTTGACTGTGACCTTGTTCAACTGTTGGCAGTCAATACACATTCTTAGTGTTCCATCTTTTTTTTCCACAAAAAGTACCGGTGCTCCCCACGGTGAATGACTAGGTCTAATAAACCCACTGTCCAATAGTTCTTGTAATTGGACTTTCAACTCTTGAAGTTCTGCCGGTGCCATTCGATAAGGAGGAATCGAAATGGATTTGGTTCCCGGCTCTACTTCAATCACGAATTCGATCTCTCTATCGGGTGGAAGCCCCGGTAAGTCTTTGGGAAAGACGCCCGGATCCTTACACACGACACGTACATCATTGATGTCAACCAGGGATGGACTCGGGCCGGGTGGCCCGACCCGGAACCGGCCCGGGACCGGCACTGTTCCGGCCCGGCCCGACCCGATGGCCCGGTCAGTGACCGGTCCGGGTAGGCCCGGCCCGTGGGTTTTCCGGTCCGGGCTCGGGTCACCCAAAACAAGGCCCGACCCGGCCGGGCCCGGGCCCGGGCCCGGTTCGGGCCATTTTTTTTTTGTTTTTTCAATTTTTTTTAACTTTTCGGGTTGGGCTGGGTATTTTGAGCCATTTGGGGTGGTTTGGGGGGTTGGGGGTGGGAGGGGGGTTAATTAGGAAGAGGAAAACAAAAAAAATATATATATAATGGGCCTGGCCCGGCCCGGCCCGACCCGGCCCGGCCCGACCCGGCCCGGCCCGGACCTGGACCCGGACCAGACCCGGCCCGGACCCGGACCGGACCCGGTGGTTACCCGGGCCGGTCCCGGGTCCACCATTTCTGACCCGCCGGCCCGCCCGGGCCTAGGCCCGACCCGGACCCGGCCCGGACCCGAGTCCAACCCTAATGTCAACCTTCTTCTTTGTCCCATCTACCACATAAGCGAGGTACGCGTGGCAACCTTTCTTCATCATCTTCCGTGCTCTCATCACGGATATGATACAACTATGAGATCTCCCTCGATCTCCCTCGAAACGTAAGGTGTTTCCCTCATCATCCTCGAGTTCTAAGACCTTGGTGTAGCAATCAACTCGAGCATGATGCTTCTCGAGCCAATCCATCCCTAGGATTGTGTCAAACTCCAACATATTTAGAGGTACGAAATCACAAGTCAGAGGTTGACATGTCACTTATTCTTCACAAGATGGATAATAGTGGTCCGTCTCCACACCATCTCCTAACGGTGTGGAGACTAACAAGGTTTGAGTAATCGGCGTCAATGACACGTCATGACCTTCGGCAAACGCTTCACTCACAAAAGAACGTTGCGCCCCGGTATCAATGAGAATTCTTGCGTTTATTCCATTGATCAAGAGTGTTCCTACATTTACAGATGATGTAAGACACACTATTCGAAGTACCGGATCAAAAATGAGCTATTTTTTTTGAACTGGACCGGCGCCGGTTCTGGGCCTGACCGACGCCGGTTGGGCTAGAAATTAATTAATTAAATTTTTTTGACGTCGGAAAAGTAATCGCATTGACCGGCGCCGGTTGGTCAATGACCGGCGCCGGTTGGGTCCAAAAATGAGCCGGTTCGAAAAAAAGCACCGGTTGTTGAAGCGTCGGTGCAAAACAGGGAGTTGGACGCTACGACCGGCGCCGGTTGGCCAGGGACCGGCGTCGGTTGCCCACTGGGCAGCCCATTGTTTGCTTATTTTGTCTAGAAACCGGCCGGTAACGACCCCGGTCGGCCCGTACAAAATCGCTATCACTTTTAACACATCATCGCACATATTTTATCAAGCGTTAACAAGGGATTACCTGCAACGGAGTCGGGGTTGGCCCGGGCATCGGCCTCGGTTATCGCGTAGACCCTTGCTTGGGCCCCGCCTTCATTGACGAGCGTAGCATTGCTTGTCGTTGGCTCCCCATGGTTTCTTTCTGCAGTCAGCCCTTCCTCGGCTTTCGATGCCTCTCGTTTCCTCCTCCATGGGAAATTTTATTTCATATGGGTCGTGGTCCCACATTTGAAACACATCGGGGGCTCATTGCACTTCCCGAAATGTTCCTTAGAGCAATTCGAACATTTGGATGATCTCGGAGTGTAAAGCCAGGACGTACACCACTTTGAGTTCTTTTTCACCGGTGATGCCGGTGTCCTAAAAGTACTTCCTCCCCCTCGGCCGCTTCCCCAAGGGTGGGCTTGGCGGACAGTCATATCATGTTGGTAGGTGGCCCGATCGTGCATAGCCTGACGCCTACGTTCTTTTCTCCGCCACCCCCTTTTTGTAACACTCATATACACCCACAATTTGATCAAAACGTGTGTCATTCCTCCCGTCATTGATGCTAAAATCTCCCTTGTCATATGGGATCTTCTTATGTCCTGCCTCTTGGACTCTAGTCCCATCATTCCTCCCGGTATTCATGTTACACGTCGAGCCCACACGATCATCACTTGCTGCCTGGCCTTGGCGGTTCTCACGCCCCCATGACCTATTCCCCTCCCCCTAGAGGCTCGTGACACGGCCTGGCCAGCCTCAAGGTAAGCTACCGACGCTTGTCCCCTAGGGTCATTTCTCGTTGCCATGCACTTACCCTCCACTACTGAAAAGAATTCGAACGAGTCATTAGACTCCAATCAAAGTCAATTGATGGAAAACGTTATAGACACATATCGGCCCAAGTCACTGTCATACCAATTGTTAATGTTGGTCCCGGTTGTACTGGGTACAGTCTAGAGGGGGGGGGGGGTGAATAGAATGTACTAGTTTTTAACTTTTTCAAGCTAAGTACCAGATTTAACAGAATAGCCTGTTCTGTTGGCAGAACAGACTGGCAGCGGATGGTCTTCTGGTAGGGGTTCTGTCTGGTTAGCCTCTAAGAGATGCAAAGGCAGTAGGCCTTCTGTTAACTCACAGGAGGGGTTCTGCTGAACACAGAGACCCAAATTCTAGAGTTAATCAGTTAAAGATAAATACAAGAATTAAAAGCAGTAAGTAAATGACACCAGGGATTTTTATAGTTGTTCAAGGAACAACTCGTTCCTCTAATCCACTGTTCCACTAAGCTTGTAAAAAATCCAATTACAAAGCCTTAGTCCTAGCACTTAAGAAGCTCTCCACGTCTTCTTCAAGTCTAGATGTCTTCTGGGATGCACTTCCTTGCTTCCTTTAAGACTGGTCCTTTCACTGAGCTTCCCGGAAGTATCACCACCTCACTACTTCAGTTACTTGGACGTCCTTCTCGTTGGAGAAGAGTTCTTGAAAGAACAGGGGTTTTCCAACCAGCTTCGTTACAAAAAGTTTGTAGTTGAAGTGCTTGAAGAGTTGAAGAACAGTTGGAACTTTGCTCTTGTTGAGGATATGAAGATAGAAAAAGATTATCTTCCCAACGTATGCCTTTCTTGTTGATGAAGATGGAGATTTTGATCTCAAGAAGGCTTGGCGTTTGAATGTTTGAATGTTTCTGTCTGAGCACTGGGGTTTCAAAGTATTAGCAAAAGTCCTCTATTTGTTGTTCTTCGAGTAGTATCTTTTATACTGAGGTTGTCTTCCCGTTGGAGGAGGAGGACAACTGCATTGAATGCGTGTATAGTTGACTTGACCAGTAGGACCCAGAAAAGTTGGCGGGTTGCTATTTTGGGATAAAGTTATCCTGAAACATCCTGGAATGTCGGCCAATCGTCAGCTTTTACTCTTCAGGGTACGGGGTGCATTAAATGTGCATTTAATGCACGTACTGTAGCTTTTCCGTTGAAGTCTTCTAGCCGTTGAAGGAATCTTCAGATGGTTTCACCGGCTGTAGTAGTTCCATGAAAATTCTGTAAGTGTCAGGCCTTCTGATGTCTTCAGCAGAGGATCTACCAGAGAAGGTCTTGAGCACTTCTGTTGGAATAAGCTATCAGAGGATCCTGAGGTCTTCTGTCAGGGGGCGAACCAACAGAGAGTCTTGATAGTTCTGTTGTAGTGATGTCCAACAGAGAACAAGAGGGTTTCTGTCTGAGTAAGAACCAACAGAGCCAGAGGTCTTCTGTCTGGATAAGAATCAATAGAGATCCAAAGGTCTTCTGTCTGGATAAGAAACAACAGAGATCCAAAGGTCTTCTGTCTGGAGGTCTTCTGTCAGTCAACTATTCTAAGAAACTTTACAAGGAAAATATCTAATACAGATTACTAAAGAAGGGGTATTCTAAAATCCTAATTAATATAGAATCATCAAAATCTAATTACAATTATTCCTTACAGTTAAGTGTACCATCTTAACAACTAGAGACCTTGCAACCTAGGTAACAATAGTCTTATAAACGCCAAAATACAATGCTCATGGTTTTCGGTAAAACTCTTTTGAAAAATCTCTTGTGAGCGGTAGATTACATAGTCTAGAACTGAGATAGCTCTGATCCCACTTAATTGTCACGCCTCAGACCGCATCCAAGCGCGTATACAACCGTCGTGTGACCAAGTGACGTCACTCGCAAGTTAACCTCTCTTAATCACATAAGGCGTTCATGAACACTGTTCACACCATACTCAGTAGTAAACATACATAACAACATCACAGTTTAGATTAATTGAATAACGGAAATATTCAATAATCAATTGTGGGCCACATATGGCCAAAAGCGGGCTCGCGGGCCCAAAACAATGTATACGTTACATTAAATATCCATGAGCATAGTTTGTAGTTTTAAAGAATAAAAGAAGCATGAACCACGTCTTCCTTTACATCACTCTGCTGAACAAGATGCGGATGACAAGCTTTAGCTTCAACCTGAAAATGGTGGCCCCCCCGAAGGGGTCAGTACAAGTACCGAGCGAGTAGCAAGCTAAATGTAGAGTAACTAACGTTTTAAGTATGAGACCCAAGCATAGCGTGATACATATACTTATACTCCTTTACCCCAAATTGTAAAATACATATCGGTACTTTTATACACTTGGAAATACCCGACCCGTAGGTCATTGTTTATTTGGGAAAATAGTAGTAGTCAAGGTCCTTGACTTATAACCCCAACCCACCCATAGACCTATGAGTGTATAGGACTCCTCCAGTCCAAATCAAATAATTTTAAGGACTCCACCCGGCCCTGAATTACTAACAGTAATCTATGAGTTTTGAGGATGCACGCCCGATCCTTGGGTACTCCACTTGATTTAACCGAGTTTTGAGGATACCGCCCGATCCTTGGTTACTCTACCCGACAAAATTGAGTTTTCTGGATACCACCTGATCCTTGGATACTCCACCCGACATAACTGAGTTTTGAGGATACCGCCCGATCCTTGGGTACTCCACCCGACATAACTGAGTTTTGAGGATACCGCCCAATCCCTGGGTACTCCACCTGACATAACTGAGTTTTGAGGATGCCGCCCGATCCTTGGGTACTCCACCTGACATAACTGAATTTTGAGGATTCCTCCCGATCCTTGGATACTCCACCCGACATAACTGAGTTTTGAGGATGCCGCCCAATCCTTGGGTACTCCACCCGACATAACCGAGTTTTGAGGATACGTCTCGATCCTTGGGTACTCTACCCGACCTATGATTTACCACATATCATACTAGATAAGGTCTATATCATAATTAATAAGCGAGACTAATCCAAGTCTTAAGGCCTAAGAAAAATTATCCATGCAATTCATGCATTAAATCAACATATAGGCAGTAAAAAGCAAAAACGGCGCCGGTTCAAACCTGACCGGCGCCGATTCATAATCAAATAATATGAACCAGGCTAAACCCGTTAAAACCGGCGCCGGTTCTATGCATGACCGGTGCCGGTTGCCCCTGGACAACTTGTCAACTCTCAGTTGACCCGCTATTTCAAATCCAATATGTGTCAAACTTAATCACAACATGGATTAAGTTATAAACAACCATATTATGCACCATTTATCTCTAAACATATCACATATGTTTTTATAAACATTTTCATTTCACAATTCATGTATTTTTTTATCCCGAAAATGCCACTGAAAGTGGGGAAAGCGCCGGGGATGCTGCAAATTGGGAGGAGGCCAAGATCGGGAATGATGAGGCGAGAACCCGCTTTCCATCAGCATCTCTCAAAATTGCACCCCCAGTCGCACGTTGAGGTAAATAACTCGCATCTACGTTCAATTTGAGAGAAACATTTGGTTTCTTCCAAGTGATAGCTTTGATTATAGGTCTGTTTAATCTAAAATCTCTAGGGATCAAGTGCTCCTCATACAAAAAATCACCAACCTTTAAAAGCTTTTTAGACTTGATAGAATGAACCCAAGTAAGAGTAAAAACCTTAACCTGGGAAATAATAGTCTGTTGTAGGTCTTACATCTTCTGAGCCCCAAACCAGAGAAGTGTAGGATTTCTAAATATACCAGCAAATAATTCCAGGCAGACAGTGCCTAAAGATATCATCAAGAGTTTTGAACCAGCCTTAAACCACCGGGAGATGAAAATACATCTTATTGATTCAGTATGTAGAATAGTAGGAACATCAAAAATACCCATAAAATAATACCACACTGGTCTAATTTTAGCACAACTGTAAAAAACATGATCAACACTATCAGAATGAGATCTACAAAGAGGGAAAATGGATGGGTTAAGAACAACTTGAAATCTATTCAAGTTGTCAGAAATAGGAAGAGAACCATTAAGTAGTCTCCATTGAAATAGCCTGATCTTTAAAGGAAGTGTTGGGTGCCACAAATGCCTTGCAGAAAAGGTGGGAGCCCTTTTATTTCTAACTTCTTCATAGGCAGATTTAAGAGAGAAATGCCCACTAACACTAGGCTCCCAAAAAATAGTAACCTTATTGTTCACCCCACAAAGGGTAGATGCTAATTCATCAATGGAGCAAATTCTTCTCCATATAGGAGATTCAGATACTTTAGGAACCATATTGTGACCTCTCGGATATCTGGCTCTCATAAAACTAGCCCAAATAGAATCACTAACTTTCCACTTCCACCAAAGCTTTAAAGTGAAAGCCTTTTAAATATCAGATAGATTTCTAATATCTAATTCCCCCTCCTCTGTTGGGAAGCAAAGCTGTGACCATCTATTACAGTGATATTTCTTTTTTTCATTAGAAGATCCCCAAAAGAAACAAGCCATTTTCTTTTCAAGAATATTAATAACCCTTCTAGGGAGTTTATCTGTTGTCATGATATGCAAGGGGATAGTATTTAACATATGTTTTATCAAAATCAATCTGCCTGCCATAGATAAGTGCTTCCGATTCCAAGATGAAAGCTTCTGATCAAACTTGTTTATGATATCCATACAATAGTTAACCCTGTTTATGCCTTTGTGCAGTGGAACTCCCAGATATTTAATGGGCATATCAGCCTCATTCATTGCCAGGAGATGTGAGATCAAGCCAACCCTAGCCTTCCTGCCACACAAGAAAGAACTCTTTTGAAGATTGATGGTTTGCCCTGAAGCTCTTTGGTAAGATTTTAAGAACTTATTAAAGTTCATTAAAGATCTAGATTCTCCATTCAAAAAAATCAACAAATCATCTGCAAAACCAAATGGGATATAAAATAACCATAGGAGCCCATCCAAAACTGTTTGATAGAACCATTCTCCATATCTCATTTGATTCCTCTAGAAAAAGCTTCTGAAGCAAGAATAAAAAGGAAAGGGGAGAGAGGGTCACCCTGCTTAACACCCCTCTTAGGTTGGAAAAAACCTTGGGGCACCCCATTAACAAGGATAGACAAGTAGGTGGACGGTAAGTTATTCATAATGATGTGAATAAATCTGTGAGAAAATCCAAACCTTTCCAGAATTTCAGCAATAAATTTCCAGGATAAGTTATCAAAAGGTTTAGCCATATCTAGCTTAACTATGACATTTGAGCCTCTCACCTTCTTATTTAATGAGTGAACCATTTCATGAGAAATTAGGATATGATCCACCATGTCCTTATTTTTCATAAATCCAATTTGCTCAGGACAAATAAGTTTAGGGAGAATCAAAGATAGTCTATAAGCCATCACCTTGGTACAAACTTTACTCACAAAATTAGATAGAGAAATGGGCCTAAAATCACCAAAGGAAGAAGGATTCTGGATTTTAGAAATCAGCACAATCAGACTACTAGAAAGCCCTTTAGGAATACAAATGCCTAGAAAGAATTCCTATACAGCTTTCACTAGATCATTTCCCACAATATACCAACACTTTTTGAAAAACTTACCATTAAAACCATCAGGTCCAGGAGCCCCATTAGGATTAAGATTCCAAACAGCTTTCTTTACTTCCTCTTCTTGTGGTAATTTCAATAGTTGGTGGTTGTCTTCTATAGTAACCACGCTAGGAATGAAGTGAAGGATA
Organism: Cuscuta europaea; assembly: GCA_945859875.1. NCBI lineage: Eukaryota > Viridiplantae > Streptophyta > Magnoliopsida > Solanales > Convolvulaceae > Cuscuta > Cuscuta europaea. The sequence continues at coordinate 2,919,126 of CAMAPE010000033.1, forward strand.
TCCTCTGAGACTGTTGGCTGGGAGACAGAATAAAGCTTGGCATAAAAATCAATGGCAGCCTTACCAATGTCAGGTAATGAAGAAACTATTATGCCAGATTCAGTTTGAATAGAGTTAATAGTCTGCCTCCTATGCCTTATTTTCACATAAGAATGAAAATAACTAGAATTTGCATCCCCTTCCTTGAGCCATTTAACATGAGCTTTTTGTTTCCAGTATTTTCTTTCCAGGTTAAGCTTGGAAATAAGAAGAGCTCTTTGTTGATTCCAATGTTCTCTGTTGTGTGCAGTTGGGGATTCCATAAAAGATTTTCAGCCTGCATAACAAAGTCTTCACATCTTCTAATATCTTCAAATATATTCCCAAAGTTATCTGCATTCCATCTTTTTAAATCATGTTTGAGACATTTTAGCTTATACATGAATCCTCTCATGCCCCCTCCATTTAGGTTCCTGCTCCAACTACATTGAACTGTTTCCATAAAAGTAGGATGTTTAATCCACATATTCTGAAATTTAAAAGATCTAGGGCCATTAGTATCATCTGTAGAACATCTGATAAGAAGGGGGTGTGATCAGAGGGAGTTTTGTCAAGAACATCCACTTGAATTTTCTTATAAAGCTCATTCCATCTATTGTTCATCAAGTATCTGTCCAGCCTCCTCCAAACCCATCCATTTGCTCTCACACCAGCCCAAGAGAATGCAAGACCAGAAAAAGTAGGCTCAATAAGGTCACAATCAGCCACACAATTAGAGAAATCTAACATGCTAGTAAGATGAGGTATAGATCTACCCTGGTGTTCATTATGATTTAATATTGCATTAAAATCATCACCAATGAGCTAAGGGTCCTATAAATTTCTAGAAATTTCCACCAAATATTTCCACAATTCCCTTCTAACAGAGTAGTTGCGCTTGCCATATACAGCAGTAAACCAATCTTCTAACTCACCTCTTTTAAACTCCATGTGTGTGAATTATTCATGAAATGAAACATCAGAAATCTCCACCTCAGTATGGTTCCAGTATATCCAAATTTTGTTGCAATTAGAAGATAAGACCTTAGAAAAACCACCAAGATCATACTTGAAAGAAGCAGCTTTAGAAAAATCAAGAATAGGCTCAATAATAGCAAGAATCGGAATCTGCCATTGCTTAGTGAAAGAGATTAACCTAGCTCTGGCAGATTCTACACCCCTAACATTCCATATTAAATAGTTCATTTGGGTGAGTTATTGAAAGCTTGAGAAGTCAAATTACTGTCCAATTATACAGAAAATGACAAAACTCATCCTTCTTTTTTGCAGCATTTCTAGTAATCCTAGGAGTCACATTGGGCTCCTTCTTCCTATGCCTGCTATTGGAGACCACAATAAATCCCTCTGAATCTGCCATACCAGACTGATCCAAAGCTGGATCTTCAAGTTGCTCCAAAGTTTGTGCATCCTTTATAAGTACCAAACCCTCAGCTTGCTCGGAATGGGTCATAGAGCGAGTTTGGCTAGGGTTCACTGTAATACTTGAGATTTAATTTAAACGGATTAATAGTACTACTCATACCAACAAGCTGCATCTCCTTTTTAAGGGAGCTCATTAGCCAAGAACTCCAAAGTTAAGCTTGCTTTCACGGGAGTAGTCTTGGGATGGTGACCCCCTTGGGAAGTTTCTCAGGGTGCGCACGAGTGAGGACAAAGTGCGCGGAAAAGGCTAGTGGCGGTTTGTGAGGACAGTACTAGAGGTCAGAAGTAACTACCTCGGGGCCTACGGGGCTGAGGTGTTACAAATGCTATCAGAGCAACCCTGCGACAGTGTGCTGATCGTTGGATATCGGGCGGGCACTTAACAGGGGAAAAGATTATGGGATATGATTGAGATTGGTTTATGGGCGCAACGAGGACGTTGCGTTCCTAAGTGAGGGTGATTGTAATACTTGAAGTTTAATTTAAATGGATTAATAGTAGTACTCATACCAACAAGGTGCATCTCCTTTTAAGGGAGCTCATTAGCCAAGAACTCCAAAGTTAAGTGTGCTTGCACGGGAGTAGTCTTGGGATGGGTGACCCCCTGAGAAGTTTCTCAGGGCGCGCACGAGTGAGGACAAAGTGTGCGGAAAAGGCTAGTGGCGGTTTGTGAGGATAGTACTAGAGGTCAGAAGTAACTACCTCGGGGCTTACATGGGCCGGGGTGTTACATTCACAATGTGAGCATGATCTGGATCCTCAGTGTTGATCTCATCTATGTTAGGTTAGTCCAGGGTAAGGTCTTCAATTTCCAATTCTAGTCTCTTTGCCATAATCTCCACTTTGGAGACTAGTTCTTCCCATCCAACATCCCAATCTCCAACCTTAATTGACTTATTAGATTCAGAATCAGATAGGTGCTGTTTAGAATCTAAAATAGGATCATACTCTTGGAGCTTTTTTAACTTTTTTATTTGGAATTCATCATTAGCTTGAGTAATATCTGTTATATGTGCAATCCCAGGTACCTGTCTCTGAAGGAGCTGCTTTAAGCTGGCCATATCAATCTCATCACTAGAGGAAGCTGTAACCAGTTGTTTTGAGGCCGGGGGCTTCTCCTGAAATACTTCCTCAGTATCAGTTTCTTCACCATCCAAACTGTTAAGAATTTTTGAAGTTGAGGGCTGATGCAACACCATCAAAGCTGTAGAGTTAATATCCTTCTGTAACGTATTTATATTGCTTTGATGTCCTTTAGTAGCATGTGTAATAATAGACTTGCCTTTCTCCTGACGAGTGAACCTAGCCTGTTCACCCTGTCATTTCTCCACCCACTTTTCTTTGATCTTTAGTTCTTCAACCGGAACATTTGGGTTTTGTTTTGGGCACTTGGGCTGGGAATGCCCTAAATGCATACAAAAAGAGCAATATTCTGGCATATACTCATAAATCACTGGCTGCGCAAAGCAAATCTTCCCACAGTTGATCCACACTTTCTTTGGCAATTCTTGTGTGACATCCAGCTCAACACAAACCCGGGCCACAGAGGGCCTGGATAAATTAGCAGTAGCACTATCAATTCTCAGGGGTTTACCAATGAGACCCACGATAGCAAACAAAGCTCTCCTATCATGTAGATGGAGAGGTAACCCCTCCAACGAGATCCAAACTGGTACCACCGGAGATTCCACATTAGGACGGAACTCTGATGTCCACTTGGTCACCCTCATCTCATAGCCTCTTAAATTCCAACTCTGACGATTCCAACACCGAAAATAGTCTTCCTCAGACTCAAAACGAATCACAATATGTTTTTTTCCAACACACCTAAGTGAAAAGAGCCTTTAAAACCAATAACTTCCATAGCTTTACGGATGAATTCAGAATTCGGTCTACCTCTATAGAAATAACCGATCAACGATCGACGATGTCTTTCAGCATGGAGTTTTGAAATATCACTATCTGAAAAAGTGATGGCTGGAAGTCCCTTATATCGCGATGGAGTTTTGGCTGAGAGCCGCCATGCTGCGCCGTGAGCCTTTAACCTAGGGTAATCGCCGTCTCTCACGCTACCAACTCTCGGTCGTGGATTTAACGACCGGACTCGTACCGAGTTGACGCTACTCTTTTTCTTTTTTCATTTTCCCTTCCTTTTCTCTTTCTTTCTCTCTTTCTTTTTCTTCTCTTTCTTTTCATTCCTTCTTCCTGTTCGCACACACCATTCCCGTTCGCACATGCAAGTTCTTTCAATGAGAGGATTTCAATTTTTGCCCTCATAGCCAATGACTCCGGCCGCCACATTCGGGGACTGCTACGACCATCTCCAAAGATTGCGGCCGCCATCGGAGTCGGAGTTCGTGTGCCATCCCCGAATTTTTGAAGGGCGCTAGCTAAGTGCCTAATGGGAGTAAAGGACGGCGGCTAACTCAGTGAAGGAGCGGCGACTGAGTGCAGTGATGTCTTGTGATTAATTGCAGCGGGCCAGTGGAGTCCATCGGCTAAGGGATTTGGCCGATGACGGTGCGCAGGTCGGGTCAAAGGCCGACAGTGATAGCACATAGGTACGGTGGCCGCCGGTTGGGTGGTGACATGGGGCAGTGAGTTCAGTGTCCGGCAGCACAAGGCTGGTGGTCGGCAGTGAGTTCAGTGGCCAGGGTGCTATTTTTTGAAGCAAGCGAGGTGAAAATGCAAGAGTAAACAGAATACAAATGTGAGACTAACGAGAAAGCGAAATAAGTGATGTAAATGTGCTAAAGGGTCAAATAGGCCCCTGAACGTATACGAATTGCTCAATTGACACCTCAAGCCCAAATAAGCTCTGATCCAACCCACCAACCAAATTAAATACTTCAATCCCCCCATCCAACCGGTTACCTCCCGGTTGTCCCCCTTACGCCTGTGAACAGTACTGCGCACCAAGGGTTATCACCAAGGGCCGCCGGAGCCACCGTCGTCATTCGCACCGCCGTGAACCCTCCGGTAAGGCTACCTGCACCAAGTGGTGCTCTCTGAAGCGCCCCAAGTCTCGCCGCTCCATTTCCGGAGAAACGCCGCCGGCCGTAGCGATGCTCGTGGCTCGTCGTTGGCTCCTTCATCCGCCGTCAGAGCCGCCACACCGCCGTTCGTCATCAGCGGCCAACCACTGATGACGTGGGAACCCCCACCGCTCTGCCGACGCAACTCTCTGATTTCCGTCATTAATGGTAGCTTGGAGTTTTTGGGGAGGTATGTCCCGACCTTCCAGTTTCTGGTTGAAAGGGGGACAACCGGGAGGTAACCGGTTGGATGGGGGGATTGAAGTTTTTAATTTGGTTGGTGGGTTGGATCGGAGCTTTTTTGGGTTTGGGGTGCCAATTGAGCAATTCGTATACGTTCAGGGGCCTATTTGACCCTTTAGCCTTTAAAAATTTGCCCTGGATTATTAAACTCACCCCTTGCCACCCCTCACTACTAAGAATTAATACTCCCCCTTCGTCTCAAATTGAATTGCAAATTTGTCTTTTTTAGATCAAATAGTCCCATTTTATTCACTTAATTGAGATATTGGCAAAAAGAGCTGAAATGCTTGGATAATACGAAAGTGCATTAAAGGACATACAATTTATTAATAGAACAAAATAATTAGAAAACAAATTAGAAATCAAATACCACTGTAGTATTAGAAATAAAATTAGAAAAAAATTAGAAATATTAGAAAACAAATTAGTCAAATCTGGTACATTGTCTAATTTGCGTGGAAATGGGAAGCAATTGGTTATCCTCTATGAAAAAGGGTATTTAAAAATATTAGAAATATAAAAGGGGTGATGAAGAAGATGATCAAAAAATTTTATCAAAAAATTCAACCTGGAACCGCCTCAAATGGCGATGGCCGGACAGAGCCTCCTATAAAAGGGGTGATTTGCACTTTTTCGGTTAGTTCGATGACTTATTTGCCCCTTTCCCCAAAATTAAATATTGATACAAAACTCTTGGATGGAAATGAAATTCATGCCAGCTCTGCCACAAGGATTTATCAGGTGAAGAACAAACTTGCTTGACGATTAGGGTAGAGAAGCTATAATTAGAGAAGATCCATAGAGAAGATAACATTAGAGGAGTAATCAACCCAAGCGAAGAAATATGTAGTCAAGAAGGGGATGATTTGTTCAACGAAGAGGGGGGGGGGGGGGGTTATTGGTTTAGAAAATGAAGAGCAAAAGAGAAGAAGGTAAGTGCATGGTTATTTAAGGAACGGAAGTCTAATTTTGAATTGACTGAACACAGACGCTTGGATGGATAACGTTTTAATCCTGCCTTTCTTTTTCCACTTAAGCTTAGTGTAGCCCTTTAGCCAAAAGGGGCTATTTTTATCATTATTGACTAAATTAATAAAATTTCAGCCCATTATGAGTTGAAATGGTGTGCCAAACACAACCTTAACCATTTTCTGGATTCAAATCACGCATGTACATCAACAATGACGCCATCAACACAACATATGTCTAGGACTGACATCACCCAGGCCGTATTTACAGAAGATTCTAGGCGTACAAATGTTGCCTCCTCACGCAATCCAGTATGAAGGAATCGAATCAGTTATCATTGTACCAATCAGTTAGTTGTCTCCATTATCTCACGAATCAAGCTCCACACAAGTCAAGTTACAATTAGACTAACATATTATACTTGATGGCCAGTATTACACGTGTCTCCACCATAATAGAATGACATCTTCTATACTTGGGCACCAAGTATTACATTTTAATATAAATATCACTTTCCAACCCATGAAAAGAGATGTGATCCATATTTATTTGTGCAAACTTGCTGTTACTCTGCCCAATTTCTTACTCGATCTTACTTAGAACTTTTCAGCCTCTAATTTCCCGGATTTCGGTCACCCCCTAGGCCAGAACTCCATCACCTCTAAAGGACATGCCTAACCTCTGGCCCTGTTTGGTAGGAAGATTTCAGAGAGGAAGGGAGGCGATTGGAGGATTTCTGTGTGTGGTTAAAGAAGTAGGAGAGAGAGGAGCGAAGTCAATGTTCCCGAAATCCTCCGCTTCCTCTCTTTCCTAACCCTCAAAATCGGAGTATTTCGGAGGAAACGTGTTGATAACGGAAATTGAAAAATTGAAGTCTTTTAAAAATTGAAAAATTTTAAAAATGAGAAACTTAAGAATAAAAAATTTAAAAACTGAAAAATTAAAAAAAATAAAAGTGAAAATTTTAAAAATAGATTGCCTTCTCGATTGCATTTTAGCTGAAATTTGGTATGGGTAAACTAGACTTAATGAAGAAGATGCTCAAAAAATCTCATCAAAAGATTTCACCGGTAAACGCCCAAAATGGCGATGATCGGACAGAGCCTCCTATAAAAGGGGGTGATTTGCACTTTTTCGGTTAGTTCGATGGCTTATTTGCCCCTTTTCCCTATACATTATTTAAGAACTAAATGGTGTCGAAGAAATGTCCTCAATCCTCTCCTTAATAGCACTGCAACACCAAAAACCAAAATCCCGCCCAAACCATTCTCATATTACAACCGTCCGATTTGCACCTAAAATGATCTGTACCGTCAGAGACTTTTCTTTCTGTACTCCGTCTCACCGCGATGCACGTTAGTAGAGATTTTCATCCACCTTCAAAACCCATTTTTTTCGTTTTGAAATGTATTAGCTCTAAGCTTTCAAAGTCTAAGAAATTGTGAGAGCACGTTAATAGTTTAGAGATAAATCTTTTTGAATAGATTATTCACATGTACATGTTTTTCTATTAACATTGTACTAATTTAGAGGTTATCATACACATTTTTTTTATAATTGAAACCAAAAAAAAGTAAATCTCTTTTAAATCGAACTAAATCTCTTTTAAATTTACCTTGAGTTTGCTTTGAGCATTGTACAACACATATGTGATGTACATATATCATTTGGCTTTAATCATAGCAGTTTAATGAAGACGTCTATATCTCTGACTTTTAAAGTGCTATGATCATTAATACATAGCAGTTTTGAAGAACATATCTGTAATGAACATATATATGCACTACAAAAAAACTCGCCCTTTGTCACGGATTTTGTCACGGACCGTAGTTCAAAAAATCCGTGACAATTAATTTTTGTCACGGATTTGTCACGGAAAAAATCCGTGACACCAGGAGCGTGATAACGTTTTTGTCACGGAAATTAATCCGTGAGACCGTTTGTCACGGCCACCGTCCGTGACAAAACACTTCACCGGAACTCAATCGCCTTTTATTTGTCACGGATTAATTTATAAACAAATTAAACCTAATCATCATTGGTTATAAACCCATTTTAATTAACTAATATTTAAATCTAACTAATATTATCAACTCAAATTCTAAATCCATTTCCTCAATGTTTTAACTTAGTTAATTAATTTACATTTAACTAATATTATTGTTAAATATTATCTCATTAATAATTCACAATAATAATTCACACTAAACTAAATAATAATAAAGTTTCAATCCTAGCTATATTATGCATCCCATTAACAATAATTGCTAACAAACAATAATTGGTGATAATAACCTAATAAGCTAGCTAACTTAATTAAATCACTACAAGTCACTAATTAATTAATCTATAATAAGCTAGCTAATACTTAAATCACTACACATCCTAAATTATGCATTAATTAATAACAATAATTGCTAATAAACAAACCGGCCTAATCATTGGTGATATAAACTCATTTCAATTAACTAATTAATATTTATATTTAAATTTAACTAATTAAATTACGTTAATAGTTTAATAATATATTGTTGATAATATGAAAATTAACATGACCTCACTAAATTACGTTAATAGTTTAAATAAATGAACAACTAACCTCACTAATTAAGCTAATAATTAATTTATTACACAATTAAAAGAAATTAGTTAAAATGACATACCTTATCTGCATAAACTGGGAAAATGATGAACTGACGGATTACATCATTCAATCTTTAAACCGATACTACATCACTTGAATCTATGAATTTTTGAACTGATAATTGTTGTTCTTGCAATTGTAATGGACGATGGGGTTGGGTTATATAAAAAAATTTGTCACAGATTTGTCACAGATTAATCCGTGACAACCCTTTTTTCGTACTGTATTATTAAAGGTTACCGCTGGAAAATCAATAATTGAAGGTTGTCACGGATTTTGTCACGGATGGATCCGTGACAAAGTTTTTTTGAAATTTGTCACGGATTTGTCACGGATCTGTCCGTGACAAATGCCCGGGAGCAAAAAAAGTATTCATCGGAGTAAAAAACCGGTCGCCGGAGTAAATTTGTCACGGATCAAATCCGTGACAATATTTTGTCACGGATTTTGTCACGGACCTATCCGTGACAACACATTTTCGTGACAAATTCCAATATTCCGTGACAAAGCCCGTGACAACTTTGTCACGGCCGTAATCCGTGACAAAAATCCATGACAAAGAGCGAGTTTTTTTGTAGTGATGGTTTTACTGAACATGTCTGTAATGAATATTTATGGTTTTAATAAACTGTATATCCTATTAAGCTTTATATTGAATATATATTTGTAATGAACCTGCTATGTTCATTAAGAACACATATGTGATATATATATATATATATATATATATATATATATATATATATATATATATATATATATATATATATGATTTAGCTTTAACCATAGCAGTCTGAAAACCTTTCGCTTTAACCATATCAGTTTTAATGAACACCTCTGTTATTTGAAGTTAACATAGTTGTGATAGTTTTGGTTGAATCTTTAATATTTTTGTATTAGATAAACATCTATATGCATCTGACATATAGAAGTTCTACTTGATTTTATTTTACATTAAATTGGAGTATTAGAATATGCTCCACTTTTGATTGACGCTGAATTCTTAAACATCAAAACCATGTTGGAGGCATTATGATATTAACATGGTGTACCACATTGGTTGTTTATAAATTGATGTGATAAATGGTCATTTAACCACATCAGTTGGTTATAGTCTCTACTTTCCTAAATGATTAAACTTTTTGAAAACCTAATGATATTAACATGTTGGCTTAATTTAGGAGTAGAATCTATAGGAAAAGAACTGTAATTTTCATTAAAGTTGATGTCGTTAGAAATATAAATCAACTTACTATCAATATTGTAAACTTCTAATGTTCTTTGAACTGGGAATCAAAACCTAATAAACATACCTTTGGAGTGGGCTACACATGGGTTTTTACCTCAACCCATGGTTTATCTTTAAAACAAAATTCTGGCCCAAAGTCTATCATCATCTCTACCTTTCCATCTGCCTATCACATCACACATATGATCTGCCATAGATCATAACTATCATCAACCCTGGCCTTTCACCTATATAAATCTTGGCCTACCTCTTATTTCTTCTATAGGAATTCCCCAAAGCATAGGATTAAAAGATGGGCAGTTCTGCAGCTGCAATGAATTTCACTTGAGTTAAACTAACTCTTCTTTTCTCTTTTCTGATGGCCGGCAGGTTCTTGAGTTGATGGTATTTTTGTTTTTCATGAGTAGAGATTAGAAAAGGAAAGATGGGGCAATCTTACTGGGACAGAGGGAGTATAATTCTTCTCCAAAAACTGCTGCATTTAATCAACTTTAAATTCTCTTATTCGGGTTCTTCTGATTTTTGCAGGATTTATGTTGCATTTTAGTGAATTTGAAGTTCTTGAGGTTGAGCCTTAAAAGTAACCTTATGTTTGTATAAGATTGAATCTTTTATCCCTTCCATTTGATGCAAGTCTTAGCCTTCCTTTTTAGTCATCGCAGAGTGATTGTTATACCGAAAGAGTGTGTATGTCTATATATATGGGATAAATGGATAACCGAAGAAAAATAAGAAAACGAGGCCTCTATACTTCATAGGAATATAAATTCATCTACAACGTTTACTTTAAAATGATCTGTACCGTTCATGCTCACTCCGTTTTTTGCTTTTTGTAATCCCCTTTCTTCTTTCAATTCCATATGCTTTTCTTTAAATTTCTGTAATCCGTCGCTGATGGCTTCAACGATTACTACCTCACCCATTTGAAAGTTGATTAAACTGAGGCCAAGGCCAAACACTTCAGCTCCCATTGGTCTGTCATCACTCTTCCTATTCTAAAAATCTTATTTTCTTCTTTAAGATTAATCATTCAAGAGTTGATTTCTTCTCTTTATTTCTTCTTTTCAGATTCTCCACATAGTACTTGGCTTCTCAGCTTCTCCAGACATCGGTGATCTATATCCTTTCGTCGCTCTGCCGAAATGAAACAACACTGCCTCTTCATCGGTTATCTTCGCACCAGCCGCCCATTTCCTTCGGAAGGTAATTATCTGAATTTAGTCCAGGAGCAGTCCAATTAATTTTTCTCTTCTCCAGACAGTACTTAGCTTCTCAGCTTCTCCAGATATCGGCAATCTACATCTTTCTGTCACTGCTAGGGGCTCAACGAGAAGAATGGTCAGGCGGTTGCAAGAATGAAACATCACTGCCACTACATCGGCTACCTTTGCACCCTCAGCTCTATACTGGCTTTATCGAGTTCCCTGTATATCTCAAAGGCGCCCATTTCCGTTGAAAGGTAATTATCTGAATTCAATCCAGGGGCAGTCCAATTATGACAGGCTTTTTAATTTTAAAGATGATTAATAAAAATAAGATAAAATCGAATTTCAATTTTAAAGATGAATAATAAAAAATAGTTTCTCGAATCATGAGATATTACTATATAATTTAAACTGCACAAAGAGTCCTATTTCTTCATCTCTCTTATAGTAGTTACTTTTTATTTCTCTTTTAATAATTAAAACTGAAAAAGAGTCCAAGTCTTCATCTCTCTTTTAGAGTCCTGAGCCATGATCTTTCTTTTAGTAATATAATTATCTCTTTACCAATTTTAAATATCGTTGTTTGAGTTCTTCTTATTTGTTTTGGATTTATGGTGCATTTTAGTGAATTTGAAGTTGTTGAGGTTGAGCCTTAAAAGTGACCTTATGTTTGTATAAGATTGCATCTTTCATCTCTTCCTTTCTTTTAGAGTGATTGTCATACCGAGAGTGTGCGCATCTCTATATATATGGGATTAACCAAGCTTGATTCTTCCCAAAAAAATAAATGTTAAATAAATAACAGAATTTGGATCTAAGATATTTCTTTATTAAATTTCTGTTTAAGTCCATTTATATACACATGCTTTTCCTCCTAATTCCTAAACCATATAGCACTCACAGTAAGATTGACTAGGCAAATCCATTTAGAGTGAATCAACAACAAATACCCCACACCGATTTTCTCTTCATTAAAGTCATTTTTACTAGAGTTAGGGTTTTGGATATCATTCAAAACCTGAACTTTTACAATTTGTATGCACTCATACTAACTTATCATACACTTTTGTTTTGCCATTTAGGTTTACTTATTTCAATGTTAGTGTGACATTTGGATTCAAGCTCTTTGATGATTAATTTTTGTAGTTTTCGGGGCCTGAAGTTTTTATGGCGATCATGAGTTTGCTTATGATTCACTTTGTCACCCAAATTCTCTTCCCCTATTTACTTCTGACATAGATTAGTTAAAATCTCTCTTATTTCATTATTTTACACCATCTTTAAAAATTATGGAAGCCATTTTGTCCGAGTCAATATATACCAAGAGAAAATGCAGTTTATTCATTTTCTTATCTTTTTGGGCTATGGTCTTAAAATATAACAAGAGCAACAAGAGAAAATGTAGTTTATTTCCCTTTAATTAACTGTATAGCACATTTAGAAGAAAAGGCGGACTCCTCTCTCATACTGTCAAAAACTAAAACCTATTATTGACAGATTACAACGTGCATAGCGTGCCAAATTGAATGTAATGAAACTGATTTCTCTCTAAATTCTACCTTACGCAAGAGTAAAAAAATTATTTTTTCATTCTGTTCATGTTTTTGTATTCCACTAGATCTTTTACTAAGCAATTTGGAGTTAGATTTCATCAATTAATATAAATTGTCGTTTAGCTCAAATAAAAATTTGGAAGGAGATATAGACTAATCGTAAAAGGTATACTACTGTTTTTTTTTCTTTTCATGCTTTGAGCAGTGTATTAAGAATGAAAATGTTGAACTATTAACTTCAATATATACAATAATACATTAGATTAACTATGAATTGTGGTGTTTTGGAGTTTGTCAATCTCACAAACTTGTTTGTTTGTTTCGTGCTGTTTTATTTGACCAACATTCAAACGAATGTTACTGCTCTTATACCTTATAGTTATGGTAACTATGGATGTCCTATTAATAATTTAATAATGTTTTTCTATTAAAATGATGGATGTACAGATGGAAAGAAGGGTGATAAACATGCAGCTACACCACATACTTCAAACAAAACTGGGAAGACAATTGTTGCTATTCAGAAGACTCCAAAATTAGGAGGTTCTCATCAATGCAAACACTGCAATAGGTAAAAACATAAAGGACTCCCCTAAATCCGAGCTCTTTTGACATGCCTTAATTAACTATCATGACTGAGGCACTTATACTGTCATTGTGTTTTGCTTTAGGGCTTTTGGCTCTGAAAATGGTCTGGGTTCCCACTCAAAAGACAAGCATAATGCCGGAAAGTAAATTTGAACCCACCCAATAACAGGAGTATTTATAGGTAGTTAAATAGCTTTCTTTGTTGTTGAGGCTATAATGTTACTGGAGAGAAGCGGTTTAGTATGTTTTGGATCAATTTTTTTTGATTTTGTTCTGCTTTGGCGGAGCAACTCCCTTATAAATAGGGTTCTTAATTCACCTACATTTGATACTAAACTTGGTCCATTTGTCACTTTTTTTGTTGAAGTATTGATATTGAGAGCCCATTCGGTGAGCATGTTTTTCGATGTATTAGACTTATAGCTAACTTTTTTACCAAACACGTAACTCTTGATTTTGCGTTAAAAAAAGTTATAGCATTTTAAAAAAAGCATAGGATTTTACAGATGTAGAACCGTAGTGAGTATTTTTCTCCTACTTCGACTTGTGTTGCTACAATCTCCGTTGTTTTACCTAAGCCGCCAAATGAGGTGGTAGTTATCTTAACACTAATTTGCCCCAAACTAATTAGTGTAGGGTTAAAAGTATTCTGGGAAATATTTTTAACCCTAAACTAATTTCGTAAGTATTTTTTCATTTACCAATTATTTTGAGAAAAAACTCATGTTACAATTATTTTTTTCAAGTATTTTTTCGTTTACCATTAGACTCTCCATCACTTTTCAATGCAGATAGTTTCAATTAGTGATTAGGTATGCAATAGCCATTAGTAATGACGAGAACAATTGTTGGAAAAACTAGACTACTTGAGAGTAACAGGTCAATATTAGTTGAAGTTTGTAAAATTGTACTACCTCCGTCCCGCTATGATTGTCCCGTTTTACCTTATCAGTCCGTCCCACTAAGATTGTCCCATACCAAATTTGGTAAAGTTTGTGTGGCTCTAAATCATTCTTACTTTATTCTTACTTTATCAATTCAATATCAACCACATAAACCACTGTTTATTGATTTGCGTGTCACTCCCTCTTGTCCCATTGTTAGCGGGACGGAGGGAGTAATATATAAATGAAGATGGACTGGAATACCGGATGACTAACCACGCTTGCCTTGAATGTTATATACAAAAAGGCTTATAATAATTTGTAGGTTTTCTTGACAACTTAAAATATTTGATTTGTGCCATTTACATCTTTTTTTGCTATTACATTAGATTTTGTTGAAATATGGATTTAATGTTTTCCATTATCTAATATATTCCATTAGTGGAATTATTTTCAAGTTTTTTTTTAATATATTATTATCTAATATATTCCATTAGTGGAATTATTATCAAGTTTTTTGGTACGGGACGAGACAAAGTGCTACATATATTTAGAACAATATCAATACCTTAATTTTTAAATGAATCGTAATTTGGGACAAACAAATCGTTTAAGTCTTTAAGAGAACCGTCTCGTACTCTGATCCTGATCCGGCTTTGAGTCCACACTTAGCCCCCCTCTCCCAACCTTATTTTAGAAAAGTTATCCGGTTTGTTTGATTTGATTTATTATACAAGAGTACAAGACCACTAAATTTAAAGATACTAAATAAAAAAAATGACAAGTCATATCTATGAGTCTTATCTTATATCATTGTTAGTATTATACGGTTCGTGAATAATACAATAATACGTACGTTCATGTATAATACGATACAATTATATAAAATACGGCCAAATATATGTTTCATACGTTCGTGAAATGAATAAAGATACGAACGTGTTTTAAACGTTTCACAATTTAAAAGTACGGCATATAATACATGTCTTATATACTAATTTAATGATGAAAATAAAGAGTGATTTAGCATATGCATTACATTCTTCAACAGTTTAAAATGTACGGAATAGTTTTTCAGATATACGAATCTTAATTCATAGGTACAATAAATAATAAAAATGATATTGCCTATTTGTGTAGAAGTAGAGACATATTTCTAGAGAATAGTTTATATTATTGTGACCGTAAATTTGGTGAGCCGCCATAATATTCTCTTCTTTTTAGAGTTTTGGTATGAGTGGAGAATAAGAGTAACAAAATAATAGTACAATAGTAATATAAAAACAAATTATGACTTTAAGAAGCTAATTTCTTAAATCTAATGACTATTAAAAAATTAACGAACGTGTAAGATATACTAATTTTTTAAGCATTATAAATAGTATTGAGCAGCTAAACATTTCACTTCATTTGTACGTATTTTTTAATAAAATACGTACGATACGTGTATTATACATTTTATCCTTAAAGTACGTGAATTTTTAAGTATTTTCTGAAAAATTCATAAACGGGAGTATTATACACGAATTATACGTTTGAGTGTATTATACGTGAATTATACGCGAATAAACTAACAGAGTAGACTTATACTAGTATTTTTTCGCATTTTGCCTTATAGACCGACAAATGGAAACTTATTACAAAAATTAAAATGAAAAGTAATACGAAGTATTATCTTTCTTTGCCTTTTCAAAGGCAAAACCAGACTAAAGAATCTAGGTTTCCTAATTGTTTGTTATTCTCCAACTGACATTTTCAAGTTTCAAAGCAAGAATAATGTCGCAACTCTACTGTTCATAACAAACCTTGAATAATCAACGTAGCTGTGAGCCTGTGACATCATTACACCATAAGTTGCAAATTGTTCTCCATTCAGGCTACCATTACAAGAGATACACAAGTGCTCTTTAAAAAAATCAGAGGTCAATACAAATTTAATTCAGATATACCTAAGACTTAGTATTAAAATTGTACAGACGACATTTCAGTAGTAATGACTACATGTATTCAAATAAATCTTCTTCGTTCTGCAAATCCCATGTTACTACTTTACCATCCAGTCCTGTTCAGTTTGAGAGCGTGAACAATCTTACATGACCCGTGTTCTAATAATTTTAGGCCCTAGGCCTTAAAGGTCCGTCAGGAGCCTCCCTCCCATACGGTAGAAAAATAAAACGAGGAAAACAGAGAAAATAAATGACAGATTTGAACCCAATAAATCTGTTTCAAGAATTTCTTTCAAACGCGTTTTATTTGTAAACTATTGGAAAAAGGTATGTGCAGCCAATTTAAGCTTGACTAGCACCATAAAAAAGTGCTGTTTAAAAGGAAAATGAGAAGTAATTTAGTACATACATCAAAGTTTTGTGTGAAAGAAGTGTACCATTGTGAAAAACTGTGCACATATATAGAGAAAAGGTGCACCGTGTTTTGAAATTAGATGTGCATGGCCGAAACATGTGGTGATTGTTCGTAATAACGCACACTAATGCACTCGTGTATATGCAAATAAACTTGTTGTCATCCATATTGCACTTTATAGTTCCACATACTTGCGATTATGTCACCACATATTTTAATGTACAATCGATACATATATAATCCGTCAAGTTTTAAGTGATGAAAGGTCCAGAGCTATTCTTACTATTAGTGGGATTGTGGGAAGAATAGTTTTTCATTTCAACCTCTATATATGTGTGTGTACATGGAGTATAAACTAAAATCTCTACATAGGAATACTCAAGATAAGAATAATCTCTATGTTATAATAAAAATATTTCAGCCCCAAGACTTTGGTCCCAAGGATATTCTTATAGAGCTTATTGAGTATGTCTTTGTGTGTGCATTTATGTTTAAATAAATGTGGAGGTGTAGGGGTGAAACCAAACATGAGAAAAAAAGTACCTTGACAAATTTCCCCTTTTCCTAGTATTTTCCGAGATCCAAATATACCCTAAAAATACCCAGCTAATACCTAGGTGGTATTTTTAGAACAGTGGGAAGAACACATATAAAGACTAACCTGAAGTGCTAAAAAGGGTTACTGCAGAATCCTCAGATTTCTTTAGTGGAATAATGCAACTGAAATTTCCAAAAACAGTGAAACAGGAAGTCAAGATCTTGATTTTACACATCTTTAGCTACATGCCAAGTCAGATGTGTGATGTAAGGAAAATACTTGATGCAGTTTTCATGGATGGTTCGTGATGGCTCAGCCGAGTTGTTGTTTGCTACATGCTTTGATTGGCCGTAAAATATCCCAAATGCTTCTGAAAACTGAAATATGAAGATAAACTTATGAACCCATGATAGGACAATAATTTACTAGGTGTCCGGACACTAAATTATGTGTGGTGGGAAGTCCTGAACAAAAGAAGTTAACAGCCCACTCTGGTAACATTTATCGGTTTATTCTGCCCATCGATTTTACTGCTTTTATGTAAATAAAATCAGCAAATTCCCCTATTTCAACTAAATAAGCTTTACCAAACGGGACCTAGGTAGAAGCATGGAGCAAACCAATTCAAGTACCTGAGATCCATGCTTTGTAGTTGAAGATGTTGGTTTCCTTTCATCTAAGAACCTTAAGAAGCTCCTACATAATACATGATAAAAAAGAGGCAAGTTTACCTTCATCTATAGAAGAAAAATCTTATGCAGAGCATTGCTTCGCACCATGAGATAATGCTCTTGTTTGGGTACTAAACTTTTTTACTTTTCTATGTAGATCCTATTGCATGCTTATCAATTAAACCAGGGTGGAGGCGTGGAGCAATGATGAAATAGAAACGAGAAAAGTGTCAATTCAGTACATGAGTTTGTATCTATGAGAGTAAAGAGTATCCTAATTATTACTCCCTCAGGTCCTAAATAAAGTTCAGTGTTTGACTTCACACAAATTAAGGAAATAAATTTGACTTTACTGTAGAGTACACTATTGTGACACTGTTTGGCACTGTTTAGCACTGTTTTGATGTAGATAATTTGCCAAATAAGGAAGGGAGAAGAAGTGTGAACTTTATTTTGGATCGGACCAAAAAGGAAAGTGCGAACTTTATTTAGGACCAGAGGGAGTATTAGAAATCTTGAAGTATTTATTCTTGGTTATCTGGTGTGGATATAGTACTTCTGTCATCTTAACGTTAAAAACAACTTATGTGGCAAACACTATCCATTTTTATAACATTGGATTCTAGGTTAGCCCCACAACTTAGTCTCTTCCCTGCATATTTCATTCATTTATCAGCTGCAAAGTGCAAACATATCTCTTTCCCCACTCTTCTTCTTCATCAGTTAATGTTCTTATTCCTTTCTCTTATGACTTGTTTTTCTTCCTCTTCTTCTACCTATTTGCTGATTTGTCTCTTTTGTTAATATATTATCCATGGACATCTTCAAGCTTCTTTTGCAATTGAGTCATATATATTAACAAGATCTCTTTGATGCCAAATATATGTTTGTGGTGGATTGAACTAACTTGAAGAAAAAATTGAGAATAGAGCTCTAAGGTCTCGAGGAGCTGTCGTGGTTGTTGCCGGTTTATTGCTGCTACTCTCAACACTATTTTGGGTTTAAGTTTGAAACGAACCAATCAACACTAATAAAATTTATGTGCGAGGCATTCTCTGTACTAGTCCAACTAAGCAATCAAGCAGATTAAAGTTTCTGGTTTCGATAAAATAAAAATCAACACTCCAAAGATTAACCATAAGAATTAAATGTAACTGAATTCTGAAAATTTCAATCTCATAAAAACCCATAGTTACACCTTAACATAAGACCTTATAATACCTCATAATTATCATTCATTCTCCATCATGAGTTCCGGTTCTTGAATGACTTTTGGTACTCCTCTCATTGTTTTCTACAGTACTATCTTCATAGTTCTCATAGTTGGAATCGTTGGGTTAGGGTTTACATATGCTAAAGATTATGATGAAGCTGATGATTTGGACTCGCTTTATACAAATGACCTAAAACGTTAGAGAGGTTACCAAGTTTTAACGGTGCAATAACGTATGTACTCAATGTACACCAACTTACCAAGTATAAGTACCATGTTGTTTCTAATAATAAATAATGTACTCTTTACTCCCTTTGATACAAGTTCATGTTCTAAAGTAACACTTCTCTCAAATAGAAACATAAGCACAAGAACAGAAATTACATGACCAACAAACTAAGGCCCTATTAAACCAGATTTTATATTTTCAGTTTTAAAAGAATAACATACTAAAAACCAGATTATGGAAACCAAAAAGTGTGTGTATAAGTTTTCTATGGGCAGTTTTCAAAACTGATAATTGTATTAAGTGTGGGAAATTTTGGTTTATTATACAATATTACAATGTATAACACGTCCTCCCTTTGTCCCCTTCTTAATCATCACTCTTTGCTTTTAGAATATTCCAAAATTATTTGCTGTGGTTGATAATTTGATATTGTTCCTCTCTTCTGATAAACCTAAGCTACCCACTCTTCACTTTCTTAAAAAATGCCACAAGTCAATAAGGAGTTAAACAAGGGAAGCATTGAGAAACTTTCAAAATCATAAGATAAAAAACTGAAAACTGGCAACACAGGACGGATATTCAACATACCATAAACCTGTTTCGTCGGCAATGAAGACCATTGGATTACAATCAAATCCGACTCCAATTACCATCCGCTCTGAAACAAAAAGTACCTGAAAGATTTGTGTTGATTATGAATACAAAGAATATAATGTGAAGAGACAAAAAAATGAGAGTGGATGCTGACCCACATCGCGAAGAGGCAAATCACGGAATGCTACACTTTGTGCAGAAGGGGAGGGACCAATTTCATCAACAAAGTAAATCATTGAATTATGCCCTGTGGGATCACACTCTCAGCAGTGAATATGCATTACCAATCAAAACTAGCAGCCTAGCATTTTTGTTTGACGAATCCAGTTCTGTTCTTTAAGGGTTTGTTTTGGATCCCGGAAAATACTAGTGACAGAACATAGGAAAGAAAGCAAAGAGGAAAATTGGAAGGAAAGAAAATGTGGAGGAAAATAAAAGATAGGCTAAACCCCAATTAATCTATTTAGATCATTGTTGATACTCATTTTGTTTCATGTTTGTCTTATATCATTTGTCCCCCTCTTTCTCTATCTAATGTTTTTTAACTCTGATATCATATGTCAATTCATGTCAACCGACCCCAAACTCTTTTGGGAACAAGGCTTGGATGTTGTTATTAAAACTCATTTTGTTTATTTATTTATGTCTATCAAATAAAGACCAAGGAATCTAAACATGTGCAAAAAATAAGAAAATAATCATATTTCTTTTTCATTTTCAATAAAAATCAAACATAAAATAACATTCTTTAGCACTTCCTTTCCATAGCATTTTTTGGGATCCAAACATACCCTGAAGAGTTAACACAAGCTTCTGGTTAAACACTTGTCAAGGCAAAGTTCTGAAGTGCATAATTTACTTCAAGAGCAGGTCTATTAGATGGATAGTTGTATCAGATGTTCCAGATTACAATAACTTTTTTGTCTGCATAGACACAGGAAAGAGAAAGGAATCTCTAACCTACATAAGCTAATGTTTTGCCACTTGGAGACCATTTAACACCGAATGACCAGCAAAATGAAAGATCAAGCTGAATGATTTGCTGCATCATTATGAAAAAGTTAAGGACCTAATTCCATTAGTAGACACTAAATCATACTAAAACATAAACATTTCAGTGAACCAGGTGTTGGAAACAAAAGGAATTAAATACTTCAATGATTATTGTAAACTATCTTTCTGGAATATAGTTTCTGATAGAGAGCGGGAAGAGCATGGGGCGGGACCGGGCTTGGGCCCACTTCCGTGGGCCAGGTTAGGGCTGTCATTAGAGTTTATTTATTATTATTAAGTTAATGCTATGTTTTACTTTGGGCCTATTATTAGTAGAGTACTTAATAGAGTTCTTATGGGCTTAATTAGGATTTAATTAATTTGGGCTTGATTAGGGTTTCTTTTCCATCATTTGCAATGGAGCCAAAGATTCATTATTTTTTGGCTTGAGATTATGATGGAATAAAGCAAAATGGC
Source organism: Cuscuta europaea (assembly GCA_945859875.1). Classification (NCBI taxonomy): domain Eukaryota; kingdom Viridiplantae; phylum Streptophyta; class Magnoliopsida; order Solanales; family Convolvulaceae; genus Cuscuta; species Cuscuta europaea. Next base: position 2,940,033 of record CAMAPE010000033.1, read on the forward strand.
TCACTAAACTGTTTGCACTTCCTTGTTATGAAGCAGCAGTCAGTCCATGCAATTTTGGACGGGATTTTCACTATGGGTCATCCGGAAACAGTCTCTCTGTGCTTTAGTACAGGGGTAAGATTGCGTACATCCGACCCCCCCTTACCCCACCGTAGTTGGGAGCCTTTGCGGCACTGGGGTAAATGAAAATGAAAATGAATGGGCTTGATTAGGGTTTCTCTTAAAAGGCTATTTATACCCCTAACTAGGGTTCATTCTATCGTATCTCACTATCTTGGAATATAATTGGTTTAAGCCTTTTGGCTCTGGGCAACGGTATTTTTATAGTTGATTATCTGGGCAACGGTTTACCCCGTTGATTTTAGTTTTCTGTTACACAACAATTGATCTGACTTGCCGGATCCCATCCCGCCAGGATGATGAGATCTTAGATCGACCGCTTGATAGAGATGGTCGCCAAGCAAACTCGGAAGAATCAAACCCTAGAGGAGCACAGCATGCGTCTGGCAAAGATTGCCGCATCCCTGGCAGCGCTTACCAAGGCGCTAATTCCTCCGGTCACGACGGAAACAAGCCTAGACGCGGTTGGCAACCCCACCGTATCTGCGCACAGCAGCAACAGACAGCCGTGCAGCGTCACTTCCTCCTTGGCTGCGTTTACAGAGGCTCTCGCGCCGCCGGCGGTGGAGGAGCATTCAACGGCGGTGGCTTCACTTGACGCGGCAGCAGCATCCTCGTTCGGAATTGAACTGTGCAGCACCTTTCTCACGATGTTGCCCTCATTTAACGGAGAAGAACTGATCAGCTGGGTTGATAGGGCTGAGCAACAGTTCGAATTGAACTGTACTCCGCCGGGAAAGAAGGTGGCAGCCGTTGTAGTTGCGATGGAAGGGCCAGCCTTATATTGGTTGACCTGGTTACGGGCACGAAAGCCGGTCATGTCATGGGATGAGCTTACACAGGCATTGATGGCTCGTTTTGACTCCCGGTTTAAGGGAAATTGCTTTAAACGGCTGCCCGGAGGCAAGCAGACAGGGACTGGGGAGGAGTACATCTCAATTTTTCCTAAAGATACTGGGCAGCCCCCGGGGACAAATGTGAGCCAGTTTCCGGATTTCAACCTTGAGGACAAGTTTATTTTGAAGGAGGATGGATTGATAGAGAGCGGGAAGAGCATGGGGCGGGACCGGGCTTGGGCCCACTTCCGTGGGCCGGGTTAGGGCTGTCATTAGAGTTTATTTATTATTATTAAGTTAATGCTATGTTTTACTTTGGGCCTATTATTAGTAGAGTACTTAGTAGAGTTATTATGGGCTTAATTAGGATTTAATTAATTTGGGCTTGATTAGGGTTTCTCTTAGAAGGCTATTTATACCCCTTACTAGGGTTCATTCTATCGTATCTTGGAATAAAATTGATTTAAGCCTTTTGGCTCTGGGCAACGGTATTTTTATCGTTGATTATCTAGGCAACGGTTTACCCCGTTGATTTTAGTTTTCTGTTAGACAACAGTTTCATAAAATTGAATAACCTTGTAAAATATCTACAACCTTTTAGAAACAAAAAAATTTCTAAAACAATTAAAAAAGCATCAGAGCACGCTGACATAATTTTTTCCTTTTTGGTTGTTTGTATTTTTGTCACAAATTTGATGTAGGTGACTTTAATTGATTTGCCACATTACCACTACTGCAATTGTTGTTTGTAAAAATTATCTTTCCACAGGTGATTTAGGTTTTTTTTTCTGAAGCACACTAGTCTCTTTCTTTGACCCAAGTGCTTATGTTCCGGTTTATAACCCCAACCCAATCCAGAATTCTATCAAATTTAATCAAAGACAGAACTCCAATGTGTACAAAATAACTATAGAACTTGAAAAAACACGCTTTAGGATGTCTGATCTGGGACTGAAACTAGTCCAATTAAAAGCGTCCTTAATCAAGCAACATATGAATGTTTACTTTCTTCTATTTATGTCACTTGGCAGTACAAGTTTGAGTACAAGCACTTGCTCCACGTTATGAAGAAAGTAGTAGTCAATTACTCAATTCTGTTAAAAGTACATTATGTATGATGTAGTCCCAAGGGCTGTCAAACCATGGTAGCGCACCCCTTGATCAATCAGATGGCTGCCAAAGAAGCCGAGGGTGACCATGAGGAGAAAAACTCTATAGTTTTAGTATATCATCCAGCATGATCCCATGCAGCCAAAAAGGAAATTAGAGGGTAAAATATGTTACTGGTCCCAAAAAAGGCTGGCGGGCTGTAGGCTAGGACCTTGCACCTAAGCATCACTTGGGTGGGGATAGGTAGGGTCAGGTCTGAAAAAAATGTAGGCTGGAAAAGAAAGCCCAGCACCTTAGTCAGGATTTCAACTACAAGACTCCAAAGTTTTTTAGAATATAATAATGAGTGCCACAAATTTCATAAAGCAATCTTATTGTTTTTAATTGTTATACGGAGTAAGGATGTTTTTACTTGGACTGAAATTTGCTGGTCTGGTCTGGTCTGGTATGTTTAAGTCTGGACTGGTCTGAACTGGTCTGGTAAATGTCTGGTGTATTTTATAACTACGGAAGTCTGGTCTGAACTGGTCTGGTCTGTAGTCTGGTTTGGTATGGTCTGCGATTGAAAACAGTCCAAGTAAAAACATCCTAATAATCAATGATATAATTATGGCCCTCAATCCAAACATTGAGCCCATGTATCGTTCGAACTGTAGAGAAATTTATAAAGCAAAGTTCTAGCTATGCCAAAGACAGTAGTTAAGTACTTAATAATACATAACCATTACACATACAATCTATTTGCAAATGAAGAATGTAAAAAAGGGTGTTTCCTCAGGTCACCTTAGAATTTTGGTATTCCTCAAAATGACCAATGGGATACCCTCAAACAATTTCACAATATTATCTCAGGATATTGTGCAGGGTCACAATATCCTCAGGTCCCCTCGTAAAATCTCCAAGTGTATTTTAGAAAACCTCAGGGTAAATTTAAATAAGGTGCAGATTAGAGGGTAATTTAGAAAAATCACAAAAAGCTAAGGGTTACCCCAGGAAATTTCCCAAAAAGAATTACTCATTTCGTTGTGAAAGGAGGACCAATTCTAACCTCTCCAAATTTTGAATCTGAAGAAGAACTTGCCCCTGATTGCCTGCTCATCAAAGCAAAAAAATAGGACACAACAAAAACACAGGGAAACAAAATTGACATGACCCCGACAAAAAAGAATTGTGGCATTGAGCATGATGATACCTTGTATCAACACCTTTAATGAAAGTAGAGAACACTCTGCATTTTCCATCAGTTGATGTTGTGGCAAGGAAAACCTATTCAATGAAATTAAAATACTCAATTATCATCTATAAATTATTCCGGTAAAAAGACTCGTGCCATTAAAACCGCACTGGACTGCAGTTAAGGAGAAAAACAGTTGTATTTTCGTTAACTGTTGAAAAATGTGATCTCCAATGTTTAATTTGCCATAATACTGGGGCTAGACCTTAAAACCTGCGTAAAACACAGCTCAACTACTCCATATGTCCCACAGAAATAGGCAACATTTGACTTTTTTAGTCAATCATGTTCAATTTTGACCAGTGTTTTTTATCAATATATTGTGCTCAAATTTATCAATTTTGTAAAACAATTTTATGCTTTAGTACGACCCCCCTTACCCCACCGTTGGTGGGGGCCTTTGCGGCACTGAGGTAATGATGATGATGTAAAACAATTTTATATTTCTTCAATACAATAAATCATTTTGATATGAATACATTATTCGTCATATTTAAGCATGGCATGCCTTTCTGGGACAGAGGGAGTATGTGATAATGTGAATGGGAATTTTTGTTACGTGACGACAGCTACTGAAAACAAACAGAAGAGTAGCACACAAATTTTATGTCCTGAATTCCTAATGCATACTTCTAATCGCCAAATTCTATGTCATGAGACACATCAAGTCAACAACAGGAAGCTTACATTATTAGGATGCCAAGCAACATTAGTTACAGAAGAGTCATGTCTTTTCCGGATAAGCTTACTCACCCACCTGTGAAGGGGGAAGCATTATTCTTTAGGAACATATACAACAAGTTAATCATAGTATCATACAACATCAGCAGCAGCATCACTGCATCAACAACAACATTCAAGCCTTGGTCCCAGTCCCAAGGGATGGTCATTCCACAAAACAGTAAAATACTGACACAGTGACACTAATCATAAATTGATGAACAAGCAGTTGCCTACTAAATAATTTAGGAAAAATTGAAAATAATAATCCCAACTATTGCCGGTCCGCTAACAATAATCCCAACTATTGATTATTTTTGTATAATCCCAACTATATGGACCGTCCACCAATAATGGTCCATGACCGCATATTACCTGCTCTAACAACTGAATTTTTCATAGAAATTAAGCCTAAAAATTAAAATTTGGGATTATTTATAGAGATTACCTGCTATATCTCTTTAGAAACTATAGGAATTTATTTATAGTCGGTCACGTCGGACCATTATTGGTGGAAGGTCTCTAAAGTTGGGATTATTCTGAAATAATCGATAGTTGGGATTATTATGAGCGGACCGCCAATAGTTGGGATTATTACAATCAATTTTTCCAATAATTTAATACCTAGTTAAAAAGGAAGAACATTACCAGTTATTCTCTTGCTCATAGTAACATATGCAAACAGTTTTGGCCCCACTTCCAACTGCAAACTTGTTCTCTGCATGAAGTAAATAAAACGCCAATAGAATGGTCTTTTTTATTCCAAGTCATAGAGAAATTTCAAGCATGACAAGAAACTTATAGGATCCGTTTGGACCAAATGCTAGGTAAATAAAATATGAAGTAAAAGACAGGTGAAATTTGTATTGAAATATAATGTGGGGAGAAACAAAATTGGTTCGCTTAATATATATTATTTTTAGTATTTGTCCAAACTTGCCGACCCCAAAATCTTTTGGGAAAGGCTTGGATGTTGTTGTTGTATTCATTCAAGCTCGTTCATTCTTTATTTATCTCTGTTATATAAACACTAACAAATCTAACCATTGTATTTTTTTTTAAAGTGTTAATCATATTTCATTTTACTTCACTTTTCTTTGCATTTATATTCCTTTATCTAGTATGTTGCAGGATCCAAAGATACCATAAAGTATCAGCATTTATAATATTATGGCCTGGGAAAGCTTCAAGTGATACGTGCGGATTATGGGAGAGATGGATGGTTAGAGCTTTTGGTCCCAATAATAAAAAAATGTTTTGACTCAAGAGAATATTAAAGCTGCTTCAATATGACAATACCTTTAGGACTCCACTGCACACATAAAGCTGCACGATTTAGCCTAAGGATCACTAATGTCGCCACCCATTCTGTTGCTTCCAGGTTCCAAACATATCTGCAAAAGTGTTCTATTTTAGTATATAGTTAACAATAGACGTATAAATGAGGGTATACATTTGCAATACACAATTTTTATCGTTGTGTTTGCAAAACATAAAGCCTTTGTTTGGTAGACTATAGAAGAGAAGAAAGAAATGAAGAGGAGATAAACAGAAGAGAAATGATTGACTTGCCTTGTTTGGCTAACCACAAAATTAAAAAGTGGTAGGACAAACATCAAAACATTTCTCTCCTAATGTGAGAAGAAACGGGAGAGAAAGGAATCACCCCACGATTTTCACTCATTTCTTCTTTATTTCTCTCCTGCCCTACGTAGCACATAAATGTGGAACGAGAAACACAAACAGGGGGAAGTAGGAGAAACGTGTAACATTAAAAATATAAGGATATATTTATAATTATTAATATTTTTCATATACCTGCATACATTATTTTCATATATAAGTGTACATACTTTTTCCATATAACTTTGCTAAATAACTGATGATAGAAATAGTCTACATATTCAAATAAAGAAATTATTACATGTTAGTACATAATTAAATGCAACGAAATACATTTCTGGTAACAAATTGCGCTGTGAAGTACCAAAAAGACCATGTTGCTATGAAGAAATTACATAAAAATCAATTCAAAAATTCATAATCAACCACTAATTTCATCAAGAAATATTTTTAAAGACAAGGAAAAATTGAAACAGTGAAACACTAATTAATAAGGGAAACGGGTTTCCTTATTCTAATTAATTACGGAATCGGTCTCGAAACGGGAATTTGATGTTCCCGAGTTTCAAATGCGCTTCAGAGTTTCTGAAAACAGCGAAAACGCGAGCAGCAAGAAGTGCTTCTTAGCACCTACTAAACAACACACAAATATATTCAATTTCTCTCATCCCCATCTCTTTTGAACATATTGCTCTCTTCTAAAATGAAAACGGAAATTAGAATATCACTTACGAATTACGATCATGTGAAACGGTAACTATTTTGTTGGAACTTGTACTCCAGTCTATCCCTGAAACAATTTGATCATGCTGTCACATGAAGCAACAATAGAAACCAAAGATATTATCAGTAAAAGCAGCATGAGAAACAACCAAGCCTTATTTCCTAATCCCAACATTAACCAGTAGAAAATCTCTGCAGCCTATGATTGGAAGAATGAGTTAGAAAAAAACAGGAAACCGAGAATCAACCAAATTATAGGCAAAATGCATAGCAATAAAAGATGTCACTGAAATTATTACCTTTTGAAGAACATGAACCTTCTCCCATTTCTCTTCCATTGATCTATATATGTGTACTTCACTGTTGTTCGGGCAAAGGGCAATCACTAGAAACAAGGTATACATCCATTAGCAATTTTAAATTGTTTAAGTCTGCAATATTAATAGGAAAACGTCTACAAAAGCACAATAGCCAACTCACAGCAACGACATACGGAATATATGGAAACAATTAATGTTACAAAATTCGAAAAAGCAAGAAAAAATAAAGATACGGATGTACTGGAGCTGTCAGGACTCCAAGCATGGCAGGTGATGCATTGATCAAACTGATTTACTGATACCACAGCCATTGACTCTTTCAGCTGCGACAAATGACAATTATAATAAGCAATAGTTTATGGGGGATGGATCAGCAGCAATTGTAATTTACAGTAAAGCTTAAGACAATGGAGGATCCGAAACAGTGAATCGCAGAGGAGATCCAAACCTGCAACGAGAGATGTGATCTTTTCTGAATCAGAGATACCCAATGCCAAACATGTAATCTATTAATCCAATGTCAAGAATCAGCAGACGCTTGATCCAGAAGAAATGTAAAAAATATCAGAGACCTCAAAAATTGCACATTCAAATAATTCTTTACTTTTCACTAGGACTGCAAGTATTCCAGTACCGAACAGCTCCCGTCAAAAATTGCACATTCAAATAACCGGTATGGACAGAGCATACTCATTTTAAAATATAAGAATCAACCATACAAGGTCAATGATTATACCATTTCATGAATGAATTCTATTGACTTTTAAATTCATGTATAAGTTTATAGATTTTCAAAAAGTATATATAGACTTTGAAGTTCTTATCGTTATTGTCGGTCGTCAGAATTTTCACCTAAATCGCCGCAACCGATTTGTCTCTCCGCCTTCGTAATTAGAGTTCGTCGCCGTCATCATCACATTGATCTGTCACCAACAAAACGACTTTGATTATGCAAAGAAAATATGGACAATAAATAATATTAATTAATTAGATCAGGGGTAGAAATATAATATTTAGTCATGTTTAAGGAAAATCAAATATATGATCATATTTTGAAAAAAATACTGTGATTTTGGTCCTATCGCGAGTAATTTCTTATGTGTAATATGATAAAAAAATTAAATAAATGAATGAAACAAATGTAATTCGTCTAGCAACGCAGAGTTCTACAAGAATAAATGAAGCATAAGAATCCAAATTTATTTTTATTAAAACAAAACTCAAAGTTTTGAGAATGCTCAAATATTCCGGTCTGTTTTTTAAGCAAATAGCACACAATATTATTACATACGGAGTATTATTAGTGCTATTATGACATAACAATGACATAACTTGAATGCAAATGGAGAACCACGGTCTCGACTTTGAGTCCGGGCCCGAACCCGAACAAGACCCCCCACTCAAGCCCTTCACCCGTAGTGCTACGCCCATCTTCAGTCGAGGCCTTCCTCGTCTCATCCAAAATAAACAGCACACAAGCGCTGGACATATTCCCATACTCGCTCAACACTTGCCGGGTGCCCCGAAGTTTCTCGGGCTTCAAAGCCAACTTCAGCTCAACTTGGTCCAGAATCGTCGGCCCGCCCGGGTGGGCGACCCAGAACAGCGAGTTCCAATCTGTAATTCCCAGCGGTTGAAATGCTTCCTTCAAGCTCCTCTCTATGTTCTTCAATATCAGCCCAGGAACGTCTTTCGGCAAGTGGAACGTTAGCCCGACTTCCCGGAGGTGCCCATCGATGGCGCCGTGGCTGTCTGGCAGAATAGTTTGGGCCGCCGAGACCAACTCGAACAAGGGCCTTTCTAGGTCCGGAATTGGGTCAGATCCGATGATAATTGCGGCGGCCCACCAGACTGTCCAGATGCAAATCGTTTGGGCCTCGGAAAGTGACGACGGTGATTTCCGAGCAGAAGGCCAGAACCCGAGCGCCCTTGTTGTTCTCGGCGAGATCCTTGGCCAGCCGGAGAACCGTCCTGCCGGCCGCTCAAATTTTTCGGTCTATTTATTATCAATTGTTATATCATTCAACTCAACGAGTAAGAGCATTGATCGTTACACAAACGTTACAATCATTGCTACATGTGGTACAAGCATAGGTGCAATCGAACTTTTCTTCTTAAAATTTTGTATACTTATTTACGGTTAAATAATTGGTAATTTAAAATTATATTTTTATGTGCTAATGGTTCAACGATGAAACACAGTAATAGTTGATTTTTTCCTTAATAGTTAACTGACAACGTACCATAATTGCACCGATGTAATACTATCGATTCTTATATTGATTCTTCTAAAAACTTCTAGAACCACATCATTATGGGATTAACGGTTCTTCAGATATTTCCTAATTTTCTTTGAAGAACTAGACTGATCTCACCCCTACATTTTTTTCGTAAGGCGACATATAAAATATAACCATTTAATTTTTTAAGTTTATCTTGTGTATGATTAATGTAAAACTCCTTGTTCAACTGTATTTATCGTAAAATGATAAAAAAAACAAAATTTAATGTTCAATCTTGCATATTGAGACCGTCTTGGTACTCACCTCCCGACTTGGGCGGTAATAGTACAAGACTTGTTGGCCGGTTTGTGATCCTTGGCAAATAATTAGCCAAATCTGCAATCAGATCTATGCGTACTTGTGAATTGTGACTAGTAAAAGACAACAAAAAAGTCCACGGAAATCTTTGGTGAGGAGAAGAGATTATTGCAGAGAATTAATGTACTAAGAATGAGTTAAAAATCCATGAGAATCCATGATTTTAGAAGTCAATAAGAATGAATGAAAATTTGAATACGCCTAGACTTTTATAGACTTTTAAAAGTCTACATTGAATAGACTTAGACTTTTGTAGACTTTTAAAAGTCCACATTGAATACACCTAAACTTTTAAAATCCATGAACATTTAAAATTTTGCCACTAATTCCTAATACAACACACCCTCGTTAAAATAGACCATTTATCTTCGAGAAAATCGAACTTTTAGTCCTTGAAATAGTTACAATATTGAAATGTCAGATCTATGTTCCCTAGTTTGTAAATGGCATCCCTCAATTGCTCAAATTGTTTTAATTGTGGTTCTTTGAGGGGTGGAATGTACAATGTGAGCGAGGAGTATATTTCACCCTTTAAAGGATCACATTTACAGCAATCTAGACAATTGAGGGGTGACATTTACAATCTCAAAAATATGGGTCGATATATCAATATGGTGACTATTTCAGGGACTAAAAGTGTGATTTTCCTTTTATCTTCCAACAAACTTCATCTAGTCTAGAATTAAAGACGTCATAAGATCAAATTCTGAGACGGTCACCTCCAAAAAAGAAGCAGAAATCGCTTACTACCAAACAAACTGTTGGTCCAAAACAGGACGCTCGTAGGCTTTTAGGAAAGCTGCGTAAGAACACTCAAGCAGGAATTAGGAAAGTACGAATATGGAAAGTTGCAAAGGGAATTCAGTTACCAGAAATAGCTTATCTTCATTTGAAATTCGAATTGCCTTTTATAGGCGTATACAAATGGTAACTGCCAATTACAATAATGACTAATTAATTACAACATTAATACGTAATTTAATACATAAATAATAGCGCATTGATTGCCTTAGCCGTTACTATTCCTGGCTGGCTGGCCAGACGCTTGAACTCCCTCCTGCTGGACTGGGCGGTGGGCTCCCCCGCGGGGCTACAAAGCAGGCTCCCCGTCGGGCTGGAGGCAGGCTCCTGACTATGATGGAAGGCAGGCTCCCCGCCGGGCTAGAAGGCAGGCTCCCCGTCGGGCTGGAGGCAAGCTCCTGGCTGAGCTGGATGTCAGGCTCCCCGCTGGGCTGGATGGCAGGCTCCCCGGGCTGGATGGTAGGCTCCCCGGGCTGGAAGGCAGGCTCCCCGCTGGGCTGGAGGCAGGCTGCTGACTGGGTTGGAAGGCAGGCTCCCCACGGGGCTGGAGGCAGGTTGCTGACCGGGCTGGAAGGCAAGCTATCTTGGGCTTGCGCATCTTGATGGGCCTGATCGGTTGGGCCAGCTCGAGCTCTGGGTCGCTGGGGCTGGGCATGCTGGTCCAAGTTCAGGGCCTGGGCCAATTAGTCTCTGAGCCTAGTCCTGTACCCCCATCACGAGTCCCCCACTCCCTTAGTCGAGTAGTAGACTCGGCTAAGAGGGAGTAGTTTAAAAAATATTCACATTCCAGGGAGCCATAATTGTGGATTCTGTCAATCCCACAACTTATGGAGATTTCCAAATTTCAAATAAGGCTCCAAATTAATTTCCCTCGGTATCCTAGCATTCCAGCAGTCAGCATTCTCTCAAACTTCAGAATCCATGCCAGCTTCCAAAAATTCCTGAAATTCAATACTATTATTTCATAATTATTTTCGCACTTTATCTTTTTTTTCTTTTCTTTTCCTTTTTTTCTTTCCTTTTCTTTTCTTTCCTTTTCTTTCCTTTCTCTCCTTTTCTTTTTTCTCTCTCTCTTGGAATTTTGCGTGCGCCAGGCGCCCTCATGAAGCAGCTTCCGAGCCAGCGCTCTTCATGGCCGGCATCTTCTCTACATCAGCGCCGACACCACTAGGTCGGCAGCCAACCTTGAGATCGGGCCTGGTCGGAAACTCTCGGTTTCCAAGCGGCGGTTGATCCATATATCGACTGCCCGAATGGTCGACGGTGGAGAACCTAGGACGGCGGCGAACATTGACACCTTCATCGAGGTGATTTCCAGGCTTTGGTAACCTCTCAATAGCATCAAATCTTACAGATCCATGCCAGTACCCCTAAGGTCAGCATCCCCAAGTCGATGGTTGATTGCTGGCAGTCAACAATGATTGGGCGCCCCTCCAGTCTGGTAGACGAATTTAGCGTAGAGTGCCGCCGGGTGGACCTCTAGGCTGGTGGGCGAATCCAGTAAGCAACGGCTTCAGGCGGTAATGGACTCCAGGTGCTGATGGTTCTAGGCGACGACGGATTCTAGGTGGCCATGGATTCCAGGTCTGCGGCCGACGGATTTCTTCTCAGTTTGACGAATTAGCTCCGGCAACAGGACGTCAACCAACATCCTTCTGGCTTACAAACATCTTTCCAGGTGGGCCGCCCGTTGCAAGTGCAGGTGTCGGCCGGATTGAACTCTTATTTGTCTCATTTTGGACACATGAACCTCCTAGGTTGATGGAGGATGTAACTTGCAGTTTAAATTCGCCTTATATCCACTGTAGCAATTATTCCCATAGGCAGCCACGTGGTCAGGCAGCTGGGTGCCCCCCAGGTCAAATGGCATCGTCACCTTCATGGAAGCCGTCGGCCAGGCGACTAGACGGCCACGTGGTCAGGCGGCTGGGTGCCCCCCGGGTCAGATGGCATCGTCACCTTCATGGAAGCCGTCGGCCAGGCGGCTAGGAAACCCGGCAACCATGCGACCGAGGGTCGGGCGGTCATGCTGCCGGTTGGGCGGGCGGCCAGACTGGAGTCTCTATTCCCTGGGGTTCTGCGCTGTCCGACGGTCACCCCGGTGCTCTTCTTCCTCTGGGCGGCAAGGTTGTTGTCGTCATCCTCTTTTTTCCTTGCTTGGCAATGACGGAGACCACGCACGCGCACTTCAGGCCGACGACCAGGATTCAATTGTAACACCCCCATTTTTCCCGCCCAAAATAATACTTGAAATAATAATATATCGATAACAATCTTGATTTATTCCTTAAAAATAGATAGAGTTTTGCAGCGGAAATAACAGTAATGGAAAAATGGTGTGTTACCGCCACACCCAGCCCTCAACTTGGCTGGATGTTAAGGCTATCCACCATGAGTTCAACCGAATTAAAAACTTGAATTCAAAATATACTAGCATTATTTAATCTAAGTGAAGACTACACTAAATTCTTCTAAAGCGCTCTCCAGGTTCATCAAACATCATGAGCTTCGTATTCATCATTACCTGCACAAATAAAGTGCAGAAAACGAAACAAAGAAAAGGAAACAAAAATTAGCTTTAGAGCTAAGTAAGTACTACCCAACCCCGTAAAATAATCAAGTTTGACAAAAATAGTTTTTCATATAATACTATATATAAAAATACTCACACCACCGAAATTCTTTTCAAAACATTATTTATCAACAATCTCAAATACTCTTATAATTAAAAATAATATTTATAAGCTCCCAACAATTAATTAATATCTCAAAAGAAGTATCACTTTTCAAAAATAACTTTTGAAGCTAAAAATATCACCATTCCGAAATCAATGTCACTTTCAAATTCTTTTAAGATGGGCGAAACTCAAGATTCCTCGAGCCCAATGAATCGTTGTTGTGTACGACTCATCCCGGAATTCCGGCTCCCACCGACCACCAATTGGAAACTGAACTTCACCCTTAAGTGTGCACACCCCCTAAAAGGGATTCCAAGCCCTCCGAGTAGTAAGAAGTCCAAGTAGTTCGGACAACGTCCCCCTACCTCACAATGGGTTAGATACCCGGGTAATTAGAAACTACTACCGCGGCCACCAAAGAACTTTTAAAGTTCTCAAAAGAAATACCGGGAATCTCCCGCCACCAATATTTACCGGGATTTCTCCCGCCACCAATAATCATCTTAAACCTAAACTAAACCCGCGGTATATAGCTCTAACCACCCACACCTCGCGTTTCTCTCGAGATGTCAATAATTATTGAAAAATATTATTCCTTGAAAAATCATCTCTCTATATATAGTCTTACAGAATATCTATTTAATAGATACGTCCACCAAAAATTCACATTCATAAATACTCCAAAATTCCTTTATACTAAAACGCACTCCAAAGTCATACTAGGGATTAAATCCCAAAATATATCTCCAATATTTCTCAAATTCTTAGTCACCCCAAATAGTACACATTCAAAATTCACACTTAATCACATAATGCATAATAAGCATATAATACGAGGAAACAATTTTGGATTGGCAGAGAAACTTACCTTAAGTCCTGTTGCTCCTAGTTATCCTCCTCTAATCCGGTCTCTAAATAATCACCTTTTTAATTAAATATGATAAAATTAGTCACTTATTCTATTTGTAATTACTTTACCCGGTTTTCCCCTTTTATTTTATTATTCGCATAAACTTTGGTTAATCACTTTTTATTAATCAAATTACCTTATTAATTCAGCCATTAATTACAATATTTGAATTCTAATATTAAATAAAATATCCGAATATTATTGACTACAACATCCAATTTTTATTCAATAATCACCATTAATTTTCTCTAATTATTATCTAATTACTCTATTTACATAACCGAATATATTTATTTTCCTTATTCTATTCAAACATTATTTTTAGTCCAGAATATTATTTTTCAACCTCACTGATTTATTTATTTCACCATTAATACTAATATTTCCTTATTTAATTACTTAACTAGTTTTATATATGGCCTAATTTAAATAAATAGACTAAGAATCGACTTTATAAATTAAAAACCGTCTATAACTATATTTTGGGTCTATATTTGACCTAGGTTGTCCAGATATCTATTTTTATAATTATTTTCCATAATTATTCCTTTAATTTCATTTATCTATTAACCGGCTTAATTACAATTAAATATACTAAACCTTAATATTTATTAATTATAAATGGTCCATAAGGTCCTAGTTAGTCATATATTTATCCTAGTTTACTCCAATATTTATTTCATAATTATTTTCGTTATTTAGTTAATTATTTACTAAATGTGTATAAATTGGCCCAATTACCATTAAATCAATTAAAAATAGCTAAAAATATTATTTTCCAATTCTGGTTGGTCCGAATATGTATATTTATACTAGGTATTTAATTTATATTTTTCCAGATTTTATTTATTTCATTTACTATTTTATTTTTAATTTTTATTGCAACTGGGCCGAACTGGCCCAAATTTTATTTTCTGGCCCAATCCTGAAAAAGGCCCAAAAACACAGCAGCGTCTTCTTCCTCGCTACTTCGCCGGAAAAACGGGAAAAACAGGGGGGAAAGGTGTTACCTCGTCGGACGAGTGAAACGGCCGGCTATTGGCTCCGTTTGGGACGGCGAATGTCGGTGGTGGGTTGGCGGCAACGGCAGCTCCTCCCTGTTCTCCGTTTTCCGTCGAAAAGTTTTTTCCCCGGCGAAACTCCGGCGAGCTATTTCTCCCTACTCCGACGTCCGTTTTCCACGATTCTTTTTCCGTTGGATTCGTATCACGAAGGGGAAGGTTTGAGGGGTGTTTTCAGGGCTTGTTTCTGGCTAAAACGGTGGGTCGAAATATATATATATATATATATATATATATATATATATATATATATATGTATATTTCTCAGATTTTGGGATGAAGCAAACGCAGGTTTTGGCCTATTATTTATAGGGAAAGATGAGGGTTTTAGGCTGAGATGTTAGAGTTTGAGTTTGAGTTTAATCAGCTCCTCCCGTTTTTTTTTTGTTTTGCCGGCCAAGAAAGCTTACCGGGAATATACGTATTATAGTAGGAGTAGGAGTATTATGACTATGTAATAGACTAATAGTAGTTATCTAGGAGTATTTTAATTATACCTATATACTAAGTTATACGTATGAGTATAATTCTTTGTAGTTACGTGGTATAATAGTAGTATAATTAGGTAGTTTAGTTTAGTTCATATACTACGTATAACGTAGGTTATATGTATACGTAGGTTATACTATTATTATTACGTACGTATATATATATGTATTATGAGTATTTTAATTATTTAGTTTATACTTGGTATATTATACAACCTAAAATAGTTATATAAAAATTAATTTTATACTAAAACATAACTTCTATTATCGGGCCATTTTTATCTGATTAAAAAGTCGTAAACTTGGAAATTTTTATCTGATTAGAATGTTACAACTGTTGAATTTTTGTCTAACTCAAATAATTATTAAAATGTTATTTTCGTAATATTTTATCTGACTAAAAATTATTTTTATTTAATTTTTTTTTTGAAGTGTCACATCAATGGCTGCAGGCCCTTTCCGGGTGAACGCCCGTCAATGTCGGACCCTCGCAACCTTCGCACCGCCGCCACCTAGGTTGACCTATCAGGTTAGTAGCCAGAAGGTGATGTTAGCGGTCCCCAGGTGGAGGTAGTTTCCAGGGCGATGGTGCCCGGGCAGACGACATCTGAGATGGGCAACGTCGCTTCCAGGCCGGCAGCCACCCGGGCGGTGGCGAGTCCAAGGTCGGAGTGTTGCTCCTCGGCGGACGACGATGAGAAGTAGGTGGGCGATCCAAACTCTCCGGACGTCGCCTTCATCACCGCAAGGCCGAAGTCATCATGACCTTTGAGGTTGATATCGACTGTCCCAGTGCAACTGCATGTATCCTTCACCCCCACAGGAAATGGGTCAATTTAGGCCGACTGGGACCTTCGGAAAAGCATAAGTGCAGCCGACATGTGTGGGCAGCATGCTAGTGCTCCCCGAATTATCATTGTGTTTAGAGCCACGTAGCTCCTTATCTTTTTACCCGATTTTGATAACCTTTTTAACCTATTTGCAAGATTCCATGCCCCACAGAGGTCCCCAAACGTGTGAAGAATCATGAGGACGAGAGATCCCCACAGCGGGGAGCCTACCTTCCAGTTTGAACTTCGAATTATTAAAGGCGGAAGGCGCCCCTATCGTGGAAATGGCAGTCAAGGCTTTCCCTCAGGAGTGCTCAGCAATGCAGGTTGACTACGTGTGTGAACGTAGCCCAGATACAACAATCGAAAAATCTAAAAATAATAGAAAGAATTTAAACAGTAGAAGAGAAATTAAACATCAACATATACCGTGTATTCATAATGATGATTCGATGAAGAACAAATACACAGTACTCGAACGAACAAGCCAGAGAGAGAATTTCTAATCTACGTGCTCTACCAGAATAATATGCGGAATAGAATGTGTAGATACTTAGCAGTTTTCGGCCATCTCAACATGTATTTATAGGAGAGATGTTCGAACTGCCTAATACAATTAGGAAATAGAGTGGGCCGTGCGTGTGGGCTATGTGGAGCATCTAAATCAGGCCTAATTCTCTCTCAACTAATCTAATTAAATACAAAGACTCATTAATTAAATTACAATTATTTGAACACAATAAAATAATATTCTAACATTCTCCCCCTTTGTGTTCAAATGTCGATGAGGCGCAGATTATCTCCGAGTCTTTGACAATGACTTCCGATAGCCTAGAATGACTTCATAATGTCTGAGAGTTCTTCTGAAATCAAGTCTGAGTCTTATGGGTTCGACAAAGTCAGTAATAAGAGCAATCTGGATCGGATCATCTGGGTTCTTGGATTTTAGTAGCTCGATTGCAGCTTCTCCCAGATGATCTTCAATGATTCTAAGTGTTCCATCACAGTATTTATGAATTTCTTCCTTGAGTAGGATTCTCTTGACGCCTTTGTAATCTCTGTAGATGAGTCCTATATCTGGTTCAGTAGCGATGAAGCCTTCTTCAAAATTTTCAATCCAGGGAGCCCTATTCCTTGGAGCAGACATATTCACTTTTGGAAGATTGTTTTCTATGGCCATTTGCAGATCAAATAGAGAATAATATTTGACTTGTCTCATCATGAATCTCTTGAGTGCGTTAAGGCCTAGTTCTCTGTCTTCTTGAGGAAAATCTCTTAGTCCCACGTTCCTGTATTTGTAGTATAGCTGAATGAGATCTTCCGGAACAACATGATATAGATCAGCTTCTGAGACTCTTTGTACTATTCCATTTTGTCGTTCGAACTCGATCACTGGATATTTCACTAGTCCGCAGCTATGAACTTCAATTGATTTGATCCCAATGATTAGAGAATCAGAATGTTTCTTCAGTCGTTCATGATGTCCATAAGGATCATTCTGATCTGCAGTCATATTTCTCAACATCCATATGTGACCGGAAGCATCTGTTCCTTTCAAATGTTCTAGTCCTCTTAGCTCAAGTTCGTCTATCTTCTTGATTCTTTTCTCACTTCTCCAGATCCTTGGTCTCAGGTCTTCTTGGTATGGCACGATTATCTTGACATTCTCCCAAGGTGTCTCAAATTTGTCTTCTATCTTGGAATCACTTGGGCGCGTCTTGATCGGATCTTTGACTATGTGAAAATCAGAAAGTGGATCATCGTAAAATTCTCCTTGAGTATACTCTTCAGGTTCAAGTCCCATTAGCTTTTCAGCAGCCGTCTTCTTGACTTCTCGAATGAAATTCAGCTTCTTGAGAGCTTCTGTGTTGTTCTGCTTCTGAAGTTTATCTTTCTCATTGTCTTCTACCCATTCAAGCAATATCAGATCAACAACTTTCTCTTTGAGTTCTTTTTCCTTTTTCTTTGAAGCTTTCTTTCTTGATGATAAGGATGGTTGATCAGATTGAGGGATTGCTGAAGTAGGAGCAGATCTAGGCTTTGCAACCTGTGGGACTTGTAAAGTGGAAATCGGAGGGACATATGTGGGTAATGTAACACCGGAGTCACAGAGACTTACCGTTTTCATCACACTAGAGGTGAACTCGTTCTGATGGCCTGAAAAAATGGTGATAGCGATGTTGCATTGTCATGACTTCCTTCCAATCCTTGGTCTACATCCATGAAGGATGAGCCTATAGAAGTTCTCAAGAGGACACAAAGTCCTGGCTCAGTGTTAATGGGTTCAGAAGGGTGAAAACAGTTAAAGCTAGTGAGTCGTTAGGTGCGGTCGAAGATGAAGGTTCAGGCTGAGATGATGTGGATGGTTCAGAGCTAATTGAGAATGGGATGATAGATTTTGAAGTTGTTTGCTCACAAGTACGATGCCTTTTCTCCACCTCATGATGATTCGAATCGTCGGCGTCATCATGCTTACGCTTAGGCAAGCGTTCTTGATCACGGCAAGTGGTGGTAGGGATGAATGGTGGGGTGAGGGCTAGGATGTTACATACTTGAATGAGGTGAGGTGGGAGGATAGGTTCAGATAAGAGTCTATCAAGGAAATACTCAGATAAATCAAGAATGTTCATTTGGGTAGGGTCAGGGTGAGAGGTAGATGGTGTGGATATGGATATGATGGTAGAGGGTGTGATGGTTGATGGAAGAGTTCCTATGCAGGGAATTGGGTGTGATCTTTGGTCTGCTACGCCTGTTGGGACTACAGGACGTAGGTCTTGTAAAAGTGAAAGCTTGAAAGCTAGAAGTTCAGACCTCAGATCCTACCTAGTTAAACTAGCGAATGAAGTAAAACCTGACCTAAATGAAGTATCAGTTCTCACAGCATCACTAAGAATAGCGGTGCCATGGCCTGCTGGGGAGTATAGTGTGGCAGGACTTCCAACCGTCATTGACGTATCTCTGATTGTTAAGACAAGTGGTAATGAGCCTGTATCAGTGTGTGCAGTAGTAGGTTATGCCCTAGAAAATGATAAAAATTCTGGGAATGTGGATACAAGACCTAATGTGCATTGGCTTGCAGTGTGGGGCGGTTCACTGATGGGTTCCGTTGTTGGGTCAAAACGACCATCTGTTGGGAGACAGTCGAGTGGTCTAAGCTTGGCTCAATTTGCGCTATTGAACTCAATGTAGCGTCTTCTACTAGGGAACTGACAACGTCAGAACATGTACCTATGGGCTGAGTTCGGTGTATTTTAGTGACTGGTGATGACGAAACAATTATAGCACTAGAGGAGGAGACATCAGCTCTCTTGGACTGAGTCTCACCTGCCCTCTTTTTTGGTTTAGTCACTCTTGGACCCTTGCTTCCACTCGGTTTAGAAGTCCCTTGGGTAGACACAGTGGGGTTTGACTGCGTCGTAGGGATAGAAGAGATACTAACCTTATATTCTGCAATGTGCGGATCATTTGGAGCAACAAGGATGAGTAGAGCATCCGGGACAGGCATGGGCTGCATCTCAGGAGTGTTCTCAGAATTCTTGAAGTGAATGAGTTGAGGAATAGCTTGCAGCTCTGTCGTAGGCCTTGGTGGAATGGTGGCATCTTCTTTCATGAAGTGGTCGATGAGAATGGAGAACCAACATACATATGGGATGTACTTGGTCTTCTTGTTTGATGTTCTTGTGCTCAGTTGCTCTAAGATTTCGAGCCAGATTAGCTGCGCCCAGTCATAGTTCTTGGAAAATATTACACCGTGGACCAGCTTCAGAGTGTGAATGTTGCATTGGTCATGGCCGGTTTGTTTGGATGAGAGGCATTTGTTCAGAATGGCAAAAAGTGTTTTCCACGGCCTGGACAACTTGTTGCTTATGAATTGAGAAGATGAGGTAAGAGGAGGTAGATGGCCTATTTTAGGCATATCGGAGAAGATTGTTGAGTTATCTGGGAATGGGTCGTATTCGGATGATATGAGTAGGTGGAGGAGGGTACGGAAGGTATCTTTAGTGATGCAGATGGTTGAATTGGCTATTATTGCTTGGAGAGTGGGAACTGAATTGTCAGTTGTGTGCATGGTTCCCCAAAGCTGTCTCAGGTAGATTTTTGGGGCTTTAACAGAAAGGGTGAGAGCGGGCCACAATGGGTGTCCTTTGAGTATTGAAACCATCACCTTATCTTGACATTTGAGCACAGTTGGATCCAACAAATAGTTATTTTCTTTAATGTCGATCCAACTTTCCTTTGCATACACTTCCTCCTCAGATAAGAATGCCATTGCCTGAATTGCACAGATAAAACACGTGTGATCAGAAAAATAGGTTTTTGGGCTAAGCTGATTTGGGCTTAAGGGTTAATGGGCTTGGTTTTGGAGAAGATTTTGGATGAAAAGATTTTGAGTACCTGAGTTTTAAGATTTCGGTAGCCCAGATATTGGATAGGATTTCGGGCAGCTAGACTTCGGGCTTAGGATTTCGGGGTTATGGTTCGAGATTGGGATTTAGGTATAGGATCTCGGAGGCCCGGTTTTCGATTGAGATCTCGGAGGATCAGATTTCGGTATAGGATCTCGGAGGTCCGGTTTTACGGATTTCGGGTGAGGGATCTCGAATGGGGTTTTCGGGTAAGGTTTTTGGGTCTCTAGTAAGGGATATCTTGGGAATAGGATTTCAGCTGGGACGGTTTCCGAGATTGTGATGATGATGATTTCGGTTATGGCAATACTAACGGTTTCGGCTGAAGGAATTCGGAAGGTTATGAAGGTTTGAAGTTTTGGTTCAGGGATTCTTTGGTCTGATGAGCATAAAAAGAAAAATCATTTTGAAAAGAAAAGGAACTCATCTTCTGCTCCATATACAAGAAAAGTTTTTTCTAAATCCACTGTAGGAAGGATAAACTGGACTCCAAATAAGCCTTCAAGCAAGGATACAAGACCTGAGCAGACAAAGAAGATTTTTAAAATCTTTAGTTTTATGGAAAAGTCTTGTAATAGATTTAGAAATTGTTGCTGGGTTAACACAATCAAAGATGTTTCTTATGTTGCTGGGTTAACACACAACTTGTTTAGCATATGACAATTTTGTGACAAGGGCATGAAAGTCATTTTCCGAGCTAACAAGTGTTGTGTGAAGGATGATCAAGGACACACCATTCTGAGGTGTAGACGCAAATCCAGTCTCTACACCATTGTACTAAAAATAGTATTTCCCAATACCATTGTGACTACGTGTGTGAACGTAGCCCAGATACAACAGTCGAATAATCTAAAAATAATAGAAATAATTTAAACAGTAAAAGAGAAATTCAACATCAACATATACCGTGTATTCATAATGATGATTCGATGAAGAACAAATACAAAGTACTCGAACGAATAAGCTAGAGAGAGAATTTCTATTCTACTAGCTCTACAGAGAATAATATGCGGAATGTAATTTGTAGAGACTTAGAATTCTAGAGAGAGAACTTCGAGAATGATATGGCTATTCTAATTGTGAAACCCTCCCATATTTCGGCCATCTCAGCCTATATTTATAGGTGAGAGACCCGAACTTCCTAATATAATTAGGAAGCAACTAGGCATGTGTGTGGGCTATTAGAGCACTTAATCAATTGGGCCTAATTCTCTCTTAGCTAATCTAATTAAATACAAAGACTCAATAAATAAATTACAAATATATTGAACACAATAAATAATATTCCTAACATTCTCCCCCTTTGTGTTCAATTGTCGATGAAGCACGGTTTATCTTTGAGTCTTGATCTTCAGAAGATATCAGCTTCTTTTGTGTTCTTAGAAAGACTTTGTGAAGAACTCCTTGCAATCTCCCCATTTTTGTCTTCTTGGTAATTTGATCTTTGATGTCGGGGGTTTAAGGATCTTGAAAATCTTGCATGTAGTCCTTGCCTTTCAGAAGTTGCTCATGATCAGCTTGAATGAAATCCGATGGCGCCTCTAGAATGAATATTCTTGACTTGCTTTAGGCGCTCACATGATTCTTCTTCAGTTCTTGAGTATCCAACATTTCTCTCCTCCAGAATGTGGTCTTTTGACGTCAATGCTTTTGTGGAGAACTTGTCGGTGAGTATATGCTGACCATTTGATGTGAAGCTGAGTTGGCTGATGTGGGCAAATGTTTGTTGTTGGAGGAGAGAAACGTCTTAGAATTATCTTTGAAATTTCATAATCATTTGGACCGCTCCCCCCCTCACGACGATCCGATGAGTCGGGACGTCATGCCTGTGATCGTCCTTTAAATCTGCAGAACAAAAACTTAAACGTCCGGATACACTGAGGTGTTCCGTTATCACAACATCAATGTAAACACTAATGTGTGGCCTGTATAAAATGATAAAAGCATTTAAAGCTCTGATAGGACTTCCAATCGATCATTGTAAAGCATCCTTAGTAGATGTCACTCTGGTCGTTATGTCATTATCACAATGATATGCAAAGAAAAATTGTAGCCCCCGGGGTCGCGTAGACTCCCGTTATCATCACTATAGAGATAAACTCTAAAGCAATGGCCTGAAAATGTTGGTGATTTCTATGTTGCAACATCAGGACTTCCATCCAATCATCGGTCTACATCCATAATAGATGAGTCCTATGGAAGTTCTCGCAAGTCTTGAAGACTAGCAACTGACTCTAAAATGTGTCGGTGTCCTAGAAAATTTTAAAACATTTGGGAGTGTGAAAAGTAGACACGATGTGATCAACGAATGTTCAGTGGCGTGGGGCTGTGGGCCACTGTAGTCAATGTCAGTCGCCTCAGAAGGATATGGTGATAAAAGATGAGGTTCTCCGTGAAATTTTGATGAAAGACCTATTTTTTTGGAAACAGATGAGTGGTCTTGGGTAGGGTTGTGCATTCGCTGTTGGACAAGATGCAACGACTTCTAGCCGGGATCTGAATAAATTCAGTCCTGTACCTATGGGGAATTGTCCGGAGTATTTGAGTGACTAGGATTGATTCTTCAGTTAATCGCTCAGTTGAGGTAGCAGACTTGTCTTTGAATATTGTTTTCTCGCTCAGTTGAACCTTCTGCTTCCTCACTCTCATAGTGCACTCACTCACTCTCGGCTTTGTCTCTTGGGTAGGCTCAGTTGGGTTTGCTAAGCCATTGAGACTTATCTCTCATTGATCTCTTAGCTCCCCCTCAATAGGATCACTCAGTATGATGCATTTGACGTTGTTTGGCGCTTAGGAAGAAAACTTTGTAACTCCCCCCTCGAAAGTCCCCCCTCGAAAGGTGCATCATTGAGTTGATTCTTGCATCGATCATTGTGTGGCGCCAGGAGCAAGTAGAGATATTCCTCCTTAGAATTTGCAAGTATTGTTGTTGTTACCCGGGGAATAGAGTAGGAAGATCCCCTTTGGAATGTGTTTTCTTCGTTGTATGGCACCAGGAGAAGTGAAAAAGAAACACTCCCCTCAGAATATGCACTTGTTCTTTGTTCTTGGTGTGTGTCGATGTTGATGTGTGCATTTGTTGATTTTCAGCTCAGTGGAGTATACACGACAATACTCTCCTTCATAATGTGCACACTTTATCCCCCTAAAGAATGTTTTGTCTTGCTCCCCCCAGCCCGGAGCCTGCCTTCCAGCCCGGCCAACGGCCTGCCTTCCAGCCTAGCGGAAGCCTGCCGCACGAGGAGCTCAAGCGTTCTGTCTGCCAGCCAGGGCGACTTGCCAGCCAACCAGAAAGAGTATCGGCCAACAATCAATGCACTATTAATTATGTATTTAATTCCGTATTAATGTTGTAATTTATTTAATCATCATTATGTTCGGCAGTTACCATTTGTAATCATCTATAAAAGGCAATTCAGATTTCAAATACAGATATGCTATTTCTGGCAACTAAATCTCCTAGCTACTTTGCATTCTCGTTCTTGCTTTCCTAATTCCTGCTTGAGTGTCGTACGCAACTTTCCTAAAGGCCTACGAGCGTCCTATTTGGCATCAACATTGATGCTTTCATTGAGAGTCTCTATTGTCTCTCACATCGCTCGAGTAGGAACACAAAGGAAGATGGCTGGAATTGTGTCCCGACGTGACCATGTCTCAGTCCACACCGAGGACTCCACACGACCTAGCCTCCAACGTGTCCCCAACAACCACGGACAAGGCAGGGGGAGGCACGCCAAGGTGACCTTCGGAACCGGTTGTCAGGCCACAGCGACCTGAGGGCGACGTTCAACCACACCCAAGGTTAGCGCTCGGTCCGCAGCCGGCGAGGTGGAGGCCGATGTCGTGCTCCACGCATGGACCCGACTCGACTTAACACTGGGGTGGAAGCCCTACAGGAGGCGACTCGAGTTCTGGGGGCCTTGGCTCAAGGTTTCCAGCAGATGGTGTCCGAAGGAAACGTGGATGAGCCTGCCCGTCAACAGACGCCTGCAGATGTGGAGGTGTCCTCCAGGCAGCGTGATGGGCGACGCTCTGGATCCGACCAACACAGAAGGGAAGAAGTTTCTCAGCAGCGTATTCGGTCTTATCGGTAGGCGGGGAGGGGCGCCCAACAGGGGCGCTCAATGCAGATGGAAGGTGGTGAGTCCTCTCACCACTCTCACCCTGCGAGCAGCCGAACTGGCTCCATGGAAAGGAAAAACATGGGGGCCCGACCTCACGTGAACAGGCGACTTGGAGGCGCCGCTGGACATGCCCAGCCCCGTGCTAGGGCTGTCCAGGGGAACCCACTATCGGCTGAGGTGGAAGATCTTTGACAACGCCTTGATGAGTTGAGAAGAAGGGTCGTCGGGGGGGAGCCCTACACGGCCGACCTCTGGATACTCGAACCTTTCACCCAGGCGGTCATGGATGCGCCGTTGCCAAGGGGCTACAAGGCTTGCACCATCGAAACATACAAGGGCACTTGTGACCCCCAACATCATGTATCGCGATACCTTTCCTACATGGTGATGATGGGGTACGAGGACGCCATCCGATGTTGCGGTTTCTCTACCACCTTGAATGGCCCGGCTCGTGAATGGTATGACTCTCTACCCGACGGGAGTATCACGAATTTTCGTGAGTTGGATCAGCGCTTTCTTTTGAGGTTCGTGAGCTCCCGAGACGTCAAGAAGAACTTCAACCACCTATTCGGCCTAAAACAGGGGAAGAAGGAATCATTGTCCACCTTCTTAGCGAGGTGGAGGACCGAGTCAGTCAAGATTCAGGGCCCTGATGACAGGACCGGGGTGGCCATGCTCACAAATTCTATCCGGTCTGGCGAGCTTTACAAAGATTTCGTCAGAAGTTCCCCTACCTCGTACGAGGAGGCGCTCAGTCGTGCTGACCGTCAAACTGAGGCGGAGGACGCCTTGCAGAGGAAAAGAGATGAGGAAGAAGGCACAAAGGAAGAGATGAAGAAGGAAGCTGGTTTGGGAGCCGAGAAAACTGATGGCAAAGTCGGCGGCAAAAACAACAAGTACAATGGTAACAAAAGTAAAGGCAAGGGCAAGGCGGACATCCTGAGTGGACCGCTCCTGCCCGTCCAACAATTTACTCCACCTTCTTAGCCGGTCGGGGCCGTCTTCGACTATGCAAAGGAGCAAGGTCTAGTTAACTTTCCGGAGGAGTGTGATGTGGTGACCGCCAAGCGCGACCACGACCAATATTGTCGATTCCACCGGAGAGCAGGACATGATACGAATGAATGTGTCATTTTCCGACGGCAGATTGAAGAGCTCATCCAGAAAGGGTACCTGAGCCAATTTGTTGGCAAACAAGGTAACATGCCGCAGAAGAGGAGCCTGACGTGGCAGCGGTCCGACCAAGCTCCCACGTCAAGGGAGAAACAGCCCGCCAAGAAGCGGGAGCTCGGTGCCCTCTCCGAGGAAGAGGACACCGACTTACGGGATGGATCCAGGAAGCACCATCGATGTTCGTACATATTCGGGGGACCCCAGGGAGGTGTCACATCCGGAGAACGAAAGCAGTGGGCCTGAGCCTTGTATTTCGGGGAGATAACCAGGGCCCCCGTTGACAAAAGGGTGAAGAGGGATCCTATCTTCTTCACCGACGCAGATTTGCCACCGATGCCTCCGCCGCATAGGGACACCTTGGTGATCAAGATCGAAATCAATGACACCATCGTTCACCGAGGCCTGGTGGATAGTGGGAGCTATGTTAACATCATGTACTATGATACCTTCCAGGGTCTCGGCTTGGACCGAAAGAACTTGATCCTGGTAAGAACCCCACACTCAGGCTTCACCGGTGACTCCATTGAGTCGGAGGGAAGCATAGTCCTCTCCGTGATGGTGGGCTCCGAGCCCTGCGTATCAAGGTTAGACGTCGAATTTATCATCGTACGCCTAACTTGTGCGCATAAGATCATCATGGGAAGGCCAGCCCTGGAAGACTTGAGGTGTGTAATATCCGAGGAACACCTATGCATGAAGTTCCCCACTCTGAATGGCGTTGGAGTTGCCAAGGGAGACTAGAGGATGGCGAGGAGCTGCTATCTGAAAGCTTGCAATCAAATCGGTCAAAAGGACTTGAGGGTCCACATGATCAATGACAAGGCAGTAAAGTGCAAGAAGGGTCGGCTTCATGCTAAAACCGCCTCAGAAGACCAAGAGGAAAGCTCCCCATCAAAGTGAAAGGCCCCTTCATGACCAGACCTCGATTAGTTCCAAAACATGGGATTACGACTTCAACGTGTTCCACTCACATCATGAAAATTCTACTACTTTGCATACGGATTTTTGTCTTCAAAAGAGGTCCGACCTCACTTAGCAATGAAGGGCGGCAGCAAAAAGAAGAAGAAAAAAAAGGTACTATGCCCCCCTCGGTGTTTGGCCGACCTCGGTCAGGCTCTTGAACTGAAAATAGCCAAGTGATTTTTGAGAATCTGAGCAGTTATCTAGGGTAAAGAGCTAGCCGCGACAGTCGAGGTGACAGTAGAGCCGACCTCTGGGTTGAGGGTGCTCAAGATGCTGACCTCCGGGGTCCTTTCGAGTGCTCACCACCTAACATCACTGGCCAAGCAGCTCGCACTCTCGCCATCCCCGAGTTGGCGGTGCGGGTCCGTTCTGGTTGATCGTGCAGGGTCCGCCCCTGTTGTTTGGTTATCCGTGCAGGAGTAACTAGATTATTCCCCAAGTCCGGGCAAACTGGACGGGTTAAAGCGACAGTAGGACTGACCCCCGGGTTATGAACGTTCAGGATGCCGACCTAAGGGTCCTCCTCGTAGGTTCAATGTCCGACCTTGCTGGCCGAACTAGTCGCATACTTGTTGATTCCATATCAACGGCGAACATATCACTTCTATCCGACCGGGAGGGGCACAGATAGGCTCGGCCACGCTAGCCTAACCGCCCCCTGGGAGGTTAGAGAAGCCGGATCCTCGAATAAATTGCTAAGAATTTGTAATGCAAAATATTGAAAAAGAAACATACGAATTCAAAATTACTTCAGTCAGATGTCACATCAGTCAACTTCATGCTACAAGCAAAAAATAACAAAAATGTACAGGGTCATGGCCGGGAGAACCCATCGCCATCAAATACAACGATCTAGTCAAGGGGTTGCTAGTAAACTTAAGGAACTCTCCCGGAATCCGAAAGTCAACTCAGTCATTGACATGGACGCTCTACTCTTGGCCGTCACCCAGGTACTACGCCACCGTCAACTTGCGACTGACGCCTAAGTACTGTGTCGCAGTTAACTTGCATTGCTGAGCACTTCTGCGGGAAATCCTTGACTGCCATTTGCACGATAGGGGCGCCTGCCGCCTTACATGTTTCGAAGTTCAATATGGAAGGTAGGCTCTCCGCCGTGGAGCTCCCTCGTCCTCATGATTCTTCACACGTTTGGAGACCTCTATGGGGCATGAAATCCTGCAAATAGGTTAAAAAGGCTATTAGAATCAAGTAACAAGATAAGCAGCTACGTGGCTCTAAAAATAGTGATAATTCGGGGAGCACCAGCATGCTGCCCACACATGTTGGCTGCACTTATGCTTTTGTGAAGGTCCCAGCCGGCCCGAATTGACCCGTTTCTTGTGGGGGCGAAGGATATATGCAGTTGCAGTAGGACAGTCGATAACCACCTCAAAGGTCTCAACGACTTCAACCATGCGGGATGAAGGTGTCATCCAAAGAGTTTGGATCACCCACCTAATTCCTACCACTGAGGAGCAGCACTCTGACCTTGGACCCACCACTGCCCGGGTGGCTGTCGGCCTGTACGTTACAGTGCTGATCTCGGATGTCGTCTGCCCGTGCGCCGTCACCCTGGACGGTGGTGCTGGACCCCTGCGCTTGCATGGTCTCTCTCACTCCCACGCAAATGATGATGGCAACAACCCTACCGCCCAAAGGAAGAAGAGCACCAGGGCGACCGCCGGATAACGTGGAACCCCAAGGAATAGAAACTTCAGCCTGACCGCCTGACCAGCTGGCCACCTAGCCGCCCGTCCACCCGGCCGCTTGGTCGCCTGACCGCTTGGTCACCCGGCCGCATGGCTGCCCAGTCGCTTTACCGCCCGACCGTCGGACAACGCGGAACCCCAAGGAATAGAGACTTCAGCCTGGCCGCCTGACTGTCTGGCCGCCTGGCCGCTTGACCGCTTTGCCGCCCGACCGCATAGCCGTCTGGCCGCCCGGCTGCCCGACCGCCCGGCCGCCTGGCCGCCCGACCGCTTAGCCGTCCGGCCGCCTGGCCGCCTGGCTGAACGGCCGCCCGGCCACCCGGCCCGCCTAGCTGCCCGGCCGCCCGATTGCCTAGCCGCTCAGCCCGCCTGGCCCCCCGACCGCTTTGCTGCCTAGCCTCCTAGCCATTTGGCCGCCCGACCGTCTAGCTGCCTGACCGCCCGGTCGGTGGCTTCCAAGAAGGGGACGATGCCATCCGACCCGGGGGGCACCTATGTGCTTGGCCGCCTAGCTGCCTAGGGCAAGACGCACACAGATAAGATCAATGCCCCATTGTTCTCCAATAATCCTGGATGAACCCCACAAAAAAGGAAAAATCATCGTCATGAACTCAAAAGTGGGAAAGTAGAGGTCCGTCTACATTCATCTTGGAGAAATCAACCTGAGACGACTGATACCTACCTCAGATGCTCGATATCGGCCTGGAATCCATGGGGGTGCCGCCTGGAGGTGGGGTCGCCGAGGGATGTGTCGAGTTCGTCTGCCAGCCTGTAATTGCGTCCGATCCCACCTTGTTGAATTCATCTGCCAGATTAGATGAGCGCCGGGTCATACCCTACTACTAGCACTTATCCATCCTCAATATCGGCTGGGAATCCATCCTCAATGAAGGTATCAAGTCTGTCTCCAACCAAGGGTTTCCGCCGCCAACAGTACTCGATGGTCAATTGGGCACATCTGACGCCAAGAGTGTCCGACATCGAGCTGGGAGATGGATGCCAGCCAAGGAGTCCAAATCAGCCTGTAATTTCTGCCTAAGGGCCCCTCCGACCTGGGGATTCCCATTGTCTCGCACCTGTATGGGGGCGATGGCTTGGGGGAGCGTCGTCGAGTTCCACCACCTGGACGATGACGGAATGCACGGCCGCTCACCTGCGAAGGAAATCCGTCCAAACCCAGAGCTTGTTGGTCAAACCTGCTGAGTGCGGCACTGGGGCTACGCGAGGAAGACGCACGCAGTTTCCAGGAGAGACAAAAAAAGAAAAGGAAAGGAAAGAAAGGAAAGAAAAGAAAGGGAAAGAAAGGAAAGGGAAAGAAAAGAAAAGAAAAGGAAAGGAAAAAAAAGAAATTTTGAAAGCCGATTTGGATTCTGAAGTCCTGAAGAAAGTCTATTACTGGAATTCTAGGATGACGAAGGAATTAATTTGAAAATCTCCATAAAATTGTGGGATTGACAAAATCCACAATTATGACTCCATGGTATGTGAATATTTTCTAAAATTGGCAAGTGACTTGAACTACTCCCTCTTAGCCGAGTCTACTACTCGACTAAGGGAGTGAGGGACTCGTGATGATGGGGTTATGGGACTAGGCCCTGAGCCTAATCGGACCAGGCCCCGAACGTGAACTAGCAGGCCCAAGCCCAGCAACCCAAAGCTCGAGTCGGCCCAACCGATCAGGCCAATCAAGGAGCATAAGCCCAAGAGAGCCTGTCGTCCAGCCTAGCGGAGAGCCTGCCTTCCAGGCCGACCAGGAGCCTGCCTTCTAGCCCGGCCAGCGGCCTGCCTTCGAGCC
Organism: Cuscuta europaea; assembly: GCA_945859875.1. Lineage (NCBI taxonomy): Eukaryota > Viridiplantae > Streptophyta > Magnoliopsida > Solanales > Convolvulaceae > Cuscuta > Cuscuta europaea. The sequence goes on from CAMAPE010000033.1 coordinate 2,970,257, forward strand.
CGGTCAGGAGCCTGCCTTCCAGCCCGGCCAGCGGCCTGCCTTCCAAGCCAGTCAGGAGCCTGCCTTCCAGCCCGGCCAGCGGCCTGCCTTCCAGTCCAGCCAGGAGCCTGCCTTCCAGCCTAGCCAGCGGTCTGCCTTCCAGCCCAGTCAGGAGCCTGCCTTCCAGCCCGGCCAGCGGCCTGTCTTCCAGCCTAGCCCGGAGTCTGCCTTCCAGCCCGGCCAACGGCCTGCCTTCCAGCCCAGCGGAAGCCTGCCGCACGAGGAGCTCAAGCGTTCTGTCTACCAGCCAGACCGACCTGCTAGCCAACCAGAAAGTGTAACGGCCAACAATCAATGCACTATTAATTATGTATTTAATTCCGTATTAATGTTGTAATTAATTTAATCATCATTATGTTCGACAATTACCATTTGTAATCGCCTATAAAAGGCAATTCAGATTTCAAATATGCTATTTCTGGCAACTAAATCTCCTAGCTACTTTCCATTCTCGTTATTGCTTTCCTAATTCCCGCTTGAGTGTCGTACGCAGCTTTCCTAAAAGCCTACGAGCGTCCTATTTTGGACCAACAACTGTTTTCCTATTATTTGTTCCATAACTTTTCACTGTGTATTATTTTTTTTTGGACCCGAAGAACCACCCTTTTGGTGGGGTAAATGTCGGAAAACATTTACCTAATTTATTTAGAAAAAATGTTGTGAGGTACATAACAGGAATTTAAAAAGCATCATTAAAAAGAAGAAAAATGGGAAATTGGGCCTAAAACGTTAAAAGAAAGATAATAAGGCGTCCTCTGTTGCCAAATATCTGGCCCGCATTGCGTCCGTCCAAAAAAGAGCCCAGAGAATATACGCTTCCAACATAATACTGCCAGCGCCCTTTGTCGATGAGGGTTTCTAGCTTCATATTTTAGAGGGAGAACGAACCATCAATTCATCTTCTTCTAACCAAGCCGGCGTGGATAGGGGGCTCATCCGTTGTCGCGGAAGAAGGTTGCCCCATTCTTGTCCTCGTAGAAAGCTTTCCTTGCTTTTGTAGGAAGTTGGTTAAGGGACACTGATACATTCGTATGTTGCCGAAGCCCAAATTGTGCGAGATGATATGCGCACCAGTTCGTTTCTCGAAAACGATGACAGAAGGAGAGGGACCTTTGCATTTTGAGTCCGTGGAGATCGTTAACCATCAAAGCCAGATACCCAGGTACTGTTGAAAACCCTTGAATCATTTTGATGCATTTTTGGAAGTCTGACTGTACATTGAACCTATTATAACCCCTTTTAACCATTTCATGAGATGAGTGATGGATTGCTTGCATTTCTGCGTGGAGAGGGGTTTTTGACAAAAGAGGGAATGCTATGGCAGATTTGAAAGTTCCGGTTGATTCTCTCATGATGGCACCTCCTGCACTGCCGTTGTTGTGAAATGCAGCATCTATATTCAGGGTAAGTGAAGTATTGTTTTGTTCCTTCCATCGCATCACCTTACTTCTGATTCTCTGTTGTGTGTTGTTCAGTATTAGCCCATCGTAGTAGAGTTCTGAGTCAAACTTGTACCATTTTTTATTCTGATTTGCAAAAATCCAAGATCGGGTGTATTCCTTGATGGAGCTGACTATCCTGTTTTGTGAGAACTGCTTGTCATCCCAAGTAATTGCATTGTAAGTTTTCCATATGTGCCATACAATTATCCCCGGCATGCAATGCAGAACTTTGTCTCGCGTGGTTTGACCTTTTCCCCCTAGCCACCAAAGCATTAATGTTTGCTTGAGCTCGTTGTGTGTTGTCTTTCTAACCTGCAAAATATTAGAAAAGTAGACCCATATTGGTCTGATGTTAGTGCAATTAAAAAGTACATGGTCTTGATTTTCTGTGTAGGCTCAGCAGAAAGGGCATCTAGTAACCAGTTGGATTTGGAACCGAGTCAGGTTTTCTGGAAAAGGTAGTGAGTGGTTGAGAACTTTCCAAATGAGAAGTTTTATTTTCAATTGGAAGGGGGGGTCCCACGTATGTTTTTGGCTATAGGTGATAGGGTGGTGATCACGGGCTTGATGGTAGGCACTGGTTAGTGTGAACTGACCATCACCTTCTGGGGTCCACCTGATAGTATTGTGTGTAGTTTGAATTAGGTGTTGATGTTTTGCAGCAGTTTTGCAAATAAGTTTCCAAGGAGTTGAATCTTTTGCTTTCGACTCCATTAGCCCTTGTCTGTGGTACCTGTCATGCATGTAGTTAGCCCATATCGAATTGTTTTGCATATAGGTCCACCACATTTTGAGTTGCATGGCTTCTTGAATGTGACCAAGAGATCTGATATTTAGTCCCCCTTCCCATCCTAGCCTGCACAGTTTCTTCCAACTTTTCCAATGATACTTTGTTTTTTCCCACAAAATCCCCAAAAGAAATTAGCCATCAGACCATGAAGCACCTGAATAACCTTAGAAGGGAATTTACAGATAGCTAAGTGGTGGGGATGGAGGTTAACACATGCTTGATTAGTATCAGTCTCCCACTCTGACTAAGTAATTTGTTGTTCCAGGTTTGCAATCTTCTTTCAAAAGAACTGATGATATGCATGCAGTGGTGTGTTCTTGTAGTGCCTTGATGGAGTACTGTGCCAAGGTACTTGATTGGGAGGTTTTTTACTTTCATTCCACTGAGGTCTGCCACCTGTCCCGATGCAGCAGAGAAAGATTCCATGAGGTTGAGTAAATTCCTTAGGGAAGGAGCACTGACATTCAAGAATAAGAGCAAATCGTCTGCATAACCAAGTTGTCCAACTGGGCTAGGTTTACCAGCTATAAGATATGGTTTTATGCTGTAATTATCCTGTAAAGCGTGTAAACCTCTTGTAAAGCCTTCTAATATGAGCAGGAAGAGATATGGAGATAGGGGGTCCCCCTGTTTGACCCCCCTCTGTGGCTGAAAGTAGCCATGGGGTTGACCATGAAGTAGAATAGATATATGATTGGCAGATAGGTTGGAGATGATGAGAAGTATAATCTTCTTGTCAAATCCCAACTTATGTAGTGCTACCTCCAAATATTCCAAGGAGACCCTATCGAATGCATGAGCCAAATCAAGCTTAATGGCAGCATTTCCACCCCTAACTTTAGAGTCTAGGTGGTGAAGGACCTCTGACGCCAAAAGAATATGTATGTGGATATCTTCCCCTTTCATGAACCCTATTTACTCCTTAGAGACCAATTTGTGAAGTAGAGGTTTCACCTTGTTTGCCAAAATCTTCGTACAAACCTTATTGATAAAATTGGTTAAGCTAATAGGTCGAAATTGTGAAAAGTTTTTAGGACTAGGGACTTTAGGGATAAGGGTGATCAGAGAGGAGGTAAGTGCTTTAGGCATAGTGATCCCCAAGAAAAACTCTCGAACCGCTGAATAGACATCAGTTTTCACTATGTCCCAGCAACACTTATTAAAGTACCCATTGAAACCATCCGGCCCAGGACAACTGCTCTGGTTTAATGACCAAACTGTGTCCTTTATTTCCCCTTCAAGTGGAAGGGCCTGCAGTGAAGTATTATCCTCAATAGAGATGACGGGGCTTAGAAATGAAAGCATGTAATTCATCTCTGCTGTTTGAGTAGGAACCTTGGTGTATAGATTCTGAAAATGGGAAATGGCCTTCGTCGCAAGCTCATCCCCATTGACTATAGGTTTCCCAAAATCATCTTCTATAGACATAAGACTTTTACCTCTCCTTTTTTGTTTCACAAAGCTGTGATAGAAACTCGTGTTTGCATCCCCTTCCTGTAACCACTTTATGTTTGCCCGCTGCTTCCATTTTTTTTGTTTTAGAACCAATAGCAGTTGGGCTTGAGTTTTCGACCAAATGGTTCTGTTTTCTGGGCTTGCAGTAGAGATGTAGGTATCCTCAGCTAATTGGGCCGCCAATTCAGCTTTTTTAACATTTTCAAAAATGTCACCAAAAGTGGTTTTATTCCATACCTTCAATGATTTTTTTGTAGCCTGTAATTTGTCATACAGCCCACGCATACCTTTACCTGTTTGCACTGAATTCCATGCATTGGAGACTACAGTTGTAAACATGTGATGAGTGGGCCACATGTCTTGAAACCTGAAAATCTTGGGGCCTGAAGGAGTGTGGTGGGTAGCAGATAGGATAAGGGGGCAGTGGTCAGATGGGGCCCTGGTTAGGTGTCTTTCAATAATGTTATTGAATAGGTCAAGGAATTGATTATTTGCCATAAACCTGTCCAGCCTTCTCCATAGACGTCCCATAGACCTAACCCTAGTCCAGGTATAGGTGGGCCTAGAGTATTCAATGTCCACTAGCTCACAGTAATTAGTGCATTCTTTAAAACCTGAAATTTCACTGAGCTTAGGGACGGATTTTCCTAAATGTTCGCTGATAGAGGCCAGTACGTTGAAATCGCCACCAATGATCCATGGCTGATCATTGTAATCTTTCCATTTCCGTAGATCATTCCACAAAATTTGCCTGTCAATTTTGGTATGTTTGTCATAGATCGATGACAACTAGAAAGAAATCCCAGTTTCTTTTTCAAGGACCTCCGAGTGGATGAATTGGTCGTATTCTACAATATTTGTAACTTGAAATGAATCATCGTTCCACATTAACCAATTTTTTTTATCCAGGTTTGTAAAGAAATGAGAAAAACCCAAGATATTTTTGTAGAATTCAGCCTGATCTGAGGACACCATTGGCTCTAAAATTGAAACAAAACCAACTTTCCATTGTAAAAGGATATTCTGTAATCTTTCACAAGAGGATGAAAGACCACATAAATTCCAATTGAGCAAAATCATTAATAAGTCCGGTGAAGCCCCTTGGCTTCCTTGATTTTCTGAGCTCTAGTGGAGGCTGCGGGGGATTGGGATGGGTAAACCTTTTTGTGAGTCGTCTAGAAGCGGTGTGTAGAAGGGATTCGGAACCTGAAGGGGCTTTAGAGGCCTTTTCCAATTTAGAAGAAAGAGTCTTTGCAGACTCTCTTAATTCTTTTCGTGGGGATAAAGGTTCTTCTCTGTCTGAGCAGTTGCCCTCTTCCACAACAATCAAGGAAGGAATACCCTCTTTAAAGGGTATGCCGTCACGTGAAATGAAGGGGGGATACTTGGGGGGTGGGAAGGGATAATAGGATCTGGAGGGTCTTTTCAAGTATAGGGTACAAGTTCTGAGCAGGGTTCCAACGGGCTGGGAATTGGAGTTGTCAAAGTAATGGGTTCCAAGGAAGGGTTGGGGTTGGGAGTTCCAAACAGGAATCGGGGTTGGGAGTTGGGATTGTCGAAGGTGGGATTGTTGAGTGTTCCAGAATTGGGTTTATTTCTCCAGGGTGTGGTTGGGGTTCAATGGGCTTTGTCTCCATCGGGTCTAGATTGGGTGAGGGGATTGGATGGGTTTTTTTTGTAAGAGGTATAGTTGTAAGAGGTATAGAAGTGGTAGAGGTCTGAGGGTCTGAGGTGGGGTTAGATTTAGGTCGGGGATCCATGGTAGGAGAGGAGGGGGGATTGGAGCTTAGGAGAGTATTCTTACCTTTGTTGCAGTGTGGATGACCCAGCAGCTTGCATAAGGTGCAGTAAGGTGGGATACCTTCATATGCCACATCCTAGAAAAAACCAGATTCCCCATTTTGGATCCAAATTTTGAAAATTCTCTCAACTGTTACGTCCAATTCCACACACACCCGAGCCTCAAAAGGCCCAGCCAAGTTCTTTGTAGCCGGGTCAATCTTAATTGTTTTCCCAATTAAGTTTGCGATGGAGGTAAGGGCACTTGTTTCGTGCAAGTGAACTGGTAATCCAGCGAAGGATATTCAGACAGGCGCTATAGGAGTTTCAATTTCAGGGTTGAAATTGGGGGTCCACTTAGTAATTCTCATGTGACTTCCAAAAATAGACCAAGTCTCCCTGAACCAGCACCTTTGGTAGTCTTCCTCCTTCTCAAACCTGATGAGAACATGCTTTGGAGCCAAATTTCAAAGATAAAATTTACCTTGAAATCCTACCCTTTCAAAGGTTTGCTTGATTGTGAGCAACCTTGGCTATTCCTGAAGGAACGACCCGATCAGGGCGTAGGATAATATGCCGGAAAGTGAGTCAACCTCCTGTTCTGTGAAAGCTACTGCTGGTAACCCCCTCATTCTGGTTGGAGGCTTAAGGGGAACCAGCGGTGATAAAGAATCATTTACAACTTGAAGAAATGTCCGGGGGACTGTAGGCCTGCTGCCTCCTGTTCCGTTGTCCTGGTTGGGGCTTGCTACTGGACATTTAGAGGATTTGAGGATATCTGCAAAAGATGGAGCTGAAACAGTGGGTTGATTGGGTAGTTTTGGTTGAAGGTAGGTGGGGTGGTTTTTCAGTGGGTGGTGTTTGGGAGGGTGAGGTTTGGTCGGAGGTGGTGGCTGCCCCATGATGGTGGCTGCCCCAAACCGCCGTGTAGGGAAGGAGAGTTTAGTGATGGAAGAGAGCTTCTCTCTAAGTCAAGGTTTTGTATTTGTGACACTTATATTAAAATGTCACAAAGTTCACTGTGTATTATAATGTATGAGTAAAAGTTTATAATAAATTTTAGTAGTCCTGTTTCGTTATTATCATTTTTAATAAAAGTATTTTTAGGTTCAAATTAATTAAGATTGCCTTCTCTCTCACCTTATAGAGTCGTCTGACGTTACCCGTTAGGGTGGTTATGATTTAGATAAATATTACTCACTTGGTAATGTCGTGGTTATGGGGCGGAGAAATTACCCAACTGGACGGGTACAGTTATATGGATAATCATCCTCGGTCCGCCTCGTTGCCATCTCTACTTTTCGCTAGCTTAATTATGAAACTTTATCTAACTTATTCTCTTAATATATCACTAAATAACAGCATGTTTGATGATTTTGCTTTTCAGCTTATCAACTTTATTAGCCAACGTTTTCACCAAACACGTAACTTTTGATATTGCATGTTGAATTGTGTAATAATCAAAAGAAATAATGATGATGATAATAATACTATGAGGTATTGTTTAGAGAAAATAAGACTACTTTTAAATATGGACAAAAAAGATATCTATTATGTTAGGTCCCCTAGATTTTGATGTTTAAGGTTTTGATGATGTCACCCCTTTTCCCTTATCCTATATTAGACTAGATCTTCTATTGTTCTACTCTTGGTTGTTTATTGTTATGTGCAATGTTATTAGTTGAAAAGAGAGTACTAAACAAAAAAAAAAACAAAAAGAGTACTAAAATGAGAAGAAACATACCAAAACAAAAGCAAAGAATCAAAAAGCAAAAAGGTACGAAAAAGAGTCAACTGAAACCCTTTGTATTTCGGCAGCATCTTGAAAATCTAAGTTCAGTAGCCTACTTAAATTTGGAACTGGATATTGATTTATAATTCCAGACATGACCATCAAAATCTGCTAATCTTCTCTACAACACAAAATGTAAGGAAAATATGTAATTAGATTTTGATGATGCTAGGTTGATTAGTGTTTGAAAGTACCCCAATAGAAATTTTGTATTAGAATCTGTCTTTGTAAGTACTAGAATAGTCGACTGCCAGAAACCCTCTTGGTCTTCCTTACCAGAACTCCTACTAGAGATGCTCTCAGAGTTGCTCTCCAAAGAAGCCATCAGAGTTGGATACCAGAGTTGGCATCAGAAGCTGCCATCAGAGTTCTGATCAGAAAACCTCATCAGACAAGCTCGCACCTTGCAGAACTCGAAGACTCTTACCAACGGTCGTTAAACAAACGGGAAATCCCCTAACGACTACGAACCTTTCAACGGAAACATGGTACTGTACACGCATTAAATGCTCAATTAATGTTGTACGATATATTTAAAGCTGATGATTAACCATGCGAGTATCTTCGCGCCCCCAAAATAGCAAGTCGAAGGTCCAACCGGTCAAGTCAACAGTACAAGCATTTAATGAAGCTGTCTTCTACACTCCAACGGTAAGACTGCTCCCAGTATATAAGATACACTCTGAAGAACTACGAGGATAACTTTGCTACAACAATTGCCTGACGAACTTGCTCAAGATGATTCTACTCTAAATCAATTACCTCCAAGCTTTCTTGAGATTAAAGACTTACTCACCTCAACAAGAAAAGCTCAAGTTCGAAGATATACTCTCTTATCCCTCATCCAACTAGCAAGTTGAAAAGTTCCTCAGTTCTTCAACACTTCGAAAACTTCATCTACACATCCTTTGTGAAGAAGCAACGTTGGAGAAAACTGATCTTGATTCAAACACTTCTTGAAAAAGAAGGGACGTCTCAAACTAACCGGAGTAAAGTGAAGTGGTGATACTTCCTAGAGACTCAGTGAAACGAGACCAGCCATCAGGAAGCAGGACTGCATCCCGGGTGGCAACTAGGCTTGAAGGAGACGTGGAGAGCTTCTTAAGTTCTAGAGACTAAGGCGTTGTAAACTGTTGTTTTTACAAGCTTAGTGGAATAGTGGACTAGAGGAACAAGTTGTTCCTTGAACCACTATAAAAATCCCCGGTGTCACTTACTTTACTTATTTCATTTCTGCACTTAAGAACTTGACTGCATAACTTAAAAGGTTGGACTCTGTGTTCAGCAGATCTCCCTCAAGAGTTATCAGAAAGGAATTTGCCTTAGTGTTGTCTGAGGCTACCCGGACAGAACCTAATCCGCTGCCAGGTCCAGCTCTGCCATCAGAACTTGACCTTCTCTGTCACCAGATTTCAACCATCTCTGATAAGTCAGCTTTGACTTAGAGAAAAGTTTAAATTTCTGAACAGTCTATTCACCCCCCCCTCTAGACTGTTCCCATTACAAACGGGACCAACAAGTGGTATCAGAGCCTCCTTGTTCTTGTAATCTTTTAGGTTACTTACTAAACAAGAGATCCACTTGTTTTAGCCTCTTTAATCTCATATTATGGATAACACTCTTTCAAAGAATCTTATGTTCTCAGTGACAAGGTTTGATGACTGGAGGATTCGCATGAAAGCTCACCTCTGCGCACTCCATGATGAAATGTGGGAAGTCCTTGATGCTGGTCCTTTCACAGAGTTTACTAAGATCAATCCTGAATACATTGCTGGTGGTGGTCTACCTCAGATGATCACCAAACTGCGACATGAGTGGTCCAATGAAGAAAGGAGGAAGTACAACCTTGATAACATTGCCAAGGACATCCTCTACAAGTCCATAGATGACAAATACTTCACAAGAATCAAGAAGTGCACCTCTGCCAAGGAAATCTGGGATACACTCACCCTGATAGGAGCTGGTGATGAGCAGGAAAAAGACAACAAACTGACCATTGCCATGAAGAAGTTTGAAGACTTCAAACTTCTACCCAAAGAGTGCATAGCTGAGATGTATGCACGCCTACTCACACTCACTGCTGAGATATCAGAACTTGGGAAGGAGCTCACTCCCAAGGAGATCAATCTGAAGGTTCTCAGAGGCTTACCTTCACCCTGGAAGATGAAGGTCACTGCCATGAGAGATAGCAAAGATCTCAGAACCTACAGCACAGAGAAGCTCATCTCTGATCTCAAATCTTATGAGTTCGAGATGAATGAAGAAGAGAAAGAAGAAGTTGAGGACAGAAAAACTGCTGCCCTCACAGCCAGCACATCTCAGGTAAATAACTTTGACCCTTCTATTCTTTTAACTGACGAATATATGGCTGCTTTTGCCAGGAAGTTCAGGAAATTCCTGAAGCCCAAGGACAGCAGAAGTCCATCCTCAAGCAGAAAGCCGCACCAGAAACCCAAAGCATCAGAAAGTAGTGGAGAGCTTCTCTACTACAACTGCCGACAACCAGGTCACTTCAAAGTCAACTGTCCACATCCTATAGTCTCCAAAAGGCAAGGCCAGGAAGGAGAGAAGAAGTATGAGCACAGAAAAAGGAAGGCACTCATCACTGAACAACCAGAGAAGGACCCCCTCTCTGAAACAGAGTCCAGCTCAGAATCAGAATCCGACGAGGCATTCTGCTGCCTGGATACAAAGACTGAAGACCTATGTATTATGGGTCAATCTGATGATGAGGTATCCTTTACCTCTAACTCTAGTTTTTCTTCGGTAGGCAGAGTCTTTGATTCTGATTCAATGTCAGAATTTTGGGAAGAGTTTCAAGCCATCCAAGCCACTTATTCCTCTGTTAAAGAAGAAAAGAGTAAGCTTAAGGTTGAAATCCTTGACTTAAGAAAGGAGGTTGAGATCAAAATCAATCTTCTGATTAAGGAGAGAGATCAGCTGGAAGCTGAAAATGTTTCTCTTCTAAAGAAAATAAGGGAGATAGAGCCTCTTGAGATTAAGTATAAAACCTACCAGAAGGCCCAAGCCTCAATGGAAAGGTTTGTACTTGATCAACAAATTGGCGCTGGTTTTGGTCTTGGTTATGGTTCAACACAATCAGGTGAGCCTTCTGTAATGCCTAGACCAGAGTTGCTAAGGCAGACAAGGTCATAGTGCCACTGATCTCTAGCCCCATCTGCCAAGCTGGTGTATCTGGCACAAAGGTTGTTCATGAGGAAGTCAGACCAGAAAAAGAGAAGATAAAGGTTCAACAGAAACCCTTTTTGAAAAATAATGAACATGGCAGAAAACCTAACAACAGAAAGGGTTTTCAGGATAATAAAAATAAAAGACCATTTATTGACAGACAACCTCATGATAACCGTGCCAGAAATGACCATCAGAGAGGCAAATATCAAGAGAACTTTAACTTCAGGCAGAAAAGGCTGGCTGGTCAACCTAAGAAGCCCAAAGCTAATCATTCCTCTGCTCTTGATAGTATATGGGACTTCTACCCAACCAAAAAGGCTATGCAGAAGTATGTAAACCGGAAGCATGATCCTCACAAGCATCTGCCCAAAGTGAATCACACTTCCGTTTCCTATGACTACCAGGTGGACAATGGGTACCACCCACCAAGGTTTCACCTGATGAGACCAAAGTGGTACCGGCTGCCAAGACTGCATGACCCCCTAGGACCCAACATTGCTTGGGTACCTAAATCTTCCTTTTAATTGTTGTAAGAACTGTGTGCTGGAGCTATCTCTGAACAAGATTGGTACATTGATAGTGGATGCTCCAGGCACATGACAGGTGACAAGAGTTGCCTTGCAGAGTTCCAGAAAATCAAAGAGCCCAGAGTTACCTTTGGTGGTAATGACAAAGATGGCCAAACTAAAGGAAAAGGGAAGCTGATCAGAAACCAGATAATCATTGAAGATGTCTCTTATGTCAAAGGCCTGAAATTCAACCTGCTTAGTGCTAGCCAATTCTGTGATAAAGGCTACACAGTTGAATTCTCCAAAGAAGGTTGTTCTGTCAAGCATGAGACAACTATGGAAGTGGTACTGACTGCTACCAGGAAAAGAAACATCTATGTTGTTGATTGGTCTACTGCAAAGGGTGGAATCTATCTTTTAGCTAAAGGAGATTCAAAACTCAGCTGGGAATGGCACAAGAAGCTGAGTCACCTGAATTTCAAAACAATCAACAAACTAGCAAGGGATCACATTGTTGATGGCATCCCCAACATTGTGTACAAGAAGGAGAGTCTGTGCAGTGCATGCCAGAAAGGAAAGCAAGTGAAGAACTCCTTCAAATCCATTGCTGGAAACCTCTTTACTAGTCCTTTGAATCTGATTCACATGGATTTATTTGGACCAGTAGAAACTCCAAGTGTTGGTGGAAAAAGATATACCTTAGTCATGGTGGATGACTACTCAAGATACACCTGGACAATCTTTCTGAAGAAGAAAAATGAAACTCTGCAGAAACTACCATCTCTGTTGAAACTACTTCAGAATGAGCAGAACCAGAAAGTCAAATCTATCAGATCAGATAGAGGAACAGAGTTCGTCAACAAAGTAATACAAGAGTTCTGTGATCAAAATGGAACAATGCATCAACTCTCTGCAGCCAGAACTCCTCAACAGAATGGAGTTGCAGAAAGAAGAAATAGAACACTCAAGGAAGTTGCAAGGACCATGATTGCTGAATCAGATCTGCCTTACAGATACTGGGCTGAAGCTATCAACACTGCATGCTACACCCAGAACCGGAGCATGATTCACAAAACTCATCAGAAGACCCCCTATGAGCTCTGGAAGGGAAGGAAACCTAACATCAGCTACTTTCATGCATTTGGAGGCAAATGCTATATACTCAATAATGGAAAGGAACATCTCAAAGTGTTCCAAGAAAAGGCTGATGAAGGAACATTCTTAGGCTACTCCAGCACCAGCAAAGCCTACAGAATACTCAACAAAAGAACCCTACTTGTTGAAGAATCGATTCATGTCAAGTTTGATGATCTCAACGTTGTTGAGGACATAACAGAGAACTTGGAGAAATTGAATCTAGAAGAAACGCCAGAAGTAACAACATCAGAAGTAGTCAACAATTCTGCCATACCAATCCACCTCCAGAATCCCATCCTACAAGACAAGGATAGTGATGAAGAACCTGAAGAAGAGCAAGAGAGACCAAGACAACACTTATCAGAACCTGACCTAACTTGGTTAAGGGATCATCCCCCAAACCAGGTGATAGGACAGATCAGAAGTGAAGTACAAACCAGATCTGCTACAACAAGGAGAGAAGCAATGCTTGCCTGCTACATATCTCAAATGGAACCCATGACTGTGGAAGAAGCTCTTGCAGACTCAGATTGGATCAATGCTATGCAAGAAGAGCTTACTCAGTTTGAAAGGAACAAAGTATGGGAACTTGTTCCTAGGCCAAAGCACCAGAATGTCATTGGAACCAAGTGGGTATTCAAGAACAAAGCAGATGAAGATGGCAACATTGTAAGGAATAAAGCAAGGCTGATAGCTAAAGGTTATTGCCAAGAAGAAGGAATAGATTTTGATGAGACTTTTGCACCAGTTGCCAGACTTGAAGCCATCAGAATCTTTCTAGCCTATGCTGCCTACAATAACATCAAGGTCTACCAGATGGATGTCAAAAGTGCATTTCTGAATGGAGATCTTGAAGAAGAAGTTTATGTGGAACAACCACCAGGTTTTGTCATTCCTACTCACTCCTTCTGTGTCTACAAGCTTAAAAAGGCTCTCTATGGTCTTAAGCAAGCTCCCAGAGCATGGTATGACATATTGTCACTTTTCCTAGTGAACCATGGGTTTACTAAAGGAAAGGTTGACAAAACTCTATTTCAAATCTCTGTTGCTAATCATATTCTGTTAGTACAAATATATGTTGATGATATTATATTTGGTAGTACTAATCCAGAACTGTGCAAAAAATTTTCTCAAGTGATGCAGAACCAATTTGAAATGAGTATGATGGGAGAACTCAGCTACTTCCTAGGACTACAAGTCAAACAAGTTCCAGAAGGAATCTTTATCAATCAAGGGAAGTATACTAGAGATCTGATCTAGAAGTTTGGAGTGGAAGGCAAATCCTCAGTGAAGATTCCCATGAACACCTCACAAGGAATTGGTCCAGATGATGAAGGAAAAGATGTCGATGTAACAACCTACAGAGGAATCATAGGATCTCTTCTCTATCTAACTGCAAGCAGACCAGATATCTCTTTCTCTGTTGGAATCTGTGCTAGATACCAATCAAAGCCCAAGGAGAACCATCTTAGTGCTGCAAAGAGAATCATCAGATATATCAAAGGAAATCCAAATGCAGGCCTATGGTATCCAAAGGGAGGTAACTTTGAACTAATTGGTTACTCTGACTCAGATTTTGCAGGATGCAGATTAGACAGGAAAAGCACCTCTGGTCATTGTCAAATGCTAGGAGGAAGGCTTGTTTCCTGGTTTAGCAAAAAGCAGAATTCAATCTCAACAAGTACAGCAGAAGCTGAGTACATTGCAGCTGGGAGTTGCTGTGCTCAGTTACTCTGGATGAAGCAACAACTGAAGGATTATGGCATTCAAGCAAAGGAGATCAAACTGCTCTGTGACAACACTAGTGCCATTGCAATCACTCAGAATCCAGTACTTCATTCCAGGACAAAGCACATTGAGATCAGACATCATTTCATCAGAGATCATGTAGAAAAGAAGCATATTTGTATGGAGCATGTACCTACAGAAGATCAGCTAGCGGATATCTTAACCAAGCCTTTACCAGAGGCAAGGTTCAACAAACTAAGAGAAGAACTGGGAATGATGGATGATCTTCCTAGAGATGCATGAACTAGAATTGCTGAGGACCAGAACTGTTGTCTGGATCAGAAAACCCTACACCAGAATACCCCTTATCTGATCACCAAAGCACCCTTCATAAGAGAACCTCCTTCTCTGATACAGGGATCCTTTTCTGTAGTCCTTCAGAGATCCTTGTGGACTTTTTTTAGGAACGGGCAAGACCTTTAACTTGAACAGGACTTTTACCAGAATACCCCTGATTAATTATGTCGTTAACGGAAACGTTTTCCGCCCGCATTTCTTTAAATGATACCTCGAAACCACAAATTATCCCAAACGTCCACTAATCCAAAACCTTTTATATCCATCTCCTTCAACCTAAACCGCTATTGTCATTTCTCTCTCTAAACGTACTAGCTTCAAAAATCCCCCAATATCCCGAATCTCTCAGAAATCCTTCTGAAAATGAACTTCATCAACATCAACGACCTCACCAAAGAAGAAGCCAAGACCATTGTGGCCAATGTGATTACCGGGATGAAGGTTGATTTATCTGCACTACCTCTACTAGCAGAGAATCAGAAGAGGATGGCGAAAATCATCCAAGGGATGAATGAATCCTAGCTGAGCAAGATTGTTGCTCATCCTTATGAAGAGTTCAGCACCAGGGATGTGGCTGAATTCTATCTGAACGCCACCATCACCAAAAACGGAGTTCACTCCAAGGTGCAGGGAAAGAGCATATCCCTCAATGCCGATGCTCTGAATGAATTCTTTGGAGTCCAACTGGACTCTGAAGACCCTGAGACTCCCACTCTCATCGACCTAGAGTCAGTGGAGGTCTCAGTTGAAGAATTTGCCCAGACCTACTGCCGCCCTGAGGCCGCCAATCTGGACAGACTTTACATGAAGAAGTTTCTACTGAAGAAGGACTTCGAAAAGCTGGTTGTTATTCTGCACAGGAGCTTGTGGTGCAAAACTGGCTCAACTGATGAAATCAACAAGGCCAACTGCAAAGCTATCTTTGCTGTTCATCATGGGATGAACATCAACTGGGGTGAGGTAATCTTCGGCTCTCTGACTGAATTTATCAAGAAGAAGGATCATAAAACTGGCCTCTTCTCAACAAAGATGGGCCATGGCCTCCTTCTGCCTGCCATCCTCACTGCCCATGGAGTTCAACTCAGGGATCCTTCCCCAGTTGATCACTCCAAAACCCTGTTCCTAACTGCATCTCCCAAACTGAACATAGCCATCTCTGCTGAACTGAAGAGAGAAGAAAGGCTGGAGAAGAAAAGGGAACAACAGGCTGTCAAGCTGAAACCTGCTGCCAAGAAGAACATTAAGAAGCCCTCTGTGACTTCTGAACAACCTGAGCAATCCCAGATTGCAAGGGATGTAAGAAAGAAAAAGAAAAATGATAGATGCACTCTATCAGAAGTGGATGCACCAGAAATGGGCGCATCAGAGTTGGCTCCCTCAAAATTTGTCAGAAACTCTCCTGCAAAGAAGCAGAAGTTGAAAAGGAGAAGAAAGCAAGTTGTTCAGAGTGAGGACTCTGACAACTCTAGTCTGAAACCTTTGAAGAAGAAGAAGAAGAAGAAAACAACCTCACCTGCAAGGGAATCAGAAACTCAGGGGGAACCTGAACCTGTTGCCCAACCCTCCTCTACACCGGACCTGAAACTCACTGCAGATTTATCAGAACCCCAACACATCTCTGACGGAGTACCAGAGACTGATTACAACACCATTCTGCAAAAGCAGTTTGAAAGGGTTCTGACTTGGAGAAGATGGAGAATGGGACCTCTTCAGAATTTTGACTGTTATGAAGCAGAAGAAGCTGTTGTCTTACACTGGGTAGGCACAGAAGATGTGTCTCAGTGCTTCAACCTTGCCTTTCTCATCTCTGTCCTACAAAAGAAGAAAGAAAAACACCAAGGTAAAGCCCCTATGACTGCCCTATCTCCTGAAAGGCACCCCTGGAGGAGCATGAGATGGAAGAGTTTGATGCTTGGCTAATGGAGAAGAAGAGAAAGGAATCTCTCATCAAGTTTCGCCACAGTGCCCGTGAGGAAGGAGAACCCTCCACAGCCAATGATGTTCCTTTGACCATGGAAAAGCTGGTCAAGGAATGGAGAGAATCCCTGTTCTCAGAGACTGTTCTTGAGGTAATTCCTACACCCCTCCTTCCCCTCCCAAATCTCTTTTTACTCAATCATCACCTCCTAAATCACCTTCAAAACCTTCAACACCACTCAAACAGAAAACCCCATCTCCTCAGAAAACCTCCTCTCCCCCACCATCCCCCATCAGAATTCCTTCACCTCAGAAGACCAAATCAAAGTCTTCATCACCCTGCAAGCAACCCTCCCCTCCTAGAAACCGGTCACCCTCACCACCACCCTCTCCCAAACCTCTAAAATCTGTCACTCCTCAGAACCCCTCTCCTCCGAACTCTCACCATCAGAACTCCCCCCATCAGAAAACCCGCTCTCATCAGAGTTCACCTCCACAGCAGCAACACCTCTCAATCACCAGAGCTGCTACACCTCCACTGTCTCCTCAGTTCTCTGTAGCCTCAACACCCAAGAGAGAGGTTCCCATTCGCATTCTGTCCTCAGATGCTGACAATGATGGGTTCCTCACATCCTCTCTTGCGGCAGATTTCACATCTAAGAGGAGGAAGACCCCTCCTAGGGACCAACCTGCTGAACCCATTGGCAATACTGCTCCATTCCCCAAGGGAAGAGGTTTGGAGATGCCTGGATTTGCTCCAGAAGCCCCACAGATGGACTTCAACCAATTTGTGCAGTCTGCAGAAGAGTTTGGTGGTCAGATGCTAGACAATATGAACAAGCTCATAGACATTAATGACAAACACTATGAGCATCTGACACACACCAACATCCATCTTAATCAGGGCCTTCAGCAACTGTCAGAAAAGCTTGACACTCTGACAGAGTCCCTGCACACCTTCATGAGCTCATCCAACCAGAAGATTGACACCATCTCCAGAGAAGTAGATGGAATTAATTATGTCCTCTACTTTCACTCTCAATCTATGAATGGTCAGAATCAGAAACTACAGGAGCTAGCTGAAGCCATTGACATTCTGCAATGGAATGCTGACCAAGCCTCAGAGCGCTTCATGGAGATAGGAAATTTGTGTACATAACACAAAGCGCAGGCCTTAGATATTCTTCACAAAGACAAGGAGCGTTACCAGAAGTTGGTACTCCTTGAAGCAAGTACACAGATTATCCAATCTACCATGGAAAGGCAACAGAACCTGATTGAAGGTCTGGCTTCTGTTACCCAGACTCTGCCAGAAGCTCTGGATGAGATCAGAGATGCCCAAGCATCAGAATTCTCAAAGATTGAGCTCCTCCTTGGCGATCTTGTTGATGCCAAAAAGGGGGAAGACACCAGAGAAGAAGAAGGTCCAAGCTCCATAACCTTATCCATCAGAGGACCCTCATCTTCGGTTGATCCTGCTCCTTATTTCGAAGCTGCAAAGAAGAAAAAGCAAGCTAATACAGGCATCAGACCTCCTCCTCCACCTCCCAGAAGTTCCAAGAAGAAGTCCTCCAACTTTACCTTCAATGAATGGATGAAGAGTGGGATGTCTAAGCCTGACAGAGCCCAATTTACACAGATGAAGAAGCTGATGACTCCACTGCAACAAGAGAATTTGTTTATGGACAGTGATGGACTCGTCCAAATCAATCATGGTGGATCAATTCAAGAAGCTGAGAACTGGTGGCAGATGAGAGTTCTATCTGGCAAGAACATTTCAGAAGCAATCAGAAATTACTTAGATTGCAAGCTTGCACCTCATTGGGCAGACTATCAGAATCCGAGGGACTTAGCCTCCATCAGAGCAAAGGTCAATGCAGAGCTTGAAAGGATTGACAAAGCAGGACCTCAGGTAGATGAAGATGAATCCTAAATTTTATCTATCTCTGATTATGTAATTAACCATCTGATAATAAGATTCCATCTCTGCCTCTAGTTTGCATGGCATCTTAAATTATCTGTTCTTACTTACTTTCTGTGAATTCCTTGTGCTTGCTCTAGTTCTTTTTGTCCTTTTATTGCTATCTGATTGTACTGTACTCTTACTATTTTCCTATGCTAAGTTGCCCACCAAGATTTTAATAGAAGTTGTTTAACTTTATTCTTGTATGGTGAAAGGCACTTCTCTGGAAATAGTTAAAGGGTTTTGGAATCATCAAAAAGGGGGAAATTGTAAGGAATATATGTAATTAGATTTTGATGATGCTAGGTTGATTAGTATTTGAAAGTACCCCAATAGAAATTTTGTATTAGAATCTGTCTTTGTAAGTACTAGTGTAGCACCGTCCCCAAGCATATTTACTTTTAGTAAATTATGTAATAAACCTTGAAGGATGATTTATGAATTTGCGTAATTGTAAATTTTTATTATTTCTTTTACGTGAATAGTAAATTGCATGTGGGGCCCACGCCCGGACCGGGGGGGCCACCCGATAATTTCCGAACCACATATTATATTCATCTTGGTCTAGATGACATCTATATGGTGATGGATATCCTATTTGGGCCATAAGAAAGGCATGGAGTTGACCGGTCGGTCAAACGGGGCCCAATTACCGGTATTGGTAATTTAGCGGATAACAGCCCGAAATGAGTTTCGGAGGCTCCAAAATTAATGTTGGGGAATGTACATCTATTCTAAAGGCCCATAATTATTGGGAACGCGTGATATATTTTATTTGGTCCGATAAAGTAAAATATGATTAAAACGGACCGGGGAATACAACTTTCGGGGCCGAGTGTACACACCGGGACATAACGGGATGACCTCCCACCAAAGTGGGGGTCACCCCACGTTTTTGTGTGCTCCATTTGACTGAATGGGATCTGGAAGAGACAAGGAAAAGGGGCTGGGCTCGGACTATAGGTAGAGGGGATGGATTAAGACCAAACCCCATGTCCTACACAATAACTCCCCATTTGATTGAGGAGAGTTGTCTCCTATCATTTCTCACCCTCAATCATACGACCAAGGCAAGGAGAGGAGCTCAGGAGAAGACCCTCACAAAGCTCATAGCTTGAAGGAAGCAAGGAGCAAAGGAAATCCAACTCAAAAAGGCTAGGAATTAAGGTAAGAACTCAAATAGTTCTTTTAACTAGTTTTTGTAGTATGATTTTTAAGAAATCATATGGTGGATTAAACATGAAGTTCTACACGTTTAAAAGTGTAGAATATTGATAAAAAGTGGTGGTAATTAACTTAGAAGAGTTGGTGAATCGATAGGAGTCGAAATCGCCGGAAACCGCCACATATAGGGAGCTGCTCGTAGTTGCAGACTCGTGAAAGCCGCCCGGCTTTGGCCCATCAGTCCAGATTTTCACTTTCAATCGGCCTAGAACGGGGATTGATCGAAGGGATTAACAAAGGCAACTATTTTAGCACATCACGGGGTGAGGATGGCTGACTATATTGCTTATAATTAGTGAGTTAATTTCATAAGATTGCCTAAAGTAATTAGATGGGATTTTCATGGATTATTAATGATTAATAATGCCTAAATGAAAGTAATATGGATATGAGTAAGTGAATCATGATATACCAATTTAGAATAATTGCGTATGATCATGTGAAATGAATGGAACGGCATGTTAATGGAATTACTATAATGACATTGTGATAAAATATACTTTACTTCATGTATGAAATTCATGAATGGATTAAAGTGATATTTTTGATATTGAGATCAAAATATACTTGGGTTGGGAAATCAATTGAAATGAAATGCCAACTGGAAAATAGGAACTTGGCATGTTCTAAGATTATACAATTAGTATCAAAATACTAGTTGCGGAAATTATATAAATAAATGATGAAACAAATCCCAAGAGGTAGGATTGTGAATAGGTATGCCTTAAGTAGTCTCAAGAGATACTTAAGGTTGAATTGTATGAACACTAAGGTGTGATAGGGGTAGGCCTAAAGGCCACCTACGGGAATTGATTCTAGGCATAGGATTTGCTTGAGAATTTGATTATGAAAGTAATTAGAGTTGGACTCTAGGATGACATGGAAATGTAGTTGGGCCGAGCCCATGCCATGTACTATGATTAGCATGGAAACGTAGTTGGGCCGAGCCCTTGCCATGTATATGTGAGCTCCGTGGAAACGTAGTTGGGCCGAGCCCTTGCCACGAAGTTATGGTTGGTATGGAAACGTAGTTGGGCCGAGCCCTTGCCATACAAATTTTGATATGTTACATTGAGTTAGAGGATTGTATAGAAATGTAGTTGGGTCGAGCCCATGCTATACAATTGGGGCTCGATGGGACCCCACGGGGTTATCGTGACTTGCGGTCACGGGGGGAATGGAAATGATGAGTTCTAAATGAATATGGGCACACGGACCGACTACTTGACCCTATATAAAGTAAGTATTGTTAAAAGAAAAAGGGGTAACCAAGGGTTATGGCCTATAATATAATAGTACCCTAAGTTGAGGGTCTTAGAAATTAAAACATCAATTATACTTGGTATAGTTGCTATTGTACTTGTCAAATGTTTCCAAGTACTGACCTCCCCTTCACGGGGGAGGCCGGCCACCTCACAGTTTCAGGTAGAACTTGAAGGTTGCTACCATTGCCCGTTGCTTCGGGAGGAATCAAGGGAAGAAGATGTGGTTCGTGCTTCATCCGTTCTGTTTTAAAAACAATTACATTAATGCTCATGGATATTATTTTCTGAATAATTACTTTGGGGGCTTGTATGCCTAGATATGCCAAGTGTGGCTTGAACAATTGTATTAATGCTTCCGCTATTTTAATTGCATGTTTTACATTATGTTTGTTTATGGATGTACTATGTGTGAATGGTATTCAAGACGTCTTGTATAGTATGGATGAGTTGGACTGCGGTTGACTATTCGTACTGTACGGCGGGTTGTTGACGTGTCCGGGTAGGTCCGGGACGTGACAATTAGAATAGTCGACTGCCAGAAACCCTCTTGGTCTTCCTTATCAGAACTCCTACCAGAGATGCTCTCAGAGTTGCTCTCCAGAGAAGCCATCAGAGTTGGATACCAGAGTTGGCATCAGAAGCTGCCATCAGAGTTCTGATCAGAAAACCTCATCAGACAAGCTCGCACCTTGCAGAACTCGAAGACTCTTACCAACGGTCGTTAAACTAACGGGAAATCCCCTAACGGCTACAAACCTTTCAACGAAAACATGGTACTGTACACGCATTAAATGCTCAATTAATGCTGTACGTACGAAGATATATTTAAAGCTGATGATTGACCATGCGAGTATCTTCGCGCCCCCAAAATAGCAAGTCGAAGGTCCAACCGGTCAAGTCAACAGTACAAGCATTTAATGAAGCTGTCTTCTACGCTCCAACGGGAAGACTGCTCCCAGTATATAAGATACACTCTGAAGAACTACGAGGATAACTTTGCTACAACAATTGCCTGACGAACTTGCTCAAGATCATTCTACTCTAAATCAATTACCTCCAAGCTTTCTTGGGATTAAAGACTTACTCACCTCAACAAGAAAAGCTCAAGTTGGAAGATATACTCTCTTATCCCTCATCCAACTAGCAAGTTGCAAAGTTCCTCAGTTCTTCAACACTTCGAAAACTTCATCTACACATCCTTTGTGAAGAAGCAACGTTGGAGAAAACTGATCTTGATTCAAACACTTCTTGAAAAAGAAGGGATGTCTCAAACTAACTGGAGTAAAGTGAAGTGGTGATACTTCCTAGAGACTCGGTGAAACGAGATCAGCCATCAGGAAGCAGGACTGCATCCCGGGTGGCAACTAGGCTTGAAGGAGACGTGGAGAGCTTCTTAAGTTCTAGGGACTAAGGCGTTGTAAACTGTTGTTTTTACAAGCTTAGTGGAACAGTGGACTAGAGGAACAAGTTGTTCCTTGAACCACTATAAAAATCCCCGGTGTCACTTACTTTACTTATTTCATTTCTGCACTTAAGAACTTGACTGCATAACTCAAAAGGTTGGACTCTGTGTTCAGCAGATCTCCCTCAAGAGTTATCAGAAAGGCATTTGCCTTAGTGTTGTCTGAGGCTACCCGGACAGAACCTAATCCGCTGCCAGGTCTAGTTCTGCCATCAGAACTTGACCTTCTCTGTCACCAGATTTCAACCATCTCTGATAAGTCAGCTTTGACTTAGAGAAAAGTTTAAATTTCTGAACAGTCTATTCACCCCCCTCCTCTAGACTGTTCCCATTACAAACGGGACCAACACAAAACAATCAAAAGACCAACTTGCAGTCAAAATAAAAGAAGGGATAAAAATGTTATAAAATGGAAGGAAATGAGCAGAAGATCAGGAAGAGAAAATATAGTATGAACACTTAGTGATAGAGGTGTATTAGAGATGTTCTAAATGTGTGTTAATTACAATGGAGAAGACTCCTCTTTATAGGAGAAAATCTAAGTATATTAGGATTAGAGGATAATTGTGAACCACACAATTATCATCTAGAATCATAATTATGATTTCCTAATTATTTATACAATGGTGATAATAATTCCTAATCAGGAATAGTTGGAAGATGACTAATTCAGTATATTTCAACACTCCCCCCGAATGGTCATCTTCTAATTACTCTGAGGTATTAGTATCATAGTATGATAATGTACTGTCTCGTTAAAAACCTTGGTCAGGAAAAACCCAATGGGATAAAAACCCGACGAGGGGAAAAAGAGTGCAGTGCATTATATTACTCCCCCTCAATTTAACATATATCTCGAAGATGACATATTCCAATTTTGTGGACCAGTTCTTCAAATTTCTTCAGTGTCAATGACTTTGTGAATAAATCTGCAGGGTTGTCGCAGGACTTGATTTGTTTGACATCAACTGTTCCTTCTTTCTCAAGATCATGTGTGGAGAAAAGTTTCGGTGCTATATGCTTTGTTCTACCCCCTTTGATGTAACTTCCTTTGATCTGAGCTATACATGTTGTGTTATCTTCATAAATCACAGTAGGATTACAAGTAAAAGATTTTATACCGCATTCATTTTGTATGTGCTGGATCATTCATCTCAACCAGATACATTCTCGACCTGCTTCATAAAGAGCAATTAATTCTGCATGATTTGATGATGTGGCAATTAATGTTTGCTTCATTGATCTCCATGAGATAGCAGTATCACCATAGGTGAATACATATCATGTTTGTGATTTTTGCCTTTTGTGGATCAGACAAGTATATTGCATCGGCATAGCCAATTAAAGTGGCATTTGCACCATTCTTGAAATACAATCCAAGATCGCTTGTACCATTGAGATAGCGGAATATATGTTTGACGCCATTCCAATGTCTTCTTGTCGGGGAAGAACTGTACTTGGCTAATAAATTTACAGAAAAAGCAATATCTGGTCGGGTATTATTAGCCAAATACATTAACGCTCCAATAGCACTCAAATATGGTTTTTCGGGACCAAGGATTTCTTCATCTTCACAAGGTCGAAAAGGATCATCATGCACATTGACAGATTGAACCACCATCAGAGAATTGAGTGGGTGAGCTTTTTGCATGTAAAACCGTTTCAAAAGTTTCTCAGTATAATTTGATTGGTGGATAAAAATATTGTTGAAGAATAATTTATTGTGTATCAAGTTTGTCAAGAGTCTTGTATTAGTATAGCCTTTACTACTCCTTGATGTATTAATTGTTGTATTTATTAGAGTAGTAAAAGATATAGGGCCCAAATGTCTGGCCCATATGTCTGGTGTAAAGCCTGTACGCAAACCTACCTGCGCATATAAAAAGGCGCTTAAAGGTTAGGTTTGCGTTAACTTTTGCATTCGATCTTTACAGCCTTAGAGCTTATCATTCTTACTGTAGAAGTTCACGGTATATCAAAGACGAGTTTAAGGATCTCCAGAGCGTTTATCTTTATGTTATTCTTATCTTTGTGTATCGTTATATTGTTGTAATCATATAAACAAGGACAAACAAATATCATTTCTGAAATGTTCAATTTGAATGCCGATACAAAATCTTGTTCTCCCAAGGTCTTTCATTTCAAATTCTTTCATGAGATATTTAGCAGTATTTTCAATTTCATTGGGAGTTCCGATTATATTCAAATCATCAACATATACTGCAATTATGGTGAATCCTGATTCAGATCGCTGAATGAAAACACATGGACTAATAAGATCAGTTTTGTATCCTTCTTTGATCAAATATTCACTTAGACGGTTATACCACATGCGTCCAGATTATTTTAATCCATATAATGACTTTTGCAATTTTATTGAAAATAAATCTCGAGATTTCGAGCTATAAGCATCATGTATTTTAAAGCCTCCAGGAATTCTCATATATATATGTCTGTATCGAGTGCACCATATAAATATGCAGTCACTACATCCATTAGCCGCATTTGCAGGCTTTCAAAAACAGACATGCCAATTAAAAATCGTAAAGTAGTAACATCAACTACTGGAGAATGCGTCTCATCATAATCGATTCCTGGCATTTGAGAAAAACCTTGGGCAACAAGTCGGGCTTTGTATCTAATGATTTCATTTTTCTCGTTGCATTTATGCACAAACACCCATTTAAAACCTACAGGGTTTACGCCTTTTGGCGTGTGGACAATTGGTCCAAAAACATTACGCTTTTCTAGCGATTTTAGTTCTACGGTTTCAAATCTACATCCTGCTTTTTAAATTTTTACATGTGGTATAACCGTCTAAGTGAATATTTGATCAAACTACATCACAAACTGCGAAAGTCATTAACTTGATTCAAGAGATTTGAAACGTGGTATAACATCGCTTCTACCTGAATCGCTTCATTCAATTTTGGCCAATCGTTTATACGACGATATTCGTCAATAGATTTAGGCTCGTTGTCATCGTGTTCATTCATTATATCTGTGGCGATGACATATGAAAATATATCATTAACATCAATATATTTTCTATTCCATTGTATTTCATTAACATCGACGTTTCTATCTTTATCTGGAATATTTGCCTCTTCAAAGGTGATTGGATCCTCTTTTGAGGTATCATTATTATCGATGTTATCTTCAAAGACGATATTTTCAAAATGTTCATTTTCTTCTTGAGAAGGTTGAACTTCTTTGGCATCACAAACTACATCTTGCCTTTTAAATTTTCTTGGTTTCAAATCTCTTGAATCAAGTGGTCTACCACGTTTTTTACGTATCACAGATTCATTAGCAAGAGTTCTTTCGCTAATCTCCACATGAATAATTTTGTGCATCATAGTGCTGCCTTGATGACCTAAACGGTCATGCCACAAGATAAATGAATTGTGGTCATTAATTTCCGATACCACATTTATCTCAATTGGACTGGTATATGTATAATATAGTCCGGAGGAATATGCTGGCATTTTTTCCGAAATGTATTTATTGTCAAATCTATTTGTCGTTAGACAAATAGACGACAAATAGATTTGATCTTCGATCGAGATATCACCAGCTGCCCATAAGGAAGGAAGATGTACCAAAAACTGCATTCAGAACAAGATACGGACACTATGAGTTCTTGGTCATGCCTTTTGGTTTAACCAATGCTCCTGCTGCATTCATGGATCTAATGAACAGAGTATTCAAGCCTTTTCTAGATCAGTTTCTGGTTGTCTTTATTGACGACGTCTTGGTCTATTCAAAGTCGGAGGAGGAGCACAAGGAGCATCTCAAAATTGTGCTAGAAACACTGCGAAAGCACAAACTCTATGTCAAATTTTCAAAATGTGAATTTTGGCTTGATAAAGTAACCTTTCTGGGCCACGTCATTTCAACGGATGGAATAAGAGTGGACCCCACAAAAATACATGCCATCACAAATTGGAAGCCTCCTCGAAATGTGACGGAGGTCCGAAGTTTTCTGGGATTAGCCAGTTACTATCGTCACTTTGTTAAAGGTTTTCCTTGATAGCTTCACCTCTCCATAAACTCTTGAAGAAGAATAAACATTTTGAATGGACATCATCTTGCCAAGAGAGTTTTGATAAACTAAAAAAGGTTCTCACTGAAGCCCCGGTGCTAGTCCAGTCTGTATCGGGTACAGACTTCACCGTGTACAGTGATGCTTCTCTTAATGGCCTGGGATGTGTTCTTATGCAAGAAGGAAAAGTGGTTGCATATGCCTCAAGACAACTCAAAGAGCATGAGAAGAACTACCCCACATACGATCTGGAACTAGCCGCTATTGTCTTTGCTTTAAAGATATGGCGACATTATCTTTATGTAGAAAGGTGTTACATCTTTACCGATCACAAAAGTCTGAAATATCTTCAGACCCAGAAGGAGCTAAATTTGAGGCAAAGGCGCTGGTTAGAGTTAATCAAGGATTACGATTATCATCCAGGGAAAGCTAACGTTGTGGCCGACGCTTTGAGTCGGAAAACTCTAGCTGAATTACACCTCAGACCCTCCCTTCAAGAGGAAATTCTAGCGGCTCAGAAGTGTGATGATCAATGTATTAAGATAGCGGAAACCATTTCTAAGGGGAAGAGGCCGGATTTCTCTAAACAGAGTAATGGAGGATTATACTTTGAAGCACATTTAGTTATTCCTAATGGGGAAATTAAACAAAGAATTCTTCGTGAGGCACATGAAACAAAATACTCAATGCATCCGGGCAGTAACAAAATGTTCAAAGACTTGAAGAATCTTTATTGGTGGTCTGGTATGAAACGTGATATCACCGAATATACTTCTACGTGCCTCAACTGCCAACAGGTTAAAGCTGAACACCAATTTCCATCTGGATTGTTACAACCTATTACAATACCAGAATAGAAATGGGATCGGATTACCATGGACTTTGTGGTAGATTTACCATTGACCCCAAAGAAGAATGACTCAGTTTGGGTAATAGTGGACCGACTCACTAAATCCGCTCATTTCATACCCATTCGAAGGGATTTCGCCTTAAATAAGTTGGCCGAACTGTATATTCAAGATATAGTTTGACTACATGGGATACCCCTGTCCATCATATCCGATAGAGATCCAAGGTTCACTTCTCAGTTTTGGGGAAGCTTACAGAAGGCACTTGGTACAAGATTGAACTTTAGCACAGCCTTTCATCCACAGACAGATGGTCAATCTGAAAGAGTTATTCAAATTCTTGAGGATATGATGCGAGGTTGTGCAATTGAATTCAAGGGAAGTTGGGAGAAGCACCTACCTCTTATGGTGTTACAGGTGGTATTAGAGCAACCCTGCGGGAGTGTGCTGATCCGTTGGATATCACGCAGACACTTAGCAAGGGGAAAGATTCTGGGATTTGATTGAGATTGATTTATCGGTGCAGCGAGAACGTTACGTTCCTAAATGGGGGTGATTGTAACACTTGAGATTTAAGTTAAACAAATTAATAGTACTACTCATACCAACAAGGTGCATCTCCTTTTAAGGGAGTTCATCAGCTAAAAACTCCAAAGTTAAACGTGCTTGCACGGGAGTAGTCTTGGGATGGGTGACCCCCTGGGAAGTTTCTCAGGGTGCGCACGAGTGAGGACAAAGTGCGTGGAAAAGGCTAGTGGTGGTTTGTGAGGACAGTACTAGAGGTCCGGAGGGTGTGTAAGAGTAATTACCTTAGGACCTACAGGACGGGTTGTTACACTGGTGATGAGAAGGAGAAAGACAACAAACTCCCCATTGCCATGAAAAAGTTTGAAGACTTCAAACTCCTCCCCAAAGAGTGCATAGCTGAGATGTATGCACGTGTGCTCACCCTCACAGCAGAAATCTCTGAACTTGGGAAGGAACTGGCTCCCAAGGAAATCAACTTGAAGGTTCTCAGAGGTCTACCTTCACCCTGGAAGATGAAGGTCACAGCTATGAGAGATAGCATGGATCTCAGAACCTACACCACAGAAAATCTCATCTCTGACCTCAATCCTTATGACTTCGAGATGAATGAAGAAGAGAAGGAAGAACATGAAGATAGAACAACAACTGCCCTCACGGCCAGTACCTCTAAGGTAAATAACTTTGACCCTTCCATTCTTTTAACTGACGAATATATGGCTGCCTTTGCCAGGAAATTCAAAAGGTTCATGAAGCCCAAGGATGGCAGAAATCCATCCTCCAGCATAAAGCCCTTCTAGAAGACCAAGTCTACAGACATCAGTGGGGAGCTTCTCGACTACAACTGCAGTTGTAGCAGAGAAGCTCCCCACTGCAGACAACCTGGTCACTTCAAGGCAAATTGTCCACACCCTATTGTGTCCAAGAGACAAGGACAAGAAGGTGACAATAAGTATGAGCACAGGAGAAGGAAAGCTCTTGTCTTTGAGCAACCAGATAAAGACCCCCTCTCGGAGACAGATGCCAATTGTGAATCAGAATCCGATGAGGCATTCTGTTGCCTGGATACAGAGACAGAAGACCTATGTCTTATGGGTCGATCTGATGATGAGGTATCCTCTACCTCTACTTCTAGTTTTTCTTCGGTAGGCAGAGATTTTAATGCTGATTCAATTGAAGCATTTTGGGAAGAGTTTAAGGTTATCCAAACCACTTACTCTTTGGTTAAAGTGGAAAACAGTAAGTTGAAGGTTGAAATCTCTGACTTAAGAAAGGAGGTTGAAGTCAAAATCAATCTCCTGATTGAGGAAAGGGATAGACTGGAAACTGAAAATGTTTCTCTTCTTAATAGAGTAAGAGAAATAGAGTCACTTGAGATTAGGTACAACACCTACCAGAAGGCCCGGTCTTCCATGGAAAGTTTAGTACTTAATCAATAAGTTGGCTGTGGTTTTGGTGTTGGATTCTGCCCAACAGAATCGGGTGAGCCTTCCATAAAGCCTAGCACCCAAGTTGCTAAGGCAGATAAGGTCATAGTGACACTGATTTCTAGCCCCGTCTGCCATGCTAGTGTATCTGGTACCAAGGTCTGTCATGAGAAAGTCCCACCAGAAAACAAAAAACTAAAGGTTCAACCAAAATAAGTTTTGAGAAACAATGAACCCGGGAGAAGACCTAACAACAGAAAAGGTTTTCAGAATAATAAAGATCAAAGGCAAAACACCAACAGACAATCTCATGACTACCCTGCCAGAAATGATCACCAGAAGGGCAGATATCAAGAGAAGGTTTCTTACAGGCAGGAGAGGTTGACTGGTCATCCTAAGAAGCCCAAAGCTAATCGCCCACTGCTTTTGATAGTATATGGGACTTCTTTCTAACTAAGAAAGCTATGAAGAAGTATGTAAACAGGAAGCATGATCCTCACAAGCATCTTCCTAAAGTGAATCACATTTCTATTTACTATGACTACCGGGTGGATAATGGGTACCACCAAGGTTTCCTTTGATGAGACCAAAGTGCTACCGGATGCCAAGACTCTATGACCACCTAGGACCCAACATTGCTTGGGTACCTAAATATTTCTTTTGATTATGCAGGAACTGTGTGCTCGAGCCATCTCTGAGGAAGAATGATTTATTGATAGTGGATGCCCCAGACACAAGATAGGTGACAGGAGTTGCCTAACAGAGTTCCATAGATTCAATGGACCTAAAGTCACCTTTGGTGGACAAGAGAAAGAAGGTCAAACAAAAGGAAAAGGCAAGCTGATCAAGAACGAGATAACGATTGATGATGTCTCATATGTTAAAGGCTTGAAGTTCAACCTGTTAAGTGCTAGCCAGTTCTGTGACAAAGGCCACACAGTTGAATTTTCAAAGGAAGGCTGTTTTGTCAGGCATGCGACAACAAAGGAAGTGGTTCTGACAGCTACCAGGAAAAGGAACATTTATGTTGTTGATTGGAAGACTGCAAAAGATGGAGTTTGCCTGATAGCCAAAGGAGATTCAAAACTCGGGAATGGCACAAGAAGCTGAGCCACTTGAATTTCAAAACAATTAACAAGCTAGCAAGGGAACACATTGTTGATGGACTGCCAAACATTGTGTACAAGAAGGAGAACCTATGCAGTGCATGCCCGAAAGGAAAACAAGTCAAAAACTCCTTCGAACCCATTGCTGGAAACCTCTCTACTAGTCCTTTAAATCTGATCCACATGGATTTATTTGGACATGTTGAGACCCCAAGTGTTGGTGGCAAAAGATACACTCTAGTCATGGTTGATGACTACTCAAGATTCACCTGGACAATCTTTTTAAAGAAGAAGAATGAGACTCTACAGAAACTAGCATCTCTGTTGAAACTACTTCAAAATGAACAGAACCTGAAGGTCAACATCATCAGATCTGATAGAGGAACAGAATTTGTCAACCAGGTCATAAAGGACTTCTGTGACTAGAATGGAACCATGCACCAACTCTCTGCAGCCAGAACACCCCAATAGAATGGAGTTGCAGAAAGAAGAAACAGAACTCTCAAAGAAGCTGCAAAGACCATGATTGTTGAATCTGGTCTACCTCTCAGATACTGGGCTGAAGCTATCAACACTGCATGTGTAACACTTGAGATTTAATATCAATGGATTAATATATAGTACTACTCATACCAACAAGGTGCATCTCCTTTTAACGGAGCTCATTAGCCAAGAACTCCAAAGTTAAGCGTGCTTGTATGGGAGTAGTCTTGGGATGGGTGACCCCCTGGTTCCTCAGGGCGCGCATGAGTGAGGACAAAATGCGCGGAAAAGGCTAGTGGTGGTTTGTGAGGACAGTACTAGGGGTCTGGAAGGTGTGTTGGGGTAACTGCCTCGGGCCCTACAGGGCGGGGTATTACAGCATGCTACACCTAGAACTGGAGCATGATTCACAAGACTCACCAGAAGACACCTTGTGAGCTCTGGAAAGGAAGAAAATCCAACATCAACTACTTCCATGTCTTTGGATGCAAGTGCTACATACTCAACAATGGAAAGGGGCATCTCAAAGTATTTCAAGAGAAAGATGATGAAGGAATGTTCATAGGCTACTCTAGCACAAGCAAAGCCTACAGAATACTCAACAAGAAGACCCTCCTTGCTGAAGAATCAATTCATGTCAAGTTTGATGATCACAACCCTGTTGAAGACATAACAGAATCTCTGGAGAAAATCAATCTTGAAGAAGCTCAAGCTGAAGCACTAGAAGAGGTCAACAATTATGTCCTACCAACTCACATCCTGAACCCCATTCTGCTAGACAAGGATAATGATGAAGAATCAGAAGCTGAACAAGAGAGACCCATACAACCTCTATCTGAACCAGACTTAACTTGGTTAAGAGATCATCCACTAAATCAAGTAATTGGTCAGATCAGAAGTGATGTGCAGACCAGATCTTCTACATCCAGAAGAGAAGCAATGTTTGTCTGCTACATATCTCATATGGAATCTGTGACTGTGGAAGAAGCTCTGCAAGACTCAGACTGGATCAATGCAATGCAAGAGGAGCTCACTCAATTTGAAAGAAACAAAGTATGGGAACTTGTTCCCAGACCAAAGAATCAGAATGTCATTGAAACCAAATGGGTATTCAAAAACACCGTTTTTAACTCAAACACTTCTTGCAAAAGAAGGGAAGTCTCAAGTAACTGGAGTAGTGAAGTGGGAATACTTCAAGGAGACTCAGTGAACACGAGACCAGCCATCAGGAAGTAAGGATTGCATCCCGGGTGGCAATTAGATTTGAAGAAGATGAGGAGTGCTTCTTAAGTGCTAGGACTAAGGCTGTGTAATATTTTGTTTTTACAAGCTTAGTGGAACCGTGGACTAGAGGAACACGTTGTTCCTTGAACCACTATAAAAATCCCCGGTGTCATATACTTTACGTACTTTATATTTCTGTTTTAAGATTCTGACTGTTTAACTCAAAAGGTAAGGGCTCTGTGTTCCACAGATCTCCCTCGTGAGTTAACAGAAAGGCATTTGCCTTAGTGTTTTTCTAAGGCTACCCGAACAGAGAAGTTATCTGCTGCCAAGACTAGTTCTGTCACCAGAACTCGACATTCTTTGTCAAGTCTTTTAAGACTTAGAGAAAAGTTTGAAAACTTGAACAGTCTATTCACCCCCCCTCTAGACTGTTCCTTATGTAAACGGGAGCAACAGATACCAATTAAATCGTCACACCCCGGACCTCACCGGACACGCTAACAATCGCCATACAATCTAGATAAGTCAACCTCAGTCAAGCTTACCCAAACTATACAAGGCATCATGAATATCATTCACACATAAGTCATCCATAAACAAACATAATAAACAATGCAATACGCAGCGGAAAGTATAATTTAAAACAAATGCCTCACGGGGAAAGCATGAGCACGTAAGCTTCAAAGTAAAATATCCTTGGGCAAGTTTATTGTTGATCAAAACCGGAATGGAGGAATCACGAACCAAGTATTCTCTCCAAGATGATCACCCGAGCAACGGGTACAAGAAGCAAGCCCTAGCCTAACCCCGAAATGGTGGTGGGATACCCCCGAAGGGGTCAATACTTTCCCGAAATTATAAAGTACTGGTGTGGATGGCATCTATTAGATATACAACAAGTATTTCAAACACAAAACCCTCAAATAGGATGATAGTATAATCTAGGTCGTAACCCTAAGTTACTCCATTTGAAAATATACTTACTTTATAAAAAGTCAAGTAGTCGGCTCGTGGACCCATGTTTATTTGAAAACACCTTCCCTATTCCTCGTGGCTACTTGATACGCTTGTAATTTCCATTTGTATGTTTGTGTTTTTAATTAGTTTTGATTGATTTTTACTTTGGAAATTACACACTTTTGGTGTAATAGTTTAGTTTGTTAAATTCTTGTAAATTGTTTAGATTAGGTTTATTCTGAGCTCAAACAGGTCTTGATCAACTCAAAGGACAGTTGGTGAAACCCAAAAGTGGAAGGAAGGTGCAAAAAATCAAAAGAAAGAAGATCCTGATTTTTTGGTCTATACTCGGTCGAGTATGACCTATACTCGATCGGGTATCTTGTTGAAATTTCAAATCGGATCAGATCCGAAGACAAAGGATCATGCAGAGAAGATTCGGACCACGATCGAGTGTCCATACCCGATCGGGTACACCGACACACCCGATCGGGTATCTCTTCAAAAACAAACATGAATTCGGTCGAGTATGCCCCAGATCTGAAGTTATAAGCATACTCGACCGGGTACAAAGGTATACTCGATCGGGTATGTATATGAAATTTAGGCAATGATCGATCGAGTATACCTCGAATTTGAGGTATTACACATACCCGATCGGGTACCTTGTATATACCCGATCGGGTACCCGAGCTGCATCTCAAAAGCCTATAAATACACCTCCTTTCCTTCACAATTAGATATCCAATTCCTTTATACATCTAAGCTCAGTCTAGAATAGTTCTTTCTTTATATTTTTCATCATGTTTAGTCTCCAAATGAGGAGCTAAACTCTTCCATCTTGGTTTTGCTACTTTGAAGCTTAATGAATTTGTAAGTTGTATCTAATTTTCTTTAATCTTCTTCCTTGAATATTAATTCTTCCTTTAAAATACTATTTCTATATCAAAGTTTGGGAGTGTTACTAAGATGACAATTAGTTAACATCTTGACATTGGTTATAGTAATAGTTATTTCTTCCTCTATGTTAATATTGGGAAGTGTTACTAAGATGACAATTAGTTAACATCTTTATATTAACTATAGTAGGATTCATATTCTTTAATATTCTTCCTTGAGTATTAATTAATTCCTATTCATATTTCATGTTAATATTTTGAACATTACTTAAAGTATCAACTAGTTTTGTTTCTTATATCAATTATTACTAGAATCAATCAGTTAATATGCTTGTTATTAATCCGGTTCTTTCAACAGTAGTAAACTTGGATTATTAATGCATGCATCTCATGGTTAATATGCCAAGGGAATTAATTATATTGATTAAACCAATAAACTGCTTGTGTTGAGTTTATCAATCTCAATCGTTTTCATCTTAAGTTTATTGCTACTATCAAGTTAATATACGGCGCTTGTTCTATATTGACTCGATAGTAAGTTTTATTAATGAACGCATCTCGTTATTAATAACTACCCTCGATGAACTGGATATACTCCTCGATTGAGTATTCGAGAGGAAGATAGTTAAAGATATAACCGGGATCGACAAACATTTCAATAAGTGGATAAAAGCAAAACCAAGTCCTCATCTATATTAATTAAACCACATAAGTCGTTCATCTTAATGTTAATTAAATTAAATTAAATCAAACTCACCCCCCCCCCCCCCTTTGTTACTCATTATATAAAAGAAAAGTATTCATTTCCATGTGGATACGAACCTTACTTCACTATACTACGTATTAGTGTTGTATTGAATATTTATTTTGAATGCACCTCACGACAAGTGCACGTCAAATTTGGCGCCGTTGCCGGGGAAAGCAAATTATTTTTCTTTTATTGTATTTCATGAAAATATAAAAAAAAATATTAAATGAAAATATAAAAAAAATATTAAATAAAAATATAAAGAGTTCTTATTTTTCTATTTCTGAGCTTTGAAGTATATGGTTAAATATCGTTCACTGAACGAAATCACCTATCAAACAAATCCCGAAATAGAACAAACTTTCGAGCGGTTGAAAAGTAAATTTTCTAATACCGACTCGGAAGAATCATCTACCAGAGATTCATACACCTCTAGCTCTAGTTCTAGCGAATCCGAAGAGTCCTTTCACATGGCTCTTCGTCCAAAAGGTTGAATCCCCAACCCCAAGGGCCCCCCCACCCCGACCCGACAGGATGGTGGGGGAGTAAATCACGGTGAATCAGTCGGCAAAGCGGCAGTAGTCCTTTACCCGTGCGCACCAGAGAGCCAGCCTTATTTCAGGTTCTGAAAACCCCCTTTTGGCCGCTGCGGGATTCGAACCTTGGTCTACGTCCAATTTTTCCCACCACTCGACCAACTGAGCTACCCGTGCGGGTCCTTTCACATGGCTCTTGAAACGATAACACTGAGGGAGCTCACAGCTCCGAACTTGAATCAACAACCACTGTGTATTACCTTCCCTACACTTGATGAGGGTAATACGTTTGAGCTAAAATTTGGGCTCATTCATGTGCTGCCATCCTTCCATGGCCTGAGAGGAGAGGATCCGAACAAACACCTCTCGGAGTTTCACGTCGTTTGCACAAGCATGTGTCCAAACGGTGTGACGGAAGAACAAATCAAACTGCGGGCTTTTCCATTTTCTCTAAAGGATACCGCAGAGGATTGGCTATTCTATCTTCCTTCGGGAAGTATAGGTACATGGGCGGCCATGAAGAAAGCTTTCCTCGAAAGGTATTACCCTGCATCTGTCTCCTCATCTCTAAAAAAGCAGATTAGCAATGTGGAGCAAAAGGATGATGAATCGTTCTACGAATATTGGGAACGATTCAAGAAACTTTGTGCAAGCTGCCCATACCACGGTTATTCGGAGCAAGACCTCATATTATACTTCTATGATGGTCTTTGCAATGATGATAGGCAGATGATCAACGCCGCATGTGGAGGGGGGATTGTCAACAAGGCTCCTTCTCAAGCTAGAAACCTTATCTCGGAGTTGGCCGAGAATTGCAGATACTATGATCGACGGTCATCCAAACGAGTTATGGCGGCGGAATCCAACAACTCGTTGGAAAGTCAAGTAGCCGGTTTGACTTCTTTGGTTAAAGATTTTCTCTTAAAACCAAAAACCCAAGAAGTCAAGGTCTGCGGCATATGCTCGACACAAGGGCACCCCACCGACTCTTGCCCAACGCTACAAGAGGAGAACTCCGAGCAAGTCAATGCTTTGGGGTTTCAAGGCCAAAAGAGGTATGATCCGCACTCCAACTCCTACAATCCCGGGTGGAGAGATCACCCGAATTTGAGATATGGGAACCCTCAACCACAACAAAGTCAGCCCTTGCAACAATCTTTCCCAAATCACCAAGGCCAAACTTCAAGCTCAAGTATGTCCACCGAAGACATGATCCGAGCACTCACCTCAAATGTCTCAACCATGCAACAAAACATGGTTCGATTTCAGCATGAGACCAAGTCTAGCATTCAAAATTTGGAAAGCCAAGTGAGTCAAATAGCTGGAGTCGTAAGCCGACTTGAAGCTAAGGAATCGGGAAAGCTCCCATCTCAAACGGAGCCAAACCCGAGACAACATCTGAATGCCATTATGTTGAAAAGTGAGAAGGCAGAAAAGGGAGATCAGGAGATTGAGGAGATATACCCTGAAGGAGACATTCAACCGGAGGAGGAGACCACGAAGGCCAGGTCATCACCACTGTCTTCATACGAGCCACTCCCACCATTCCCAGAAGCACTCAAGGAAACAAGGAAGCTAGAGAGAAATGCAGATCTCTATGAGACCTTCGCCAAGTGTGAGGTAAATATTCCACTTCTTAACTCAATGAAAAGTGTTCCTCGATTCTCTAAATTCTTAAAAGACTTATGCATAATCAAGAGGACACCACATTCAAAGGAGAAACAACCAATTTAAATTAGTGAACATGTCCCGGCAGTTTTTGAAAAGAACTTCCCAAAAAAATGTGTTGACCCGGACATGTTCACTATACCATGCAAACTAGGAGACACCAACTCTAGGGCAATGTTAGACTTAGGGGCATCAATTAACGTGATCCCCTATACTCTGTATAATTCTTTGAACATTGGCCCTTTAAATAAAACAAGCATCATAATTCAACTAGCTGATAGATCAACTGTTTCCCCGAAAGGGGTAGTGGAAGTTGTACTGGTTTCGGTAGGTGATCTAGTGTTTCCTGTCGATTTCTACGTGCTTGAAATGGAGAGTGATGAACACAAAATCCCCATTTTATTGGGGAGACCATTTTTAAAAACTGCTAATTCAACGATTGATGTTTTTAGCGAACTTTTAACTATGGAATTTGATGGAAGGAAAATAGAATATAACATTTATAATTCTATAAAAACTCTCTCCCGTTAGAGAATCAATTTTGAGCATTGAGGAATCACTAGATAAACCACCGACGATTGAGGTGTTGATGAAAAAGAAACCTCGGCCTTACTGGAAAAGACCGAAAAATAAAATCGAAAAATGGCTAACTAGGGTCTCAAAAAATAAAACAAGGGATGCTCACGATCCCACATAAAAAAAAATGAATAACGTCGTGCCGCGACGTTAATTAAGGCGCTTCTTGGGAGGCAACCCAAGTTTTATTTTTATTTTTCGTTATTTCGAGTGTTTTAAGTTCATTTTTTTAATTATTTGAGAGATCAGTGAGAGAGGGAACTAATCACAGGTTTTGGAGAAAAAGAAAAAAATGCAGGTTTTGAAGCATATGGGGACATACCCGATCGAGTACCACCTTATACTCGGTCGGGCATGGCTAAAAGAAGGGGAACCGGGAAATACTCGATCGAAGGAGTATTGATTTTTGAAAGAAAGCATGCATACTCGATCGGGTATCACTATATACCCGGTCGAGTATGTACAGAAAGGCGAAGTTCAAAGGAAGCTGACCCCCACATTCGATCGAGTACAGGGCTAAAAAATTGCAAAACAAAGGATACCCGATCGGGTATACCCGGTCGAGTATGTACAGAAAGGCGAAGTTCAATGGAAGCTGACTCCCGCACTCGATCGAGTACATGCCTCAAAACGTGGAAAAAGAAACATACCCGATCGAGTATTGTGTTATACCCGATCGGGTACCGGAGGCAATCTTCTCAAAACTTCGGGTTTCCAGCCATACTCGACCGAGTAACTTCCCATACTCGATCGGGTATACGGGCGTTTTAACCCCAAAACCGCCCAAATCACTTCATCTTCCCCAAATCCCAAACCCAAATTTCGAACCCCTCTTCCCCAACCTCCATTTTCAAACCTTCTCTCTACCATAGCTTCTTCATTTCTCCACCAAATCACCCCATACCACCACCAAAATACTCCCCTCACCTTCCTCTACACACCCATACCCACCAATCCAATTTTTACCCAATTTCCATGAGTCCGAAAAACCCTACCCTCAAATTTCAATTTTCGGATTTTGAGCTTCCAAATCTCCAAAAATGGCACCAAGGAAGGATAAAGGGCTGAGCTCCAACGCTATGGCACCCATCCCAGGCTACGAGGACCTCATCTTCGCCGACAACGAACACCGAGCTCGGTTCATCACTACAATTGCAAGGCAAGTAAAACCTTCCCGTTTTTTATGCCATGATGCTCTCCGTGAATTAGGAGTGTATAAGAGCACTAGGAAATTTTTTCATGAGTTGAGCATGGATCGTATATCAATATGAAATACAACTCTAACGAAAAAATTATCTATGAGTTCATGAGTTCGGTGCAATTTGAGACTGATGAAGCTGACTTTAGGGATGATAGACTCAGGTTTCGTCTGTTTAACCAAAACCATTCAATAATGAAACTTGAGTTCACCGAACACTTTGGCATTCCGTTCCCTACCAAAAATCCATATCTGATAACAATGCTTTCGGTCATTCCCTGTGGACAAAGATGACCGGGGAAGCAAAATTTAGCTCCTCCCAACTGTATATTAGTCATGTCCAACACCCCGTCCTCCGATTATTCTTGAAATTTCTTGCAAATTGCTTGCTTGGACGTCCCAACAACCATCACACTAGGATGGGGGATGTATTCTTAATGTATGTAGCTCTATTCCGTGTTCATGTGGACTTTAATCTGTGCAATCTTACGTGGCACATCTGAAAAAGGAGAGCGCAGCCAAGGGGGCTATTGTTATGGGTGTGGTGATTATGCACTTAGCCACCAAGTTCGGGTATACGGATAACTCTCCTATACCCGACTATTATTTGATGAACATCTCTTGGTTAGACCATTCGGGATGCACAGCCTTTTCCCATACAGTTTATGGTGGTGAATGACCAAAAAACATGTATAACTGGCTCATACACCCCAAGCCTCTCAAATACTTCCTCATACCTAACCAAGAACTTCCCAAACTGCTCTACAAAGAAGAGGTAGAGGTGCCCCATTACCTATTCCCACACGCCCTTCCACCTCATCTCCAAGAACCGGAACAAGAGCCTCCCCAATACCAACCCGAGTACGAACCTTACGTTGAACCCCATGGTCATGAATACATGGACGCCGACATCCCCGAGCAAACTCAAAACCCTCCACCACCCGACTTCTTTCAACAACTTTTGGAGGGTCAACAACAACTGCTTGCGGGGTACAATCAAATGAACACAAACTACATGGCCATGGGAGAACGGCTCAACCAAATGCAAGAGGAGCAAAGGGCGGGTTTTAACGGTTGGAGGAGCTCCGGGAAGCCGACAGGCATCGGTATGAAGAAGATCAACGTAGGTTCTACGGACCTATGTACTCTTACATGGCCCAGCAGGGATCTTTTCAGACCATGGCGAACCCCCCTCCACCACCCTCGTGGTATGACCCCACTCATTGGGGTAATTTTGGAGGATCTAGCTCCGAGGGTGGAGGGTACGATGGCGGAGATGGCGGGGACACATACATGGGAGATGGCGGGCAGGGGAGCGACTTCGGAGGCAGCTACTACGGCAGAGAAGGCGGGCACTAGGGACAGTGCTTGGCCTAAGTGTGGGGGAGTGACTCTTATGGTATGTATTTTCATTTATTCCCTTTCACTACGCATGAATTACTTTTACCATTGGTATTAAAAAAACAAAAAAAAAAGAATAAATAAAAGAAAAGAAATGCTAGTTAGGTTGAAAACCCAACAAAATGGGCAATCTAAGCAAAAAAGGCTTATAAAAAAATGAGTGAGTTAGGGAGAATGGAAAATGAAAAGAGATGCTAGGATGAAAACCTGAAAAGACTCCTAGGCAAAATGAGAGATATGAGAGAAATATTTGTTCTTGCAGTCACTCATTTCATCTCCTTGGAGGAAAAGAAGAGTCAAGAAGAAGAGGAAGAAGAAGAGAGGAGGAGAAGAGAAGATGAGCACTAGAAGGCCACATAAAACCCAAGATAATATTTGTACTTAAAACTCATATTTTATCCTTGGTGGTCTTTGTGCTTTTATCTTGTAAAATTGTTGAAACTTTGGAAAACTTAAACACTTGTGAACATTTGACTTTACTCGAGGACGAGTAAAGAAACTAAGTGTGGGGGAGTTGATACGCTTGTAATTTCCATTTGTATGTTTGTGTTTTTAATTAGTTTTGATTGATTTTTACTTTGAAAATTTCACACTTTTGGTGTAATAGTTTAGTTTGTTAAATTCTTGTAAATTGTTTATATTAGGTTTATTCTGAGCTCAAACAAATCTTGATCAACTCAAAGGACAGTTGGTGAAACCCAAAAGTGGAAGGAGGGTGCAAAAAATCAAAAGAAAGAAGATCCTGATTTTTTTGGTCTATACCCGGTCGAGTATGACCTATACTCGATCGGGTATCTTGTTGAAATTTCAAATCGGATCAGATCCGAAGACAAAGGATCATGAAGAAAGGATTTGAACCACGTTCGAGTGTCCATACCCGATCGGGTACACCGACACACCCGATCGGGTATCTCTTCAAAAACAAACCTGAATTCGGTCGAGTATGCCCCGGATCTGAAGTTATAAGCATACTCGACCGGGTACAAAGGTATACTCGATCGGGTATGCTTATGAAATTTAGGCAATGATCGATCGAGTATACCTCGAATTTGAGGTATTACACATACCCGATCGGATACCTTGTATACACCCGATCGGGTACCCGAGCTGCATCTCAAAAGCCTAAATACACCTCCTTTCCTTCACAATTAGATATCCAATTCCTTTATACATCTAAGCTCAGTCTAGAATAGTTCTTTCTTTATATTTTTCATCATGTTTAGTCTCCAAATGAGAAGCTAAACTCTTCCATCTGGTTTTGCTACTTTGAAGCTTAATGAATTTGTAAGTTGTGAGTTACTTTCTTTAATCTTCTTCCTTGAATATTAATTCTTCCTTTTAAATACTATTTCTATATCAAAGTTGGGGAGTGTTACTAAGATGACAACTAGTTAACATCTTGACATTGGTTATAGTAATAGTTATTTCTTCCTCTATGTTAATATTGGGGAGTGTTACTAAGATGACAATTAGTTAACATCTTGATATTAACTATGGTAGGATTCATATTCTTTAATATTCTTCCTTAAGTATTAATTAATTCCTATTCATATTTCATGTTAATATTTTGAACATTACTTAAAGTATCAACTAGTTTTGTTTCTTATATTAATTATTACTAGAATCAATCGGTTAATATGCTTGTTATTAATCCGGTTCTTTCAACAGTAGTAAACTTGGATTATTAATGCATGCATCTCATGGTTAATATGCCAAGGGAATTAATTATATTGATTAAACCAATAAACCGCTTGTGTTGAGGTTATCAATCTCAATCGTTTTCATCTTAAGTTTATTGCTACTATCAAGTTAATATACGGTGCTTGTTCTATATTGACTCGATAGTAAGTTTTATTAATGAACGCATCTCACTATTAATAACTACCCTCGATGAACTGGATATACTCCTCAATTGAGTATTCGAGAGGAAGATAGTTAAAGATATAACTGGGATCGACAAACATTTCATTAAGTGGATAAAAGCAAAACCAAGTCCTCATCTCTATTAATTAAACCACATAAGTCGTTCATCTTAGTGTTAATTAAATTAAATCGAACTCAAACCCCCCCCCCCTTGTTACTCATTATATAAAAGAAAAGTATTCCTTTCCCTGTGGATACGAACCTTACTTCACTATACTACGTATTAGTGTTGTATTGAATATTTATTTTGAGTGCACCTCACGACAAGTGCACGTCACTACTTCACGACAATAATAGAGTTCAACCTTAATACATCATCTTGCATTTCTTTGAGCTCGGCTCAAGTACATCACCATGCAATTCATAGGACTCGAATCTAATACTTCACCATGCATTTCTTAGAGCTCAGCTCAACTACATCCCCATGCAAATCATTGGACTCAATTCTAATACTTCATCATGCATTTCATAGAGTTCGGGTCAAGTACATCACCATGCAAATCATAGGACACGAGCCTACTATCTCACCACACATTCCTAGAGCTCGGCTCTATTACATCACCATGCATCATACCCCAATTCCTAAGCAAATATTATGCCTAGAATTGTCATTTCAATAAACCACTTTGGGTCATCCTTAAGGACTAGCCATAGATTGATATTATCATCATACTATATCAATTTAGACACTTGAAGTATGTTCAAGTGCATCACATACAATCCAAGCCTTATGATCAATTCTATTAACAATTACAAATAATCATTAACTACTATCTCAATACTATTAAGATTATTCTTATCAAATCAAATATTCATATATGTGAGTCCCAACATATTTAGAGATATGTGGCAGAAACTTAAATATCCAATTTCAATATATAAATATTCATTTATATATTAATACAATTCATGCATGAGTAAAAATGCCTATTTTAACATAATAGTCC
Source organism: Cuscuta europaea (assembly GCA_945859875.1). Classification (NCBI taxonomy): domain Eukaryota; kingdom Viridiplantae; phylum Streptophyta; class Magnoliopsida; order Solanales; family Convolvulaceae; genus Cuscuta; species Cuscuta europaea. The sequence goes on from CAMAPE010000033.1 coordinate 3,012,822, forward strand.
ATTGATAGCTCATTTAACTCCACATTATCAATATGGTCTCAAATCATAATCAAAATCATTTTTAAAAATTATATTCAAATTTTATCAATTTTTAAGCATCATAATCCATGAAAACATGATTTAGACATTTAGGTAATCTCATGCTTAACCTACAAGTTGTAAACAACTAGATGTCGATCCTCACCTCAATTAAGCTTCAAACTGCCCTCTATCAATCCAATGCTCAAAACTCCAGACAAGTAAAGTTGAGAACCGATTCCTTTCTTAAAAATGGGTGCTAGGTATCCTCCTCACGGTGATAGCTTGATCCCTAAAATGGTATGAAAATAGTCCCTAGAAAGGATGTTTTCCGGCGAGTTTAGTTCCTAACCTTTCAAGGTTTATTCTAGGTTAGTATCTAACTTTTAAATCCTTAAAATAACCTTGTCAAGAGCATATTATACACTTTTAATAGTGTAGAATAGTCTCCTCAATCGTTCATATGATTTAGATAATGAAAAGAAATGTTTTGGATTCAAACTCACTTTAGAGAAGAAAAACCGTTATGCGAGTTTGTGTTTGTCTATGTCGATTTGGAGACCTTTGACTACTCCATTCGTTGCAAGCTTCACCTTCCCGGATTACTTATCTTGAGAGTTTTCTTTAGACACCTCACAAGCTTATTTTGGACAGGTGAAGCTCGAGATATGGAGTGAACAATCCTAAGGATTTCAACCGTGCGGCTAGCAGTCCTCTCCACCTTTTTTTTTGTGTGTGTGAGTTCTTCCTCTCCTCAAAGCTTCAAGGATTGAGTATGGAATCTCCCAGACCTCTCATAGACCACTCCCTCAATATCTAATTCTTTAGTCATGTTCAGTCACCAAATCAATTATGTCTCCCCTCCCGCCCCTCCCCCTTCAATTATCATTGTCTTACTCGTCTTGCAGATGCTAGGAAGGTGTGAGACGCCCCTCTTAGAAAATTATTTAATTGTGTTCAAATAATTGTAATTATCTTTATATAAAAAGTCTTAGTATTAGCAGGTTTTAGTTGAGAGAGAATCGGGCTTTTTAATTGCTCTAATTAAAGCCCACACGCACGCCCCACTCTGTACTCTTACTGTAATAGGATGCTCGGCCTCTCTCCTATAAACACAGGCAGAGATGGTTCGAACAGCCTAAGTCTCTACACATTCTGTTCTGCACATATTATTCTCATAGAGCACCTAGATAATTCTCTCTCAACAGTTCATCCGTGTAAAGATCATTATTGTTACATCATTCTGAATATACGGTATTGAATGTTGATTAATTATTCTTCTACTGCATAAATTCTTCATATTATTATTTAGGTTTATTCGACTGTTGATCTGGGTTGTTCAAACAATTGGTATCAAAGTCTCGACGTAATTCTATTCGTGCAAATCTTCGAATTTATCTGGAAATAATTTGATCAAAACCACAAGTTTTGATTGAATTAGTTTTGGATTTGTTCTTGGAAAGTGACGGAAAGTGACGGAAGAAGAATCTCATTAGATCAAGACCCCTATTTTCGCACTACCGAAATCTTTGGCTACTCAAACAATCTCGTGAACCCGAGATCTCAGATTTTTCAAGGATACCCGAAATCAGCATTTTCAAAGCACCCGAGATCTGAATTTCACTTGCTGACCCGAGATCCCTACAACTTCGCTCACCCAAAATCAATCTGCGATTCTATTTTGTCTGTAGATTTGCACGCAAGCTTCATTGTCTTCGGCGATCACAGGGGCAGAGCTTCTACACAAGGCACATATCCACACAACAGTACATAAGAGTGAAGAGATGGAACTAAGTAGAAACGAAGCAGGGCAGCGGAGAAGTGACTCGCCAGGCTGGCAGCAACACACTCCAGGCATTCATGCATCACGAAGCCAATTGGTTGATGCGGACAGTCACCAATAGGAAGAAATCAAGGTTTTAGCACGGGCCTATGGAAGAATGGAGATGGAGGAGGCAAATGAAGCGATTTTGGTGGAAGCAGTGAATCCGGGGGTAAGCAGTGAAATTTTATCATTGATTGGCACAATCACTAGGCCTGGGATCGGTTCGGTTCTTACTCAAAATTGGTGGAACCGTTACAAAAATTTTAACTAATGGAATCGGTTCGACACAATAACTAAGAACTGTTATGGAACCAAACCAATACTAAATGATTCGACTCTTACTTTTATCGGTTCCTCGAATAATTTTTCTCTCATCTAATAAATGGGCACATTATTTGCTTTCTACCACATTAAAATGTTAAAAAGAAAATCAAACACAAGTATTAAAATTTTATTTAAAGTTCTAATAACTTCAAACATCAAAGCTCAAACTTAATTAAGTGAACACTTAATAGAATAAAAGAAAGTTTCAATTTTCATTTAATAAGTAGAACATAAAAATCTTAGTTAAGATAGGAAGATTGTTCATTATCATAGTAGCAAGATATGACGTCCACTCCAAGTATTTCAAAACTTAAAAAATATATCGAGTTTGCATGTATAGTTATAGAATTATCATTGCAGTCTATGTGCTAGTAGTATAATTTACAATAAATCTAATAGTTACAAATATCATGAAGATAATGAAGTAAACTATATGCAATCAACTACAAGTTATTTGAGTTATTTTATATTTATAAAATATATGTGATTTAACAAAACTTGATTTTGTAAAAATGAGCTTAACGTATTCAATCTCTTGTGCAATATTGATTACTTTTGTTTTCGTTGGTTAAATTAGAATTGTTGTCTAAATATCATTGATTGTACTATTATTGTTATTGTTGATATTACTGTTATTACAATCACTACTATTTTTATTTTTATTTTTATTTTTTAATAACGGTTCCTTAACGGTTCCGTGCACATATTTTTATAGGAACCAGGAACCGAACCGTTAATAACAACTAGGAACCGAACCGTTAACAACTAATACCACATTTGTAGGAATCGAACCGAACCGGGTTATAACAGTTCGGTTCCAACCGGTTCTACAGTTCCCGGTTCCAAAATCTCACCCCTAACAATCACACATGAGAAATCGGTATGTTTATCTATCTTCCATGACACTATGGCGTCAGTTTGGAAACCTGTAGAGAGAGTTACCATATATAACAAATCTTGGAACTAGACATTACATGTTTCAATTCTATCATGAGAGTGACTTGTATAAGGTGGCGCAAGGGTCATGGTTATTTGACCAAAATCAGTCTGTCTTAAAAAAGTTAAAGAAGGTTGATTTATCATTGACTGTGTGTCTGAATAGGGCATATTTCTTGTTACAAGTTTATAGAATTCCTGTAGGTTATTTTACCCATTTATGCGCATTCGTGTCACCATAGATATAGAAAAATCGTTGAAAAGGAAACCTTTTTTTGCAAAAGGGAGATGAGATTAGTTTTCGTGTTTCATTCCAATATGAGAAACTGTCTAGCTTCTGATTTATTTGTGGAATAATCGGGCATGTAGAAAAGTTTTGTACCTGTTAGCCGTGAAGCAATTTAGAGGGGAGTGGCAGTTTATTTGGACCTTGGCTCAGGGTCACAAAGGGGAGGGTTCATAGTGAAGGTAACAAATGGTTAGTTCCAGCTGGGGGCGGACAATGGAAGGAACTAGAGGCAGGGAATTCTCTCTTATTTTGGGAATTCTATCTCTTAAATTGAAAGTAATGAAGCTCTCGGTCTGAAACCATATACATGCACTAGGGATGTCAAAAAAAACCCGACCCGCAATGACCCGCCCTGGCCCGAGACATTTGGGGCGGGTCCGCCCCGCCCCGTCTTGCAAATGGGACGGGTCCGCCCCGCTCCGCCTATACAATGGGGCGGGTCCGGGTATTAGAATTGACCCGTGCCACCCTGACCCGACCCGACCCGACCCGCTGAATATATAAGTATACATACTTTTTCTTAAATTATAGTACTACAAATATACTTCAACATACATATGTGTATATACAATAAATCATAAATTCTTTGATCTTATAATATATGAATACGGAGTATATATTATAATGAGATGCACGACGGATTATCAATGTCTTCTTTATATATAGAATTTTAATACATATATTCAATTATTAATATAACTAATAAGATTAACTATTCAAGTTTGAGTAATTTTTCCTTAATTTTTGAAATTTTTAGCGTATCATGAATTTGATTTATTATATTGATTTTTAATTATTATTTAGAGATACACATTATGTAGATTCAATTGGTAACAACTTCCCACAAAAAATACATACTAGCTAATTAGATTACGGCGGGGCGGGGCGGACCCGCCCCGCCCCGCATGTGGCGGGTCATGGGTCAACAAATTTGGACCCGTGCAGGTCACGGGGTGGGGCAGACCCGCCCCACCAAATCAAGGGGTGGGTCCGGGTCTTGCAATACCTGCTCCGCCCCAACCCATTGCCATGCCTAGTCATGCACCACCCGTGGAATCAAAGTGATAAGCGAGGTTTTCATCCAAAAAAAAAAAAAGTGATAAGCGAGGTGAAGATCCAAACTTGCGGGTTGTATGTGCAGGCGAAACGCGTTGATTCTGCTTGCTGCTCTATATATACCATATGTATGTATGTAGAACTTGAGAAGCGAAGCAGTCAACAAAAGCACCTGGAGATGATAAAGTGGTCAATAAAGAATCGAATTAAAACGCGCCATTCAATTATTGACTTTTATTCATTCATTGGCATCCGGAGTGTTATTTATTTATAGATAGATACTCCAGGCCGGTACCTGCGTATAAAATTTGTTCATTCATTCAATACCCCGTACGTCCGCCGATGAAGGGCGGCGCAGCCTCTACCATCGCACGCCGCATTGCGTCCTCGTTCATTGTATTCTCCTGCAGCTTGGCTGCCGCACACTTTACGACTCTGCATGCCCATTTCTTTCCTAATATTAGCACCTCCCCGCCCAGCACCGCCGGCTGGGATGTTTTCAATACGTACCTCGGCTGCCATGCCGGGGAACACGTCCCCGGCTTAGCCAGCCTCAAGAAGTACTTCCATTACTTTGGCTACATCCCCGCCGCCTCCAACTTCACCGACGACTTCGACGCCGTGCTCCAGTCGGCTGTCAAGACCTACCAGCTCAACTTCAATCTCAACGCCACCGGTGACCTCGACGCGCCCACTATCCAGCACATGATGCGCCCCAGATGTGGGAACCCCGACATCATCAACGCCACCTCTACCATGGCTTCCGGCCGCAAGCCTCCTCCCGGATCTGCCATACACGTGGTGGGCCATTACTCCTTCTTTCAGGGCCGCCCGCGGTGGCCCCAGGCCAGCACTCAGTTAACTTACGCGTTCTTCCCAGAGAATCAGTTGACCGACGCCGTCAAGAGCGTGTTCGCGCGTGCCTTCGCCAGGTGGTCAGCGGTGATCCCCTTGAACTTCACGCACACCCCCACGTACACATCGGCGGACATCCGGATCGGTTTCTACGTCGGGGACCACGGAGACGGCGAAGCATTCGACGGGTCGATGGGGACGCTGGCGCACGCGTTCTCTCCACCGTCCGGCCACCTCCACATGGACGGCGACGAAAACTGGGTACTCGACGGCGACTCCCTCAACGTGCCGGCGTCGGTTGATCTGGAGTCAGTCGCGGTTCACGAAATCGGGCATATGTTGGGATTGGGTCACTCGTCGGTGGAGGATGCAATCATGTATCCAACTCTCGCGACGGGAACCCGGAGAGTGGAGCTTGCCGGAGATGATATCCAGGGGATTCAGGAACTCTACGGGTCAAACCCCACTTTTCAAGCTCCGGCCAACGCGTTCCGGCGTGGAGACGATTCAAGTGGGGCCCACACACTCTATTTACTTTCCACCCTTTGGTTGCTGGTTGTTGCTCTTGTATGTTTATTTATTCTTTATTACTAGTATTATTAAGAGGAAATTCGGCAAATAGGACTAAATAAGAATGAAATTGCAAAAATAGGAGTCCAAAATAACTACAGATTTCGTGGGACTAAAAATCATGCGAATTTCCAAATTTGACCTTCATGTCCACGCGCGTAATGAAACCTCTTTAATGTCGTTTGCGTTTCCGAAATATTCTGTACTCATACCTCACGCCGGAAGTTAAGTTTCCAAAGATGGAAAGCATTCAAAAAAATTAAACACTGCTACGCATGCGTGAGAGGAATTTGGCAAACGGCAACTTCTACTGCGAATCGAAAGTTGGAAGCGATTATTTGTCGAGCTTCAATGGAGATCGATGATTCTGATTTCCAGAGTCGGAATGACGATTCTGACTTTCCACCGGAAATGCCAAGTTCGTATGACATTATAATCAACTCCAAAATGGTATGTATTGCCTCTATTAAGTTATTTTCGTATATTAAGTTGATCATGAATGACAATATGTTGACTGAAATTGAATTAGTTGGATAAATTTAAAAGATATATGTATGGTGTTTATGTAAGTACTGTGTAATGGCATTAACATCATTAATGACGTTGTTGGGTTAATGGCCCAATAAGGGTCGACCCATCAACCCTTAAGGATCACCTATGAGCGTCCCGCTAAGGGCCCAAGAAGAAGGTCAAGCACCTAGGGCCAGGGGACGTATATGGTCCATCACCAGCCAGTATCTAGGCCCACGGGCCAGGGGACGTACGTAGTCCGTCATCAACCAGTACAAAGGGCTAGGGGGCTTACGTAGCCCACCATCAGCCAGTACCAAGGGCCAGGGAACGTACGTAGTCCATCATCAGCCAGTACCAAGGCCCAGGGGCAAGGGGACGACGTTGTTCATCATCAGAAGGTATCCAGACCCAGGATCCCTACGAGGTACTCAGGGAAGGACGTTCCCCACCTCTTAATAGGGGACCGAGGGCGGTCCAAGGATACGTCAGGGATGCATGCCCTAACCAAAGACACACGTCCTCTCTCCCATTGGAAAAGAACCAAAATCCCAGCAGGAGACAGCGGCCAAGCCCTTGGGGACGAGCGTCCCTACCCAATGGCGGGAAACCAAGATTCTGGCGGAAGCGCATTTAATGTAGAAGATTTGGTGGTTGGGATCATGACGCCCACCGCCTGTCACGTCGACGTAGTCAACTACCCATTGACGGTATAAATAGTGGCATTTATTTCACTGTAAAGGGTTCACAATTTGACATTCTAGCATTACAACAACAATAGCAGTTCATAGTATAACACAGTACGTTCGGCCCTTCGGCTTGTAATAGTTCGAGTGAGTGAATACAGTTGTTTGGCCCATTTCCTGCTTGTTTCTTCACCTTACTTATCCATCACCCATTCGAAACCCCCATATTACGTGTTGGGCCTGCGGGTTGAGGGAATAAACCTCAACACTCGCGTCGTCTGTGGGAAACTGAAAAAAATGTTTTTTCAAACTAAGCTCTCCACCAAAAAATCCTAAAACAATCACAAGACAAGTAGAATTGCTTCTAACAATGCAGGAAACTCTTAAGACATCTCTTCACGGCTGGCTCATAGCAGGAGGAGCGGCAACTAGGCAGCGGGGGCCCAGTCCAGTAGCCTGTGGTCTTGGGGGGATTTCGGAGCACTCACTGACCTGATCCCCCAGGAGCTCCGGCGGGACCCCAATGCCCTACGGGAAATCGCAGACACCATCCGCCGACTTGTAGACCAACGGGAGGTAGAGCACGTGCACACTGCTAACACCGAGCGGACCCCGCTCTCGCCTATCCGTTCCATCCAGTCACTCAGCGAGCGTACTGGTTAAAATAACCACTCTCGTCGTTTGGTCCATTTCAGGATCACCAGGAATATCCGTTCTCCGGAGATGGGGGACTTCGGAGGAGCCGAGCCCTTCAGAGAAACACAGCGTCGCACGGTTCAGGACCCTACACCGACAATGCCCCGTGACAGCGGGCGGCTAGGGAGCGCACTCCCGTGGTGGATGGCATGAGGAAGGAGGCCCGGGTCTACCATGGACAACATAATTTCGGAGTCATGCCAAGGGGAAACACCTTGGCAGTGGTGAACCCCACGCCCGTTACACCCGATCCGCGGGATGCCATACTCAGGGAAATGCAGAGGCAGATCAACGAACTGAACCGACGTACGGAGGCTACACCGGCGTAGCCCAGGATTGCACTTTCATCCCCTTTTTCTGCCTGGGTAATGGCAGTAGACATCTCGAGGGACGTCCGGCCCCTGAGAACTCTGATTTACGATGGGGCCGGGGACCCCTACCGAGGAGCTTGTCCTCCGACCCGGTGGGGAGCCTGTCCTCCGGCCCAGCGGGGAGCCTACCTTCCGGCCCAGCGGAAGCCTGCCGCCCGAGGAGCTCAAACGTTCTGTCTGCCAGCCAGGCTGACCTACCAGTTAGCCAGAAAGAGTAACGGCCAACATGCAATGCACTATTAATTATGTATTTAATTCCGTATTAATGTTGTAATTAATTTAGTCATCATTATGTTCGGCAGTTACCATTTGTAATCGCCTATAAAAGGCAATTCGAATTTTAAATACATATATGCTATTCTTGGCAACAAAATCTCCGAGCTACTTTCCATTCTCGTTCTTTATTTCCTAACTCCTGTTTGAGTGTCGCACGTAGCTTTCCTAAAAGTCTACGAGCGCCCTATATTGGACCAACATTGGTGCTTTCATTGAGAGCCTCTATTGTCTCTCACATCGCTCGAGTAGGAACACAAAGGAAGATGGCCGGAATCATGTCCCGGCATGACCATGTCTCGGTCCACACCAAGGAATCCACCCAGCCTAGCCGCCAGCGTGCCCCCGACAACGACGAACAAGGCAGGGGGTGGCGCGCCAAGGTGACCTTCGGAACCGGTTGTCAGGCCACGGCGACCTGAGGGCGACTCTTAACCACACCCAAGGTGAGCGCTCGGTCTGCAGTCGGCGGGGTGGAGGCCGACGTCATGCTCCGCGCATGGACCCGACTCGACTCAACACTGGGGTGGAAGCCCTACAGGAGGCGACTCGAGTTTTGGGGGCCTTGGCTCAAGGTTTCCAGCAGATGGTGTCTGGAGGAAACGTGGATGAGTCTGCTTGTCAACAAATGCCTGCAGATGGGGAGGTGTCCTTCAGGCGGCGTGACGAGCGACGCTCTGGATCCGACCAACATAGAAGAGAAGAAGTCTCTCAGCGGCTTAGTCGGTCCCATCGGCAAGCCGGGAGGGGTGCCCACCAGGGGTGCTCAATGCAGATGGAAGGAGGAGAGTCCTCTCGCCACTCTCACCGGGCGAGCAGCCGGACTGGCTCCATGGAAAGGCAAAATGGGGGGCCCCGACCTCACGTGCACGGACGACTTGGAGGTGCTGCTGGACATGCCCAACCCCACGCTGGGGCTGTCCGGGGAAACCCACCGCCGACCGAGGTGGAAGATCTACGACAACGCCTCGACCGGGGTAGAAGATCTACACATTGAGAAGAAGGGTTGTCAGGGGGAGCCTTACACGGCCGACCTCCGAATACCCGAAGCTTTCACCCGGGCGGTCATGGATGCTTGTGCCATGGAAGCATACAAGGGCGCTTCTCACCCCCAACATCATGTATCTCGGTACCTTTCCTACATGGTGATGATGGGGTACGAAGACGCCATCCAGTGCCGTGGTTTCTCTGCCACTTTGGATGGCCCGGCTTGTGAGTGTTATGACTCTCTACCCGACGGGAGTATCACGAATTTTCGTGAGTTGGCTCAGCGCTTTCTCTTGAGGTTCGCGAGCTCTCGAGACGTCAAGAAGAACTTCAGCCACATGTTCAGCCTAAAACAGGGGAAGAAGGAATCATTGTCGATCTTCTAAATGAGATGGAGGGTCGAGTCAGTCAAGGTTCACGGCCTTGATGACAAGACCGGGGTGGCCATTGTCACGCCCCAGACCGCATCTAGGCGCGTGTACAACCGCCGTATGACCAAGTGACGTCACTCGCAAGTCAACGTGTCTTAATCATACAAGGCGTCCATGAACATAATATATCGATACTCGGTAGTAAACATACACAACAACAACACAGTTTAGATTAATCGAATAGCGGAAATATTCAACAATTAATCGTGGGCCACACATGGCCAAAACGTAGGCTCACAGGCCAAAACAATGTATTAATACAAAAGTATCCATGAGCATAGTTTATTTTTTTGAAATACTAGAGGGAACACGAACCACGTCTTCCTCTGGATTCTCTTCACCCGTGCAAAGGTGTAGATGACAAGCCTTAACTTCAACCTGAAATGGTGGGGCCCCCCGAAGGGGTCAGTACAAGTACCGAGCGAGTAGCAGGCTAAATATAGGATAACTAGCATTTCAAGTCTAAGACCCAAACATAGGGTGATACTTATGTAAATAGTCTTTTCCCCCAAGTTAAGAAATACTTAGTAGTACATATACACTTGGAAAATACCCGATCCGTAGATCACCGTTTTATTTGGGAAAATATTAATAGTCAATATCCTTGACTAAAAACCCCGACCCACCCATATGCCTATGAGTGTATAGGACTCCTCCTTGTCCATACTTCAATATCATAATCTATGAGTTTTGAGGATCAAAATCCTTGGGTACTCCACCAAATTTGTATTTGAGTGTTAAGGACTTTTAGTCCTAGGGTCCTCCACCAATTTATTATCCGAGTGTTAAGGACTTTAAGTCCTAAGGTCCTCCACCAATTTATAATCCGAGTGTTAAGGACTTTAAGTCCTAGGGTCCTCCACCAAAATATGAGTGTTAAGGACTTTTAAGTCCTAGGGTCCTCCACCAAAATATGAGTGTTAAGGACTTTTAGGTCCTAGGGTCCTCCACCAAAATATGAGTGTTAAGGACTTTTAAGTCCTAGGGTCCTCCACCAAAATATGAGTGTTAAGGACTTTAAGTCCTAGGGTCCTCCACCAATTTATAATCCTATGATCAACCTTCTATCAAACTAGATAGGATCTATATCATATTTATTCATTCATAGCTAAATCAATACATAAAGCTCATGTATCACAATCCATGCAAAGTCATGTGTTTATATAAATTCATAATTAACTAATATCATCCGGTATCAATTAATCCATTATCCATCGGTCAACATTTTTGTTGACCGCCATTTCAAACCTTATACGTATCAACTTAATCATCATATAATTAAGTTAATAATGTTCATTTTTGCTCCTCTTACGCTTCAAGCAAACATGCATTTTATATAATTCCTCATAACATATTTCATGCATAAACAATTAATTCCTTTCATACAAACTTAACCATGTTGGCTAGTCACATGTTTAAATACCTTTTAAACATAATTATGAACACATATAACATTTATTTAGGTAATCTCATAATTAACCCAAAAGTTATAAGATATTAAGCCGTCCACTCACTTCAAGTTCCGCCGGTGCCATTCGATAAGGAGGAATCAAAATGGGTTTAGTTCCCGGCTCAACTTCAATCATGAACTCGATCTCTCTATCAGGTGGAAGACCCGGTAAGTCTTTGGGGAAGACGTCGGGGTACTTACACACAACACGTACATCGTTGATGTCGACCTCCTTCTTGGTCCCATCTACCACGTAAGCAAGGTACGCGTGGCAACCTTTCTTCATCATCTTCCGTGCTCTCATCACGGATATGATACAACATTGAGATCTCTCTCGATCTCCCTCGAAACGTATGGTGTTTCCCTCATCATCCTCAAGCTCTAAGACCTTGGTGTTGCAATCAACTCTAGCATGATGCTTTTCGAGCCAATCCATCCCTAGGATCGCATCAAACTCCAACATACTTAGAGGTACGAAATCACAAGTCAAAGGTTGACCCGTCACTTCTACCTCACACGATTCATAATAGTGGTCCCTCTCCACATCATCTCCTAACGGTGTGGAGACTAACAAGGTCTGAGTCATCGGCGTCAGACCTTCGGCAAACGCTTCGCTCACAAAAGAACATTGCACCCCGGTATCAATGAGAATTCTTGCGTTTCTTCCATTGATCAAGAGTGTTCCTGCAACGGAGTCAGGGTTGGCCCGAGCATCGGCCTCGGTCATCGCGTAGACCCTTGCTTGGGCCCCGCCTTGGTTAACGGACGCGGCAAGGCTCGTTGATGCATCGCCTCTTCCCGTGCCACCGTTTGACGGCCCTGCACGGTTTCTACTCGTCAAAGCTCCTCCTCCGGACCCCGGAGCTCCTCCTCCCCCCAATTGTGGGCAATTAGCCCTCATGTGGCCTGTGTTCCCACACTGATAACACCTCGGGGGTGCGTGGCACTTCCCGAAGTGATTCTTCGAACAGTTGGCACACCTAGGAGGTCCCGTATTTCGAGAGGAGGATGAGTGCCACCGTGCATCGCTGTTCTTCTTTGCCGGTGGTGCCGGCATCTTGAACGAACCACTACCTACACCGTGGTTATTCTTTCGTGATTGCTCGGGCAGCCCCGAACTATGCCACTTTCTCTTTTTCGCCTCTTCGGCGTCTCTTTCTTTCCTCTCATTCCACTGAGCCTCCCCAAGTAGGCTCTGTTCCACCACCTCGCTAAACGTCATATGACGAGAGTACGTAGCTCGGTCACGGATGTCCAGGAGTAAGGCGTCCCAAAAGTGTTCCGACATGCGGTCCTCATCGACCGCGTATTCCGATAAGAACCTAGCCAAGGTTCTAAAATATTGCTCCAATTGCTTGACCAAACCACCCTCCTTCTGTTTAAGGTTGGTGTACTCCCTACGCTTGACATTAACCTCGTAATCGGAGTAGTATTGGGCGTAGAACTCCTGCTCGAAGTTCGCCCATGTGATGGCCCCCCGGTACTTTCCTTCTACACTCTCCCACCATGTAGAAGCGATTCCTTCAAGCAAACGTGAAGCAACAGTCAACTTCACGTCGGGTGTGAACTGCATATCCCTTGATGCATCCTTCACTTTCTTGATCCAATCGGCGGCAACGGTAATGTCACCGGTGCCGTCGAAGGATTTACACCACAAGGCCCTAGCCTCCTTGAGGTACTTGGAGATTCTCACACAAAACCCTCCTTCACGCTCACCTTGTGTCGCCGTTGGAGTGGCCCTTGAAGCTCCCCGGCTTCCTTGAACCGAACCACCACAAGAGTCGTGCCTTGCTTGGCGCCTAAGGTCTCTCCTTAGTTTCTCTTTTTGATACCACTCAAGCAATTCGCCCATTTGAGCGAATCGGGCATCACTCTCATCGTTGTCTTCCTCGTCAGTGTGGAAGTCACCCCCGCCATACGGGGTCTCCTCATGCTCCGTGCCGGGAACAAAAGTCGAGTCATAGTCCTCAGTGTTAGTTTCAAACACCGAGCTTATGTGGCCGTCGCTCACTGTTTGGGCCCGGTGGCCACCACGGCCTACTCGGCCTCCTCTTCTCCCCCGAGATGCAACCTGGCTACCCCTCATGGATGTTACCGGTGCCTGCCCCCTCGGATTGTTCCTCGTTGCCATTCGCCTTCCCTCCATTTCTGAAATAAGATTTGGACGAGTCGTTAGACTCCTATCAATGTCATCAATTGACAGAAGAACGTTATAGACACGTATTGGCCCAAGTCACCGTCATACCAATTGTTAAGGGTACCACCTTAACAATTAGAGACCTTGCAACCTAGGTAACAATAGTTCTATGAACGTCAAAATACAATGCTCATGGTTTTCGGTAAAAAATCCTTTTTGCAAAATCTCTCGTGAGAGGTTGATTACATAGTTTAGAACTGAGATGGCTCTGATACCACTTAAATGTCACGCCCCAGACCACATCTAGGTCCGTGTACAACCGCTGTATGACCAAGTGACGTCACTCGCAAGTCAACGTGTCTTAATCATACAAGGCGTCCATGAACATAATATATTCATACTCAGTAGTAAACATACACAACAACATCACAGTTTAGATTAACTGAATAGCGGAAATATTCAACAATTAATCGTGGGCCACACATGGCCAAAACGTAGGGTCGCGGGCAAAAACAATGTATTAACACAAAAGTATCCATGACCATAGTTTATTTTTTTGAAATAGTAGAGGGAGCACGAACCACGTCTTCCTCTGGATTCTCTTCACCCGTGCAAAGGTGTAGATGACAAGCCTTAACTTCAACCTGAAATGGTGCCCCCCGAAGGGGTCAGTACAAGCACCGAGCGAGTAGCAGGCTAAATATAGGATAACTAGCATTTCAAGTATAAGACCCAAACATAGGGTGATACTTATGTAAATAGTCTTTTCCCCCAAGTTAAGAAATACTTAGTAGTACATATACACTTTGAAAATACCCGATCCGTAGATCACCGTTTTATTTGGGAAAATATTAATAGTCAATATCCTTGACTAAACACCCCGACCCACCCATATGCCTATGAAAGTATAGGACTCCTCCTTTTCCACACTTCAATATCATAATCTATGAGTTTTGAGGATCAAAATCCTTGGGTACTCCACCAAATTTGTATTTGAGTGTTAAGGACTTTTAGTCCTAGGGTCCTCCACCAATTTATTATCTGAGTGTTAAGGACTTTAAGTCCTAGGGTCCTCCACCAATTTATAATCCGAGTGTTAAGGACTTTAAGTCCTAGGGTCCTCCACCAAAATATGAGTGTTAAGGACTTTTAAGTCCAAGGGTCCTCCACCAAAATATGAGTGTTAAGGACTTTTAGGTCCTAGGGTCCTCCACCAAAATATGAGTGTTAAGGACTTTTAAGTCCTAGGGCCCTCCACCAAAATATGAGTGTTAAGGACTTTAAGTCCTAGAGTCCTCCACCAATTTATAATCCTATGATCAACCTCCTATCAACCTAGATAGGATCTATATCATATTTATTCATTCATAGCTAAATCAATACATAAAGCTCATGTATCACAATCCATGCAAAGTCATGCATTTATATAAATTCATAATTAACTAATATCATCCGGTATCAATTAATCCATTATCGATCGGTCAACGTTTTTGTTGACCTCCATTTTAAACCTTATACGTATCAACTTAATCATCATATAATTAAGTTAATAATGTTCATTTTTGCTCCTCTTACGCTTCAAGCAAACATGCATTTTATATAATTCCTCATAACATATTTCATGCATAAACAATTAATTCCTTTCATACAAACTTAACCATGTTGGCTAGTCACATGTTTAAATACATTTTAAACAAAATTATGAACACATATAACATTTATTTAGGTAATATCACAATTAACCCAAAAGTTATAAGATATTAAGCCGTCCACTCACCTTAAATGAGTTATAGCGTGTTCTACGCTCTTCGGTTGAACTCCGGCGAAACTCCGATGAAACTCCGGTGAACTCCGGCGAACTCTAGAAACGCCTTAGTTAAGCTCCTAACATGGTTTTATCATCACAAAACTCATATCTATACAAATAACCTCTAAAAGGTTATTTTCTGGCGAACCGGTCGTTTTGGCTTCTAAGTCCGTTCTTGGACTTAGAACCACCTTCCAACCCCTCATTCTACACTTCTAAACATGTAGAATAATCCTAGGGGTCCTTCATATTGTATAAAATTCATATGATAGATAAAAAGGAAAGGAAAAGTTATTATAAGGTTATCACCTTAATCCTTCACACTTTCCCTAACTTTTTCCTTCTTTAAGCCTCCTCCTTGGACCTCTATTGTTGAGCTCGGATTTTCCAGCTATGGAGGCTTGGTTGAGAGCTTCTTCCTCTTTCCTTGTGGTCTTGGTTGAGCTAGGGAGGTAGGGGTGAGAGATGATGCCTCCTTTTTGTCTCAATTGAGCAATAAGAGAGGGTGAGGGGTCCCTTTTGGTACTTTGATGCCAAATGCATCTCCTCCACCCATTTATCTGTCAACCAGCTCCCATCAAGTCTAATTGGGCACAAAAAACGTGGGGTGACCCCCACTCATGTGGGAGGTCATCCCTTGATGTCCAGAACTGTGCAATCGGCCCCGAAAGTTGTATTTTTCGGACTGTTTAAATTTTGTTTTATTTTATCGGGTCAAATAAAATATATTTTGTGTTTCCCATCATTATGGACTTTTTGAATGAGTATTCATTCCCCAACTTTAATTTAGACATCTCCGAAATCCGTTCCGAGCTGTTATCTGATAAATTACCGATACCTGTAATTGGGCCTCGTTTGACCGACGGGTCAACCCTATGCCCTTCCTATGGCCCAACTAAAATATCTACAACCATATACATATTATCTAGACCAAGATGAATATAATATGTGGTCCCGGGTTTATTGGGTGGTCCCCGCTCCCGATGTGGGCCCCACGTGCAATTCACTATTCACGCGAACGTAATAACAAAAATTTACAACCTCGTAAATTCACGAATCATTATTAAAGGTTTATTACATGATTTACTAAAAGTAAATATACTTAGGGACGGTGTTACAAGTTCAGCCCCCCTTATTTGGGATTTCGTCCCTGAAATCTCGTGTATAATAAAAAAGAAACGGGTATTGCTCCCTCATTGAGACCTCAGTCTCCCAGGTTTCTTCTTCGACTCGATCACTCCTCCAAAGCACCTTCACCATAGGAATCTCCTTATTCCTAAGCCTCTTTACCTGCTGGCCCACTATCTTCACCGGTTCCACTACATATTGTAGGTCCTCTCGAATCTCTACCGGTGGTCTCTCAAGAATATGTGACGGATCTCGTACATACTTCTTGAGCATCGATGCATGGAAAACATCATGAATCTTCTCAAGTTCAGGTGATAACTTGAGACGGTAAGCCACGACCCCAATCCTTTCAAGGATTTCAAACGGACCAATGTATCGGGGGTTAAGCTTACCCCTCGATATGAATTGGATGATACCTTTCCAAGGAGAAATCCTTAGAAACACCTCATCACCAACTGCAAATTCTAACGGTCTACGTCGTTTATCGGCATAGCTCTTCTGCCGATCTTGGGCAGCCTTAAGTCTATCTCGAATAACCTTCACCTTAGCCTTGGTGATCTCGACAAGTTCTATACCTTCGATCTTGGCCTCGCCAACCTCGTCCCAACACAACGACGTCCTGCATTTCCTCCCATACAATGCCTCGTATGGAGGCATGCCAATACTCGCCTGATAACTGTTGTTATAGACAAACTCCACTAGTGCCAAATGTTTGTCCCAACTCCCCTGGAACTCCAAGGCACACGCCCTAAACATGTCTTCCAAAATCTGTATCACCCGCTCGGATTGTCCATCCGTCTGAGGGTGAAACGCCGTGCTAAACTTCAGTTTAGTCCCCAATGATGCTTGGAACTTTGGCCAAAACCTAGATGTGAATCTTGGGTCCCTATCCGAGACGATGGATATTGGAACTCCGTGTAACCTCACAATCTCCTCCGTGTATAACTTGGCCAAACGTTCAAGAGGATGAGTGATGTTGATATGCAAGACGTGTGCACTTTTGGTAAGCCTATCAACCACCACCCACACTGCATCGTAATTGTTCACCGTCCTTGGTAACCCTACCACAAAGTCCATGGTGACATGTTCCCACTTCTATTCTGGAATGGTAAGTGGCTGCAAAAGTCCCGCCGGGTGTTGATGCTCCGCCTTAACTTGTTGACAAGTAAGGCATCCGCTCACATACTCCGCGATGTTTCTCTTCATACCAGACCACCAATAACTTTCCTTCAGGTCTCGGTACATCTTTGTACCTCCTGGATGCATAGCATAGGCTGAAGAATGGGCTTCCTCGAGTATGGATTTCCGGAGTTCCTCATTATGTGGTACGCATACGAGATCTTTGAACAATAAAAGGCCATCATCACGTACCCGAAAATCCTCAACGGGTCCCGCAAGGATCCGTTCGCGGACCTTCTGACATTCCTCATCAATGCCTTGACCTCTACTGATCTCACTCAGCAACGTAGGTCTAACCTCAAATCTCGCTATGAGTGCCCCGCTCGAGGACACCTCCACGTGTGCCCGTAACGCTCGTAGGCATGTGAGTAAAACCTCCGACGTACTTTTCCTGCTCAGTGCATCGGCCATTACATTGGCCTTCCCGGGGTGATAGTCGATGATCAAGTCATAGTCCTTGATCAACTCCATCCACCTCCTTTGCCTCATATTCAACTCTTTCTGGGTGAATACATACTTCAAACTCTTATGATCAGTGTAGATGTGGCATGTCTCCCCGTAGAGATAATGCCTCCAAATCTTTAGTGCAAACACTACCACTCCCAACTCCAAGTCATGGGTAGGGTAGTTCTCCTCGTGTTTCCTCAATTGCCTAGAGACATAGGCAATTACCTTCCCGTTTTGCATCAGCACACTGACCGGGCTAAACTTGCAAGTGTACAAGTGCCGATATAGTAATAAATTCCGGTAAAATACCGAGTCGAATCCACAAGGAAACGTTGTTTAATTCAAGTCCGAGAGTAGATAACTTTAAATGAAGAATTGAATAAAGTGCAGGGATTTTGATTTGTGTTTTATATTTTTGGTTTTTTCACTTTTTGTTCAACAAGATAATCGTTAAATAACTTTGAGTTCAAGATAAATGATAACAACAACTAAGGCTTCGGGAATCACTTAAATGCTTTAATAGGGTTGAATATTAGTTCTTTGCCAATAATTATGAATACGATGTCGCTAATATATTCTCAACTCCGGTTAAGACAGCGAGAGCGTGGTTTTCGTTACGTGTAAGTCCCGTTACCGCTTACATTCATCTACCGAAAACCCCGTTGAATATCAAGACATCACACCCGTATCATATAAGACCGGATATATTTCTATTCTCGGTACTATATATGTTTATCCTTTAATGTTCATAGTTTAGACTTCAACGTTAATTGCAAGTATAAACTAAATTTAACATACTTCTATGTTGTACACCATAGTCATAAACAATCAATATATAAAGGATAAATCACAATTTATTGGTTTAGAACTTTTATCAAACACCTAGTGGGCATAGAAGTTCATCCCTAGCCTTAGCTAAGAAATTAGCCTCTAATGCTCATATTAATCACAATACAATAATAAATGTAATGGAACATGAAATTACAAAGGAAATAATACCTAAACACCAATGATTTTGGAGGATGAACGTCCCTCCTCAAGAACTTGAAGAAAACACCAAGAACAAAAATATAAAAGCTAAGAATTAATCTATGGAATGGAATGTGTTTGTATGATGAATTGAGGGCTTTATATAGGCTAAAGAATGACATCTTTTAGTCTATTCGAACACAACAATGAGGTATGGAAGCAATATTTGATTAGCATTGAGGAAGATGGGGGTTTCCCATCAAGAATCAGCTTGCACGATGCTGTTTTTTAGCAGAAAATCGATCCAACCGGCGCCGGTTGGTAATATGACCGGCCCCGGTTGAAAACAGGCTCATTTTTGCGAGAAAAAACGTTCTGACCGGCGCCGGTTCAAGACCGACCGGCGCCGGTTGTTGCGCCCAAAAATGTACTTCATTTCTCTTCCTCCGAAATGGATCAAAAAGTGTTGGTTTTTGTACCGGGATTTTGGAGATGTTACGCTACGAATTTGGACATGATTCCTTCACCAAAGTTGTAGATAATGAAGTCTTCTATCCAACAAAACTTTAATGACGTGATGTTATTCATCCAATCAACAGATATGGATAAAACACTGAGAGGTATGCACCCTGAAATCCCACCAGCAACATCTGACTTTATCGGTTGATTGAGTATTGTTCCTTTCCTATTCTGGCCATGATGTCTGAATAACATTTGTACCTTATTGAGTTACCATTCACATGAAATTAGAATGGAGTGATTTAGAGTTATCTACAATACGTTATACTCAAATGATGGGCAAAATGTCATCCTTTTGGTCCCAAAAGCCGTTCATCACAATGTTTTATGCTCTAACTCTCATTCTCAAGATATTTTCCCAATTTGTCTTCTTTTATTCAACAAATACTTATAAATACTTATGTTAAACACAAGTAAATATAACGGCTATCAAATCCCCCCACACTTGAGCATTGCTTGTCCTCAAGCAATTTCTTTGTATTGATGCACAATTAGAAAAGAAACTAAACCATGCAAATTAAAAGTTTAATAAGATGTTAAAAATTAAATATAAACTCTTTAATCTTTCTCGAGCCAAAAACCTTTTTCTATTACTCACAATAAATGTATTTAAGATTAAGAAAAATATTTAAACACTTGATGGGTTTATTTTGTGACGACAATTTAGGCAATGTGTGGGTATGTCAGTGTTTTTTTTTCTTATGGACTGACAACTTGATTTTGTAGAGAAGGTTATTCTAGGAGAACATGAGTTTTTTTTCTTTTGTATATAAACTCTTTTTTTGTTCTCCGTAATTATATATCTAGATTGTCAAAAATGAGGAGAATCCGACAATAGAGTGATTTGGAGTTGGGATGAAACTTTTATTTTGAATTTTGGACTCTATGCACATTTGTATGGATTTGGAACATTGTCACAAATTTGAGTGAAAGTGGTGGTTTCAAGATTAATAAATATTTTAATTAATCTAAAAATACATTTTTGTGAGTAAAAGAAAATCTTTCTCAACCAAAACACTTAAAAGAGAGAATATCAAAAAATTTAACCTTCCTAGAAAAAATTTAATTTGCAAAATAAAGTTTCTCAACTAATTATTCACCCCCCACACTTGATTTTCATTGTCCTCAATGTAGATTGGAGAATGCAATGCAAGATGAAATCTTCAATAGTGGAATAAGATGTCTTTGATAGAAGGAAATGCATGATACTTGAGCTGAGATCGATGATTTTTTTTTTTTGTTTTTTTCTTGTTTTTTTTTGTTTTTGTTTTTTTTGGGTTGCCTCCCATTTAGCGCTTAGTTTAACGTCATAGGCCGGACGAACATACCTCTTTTGTGCAATTGAATTCCCGCAGATGTTTAGCTAGTAGGACCTCTCTTTTAAAATCTTGCGGGGAGGAGAGGATGTTGAGCTCTTATTTTCAATATTGAGAAGAATATCACCTGGGTCAAAAATGTACCCTTTTGGCGTAAACCGATTATGTTCTCCTTTGTTGTTGGCGTATCCTTCTTGAATGAAAAAGAGGTCTCTTCTACCATTTGGAGGCGTGAGAACATTGGCTTCGGCCTTCAAGAAATTTTCTAAAGTGGGTTGTACTCTCCACACATGAAATATGTCATCTTTATCTCCCACAAATAGCTTTCTAGTCGTGTCGTGTACATCAATTAGGCTTGGGGTCTTCTTGCTCTCCGGAACTTTGGGATCCTCCTTTCTTCTTATGCTTTCTGTTGTGATGACCATGTCACTTCCTGTTATAGTAACTTGTTGAGCAAGTTGGTTAATCTGCAATTGTAGAGTGTGGAAGGAGCTTTTGGTATCTCGCTCGAGGTTGTCCATCCTTTGACTAAGAATCGTGTTTTGATCTTCAATTCGGCTGCCAAGTTTGGTAAATTGAGAATGAAGATTCTCAATGGATGCCTCCATTCTACTATAATGTCTTTCATTTTCAGCTTGAATACTTGTGGTAAAAAACGTCATCATCTCCTCCAAGGTGGATTGAGAGTTTGAAGAACTCGCATGCGGTTTCCAACTATTGTATTGGTTCCCCCTTTGTTGATGAGAAGAGTTGTAGTAGGTGTTACCTCCATGATTCCCCCACTCCTCATAGAAGTTCATGTAATTGATCTCCTCAGTTTGAAGAGCATACTCTCGTGTACGAAGAGTGTTCCCTAAGGTGGTTTGTAGGCTTTCTTTCAGTGTTCGTTCAAACTCCAGAAATCTTCTATCAAGCACATCACCGATAGATATTTCATTCACTCCAGAGAACTTTATGTCTCTAGCTTGAAAATGCGGGTTGTAGGCAATAATGGGCATCTTGATCTCATTTGGTGTAGGTTTTTTTTTTCTTTTTTTTTGATGTGTTTGCACACTCTTTTGACTTCAGGACCAAAGTTTACTTAGATCCTTGAACTTTTATGAGTATGACCACACATTTTGTTTAAAAAAAAATAAATAAATAAACTAACACTACTACATGAACAAGTGAAAAGCAATGGTAAATGAAAAATTCAGGATTTTTGTTTTGTTTTGGACTTTATTAAACAAGACCGTTTCCCCGACAACGGCACCAAAAACTTGACCGGGCTAAACTTGCAAGTGTACAAGTGCCGATATAGTAATAAATTCCGGTAAAATACCGAGTCGAATCCACAAGGAAACGTTGTTTAATTCAAGTCCGAGAGTAGATAACTTTAAATGAAGAATTGAATAAAGTGCAGGGATTTTGATTTGTGTTTTATATTTTTGGTTTTTTCACTTTTTGTTCAACAAGATAATCGTTAACTAACTTTGAGTTCAAGATAAATGATAACAACAACTAAGGCTTCGGGAATCACTTAAATGCTTTAATAGGGTTGAATATTAGTTCTTTGCCAATAATTATGAATACGATGTCGCTAATATATTCTCAACTCCGGTTAAGGCAGCGAGAGCGTGGTTTTCGTTACGTGTAAGTCCCGTTACGGCTTACATTCATCTACCGAAAACCCCGTTGAATATCAAGACATCACACCCGTATCATATAAGACCGGATATATTTCTATTCTCGGTACTATATATGTTTATCCTTTAATGTTCATAGTTTAGACTTCAACGTTAATTGCAAGTATAAACTAAATTTAACATACTTCTATGTTGTACACCATAGTCATAAACAATCAATATATAAAGGATAAATCACAATTTATTGGTTTAGAACTTTTATCAAACACCTAGTGGGCATAGAAGTTCATCCCTAGCCTTAGCTAAGAAATTAGCCTCTAATGCTCATATTAATCACAATACAATAATAAATGTAATGGAACATGAAATTTCAAAGGAAATAATACCTAAACACCAATGATTTCGGAGGATGAACTTCCCTCCTCAAGAACTTGAAGAAAATACCAAGAACAAAAATATAAAAGCTAAGAATTAATCTATGGAATGGAATGTGTTTGTATGATGAATTGAGGGCTTTATATAGGGCTAAAGAATGACATCTTTTAGTCTATTCGAACCCAACAATGAGGTATGGAAGTAATATTTGATTAGCATTGAGGAAGATGGGGTTTTCCCATAAAGAATCAGCTTGCACGATGCTGTTTCTTAGAAGAAAATCAACCCAACCGGCGTCGGTTGGTAATATGACCGGCCCCGGTTGAAAACAGGCTCATTTGTGCGAGAAAAAACGTTCCGACCGGCGCTGGTTCAAGACCGACCGGCGCCGGTTGTTGCGCCCAAAAATGTACTTCATTTCTCTTCCTCCGAAATGGATCAAAAAGTGTCGGTTTTTGTCCCGGGATTTTGGAGATGTTACGCTACGAATTTGGACATTATTCCTTCACCAAAGTTGTATATAATAAAGTCTTCTATCCAACAAAACTTTAATGACGTGATTTTATTCATCCAATCAACAGATATGGATAAAACACTGAGAGGTATGCACCCTGAAATCCCACCAGCAACATCTGACTTTATCGGTTGATTGAGTATTGTTCCTTTCCTATTCTGGCCATGATGTCTGAATAACATTTGTACCTTATTGAATTACTATTCACATGAAATTCGAATGGAGTGATTTCGAGTTCTCTACAATACGTTATACTCAAATGATGGGTAAAACGTCATCCTTTTGGCCCCAAAAGCCGTTCATCACAATGTTTTATGCTCTAACTCTCATTCTCAAGATATTTTCCCAATTTCTCTTCTTTTCTTCAACAAATACTTATAAATACTTATGTTAAACACAAGTAAATATAACGGCTATCACACACATCCAAGCCCTTGGATGCTAGCATCACTATAGATATCATACCCTATCCTTTATATGGGTAGAGCAAGAACTGGTGCCTCGGTGAGTCGCTTCTTTAGCTCAAGAAACCCTTTCTCACACTTGTCGTCCCATACGAACTTAACCCCTTTCTTCGTGAGCTTCGTAAGTGGTGACGCCAACACGAAGAATTTCTCCACAAATTTACGATAGTACCCCGCTAAGCCAAGGAAACTACGTATCTCTTTCACACTCTTGGGTCGTTCCCAATCGATGATAGCTTCTATCTTCGCATTGTCCACCGCAACGCCCGATCCGGATATGACATGTCCGAGGAAGCCAATCTCTTGGATCCAAAATTCACACTTTGAGAACTTGGCAAAGAGTTGCTTCTCTCTTAACCTTTCAAGCACAAGCCTTAAGTGATGTGCATGTTCTTCTTCGTCCCTCGTGTATATCAAGATGTCATCAATGAATACAATCACAAACTGATCTAAGTACTCACTAAACACACGGTTCATCAAGTCCATGAATGCCGCCGGTGCATTTGTTAAACCAAATGACATCACAAGAAACTCGTAGTGACCATATCTAGTGCGAAAAGCACTCTTAGGTATGTCACTCTCCTTGATTTTCAACTGATGATAGCCCGATCTCAAATCAATCTTAGAGAACACCATAGCCCCCCGCAGTTGATCAAACAAGTCATCAATCCTCGGTAAAGGATATCTATTCTTGATCAAGACTTTGTTCAACTGTCGGTAATCTATACACATTCTTAGTGTACCATCTTTCTTCTTCACGAAGAGTACCGGTGCTCCCCACGGTGAATGACTAGGTATAATGAACCCGTTATCCAAATACTCCTGTAATTGGACTTTCAACTCTTGAAGTTCCGCTGGTGCCATTCGATAAGGAGGAATCGAAATGGGTTTAGTTCCCGGGTCAACTTCAATCACGAACTCGATCTCTCTATCGGGTGGAAGCCCCGGTAAGTCTTTGGGGAAGACGTCCGGGTACTTACACACAACACGTACATCGTTGATGTCGACCTCCTTCTTGGTTCCATCTACCACGTAATAGGGGTGGACTCGGGTCCGGTCCGGGTCCAGGTCGGGCCTAGGCCCGGGCGGGCCGGCGGTTCAAGAATGGTGGACCCGGGACCGGCCCGGGTAGCCACCGGGTCCGGTCCGGGTCCGGTCCAGGCCGAACCTCCGGTTTGGAATTTTTTTTTGCTTTCCTAACCCCCCCCCCTCACCCCCCACCCTCCCAAACCCCCCCAAACCCATCCTACCCATCAAGCCCAACCCGGGTGGAACCCCAAAAATGAAAAAAAAAAAATTAAAAAAAATCAATTTGGCCCGGGCCCGGGACCGACCCGGCCGGGCCGGTTCACCAAAATTTGGCCCGAGCCCGGACCCGCCCTACCCCCCGGGCCTAGGCCCGACCCAGACCCGGACCCGAGAACCGGGCCGGTCCCGGTCCCGCAAAGTAGCGGGCCGGGCCGGTCCACGGGCCGGGTGGCCCGACCCGAGTCCAAGCCTACCACGTAAGCAAGGTACGTGTGGCAACCTTTCTTCATCATCTTCCGTGCTCTCATGACGGATATGATACAACTTTGAGATCTCCCTCGATCTCCCTCGAAACGTATGGTGTTTCCCTTATCATCCTTAAGCTCTAAGACCTTGGTGTAGCAATCAACTCTAGTATGATGCTTTTTGAGCCAATCCATCCCTAGGATCGCATCAAACTCCAACATACTTAGAGGTACGAAATCACAAGTCAAAGGTTGACCCGTCACTTCTACCTCACACGATTCATAATAGTGGTCCCTCTCCACATCATCTCCTAACGATGTGGAGACTAACAAGGTCCGAGTCATCGGCGTCAATGGCACGTCAAGACCTTCGGCAAACGCTTCGCTCACAAAAGAACGTTGCGCCCCGGTATCAATGAGAATTCTTGCGTTTCTTCCATTGATCAAGAGTGTTCCTGCAACGGAGTCGGGGTTGGCCCGAGCATCGGCCTCGGTCATCGCGTAGACCCTTGCTTGGTCCCCGCCTTGGTTAATGGACGCGGCATGGCTCGTTGATGCACCGCCTCTTCCCGTGCCACCGTTTGACGGCCCTACACGGTTTCTACTCGTTAAAGCTCCTCCGGACCCGGGAGCTCCCCCCCCAATTGTGGGAAATTAACCTTCATGTGGCCTGTGTTCCCACACTGATAACACCTCGGGGTGCGTGGTACTTCCCGAAGTGATTCTTCGAACAGTTGGCACACCTACACCGTGGTTATTCTTTCGTGATTGCTCGGGCAGCCCCGAACTATGCCACTTTCTCTTTTTCGCCTCTTCGGCGTCTCTTTCTTTCCTCTCATTCCACTGAGCCTCCCCAAGTAGGCCCTGTTCCACCACCTCGCTAAACGTCATATGACGAGAGTACGTAGCTCGATCACGGATGTCTAGGAGTAAGGCGTCCCAAAAGTGTTCCGACATGCGGTCCTCATCGACCGCGTATTCCGGTAAGAACCTAGCCAAGGTTCTAAAATCTTGTTCCAATTGCTTGACAGAACCACCCTCCTTCTGTTTAAGGTTGGTGTACTCCCTACGCTTGACATTAACCTCGTAATCGGAGTAGTATTGGGCGTAGAACTCCTGCTCGAAGTTCGCCCATGTGATGGACCCCCGGTACTTTCCTTCTACACTCTCCCACCATGTAGAAGCGATTCCTTCAAGCAAACGTGAAGCAACAGTCAACTTCACGTCGGGTGTGACCTGCATATCCCTTGATGCATCCTTCACTTTCTTGATCCAATCGGCGGCAACGGTAATGTCACCGGTGCCGTCGAAGGATTTACACCCCAAGGCCCTAGCCTCCTTGAGGTACTTGGAGATTCTCACACAAAACCCTCCTTCACGCCCACCTTGTGCCGCCGCTGGAGTGGCCCTTGAAGCTCCCCGGCTTCCTTGAACTGAACCACCACGAGAGCCGTGCCTTGCTTGGCGCCTAAGGTCTCTCCTTAGTTTCTCTTTTTGATACCACTCAAGCAATTCACCCATTTGAGCGAATCGGGCATCACTCTCATCGTTGTCTTTCTCGTCAGTGTGGAAGTAACCCCCGTCATACGGGGTCTCCTCATGCTCCGTGCCGGGAACAAAAGTCGAGTCATAGTCCTCAGTGTTAGTTTCAAACACCGAGCTTATGTGGCCGTCGCTCACTGTTTGGGCCCGGTGGCCCGGCTACCCCTCATGGATGTTACCGGTGCCTGCCCCCTTGGATTGTTCCTCGTTTCTATTCGCCTACCCTCCATTTCTGAAATAAGATTTGGACGAGTCGTTAGACTCCTATCAATGTCAATTGACGGAAAAACGTTATAGACACGTATTGGCCCAAGTCACCGCCATACCAATTGTTAAGGGTACCATCTTAACAATTAGAGACCTTGCAACCTAGGTAACAATAGTTCTATGAACGTCAAAATACAATGCTCATGGTTTTCGGTAAAAATTCCTTTTTGCAAAATCTCTCATGAGAGGTTGATTACATAGTTTAGAACTGAGATGACTCTGATACCACTTAATTGTCACGCCCCAGACCGCATCTAGGTGCGTGTACAACCGCCGTATGACCAAGTGACGTCACTCGCAAGTCAACGTGTCTTAATCATACAAGGCGTCCATGAACATAATATATCCATACTCAGTAGTAAACATACACAACAACATCACAGTTTAGATTATTTGAATAGCGGAAATATTCAACAATTAATCGTGGGCCACACATGGCCAAAACGTAGGCTCGCAGGCAAAAACAATGTAATAATCGTGAGTGTTAAGGACTTTTAAGTCCTAGGGCCCTCCACCAAAATATGAGTGTTAAGGACTTTAAGTCCTAGAGTCCTCCACCAATTTATAATCCTATGATCAACCTCCTATCAACCTAGATAGGATCTATATCATATTTATTCATTCATAGCTAAATCAATACATAAAGCTCATGTATCACAATCCATGCAAAGTCATGCATTTATATAAATTCATAATTAACTAATATCATCCGGTATCAATTAATCCATTATCCATCGGTCAACGTTTTTGTTGACCGCCATTTCAAACCTTATACGTATCAACTTAATCATCATATAATTAAGTTAATAATGTTCATTTTTGTTCCTCTTACGCTTCAAGCAAACATGCATTTTATATAATTCCTCATAACATATTTCATGCATAAACAATTAATTCCTTTCATACAAACTTAACCATGTTGGCTAGTCACATGTTTAAATACCTTTTAAACATAATTATGAACACATATAACATTTATTTAGGTAATCTCATAATTAACCCAAAAGTTATAAGATATTAAGCCGTCCACTCACCTTAAATTAGTTATAGCGTGTTCTACGCTCTTCGGTTGAACTCTGGGGAATCTCCGGCGAAATCCGGAGAACTCTAGAAACACCTTAGTTAAGCTCCTAACATGGTTTTATCATCACAAAACTCATATCAATACAAATAACCTCTAAAAGGTTATTTTCCGGCGAACCGGTCGTTTTGGCTTCTAAGTCCGTTCTTGGACTTAGAACCACCTTCCAACCCCTCATTCTACACTTCTATACATGTAGAATAATACTAGGGGTCCTTCATATGGTATAAAATTCATATGATAGATAAAAAGGAAAGGAAAAGTTATTATAAGGTTATCACCTTAATCCTTCACACTTTCCCTAACTTTTTCCTTCTTTAAGCCTCCTCCTTGGACTTCTATTGTTGAGCTCGGATTTTCCAGCTATGGAGGCTTGGTTGAGAGCTTCTTCCTCTTTTCTTGTGGTCTTGGTCGAGCTAGGGAGGTAGGGGTGAGAGATGATGCCTCCTTTTTGTCTCAATTGAGCAATAAGAGAGGGTGAGGGGTCCCTTTTGGTACTTTGATGCCAAATGCATCTCCTCCACCCATTTATTTGTCAACCAGCTCCCATCAAGTCTAATTGGGCACAAAAAACGTGGGGTGGCCCCCACTCATGTGGGAGGTCATCCCTTGATGTCCAGAACTGTGCAATCGGCCCCGAAAGTTGTATTTTTCGGACTGTTTAAATTATATTTTATTTTATCGGGTCAAATAAAATATATTTTGTGTTTCCCATCATTATGGACTTTTGGAATGAGTATTCATTCCCCAACTTTAATTTAGACGTCCCCGAAATCCGTTCTGGGTTGTTATCTGATAAATTACCGATATCGGTAATTGAGCCTCATTTGACCGACGGGTCAACCCTATGCCCTTCCTATGGCCCAACTAAAATATCTACCACCATATACATATTATCTAGACCAAGATGAATATAATATGTGGTCTCGGGTTTATCGGGTGGTCTCCTCTCCCGATGTGGGTCCCACGTGCAATTCACTATTCACGCGAACGTAATAACAAAAATTTACAACCTCGTAAATTCACGAATCATTATTCAAGGTTTATTACATGATTTACTAAAAGTAAATATACTTAGGGACGGTGTTACAAGTTCACCCCCCCTTATTTGGGATTTCGTCCCCGAAATCCCGTGTCTAATAAAAAAGAAACGGGTATTGCTCCCTCATTGAGACCTCAGTCTCCCAGGTTTCTTCTTCGACTCGATCACTCCTCCAAAGCACCTTCACCATAGGAATCTCCTTGTTCCTAAGCCTCTTTACCTGCTGGCCCACTATCTTCACCGGTTCCACTGCATATTGTAGGTCATCTCGAATCTCTACCGATGGTCCTGAGCGGACCGCTCCTGCCCGTCAAGCAATTGACTCCACTTGCTCAGCCGGTCGGGGCCATCCTCGACTACGCGGAAGAGCAAGGTTTAGTTGACTTTCCGGAGGAGTGTGACGTGGTGACCGCCAAGCGCAACCACGACCAATGTTGTCGATTCCATCGGAGAGCAGGGCATGATACAGATGATTGTGTCATTCTCCGATGGCAAATTGAGGAACTCATCCAGAAAGGGTACCTGGTCCAATTCGTTTGCAAACATGGAGGCATCCAACAGAAGAGGAGCCTGACGTGGCAGCGGACCGACCAAGCTACCACATCAAAGGAGAAACAGCCTGCCAAGAAGCGAGAGCTCGGCGCCTTCTATGAGGAAAATGATGCCGCCCTAGGGGACGGCTCCCGGAAATACCATCGATGTTCATTCATATTTGAGGGACCCCAGGGAGGTGACACCTCTGGAGAACGGAAGCAGTGGGCCCGCGCCCTGTACGTCGGGGAGATAACCAGGGCTCTCACCGACAAAAGGGTGAAGAGGGATCCAATCTTCTTCACCGACGCAGATTTTCCACCGATGCCTCCGCCGCACAGGGATGCCTTGGTGATCAAGGCCGAAATCAATGACACCATCGTCCACCGAGTCCTGGTGGACGATGGGAGATCCGTTAACATCATGTACTATGACACCTTCTAGGGTCTCGGCTTGGACCGAAAGGACTTGATCCCGGTGAGAACCCCACTCTCGGGCTTCACTGGGGACTCCATTGAGTCGGAGGGTAGCATAGTCCTCTCCGTGATGGTGGGCTCTAAGCCCTGCGTGTCCAAGTTAGACGTCAAGTTTATAGTTGTACGTCTAACTTGTGCGCATAAGATCATCATGGGTAGGTCGGCCCTCGAGGACCTCAGATTTGTGATATCTCAGGAGCACCTATGCATGAAGTTGCTCACTCCGAATGGCGTTGGAGTTGCCCGAGGAGACCAGCGGATGGTGAGGAGCTGCTATCTGAAAGCTTGCAAAAAAATCGGTCAGAAATACTTGAGGGTCCACACCATCAACAACAAAGCCATGAAGTATGAGGAGGGTCAGCTCCGCGCTGAACCCACCTCAGAAGTGGAGGAAATCCAAATTGACCCCAAGAGGTTGGAGCGGAGAGTCAAGATCGAAACCTGGCTCCCGGTCGGCTTGAGGGAGAAGATCATCTAGGTCCTTGTCCTTTATAGCGTCGTATTTGCATGGAGACCGGAGGACATACCCGGCCTCGACCAAAGCATCGTTGTCCATCGGCTGTCGGTCGATCCAACAGCGAAACCCGTCCGGCAGAAAAGAAGACACCTCTCAATCGAGAGGAGGGAATTCGTGAAGAAGGAGGTC
Organism: Cuscuta europaea; assembly: GCA_945859875.1. Taxonomy (NCBI): domain Eukaryota; kingdom Viridiplantae; phylum Streptophyta; class Magnoliopsida; order Solanales; family Convolvulaceae; genus Cuscuta; species Cuscuta europaea. The sequence goes on from CAMAPE010000033.1 coordinate 3,043,657, forward strand.
AATATGCTCCTAAGTATCAAACACATTCAGGAGGTCCTATACCCGGTTTGGCCGGAAAACGTGGTCCTGGCCCCGAAGCCGCCAACCTGGAGGATGTGTGTTGACTACACCGATCTCAACAAGGCATGTCCGATGGATCCATTCCCATTGCCTAACATCAACCAATTGGTCGATGGGACAGACGGATGTGAGCTCCTTAGCTTTATGGACGCTTTTCGAGGATACCACCAGATTTTCATGCATGAAGACGATGCAGAGAAGACCTCGTTCGTCACCCCAGAGGGGATTTTTTGTTATCTTGTCATGGCCTTCGGTCTGAAGAATTCTGGGGAGACATACACGAGGATGGTGGCCAAGGTATTTCGTAAGGTGCTTGGAAGGAACGTGGAGGCTTATTTTGACGACATGATCGTCAAGAGCACCCGGAAATACGATCATGCAGATGACCTGGCGGAGATCTTCGGGATAATGAAGGCAGTCCGTCTACGCCTGAACCCGAAGAAATGTACCTTTGTCGTCCAATGAGGCAAGTTCCTGGGGGAAATGGTCACACGGAGGGGGATTGAGCCAAATCCCGAGAAGGTAAGGGCAATACTTGACATGGAACCTTCGAGATCGGTGAAAGAAGTCCAAATTCTCACCGGTCGGCTAGCAGCCCTCGGACGCTTCATGTCCAAGTCCGCCGAGAAGTCCCTACCCTTCTTCCAGGTCCTAAAAAACAGAACAGTTTCATTTGGAATGATGAATGTCAGCAAGCCTTTGAGGACTTGAAGAAGTACCTCCTCTCTAAGCCTTTACTCAGCAAGCCGGAGAGGGGAGAGACACTGATCCTTTATCTCGGAGTCTCCCAAGGCGCAATCAGTTCCGTGCTGGTTCGCGAGGAGGAAGGCGTTCAGCATCCCGTCTACTATGTAAGCAAGACCCTCCAGAATGCTGAACTCCGGTACACCCCGCTCGAGAAGACAATATATGTCGCCTACATCACTGCCAAGAAGTTGACACACTACTTCCAGGCACACCCGATCCGAATCCTATCAGACCAACCTTTGGGTGCCGCTGTGAGGGCGCCCGGTACAACCCGGGTGGTGAAGTGGTTGATGCTCCTCAACCAATATGAGGTTGACTTCCAGCCTCGGACGTCCATCAAAGGCCAGGCTCTAGCTGATTTCATCGTGGAGTGCACAGCCCGAGAGGTGACGGAAAAGCAACAGGAGAGGAACGAGCAGTGGTGGACCCTAGCGATTGACGGGTCAACCGGAGCAAAGGGATGTGGGGGCGGAATCGTCCTCATCTCACCTGAGGGATTCCGGGCCTACTATGCCTACCGCTATCTTTTCAAAGTCTCCAACAATGAAGTGGAGTATGAGGCCCTACTGTCCAGGCTACGACTAGCAGCCACCATGGGAGCAGAATGGATAACGGTGAAATGTGACTCCCGACTGGTCGTTTCCTAGGTCAAAGGTGAGTTCGAAGCGAAAGAAGAAAGAATGATGAAGTACCAAGATGTTGTTCGGGAGTTGCTCAGGCTGTTTAAACAAGCATAATTGGTCTGTGTTCCGAGGAATCAAAACTCAGACGTTGACCTCCTCTCGAAGCTATCTCAGGGGCTGTCTGAACACATATCGAGAATCGCACGCATTGAGGAGATGACGACCTCGAGCATAGCAGCCTCACTGTCTATCGATGTCTTTCCCCTGCAACCGGTCGCTTGGTGCTGGGTGGATGACCTCCTGCGCTACATAGCCGACAGGACGCTCCCCGATGAAGAAGAGGAGGCAAGGCTAGTCCGGTGACGAGCTCCGGGCTACATCGTCTTAGACGGGAAGCTATACAAGAGGTCCTACAATGGGACCCTACTTAAGTGTTTGCGCCCACACGAGGCAGACATGATCGTCTTTGAACTCCATGGGGGAGTGTGCTCCGTACACTAGGGAGCATGCACTATAGCTAGGAAGGTCGTCCTCCAAAGGTACTTTTGGCCGACAATAATGAAGGACTGCGCCAACTATGCAAGAAAATGTGAGACATGTCAGAAGTTCCAGAAGAGCCCCGGACGGCCAGCAACGATGTACACACCGATCAGCATCGCCCTTCCATTCACAAGATGGGGCGTTGACCTGGTCGGTCCCTTGCCAACCGGGTCGGGAAACCGAAAGTTTTTCATCGTCGCAGTGGACTACTTTACGAAGTGGGTTGAGGCTGAGCCGCTTGCGAGCATCACACATCTCCAATGTAAGAAGTTCATATGGAAGAATATTTTTGCCGGTTTGGGGTTCCCCTCCAAATAATCTCCGACAACGGAAGGCAGTTTGACTGCGAAGCCTTCCGACAATTCTGCGCGGAGTGGGGTGTGGAATCTAGTCGGGTTACGGTCTACTACCCTCAGGCAAATGGACAGGTGGAGAACACCAACTGAACGATCTTCGATGGATTGAAAAAGAAGTTGGAAGCCCTTGAGACTGCTTGGGTGGAAGAGTTGAACAATATACTCTGGACCTTCAGAACAACCCCAAGGAAGGCAACCAGAGAGACCCCATTCGCCTTGTGTTATGGCTTTGAGGCGAGGGCACCGTTCGAGGTTGTAGTCCCTAGCTTACGAGTGGAGGAGTTTGAACCAACCAGCAATGAGGAGAGGCTCCGAGCCGAGCTCCACCCCATTGAGGAGAGAAGAGAGCGTGCCTTCATCAAAGTAGAAAAATATCGACGACGAGTCAAGGCATACCAGGACAGCCGAGCCCGGCCTCAGAATTTTGACGTTGGTGATTACGTCTTTAGGCGTAGGAAGGCCAGCAAGCCGACAGAGGGACGTAAGCTTTCCATCAAGTGGGAAGGCCCTTACGTGGTTGACGTTGTGATCGGCCCTGGAACATACAAATTGAAGACAACAACAGGCCGACTAGTAGACCGCGTCTGGAATGCCGAGCACCTGATGAAGTTTTACAAGTAGAGAATCGAAGTTTCACTTTTCTTTGTAAACTCCTGTGCTCCGAGCACGAGATTACAATTTGTAATTCTTCATGTGGTCCGCCCACATCATGAATTCAATATACTTTGCTTGCAATATTTTGTCTTCCAAAAGAGGTTCTACCTCACTTAGCAATAAAGGGCGGCGGCAAAAAAAGGGTACTATGCCCCCTCGGTGTTTGGCCGACCTCGGCTAGGCTCTTGAACTGAAAATAGCCAAGCGATTTTCGAGAATCCGAGCAATTTTCTAAAGTAAAGAGCTAGCCGCGACAGTCGAGGTGACAGTAGGGCCGACCTCCAGGTCGAGGGTGCTCAGGATGCTGACCTCCGGGTCCATTCGAGTGCTCACCGCCTAACATTGCTGGCCAAGCATCTCGCACTCTCGCCATCCCTGAGTTGGCGGTGTGGGTCTGTTCTGGTGGATCATGCAGGGTCCGTCCCTGTTGTTTGGCTATCCCTGCGGGAGTAACCAGATTATTCCCCCAAGTCCGGGCAAACTGGATGGGTTAAAGTGACAGTAGGACTGACCCTCGGGTCATGAACGTTCAGGATACCGACCTAAGGGTCCTCCTCGTAGGTTCAATGTCCGACCTTACTGGCTGAACAAGTCGCATAATTGTTGATTCCATATCAATAGAGAACATATCACTTCTATCCAACCAGGAGGGACACGGAAAGGCCCGGCCACGCCAGTCACCAGCCTAACCTCCCCCGGGAGGTTAGAGAAGCCGGATCCCCGAATAAATTGCTAAGTATTCGTAATGCAAAGTATAGAAAAAGAAACATATGAACTCAAAATTATTTCAATCAGATCTTACATTAATCAACTTCATGCTACACAAAAAGATGGACAAGAGTCATGACCGGGTGTCCCATAGCCATCAAGTACAATGATCCAGGCATGGGAGTTACTAGAAACCTCAAGAAAATCTATCGGAATTCATTGCGGCATTGTCCTAGCTAGATGGTCATCCTCTTCAAGACAGATGATCGCCAAGTTGAATGGAGTTATCTCTTTCTCATCACATTTTTTCAAGAACATGTGAACACGTAGTGGAGCCCTGAAGCTTTGCATGTGCCTAGCCGCCTAGCCGCCCGGCCACCTAGCCGCCCGGCTGCCCGGCCGCCCGACCACCTAGCTGCTTGCGACCATGACCTTAGCCTTGTCAGAATCGTGAAGGAGCTTTCCCTGTAAACAACGAGCAGTCCAAGATGCTCCCTCACCTTGAATCAAGTCTACAAAGACAAAAAAAAAAGAAAAAGAGAAATAGCAAAAAAGTCAACCCACAGACTAACATGGAGTGCATCAACAAAGGGAGCACCCGCCCTAGCAGCCTAGTGGGTAGTTGCCGACTTCCTCAGCAACGCCTTCCGGCAGAGGGGCGGCCTTCAGTCGCCAACCAACACTATCCAGCCAAGGTGAAGCCGAGCACCGAAGGAACTGCTCACGTGGGGCGCCGGGCAGCATCCTGCAACAAACCACCTTCGAGCTCATCGTGGGAAAGCTAGGTGCCTACCCAACTTCAGCCTTCAAAACCAGGGAATGCCCAGTCTAGGTACGCATGGAAATTAAAGACGGAAGAAACATGCAGCGACAGCAATCTGGCCGGGCGACACCGGACGACTCCTCCGACATGGGGAGGGGCGGCCTGGCAGCCAACTCCCTTGACGATGCCGACAGGCAGCTGGGTAGCTGTCGGATCCTATAATTTGCGCCGGTCGAACATGGGGGTCCACATGCTATCCGACTTGGGAGGCCACCTAGTCGGCTGATCGCCAGCTTATTGGGCGACGCCGGGCGACAGAAGAGATGTGCAGCGGCGGCTCGCCGGACAACCTGAACACCGGAGGGAGGGACGACTCCATCTGGCCTGGGGGGCGCCTGGCCGCCTGATCGCCAGCCTCCTGGGTGACGACGGCCGGTAGGGGTGGCCGTCAATACCTACGAGTTGCGCCAGCCAAACATACAAGCCCAAACCCGTCGGCCAAATTTGCTGGACTGCCAGGGCGACGCCGGCCATCGGTGGACAACACAGGACAGCCGCCTAGCACAGCGGGGGCGACCCAGTGGAGCCGCTGGAAAAGAGACAACGGTCAGTCCGCTCGGCGGGTTTGCTACGGCGCTGGCGGGGCGACACATGGGAGACGCACGCGGGAAACCAGGAAAGAAAAAAGGAAAGAAAAAAAAGAAAGAAAGGGAAAGCAAAGAAAAGAAAAGAAAGGGAAAGAAAAGAAAAGGAAAGAAAAAAGAAGGAAAGAAAAGAAAAGGAAAGAAATGAAAAGGAAAGAAAAAAGAAGGAAAGAAAAGAAAAGGAAAGAAATGAAAAGGAAGGAATAATAAAATAATGTCCGAAAATAATTTTTGGAATAATAATAATGAATTTCAGAAATTCTTGGAAGCTGACCTGGAGTCTGAAGTTTGGGAGAAAGCTGACTGCCGGAATGCTAGGATGCTAAGGGAATTAATTTGGAGCCTTTTAGAGCTGGGTGCCTTATTCAAAATTTGGAAATCTCCATAAGTTTTGGGATTGGCAGAATCCACAATTATGGCTCCCTGGTATGTGAATATCTTTTAATTGGCAGCTGACTTGAACTACTCCATCTTAGCCGAGTCTACTACTCGACTAAGGGAGTGGGGGACTCGTGATGGGGTTATGGGACTAGGTCCAGAGCCTAATCGGCCCAGGCCCCGAACTTGGACTAGCAGGCCCAAGCCCAACAACCCAGAGCTCGAGTCGGCCCAACTGATCAGGCCAATCAGGGAGCGGAAGCACAGCCATGAGCCCGCCTTCCAGCCCGGCCAGTGGCCTGTTTTCCAGCCCGGCTAGGAGCCTGCCTTCCAGCCCGGCCAGTGGCCTGCCTTCCAGCCCAGCCAGGAGCCTGCCTTCCAGTCCGGCCAGCGGCCTGCCTTCCAGCCCGGCCAGGAGCCTGCCTTCCAGCCCGGCCAGCGGCCTGCCTTTCAGCCCAGCAGGAAGCCTACCTTCCAGTCCGGCCAGCGGCCTGCCTTCCAGCCTAGCCAGGAACCTGCCTTCCAGCCCAACAGGAAGCCTGCCTTCCAGCCTACTGGGGAGCGTGTCTACTGGCCCAACCGGAAACCTGCCTTTCGGCCTAGCGAGGAGCCTGTCCTCCTACCCGGTGGGGAGCCTGTCCTCCGGCCCAACGGGGAGCCTGCCTTCCAGCCCAGCGGAAGCCTGCTGCCCGAGGAGCTCAAGCGTTTTGTCTGCCAGCCAGGCCAACATGCCAGTCATCCAGAAAGAGTAACGACCAACAATCAATGCACTATTAATTATGTATTTAATTTCGTATTAATGTTGTAATTAATTTAGTCATCATTATGTTTGGCAGTTACCATTTGTAGTCGCCTATAAAAGGCAATTCGAATTTCAAATACAGATATGCTATTCTTGGCAACTAAATCTCCTAGCTACTTTCCATTCTCGCTCTTTATTTCCTAATTCCTGCTTGAATGTCGTACGTAGCTTTCCTAAAAGCCTATGAGCGTCCTATTTTGGACCAATAAATATGACTATTCATTACTACAATGTGGTATTGTGGTAACTTAAGTTCAAAACTTGAACATGAATTACTATGATTTCATTACTACTCTAGTCATTAGTCATATTTTTGTAAATCATCTTTATTTTAGTCTTATTTAGGTAATTATTTATTTTCTATAAGCAAATATGTAATAGTGAATTGTCAATGGGAGAATAAGAAATTCATGTGATGTTATTATAAAATGTTAATTTGTTGGTTTGTTTGTGGTTCATGAAGAATGTGAATGCCATATATATGTTATTGTGTTGCCTCTAAGTGAGAATATGTTGTCTGAAATGGAATTTGTTGCATAAATTTGAAAGATATATGTATTCTATTAATGTAAGTAATCTGTAATGGCGTGAATTGTAATGACAGTTTTTCTATAAGCAAAATATGTAATAGTGAATTGTCAATGGGAGAATAAGAAATTCATGTGATGTTGTTATGAAATGCTAATTTGTTGGTTTATTTGTGGTTCATGAAGAATGTGAATGCCATATATATGTTATTGTGTTGCCTCTAAATGAGAATATGTTGACTGAAATGGAATTTGTTGCATAAATTTGAAAGATATATGTATTCTATTAATGTAAGTAATCTGTAATGGAAGTAAGATGATTAATGAAGTAATTACAAACTTATTTAGAACAAAGCAAAGGATTAAAGACATTTATATATTTTGGTTAGTCTTATTTCTACTTTAGTTGAAAATGGCATTATAGTTTTTCTATAACCAATATGTATTAGTGAATTGTCAATGAGAGAGATAAGCATTTGTATTGGATATTTCTGATATCATATGATACAATTCTGTGTTTTCATTTTTTTTGGAAATGTTTGTTTTTAGTTTTGATGTAATTATATTTTAGTGGAAGTTATGAGAATTAAATGCCATTATTTTATTTTTTATCACAAGACTGACATGATGGTGAATGATATACACATACACATATCAACAAAAAAATGAATATTGAAGGCATTCTTTATAAAATTGTGAAGATATTCTTCTTTCTTTTTTGTATCCTTTTACAAAATTACAAAAAGAATAAAAACTGACATATTCATGGCATTCTGTAATGTATTTTTAACCAGTGAATTTAATTGATTTCTTTTTTAATAGACAATAACAAGGTACTTCAAGAGGACAATTTTGGAAAAATTAGATGACATGCAATCTGCTCAAAGTAATGGAAAGGGTAAAGAATATTCTGAGTAAAGAGGAGTTAGAGGATTTAAAAGCAAGTGTTTTTGGTTGGCTTGTAGATTTTGATAGCATGGATTGGGTTAGTGGATAGCTACAGCTTGGGTTTGTAGAAAACTATGTGCAAAATGTTAATGGGTTGATCGACAAGAATCTGATGCGATTCCATATCTGAAATAGTGTAATAAGTTTCACAAAGTAGGATTTGGCAATAGTCATTGGTTTAAAACTGAGTGGGGAGAAACGAGTGGTGTCAGAAGAGCATATGGGAGATAGCTGGAATCGGTATTTGGGAGGCAAGAACAGAGTTACAAGAAGTGACATTTTAAAGGCAATTAATAGTTATAAGAGTACTGATCCAGCAAGTATGAGGTATGATGGGGTCAAGCTGGCACTTCTCTATATTCTTTCACATGGATTTTTAGGAAATCAAACAGCAAAACCAATGGAGTCACACTATTTGAATATGGTTGATGATTTAGAAGCTTTTAAAGCCTACCCATGGGGTGATGTTGTGTGGAATGAGTTGATCACTGATATGAACAAAGTTGTGAAGCACTAGAAAACTGCAAAGGTGAAAGAGTGACATTCCCAGGTTGCATGATTGCACTACAAGTATGGGCATTTGAAACATTCCCGAGCCTGTCAAAAGGAGGTTTGTGTAAAGTGATAGAAGAGAGAAAATATCATCCCAAGGACACTAATGTAGGAATGGCTAGATTCAAAGTATATTATAATATAATGTATATGTGTAATTTGTATATCTGAAAATGAATACAAAGGCTACATATATAGGTGTAGCATATGTTGCTAAACCAGCTAATAAACTAGGAAAGCAAAGAAATAAAATACATTCCAAGAATAAATGATTTGCCAATAATGGATAGGCATAATTTATGTTATGAAATATATTCTGTTCGTAATACCCCCCCCCCCCCCCCCCCTCAAGTTGGAGCATGAGGGTTCAAGATACCCAACTTGCGAAGAAGAAACTGAAAGTGTGTCTTCCCAAGAGCCTTCGTGAAAATGTGAGCAAGCTGAACAGTGGTAGGAACATAACTTGGGGCAATAAGGTTTTCCTTGATAGCGTCTCGAACAAAATGGCAATCAACTTCAATATGCTTAGTGCGTTCATGAAACACTGGATTCCGAGCAATATGCAAAGCGGATTGGCTATCAAAACAAAGTGGAATCGCCTTCGTATGATTAACTCCCAGACTAAGGAGTAGAGCTTTGAGCCATTTGAGTTCACATGTAGCGGTAGCCATAGCCCGATACTCAGATTTGGCAGAGGAACGAGAGACAGTGGATTGCTTCTTGGTTTTCCAGGAAACTGGAGAATGGCCAAGAAAAACCAGCCAACCAGACAAAGAACGACGGGTAAGAGGACAAGCCGCCCAATCAGAATCACACCACCCTGTAAGGGAGAGATCACTGTCAGAACACAGAAGAATACCCTGTCCGGGAGAACCCTTTAAATAGCGTACAACACAAAGATCCGCATCCCAGTGAGCCTGTCCAGGGGCCTGCATGAACTAAGAAAGAACATGAACACGGTAAGTCATGTCCGGACGAGTCACCGCAAGATAAATAAGCCGTCCAAGAAGATGCCTATAGGGTTCAGGACCGGCAAGAGGGGGATCTGAAGCGGTAACAAGTGAATGATTTTGTTCAATGGGAAACATGGCTGGTTTACAACCCAAAAGTCCAGTTTCAGATAATATATCCAAGGTGTATTTGCGCTAGTAAGAAATAAGCCCGAGGGGTTCCTAGCAACCTCAATACCAAGAAAATAGCGGAGTGGTCCCAGATCCTTCATATGAAAGCAATCACTGAGATAAGATTTAAAATGAAGATTGGCCTCGTGATCGTTCCCGGATATGATTAAATCATCCACATGGACCAGAACGTTCAATTGAATAGAACCCTGAGTTCGAGTAAATAGAAAATAATTTGCATAAGACTGCAGATAGCCATATCTCTTAAGAGCGCCAACCAATTTAGCAAACCAACAATGTGGCGCTTGTTTCAAACCATACAAAGATTTATGAAGCCGGCAGACAAGAGAGGGATCAGACGCGTCATAACCTTGGGGTACTTGCATATATACCTCTTCATCCAAGTCACTGTGCAAAAAGGCGTTGTGAAAATCCATTTGATGAAGTTCCCAATTATTAGATGCCGCAACAGCCAAGAATGCACGAATAGTGACCATTTTTGCAATGGGAGCAAATGTTTCATTATAGTCAAGGCCCTCTACTTGGCGATTGCCAAAAATAACTAATCGAGCCTTAAGTCGTTCAATACTGCCATCAGCATGATATTTAATTTTATACACCCAACGACAACCCAAAGCCCGTTTGCCGGAGGGAAGGGGCTGCATGGTCCATGTATGATTTTCTTCTATGGCGCGAATCTCTGCTCGCATAGCTACTCGCCATCCTGCATCTTTAACCGCTTCTTGATAAGAAGTCGGTTCTGTCTGGACTGAAAGAGCTGACAAGAATGGTTGATAACGAGGAGAAAATTTATTACAACTAACATAATGAGCTATAGGAAACGGGGTACCTGAGGAGTGAGAGGAGGTAGGCGGAGCGGGGAATGGACTTTCATGGAGTATTGTATGTGTCTCGTAATCTTTGAGACGAACTGAAGGCGTTTTGAGACGTTTACCACGACCAAGATCAGGTTGCATAGATTCCAAAGAAGGACTGACATCTGACCCTTCGTGTGCAGACGTAGATGGGAGCACAACCTCCGAAGATAAAGTAGGTGGAGAAGTATGGGACGGATACTCCCTGGTATCTATAATAGGCATAGGTGACGACTCCTCCAGGACGTCAGCTAATGGTGTGGCAAAAGGAAATTGATCCTCAAAAAATTTAACATCACGAGAAGTAAAGTACTCATGATTTTCCAAGTCATATACCTGCCAGCCTTTTTTTCGAAAGAATAACCCACAAAGACACATTTCCGACTGCGGCTCATAAATTTGTCCTTGCTAGAGCGAAGATTATGGGCTAAGCACAGACACCCAAACACCTGAAGAGCTTGATAATCAGGAGATTTTTGAAACAAAATCTCAAATGGGGTTTTGTGCTGAAGGACATCGGATGGAGTGAGATTAATAAGATGAGATGCTGTTAAAACACATCCCCCCAAAAGTGAATCGGGAGATGAGCCTGAAATCGGAGAGCACGAGCAACGTTTAGAATGTGGCGGTGTTTTCGTTCAACCCGTCCATTTTGTTGAGATGTAGCCACACAAGAAGTATGGAAGATAATACCAGATGTGCGGAAAAATCTTTGAGACAATTAAATTCAGTCCCGTTATCACTACGCACCACCTTAATGCGTTGACAAAATTGGCGGTCCACCATTGCACAGAAGTTCATAAACATAGAAAATACCTCAGTCTTATCAACTAAAAGGTAAACCCAGACAGTCCGAGAAAAAATCATCAACGATAGTCAAAAATCTTCTGGCTCCGCAAGAAGAAGCCGTATTATATGGTCCCCATACATCACAATGTACTAATTCAAAAATACGTGTAGTCTTGCCTACACTAGTAGGAAACGTATCTCTTGCATGTTTTGCTCTTAAACAAATTTCACAAGGATTAGAAATACTACTTTGAATGCCACTCACAGGATCCAGCCATTTCATCAATGGATGTCCCAACCGTTGATGCCAGGTATTCACACTCTCATTCTTCTTGCTCACTCCGACAACATGGATCCGAGAGAGATCTTCAAAGTAATAAAGTCCATTCCTCCGCTTACACGCTCCAAACAGCCTCCTCGAGTGTCGGTACTTACATAGCACAAATGTTAGAACTAAATTGAACAAAACAGTCAACATCCTCAGTAAGTTGAGATACAGAAATAAGACTGCAATTTAATTTAGGGACAAATAGCATGTTAGTCAAACATATCGTTTCCATTAATTGTACGGATCCTTCTTTCGTTGCTAGAACTTTTTGCCATCTGGGAGCCCCACCGAACAGGCGTCAATTTCTTTTATATCACATAAAAAGGCTAAGTTTCCTGTTACGTGATGTGATTACCAGACTTACCAGACATTCGGTCATCAGTCGGTATACCAAACGCTGCCATAAGGGCTTTCCACTGATCAGAAGAAAAACCCAGAAGACTTTGGACATCAGCCCGTTCAATTAATCCAGACCCTTCATCCGCATCCTCCATGCGAACAGAAGACGAGGAAGACCCCCCATCTACCGCAGCTGCGTGTGCGCGAATTCCTCCATGACCACGACCGCTGTGTCCGCCATGCCCGCCGTGTCCAGCACCAGCACCAGCAATTCCTCGTCCTCGTCCGCTTCCCTTAATCTCCAGTCGAGGTCGGTCACCCCACCACTCTGGGTACCCTACAATTCCGAAGCAATTGGAGATGTCGTGACCTGTATTTTTGCAATAGCCACAAACAAGTCCAGCCTTGTTCGATTTCCCATTCCTTGCTTTGCCACGCCCATCGGCACGGACAGTAAAACATACCAGATCCATTTTATCCTCGCGATTCTGCCCCATTCCTCAAACTCTCTCTTCCTGAGAAATTTGCTGATATGCGCGGTTCAGGGATGGAAGAGGAGTCTGTGTCAACAGCTGGGAACGGACGGGTCCAAAGTGTTCAACGTACATGCCCATCAGAAATTGGTGGAGGTGCTTAAATTCTCGCCGCTTCTCCAGCTGCCCGTTCAAGTCACAGGTGCATTTGTCGCATTTACAGGTAATAGGAGGTTCGAAATTATTCAATTCATCCCAAAGGGTTTTCAATTTTCCATAGTACACCCCCACAGTCGTCCCCTTTGATTGCTCACAGCGAGCCAGGTCTGTTTTGACCTGGTGTACGCGTGGGCCGTCCACCAATGAAAATCGTTCTTTGAGATCTGTCCACAGTTGATAGGCGTTTTCATAGCTGGACAGAGTGCATTTTAAATCAGCAGACACTGTGTTCAGAATCCATGAAATTAGCATCGAATGTATTGTTGTCCAATCATCGCTGGTGCAGGGAGGTTTCGGTTCAAGAATGCTTCCGTCCAGAAATACAAATTTCCGCCTTACCCGGAGTGCTAGACGGATTGATTTGGACCACTCATCGTAGTTCTCACCGGTCAACCTCACTGGTGTGATGAAGTCTCCTGGCCGGTCCTGCAGGCCCAAGAAAAATGGTGGTGTGTGGTCTATCTTCCATGTCGCATTAGCCACGCCGTTGTCTACTGCCATGGCTAAGTCTGCCGCCTACAGTCAACTGCCCGGAGGCTCTGATACCATGTAGGAATGGCTAGATTCAAAGTATATTATACTCCATCCATCCGTCCCATAAAATAAGTCTCATTTCAATTTGGATCGAAGTTTAAGAAAGTTGGAATAAAGTGGAAATGTATGGTTGTGGTTGAGTAAGAAAAAGTTAAATGAATGTTAGCCACACAAAACTTTCCAAAAAGGGAAATGGGAACAATTTTTTGGGACGGCCAAAAAGGAAAATGAGACTTATTTTATGGGACGGAGGGAGTAATATAATGTATCTTTGTAATTCGTATATCTGAAAATGAATACAAAGACTACATATATAGGTGTAGCATATGTTGCTAAACCAGCTAATAAACTAAACCAGCTAATAAACTAGGAAAGGAAAGAAATAAAATACATTCCAAGAATAAATGATTTGCCAATAATGGATAGGCATAATTTATGTTATGAAATATATTATGTCCGTAATAACTAAAGTGAGAATTTCATAAGAAGCCTCGACTAGAAGTTTTGTGTGACCTAATCTTTTATAATGACAAGGTATATGAAATATTAATAATATATTATAGAGTTTATATATTATGTGATTAAATATGAGAAATAACATTATACTAATATGGTGTGTTGTGTCAGTTTGAATGGACATGTATTGTTCCAGTTGACCATGAGCTTTATTTGATTGAATGATTCAATATTGATGGTGCTAGAGTGGAAGTTGAAGAAAATGAGAAACGAAAAGAAGGAAATTGAGCTTCACATGTAGAAAAAAGAACAAAAAACACCAAGGGTGCAAAGGGAAAACAAATTGCAGTGAAGAGAAGGACATTTAAGGAAAATGCTGGCGAAGGCAGTTCAAAAGAAAAAAAGGTGTAAAGCAAAAACAAAGTGACAATGATAGTGATTTTGAAGCAGATGACATGGAGGATGAAAGTCAACAAAATACAAGTATTGTCTCACGTACAAGGTAAAGAGGCCAAAAGATGAAAGCAAAGGGAAAACAAGCACAACAGTTTGCCAAAAAGAAGGCAATTATGAAACAAACCAAGAGAAGGCCTGTAAATGCTGGAGAAGCAACTTCAAAATGCAAGAGGAAGGGTGGAAAAGCAACAGAGAGCAAGGATGATATGGATTATGAAGGAGATAAAAGCGAGGATGAAAGTGGAGGGTTGATAAATGCTGGTTCATGTACCAAAGAAGCAAAAATTATAATGAAGAAAATCAGCAAGCAAACAACAAGAACTGCCAAAATAATGGCAGATGTTAAAGAAATGAAGCAAAGACAAGTTAAGAAAGAGGTGGTATTAAACAAGATTCTTCACTTTGTGAGAGATTTGACAAGGCATCAAATGAATAGGAATGAAGAAGGAATGTCAGGACAAGAAAAAACTGTAGAAGACGACAATGAGGACAAAAAGGGAAATGCTGATGAGGATAATGAAATGAAGAAAGGAGATGATGATGAGGACGATGACTTAAGTGGAGCATGAATGGAAGAGAAAAACCATAAAGAAAACAACATAAATGGAGCAGCAAATGATGTTGAGCAGCCAGAAGGGGTTGTGGAGGAAGAAGATAATAGGAAAGGAGATAAGATCATTACTGAAGAAGTAAATGCATCAGTGGACAGAAATGGAAGACATCATGTTGAGAAGGAGAAGGTTATTGGGAAGGAAGATGATATTCCTAACTTTGATATATTTTCATTTCAAACTCAGCTAGAAGTTGAAGGAAAAACAAAAGAGAAAAGCAAAGAGGAAAGAGAAAAAAATGAAATGAACACAGAGAAGGGAAAAGCTGCAGATATGTGGGGAATGAGTTCTCAAGAAGATAGTCAATTTGTGAAGGAAATGTGTAAAAATGTTGAAGAGGTTGAGAAAGTGGCATTACAAAGTACATATTCAGAAAAACTAATGCCAGAAGACACACAGTTTGAAAACGTGGCATTACAGAGAAAGGCTTCAGAAAAAAGCAACCAAAGCATTCCTGTAGCTAATGTGGTAAGAAATAAATAAATATAATGCATTAAAATCAGGTTGGTTTAATATTATACAATTAAAATATGTTCAATGTAAACAGGTGAGAGAGAAGAGATGTCCAAGATCACCAACGAGGTACACACCATCAGAAAATATTGTTGAAGTGAAGAGGAGAAAGAAAGAACAATGAAAAGGAATCATGGCACATTTTTACCACCACCAGCAACCGTATATGGGCCATTTTCTGAAGACCCAACTGAAGCGCCACCTGAGAAGGAAATGAAGAGAATTGGTGACTTTTCAAGTATTGGTCTACTAAAGAATAAAAAAGGTGGATGATAACAGAAAGTGCAGGATGGGTGAGGAAAGGATGC
Source organism: Cuscuta europaea (assembly GCA_945859875.1). Classification (NCBI taxonomy): domain Eukaryota; kingdom Viridiplantae; phylum Streptophyta; class Magnoliopsida; order Solanales; family Convolvulaceae; genus Cuscuta; species Cuscuta europaea. The sequence continues at coordinate 3,058,981 of CAMAPE010000033.1, forward strand.
ATGGAATTCCAATGTTGCTGGACACGGTAAAAATTGAGTCCAAGACATGGCTATACAATCTTTACTTCAAAGATCAGTGGCTGCAAGACATGGTATGTGACATGAAATCTACATTACAAAATTAATACAATCTCAATTATTATTGCCATTAATGTATGTACACAAGGATATAATTATCAAAAAACTAAATTGTTTATACAATTCTTTATATATAAAATACAGCATATGGACGTGGGAATGCACTATTTGGCAGTCAAAAGAGTTCATTACTAACTCAAACAACAATATAGCACAATTGAGCCATTTTTTATTACAATGTTGAGGACACTGCATGAGGACATAAGAAAGAACAAAGCAACTGTTCAGAGTGCAGCAGAGAATGATCTTATTATGCATGATGTAATGGGAACTACATTAAACACTAGTGGAAAATATTGATTTAATAACGGTTATAATGGACTTTTAATAACGGTTCTGAACCGTTATTGTTGCAGCACCTATTAAAAGTCCGATACTTTTAATATGGGTTCGGGAACCGTTATGGAATTTTTTTTAATAACGGTTCCATTGGACTTTTAATAACGGTTATAGGCCGATATTGTTGCGGCACATGTTAAAAGTCCGACACATTTAATAAGGGTTAATACAGAACCGTTATTAAAACATTCAATAGCGGTTATACACTAACCGTTATTAAAGATTTTCAATATGGGATTAATCAACTCATATGAAATGTGTTCCTAACATTTAATTCACACACAGCTATTTCTAAATATCAGAAATTTACACATAATCATAGGAACATTTATCGCAACAAAGAAGACACATATCATTGCTCATAACTAATAAAATTCCACATTCACATTGTTTTGATCCAAAAATATTCACAACATTCATCAAAAACTAACTTTGAGTTCACAAGACTCATCAAAAACTAACTTTGAGTTCACAAGACTCATCAAAAACTAGCTAAGAGTCTAAAAATTATATCAAATATTCGTAGTTTCGCAGAAAAATGATGCCCAACGCTCTCGTGTCTCGTTGATTTCTTGATCAGTGAATGACTCTTGAATGTTGAATGCCTACAAATTAAATAACGAAACTAAATGAATAAATACAAAAATCATGAAGTAAAAGAAGTAACATGTACGGTAACAATAAAATCACAAGTATATGGGAACAAAAAAGCTAAAACTTCACCTTCATTCAAGATTTCATTTCGGTTCTTTAAAGCCCTATATGAATAATGTTTTTTTATTTATGAAAGATACCCGCTCAACTTACTCAAACTTTCATTATTTTTAAATATGACCTCGCGCCTACATATTATAACGGTTTTAATTGAACCCATATTAAAACCTAGTTATGGAATACATATTTTACACTAGTGAACATTTTCAATGCATTGGACAGATGCTGAATTTGTGTACATCCAATTAAATGTTGGTAAACATTGGGTGTTACTAGTTTTGGACATCAAGAAGAGAAAAGGTGAAAGTCTACAACTCCAGTTCCAGAAGGGTGGATTCATTGAAAGAGATCAGAACGTTCATACCTTGCATCAAGTTTTTGCTTCCCAAAATCATGGACTGCCTCAAGTGTATGAAGTTAAGGGGGAGGAGCCAATGGGAGAGAGGCCACTAGAAATTGAAGTTGAAGAGAACTGCCCACAACAAGATAATGCGTAAGTAAATAACAAGTTGTCAACAAAGCTAATGGTGAATTTTAAATGAAAAGGTATATGTACATTATTAAAGGTGTAATTAAAGGTAATGTAATGAATGTTTTCATTTGATTACATGTTCGATTGTGGAATGTTTGTCCTAAAGATTGCTGGATTTCTTATAATGGAAGTCACTTTTGAGTGCATCGATCCAGAACTAATGCCTATGTATAGGGAAAAAAATGGAAACAGAGCTGGTTTTATACAGTGAAAGGAGATTGAAAGAAGCAAAAGGAATGCACCTGCCTAAATTTATCAAGGATTGAAGTGAAGTGTTGATGATAAATGGAGTTTTAATGCCAATCATGTCTTGAACACATGGTTTTAATATGTAATAAGTTTGTTTTACTTTAAGATAAGTTCCAAAAACACCTGAATTTGTGTGAACTTGGAATGTGTGGTTTTGTTTTGCCATGGATACTGCTTATATGATATGACTGTGGTTTGTGGTTTTAAGTTTGTTTGGTAATTTTTGTTTTGCATTATGAAATATTGTCACATGAGTGGATGTTATGAAAATGAAATGCCATTATTCTTGGGTTATTCTTAAATGACAGAGATGATGGTGAATGATATAAGTATACAAACTGGTAGACATGAACATACATATTAACAAAAAAAGTGTTTTAAAAGATATTTTTTTAATTGGGATATATTAAAAGTAAGGAGTTAGTGTAAAATAATGTAAATCAGAAAAACCGAAATATAAAAGAAGATAAAAGAAAAGTTACAAAGGATGTAGTCTATTTAAAAAAAGGTTGTAGGTATTTACTCATTATACGAAGTACATAAGCAAGAACAAAAAAGTGGCACTACAGAATACAAATTGCCATTATTTATATTCAACTAAAATAACACATTACAGATGTTATGATAAAAACCAACATTTATTAGGAATATAGTCATTATACAAAGTCAACAAATAACCCATTATATGATTCATCCACTTATAAAATGCAATCTTATTAAGTACAGCTGCATTTAAAGGAACTAATTCTGCCAACAATATAACTGCACAAACTCTATATAATGAAAAGTAAAAGTGAATTTGTAAACTATAAAATAAGTTCATCAAGTCTTATTATTATAGAAACTAACATTCCAATAACATCTCTTCTTATTTTGGCGATAATAAAAACTAGAGGACACTAAAAACTATGCAAAGGAAGTCAATTTGTATCAACTGGAAGAGCATTACGGCAAGTCTTCTTATTGTGGCCAAAAACTTTGCAGCGAGAACACTTCCGACGTTTGGAACCGACATGTTCTCCAATTGATGGGATTCTGGACTTTTTTGGACGCCCTGGTGGTCGCTTCAAACAGGTAGGAGGCTTGCAAATAGTACTTGAAACATCGGAAAGAATGACCCAATCTTCAGGATCTCCAATTGGGTGCATTATACCACTCCAAGTTGCCAACAATTGTTCTCTTGTGTAATAAGAGGATATGTAACTGTAACAGGATAGACCAGGGCATGAACCTATTGCAGCCACAACATGGACACACACAAAATGATCTAATTGGCATGAACCTATTGCAGCCACAACCTGGACACACACAGAAAATGTTGGACACACAACATAGAATACGCCCATTTTGAATACCAACTTTTTCTAACCATGGGCGTATTCTGGCATCTTGAGTATCTAACAGTGACATGTAATACTCATACTCTTTCATAGTTGAAGCCGAATATGCAGCTTTAAATCTCCAACCCAAATCTTTTGTAGAGCATCTGAAGTTCGATGTCATATTGCGGCATAAGTGTTCAACACAAAAGCCATGACCAGCATGTGGAAATATTTTACGAACAACACTAAGAATCCCTTTATGTCTATCAGATATGATATACAAGTTAGAACGATATTGAATACATGAACCAACCTTGGATAAGAACCATCACCACGTTGCTTTACTTTCAGACTCACATATACAAAAAGCTATAGGAATAATTTGATTATTTGCATCCTGAGCACAAGCTGTCAACAAGGTGCCTTTGTAATATGATTTCATGAATGACCCATCCAAAATGAGCACGTGTCTACAATACTGCCACGCATCTCTCCAAGGAGCAAGTGACATGAAAAAATATTGAAAAGCATCATCAGCACTTGTAATAAGGATAAAACCAGATCTTGGATTTGTCTTATTTAGCATGTAAGCAATTGAAGGCAACAACTGGTAAGACTCAGAATCATAACCAAATTGCATTTCCATTGCTTTCTTCCGAGCTTTCCATGACTTCTTATATGACATTGAAATACCATAATCCATGCTCATCTCAGCCATGAGTTGTTTAGGTGTGTACGGGTTTATAGAAGCATCCAAAAATTTATGTGCAACCATATTTGCAATGACATCATATGTTGCTTGCCTATGTTTGCCCTGTCTATAATCAAGAGAGCAAACATGTTTTGGATCATACCTGGAGAGTAAAAACTATACAGTTCATAAAAGCTAAGAGGTAGATATGGCATTCAAAAACAAGAACGTAAACACAAAATGCCATGATAATGGAATCTCAAAGAACAAGGAAACTGAATACATATCTGAAAAGATTTAAAACACTAATTTGTATATTATACATTCTGAAATATTGAATATTAATGCAAAGCAAAGAAAACTATAATAATAGAAAAAGTGTAAGCACAAAATCAAATATTGCACATGTAAAATTAAAAAGAAAAAGAACAAGCAAAAATATAAAAGAAAAGAAAATATGTGAAGTCACATGCGGATCTGAAACATCTGAACACCATTCAATTTGACAGCACGAAGAGCCCAATCACAATCCGGATCTAAACAAATAACATGCAAAGTGTTTTTTTTTAGTCTTGGTTCTGTATTGAAAGTTGTTACTGATGGCAAACATCTTCAAATGATATATCAGCTCATGCTTATTCTTATATATAACATGTAGAGCAATGCAAGTTGGATGATGATGTGTGAGAACTTCCAGATTGTGGAAACTATAATCTGATTTAGGAGATGGTGGTAGAGATTCATCTGAAAACGTATCACTTTCTTCTGAATGTGAGGTGCTCCCATTGACCACAGAAGTTATTAAATCACTATGTGATGACAAAGATTCAGAAGGAACACCATCACTAAAATCAAAGTCACTGTGTTTACCACTAGTAGTTCCTTGACAAATAATGTTGGAAGAAGACTGACCAGAAGAAATATATGACTGATAGCATGGATTACGGTGCTCCTCAGAATGAATGGTAAGAGTATTTGTGGAATAAAACTCCACACATAAAGGAAACTTGTAAAGATCGGGTTCTATCAACTTAAGGTCAAGGTAAAATCTGAAACTGGACTCATCATTAATTTTAACAGGATGAGGGGAACCTTCAACAAAATAGGAGAGTATGAATTTATGATGGGGTCTATACTGAAGAAGCATCTCCGTAAACATTGCAATAAATGAATCATATGTTGCAAAGAGCGGACATGAATAGCATACGTATCGGTATGATTAAGCGTAAAGTCAGAAGACCAGCTACCATCCAACTTCAGCATAACAAATACAACAGCATCCATTAAACTGAAAATACATATACACAAAAGGAGAAAAAAGTAAGCACAAAACAGAGAAAACATGGCAGTCAATATATAAAAATGACAAGGATAAAAAAGGCAATAAAAATATGGCAATAACTAAACCTAAACAAACATAAAACCTCATTCAGTGGACATTACAATTCATAAAATAAACACACATGAAAACAATGGCAAAGACAAAACAACAGAACATCAATGAATCACAAATAAAAAACGCAGAAGAAATTATCAAATGCAAATAAAAAAGACTACAAATCAGTTGTTGATTACATCGAAAAAGAAATAACAAAAACGAAGCGTAATACATGAACAATTACAAATTAACGATTGAATTAAGCTTAAATCTTAAAAAATAAACGATTGAATTACGTACCTGGAAATTTGAGGTCCAATTGAACTAACTTCGGATTGTGTGCTTTCAAGGTCGATGAACAACGATGAACGGTGAAGAAGAAGAAAAAAACAGAACTAATCGTGCAAAGGAGAAGAGAGAATGAAGGCAAGTTTAGAAATAGCTTCCTAAAACGATAGCGGAAAAAATGGAAAGGGAGAAGTTAGTTAACCGAATGACGGTGGAAACGATCATTAAACATTTATCAAACAAGGCTATAATAGACATTTGACAAACAGACGAAATAATAATAGGACTAAGAGAGTCCTAAATAGGGAAATATTAAACACTAATCCTATGATGGAGTTTACGAATTAATTAAGTCCCACTTAGAGCAAAAAACTCTATTATTAATAGTACTGATGCACTCGATTTTATTCAATTATTTGTAAAAACAACATCCAAGCCTTAATTTCAAAATAATTTGGGATCAGCTAATATGAATCGATCTATGATATCGATGTAAAACATAGAAAACGAACACGAAAGAGAGGAAAAACAGTAAGATAAAACGAATAAAATAAAGATAAATAAATATAAAATAAATATAACATAAGAATATAAGAAAGATAAAAGATAAAAAGATAAATGAGCATGCGCCTCCATACGTTCCACTGGCACTCCATCCCCCTGTGCTACATGAGATTGTTAAGGTTTGCTTCCTCAGGAGTTAAGGTTATTAAGTGGAATCTTCCTAAAAAATAATACAAAATAAACGCTGATGCAGCTTTTTTACCTGGTTCGGCTCAAGGAGGAGCTATTCTGCGTAATGGATCTGGTGAAATGATATACGCCATGGCTTTCCAGATTCAAGCATGGGATAGTGAAGAGGCAGAGTTGAAAGCACTGGTCCAAGCTTCGGAGATGGCCATGGCTGCAGGCCTTGTTGATGTTCAGGTGGAAACGGATGCTATCCGGTTGCTATCCAGGCTGAACGATGATTCTGGAAACTCAGCTGCGCTTCAGACATTTAGAAGGAAGGCTTCGGACATGAATTTTGTTTTTGGGCATGTTGTCCGAGAAGCTAATGGGCCGGCTGATAAACCCAGTACTTAACAAACAACAATCATAATAGTGATAACGAAGAAGCAGATGGAAGGATGTCGATATTATACACGAATCTGGTATACCGTATCAAACCCCGCTGCTCTCCCTTGAGAAGGAGAGCAGCGGAAACCCTTCTCTCTATCTCGCCTCTACGCACTCTAAGCCTCTTTTCGATTGTTAGGGTTCCCGTAAGTTAGCCTCCTTTTATAGGAGAAGTTAGCTAACTTACGAGTTACAAGGAAGTCCCCGGGCTGATACACATTTTTGGCCCATATTACACGTTTAATTAATAACTACACAAATACAAAGATATTTAATTAGATTGGACACCATAAAATATTCCCAACAATCTCCCCTGGGTGTTCAATCGTGTTGAATCAGCATTGCAGCGCAGATATCTTTGTCTTTGTTGTTATTCAGCTTCCTTTATCTTTAAACTTGACTTCTTGAGAAGGCTTTATCAAGAAATCCATGCAATCTCCCCTTTGATGTCTTCTTGGGAATTTGATATTTGATGTCGGGGGTTGAGGAATCTTTTGTTTGTAGTCCTTGCCTTCCAGAAGTTGCTCTTGATCAGCTTGGATGAAGTCCAGTGACGCCTCTAGAATGAATGTTCTTTGGAGAATAGGAGACGCCCATGGAATTCATCTTCAACAGATTGAGTATCTGACCTTTGTCCCCTCCACAATGTAGTCTTTTTAACTGTTTGGAATGAATGCATTTGAGGAGAACTTGTCGGTGGCACAGTGGAACATAATGATGGTTGACTTGTGAGCGTAGCTGACCATTTGAGTTGCGGTGAAGATAGTAGAGAGAGTGTTGGAGGAGAGAAGTGTCCGAGAATGATTTTTTGACAGTTAACAGCATGTGGAACACTCTCCCCCTCATGACGGTCCGATGAATCAGGGCGTCATGTCTTTATTCTTTTATTCTGCGGAAATAAAACAGGAAAAAAACAGAAAGAGTAAATGATAAAAGCCCTTTGGGGTCGTGTAGACACCCGTTTTCATCACTATAGAGATAAACTCTAAAGCAATGGCCTGAAAATGTTGGTGATTCTTATGTTGCAACAGCAGGACTTCCTTCCAATCATTAGTCTACATCTGCAATAGATGAGACCTATGGAAGTTCTCGCGGGTCTTTGAAGACCTGCAACTGACTCAAAAAGTGCGTCGGTGTCCTAGAAAATTCAAAACATTTGGGAGTGAGGTAACTAGACACGACGTGATCAATGAAAGTTCAGTGGCATGGGGCTGAGGCCACTGTAGTTAGTATTACTTGCCTCGTAAGGAGGTAGTAATGAGAGATGCGGTTCCCCGTGAAATATGATTAAGCACCTGTCTGTTGGGAGACAAGTGAGTGGTCTTGGATAGGGTTCAACATGCACTGTTGGACAAGATGCGGTGACTTCTACCCGGGATCTGATTAAATCAGTCCTGAACCTATTTGGGAATTGTCCAGAGTATTTGAGTGGCTAGGAGTAAATGTTCAATGGATAATAGGCAGTTGAGGTGGCAGACTCATCATTGATTATTGTTTTTCTTCTCACTTGAGCCTTCTGCTTCCTGACTCTCATAATGATTACTCTCACTCGGTAACTTACTCACTTACTCTCAGCTTTGTCCCTTGGGCAGGCTTTAGTTGGGTTTACTAAGCCATAGGAACATGTTCTCTCATTGATTTTCTCTCTGTACTCCCCCTCAACTGGAGTACTCGGTATGCTTTGTCATTGTTAGGCATTGGGGAGGATAACATTGAACACTCCCCCTAGAATGTTGCATCCGTTGAGAGATTCCTTGCTTTGTCAGTGTAAGGCGCCAGGAGGAAAAAACTGAAACTCCCCCTCAGAATGTGCAAGGTTTGATTGCTCACAGCTTGTCATCCCCTCCATGTGTGTGGAGCAATCTGAACAAGTACCACACATGACGGTTCCCTAAGCTCATCATGTAGAATTTCAGCATATTGAGGATCACATAAAGTTGATGAGTCAGGGGAGGCTTCAGTGGTTGATTGTTGATTGTTGTAGAATGACCGTTGACGCGAGGTTGATTGAATTATCTACGATTTTCGGACCTTTACATTGAAGCTTAGACCCCATTCGACCTTTGGTTCGACTTTGGAAGAATTTGATCAGATTTGCCTAAAATGACCTCTTGACATCGGTTATTTACAAAGTTTGTCGGAAAACTTGCGTTTTGACCCTCAAAGACTGCGAGTGAGGGCGCGTCAAAATGGATTTTGGGGTAAACCCCTAGAATAAATGAAGATCTTTTCGTTATCTTTCCAACAAAAAAGTTTGCTAAAATCGGATCACCGAGTCAAAAGTTATGGCCAAAACAGTGAAGACATGCAAAAACTTTGAATTTTGAGATTTTGAGGAAATTTTTCGAAGTTGAGGTTCTCGATCTGGAATATCGAGATCAGGTGCATTTTAAAGAAAATTCTTAGGTAAATCCTCGAAATCCTAATCTCGACGTTTAAACTTCGAGATCACAATCTCGACGTTTAAACTTCGAGATCACAATCTCGATGTTTAAACTTCGAGATCACAATCTCGACGTTTAAACTTCGAGATCACAATCTCGACGTTTAAACTTCGAGATCACAATCTCGACGTTTAAACTTCGAGATCACAATCTCGACGTTTAAACTTCGAGATCACAATCTCGACGTTTAAACTTCGAGATCACAATCTCGACGTTTAAACTTCGAGATCACAATCTCGACGTTTAAACTTCGAGATCACAATCTCGACGTTTAAACTTCGAGATCACAATCTCGAGGTTTAAACTTCGAGATCACAATCTCGAGGTTTAAACTTCGAGATCACAATCTCGAGGTTTAAACTTCGAGATCACAATCTCGAGGTTTAAACTTCGAGATCACAATCTCGAGGTTTAAACTTCGAGATCACAATCTCGAGGTTTAAACTTCGAGATCACAATCTCGAGGTTTAAACTTCGAGATCACAATCTCGAGGTTTAAACTTCGAGATCACAATCTTGAGGTTTAAATCTCAAGATTACAATCTCGAGATTACAATCTCGAGTTTATCCCTTAGAAGAACGTCGAAATCCACCTGCAAAAACAACACCTCAAGACTTCGAAATCTTTAGAATTTCAAAATGTTTAGAACATCGAAAACTTTGGAGTTTCGAAAGCGTCAGAATACCGAAAACTTGCTGTTTGAAAAACATCAGAACATCGAAAACTTTGAAAAACTTTGAAAAGCAGTGATTCATTCAAAAATCCTGTAATTTAAGCTTCAAAATGTTCTGAACAGAAAGATATCAAGCTTCGAACGATTTTGAGTTTCAAGAAACTCCAAACTTGGAAATATTCAAAACATCAAGAAATTCGTAAAATGTCGAAATCTTCAAAAACTTCGAAATCTTGCCTGTCATATAAAAACCAGAATCTCGAGATCTTCCAAGGTATCGAGATCTAACAAAATCTCGAAATCTTTCAAGTTGAAAATTTCGAGTTTTGAAATTTTGAAAACAGTTTTGAAAAGCCCTTGATCTCGTGATTCCTCCTGTACCAAATTCAAGTCAAAATTGTTTCTGCAGTGGTGAAAAAATAGGATCTCGAGATCTCAGTATAGAGATCTTCGAAATCGAAAAATTGCAGAAATCGAAAACAAAGAAGTGATGTAGAATCGGTAAGAGGAGGCGGTTCCAACAGTATAAGTTTTACAAAGTTTCGACCAAAAACAATATCACAAAGGCAAATATCGAGATAATGAAATACTGGAGAAAAACATAGTCTGTCGAAAAAGCAGATACGAAAACCGCAGATAGATTCAACCTTTTTCACGCCTCGGCTTTGATACCAATTGATAAACCCAATACTTAACAAACAACAATCATAATAGTGATAACGAAGAAGCAGATGGAAGGATGTCGATATTATACACGAATCTGGTATACCGTATGAAACCCCGCTGCTCTCCCTCGAGAAGGAGAGCAGCGGAAACCCTTCTCTCTATCTCGCCTCTACGCACTCTAAGCCTCTTTTCGATCGATAGTTAGGGTTCCCGTAAGTTAGCCTCCTTTTATAGGAGAAGTTAGCTAACTTACGGGTTACAAGGAAGCCCCCGGGCTGATACACATTTGTGGCCCGTATTACACGTTTAATTAATAACTACACAAATACAAAGATATTTAATTAGATTGGACACCATAAAATATTACCAACACCGGCCAATTTCTTAGCGGCTCATCAAATTCATCCGGCCCTTAGTGTTCGCTTTAATCGGGTTAACCACCTTCCGAGGTTGGTTACATCTAACTATTATGCGGATTTATTTGGTATCCATAGCTTTCGCTTTTAATTCTCTTGTATTTTTATTTTTTGGGTCCTGCCTAGCCCCCCAAAAAAAATTCGTTTATTTCAGTTCGTTCATTTTCTCTTCTGTATTTTTTCAGAGGTATGCCTCTGAAGAGAGGTATTGGTTGGGTCCCCCTCTCTTTCTGTACTTCTTTATCGTTTATAAAATAACGACAAATGTTCCCCGACATTTGCCCCACTGATTTTGGTGGTTTACCTTCCGGGTTAAAAAAAGTAGATGAACGAGCATAAAAAAGCTAGAAGATAAAAAGATAAACGATAAAAGAAAATAGAGAGGAAATGTAGAATTATTTGATTTCAACAAATTTAAAACTTGTTTTTTTACATGTGAATTGTTTTTAAAATTTCGAGTTGTAATTGATACAAATGTGCATGTTGTTGGTAGAAAATGTGTTGAGTAGAAAATTCGGCAGCAATTCAGTACAGTAAAAGTGACTTATCCAATACAAAAAGAGGGGCGGCCTATTTATAGGCGCTTACAAGAGGTTTCTTGAATACTAATGGGCTTGGCCCAATTAAACAACTAAAACAAGAAGCCTGATCCCAGGCCAATGGGCTGGTCGGGCCCAGAGTTAAACTAATCAATCCAAGGACCATATTATCTAGCCGGACCGTGTGCTGGGCCTGGTTCGCGCCCGAGCCCAGGCATATTGGGTCGATAGTATTGGACCTGGCCCATTATCCCAACACGAGTCCCCCACTCCGCTAATCGAGTAGCAGACTCGGCTAGAAGGGAGTAGTCAAGTTGATCAACGATCGGTTCGTCTATCGGATCGGTTGGCTAGTCGCACCTCCATTGTAGCAGTCTGGGGTGCTCGTCAACGTAATCGTTGGCCCGTAGGGGGGCCATACTTTGCAGGCCTTGATCGGCCCCTTTGCTTTCCTCCCTACTGCTTGCGAAAGGACGGGGGTCTCGCTGACCATGCGACGGATATACATGGGCTTCAGGGTTGGAATCTCGTCCAAGCCTTCGCGTTTTGTCACAGAAACCCCAGGCCAGCTTCCTAAAATAACCCGGAGCTATTCCAATTAATAATTTCCTTCCTTTTTTTCTTCTTTCCATATTCTTTTAATTTCCTTGAATCCGAGTGTGGCCTAGCCTTAACACCCTCGATCATCCACGCGCAATTCAGCCATGCAGGTCCCCTCAGCTTCAGCCGTTCCAGCCGCAGCCACGGCATCGCCGCGTCGCTCCATCCCCAGTCGGCGAAGGAAACGCAGTGGCTCCCCTTCTCCGTCGCGCCGGAGGGAGGGTAATTCACGACGTTGTTCGCCGTCGCGATCTCGTAGCCCAGGCGGTCGGAAAAAACCCAGCGATTCAAAGTCATCATCGCCGCCTGTTCCGAGCCTACGCACAGGTTCTCAACACAGTTCACGACACGGAGCTCATCATAGTGCCCTCTCCACCCGTGAACGTCGTCCGTCTGTCAAACAATCCCAGAAACCTCCAGCGGGTCAAATATCATCTATGCGAGACCCCCCGGGCGAGGCGGACGCACTGCCACAGTCTGGGAACTTGGTTGCACGAGCCCATCGTGGCGAGGTGGGGAAAGAGTCCGTGCGTGGAGGCTCGGTTAAACAAATTCAAGCCAGCGGGGTGAATGCAACGTCTCAACTCGAATTCGGGGCATCAGGGAAAAATCAAGGGGTCTCCGATAATTTTTCGATGCATGAAAAGGTCACCACCTCCTCGCGGTTGGACAGACCCGCTACGCGGATTGTGATCGTTAAGGGACATCTCCGGCCTGCTCCGGGGGGGCCACATGACCAGTCTGTGCCATCCTCCAACAACGTCACCCCTGTAGTGGACATTGCCTCACAGTCGGATAGCTCCCCCAAATCAAATGGTGAATCGGATAGCGTCGAAGATCCTAACGCTTGGAGGGAACGTTTGCGTTCCACCAGTACGGAGGCAGATTTGAAGTTGGCGAAAAGTTTGGTCGATAGCAATTGCACCCTCATGTTGCCAGATCCCGAGAGTAGCCTCACCAGCCCTCCTCCAGATTCGTTCTTCGGGGTTCACATTGCATCTATCGCGCGGGGCATGCGGGTGCCTTTATGTCCATTCTTGGTGGCACTCCTTGCCCATATCGGGGTATCGCCGTGCCAGATGACCCCAACCGCACATATGTTTACGGCTGCTTTTGTCGCACGTTGTAGTGGCGTTGGTATCCGGCCATCCATACCGTTGTTCCGTGCATGCTTTAGGTGGAACCGCCCTAACAATAAGACAGATGACGGCGGGTTCGTGTCACTTTGCCAATTACCGCACCGCAAGCTTTTTGATCAGTATCCAGATCCACCTAGGAAGTGGTCGAATAAATGGGTATGGGCATCCGCTCCCCGCTCGCTCCCCGTCACGTCCACCTGGGGTATTTCAATGTGCGAGTACAAGCCTGCCTCTCTCACCCCTGACCTTGAGGAGAAGGTCGAGGCCTTGCTCCAAGGGGGCCCTTTCCCGATTAATTCGTATACAGGTAAATCTTCTGTCCCAGCAGGTCACAGATGCCATATGAGATCATCCCTTAATTTGCTAATATTTTCAGATGTGGCAGGCAACAGACACGAAGTTGCTGCCCCCAATGTGTCATTGGGGACCATGCTCCCACCTCCTGCGCCTGGTGCGAATTTATGTCCGCCCAATCTTGGGGAGAAGCGCGGGGCCTCCCCGTTCCGTGAAGAGCAGGTTGCCATGGACGGAAAAGGTGTGAACTCCACTCTAATTCAAGAGGAGAAAGACCCGGCTGAAATAACTCCACCACCCTCTTGTTTATTTTTATTATTTATTCCTTCTTCTTCTTTTTTTTCAAGCAGGCCTAGTTACGGCGCAGGGTGTTGCCCCCCAGTCCGTGGTACCTGATGCAAGTAGGAGCGTGTCCGACGCCACCATGCCCGAGGTAGACGCCGGGGTGAAGAGCGGGCAGGGTGTTGCCCCCCAGTCCGTGGTACCCGTTGCAAGTAGGGGCATGCCCGACGCCACCATGCCCGAGGTAGACGTCGGGGTGAAGAGCGGGGTTCCCCCACGTCATGGGGAACAAGCCGGTAAGAAGAAGAAAGGTGTGAATCCTCCTCTTTGATTCGGGAGCGGAGAAATAGTTCAACCGGTACTAATCCGTTTTACTCTGTTTATTTCTTGCAGGGGTTGCTGGTATGCGGGGCAGGCTCGCTGCTCTGGCCGCAGAGGAGGACGCCAGGTTCCGGCCTTCGAGGACTGAAGTCATTCCCTTCATCGTGGAAAAACAACACGGGGCCCCTCTTGTTAACCAGCCAGCTCCTACCCTCAGTGCTTCATCGATTCTGGATATGACGCGCTCTATCAAATCTTACAGCGCGGTATGCCATAATTTGACGTTTCACTCTTCCTTTTTTATTATCATTGTCACTATAATCCTCACTAATTCTACGTCTCCTGCAGGGGCTGATGGACACAGCCGTCGCGCTTCAAACAATAGGTCGTCGTCGCGATGAGCTCCAGCACCAGGCTGACGAGGCTCACCGTCACTCGGTTGCCGTTCAGCGTCGGGCGGACGAAGCAACAGCTGCTCTGTCCGAGCTCCAGTCAAAATATGACTTCCTACAATCGAAGTATGATCGACTGCAAGCATCGTTCACGGATGCGGGGCGTCAGGCAGTTGCGGCATTTCAAACATCCCCGGAATTTTCAAAAATCATCGCTTCGAAGCTGGAGGCTCACCGCTCAGAGCAGGTCCAAGCATGGTTGAAAACCGAGGAGGGTCAACTTTGGCGGGATAAGGAAATTCTCATGTCCTTCAGGTGTGGCCGATACGACATGCAGACCACGTTGTACAATAGGCTGGCAGAGTTCTATCCCGACTTCGATCCCGAAAAATTTGGTTTGCCCGAAATCATGCCAGATCCTGACGGGGCCAACGAGCAAGCGAACGATTTGTCCCTTTTGCACTTGGATATTCCAGAAGACTTGGAAGATGCCGTTCATGGCTTTGATTTTGAGACTATCCTCAATGGTGTTCCTGAGAACATGCCTGATCCTTAGATCGTAGATATGGATCTCTTATATTGTCGTCTTTATTCTCATTTTTGTTGGACATTCCGCTTTACATTCCGCACTTGTGTTTTTATTTATTCTCACACTTAGCCATATAAGCTTTCCTCTTTGCGCAACTTTGCACCCGTGTCATGGTTCATCTTTTCCATTCATTTAACCATTTTTGATTCGAGGCCACTTGGGGAACTAGTCGGGGATCTGGCTCCCCACCTAAACCACGAGGGGAGGAAGGTCGGCTGGGCCAACCTTGACCGCGCCCCGCTTGGTAAGGCGAGGCTGACCCGCACACCATCGGTCTAGGACCAACTGGTGAGCAAGCTGTTTGGCCGTGGTCAGACGACGGATGTGCGAGAAGGGGTCGGAGCACGACTCCCCGCATACCTCCGGCCCGGAGGCCGGTCCTGCACCTTGACTTGTACAACTTGTTTCATACTTAAGAAAATCTGATTTCCTTTTCTGAGAGTCGAACGGAAGTCAGCCAAACATAAGGGCAAGGCCCTCAAGGTCAGACCAGAACGGACCCGCACCATTGATCATAGTAAACGAGTACACATGCTATTAAGCCTAGCAACGTCAGACAACGGACTTGCGAGAAGGACTCGGAGTATGACTTCTCGCATATCTTCGGCCCAGGGCCGGTCATATAGTTGGTGTACCGTCGATTAGATCAAATGAGTGGACGGGCTGTTTAGACAGCAACGTCGGACAACGGATGTACGAGAGCGGCTCGGGGCGCAACCTCTCGCTTACCTTTTCGACCCGAGGGCCGGTCTAACGGTCGCCCTGACCGAGTAGCTAGTCCTTGACTTGGAAAATAGTTTGATCATTTCCTTTTCCGAGGATCTAGCATGATGGACTAAACACCGAGAGCAGGGCGTGATTTTTTTTTTTTTTTTTTTTTGCCCCTGCCCGTTCATTCCCAAGTGAGGTCGGACCTCAGTCAATTCAATGATAAATAGAGAACAACAAACGAAATTTAATTAAAGCAACCGTGTTAAAGCAATGGAAGGATTAATTATTAAACATCACTACTGATAAAACTTAAGTAAATGATCCGCGTTCCATGCACGTTCAATGAGTTTTCCCTTCGTAGTCTTCAATTTGTAAGTCCCTGGTCCAATCACGCCTTCGACGACATAGGGGCCTTCCCACTTGATGGAAAGCTTCCCCCCTTCCGTGGGTTTGCTTGCCTTCCTCCGCCTTAGCACGTAATCTCCCACGTCAAAGCTCCGTGGCACGGCCCTGCTATCTTGGTACGCCTTCACTTGCCTACGGTAATTCTCAGCCCTGATGAATGCCCGGTCTCTTCTTTCTTCTATGAGGTGGAGTTCAGCTCTGAGCCTCTCCTCGTTGCTGGTTGGCTCGAATTCCTCCACCCGACGACTGGGAATCACCGCCTCAAACGGGGCCCTTGCCTCAAAGCCATAGCATAGAGCGAAAGGGGTTTCGCCTGTCGCCTTCCTGGGGGTAGTTCGGAATGTCCACAACACGTTACTCAGCTCTTCAACCCACACTGTCCCGAGAGCTTCCAATTTCTTTTGGAGGCCATCTACAATCGTGCGATTGGTATTCTCCACTTGCCCGTTCGCCTGGGGATAGCAAACGGACACCCGGCTTGACTCCACGCCCCATTCGGCGCAGAATTGCTTGAATGGTTCGCAATCGAACTGCCTTCCATTATCGGAAATAATTTGCAAAGGAACTCCAAATCGACAAAAGATATTCTTCCATATAAACTTTTTGCATTGCAGATGTGTTATGCTAGCGAGCGGCTCTGCTTCCACCCATTTCGTGAAGTAATCCACGGCCACGATGACAAACCTTCTATTTCCGGACCCATTTGGTAAGGGACCAACCAAATCTATACCCCATCGAGTGAATGGTAGAGCAGTGCTAACAGGCGTGTACATCGTCGCCGGCCTTCCGGGGCTCTTCTGAAACTTTTGGCATGTGTCGCACCTCCTTGCGTAATCGGCACAATCCTTCATAATTGTGGGCCAGAAATACCCTTGGAGGACAACTTTCCTGGCCAAGGTGCATGCACCTTGATGGGCCGAACAAACACCGCCATGGAGCTCCGCGACAATCATCTCGGCTTCGTGTGGTCGTAGACACTTCAACAATGCTCCGTTGTAAGACCATTTATACAGCTTACCGTCCAGGACGACATAGCTCGGGGCCCGTCGCTGGACGAGCTTCGCTTCCTGTTCCTTTTCGGGTAAGGTCCCGTCAGCTATGTAACGTAACAAATCGTCCACCCAGCTCCAATTTACTTCTTGTAGAGGAAGGACGGTTACCGAAGGGGAAGCTGTTATGCTTGAAGTTATCATTTCTTCAACCCGTGCAATCTTGGATATGTGTTCGGGTACTCCTTGGGACAAACGTGATAAGAGGTCGGCATCCCCGTTCTGGCTCCGTGGCACACAAACCAGCTCAGCTCGCCTAAACAATCCGAGTAATTCCCGAACAGCATCCCTGTACTTCGCCATCCTTTCTTCCTTTGCCTCGAAATCGCCCTTCACCTGGGATATGACTAATCAAGAATCACACTTCACCGTTATGCATTCCGCTCACATGGCCGCAGCTATCCGTAGCCCCGACAACAGGGCTTCATACTCAACTTCATTATTGGACACTTTGAACAGGTACCGGTAAGCGTAGTACGCTCGAAACCCTTCAGGCGAGATCAAGACGATCCCGCCCCCGCAACCTTTCGTCCCGGACGATCCATCGGTCGCTAGGGTCCACCACTGTTCTTCACTATCTCTTTGTCTTTCCGTAACTTCCCTCGCCGTGCATTCCACAATGAAATCCGCAAGTGCCTGCCCTTTGATGGATGATCGGGGCTGAAATTCGACCTCGTACTGACTGAGAAGCATCGACCACTTCACGACCCGCGTCGTTCCCGGGGTTCTCAATGCTGCGCCCAGGGGTTGATCCGACAGGATTCTGATCGGGTGTGCTTGAAAGTAATGGGTCAACTTCTTCGCCGTGATGTAAGCGGCATAGATGGTCTTCTCGAGCGGGGTGTACCGCAGCTCCGCATTCTGTAAGGTTTTACTTACGTAGTATACGGGGTTCTGAATCCCGCCTTCCTCACGGACCAGCACGGAGCTGATCGCGCCCTGCGACACTCCCAAATACAATACCAGTGTTTCTCCTTTCCTCGGCTTGCTCAACAACGGTTCAGAGAGAAGATACTTCTTTAGGTCCTTGAATGCCCGGTGGCAATCATCCGTCCACGCAAATCCACTTTGTTTCTTGAGAACCCGGAAAAAAGGTAGGGACTTCTCCGCAGATTTTGACATGAAACGCCCAAGTGATGCCAGCCGCCCAGTGAGAACCTGCACTTCCTTCACTGACCTCGGAGGTTCCATGTCAAGGATTGCTCTCACCTTTTCGGGGTTCGGCTCTATCCCTCTCCGAGTGACCATGTACCCCAAAAATTTTCCGCCCTGGACAGCAAACATGCACTTTTTTGGGTTCAGGTGCAGCCGGACTGCCCTCATGATCCCGAAAATTTCGGCTAAGTCGTCGGCATGGTCTGTCGCTCGTACGCTCTTGACGATCATATCGTCTACATACGCTTCCATGTTCCTTCCTAGCACTGTTCGAAACACTTTTGCAACCATTCTCGTGTACGTCGCCCCGGAGTTCTTCAAGCCGAAAGCCATGACTAGATAGCAAAAGATCCCCTCCGGTGTGATGAAGGAGGTTTTCTCCGCATCATCTTCATGCATGGATATCTGATGATACCCCCGGAATGCATCCATGAAGCTGAGGAGTTCGCACCCGGCTGTCCCGTCAACTAGCTGGTCTATGTTAGGTAAAGGGAAGGGGTCCATCGGGCATGCTCTGTTAAGGTCTGTGTAATCGACGCACATTCTCCAAGTCGGGGGCTTCGGTGCCAGGACCACGTTTGCCAACCATTCTGGGTATAATACTTCCTTGATGTGTTTAATAGCCAAGAGCATAGCCACCTCCTTCTTCACGAAATCCCTTCGTTCCACCGAGAGGTGTCTTCTCTTCTGCTGGATCGGCTTCACCGTCGGGTCGACCGCTAGCCTGTGAACGGCCACACTTCGGTCCAACCCCGGCATATCCTCAGGGCCCCATGCGAAGATCACACTGAATGTGACCAACACTTGGATGATCTTCTCTCTCATCCCGGCTGGGAGCCCCAACCCGATTTTGATCTTTCGCTCCGGGTGCCCGGGATCGATATGAACTTCTTCAACCTCGGAGGTGGGTTCAGCGCGGAGCTGGCCATCCTCATACTTCATGGCTTTGCTGTTGATAGTGTGGACCCTGAGGTCCTTTTGTCCGAGTTGTTTGCACGCCTTCATGTAACAACTCCGGGCCATCCTTTGATCTCCCCGAGCTATCGCGACCCCGTTCGGGGTGGGGAACTTCATACATAAATGCTCCTGAGAGATAATGCATCTCGAGTCCTCCAACGCGGGTCTTCCCATGATGATTTTGTGCGGACAGGTTAAACGTACGACAATGAACTCCAGGTTCAACTTTGCTACACAGGGTTCTGAACCCACCATCACAGGCAACACCACACTGCCTTCCGATTCGATTGAGTCCCCGGTAAATCCGGATAAAGGTGTTCTTACCGGACTCAGATCCGCCCCGCTCAGACCAAGGCCTTGGAATGTGTCGTAATACATTACGTTCACCGAGCTTCCATTGTCTACTAGAACTCGATGAATGATTGTATTGTTGATCTCCACCTTAATCATTAAGGCGTCCCTATGCGGTGGTGGCATGGGTGGTAGGTCATCATCAGTGAAGTAGATCGGATCTCTTCTCATCTTCTTTCCTGCAGGTACCCGGGTAATTTCCCCGACGTACAAGGATCGAGCCCATCATTTCCTTCCGCCTGACGTGTCCCCTCCTTGGGGGCCGCCCACGATGTAGGAGCATCTGTGATGCTTCCGGGCTCCCTCCCCTAGGTCGCACTCGTCATCCTCGGACAGAGCCCCGAGCTCGCGCTTCTTTGGAGGTTGGTCAAGGGGCTGTTTCTCCTTGGACGTGGTGGCTTGATCGGAACGCCTCCATGTCAGGTTCCTCCCTTTCTGGGCATTTCCCGGTTTTCCTACAAATTGGCCCAAATATCCTTGTTTGATAAGTGCCTCAATTTGTCTGCGGAGAACGATGCATTCGTCCGTATCATGCCCGAAATTTCGGTGAAACCTGCAGTACTGGTCGGTGTTGCGTTTGGCAGTGACCACGTCACATTCCTCTTGGAAGGAAACCAAACCCTGCTCCTCGGCATAGTCGAGGACCGTCCCGACCGGTTGAGCCAAAGGTGTCAGAAGTTTGGTAGGTAGGAGCGGACCGTTCGGGACGTCCGTCCTTCCCTTGTTCTTATTCTTCTTACCTTTGAACCGGCCGCCCTTTCCGCCAGATTTCCTATCGGCATCTTCATCATCTGGGTCACCACGTCTTCCCTTGTCCTTCGTGTCTTCTTTCTTTCCATCCTCTTCATCTCTTTTCCTCTGTTCAGCGTCCTCTGCCTCAGCCTGACGGTCAGCCCGCCTCAGGGCTTCCTCGTATAAATCGGGTGGATTCCTAACAAAATCCTTGTAAAGTTCTCCTGATCGGATAGAATTTGTCAGCATTGCCACTCCGGTCCTGTCGTCAAGGCCCTGAACCTTGACCGACTCGACCCTCCATCTTGCCAGGAAAGTGGACAGGGCCTCTTTCTTTCCTTGCTTCAGGCTAAACAGGTGGCTGAAATTCTTCTTCACATCTCGTGAGCCGGCGAACCTCAAGAGGAAGTGCCTAGCCAACTCCCTGAAGTTCCCGATGCTCCCATCGGGCAGTGTGTCATACCATTCACGAGCCGGGCCATCTAGAGTAGCCGCGAATCCTCTGCATCGTATGGCATCTTCGTACCCCATCATGACCATATATGACAGGTAACGTGATATGTGGTGTTGCGGGTCTGAAGTGCCCTTGTAAGTATCCACATTGCAAGGTTTGTAGCCCCTTGGCAACGGAGCCTCCATTATGGCACGAGTGAAGGGCTCCGGGATATGGAGGTCGGCCACGTATGACTCTCCCCCAACAACCCTCCTCCTTAGCTCGTCCAACCTTAGTCTGAGATCCTCCACAGCTTCCGGCGTCGGTTCCTCTGGCACGCGTCCAGCACGGGGCTGGACCCGCACATAGGATTCTGCGACTCTTTCACGCGCGTGAGGCCGACGGCCACCACGGGGGCCTTCTATGGAACCGGTTCGACCGCTCAGATGACGGGGGTGATGAGAGAAGTCATCCCCGCCCTCCAGTGACGAGTCTCGGTGGGGCCCTCCTCTTTCGGGTCGTCGAGGCTGCTCGACCCGTCGGGACATATGCTCCCTCCGGGGCAAGGATTCCCTTCGTGATTCGTCCAAACTAGTATGTCGCCCTTCATATCTCCCAGAGGAAGTCTCGATGTCTTCAGGGGCGGCGTGCCTCGGAGTTTCATGATTAGCTCTCTGCGGCATCATCCCCAGGAAATTCTGAGCCAAAGCCCCAATGGCACGCGTGGCCTCCTGTAGCGCCCGCACTCCAGCGTCAAGTCGGTTCATGCGCGAAGCCCGACGACGGCGACCTCCAATCCGATCACGAAGGGATTGTCTGTCATGACTACGGCTTAGCGAGCCCCTCAGGTCCCCTGAGCCCGACAAATGGCTCCGGAGATCTCCTATCGGTCTCACCACCTGGCTTCTCACACGATGGCCATTGGGTTGTTCTGAATGCTCGGTGTGAACGGAAACTCGCTCTTGCCTTGATGATCCTGCTATTTTCCTCCTCAAAGATTCTACCGAAAACTGAGAGAACAACTCAGCTCTCAATGAAAGCACCAATGTTGGTAGAAAATGTGTTGAGTAGAAAATTCGGCAGCAATTCAGTACAGTAAAAGTGACTTATCCAATACAAAAAGAGGGGCGGCCTATTTATAGGCTCTTACAAGAGGTTTCTTGAATACTAATGGGCTTGGCCCAATTAAACAACTAAAACAAGAAGCCTGATCCCAGGCCAATGGGCTGGTCGGGCCCAGAGTTAAACTAATCAATCCAAGGACCATATTATCTAGCCGGACCGTGTGTTGGGCCTGGTTCGCGCCCGAGCCCAGGCATATTGGGTCGATAGTATTGGACCTGGCCCATTATCCCAACACATGTATTATAAATTTATTTGATATGTGAGTTATGTTTTATGTTGAAAGAATGGTCTATATATTACTATTGGACTTTGGAATCCCAAAAACATGATCCTTTTTCTTTTCCCAAAAAAGTGACCTCAGCTCATTAATCCTTTACGGCTCATTTAATTTCAACGCACCCGTCTCGCACCAGTCTGGCTTTCTTTCCGCCTTTTTTCTCTCTGCCATTAACGACATTCCTTCTTGGAGTCCCCTGCTCTTCTACGACATTCATCTTCTTTCTTACCATTTTTTGCATTCTAGTCTACCATCTTTCCTTTTATCGCATGAGCTTCATCTCTCTCGCTTACATTTCCTTTGGTCGTTCGCAGGCTACTTGCAACACTCTAACCAGTGAAACCTTTGGTAAGTTTTTGCAACTTCATTTTCTTATATGATTTCTCTAAAGTTTATACTCTTCTTTTCGATTTCCATGTTTTTCTCATTCACAAACCCTAAACTAGAACTCCGATATTGACAGTTCATTCCATTAAATTTTAACATCACTTTATATTTGAACATGTCTTCGGCTTCTGTTAATTGTTCTTGCATGTTGTTATTTTGAACATTAATTTCCTTAAATGTGTTCTTCATATGTGGGCAAGAATTAATTTGTGTTTAATCGCTTATATATGTGTGCTCTTGTTCCGGATACATTTTCCCCTTCTTGTATTGAGATTGCAACTAGTGAATATGTAATCAACTTCTACTGTTTCTTTTTTTGTTTACATTTGGAAATTCAAGAATGAATGTGGGTTGAATCACTTACTGTTGGCGTTGTTCTGAATATTTTTGCAATAAAATACATTTTCACTTGTGCATTTAAAGTAGTAAATTTGCAGTCACTAAGAGTACGTATTCAGTCACATATACACTTACAAGCAGTTTCCTTTTCACTATGAATCACTACGTAGTCAATATCGGTACCTGCTATCTCACATCACTACATGACTGACTCTGTATTTTATCAGTCCCTAATTACATATGCGACCAGTCACTACAGTGTCTCACATCACTAGTTGATTCACTGTGTATTATATAAACCATTGTTAGAATATATTATAACTCACCAATAGTCACTACATCTACATTCATATCAGCCACTAATATCTCACAACACTACATGATTCAGTAACTACTAACTTCTGCAAACTTTTCAACATCCCACACCACTTTAGACTACTTTAGGTACACAACAGTCACTCTAATTCCCACACAATTATCTAAGTTCCCACTTCTGCGTTGTAGTCATAAAGGAGGGATGGAGCTTCAAAGTCCATCATGCAGCTTCAAGAGGTGAATTGTGCATGCAATACAGTGTGGTGAGTGTGCCGATTGTATGCAAACAAGTTAGTCCAAATGCCATCAAAAGCATTTTGTAGGGCACCGATTTGAGTGGTTATAGTCTTATAGAAACACTGCCTTTCATTTTATGACTTACAGGCTGCCGCAGGTTCCTAGGGAAGTTTTTTGATAATTTTTTGAACATACTGGCCACGTCACCAGCCTTTGCCTCCTCCTTTAAATTGATCGAGCCTAGTTTAGGAGATGTTTTCTAATCATGGAGATTTATATACATCTCCTATTTATATAATGTGGGGAAGGGAGTTAAGGTGCCGTTCTGTTCATCTTATTCTTATTACTTATTGCTTATTCTTATTTTATTCAAATCAGATCAGATCAGAAAAATTCAGATCAGATCAGAAAGATTCAGATCAGATCAAATCAGAAAGATTCAGATCAGGTCAGAAACATTCAAATAAGATCAGATCATATCAGAAACATTCAGATCAGATCAGATCAGATCAGAAACATTCAGATCAGATCACATCAGATCATAAACAATCATAGCAAATTGGAAACATTCTATTATAATCGATTATTATTATTATTATTATTATTATTAATATTAATATTATTATTTTTATTATTACTACTATTATTACTATTATAATTACTATTATAATTACTATTATAATTACTATTATATTTAATATTACTATTATTATTACTATTATGATTATGATTATTATTAATATTTGTTGGGATATTGACCTAGAGGTCCAATACCCAGATCGGGAAGGCCCAAGATATCCGGCCCAAGTAACAGGCCCATCACTCCATGATGAAAAGATCCAGTAAGGAGGCATACCGAACGAGGTTCGGCCCAAATAAAGGTTGGCCCAGTAAGAAGACATACCGAACGAGGTTCGGGCTATATATCATACTTGGGCCAATTTGACAGCATCTTCAGTACAGCCCAACATCTCGTTCGAGCAACGGCCAACCAGCAAGTGGCCAGGTGCAGTTAATGCCAGACTATGACATCAGCAAGTGGAAGCATGGATGACCAAGTCGGTGGAACAACGGCCAATCAACAAGAGGCAGCCCATGTTCTCCATTAGTATAAATAGAAGGTTTCAAGTCATTGTAAGGGTTGGCATTTCAATACTCAAACTCTAGAATAGCATCATTTGCCCTTACTTCTTGTATTAAAGCATAGTTTCCGACTTACCGATCGGGAAATTCCTTGTAATCAGATTGGTTAATTAATACAAGTGAGCTTTCGAGTTTTAGTTAGTTCAGATCCTATATTTCCTTTTACGCTTTGATTTGGGGTCATTCCTGATATATCCAAAGTTCGTGTTGGGCTTTCGGATCTACGGGACTTACCCCCAACATTGGCGCCGTCTGTGGGAAACTTGCAAAAAGTTTCATTTTCTAAACATCCAAAAAACCTCTATTTTTCAAAAATGGTCAGAATCAATTCCTATCATACAAACGACGGTTCACACCGTCACGGGAGGAGTCACACCCCGGGGAGTCAAAACCCCCAGGGACAATCCAGTCGAGGATCGTATCCTCGTTTTAATGGGGATTTTGTGATTCCCAAGTCTCTGAGAAGAAATCCCCAGGCCATGCGTGACATGGCCCAATTCATGCAGCACATGGCGAACGAAGAGGAAGGAGGCTCCAGCTTCACAGGAGAAACTCCACGCGCGGAAACGACCACAACATCATCCCGTTCACATACCCATCGGGATAATCGGCGTAGCGCCCCACCAGCAGCGCATCCCAGTCCCAGTGACCGAACCCCGGTCGGGTCGCAAGCTAGAGGACCAACTCCCGTCGGTCATCATTTCCAGTATGCCGAGCGGGAAAATGCGAGGGCCCCTCAGCGGCATTGGGACCGGGACTGTACGGATATGAGGGTTCCACCACCGCCCCCTTTGGCGGCCCAGGAGGAAGAGATGGCCGAGATGAGGAGGCAAATGAATGAAATGCGGGACCAGATGAACAGGGTACCTGTACAACCTGCGCCAGTTCAGCTGGGAATTACTTCCCCGTTTACTAGGGAGCTCATGTACGCGGATATCCAAGGGGGTGTCAAGCCCCCGACCGGCCAAATTTACGATGGGGTGGGAGATCCCCACGTACATCTGAGGAGTTACCAAGGGGGACTTATGCTGCTAGGAGCACCCGAGGCCGCCATTTGCCGTTTGTTTTTCAGCACGCTCAGGGGGCCTGCCCAGGAATGGTTCGGGACACTACAGCCCGGGTCAATCAATAACTTTGCCGAGTTATCAGCGTTATTCTTGGCTCAATTTGCTTCCAGTGCCAATCCCAAACGGCATTTCAGCTATTTGACCAGCGTGAAGCAAAACGCCAAGGAGACCCTCAACCAATTCCTGAAAAGGTGGAGGGATGAAACTTTAACAGTGGGAAGCATGACGGATGATACCGCCATTACCCTGTTCACGAATGCTCTCCGAACGGGGGAGTTGTACAAAGAATTGAAGAAGAATCCGGGTACGGCGTACGCCGAGGTGTTAGATAGGGCTCGCAAGCATGCCGCCCTAGAAGAAGAGATCATGATCAGGGATAAGATCATTACGCCTGCTGCCCCGATCAGACTGGCCGATCGGCTGGGTCCTAGCCCAGCGGCCACTTTACCTCCCAAACAAGGGAGATTTACACCCCTGGTCCTATCAATAGCGACCATCTATCAGCACGAGAGGGACAATATTCCCATCCCGACTGATTCTGGACAGTTCATGGGAACGGATGACAATGCTTTCTGTAAATATCACAACAGAAAGGGTCATGCCAGCAATGCCTGCAGGGCCCTGCAAACAGCAATTGAGGATCTGATCCGAAATGGCCATCTGGGCAAATATGTGAACAAAGATCCGAATGCAATGGGCACGTTAAAACCGGCCAGGAAACCTAATAGCTGGCGCCGGGATGCTCAACGTGACGCCCAGCCTCAAAATGATGTGTATGTTCCTCCCAGGGATGAGCCAGAGGGCTCGGGAGGCCCCGGAAAGAAGCCTCGAATGGAGGTCAAGGTCATATTTGGGGGCGGGGAGACCGGGGATTCGAACGCCGAACGGAAAAGGTTCGAGCGAAGTCTTTATGTGGGATCCGTCTCCGCTCCCCCCCCCAGAAGAAAGGAAGGACAGACCCGATCACGTTCGGGCCAGCTGATCTACCCAACTCTCCAAGCCCCCACAGGGATGAACTGGTGGTAAGCATGTGTATTGACAATGCTTTAATCCGCCGAGTGCTGGTCGATACTGGGAGCAGTGTGAATGTATTGTATCTACAATCATTCGAGAAAATGGGTCTACAAAGGAGCCAACTGACCCACCTGCGGACTCCACTGGCGAGTTTTACCGGTAACTGCATCGAGGCGGAAGGAACCATCCAATTAATGGTTGAAATTGGGGATGAAACCCACAGAGCATCACTCCGAATGACGTTCGTGGTGGTAGATATAAAGTGCGCCCACAATGCCATATTGGGCCGACCGGGATTGGAAGATCTGGAGGCAATAGCCTCTGTCCGCCACTCATGCATCAAATTCCCTACAGACACTGGGGTAGGGGTGGCCAGAACTGACCCAACAACAGCTCGGACATGTTATCGGGAGGCCCTGAAACAGATGAACACTCGTGGGATGCGGGTGAATACAATTGAGGTGGAAACCCACCGAACGGAGTTCGAGGCACACCCGGAGCCCGCCACCCTTCTTGAACAAATCGACCTCGACTTCCCCCCGAACCGTAAGGTTGCTATCGGGGTAGATCTGGAGGCTGATATCCGGGATGGCGTGATTGCCGTCCTCAAAAAGTTTCAGGTGCTATTTGCCCGGGGGCCAGAAGATATGCCCGGCATTGATCCAGAAATAATATGTCACAAACTTGCCGTTCGGTCTGATGCAAAACCGGTCCAACAGAAGAAACGGTATCAAGCAACCGAACGGCGGGAATTCACAAAGAAGGAAGTGGCCACTTTGCTAAGGATAAAGCATATCCGTCCGGTAATCCACGTAGAATGGCTATCCAATGTGGTTCTAGCCCCAAAACAATCTACCTGGAGAATGTGCGTGGATTACTCTTATCTGAATAAAGCGTGCCCCATGGATCCCTACCCAGTGTGGAGGATCGATCTGCTAGTGGATGAAACTGTCGGGTGTGAGTTACTGAGCTTCATGGATGCTTTCCGGGGTTATCATCAGATATTCATGCACCCGGCCGATGCAGAGAAAACGGCGTTCGTTACTTCGGATGGCGTGTTTTGCTACATCGTCATGCCATTCGGATTAAAGAACGCGATGGCAACCTTGCAGAGGATGATCGGGATGCTGTTCAAAGATGTGATGGGTGTCACAATGGAAGCCTACGTTGATGACATCCTGATCAAAAGCAAAAAGAAGGAAAACCATGTCCTGGACATAGAAAAGGTGTTCGGGATAATGCAAAAGGCGAATATGAGGCTGAATCCCAAGAAATGTGCGTTTGCTGTAAGAGGAGGCAAATTTCTGGGGTACATGATGAGCGAGAAGGGGATTGAGCCCAATCCAGAAAAAGTAAAGGCAATTGTGGACATGGAGGCTCCGAGAAATCTCAAGGAAATGCAGAAATTAACCGGTCGGCTAGCAGCCCTGAGCAGATTCTTATCCAAATTGGCCGATCGAGCTATCCCGTTCTTCCAGATCATGAAGAAAGCCAACCCTTTCGAGTGGACGGCCGAATGTCAAATGGCCTTTGAGGATTTCAAGACATATCTGTCTTCCCCCCTGGTCTTGACAA
Source organism: Cuscuta europaea (assembly GCA_945859875.1). Classification (NCBI taxonomy): domain Eukaryota; kingdom Viridiplantae; phylum Streptophyta; class Magnoliopsida; order Solanales; family Convolvulaceae; genus Cuscuta; species Cuscuta europaea. Next base: position 3,087,379 of record CAMAPE010000033.1, read on the forward strand.
AACCCGAACCAGGGGAACATCTGTATATGTACCTTGCTGTAGCTGACTTGGCCGTAAGCACAGTACTGTTGAAAGAAGAAGATGGCTTTCAACGGCCAATCTATTTTGTGAGCAAGGCGTTGAACGGCCCGGAAACCAGGTACACCTTGCTAGAGAAGAATGTACTGGCCCTGATAGCTGCCATTAAACGTCTGGCCCCATATTTCCAGACCCACCCGGTAACTGTATATACTACCCAGCCATTAGCCACCATCTTGAGAAATCCTATGGCAAGTGGGCGCATTACCAAGTGGAGTCTCCTGATCGGGCAATACGAGGTAGATTTCAAACCCCGGCCTACTATCAAAGGGCAGGCCCTGGCAGATTTCATTGCGGAATGTACCGCCCGGCCCTCAGAAAAAGATTCAGAGAACAACGGGCTGGATAACTGGTGGGAAATGTATGTGGATGGAGCATCTAGTGCCAAAGGTTGTGGAGCTGGAGCTGTGATCACATCGCCCGAGGGGTTCAAAGCATATTATTCCATTCATTTTGATTTCAAGGTGACCAACAATGAGGCTGAATATGAGGCTCTCATTGTTGGTTTAAAGTATGCAAGGGCCCTGGTCGCCGATCGGTTAAAAGTCCGATCGGACAGTCAATTGGTGGTACATCAAGTGAACGGCACGGCTGAGGCCAAAGAAGAAAGGATGAAGGCCTACAAGGAAATGGTCGAGGAGCAGATACGTAAATTTGAATAGGTGGTGCTCGACCAGATATCCAGAATCAAAAATACTGAAGCAGATACCCTGTCCAAATTAGAGCATGCAGCGTTCGACGATCGGGCACAGGAGATCCCGGCTCATATCCAACGTTTTGCCCATCGGGAAACATTGGCAACCCCAGCAATCATGGTGCTCCAGATCGAGGCCATATCTTATGCCATCCCGAGCTGGGTCGTGGATATGACCAACTACCTAAAAGACGGAACCCTCCCACAAGATAAAAATCCTGCTTATCAAATAAAATGCATCCAGAGGAGGGCTTCCATGTTCGAATTGGTGGACGGGCAGCTGTACAAAAAGACATTTGGGGGGCCGTATCTGAAATGCCTCCCACCCGATCTAGCGGCAGCTGTAATGGAAGAGATTCATGAAGGTATCTGTTCCAGCCACCAAGGGCCCAAGACACTGGCCAGAAAAATCATCTTGCAAGGGTATTATTGGCCAACTATCCAACAGGACTGCTTCGCGCATACCAGGAAATGTAAGGTATGCCAATTATACGCACCGGTTCCCGGACGGCCTGCCACTTTCTACACTCCAATGACGGTGGCCCTTCCATTTGCAAGATGGGGAATAGACCTGTTAGGTCCTCTACCTACTGCACCCGGAAACAACAAGTACATCATTGTGGGGATAGATTACTTTACCAAATGGGTAGAGGCCGAGCCACTGGCCAGCATCACAGATGTTAAATGCCAGAAGTTTGTCTGGAAAAATATCATTTGCCGGTTCGGAATCCCTGAACAGATTGTAACTGACAATGGAAGGCAGTTCGTGAGCCGGAATTTTGAGAACTACCTGGTCAAATGGGGGATCAAGCATTCCAGAGCGTCCGTCGCATACCCTCAGGCAAATGGCCAGGTAGAAAATATGAACCGAACCATCATGGATGGCATGAAGAAGAAGCTGGAAGAATACTCCTCATCGTGGCCTGATCAGTTGAATTACATTCTGTGGACTTACAGGACCACACCCCGAACGGCCACGGGAGAGACTCCATTTGTCCTGGCCTATGGTTTTCAAGCCAAAGTACCAACGGAGATCCTAGTTCCCACACACCGAATGGTGCATTACAGCCCAGAACAGAATGAAGATAACTTACGGGCCGAGTTGCATTTCATAGAAGAAAGAATGGATCTGGCAGCGGCACGAATGGAAGAGTATCACAGAGCCACAAGAAGATACTTTGATAAGCAGATTAAAGTTCGTTCAATCGAGGTAGGGGACCTGGTGCTAAGAAAGAGAGAGAAAAGCAAACCGCTCGAAGGGGGCAAAATGGCACAAAATTGGGAAGGCCCCTACCAAGTATGTAAGAAGTATGCTCCAGGAACGTTTGGCCTACAAAATACCGAAGGCCGACCAGCAGGAACTTGAAATGTGGAGCATCTGAGGAGATTTTATCAGTAAAAACGGTTGTTGCCACCTCTAAAATATATATATATATATATATATATGGAGAGGGAGACATAACTTCCACACAAACTCGGCCCATGGTTAACTCGATCATTCCAGATAACCGAATGACGAACGGGTTAACAACATGGAAGGAAAATCAATTCTCAGTTTAGAGAGTTTTTGACCCTAGAATTATGAAAGAATAAAGGGATCAGAAACGGCTTGAAGAATTGAGGCTCAGAAAATCGGTGCCCGTGGTTAACTCAATCATTCCGGATGACCGAATGACGAACGGGTTAACTCCATGGAAGGAAAATCAATTCTCAGTTTAGAGAGTTTTTGACCCTAGATTTATGTAAGAATAAAGGGATCAAAAACGGCTTGAAGAATTGAGGCTCAGAAAATCGGTGCCCGTGGTTAACTCAATCATTCCGGATGACCGAATGATGAACGAGTTAACAGCATGGAAGGAAAGTCATTCTCAGCCAACGGCTGGGAGTTTGACGCTCAGATAGTCTCACCTCAGCGGTTAATATGAGAATCGATTCTGGAAAACCGAATGACGAACATATTAGCAGTTTGGAGGGAGCCATTATTTCAGCAAGAGTTTTGACCCTGTAATTACGCATTAATGAAGGGATCAAAATGGCCTGGAGTTCGAAGGACAGTGATTCTCACCTCAGCTTGTTAACACGTAGAATCATTCCGGATGACCGAATGACGAACGGGTTAACAGCTTGGAGGGAGCTGAGTCGTCAACTTAGCCAAAGTCGACCCTGTAATTACGTACGGGCAAAGGGATCAAAACGGCTTGGAGATGGTGTCAAGACTGTAAGATATGGATTAACCGAGCGACGTTCAGATAAGGTACGGATTGTCGCCCGGGGAATCGGAACTATGGTTTTGAAAAATCTCGCCTCAGTCATAAAACTTGACTTGGAAGCTAGTCGCCCTTTTAGCTATAAGTAAGAAATGACCCAACTTCGGTGATCTTGCTTACAGTTCGAAAAGGGTTACCTCAGACCCCTAATATGGATGATACGAGCCAGAGAGAACAGTTCGGAATGCATCGGAATTATGGGTTTGGAAGGGAGAGAGCCTCACCTCAGCTTGTTAACGCATGAAATCATTCTGGATGACCGAATGACGAACGGGTTAGCAGTTTGGAGGGAGCCCCTATTCCAGCCGAGAGTTTGACCCTGTGGTCACGATCAAAACGGCTTGGAGGATTTCACCTCAGCTAAGAGTATTGAACCCGTGCGTCACGAACAGGAAAAGGGATCAAAACGGGTTCGGGAAAGGTGTCAGAACAATTGTGAAGAGAGTCTCACCTCAGCTTGTTAACACGTGAAATCATTCCGGATGACCGAATGTCGAACGTGTTAACAGTTTGGAGGGAGCCCCTATCCCAGCTGAGAGTTTGACCCTGTGGTCACGATCAAAACGGCTTGGAGGAATTCACCTCAGCTAAGAGTTTTGAACCCGTGCGTCACGAACAGGAAAAGGGATCAAAACGGGTTCGGAAAAGGTGTCAGAGATAAAGATACATGAGTCGAGTAAGGTTCGGCCACGTAGAGAAGGTTGTGAACAAAAATCTAAGGAAGAATAAAAAATACGACAGACAAAGGAAAAAAGTCCAGTTTATTCTTCGGCATTACTAGCCGGAATGTACAAGAAGAACGAATATACAAGAAAAGAGACAACAGATAAGGAAAGAAGGCTACACTACTGGAGGATCGCCGTTCGGGGAGGATGTAGGCTGAGAGCTCCCTGCCTGCACTGCATCGTCAGACGCTGCTTTGGATCTTTTCTCCATGACACGATCGTACGTATTCCCGAACAGATCATCGAAGCCTAATTCATCAGGATCGAACGGCTTGGGGAAACGCTCTAAGATCAGTTCAAGATTCCTGTCCAGAAGCAGGTCCTGACTTTGCTTTACGGTTTTCTCGGTCAGGACATCCAAGAAAGATTTCCCTTCCGGCGTGCTGTCCAGGAGGTCGATCCCTGCCTTGATAGGATCTGAGCTCTCACGCAGAAATTGGCCAAGGTGAGGACCTAGGAATTGCCGGGCCGTGTTCTCCAGAGCGACGTTCAGCGCCTTGCCCCGTTGAAAATCCACTACCGATTGCTGAGCAATCTGAGAAGTATTAACCGTGTAGGGTTCGGGCAGATGATCTCCAATAGCCAGCAGATTCAGCAGCCCGCACCTTGGCCCGGAGTTCTTTAAGTTCCCGGTCGCGACGACGGGACATCTCCTGCATCTCGGCCAGAGCAGCTTTTGCCTTCTCACCCTCTTTGGCCTGCTCTTGGAGGTCGGTTGCTAACTTCCGAGCGGCGGAAAGGAGGACCTGGCTGTCATCCCGATCGCTGGCCAGGGCTTTCATCTCCTTCTCAGCAGCAAGAAAGGCCTTGTGATAATACACGCCAGCCTGAAAACAAGGTTACAATGAAAGTCAGATAAGGTAAAACATGAATAGTAGAAAGGTATGGGTCGGAATGAAATGTACCTTGAGTGCTTCCTGGTGACCTGCTTCGAAAAGGTCTGACCAGTGAGTCAAGTTGGTGAAGCTAGGGGGAACCTTGATCGCAGTATGACACCACATAGAAGATGGCATCAGCCCGAACAGATACCTCCCCTCTGATCTAGGCCCCATATTTGAAAATTCAACAAACATCCGATCATCGATCGGTGTGGCAGTAAGAACCGGAGTTGGTTTGTTGGCAGGCGCCGATCTTTTGGGCTCGACCTCCGGCCCGGTCAAGTCAACCACATGGTCGATCGGGATCAGGTGATCGCCATCATTTCCTTTGCGCTTTTTGCGGGTTTGCTCCGCCAAATCACGATCGGCTATCATCTTCTCCTTCCCTTTAGCAGAAGAGATAGAACGCCGGACGGGTATGGGAGATATCACACCTACAAGACAGAGAAATAAAAAATAAGAAGTTGAATTGTGAGAGCGAAGGATGATCGGGTTAAAACCCTACTATGCTTACCAATTCCAGCAGATAACATGCTCGAGGCAGTGACAAAGCTGCGAAGACTTCTGGTCCCTCCCATTCACAAAGACTCAGCCTGGGAGCGTAGAACGGCATCCACCCTGGGCAAGGAATCCCGAACGGGGTATGCGTTCCACCTGTCCGGGAATGGCAAAGAATCACCTACCCGAACGAACAAAAACCGCTCTTCCCAATCAGCCTGCGGGGTAACGTTCTCTGTGAACATCTGACGGTCAGAACGAGCTACCAGTTTCAGATACCCGGTCGTCCAGTAGGGCTGATAGCAGTAATGATAAAGGAACAGATCGACGCTCGGGGTGATCCTCAACTCGTGGCACCGAATAATGAAGCCTGTCAGAATACGGTAGGTGCTGGGCACGAACTGAGCGGGCAGTACAGCAACCCGGCGTAAGAACTCCACTATGAATGAATGGAGAGGGAACCGAAGTCCAGCAGTCAGAGCATCGAGGTGCACTAGCACGTGCCCCAGTTTGTGCCTCATAGGGTGCTGAATGAATCCGGCATAGTATTCTCTTGGTGGGGGCAACAACTGGCTAAGTTGCCGTTCAACATCTTCTGGGAGACGTTGTTTGTGTTTGCGTATGCGATTGAAGTGTAGGGCAATGCGGGGTGGCCGCTCGGGCATCCCCTTGTTGTAAACCTGGAGGTCATCTCCGGACAGACATCCATCCTCCTGTGGCTGTTCGATATGTTTGCTGGCCTGCGGATTGGCGGGTTTAGGTGTTTGGGACGAAGAGCCTTCGGCCTGGTTACCGGCGGATGTTTTGCTTTTGCGGATCAAAGGCATCTCTTCAGATTCTGAGCTAGAGGAGTAGTACATAAAAACGCTGGAGGAACTCTGGGAATTCTAGAGAGAGAAGGCTTGAGAGTATGCAAGGGAATTCTAGAGAGAGAAAGCTCGAAAGAAAAATGAGAAAACAGCAGGAGAAATTAGGGGAAGCACCTCTCTATAAATAGGGAATGTGACGCACAAATCCCTAATCCATGAGCAACACGTGGCATTGGGTGGTTACGATTAATCCGGGGCATTTATGATTCATTTTTGTGCACGTACCCCGAACGGGCTTACAGAGAATTAGCAAAGATCACAGGGAATTACTGTTTAGAGAAATGCTAAGTCCTAAATATCAACCTGAAGCCCGAACGGCCAACTTATGGAGAGGCCCAGGTGTAAAGAATACCAAGAAAACGGCTAAGTCCTAAATATTGGTTTGAAGCCCGAACGGCTATCAATGTTATGGAGAAGCCCAGGTGCAAAGAAAACCAAGAAAACTACCAAGTCCTAAAAGTTGACCTGAAGCCCGACCGGTTATCAACATCATAAAAACTATCCTAAGGATTGGTCTGAAGCCCGACCGGCTATTAACGTTATAAGAGATTATCTGAAGCAAGAATGTGTTAAGTCCTAGAATTTGGTATGAAGCCCGAACGGCTGAGTGTCAGAGAGAGGGTTTTTTCCTTAAATAAATCATAACTTTCTAATGCCCGAACGGCGATCAACAGCGTTAAGAGTGTTTGAGCAAGAAATAAGTTAGGAAATTGGTCAAGTCCTACAAAACAGGCCGAATCCCGAATGACGAGTAAATCATGCATTAAAGACAGAAAAGACAGTACGCAAAGTTTCAGGCAAAAAGGGGATATATATTCATCGGTGCTACTGACCGGGAAATACAAGCTACTTGGAAAAAAGAAAAAAGAAGAAGAAAATTACAACAAGAATTACAAAAGTACATATGAATTATTGATCGGGGGCCATGTCATCTCCCTCTTCGTCCTCATCCTCATCATCATCAGACAGGGGTTCAAGCTCTTTACCCGCAGCCCGATCGGCTTCCCTCTGCTGAGCTCGCAGGAATTTCTCAAACTGAGTCTAGATAATGTCATCTGCGGGGAGATCAGAAGCCTGAACCGGCCTCCCCAGATGATTTTGAAGCTGATTGACGAAGGGACGCAGCAAGACCTGGCCAATTTTGCCATAAAGGTCTGAGACAATGGAGTCGTTCCATTTTTTGGCCTCGGGGTCCTTATCTAAGAGGGCCACCCCTGCCGATAGCCGACCAACGCCTTTGGGGAAACCCTTCAAGTACGCCCCAAAGGCGAACGGGATTTGGGCCCTTGCATGATCATCCTTGATGGCGGAGAATTCAGCAGAGGATTTAAACGTGTCCCGGACGGCGGACAGATCCACATTCACTTTATAGGGACCGTCCGGGATGCTGGATGGCATTTCCTCAAATCTAACCTGTGCGGCCTCAGCGGCAAGGACCTTCGCCTGGGAAGCTGCGAGTTGGACCCGAAGGGTACCGAGTTCAGCATCCAGCCTCTGCTTTTCCTCAGCAAAGGCTTTCCGTTCGACGTCCAGAGAGGCGATGGCAGCAGCAGCATGTTGCTCAGCAGAAGACTAGGCGACAATCAGTTCCCGCTCCTTGGCCAGGCGGGCCTCCCGCATCTGAAGGGTGTACAAGCCCATCTACAGAATACCGTTCGAGAGTTAGTACTGATTACGGAGAATAAAATAAGGACAAAGCGCAAAAGACAACGTACCTTCAGAGCAGTCAGAGCCAAACATTCCTCAGATTGCTCGACCGGCAACTGAGGAAGGGAAAAGTTGTTGAACCAAGAAGAGGTCGACCAGATCTGGCTCGCGGTAGAGCCGGCCCTCTCTAATACCTCATGGACAGGGTCGGATAGGGAGATCCGCTCGACCTGACCCGTAATATGGTCGGTGTGAGTCTCGCCAGCATTCGAGGGTTCCCCCCGAACGGAGTCGAAATGCTAGGAAAATTGGTGCAGTTGATCAGAGCCGAACCGCTCGTCGATCAGCATGGCCTCTAATTGGTCCTGATGGACCTGCTGTATTGGCTGAGGCTCTGGAAGCGGTTCAGAAGGGGCAGCCTCCTGAGCGGGAATAATGGAGGGAGTAGGTTGTGGATTCTTCCTGGATTTCTTCCATTTTCCGGCCCCACCGGTTGCGATGATTCTGCTATCATCCATAGGAAGATCTGGGTTTGGTGCTGAAAAAAGACAAAGAACAATGTTAGTATCGAGCGGCCCTAGCGTGTGAGAAACAAGAAAAAAGAATAAAAGAACGTTTCTCGCACGGGAAGGACCGCCCGGACCAAGGCACTTGGTTTATCAAATCAAGTAAACCCAAGAGAACGGGCAGTACCTATCCCGGCTGTTATAAGTCGTTCGGGGGTCAAATAATTCATGATGTCCATGCATTTATCCTTCTCCACAGCAAGCACGTCCTTGTAGATTTCTTCAGTAAGGACAGGATCAGGGGTTTTGCGGGGAAAGGCATTCCATTTGCGGGGAATCAGACCGTCCGGGATGGACACGAAGAAAAACCGGTCATTCCACCCTTTGATCGAAGTTGGGTTTCCTTTGAACAGGATGTGTCCCGTTCGGGCACTAGTGGCTAGATAGCCATGGGTTTGTTGGGGGGCTACTTTGAAGAATTGGTGGAAGAGTTCTAGGGTTGGTCGGGCGCCGGCATCTTTGCAACGACAAATGAAACCCGACATTGCTCGATAAGAGTTCGGCATAATCTGGGTCGGTACAACTTCGTAGAAGTTGAAGAAAGAAATGAAAAAGGGGTGTAGCGGGAATCTAAGGCCGGCCCTAATTGAATCAAAGTGGACTATGGTCATTCCGGGCCTATGACGCATTGGGTGAAGCCCGGCTTGCAAACGGAAATCCACCGGGTCAGGAATAAGGGCCGGAATTTCGGCCCTATTGTGAGAGGTCAATTTTTGCCTCCTCTCCCTGATCAATATTAGGTCAAGAGTATGGCGAGGAACATCGTTGGGCCGCCCGGCCGCCATGGAGGCTATTTCGTCCTCGGATTTGGTGTCATCGGAATCCTCACTGGAGGAAGAAGAAGTGCTAGGGAGGTCCTCCGCCTCAGCCCTGGTATTCGTCGCCGTCTCAGTAGAAACACCGGCAAACGGGACTGGGATGGCATCTACAATGGCGGTGTCACGGTCATCTTCATGAGAGGCCATCTCCGATTCAAAGGAATGCTCTTTGGGACTCATCTCGATCGAAGACAAAAATGAAGATAGGGAATCCAAAGTTGGGAAATTACCTGAGCAAAGGAAGCAGGGGGAAATTTGCAGAGGAAACAACGAAGGCCAAGGAATTGCAGAGTCGAAACCCGGAATTGAGAAGTTAAGGGCTAATTTATAGCCTTGAAACCGCCGTGTCGAGAACCAATCAGAGAGCGACACATCACTAGGAGCATTTAAGCTAAACACGCGTCTAATGAAAAGACTAAATGACGGTTATCATGATGAATATGGGGAAATGAAGCGGCAGCCGTCAAATCGCAGCATGGGGAACTGATTACTTCTGTACCCCGATCGCCATTCGGGGTATTATAACATTGATATACTTCCTAATGCACTCACTTCGTTCGAGACATCGGAAGTGGGGGACTTGTGTTGGGATATTGACCTAGAGGCCCAATACCCAGATCGGGAAGGCCCAAGATATCCGGCCCAAGTAACAGGCCCATCACTCCATGATGAAAAGATCCAGTAAGGAGGCATACCGAACGAGGTTCGGCCCAAATAAAGGTTGGCCCAGTAAGAAGACATACCGAACGAGGTTCGGGCTATATATCATACTTGGGCCAATTTGACAGCATCTTCAGTACAACCCAACATCCCGTTCGAGCAACGGTCAACCAGCAAGTGGCCAGGTGCAGTTAATGCCAGACTATGACATCAGCAAGTGGAAGCATGGATGACCAAGTCGGTGGAACAACGGCCAATCAACAAGAGGCAGCCCATGCTCTCCATTAGTATAAATAGAAGGTTTCAAGTCATTGTAAGGGTTAGCATTTCAATACTCAAGCTCTAGAATAGCATCATTTGCCCTTACTTCTTGTATTAAAGCATAGTTTCCGACTTACCGATCGGGAAATTCCTTGTAATCAGATTGGTTAATTAATACAAGTGAGCTTTCGAGTTTTAGTTAGTTCAAATCTTATATTTCCTTTTACGCTTTGATTCTGGGCCATTCCTGATATATCCAAAGTTCGTGTTGGGCTTTCGGATCTACGGGACTTCCCCCAACAGTATTATTATTATTATTATTACTACTATCATTATTATTTTATTATTATTATTATTATTAAATAATTATAATTATAATAATAGTTATTATTATTATTATTAATTTATTATAATTATTATTGATATTATTATTTATTATTATTATTATTATTAATATTATAAGAATTATTATTAGTATTAATATTATTATATACCGGTTTAGAAAGTTAAGATCAGATCAGAAGGATCCAGATCAGATCAGATCAGAAGTATTTAGATCAAATCAGAAAAATTCAAATCAGACCAGATCAGAAAGATTCAGATCAGATCAGAAAGATTCAGATCAGATTAGATCAGAAGAATTCAGATCAGATCAGATAAGATCTTAAAAAATTCAGATCAGATCAGATCTTAAAAAATTCAGATCAGAAACATTCATTTATGATCAAGATGGGTTAAATATTAAATATGGGGGTTCTTTTAAAGTTAAAAACTATAGCTAAAATCTGAAATTATAAACATACGTAGTACTCCCTCCGTCCCATATATATCTTCGTAGTTCGGTTTACGATGCTTGACTGACGATAAAGCAATTATATCCCTGTTCACACTGAGATTACTTTTAGTAAATTAAATTTACATATTCAGAAACTACATTAAATCCGCTACAAAGGCTGATCAAGAAAATTTAAGTTTGATAAAAATTTGACATATAAAGTAAAAGATTAAAAGTAATTTGAGTTGACCATGTGAATAGTAACTATGAAGATAATTTTGGGACGGAGGGGGTAATAAACAACAAAGGCTTGAATAGAACAGCTTCTAAGTAAGTCAAAAGTAACGCACGTAATTTGGTGGAAGAATATTTTTCATGCCTTCATTCAATGATTGGATACACATATATACAGCTGAGGGTGAAACCCTTCGGCTACAAACTAGGAAGAGACAAAGGCAAAACAACAACAACCTGTACAGCTACTCAAAGGATAAATACATGCACCAAAAAAACATAACCGACAATGAATAAAAGAAGTTGTCTCCAAGTGGGTCAGTGTGCATGAACCTGTACACAGCAGCACACAACACCCCCCCCCCCCCCCCTCAAGATGGAATGTACGGATTTTGAACACCCATCTTGGATAACAAGTACCGAAAGGAGGATTCCCCAAGAGCCTTGGTAAAGATGTCAGCCAACTGCTCGGAGGAAGAACAATGAGAGGTGTCAATAATGCCGGCCTGAATATGATCACGAACAAAGTGGCAGTCAATCTCAATATGCTTAGTACGTTCGTGAAAAACAGGATTCGAGGCAATATGTAGGGCTGCTTTATTGTCACAAAACATGCGAATAGAGTGCTTGTGAGATACACCGAGTGAAGATAAGACACTTTTAAGCCAAACCAATTCACATGCAAGCGAGGCCATAGCGCGGTATTCTGCCTCAGCAGAGGAACGTGATACAGTAGCTTGCTTCTTAGTACGCCAAGAGATAGGAGACTCGCCAAGCATAACAAAGTATCAAGTGATAGAACGTCGTGTGAGAGGACAACTAGCCCAGTCCGAGTCGCAATAACCAGTCAAGGAGAGGGAAGAATTTCGCCGCAGAAGAACCCCCTGGCCCGGGCAGCCTTTTAGATAACGCAGTACCCGAAGTACTGCTTCCCAATGAGCAAGACGTGGTTGCTGCATGAATTGAGATAAAATATGCACTACATAACTAAGCTCCGGACGGGTTAAGGTGAGATAAATAAGTTTGCCCACTAGTCGCTGATAAGTCCATTTTTGTACTTATTTTTCTTATCAAATTTAAGTGATTTTGGACTGAAAAACAGAAAACAAGGCATGTTTTATATATTTTGGTTCAAGTTTCGTGAAATCAGGTAAAAATCACATCCAAGATATGTTTGTTGAAATTTCGGGTCAATTTAGCACAAAATGCGTCAATTTGAGTAACAAATGATATCATACCGATAAAGGAAGCAGAATTTCAAAGTGGTCCAGAAGAGAAAGTTGAAGAGCACAAAATTCAGAACAAGACGGACAAAAAACCTCACAGGCGCCCAAATAGGCGCCCAGATTGGCCGCCTACCAGGCCGCCTACCAACTTTTGAAAACAGTCAATTTTGATCAAGTTTGACCGGACCGGAGAAAAACGGAAGGCGGCCGACACTAGACGGAAGGCGGCCGCCTTCGATGGCCGCCTGCGGCACAAGGCGACGAACCAACCACCGGCCGGTGGGATTTGACGGCAGGCGGCCAGTCAGGAACGGCAGGCGGCCGCCTGCCGGACCGCCTGTGGCGGATGGGTTGACCGGCATCACGTCCTGTCGGTGACGTGACGAAAGGCGGTCGGAACAGCACCAGAGGCGGCCGCCTGTTTGGCCGCCTGCCAGATTTTTTGTGCTATAAATACCCCTATTTTTGCTGAACTCAAACACACCTCTTCCAACCCTAATTCAGTTCAAAAAGGTCCTCTTCTTTGGCTATTTCCGCAGCTCTAAGGATTTTTGGGAGAGAGAAACTTCAAATCTTCATATCTTCTTCATTTTAGCTTCAAATTGTAAGTTCTTTATATGTATTTTCATCTTCTCAACGAGTAGAATATGAATCTGTACTTTGTTTTCTCGATGTGTTATTCGAATTTTTACAGAAAATTTATTTAGTATTTCGCATTTTCTTCCATAAATTAAATAAAATAGTTGTTGATGTTGAATTCATTCCAATCAATTATATAGTTGTTCACTAGCCTCAAGGTTGTTATTTATCTGAATAAAGTTAATTTTCACGAAGTGCAAGTATTTGTTTTATTAATTTCGGTAATTAGGTGTTATTATTGCATAAATTAAATTAATTACACAAAAATAGAAAAAAATAGTCTCGGCCCTAATTCCAGTTTATTTCACTGTAATATCACCCCTAGTAGTCAACAAAAAAATTAGAACGAATTTAGCCTATTTTTAGTTGCCTTTTGTATTTTATAGTTAAAAGTGGGAAAATTATCAATTAGGGTTAACATTGGATTTTAGGTTTAAAAATTCGTGAAAATTTCCAAAAAGTCATATTGTAGTTCCAGAAAGTTTATTTTGACAATATCTTATTTTTTTTAATTTTTTCTATTATACATGTTTAATTCCTTGTTAATGTTTAATTTATTTACCATATTGTTGAATGCAAAAATAATGTTTAGTAGCTAAATTTGTTTTGGGCATGAATTGAGTAAAGGAATATGGATTGACTTGTTAGCCGAAAATTAGGGGTTAAAATTAATTAATTGAGCTAGTTATTCAACTTGATGAATTAGTAATTAATAATTTTTAGCCAATTTCATTAATTTAATTTTGGAAAATTATTTCTAACTTGTCTATGAGATTAGAAAGTAATTTGAGCCAACTTTATTCAAGCACATTAATAAGGCCTAGAAATAGGATAATTTTAATGAAATGGATTTACATCTTGTCTATGAGAATTAAATTCAAATTGCTTAAATAATGAATTTAATTAGTTAATGAATTTGGCTATTTTTATTAATTAAAATTTTGGAGAATTATTTCTGCCTTGTCTATGAGATTAGAATTTAATTCAAGCCAACCATTTTTGAATACATTAATGAAACCTAGAAATAGGATAAATTAATGAAAGTAATTTCTATTCTTGTCTATGAGAAAAGAAATTATTAGTCCAATTGTTGTTTTAATCCCCCTAATTATCAGGTCCAAGAATATATCCATTTCCAATTACTCAATTCATTGCCCTTACTTGCCTCAATATTTTTTTAGAATATTTAAATCTTAAATCTTTTAGTTGAAATTTGCTCCTAGTGTAATTTTGCAATTTGGCCTAGTCTAGAATACAATCACCCTTTTTTTGTATTGAAAAAGCTTCCAACAATTAGCGATAGCCCGTGACTAAGACTAAATTAAGAAAACTCCTCCGCCATTCCTCAAGAGACACGATACTCGGGGAAAAACCGAAAGGTTAGACTCCGTTTTACTACAACGCCGCGAAAGCGGTTATCAAATGGCGCCGTTGCCGGGGAATGGCACGGTAATTTCTTAATCTAGTTCTAGCATAGGTGAATTCTAGTTAGGGAGGCTTTTTCGCACTTGCGATATTTGTATAAAGATTTCAGGATAAATGAATGCACACCCGCTCTAAAGGAGTGGAAGGGCTACTTGAACTTAATCCTGAACCTGAACGAACTTTGTGGAAAAATCTTTTGATCCACAAGAAACCAATCATGACGGACCAAAAGACGGTGTTGCAAAACCTCACGCCAAGCTTCATCGAGGATGATAGCATAAGCGCACCAACAATAGAGGCGGCCAACTTCGAGATAAAACCCGCCATTATCAACATGATGTCTAATCATCAATTTGGCGGGTCCAAACAAGACGATCCCAGGGCCCACATGTTGTGGTTCACCAGAGCGTGCCAAACATTCCGCTTCAACGGAGTGACTCCTGACGCTGTAAAGCTGACCCTATTTCCTTTCTCACTTTGAGATAGGGCATCTCTATGGTTGGATAGCTTTCCAACAGGACATTTCACGACATGGGCAACACTACACCAGGCGTTCATGCAAGAGTACTTTCCTCCGTCGGCGGTTGCTAAAATTAAAACAGCAATCCAAAATTTTAGGCAATTCCCGACGGAATCATTAAATGAAGCATGGGAGCGCTTCAAGGATATGAGAAACAAGTGTCCACTCACACTGATGGACCCTAGCAGCTTGATGTTCCATTTCTATAATGGGCTTCAAGTTGGAAGCAAAAAAGAGCTCGATTTCTCTTCGCAGGTGGGATCGTTCCTTGATATGGAGCCCGACGCCAATGAAGCTCTGGTGGAGAAGGTCACTTCCAACGCAAGATACTGGTACGATGAAAGAACTCCAGCAGCCACAAAACTAGGCTATCTTGAAGTTGACCAACTCACGGCCTTAACCGCAAAGATTGAAGGGTTGGTGGTGGAAGTGAAAAATCTGAAGGGCGAAAACAATCACACCAACCAGGTCAACCACATAGGTGCTGCCCCGAATCAGCAACCATCCCGTTACTTTGGGAACTCAAACTCTGCTCCACACTCATCACAATTTAATGTTTATTCACCTGTTTCTAATTCTACTGAACTTGTACTCTCCTGTGAGATATGTTTTGGTCCGCATTTGACCAATTCATGTCAATTAGTTGATGATTGTAATGTAAGTAACAACAGGGAGGTAAACATGCTGGAATATGGCCGAACGAAACAAGAAGGGCCATGGGCAAATCAAGGTAACAGGGGGGGTAACACAAATTACCCTCCCCAGAATTACCAGGGGAGAAATTACCAGGGCAACCAATGGCGGGGGGATTACAACAATGGTCCTCCTCGTGGAGGTTACCAAGGTAACCAGAGCTACCCCATCAACAACAATCAAGGGCACAACTTTCACGGGCGAAGCCAAGGAGGGGCAGTAAACCAATCAACCCAGAACAATCAGGTTTACGTGCCCCCACATATACGACAAACAGAGGCGGCCCAAACCTCAGAGATATGCTTGTTGGTAGCTGAACTAGCAAGGCAACGGGAGGAAATGGCAAAATACAAAGCTAGCACTGACAATCAGATCAAAACTCTGATGATGCAAATTACTCAGAATAATGTTCCCGGTCGTCAGCCTGGCAATTTGCCTAGCACTACAGAACCTAATCCCCGTGAACATGTGCAAGCTATCACTCTCCGAAGTGGGAGACAAACAACCGAGGACAAGCAGAAGAACAATGAGGAGGAGAACCCTAGCATGACAGCTGAAAAACATATTGATGCTCCAACTGAGAAGAGCATGGAACCAACACGCCCTAACACAAAGGTCACCATTGTCAAACCTTCTCTCTCGTTTCCTTCACGGGTTAGAAATGATGACGATAGTAGGAAGTACAACAAATTCCTAGACCTACTCAAACAACTCCACGTCAACCTGCCGCTGATGGATGCATTGGCGGAGATGCCAAAATATGCCAAGTTCTTCAAGGACTTGCTGACAAACAAGAGACAGCTGCAGGAGCTCTCAGTCGTGGACCTAAATGCAGAATGCTCAGCGGTGGTTCAAAGGTCAATACCTGAAAAGCTAAAGGATCCAGGTAGCTTCACTATCCCTTGTTCAATTGACAATTTCAATTTCAATAATGCTCTAGCTGACTTAGGGGCGAGTATCAACCTGATGCCCTCCTCTATAGTCGAGAAGCTAGGACTTGGGGAAATGAAACCCACCAGGATGTGTCTTCAACTGGCTGATCGCTCAGTCAAATATCCGAAAGGAATTATTGAAGACGTATTGGTCAAGGTTGACAAATTCATTTTCCCAGTCGACTTTGTAGTAATGGACATGGAAGAGGATAAGGAAACACCTCTTATTCTGGGAAGGCCCTTTCTGGCTACCGCCGGGGCCTTGATTGATGTCACTGATGGCTCATTAACTCTAAGAGTTGGAGATGATTTATGCACCTTCCGACTCTCCGATGTTATGAAACACCCCATAGATTCCTTGCAAGGATGTCATTTTCTTGATACTTTCGAATCAATTGAAGGATATCTGTTTGGGGGAGAGAATGGACATGTAAGTGATAAAGCATGTCTGTTAAAAGAAGCAAACAATGACATGAGTGATGCATGTGAGAGTTGTGAGGACGTAATAATTGAGCAAGCTTCTCACGAAGTAATGTCTGAGTTCGGGGGGAAGAAAAATGAACAAAACTTAAGAAATGACCACCCCCTCGAACTAAAGAAACTCCCTGACCATTTAGAATACGCATTCTTGGATGACGAAGGCAAATGCCCTGTCGTCATCGCCGCACACTTAAGTGAGGAACAAAGGGGCAAATTACTTGGAGTCCTTAAGACACACAAGCAAGCAATTGCTTGGAAACTTGAGGACATCAATGGAATAAGTCCAACCTTTTGTACCCACACCATCAAGATCGAGGAAGGGTTTAAACCTGTCGTCCAACCACAACGACGTTTGAACCCAAACATGATGGAAGTAGTGCGTGCTGAAATCGTCAAACTGCTGGATGCGGGTATCATTTACCCCATCTCTGATAGCCAATGGGTAAGCCTGATTCATGTTGTCCCCAAAAGGGGGGGAATGACTGTCACGAAAAATGAAAAGGGTGAACTTCTGCCCAGTCGAACTGTTACCGGGTGGCGAATGGTAATTGATTACCGCAAATTGAATGAAGCCACCCGGAAGGACCATTTTCCCCTCCCCTTCATCGATCAATTAATAGAGAGGTTGGCAGGCCATAGTCATTATTGTTTCCTGGATGGCATGAGTGGATACTTCCAAATTCATGTCAACCCGGAAGACCAAGACAAAACTACGTTCACATGCCCTTTTGGGACCTTTGCTTTTCGTAGGATGTCTTTTGGTCTCTGTAACGCTCCTGCCACTTTCATGAGGTGCATGATTGCCATATTTGAAAAATACATTGGCCACTTCATGGAGGTATTCATGGATGATTTCTCTATTTTTGGGGAATCCTTTGAAAAATGTCTGGAAAACCTGGAAAAGGTACTTATCCGCTGCAAGGAAACCCACTTAGCCTTAAGTTGGGAGAAATGTCACTTCCTTGTGAAAGAGGGTATAGTACTTGGACACAAAGTGTCAAGTAACGGGGTCGAGGTTGACCGTGCGAAAATTGAAACGATAGAGAAACTTCCTCCACCAAATGTTAAAACCTTGTTTTAGATCAATCTTTTTACTATTTTTGATATGAAACATTCACCTCTCAATTGTTATCAATCACATAATAGCTTAGAGGATCACCCTTATTATAAGAATTTACTTTTATTATTATTTTTAGAAAACTTGAAATTGTTATGGGTTTTTGGTTGCGAATGTAAGGGGTCGATTTTGTTTTCATTGGACATTCATTTTATTCAAAAAAAAATACTTATTAATAAATCTCTTCAAAACTCATTGTTATAGGACAATTCCATCTCCGAAAAGGGGCTCTGTTTCATCCGTTAATCATAGTCTGTGAGAATGAAATATGCATCTACCATGGGATAACACCGCCAACAAGAGTGGAAAAGAGACACAAAAAAAATATAATAATAATTTGTGAATAAGATGAATGTCCAAATTAGAATAATGAAAACCTTGGGATAAGGAATTGATTGGTGGTTTAACATAATCAATAGTTTTTTTTAATAATAATTTTAAATTCTTGTATTTTGGGTGATTTTTCTAAAATGTTTAAAAATTGACAATAAAAAGGGAGATTTTTGTTTCTATTTCTTTAATAGCAATTCGATTATGATTCAGTCAGGTTTTACCTTTTTTGAGTGTGTTTGCAACTAATTTGTCGCTTGAGGACAAGCAACGCTTAAGTGTGAGGAGATTGATAAGTCCATTTTTGTACTTATTTTTCTTATCAAATTTAAGTGATTTTGGACCGAAAAACAGAAAACAAGGCATGTTTTATATATTTTGGTTCAAGTTTCGTGAAATCAGATAAAAATCACATCCAAGATATGTTTGTTGAAATTTCGGGTCAATTTAGCACAAAATGCGTCAATTTGAGTAACAAATGATATCATACCGAAAAAAGGAAGCAGAATTTCAAAGTGGTCCACAAGAGAAAGTTGAAGAGCACAAAATTCAGAACAAGACGGACAAAAAACCTCACAGGCGCCCAAATAGGCGCCCAGATTGGCCGCCTACCACGCCGCCTACCAACTTTTGAAAACAGTCAATTTTGATCAAGTTTGACCGGACCGAAGAAAAACGGAAGGCGGCCGACACTAGACGGAAGGTGGCCGCCTTCGATGGCCGCCTGCGGCACAAGGCGACGAACCAACCACCGGCCGGTGGGATTTGACGGCAGGCGGCCATACAGGAACGGCAGGCGGCCGCCTGCCGGACCGCCTGCGGCAGATGGGTTGACCGGCGTCACGTCCTGCCGGTGACGTGACGGAAGGCGGTCGGAACAGCACCAGAGGCGGCCGCCTGTTTGGCCGCCTGCCAGATTTTTTGTGCTATAAATACCCCTATTTTTGCTGAACTCAAACACACCTCTTCCAACCCTAATTCAGTTCAAAAAGGTCCTCTTCTTTGGCTATTTCCGCAGCTCTAAGGATTTTTGGGAGAGAGGAACTTCAAATCTTCATATCTTCTTCATTTTAGCTTCAAATTGTAAGTTCTTTATATGTATTTTCATCTTCTCAACGAGTAGAATCTGAATCTGTACTTTGTTTTCTCGATCTGTTCTTCGAATTTTTACAGAAAATTTATTTAGTATTTCGCATTTTCTTCCATAAATTAAATAAAATAGTTGTTGATGTTGAATTCATTCCAATTAATTATATAGTTTTTCACTAGCCTCAAGGTTGTTATTTATCTGAATAAAGTTAATTTTCACGAAGTGAAAGTATTTTTGTTATTAATTTCGGTAATTAGGTGTTATTATTGCATAAATTAAATTAATTACACAAAAATAGAAAAAAATAGTCTCGGCCCTAATTCCAGTTTATTTCACTGTAATATCACCCCTAGTAGTCAACAAAAAAATTTAGAACGAATTTAGCCTATTTTTAATTGCCTTTTGTATTTTATAGTTAAAAGTGGGAAAATTATCAATTAGGGTTAAAATTGGATTTTAGGTTTAAAAATTCGTGAAAAATTCCAAAAAGTCATATTGTAGTTCCATAAAGTTTATTTTGACAATATCTTGTTTTTTTTTTAATTTTTGCTATTATACATGTTTAATTCCTTGTTAATGTTTAATTTATTTACCATATTGTTGAATGCAAAAATAATGTTTAGTAGCTAAATTTGTTTTGGGCATGAATTGAGTAAAGGAATATGGATTGACTTGTTAGCCGAAAATTAGGGGTTAAAATTAATTAATTGAGCTAGTTATTCAATTTGATGAATTAGTAATTAATAATTTTTAGCCAATTTCATTAATTAAATTTTGGAAAATTATTTCTAACTTGTCTATGAGATTAGAAAGTAATTTGAGCCAACTTTATTCAAGCACATTAATAAGGCCTAGAAATAGGATAATTTTAATGAAATGGATTTACATCTTGTCTATGAGAATTAAATTCAAATTGCTTAAATAATGAATTTAATTAGTTAATGAATTTGGCTATTTTTATTAATTAAAATTTTGGAGAATTATTTCTGCCTTGTCTATGAGATTAGAATTTAATTCAAGCCAACCATTTTTGAATACATTAATGAAACCTAGAAATAGGATAAATTAATGAAAGTAATTTCTATTCTTGTCTATGAGAAAAGAAATTATTAGTCCAATTGTTGTTTTAATCCCCCTAATTACTAGGTCCAAGAATATATCCATTTCCAATTACTCAATTCATTGCCCTTACTTGCCTCAATAATTTTTTAGAATATTTAAATCTTAAATCTTTTAGTTGAAATTTGTTCCTAGTGTAATTTTGCAATTTGGCCTAGTCTAGAATACAATCACCCTTTTTTTGTATTGAAAAAGCTTCCAACAATTAGCGATAGCCCGTGACTAAGACTAAATTAAGAAAACTCCTCCGCCATTCCTCAAGAGACACGATACTCGGGGAAAAACCGAAAGGTTAGACTCCGTTTTACTACAACGCCACGAAAGCGGTTATCAGTCGCCTATATTGTTCTGGATTGTCATAGAGAGGTCCATTATCAACTTGAAGACCATGGTTTGTGATCATAGGGAAAGGAGTGGGTTTGGCACCGAGCAAACCCGTCTGAGTCAAAATATCCAGGACATACTTACGCTGACAAAGGAATATACCCGTGCTATTACGGGCAACCTCAATCCCAAGAAAATATTTGATAAAGCCCAAATCTTTGACAGGAAAATGCTGAGCAAGATAGGATTTGAACTCAACAATTAAGGTGGGATTGTTTCCAGTGATGAGTAAGTCATCAACATAAACCAAAATACACAATATCTTATCACGTCGACGATATGTAAATAACGTGTAATCAGCATATGATTGACAAAAACCATAAGATTTGAGTGCACAAGTAAGCTTAGAAAACCAACACCGAGGCGCCTGTCGAAGCCCATAAAGTGATTTGAGTAATCGGCAGACCTGCCCGGGGCGTGGCGAGATGTATCCGGGTGGAAAATGCATGTACACTTCTTCGCATAAGTCACCATGTAAGAATGCGTTATCAACATCCATCTGGTGAATTTCCCAATCCCGTGAAGCCGCTACAGCGAGAATGGTACGTACGGTCACCATTTTAGCCACCGGAGCAAAAGTTTTATCATAGTCCACGCCATGTACTTGTCTGTTGCCACACACTACGAGACGGGCCTTGTACCGTTCAATTGAGCCATCATTTTTATACTTAATTTTGTACACCCATTTGCAAAAAAATGGGCTTCTTCCCGGGAGGTAATTGTTGTACCTTCCATGTCCCGTTGCGTTCTAAGGCCTCAATTTCTCGTTGCATGGCCTCACGCCAAGGTGGTTGCTGGACTGCCTCCCGATAAGTATGTGGCTCACGAGTAGTGCTAATGGCCGCAAGGAAAGCCCGATGCTGAAATGAAAAACGATTATAATTCACATAATCAGATAAAGGATACGGATTACCTGAGTGTAGCACTGGAGCAGAAGAAGAGATGGGGAGATGGTCCACTTTCACAGTATTAATACGGACTTCATAGTCTGAATGCCATGCAGGTGGATGCCTTGTTCGTGCACTTCGCCGAACTGCAGGTACAGCTGGAGTTGATGACGTGTCAGGAGAATGCTCATGAGTATTTGAATCAATGGCAGAAGATATGTCCGTAACATGCACTGTCTCGATCATGTGTTGCATTGGATCATCTGCAGCACTGTCAGAAGAGATGACAATCCCCTCAGTGTGTACGTGTTCTCCATCATTTTGAACATAATTATGCCTGGTTTCATCAGCTTGTACACGTGCCAATTCTTGAGTAAAAGTGGGTTGATCAGAAGATGATAGTTCAGGATCTGTTGATGCAAACGGAAAAATATTTTCGAAGAAACGCACATCCTGACAAATAAAATGCTTATGATTATCCAAATCATAGACTTTCCACCCCTTTTTGGAATATGCGTAACCAAGAAAAATACATTTATGACCCCGAGGAGCAAATTTATCTCCCGTCCTGTCCTTGAGATAAGCATAGCACAAACATCCAAAAACACGCAAATTATTATACCTTGGCAAACTACCATGTAACAATTCGTAGGGAGTTTTATGATCAATAACTCGAGACGGCAAACGATTGATAAGATAGCCTGCCGCCAAGATACATTCCCCCCAAAATTGTATTGGTAGATTAGCATGAAATCGAAGTGCTCTTGCTATTTCAAGGATTTGTCGGTGTTTTCTTTCAACTCGACCATTTTGTTGAGGTGTGTATACACACGAAGTTTGAAAAATTATCCCTTGGTCCAAAAAATAATTTTTCAATCCAATAAATTCTGTCCCATTGTCGCTTCTTACAACACGCACATCCTTATTAAATTGTCGTTTTATCATAGCAAAAAACTGTTTAATCACATTGGGTACTTCGCTCTTTTCCCGCAATAAATGGACCCACACTGCTCTAGAGTAATCGTCAACAATAGTCAAGAAATAACGGGCTCCACAGGAGGCGGAATGACGATAAGGCCCCCACACATCACAATGAATTAATTCAAAACTCTCAACGACTCTAGCATTACTTATTTCAAAAGTATCTCGTGTTTGCTTAGCCCGTAAACATGCATCACATACTTTATTAAAAGAGGAAAGACTAGGAACTAATTTATTAACTCCGGAAATTGAGCGCACCACTGAACCCGACGGATGACCCAAACGTGCATGCCACAATTTGCTGGAATCCACTACCCTCACTGTATTTGCCACCAGATCTTCTATACTGTGAAAATAGTAGATCCCCCATGTCTCCTACCCACTCCAATCGGCATCCTCGAAGGTCGGTCCTGTATCACACATAACTGATTAGTGAAAAATACATCGCATTTCATATCATCAATCAGGCGTGCTATTGAGATCAAATTGTAAACAAGTCCAGGAACATACAGCACATTTTTCAATAAAATTTTGGAACTAA
Source organism: Cuscuta europaea (assembly GCA_945859875.1). NCBI lineage: Eukaryota > Viridiplantae > Streptophyta > Magnoliopsida > Solanales > Convolvulaceae > Cuscuta > Cuscuta europaea. The sequence continues at coordinate 3,110,713 of CAMAPE010000033.1, forward strand.
GATGTACTATTCCAACAAACGTAGCATGAGCAGTGTTTCCATTTGGTAAATTTACTAGAAGTGGTGGTATTAATTCTTTTGTCACAAAATTTTTTTTGCTCCCTGACATGTGGTATGACCCACCAGAATCAAGCAACCACTGGAATTGTGTTAACGTACCTGTCAGTTTCTCAGTTGGGGAGTTTATCTTACAGTTTTCCATAAGGTGTAGAAATCCCTTCCACTGCTCATTGGTAAACAACTGTGATGGCCGTTCAATTGAGCCATCTGTATGTGAATTACCTGCCATTTCATCACTTCCCAGGTTCTGAGATTGCACAGCATTGACCACAGCTCTCCCACGTCCCTGACCTAAACCACGTCCAGTGCCTCTCCCTTTATATCCTCGTCGCCTGCCTGGGTTATTGAACCACCATTCGGGATAGTTTCCCGTTTTCTTAAAGCAGCTATCAATGTCATGACCCGTTTTCTTATAGTAGGAGCACATGATTTTCTGATTTCCCTCATGGTAACCCGCAGATCCTTTGACGGCAAAAGCTACTGCCTTTGAGCGTTCTTCTCGTCCTTTGATCATGTTACGATGGTGTTCTTCTTGTGTCATGATCTGGTACAATATGGAAAGGGATGGCAGATCATCGTTACTGAGAATATTGGAACGTAGTGTTCCAAATGTCTCGCTGTCGAGTCCAAGTAAGAACTCGTGAGTTTTCTCGTCCTCTATCTGCTTACGTGCCTCTGTTTGGATATCACACACACAGCCATTGCATTTACACTTGGGAAGTAGCCTGTAGCCATCGTATTCGTCCCACAGGCCCTTCAATCGTCCATAGTATTGAGCAATTGTCTCACCATTCTGCCGGCAGTTTCTGAGCAAATCTTTCAATTCATAGATCCTCATTGGATCTCCTACAGCAAAACGGGCTTTAACATCTACCCACAAATCACAAACATCATTCATGTATGTGATATTTGTCCGCAAAACCGGGTCAATAGCAGTCATAACCCAACCAACAAGCATCGAATTTACCGTAACCCAATCTTCAATGTCCTCCAGGCATTCGGTTGGCCGGGTGATGCTTCCGTCCACGAATCCGATTTTTTGCTTAGCACGAAAAGCATTTGTCATTGTTGTTGCCCACTCACGGTAATTGCTTTCTCCTTTGAGGAGCATTCCACAGATGTTCATACCCGGATAATCCGAGTTGGACAAATAATACGGCGAAGAAGGATCTGTGATTTTCCGTCGTGGTATTCCGTTGTTGATGGACAACCTATTAGCCGAAGAACTTTCAACGTCCTGGCCATTCACGTTGTTTTGGTCATTCATTGTTGAGGTGTCGTGAGATTATTTCAGTTTGTTTTCCTTGCTCTGATACCAAAAAGTAACACACGTAATTTGGTGGAAGAATATTTTTCATGCCTTCATTCAATGATTGGATACACATATATACAGTTGAGGGTGAAACCCTTCGGCTACAAACTAGGAAGAGACAAAGGCAAAAAACAACAACAACCTGTACAGCTACTCAAAGGATAAATACATGCACCAAAAAAACATAACCGACAATGAATAAAAGAAGTTGTCTCCAAGTGGGTCAGTGTGCATGAACCTGTACACAGCAGCACATAACAAAGTCCCATTCCCGTGTGTACACACACCCTCACGACGGGGGAGAAATGGTGCAAGCGACTTAACTCCCGTTTTGTCGTTAGTTTCCCTCGTTTCTTTCTTCTTCCGCATTTCGAATTCTTCTCATCCCACACACCCACACTTCAGATCGTTATGCGGCCACAGAGCATTCACTTAATGTTGGACCTTACCGGTGGGACTGGGACGTTTTCGTCAGAGCTTGCTCCTGCAACAACAAAAAATCTCTGCAGATTGTGTACTCTTAGAGCATTTGACTTGGTTTCTTGGTTTCTTGGATTCTCTTCCTGTGCTCTTGTTCTTCGACTCTACAAATTCTCTATATGTTTAGCTTCACATATCCTTTTTTGTTCATTGAGTCCGCCCTAGTGGGGCTCGTGTCTTTTTGGGAGGGATTAGAGGGAGTGTTATCTGACTTGTGGGGTTCGCCGGTGTGCGGGTATTTTCTTGGAGTTCTGTTTGGGCGGCTTGGTTGCCATGTTTCTTATTTCAAGCTTTAGGCTTGAAACTCTTATTTCAAGCTTTGGTGCTTCTTTGTTGGGTGGTGCTTGGGTTTTCTTTGTTGATGTGTTGTAGTGGGTGCTTGTTTGGCTCGAATGGCCTTTTTTGCTTTGTTATTTGGCCGTGTGATGTGCTGCTATCATGGTGTAACAGTGATTCTAGGTTCTGAAACTCGCTGGGTTGTTTTATCATTTATGGGGTGTTGGCAATAGTCTGTGCTGGGAGTGTTTTGGGGACTGTGGCGCCTACTCTGATTGTTTGGGCCAACTGGTTACTGGTTTGGACCTGTGTGTTGTTAATGGGTTATTTTGGGGGGTGTGGCGTGTTTTTTCATGCTTTGTTGTTCTTGTAAGTTGTGTCTGTTGGCATATTTGATCGATTTTTACTCTGGAATTAGTGTGTGTAGTTTATTTGGTTTGGCTTCATGTGCTCAGAAAGTGTGACTGCAACTGTGGTCTCTGCATTTGTGGCTCATGTAAGTGTACTACACCTGTTTGTCTAGGTTTATGTTCTATCTTACCCTGTCCGTGTTATTAAATTCATTAAAAATGTTATTTACCCTAAAGATCATAGACTGACAAACGTTGATCCTACTCACAATGTTGTGTACGAGGAGACACCGCCTTTCATTAATTACATTCCCCTTATTGAGTGGTGTGTTTATGTTTTTCACTATTTCGCCCTCTTCCTTCATAAGCTTATTGTACTCACACGAATTTGTTGTTCGTTGCTCACTTGCAGCACTGCTGCAACAATATCAGCTGAAGTTTTGATTGTTGATGTCAAACCAGAGTCTAAAATGTTTACATGTCGTGTCACTATGGTCGAGAAACACAACACCCGGTCAACAAAATTTTTCCTGATGAAGTTCATGTCGATGGTCCTCATGAGTTCTACTTTAAGCTGTCACTTAATTTCTAATTTTGGTCTTTTGCCACACCCCGTGTGTGCAAATGACTGATAAGTTGTGTTGTGCTTTTAATAGGGCAATATGGTACATGCAATTTCTTTCCAGGGCGACATCGCAGCAATTGATCACCGTTTAGCCTTGTACTCAACATACCTCATTTCTAAAGCTTATGTGAAGCCAATAATCGATAATACGATTTTGTATTGACCATGGCTATAAGTACGTTTGGTCACTTACGAGGCGCATTTTGATCCAATATGTCGAGCCGGAGGAGGGGTTGATTTCCCTGAACTTGCTGAAGCTGACACTACATTGTTCTGGGAATTCTTTGCTTACTACTTGAGGTCTTGAGCGATGAGCGAATCAGTATGCCCGTGTTATGCTTACACTTGTGCATCCCCCCTTGCGTAAATCTCATCTGCCTACATGTTTTTGTTGGTGTTTTGGCTGCAATAGTAGCAAAGTTACCTTGGTCCTTCATAGTCACTGGTGATGAGCAGATAATAGCCTGGGATGTTGTCCTTGTTGATGAAGAGTATGACTTATAATCTTTACTTCTATTCCAAACTTCTAGCTTTGTGGACATGATACGATATTTTATATATTTGTTGTTTTTCAGTTCGATGCTAATGCCTATATCTTTGTGGGAAGAATTTGTGTCTCGCCACGGTGTTGAGATTGATAAACAAATGCAGGAAGGAGAATATCCACTTGTTTTTATCAACAAGGTTGCTGTCAATTTGTTCCATGGTTAGACCGGCCCATCATTTGTCTCACATGTTCACATTGTATTTACTTTATTGACATGCTCTACTTGTTTTAGGCTCATCATTATCGACCCAGTTTGATAGTCACATGGAACTCAACCGAAATGGCCAACGTGCTTTGCTCCTGAAGAAATGGTATCTCTTCTTTTTGCATCCTGACATGTTAATAGAACACTCATTCATGTAATTGCCACACATGCACGACTGAAGACCACTTCTCTGTGGTTGTAGGGTTGATGAAAATGAAGATAAGATAAACAAAATGGTGCTTGAAAAGAAGTATGACAATGCTCTTATTGAGATTGCCTAGCCTCTTTCGTAGCAACGAATAACTCTTTCGTGTTTGGAAACTAAATTAGATAAGGTCTGTCTTGTCCCCACATCTACTACAAAAGTCTGCCCATTGTGCTATAATGTCTGTTTTTTGTCAACAAATGTTTGTGGTGTGGGTGTCTGACAAGTTCTTCTTACCAACACTTCAGAAGATGAGTTCTACAATGGTTGCGATTATTGCAACCGCAAGGTTCATGTCATTGAGGGCATAACTTTTGAATTCTTATTCTGTGGATAAAAAAAGGCAACACTGTTAAGAGGTGCATACCTTGCAGACAAATTTCTGTGTGTTCTTGTTGCATTCTGATTTGTTAACGTTCGTGCAAGTTTATTTTCAATGCAACGGTCACTGATTGCAGTGTCTGCATCCCTGTGACGTTGTTCACCAATGATATGTTGCAGCTCTTTAAGTATGCATGCATGGACCCTGTAGCTGACATGAACTTGGAAGCCCGTGATGGAAGACTTGAGAAGCTCATTGTTGTTGTTGGTATCAAACGTTCAAGAAACACAAACGGAGTGGTTCAGGGGAACCCTTACATTGTGTTGTGCGTCTCCCTCGAAAAGGGACCCCCGAAAGCTGCATCGCCCGAAAACTGCATCGCCCAAAAATTTACATTGTGTTGTGCGTCTCCCTGGAAAAGACACTTAAGGCACCTGCCAGTCTAATTATATCCTTTATGGATTATGTGGGGTATATATGCTTTAATTACATTCTTTTGCCACTTGGACTATTTTTTCCTGATAAAACTATCGAACTATTTTTGGAAAGTGTAGCGCTATTTTATTCTTTTCACGCTTAACCGCCCTGTAGCATCCCTCAACTGGCCGCTGGATATTTATGTTGTCATTTATTGTTTTTGCACCTTTTTGCTCCCTTCTTTTGCCTGAAGTTCATCCGACCCCCGCCATCAACCTTCAATTCTCTCTTCGTTAGATCCCAACACTTGCAGCAAGTGCTCCTCCTCTGGAAAACATCCAATTCAGTTTGTCGTTCCCTTTCATGCACAGGTAATGTGCTTTTTCCCTCTGCGCTGTTTTACTGAATGGGCAACAGAATGTAACAGAGACGATACTTCGTTTTTTGGTTCATTCTCTATTTTTTGGCCCTGGTTCTTATTTTGCAATTGATGGTTTGCTTGGTCGCTGACTGCTTTGTTTTTTTTTTATTATTATTGATAGTGTGATGGAGTTGTTGTCGAGTATACTGTAGAGACAACCCTTGATAGTGCAGGCGAGGACACATTCATGTATTTCTTACACACCACTCATGGCCGGAAGATAGAGATTGTTATGGTGTCTCGCACCCGCGCTGACGTTGTTATACAGGGTTAGCGTATCACTAATTCTTGAGAGCTTGGGGTTATCACACTGTCTTCCCCGTGTAGTTCAGAAGTTCCACTGAATTGGAGAACAAACTTCGAGATATCGTGCAACGGTTTGGGGCTTGTGCATGTGTACTTGTTTTCATTTTCCGTGTGTGCATATTTAAAACTGAAAGTTTATGGGTAAAATGATTGTAAAAGACTATTAGTGTTTCCATAAGTTCTAAAACATTTGTATATTTCTCGGTTGGTTCAACATTGCACATAATCCACCTACCCCGTATGCATCTATGCTTTTCATATTTTAAAAAAGTATTTGCACATTCACAGGATGTCCCGTGCTCCCGCTTTTCATATCCCTGATGTGCTACAGTACACTATTGCATGGTTTCTTGTGTCGTTTGTTCATCTTGACGCAACTGTGGGAAAGTACTATCTTCTTGCACATAATGTCAAAAACTATTTTTTACTGACTTTGCACTCATATCATCTTATTTGTTTTCCATTTAGATACTCCCTGATTGCATGTTTAGGCACATTACCAGCACATTGTGCCGCATACTCAGCTTGTGTACGGCTCTAGAATGTGGGATGTGGCCATCGGGGGCTTCTCTTTTTCTGAAGGTTTTGACCATTTCACAATCGACAATGACATCCTCCCCGACGGTTATGCAGTGTTCCGACATGTTGGGAATTTTGTGTTTGAAGCGTTTGTGTTTGGAAAAGATGGCCATTCCTTTAGGCAATGTCATGAGCCCCCCTTTGAGTCATCTGACACCTCAATTATTGCTGGTAAGTACTATTGTCTCTTTGTAACAATTATTCCAAATATATGTACCTTTTGTTTTTCATGTTCTCTCTATTTCTATTTCTTCCAATGAATTGATTCAGACATTGATTCATTATTTGTGTACATTCATCTATACCCAACTGCCCATATGCTGAGCTTTTTTACCCACATTCTTTTATATATGTTCCAGCAAGGACAAAGAAGGTTAGTTATTTTCCCGTCATTAGAACTAAAATAGTTTAGTTTATACTCATATTGATTCAAATGCGTAATGCAGCATGACCGTGATACATTCTTGAGGGCATGTCCTGAAAAATGCGGTCGTGTGCAGATTTTTTTGGGTTATGATGATGCATTCTTTGTGGCTGGGGCAGATACAATCTTGCAGCGGGTTCATGACACTTTTGCACTTCATCCTCGCTCCACTCTGGTCTTTTTCAAGCACGGGTGCAACAGGTTGCACATGCTTGTGATTGTCCTTTGCAAAATCGAGGAGTTGCCACCTACCTACAACATGTATGATATTTCCAGCCCTGCCTGCAGCCATATTACCCCAAATGGTTAAACATCACTCCTAACAACCTAACATCGTTATTATTCTGCTTTTTCATGGACATCTTGATGCTTGCCTGTGTTTGTAAATTGTATTATCATTGACATTTGCACGCATTCCCGTCCACCATCCTTCACTGCCAGTGTATATGGCAGTGAATGCTTTGATGCACAAATTTTTTAAACACTTGTAATGTACATTGTTGTTTTTTGCACAAGGAATATGATGTTGGCATTTGTATAAGTTAATTTACTCTTAGGCTGCCCATTGTCTTGCTCATGTCAGCAGATTGCATTTCTGGTTTTTAAATGTAGCGACCTTGTTCATTATCCACTACTATTTGCTTCAACTTTTCGCCTCATTGGACGGGAAGCCTCGCGCAACGCGCGTGCCATTACTAGTATCTGCACGCGCATGCCAAACTTACTAGTATATAAATTTACAAACTTACCCTGTACCTTGCCAATACGCACGTGCCAATTCATATATAACTTCCGCAAGATTTGAGAGAGAAAATGAATTAACTAATTTAAGTTTATAAAGTTAATAAATTTGTCTAAAATGAATTTAATTATGAGGTTGCATTTAGTAAAAAATGGACTGCAACTACATTGAGAATTCCAAGTACAACTCCCAAATTAAATATTACGGAGTAATAAATAAAAATAATTTAAATATCTAATTTGCCCTTTTAGTAATGCAACTTGCAGTAATCAGAATTATTATACGTTATGCGGAATCCTACGCAGCCACACATCCACTTAGCTAGCCTTCACATTGTTTATACAGAAGTTATCACCGTACAAGGAATCTGAATATCTGCACATAGCTTTCATCAAAACAAAATTGATCGCATGATATGAATGACAAGACAAATATAGTACCCTAGTTTCAGGTGTGTTAGAATGTTTTTATTTGGACTGTTTTCAGTCCCATATCAGACCAGACTTGACTTCCGTAGTTATAAAATACACAGAGATCAGACATTTACTAGACCAGACTAGACCAGTTCAGACCAGACCATATCAGACCAGCAAATTATTGTCCAAGTAAAAACATCAATTAATATCAGTCAATTATTTGGTCTTGTTGAGCATTAATTAATCAATAATCATAACAGGATGACTGTGCTTGCTTTGTTTAGGCATGAAGAATCCTAAGATCTTCTATGGTATCGTTGTTTATTCTGCCTAACAAAAAGAAGGGATAGCTATGCTTTTAAATTACAAGGGTACATGAGTTTATTCCTATGCGGCAGTACACATAAAAAGATTTGTTTGTATGCTGTAGCTACACATAATTGGTGGCTAAGTAGATTTGATTGTTGATTGTTGTAATATGACCGTTGACGCGAGTTTGATTGAATTATCTACGATTTTCGGACCTCTACATTGGATCTAGACCTTAGGTTTGACTTTGAAAGAATTTGATCAGATTTGCCTAGGTTTTGACCTCGACATCGGTGATTTACAAAGTTTGTCGGAAAACTAACGTTTTGACCCTCAAGGACTGCGAGTGAGGGCGCGTGAGAAAGGGTTCTGGGGAATATCCCCATAATTAATGTAGATCTTTTTGTTAGCTTTCCACCAATAAAAGTTTGCTAAAATCGGATCACCGAGTCAAAAGTTATGGCCAAAGTAGTGCGGTGTCGCAGAAAATCTCTAATTTTGAGTTTTTGAGGAAATTCTTCGAGGTTGAGGTTCTCGATGTTGAAATTCGAGAGCAGGTGAAATTAAACAAAATTCTATGGCAAAAACTCGAAGTCCTAATCTCGAGATTTTAATTTTGAGTTTGCCTTGAAGAGTATTGGCGAAATCCCCCTGCAAAACAGACCTCAGAATAACGAAATCTTCAGAATTTCAAAATATTTGGAACATCGAAAACTTTGGAGTTTCGAAAACCTCATAATATCGAAAACTTGTTGTTTGAAAAACATCATAACATCGAAAACTTCTAAAAACTTTGATAAGCAGGGAATCATTCAGAAATCCTATAATGTAAAGCTTCGATGAACTGCGAAGGATGTCAAGATTCGAATTACGAGTTCCAAGAAACTGTAAACTTTGAAAGATTCAAAACATCGAGAAATTCTAAAAATTCTGAAATTTTTCAGAATGTCGAAATTCCAAAACTCTCAAATTTTAAAACTCGAGTTTTAAAACTCGAGGTCAGAACTCGAGGTTTAAAACTCGAGGTCAGAACTCGAGGTTTAAAACTCGAGGTCAGAACTCGAGGTTAAAAACTCGAGGTCAGAACTCGAGGTCAGAACTCGAGGTTTAAAACTCGAAGTCAGAACTCGAGGTTTAAAACTCGAGGTCAGAACTCGAGGTTTAAAACTCGAGGTCAGAACTCGAGGTTTAAAACTCGAAGTCAGAACTGCGAGTTTCAAAACTCGAGATCAGAACTGCGAGTTTCAAAACTCGAGATCATAACTGCGAGTTTCAAAACTCGAGATCAGAACTGCGAGTTTCAAAACTCGAGATCAGAACTGCGAGTTTCAAAACTCGAGATCAGAACTGCGACTTTTAAACTCGAGATCAGAACTGTGAGTTTAGGAATTCGAGACCCAAAATATAAAGTTCCTGCAAAATGAAAACTTCGAATTTTGAGAATCTGAAAACTGTTTTGAATAGCCTTGAAGGTCGCGATTCTCCTGTATCTGTTTCAAGTCAAAAATCGATTCTGCAGGCATGTAAAAGCATAAACTCGCAATTCATGTAGAGTTCTACGAAAAATGAAAATTTGCAGAAATCGAAAAAGAGGATATGTTGTTGGATCGGTTTTGAAAGGCGATTCCAACAGTATAATTTTTACAGATTTTCGTTCACAAACAAGATTACAGGAGCAAAATTCTATATTGAAGAAAATATGAAGAAAAGCATAGGAGAAGTTGGCTAATTTATGGATTACAAAGAAGCTAATGGGCTGGTATACATTTGTGGCCCATATTACACGTTTAATTAATAACTACACAAATACAAATATATTTAATTAGATCGGACACCATAAAATATTCCTAACACAATTCAATCACATAAACCAACATGTATATTTCTATCCCTGAAAAAATATACATTGGTGCAGAATTAAAAGAGGGGGGCTATAATGGTGTATTATCTACATTCAGTGCTAAATCAGCTCTTGACTTGGAAGAATATCCACAATCACCTGTATACAAACATTCTGTTGGAAATATTCAAGGTGATAAAAAAACCACTTTTTAAACCGGCTACTTTTTTTTAATCCAGGTGAGCATACCACCCGAAAGGTGGGGTAAATGTCGTTGAACATTTACCGTATTTTATTAATAAGATAAATATGTACAATGATGAGGGGGACTATACCAATACTCATCAAAGAAGGCATACCTTCTTAAGATACATGAAATGCTGAAAAAATAAAGAAAAAAGAAACAATGGAATAGTAAGAATGTCTAACGATGAAGGTAGAATACCCCATCCTCATCCTGCTTAAGCATTTGAATCATCAAGTTAGAAAGACCATTCCAATCTAGAAAAATTCTATCAGCCTTCATCCTCATCCCCTCTTGTGCCAGCAAATGAGCAACCACATTAATTTCTCTGTAAATGTGCCGGATCTTAACATCTTGTGAATCACAGGTATCAAGATGAGGGATCTTTAAAAATTTGTCATTTCCTTTCAGGGGCGGACCCAGGAAAGTCATCTTGGGGGTGAAAATATTTTTTTGGGGTTCAAAATATTTTTTCGGAGGGAGAAAATTATTTTTCATATATATATATATATATATATATATATATATATATATATATATATATATATACACATTAAAAAAATCTTGTTGGGGAGCGGTAACCCCCTGGGTCTGTACTGCGGTCCGCCCCTGTTTCCTTTAGTTAGAGATTCTAAATCAGATTCCAGTTGAATGTCTTTAACATTCATGCTTTTGCACCATTCCAGAGCTTTAACAGCTGCAATGATTTCCGCCTGAAGAACAATATTTCGCTTTTATCATGAAGTAAGCTGCTGCAACAAAAGACACATCTTGATTTCTAAGGGTAACACCTCCAGCGCATTCACCATGTACAAAGATCCATCTTAAACCGGCTACTATGTACAAAGAATCACATTATTAAACACTCCAAAATGGAAAGTAAATCGTACCTAAAATTGATCTATCCATGTTTTTCCCCTTTACACTAGGTTTTTTGATCCATGATTTTTTCTTAACATTAGGTTCATGAAGCATAGAAATCCGGATGCACTCTTCCATTTCATCCATCCACTCTGATTTTATGACATACATCTCTATCTAATTCACCGTTCTTCTGAATTATGGATCCCAAATAACGGAACATATCACACATCGGTATCTCCTTACCATCAAGAGTAATCCAACCGTTGCTACTACTTCTACCTTCACCAAACTTGCACTCCATATACTCAGTCTTGCTTTGGCTCAATATGAAACCCTTGGTTTCCAATGTTTGTCGCCATTCTTCCAACTTCGCTTTAACATCAGATTGCGTCTCATCAATCAAAAGGTGGGAGTAACACCTATAGATCTTAAGATGCAGGAGTCTTGTTTGCGGTGGTTTGGACATGTGTGTAGAAGGCCGAGTGATTCATATGTTAGACGACTTGAGGGGTGGGGAGAAGAGACAGAGAAGAGAGGGAGGGGAAGACCTAAACAGACTTGGATTAGAGGAACCAGAACTGATATGCGTCTTCTTATGTTGGATGGGAGTATGACTTTGGAGAGAGCAAAGTGGTGATTGATGTCTTTTCTACATTTTCTCTCTCTTTTCTTTTATCGTTTGTCTTCTTTACCCTTTCCATCATTTGCAATGGAGCCAAAGATTCATTATTTTTTGGCTTGAGACTATGATGGAATAAAGCAAAATGGCTCACTAAACTGTCTGCGCTTCTTTGTTTTGAAGCAGCAGTCAGTCCATGCAATTTTGGACGAGTTTTTCACTATGGGTCATCCGGAAACAGTCTCTCTGTGCTTTAGTACAGGGGTAAGACTGCGTACATCCGACCCCCCCTTACCCCACCGTAGGTGGGAGCCTTTGCGGCATTGGGGTAAATGAAAATGATGAAAAATGATGTTATTTTTATCTTCTAGTTTTTATGCTCTTTCATCTTTCTATCTTTTATCTTTATTATATTCTTATGTTATTGTTATCTTATATTTATTTATCTTTATTTTATCTGTTTTATCTTACTTCCCCGTCTGTCTCTATGCTTGACATCGATATCATAGATCGATTCATGTTAGCCGACCCATAATTCTATTGGGATTAAAACTTGGATGTTGTTGTTGTATTAGGTTCATGAAGCAACTACTGAATTAACTGATAAAGATAAACGGAGTAGGAAATTAAAAGGGAATTGACTTCAATTCATCCCTTTTTCATAATTACTGTCAGCCCCTACCTATTTGAATTCAATTCCAAAGCATTTCAACAACCACGTGTTCCAGTGGTTTTACCCGCACGGGTAGCTCAGTTGGTTCAGTGGTGGGAAATGAAGAATTCAATTTCAACAACCATGAAGCTTCCTCCATGTGCAAGCAACAACCATGAAGTTTCATCCATGTGCAAGAATGACAAAGGGAGCTTCCTCAAAGCTTCCTCATGTTTAATCCCACCTTCCTCCCACCTTCATAGTACCTAGTTTTGGTGCTATAAATAGAGAGCTTGGAGAGTCTTTCTATCATCAAGAAAATTAGAATAGATCATCATAGCACAACTAAGAAGAGTTGTGAATATCCTTGAGAGATATGTGAGGTGTTGTTTTGAGAGTTTTTAATTAGAGCTTGTATGTCTCTTCTTTCTATTCTTGAAAGTAATAGAAGTGTTTTTCTCTCATATTAGCACGATCCTGTTATTCCCAACAAGTGGTATCAGAGCCTGGCTGAGCTTTTGGTATTTTTCCCCAATATTTTCTGATAAAATTCTACTGTCTGAAAATTCGTGTTTTTCAGTTTTGCTCGGAATTGCAATCTGAATACACCGTTAGATTCGTCTCGTCGAGACGAGAAAAACTGGTATTTTTTGGTAATTTTTAGGCCACCGGAAGCCACCACACGCGCCGCCTACACGCCGGTGGTGAGCAGCTCGCTGACGTCATCCCTGACGTCATTCTGCACGCAGGCCAGAGGTTGGAGTCAGCTGACGTCATCGCTGACGTCATCAGCCAGTCAGAGCTGTGTCAGCGACACATCAGCGCCACGAGTGCACATCCGCCACATCATCAGCTCACTGCCATCTTCCACCAGCGCCCAGTCAGCTGCCACGTCAACGCCCAGTTAGCGCCACGTCATCTGCCACGTCACCGGCCAGTTTTTTAAATTTTGAAAAATTGCAGTTAGGTCCCTCAATTTTTGGAAAATTATAATTTCCACCTATAATTTTTCGAAAATTGTATTTTGACCCCGAAAGTGTCTACCCACCATTTTTGGCCGTTCCGGACGCAACGGTGCTGCCCGTTTTTCAAAATTCTGCTCCGATTTTTCTCAAACAGAATATTTAAATTATTTAGAAGGTGAAAATGACCTTTGACGAGTCAACTTCATCTTCCGGAGCTATGATTATGCTCACGGCTACCAACTACACGCTATGGAAACCTCGGATGGAAGATTTCCTTAGCTGTAAAGACCTTTTTGATCCAATAGAGATGAAAGGTATTAATCCCGACCCACCCAAATCAATAGAGTGGAAGAAAATAAATAGAAAAAACTATTGGTCAAATCCGTCAATGGATTGATCATAGTGTCTTCCACCACGTTGCACAAGAAACCGACGCTTATGCCCTTTGGAAGAAGCTAGAAGATATGTACCAGGCCAAGACCGCCAGGAATAAGGCCCTACTGATGAGACGTCTTGTCAATATGAAGCTCAAAAGTGGAACTTCTGTTGCCGAACATACTAGTCAGTTTCAGAGTCTGGTAAATCAACTATCTTGTGTAGAAATGCCACTTGGAGATGAAATGCAATCTCTACTACTTCTTAGTTCCCTTCCTGATAGTTGGGAGACACTAGTTGTTACTCTCAGCAACTCAGCCCCAGATGGCAAACTTACCATGTCTGTAGTCAAGGATGCATTGTTCAATGAGGAGGCAAGGAGGAAAGACATGAGCACAGATCAGACTCATGCTCTTGTGACGGAGAATCGAGGAAGATCACAAGGAAAGCAACAAAGAAACAGTAGAGGAAAGTGGCAAAGCAGAGGCAAAAGTCGGGGGAGATCATCAGATGGCCGGAAACCTTCTTATACCTGCCACCATTGCGGTATAGAGGGTCACATGAAGAAGAATTGCTACAAATTGCTAGAGGAGCGAGGCAAGAGCAATTCTCAAGCGAAGAACAAGGGTGGTGAAGCGCTCATCACAATCTCAGGTGATGTGGCGTATTGTACTAGCAATGATGAAACGTGCCTGCACGTCTCAAGAGAGGACACTGAATGGGTGGTAGATACTGCAGCATCCTACCATGTTACTCCCCACAGGTACTACTTCACAACTTACAAAGCTGGAGACTTTGGAGCAGTAAAGATGGGCAATTCTAGTTCCTCTGGAATAGCTGGAATTGGTGATGTACAAATAAAGACGAGTACTGGGAGCACAATCACTTTGAAGGTTGTCAGACATGTCCCAGACCTTCGGCTCAATCTCCTATCTGTGGTATGTCTTGACGAACAGGGGTATGACAACCACTTTAACAGGGGCACCTGGAAAATGTCAAAGGGCGTTTTGACAATCGCTCGAGGACATGTTTGTGGCACATTGTACAAAACCAATTTGAGGATTTGTATGGATAGCCTCAACATTGCAGAGGAGACTTCTCAGAATCTGTGGCATCTGAGGCTCGGCCACATCGGTGAGAAAGGGTTGACTACCTTGATGAAGAAGAACCTTATCAACATTGACAAGAATTCTGCACCGGGTCCTTGCAGTCATTGTATATTTGGTAAGCAACATAGAGTATCATTTAGTTCTACTTCAACTAAAAGAACGGAGTTGTTAAGTTTGGTACACTCCGATGTCTGTGGTCCTTTCGAGGTAGAATCAATCGATGGAAGCAGATATTTTCTTACTTTTATCGATGATGCTTCTCGGAAAGTGTGGGTGTATTTCCAGACGACGAAGGATCGGGTCTTTGAGAGCTTCAAGACATTTCACGTCTTGGTGGAACGTGAAACAGGAAAGAAGTTGAAATGTCTCCGATCTGATAATGGAGGCGAATATACATCCAAGGCGTTCGATGCATATTGCAGAGAATATGACATTCGACATGAGAAGTCAGTACCACGCACCCCTCAGCACAACGGTGTTGCTGAAAGAATGAACCGGACTATCATGGAGCGTGTCCGAAGCATGCTAAATGTGGCTAAACTTCCAAAGTCATTTTGGGGAGAAGCAGTCAACACCGCATGCTATCTTATCAACCGATCACCTTCAGTACCACTGAACTTTGAAGTTCCAGAGAGGCTATGGACAGGTAAGGATCCTACATACTCACATCTTAGAGTTTTTTGTTGTTCATCATATGCACATGTATCCAAAGAGCTCAGACAGAAGCTCGATGCAAGAACTATCCCATGCATTTTCGTTGGCTATGGAAATGAAGAGTTTGGATACAGGTTATGGGATCCTAAGGAGAAAAAGGTGTTCAGAAGCAGGGACGTTGTGTTCCATGAAGACTTGACAATAGAAGACATTGAAAAATCCACAATGTCTCGGAAGTCAAATGAGGGTGTTCAAGTTTCAAATGAAGCACCTGAATTGTTCTTGAGAAACAATGACGAAGTGCATGAAAACAACTCAGAAGCAGAAGAGGATGAGGAGACAGAAGAGAGTACAGAGCAAGGGGAGTCACAACCCACCTCGCCAGGCACAGATGATGGTAGCTCTTCTGAGATGGTTCCAACTAATCGTAGATCTGAACGAGGCCATATACCATCGAAAAGGTACACATCATCTGAATATCTTTTGTTAACTGAAGACGGAGAACCGGAGAGTTTTCAAGAAGCTGTGTCTCATAAGGATAAAGAAAAATGGCTAATAGCAATGCAGGATGAGTTAGAATCTCTGCAGAAAAATCAAACTTATGAGATTGTAGAACTTCCTAAAGGGAAGAAGGCACTGAGGAACAAATGGGTGTTCAAGCTGAAGAAGGATGCAAGCGGACAAGTGGTGAAACACAAAGCTCGGTTGGTTGTCAAAGGATTCCAACAGAAGAAGGGAATTGACTTTGATGAGATCTTTGCACCAGTTGTCAAGATGACCTCAATCCGAGTTATACTTGGCTTGGCAGCAAGTATGAACTTGGAGCTTGAACAGATGGATGTGAAGACAACATTTCTTCACGGAGATTTGAAAGAAGAAATCTATATGCAGCAGCCGGAAGGTTTTGAGAGCTCAAATGATAACTTTGTGTGTAAGTTATCTAAAAGTTTGTATGGCCTGAAGCAGGCACCAAGGCAGTGGAATAAGAAGTTTGACTCATGCATGAAGAGTCAAGGCTACAAGAAGACTACTGCAGATGAGTGTGTATACATCAAGAAACTCCCAGACGGTACTTTCATTGCTCTTCTACTATATGTAGACGACATGTTGATCGTTGGGAAAGATGCAGTGATGATAAACCAGCTGAAGAAAGAACTCTCTAAGTCTTTTGATATGAAAGACTTAGGACCGGCTCAACAGATTCTTGAGATGCAGATCACTCGAGACAGGAAGAATCACAAGTTATGGCTTTCTCAAGAGAAGTACATTGAACGAGTACTTGAGAGATTCAACATGAATGATGCCAAACCAGTTAGTGTTCCACTTGCGAATCACTTCAAGTTGAGCAAAAGAACATGCCCTACATCCAAGGAAGAGATCGGGGAGATGTTAGCAGTTCCATATTCTTCGGCAGTTGGGAGTTTAATGTACGCCATGGTATGCACAAGGCCAGACATCGCACAAGCAGTGGGTACAGTAAGTCGTTTTCTCTCTAACCCTGGGAAGGAGCATTGGGAGGCAGTCAAATGGATTCTCAGATACTTGAAAGGTACCATGAAGTTATGTCTTTGTTACGGAGGAGCTGATCCAAACTTGGAAGGCTACACAGATGCTGATATGGCCGGAGATATTGATAGTAGAAAGTCTACTACACGATATATCTACACTTTTGCAGGGGGAGCTGTTTCTTGGCAATCAAGATTGCAGAAGTGTGTCGCTTTATCTACAACAGAAGCAGAATACATTGCTGCCGCTGAAGCAGGTAAGGAAATGTTGTGGCTAAAGCGCTTTCTCCAAGAACTTGGGATCCACCAGAAAGAGTACCAGGTACATTGTGACAGTCAGAGTGCTCTAGACTTGAGCAAGAACTCTATGTACCATTCTCGTACAAAACATATTGATATTCGGTATCATTGGATACGGGAGACGATTGATCAACAACTGTTGAGACTAGTGAAGATCAATACAAAGGAGAATCCATCAGACATGCTGACAAAGGTGGTGACACGAGATAAGCTAGATCTATGCAGAGACATAGTCGGGATGCTTGTTTTGAATATGCCTGGAAGGGGAGAATTGAAGAATTCAATTTCCAGGACATATCCAAGTACAAGCAAATTGAAGAATCCAATTGCAACAACCATGAAGCTTCCTTCATGTGCAAGCAACAACCATGAAGCTTCATCCATGTGCAAGAATGACAAAGGGAGCTTCCTCAAAGCTTCCTCATGTTTAATCCCACCTTCCTCCCACCTTCATAGTACCTAGTTTTGGTGCTATAAATAGAGAGCTTGGAGAGTCTTTCTATCATCAAGAAAATTAGAATAGACCATCATAGCACAACCAAGAAGAGTTGTGAATATCCTTGAGAGATATGTGAGGTGTTGTTTTGAGAGTTTTTAATTAGAGCTTGTATGTCTCTTCTTTCTATTCTTGAAAGTAATAGAAGTGTTTTTCTCTCATATTAGCACGATCCTGTTATTCCCGACAGGAAATTTGGACCAAGTGACCAAGGTTCAAAACCCACAGCGGCCGTGTGGAGGTCATAGAACCTGAAATAAGGCTGGACCTCTGGTGCGCACGGGAAAAAGGCCTACCATCATTGGGCCGACTGAGTCACCGTGATTAACATCCTCCCAAAAATCCTGTCGGGTCGGGGTATGGGGTGCTCCTGGGGTGGGAGATTCCACCTTTTGACCAAGTGTTCCAGTTCAATGGGAAGAAAAGTAGTGACAACATTCTTTCTCAATTTAAAATTTAAAATTGAGGTCATAAGGTGAACCTAGTTAAATAACTGACTCAGTTTACTTGAGAAATCATTAATATTGCAAACCCAAGTTAGCTGAAGTGAGTCCATCGTCTTACTTTGGTTTTGTAACCCCAATACCAAGGGGTTACAAATCAATAGAGTATCTTAATGCTTTACAAGTTCAAATCAATTCAACAAAATGGGAATGGGGTCTGGTTCTTCGATTCTCGTCTTTTTGGCTATGTGGATAGGAGCATATGTTGATTGAACTCGAGCATCTTTAAATGATAAGGGACATAAATGGGATTATGAAATGTCACGGAAATGCGGATACAAAATTTTAGAATTCACTCAAAAACATTTGTTTGCAATACAAAGAATTACATTGTATTGTGGGCCTTTTGGCATAATATCACGTAATATGGAAATTCGGCGCATTAATCCTTTCTGATTTAAAAAATGCGTCAAACTCCCTTGTGTTTTAATTGATTATACGCAAAATCCCTTCTATAAACAAATTCAAATGTCAAAAAAATGATTAACATTTTTCAGAGGTTTTGACATATTTACTTGCATATTTAATCAGAATATTAGGAAAAATGATTTTCAAATCGTTAAATTTATTCATAAAAGGGGTTCTGTGCATGATTAATTAAAACACAAGGAAGTTTAACGAATTTTTCAAATCACAAAGAATTAATGCGCTGAATTTCTATATCACAAGGGGGTTTGGTTCATTAAAACCCATAAAATTATTAACCTCTCTCGAGGAATAGTAAGTAATAGCCCAACTAATTTCATGATGGCCCAATCCGCCCATTACCTAACCCCAGCATTCTCGACGCGCTTGCCAATTGCGCGCGTGCCATTTCCACCATTTAACCCCACTCGACAATATCCCACTGCTCTTCCTGCCCTATTTCAGACTTCGGACTTTGAAGGACTCCGAGGGACATTTCTCTTCGGCGGGGAGCGATTCATGAACTGTATACAGCATCCACCACGGGAGACTAACACCACATCTTTTATGATGATTTAAACTGGTTTCTTGTGATTTTGACGCTCCTATATAGTGCACAGTCGCATTCGTACGCTTGATCGGTGATATAAGGTTTTTGAGTTTACGAATGGTCAAATGGAGCATCCATCATCACGAGTTACGATAACCTTGGGTCGCAGTGGTCAGGTAGATTTAACTTCTTCGGTTTCGAAAAATAAACTGAAATGGGGGAAGTCGGAAGTAATATTGTCCTTCGGCAAATGTTTATTTTTTAATTTGATCTTGCTGGGGCTATATATTACTCATGGGCGTGATTTTTTAAAATTATCGATGATTTTTTGCATAACTCATAACTGTGTAGTATGATTTGAAGTGATGATTTATATATTTGTAATGGCACAACTTCATGCATTTTGGACAGGTGGTAAAGAAGGCAGCTTCTCCTTCAGATTTTTCTTTTGCGGGTTCTCGGTCAGCAGTTGGGAGTAAACGGTCTGTCAGAGATAGGCTAGGAGGTGTTGTGGGTCCTACTTCACAACTCAGTAATAAACGGTACATCACATTTAAAAGACTAATCTATTTTCAAAGAATGGGTCTGTATGTTCCATCAAAAGACTATTACTTTTTAGTTCTGATGTGCATAGTGCATCTATTGTTCAAGCTCAGAAGTATAATATCGACATTTGACTAATACTTTGTTAGGCATTGTGTTAGTTTACTCATGTGCAGTCATGTTTGCAATAACTTTTTTGAATATTGCTTTATTGTATGTTTCCAACAAAATTGAACTGCATTCCATTTCCTTGATAGGTAAAAAAGTGAATACAAAAAGTGAATGGAGAGGGGTTAACCAATTCAGTTCTTGTATTGATTTAGTAAGTTGTCAATCCTTTAGACATGAAATTACCTTTTTATAAACTTTGGCAGTCAGCGTGGAGATGGCAGCGGATGGAGCAGTAACACCTATGGTGTTGATGGTAATAAAACTTGATGTCCAAATGCTTATCAATACTTAGTACTAATTACAAATTTACAATTTCTGAATGCTGTTTCAATTTAATTGTAAATGAAGACACAAGCCTTGATAAAGATGATCTTCGGTTCAAAATCATGCGTAAAAGCGTGCTGAACAACAGAAGGCAAAGTAATGACAAACATAAAGGAGTTGACCTGCGTGATGTGCTTTCAAGGTCCGCACAATCTTCAAGTAGACCAACCAATACACAACCATATATAACTGAGTCAAAGGAGACTAGGCGTCATTACACAGACCCTTGGAATAGTAGACAGCAGATGCTCGAGGGTAGGGATGGTAGACAATACATACCTGACAGCGGCAGGGAGTCTCGATCCCTAGTTTTAGATCCCAGGGATAACAGACAACATGTTTCAGAACCGGAGGATGTTAGATATCACATGCCTCAGAGTCGGAGTTCTGACATTATGAGACAAGTTCCTTCTGCAAGAAATGTGGATGCTTTACCTTCGGTGGACTCGAGAAGGTCGTTTTCACCCTGGACCTTGGAACGCTTAAGGCGAAAATCACCAGAAGGAATTTTAAGCTCTAGAGGTGTTTCACCCCCAATGAGGGGGGATGAGTTACAGAGAAGACCTACAGTAAGGCCATATGATGACCCTAGACTGGGCTCACACATTAGCAAAGATATGTCTCAATTTTCCCGCCCTATGAGTTCTACATATTTGCCAAACACAGCTGTACCTGCTAGGACAATGATGCCATTGCATGCACCAATTCCTCAACCTGGTAGTCTAGTTCAGAGAGGCACATATGTGGTAAAATCTACTGAACCTTTTTCTTTCATTTTTCCTTTCTTTGAATTGTCATTCAAAAGCTGCATATAGCAATAATAGATGAGTTCCAACCTTCTCTTTTCTTGGATTTTTTTTGGAATTTTAGGGATACAAGATTTTAATGTGGAAATTTATGTATATTGGCCACATAGTACTCTTGTTTGATTTGCTTATCTTGCGGCACAGCGGTATGAAACATGAAGAAACAACATAGTATGAACCAACTTAAATACTTGGTCAGCGGTTTGATCTTACCTCTGCAGCTGTGGGCCTGTGTTTTTATAATTGTTTCAGAACTTGTTTTGTGCTTAGCAGTATTTAACATATGACTTGTTTGTTCTGTGGCATAGGAATATGAGATTTGAGCTACTCCTCATAGCTCATCTAGGCTTTCGCCTCATAAAAAATGTCTTCTTAAAATTTGATCTGAATTCTTCTTATCATACCTTGAAGTATCATTCTTTCCATCATTGCAATGGAGCCAAAGACTCACTACTTTTTGGCTTGGCTTGGGAGTATGATGGAATAAAACAAAATGGCTCACTAAACTGTCCGCGCTTCTTTGTTAAGACTTAAGAAACAATAGTCAATCCATCCAATTTTCGACGCGATTTTCACTATGGGTCATCCGGGAACATTCTCTCCGTGCAGGGGTAAGGCTGCGTACATCCGATCCCCCCTTACCCCACGGTAGGTGGGAGCCTTTGCGGCACTGGGGTAATGATGATGATACTTGAAGTATCATTGGTTTAAGGATGAATTCCCTAAATAGGAGTAAAAAAGTTGTGAAATTCCAAAATAGGAGTATCATGTTTTTATTTCTTAAATAGGAGTAAATTTTTGCCAAGTTTGGCATTACTATGCTTTAAAACATGACATTTTTTCCAAACTTGGCATATTACTCTGATTCAGGGAATAAAAAACATGATACTCCTATTTTGGAATTTCAAAGCGTTTTTGCTCCTATTTAGAGCAATTTCTGTTGGTTTAACTGGTCAAAGCTTTCCATAATCAACCAGAGACTGATTTCTGGCACAACTTAGTTAACCTTTTGATTGTGTGAACCACTTAAATCACTTTATTATGGTGTTTCTATCATATAATAAAGCTTCACAGAGAATAATTGCATACCAATTATTTCTCAATCAACATCACATATATAATGTCATGACGTGATTGAAACTCAAAATATACGTTTTCCATTTCATCTGGTATTTTCTTTATCCGCACTTCATAATGTTCAATTTCCAAGTGCCACTAACATTTTACTTTTCATTTTTCCCTTACTCTCTTTTTTTAAACTTTGAAAATTGATTTAACTGCACACCAGATTGGAAAAAATCCATTATTTTTTATTGCAACTGCATTGAAAAAAAGTGCCTCTTACATTTGGAATGTTCATAGTAACATAATTTAATGCGTTGAATTATTACTTTTCTCATATCCTCTTATATGTAATTGCAGGTTGAGGATGTACCTACTGTGGATGGATTTTTGCATTCATTGGGTTTGGATAAATATGCTATAAATTTTAAAGCTGAGGAGGTAGGTCTTGGCTTGATTTATCAATCAATATTTACTATAGAAAATTTGTAGACTGCATATTCATTTAAACAGTTAAGTAGGTTAAGGGTTTAATGCACAAAAGCCCATGTGATATATAAATTTGGTGCATTAGCCCCTGTGATTTAAAAAATGCGTCAAACACCCTTGTGTCATAATTATTTATTATTCATGCGCAAAACCCATTCCAAGAACAAATTTAACAATTTGAAAATTACTTATCTTCATATTATGATTGAATATGCAAGTAAATTTGTCAAGATTGCTAAATTATGCAAAAATACTAATCATTTTCGATTTAATTGGCAATTAAATTTGTTTTTGGAGGGGATTTGGCGCATGAATAATTATAACACGGTGGGTTTGATGCATTTTTTAAATCACAGGGGGCTAATGCTCCAAATTTATAAATCACGGGGGAGTTTGGTGCATTAAACTCGTAAATTAAATATGCTTCTTTTCAGATTCTAGAATTGAATGTTTATAGTGGGTTTCGGGGAAGCTGTAAGACACATTTGAACTTTCAGACCTGAACTTGGTAATGTGCAGGTGGATATGCATGCATTGAGGCAGATGGGTGACAATGATCTTAAGGAGTTGGGTATACCTATGGTACGTTTTGGTTTTCATCTATGATATTCCCGTGTTTCCACATTTTTCATGGCATCATTCATATTTTAGTAAAATCTTCAACAAATTCAGAACTTGAAAGTTATCCCAAATATCATAATTTTTCCTTGGTGAGGAGGGTCTTCATGGAAACATCACTCCCTTCTTGTGGGGGCTGACGGGTTGTATATTTCACCCTCCCTAGTCCGTAGATTTGAGTGGGACTACTGGGTTTCTTCGGTATGATTTATTCAATTTGCAGCTCTAATGTTCATGTGTAGACGTGTAGCATAATTTTCATCTATTACTTATAGTTTATTGTCAGTATTAAATGAGCTATTTTACCAAAGTAATTAATGCACTGAAACCGTTGTAATTTTGAATTACGACTGCCTGGCAGTTTTGTGGTTGGTTTTACTCATGGCGTTGTTTTTTTTGAAAAAGGGGGCTTTTATTGAATAATCAGAATTCAGATAAGATACAAAAAGACAAAAAGTCCCCTCCTGAACCAGACTCAGAGTCAATCACCTCTATGAAAGCAATATGACCCGCTGATCCTATAATGGGCTAAACTGAGCCTATGACGGATGAAACTGAACTTTCATCACCCAACTTAAATACTAGACTTCTGCTAGTAGGAAACAAAAACACAACCAAAACATCCAATTCGAAATAAAAGACGAAAAGCAAAATAATTTAAATAAAGTTGCCTCATAATCACGATTCACGAGAAACCTAACCATGTACCCTTGGGGGTACAACCTCCTCAGAGACCCAGGCGGGCCTGGTTGCCAACGCCCGCCTCCTCCCCATTTTTTGGCTCATCTGTGGCCATGCCTTCAACCATTTGATCTTCTTTCTCCTGCTCCCTAACGCCGCTCTTGCAAGAGAATTCATTCGAGACGAAACACTAGGCTAGCCGCCCACAACCGCCGATGACTTGTGGTAATCCTAAACCCCCCTTTTTTGCCTTCCTATGGACGAAGCAATGCAGGAACCCCGCATCGCTTCCTCGAATACCAGTTCTTCCTTCTCCCCTCCAATACCCAATTTGTCGTATTGGTTGATAATGGACTCCATAGCACTTTTTCTAAACGATTGTCGAACTAAGCAGTTGAATCAAGAGCTTTGATCTAGATAAACTGAAGCCTTTGTGGGCTGAGATCCCTGGCCGCACATCACCTAAGTCGGCTAGCGAAAGAAAAACCCTAACTTGAGGGAAAGGCCACTGGGGGTAGTCATGATCTTGTTATTTTTGTGTTTATGACATTCAAACTAAAATTGTTGTAGTTTTTTTTATACGTGACTTGCCTTGTTGTCTTAGAATGTTGTGGTTGAATATATAATGGCATTTACACTTGATGATTTGAGGTCTCAATGTCTCATTTACATCCAAAAAGCATTACGCCCAATACTTATAGAGCTTGTTTGAGATAGCTGAAAAAATTGGATTACAAAATAATGGACAATGTTTATAATTGATTCTTGCTATTGACTATAACTAGAATAAAGTTTTCTTTTGGCAAATCTGTTCACTCTGTTGAAAAGTTGTGTGAATATCATTAATTGTGTTTAGGTGAAACAAAAAATCAAAATTTACATGGCAAGGAGTATGAGATTAGTTGAAAGAAATAATAAGTTGCTAAAAATAATCGTAATCTACAAACACTCTTATATTCTATATTCAAGTAAGCAGTTCTTTTTTTGAAAAAAATGAGTTGATTATAGATTTGCGCTGATGCTTCCAAACACTCTTATCCTCTGAAAACAACTTTAAGGTGCCACAAACATGCTTTTAATGTCTTAGTTCCTTTTCTGGAGCATAATTTGATTTTCATCTTCCTGTGTAGCTGTTTTCTTACAAAGAATTCCCAAATTGCAGGGACCAAGAAAGAAAATCATACTTGCCTTATCTCGTGCTAAGCGCCAACCATAAGAGTCCAGCTGCTGTTGAAAAGAGACATTCATAGGTTTGTGTGTCCATGCAATTATATTGCTGAAATGAGTCTTTCTCAAAAATCATATCACTAGGTGGCATTTTAGCTGTCGGTTGTCTGTTGAATTATTCAATGTTTTGTGCCTGATCGAGTTCTTTCAAAAGTTGTAGAAACTCATCACAAATCTTTGTACATGCAAAAAGGCTTTGTCAACTTTTGCTCATTTCGTGACAAAAATGAAAAGCTTTGGTAATACTTTTTTTGTAACTTGTGAGTTTTGGCCCTAATGAGCACTTACTTTGTCAACATATTTTATCCTATATGGGTCAATTGGTTACTGACTTGCTGCATTTTCAAATCCAAGATGAATGCAGTTAGGTACAGTGTATTAGTAGTATGTCATATTGCAAATTTGCAACTGTGTGAGTTGGGTTTTTGATAACACACATCTAGGCATGGACCGGGCCCGGGCCGGTACTAGCCGGGCTTTTTTTTCAAGATGTTCGGCCCGGAACCGGGTTGATACCTGGTCTGGGCCAAACCGGGCCGGTCCAATGTATATTTTTTTTGGCTTTCTAATTAACCTCCGACCCCCCTCCTCAACCCACCCCTCAAACCTCCCCAAAACACCTAGCCCTACCAAAGGAAAAGAAAATTTGAAAAAAAAAAACGAACCGGGCTTGGCCCGAACCGCCCGGGCCGGTTCAAGAAAAATAGGGCCTGAGCTTGGCCCGCCAGGCCTACCTAGGGATGGACCCGGGCCGGTCCGGTTCTGGTTCTGGGTCAGTCCCGGACGGGCTTTTTTTGCAAATCCATGGGCCCGGAACCGGACCGGGTTGATACCAGGTTCGGGCCTAACCGAGCCGGGTCGGGCCCGATTCAATGTCTATTTTTTTTTGCTTTCTTGTTATCCCCCGACCCCCCCCCCCCCCCCCCCCCCAACTCCCCAAAACACCCAGCCCTAGCTTAGGAAAAGAAAAAAATTGAAAAAAAAGACCCGGGCTCGGCCCGAACCGCCCGGGCCAGTTCACCCAAAACTTGGCCCGAGCCCGGCCCGCCTGACCTGCCCAAACGGGCTAAAAGCCCGGAACCGGCCAACTGGTCTCGGTTCTGTCCGGGCTTGCACAGTAGCGGGCCGGTTCAGTTCTGGGCCGGTTCGGGCCGGCCCAGTCCTTCACTAGGCCCACCCACACCGGACTAAAGCCCGAAATTGGCCATCCGGTCCCGGTCCGGTCCGGGCTTGCACAATAGCGGGCCGGTCTAGTTCACGGGGTGGTTTGGCCCGGTTCGGTCCATCCCTACCCATCTACATAAAAGGAAAGATTTGACTACAGGAAGAGCTAGGGATATGGCCATGGGGTAGTTACTGTCCTGGTTCTGGTCTGGAATAGGGATGGATTCGGTTCGGGCCACCCGGCCCGTGACCCGGCCCGGTACTGTGCGGGCCCGGGACCGGCCCGGTTCGGGCGGTTTGGGACCGGGTATGGGCCCAAACCGGTGGGAAGGGCGGGGCGGGCTCGGTTCAGCATTTTTGTGACCCGGCCGGGTCGGGCCCGGGCCCGGGTCCGGTCCAATTTTTTTTAATTTTTTTTTTGTTTGGGCTCCTACTAGCCGTTGGGGGTGGGGCTGGGGACAACCCAAACGGCTATATAGCCGTTGGGTGGGGTAAAGGGGGGGTCCGGGGGGGTTGGGTGGTGGGGGGGGGGGGGTTGGTGGGGGGTGGGGGGTGGGGGGTAAAAAAAACCTATAAATACTTCTTATCTTAAACATTTTTTCATCTCTTCTCCAATTCTTTCTATTCTTATCTCTCTACTCTCTAATTCTCTTATTCTCCAATATATTATATATCTACTCTCATATTCTCTTCTCCAAGAAGTTAAGATGGAAAATCAAAATGCCATTATACGGTATAATTTTGATAAGCAGAAGGACCCGAAGACCGGGATGTGGTACGCAATTTGCAAATGGTGCGAAAAAAAATGTATAATGGGGGCTTCAGGCGGATTCGGGATGACAATCAAGCATATGAAGTCATGTGACAAAGCCAAAGGATCGGGAGGTGCAGGAAATTCCGATTGATTACAATTTTCAAAATGTTTATCTCTTATATGTAGTTCCTATTTCATTTCAAATAAATGCAATTGAAGTTTGTTTTTAATACTCGTATAAAACTATAAACTATAAATATAAATTATAAAAAAAAAATAACCGGCCCGGCCCGAACCGGACCCGACCCGTGACCCGGGCGGGTGGCCCGGCCCGAACCGGACCCGTCCAACCCGCGGGCCGGTCCCGGGCCCACTTTTCTTGAACCGGCGGCCCGATTGGGCCTAGGCCCGGCCCGGGCCCGACCCGGCCCGAATCCATCACTAATCTGGAAACGGAAAGTCTTGTTTGATTTGGTTCAAGGCGTTGATCTGGTGTAGTTTCAGAGATTAGTCTACCCACAGGCCACGATCACAATTAATAAATTGGGTATTGGCTTGGTTATTATCCCCATTTAGTGTTTTGGACTTCTTAGTCGATTTCAAAAATAACTAAAATAAAAAGAACTAGAACTAGAACTAAAATCAGTTTGGTTTTGTCTGGATTGAGTTATGTCCGGGTAGCCTCAGGAAAACACTAAGGCAAATGCCTTTCTGATAACTCTTAAGCGAGACCTGTTGTGCACAGAGTCCAACCTTATTGAGTTAAACAGTCAGTATCTTAGGTGTAGAAATAAATGCGTAAAGTAAATGACACCGAGGTTTTTATAGTGGTTCAAGGAACAATGCGTTCCTCTAGTCCACTGTTACACTAAGCTTGCAAAAATAACAGTTTACAACGCCTTAGTTCCTAGCACTTAAGAAGTACTCCTCATCTTCTTCAAGTCTAGTTGCCACTCGGGATGCAGACCTTGCTTCCTGATGGCTGGTCTCGTTTCACTGAGTCTCTTGGAAGTATCCCCACTTCACTTACTTCAGCTAGTTTGAGACGTCCCTTCTTTTTCAAAAAGTATGTGATTTAAGATCTGGTTTCTCCAACGTAGCTTCTTCACAAAGGATGTGTAGTTGAGACTTTCAAAGTGTTGAGGAACTGGAGGAACGATTCTTTTACGTTGGAAAGAAAAGATATGGAGTTTATAATCTTTTCCAACGTTAGGTGTTGCTCGAGATGAAGAGAGTTTTAAGTCTTTTTGAGCGTTTGAATATATTTTCTTGTAGTAGTATTTGAATCGTTGTTTTTCCAATCCTTCGAAGTGTATCTTATATACTGGGAGCAGTCTTCCTGTTGGAGTGTAAAAGACAACTTCATTAAATGCTTGTACGGTTGATTTGATCGGTTGGTCCTTCGACTTGCTATTTTGGAGGTGAAGGGATATCCGCATGATCAATCATCAGCTTTAAATATCTCTTCGTACGTACCGCATTAATTGAGCATTTAATGCGTGTACAGTACCATGTTTCCGTTGAATGGCTCCTAGCCGTTAGGGTATTTCCCGTTAGTTTCACGGTCGTTGGAATGTGCCTTCGAATTCTGCTAAGTACCAGCAAGTCCGATGAGGCTTTCTTGTTGAAGCTCTGATGTCTGCCTCTTATGCCAATTCTGGTAACCAAATCTGGTGGCTTCTCTGATGAGCAACTCTGGAGAAACTCTAATGAGTGACTCTGATCAGAAGGTCTAAGAGGGTCTCTGGCATGTCGACTATACTAATACTTACAAAGAAAATTCTAATACAAAATTTTTAAAGGGGTACTATCAGATCCTAATTAACCTAGCATCATCAAAATTTAACTACATTTAATCCTTACATGTGGGTCACAACTGGTGATTCAAGGAATTAAGAAGGGAAGTGGGTATTCCTATAGGCTGTAGTATTGATGGACTCGGGCCGGGCCTAGGCCCGGTCAGGCCGCCGGGTAGTATGACATGGGCCCGGGACCGGCCCGAGGGTTGGACGGGTCCGGTCCGGGCCGGACCACCCGCCCGGGTCACGGGTCGGGTCCGGTTCGGGCCGGGCCGGTTATTTTTTTTTTAATAATTTATATTTTATAGGTTATAGTTTTATACGAGTATTAAAAACAAACTTCAATTGCATTTATTTGAAATGAAATAGGAACTACATTTGAAAATTAAAACAAACTTTAAGAGATAAACATTTTGAAAATTGTAATCAATCGGAACTTCCCGCACCTCCCGATCCTTTGGCTTTGTCACATGACTTCATATGCTTGATTGCCATCCCGAATCCGCCTGAAACCCCCATGCTACATTTTTTCTCGCACCATTTGCAAATTGCGTACCACTTCCCGGTCTTCGGGTCCTTCTGCTTATCAAAATTATACCGTATAATGGCATCTTGATTTTCCATCTTAACTTCTTAAGTATAAACTATAAAGTAGATATATAAATAATAAATATAATATATTGGAGAATAAGAGAAGAGTAGAGAGTTAAGAATAGGATTTAGGAAGAATGGGAGAAGAGATGAAAAAATGTTTAAGATTAGGAGTATTTATAGGTTTTTTTACCCCCCACCCCCCACCCCCCACCAGCCAACCCCCCCGGACCCCCCCTTTACCCCACCCAACGGCTATATAGCCGTTTGGGTTGTCCTCAGCCCCACCCCCAACGGCTAGTAGCCCAAACCAATTTTTTTTTAAAAAAAATTAGACCCGGACCCGGGTCCAGGCCCGACCCGGTTGGGCCGGGTCACAATAATCCAGCACCGAGCCCGCCCCGCCCCTTCCCACCGGTTCGGGTCCATACCCGGTCCCGGACCGCCCGACCGGGCCGATCCCGGGCCCGCACAGTACCGGGCCGGGCCGGGTCACGGGCCGGGTGGCCCGAACCGAATCCAACCCTAGGCTGTAGCTACCTTAATGTTGGATGATATTCGGCTTTTGCTTCAAACAAAGAGTAATATTTGTATCACTTTTTGTAAACGATCTGTGAATTGTGCGGCTCATGCATTAGCTCGGGCTCAAGAAGTAATTATGATGTTATTCCCCATTTTCTTGTAAGCCAGTTGTCAAACGATATGATAGATTAATAAAGTGGGGTTTTGTCTTTCAAAAAAAACCATTTGTGGGTCTAGGTCAATCGATCTTTCTCTTTGAGCTGCTTGGTGCCAATCATGTTTTGGTATCAATCCACTGCCATATAGAACCCGCTTAGGTGACAATTAGGCAACTAGATGCACATTGTATAATTATATATAATATTCTATTGCACTATATTTAATTTGTAACTTATTAATACTTCTGTCCCTATTTATGTGTCACAATCAAGCAAAACGGATGATGGGGATATAATGATCACACGCAAACCTCACCGGGCTAAACTTACAAGTGTACAAGTGGGATATAGTAATAAATTCCGGTAAAATACCGGGTCGAATCCACAAGGAAACGTTGTTTAATTCAAGACTGAGAGTAGATAATTTTGAATGAAGAAATGAGTACAGTGCAGGGATTTTGATTTGTGTATTATATTTTTGGTTTTTCACTTTTTGTTCAAGAAGATAATTGTTAACTAATTTTGAGTTTAAGATGAATGATAACAACAACTAAGGCTTCGGGAATCACTTAAATGCTTTAATAGGGTTGAATATGAGTTCTTTGCCAATAATTATGAATACGATGTCGCTAATATATTCTCAACTCCGGTTAAGGCAGCGAGAGCGTGATTTTCGTTACGTGTAAGTCCCGTTACGGCTTACATTCATCTACCGAAAACCCCGTTGAATATTGATACGTTCGTAATTTCCATTTCTATGTTTATGTTTTTAATTAGTTTTGCTTAACTTTTACTTTGGAAATTACACACTTTTGGTGTAATAGATTAGATTGTTAAATTCTTGTAAATAGGTTAGATTAGACATATTCTGAGCTTAAGCAGGTTTTGGTCACCCAAAGTACAGTTGGTGAACCCAAAAAGTGAAGAGAAGGTGCAAAAGTTCAAAGACAAAAGAAGATCCTGAATTTTGGTCTATACTCGGTCGAGTATTGGCTATACTCGATCGGGTATTAGGTTGGAACTTCAAATCGGATCAGATCCGAAGACAAAGGAACATGCAGGGAAGATTTTGGCCACGATTCTATGTCTATACCCGATCGGGTAGACCGACATACCCGATCGGGTATGCCTTTAAATTGCAAACGAAGATCGGTCGAGTATAGCCCGAATACCACTTTCTAAGCATACTCGACCGGGTATTCATATATACTCGATCGGGTATACACTTAGAAAATAGCCTGAAACCGGTCGAGTATGCCTCGAATCGGATGTTACACACATACTCGATCGGGTACCATGTATACACCCGATCGAGTACCCGAATCTCATCCCAAAAACCTATAAATACACCTCCTTTCCTTCACAAAAAAGATATCCAATCCCTTATACATCTAAGCTCAGTATAGAATAGCTCTTTCTTTATATTTTTCATCATGTTTAGTCTCCAAATGAGGAGCTAAACTCTTCCATCTTGGTTTTGCTACTTTGAAGCTTAATGAATTTGTAAGTTGTGAGTTATTTTCTTTAAATCTTCTTCTTTGAATATTAATTCTTTCTTTCAAAATACTATCTCTATATCAAAGTTGGGGAGTGTTACTAAGATGACAATTAGTTAACATCTTGACATTGGTTATAGTAATAGCTATTTCTTCCTCTATGATTATATTGGGGAGTGTTGCTAAGATGACAATTAGTTAACATCTTGATATTAATCATAGTAGGATTCATATATTTTAATATTCTTCCTTGAGTATTGATTAATTCCTATTCATATTTCATGTTAATATCTTAAACATTACTTAAAGTATCAACTAGTATTGTTTCTCATATTAATTATTACTAGAATCAATCGGTTAATACGCTTGTTATTAATCCGGTTCTTTCAACGGTAGTAAACTTGGAATATTAATGCATGCATCTCATGGTTAATATGCCAAGGGGAATTAATTATATTGATTAAACCAATAAACCGCTTGTGTTGAGGTTATCAATCTCAATCGTTTTCATCTTAAGTTTATTGCTACTATCAAGTTAATATACGACGCTTGTTCTATATTGACTCGATAGTAAGTTTTATTAATGAACGCATCTCGTTATTAATAACTACCCTCGATGAACTGGATATACTCCTCGATTGAGTATTCGAGAGGAAGATAGTTAAAGATATAACCGGGATCGACGAACATTTCATTAAGTGGATAAAAGCAAAACCAAGTCCCCATCTCATTGAATTAAACTCATATAGGTCGTTTATCTTAGTGTTATTAAACCAAACAAATCTAAACCCCCCTTGTTATTATTTATATAAAAGAAAAGTATTCCTTTCCCTGTGGATACGAACCTTACTACACTATACTACGTATTAGTGTTGTATTGATTAATTATTTTGAGTGCACCTAACAACGAGTGCACGTCAAATTTGGCGCCGTTGCCGGGGAAAGGCAATAAATTTTTCTTTTATTTCATATCAAGAAAAATAAAAAAAAAATATATTTACCAAACAAAAAAAAATATAAAGAGTTCTTATTTCTTCTATTTCTGAGCTTAGTGGAGTTTATGGTTAAACATCGTTCCATAAACAAAATCATATATCAAACAAACCCAGAAATAGAACAAACTTTCGAGCGGTTGAAAAGTAAATTTTCTAATACCGACTCGGAGGAATCATCTATCAGAGATTCATCCAGCGCTAGTTCTCATTCTAGCGAGACCGAAGAGTCAATAACCATGGCTCTTGAGACAAGAACACTACGGGAGCTCACTGCTCCAAATCTCAATCAACAACCGTTATGTATTACCTCCCCTACACTCGATGAAGGTAATACATTTGAGCTAAAATCTGGGCTCATACATCTACTGCCATCCTTTCATGGCCTAAGGGGGGAGGACCCCAACAAACATCTCTCGGAATTCCATATTGTCTGCACAAGCATGTGCCCCAATGGAGTCACCGAGGAAGAAATCAAATTGAGGGCTTTTCCATTCTCCCTCAAAGACACGGCGAAGGATTGGCTATTCTATCTCCCTTCAGGGAGTATAGATACATGGGCGTCAATGAAAAAATGCTTCCTCGAAAGGTACTACCCTGCATCTGTCTCATCATCCTTGAAAAAACAAATAAGCAACATCGAACAAAAAGATGATGAGACATTATATGAGTATTGGGAGCGTTTCAAAAAGTTGTGCGCTAGCTGCCCATATCACGGTTATACAGAGCAAGACCTCATCCTCTACTTCTATGACGGTCTTGCGGAGCAAGATAGACGCCTGGTGAACGCAGCATCTGGAGGGGGAATTGTCAACAAAACCCCTTCCCAAGCTAGGAACCTCATCTCGGAGTTGGCCGAGAATTCTAGGCACTACAATAGGAGGTCATCATCAAAACGGGTCATGGCAGCGGAATCCAACATCTCATTGGAAAGTCAAGTGGCCGGCTTGACTTCTTTGGTAAAGGATTTCCTTTTAAATCCAAAACACCAAGAAGTCAAGGTCTGCGGCATATGCTCGACACAGGGGCACCCCACCGATTCATGTCCAACACTACAAGAGGAGAATTCCGAGCAAGTCAATGCTTTGGGATTTCAAGGTCAAAAGAGGTATGATCCACACTCTAACTCCTACAATCCTGGGTGGAGAGATCACCCGAATTTGAGGTATGGGAATCCTCAAAATCAGTCCTTGCCACCAACTTTCCCAAAGCACCAAGGCCAGACGTCAAGCTCAAGTATGTCCACCGAGGACATGATCCGAGCTCTCACCTCAAATGTCTCAACCATGCAACAAAACATGGTTCAATTTCAGCATGAGACCAAATCCAGCATTCAGAATTTGGAAAACCAAGTCAGTCAAATTGCAAATGCCGTGAACCGACTTGAAACAAAAGACTCGGGTAAACTCCCATCTCAAACGGAGCAAAACCCGAGACAACATGTGAATGCTATAACGTTGAGAAGTGGTGCAACGTTGAAAGAGGCAGAAGAGAACGATGAAGAGACTGAGGGTGTGGACCCCGAAAAAATAGTCCCACCGGAGGAGGAAAACACAGAAACCAAGCTTCCCCCACCCTCATCATATGAACAAGAAATCCCGTTCCCTGAGGCGCTGAAAGAGACAAAGAAGCTAGAAAAAGACGCCGACATCTATGAAACCTTCGCAAAGTGTGTGGTAAACATTCCGCTTCTTAACTTCATAAAAAATGTCCCCCGTTTTGCTAAATTCTTAAAAGAATTATGCAAAACAAAAAGAAAAGATAAATTGAAAGGGAAACAAGAGGTTAGAGTTAGTGAACACGTCTCGGCCATTTTTCAGAGGAAACTCCCCGAAAAATGTAACGACCCAGGCATGTTCACTATCCCTTGCAAAATAGGAGACACCACATTTCCTAAGGCCTTGTTAGATTTAGGGGCATCAATAAATGTCATCCCCTATTCTGTTTATAAAACTCTACAACTTGGCCCATTACATCAAACAAGTGTAGTGATTCAATTGGCAGATCATTCTAGTACTTACCCG
Organism: Cuscuta europaea; assembly: GCA_945859875.1. NCBI lineage: Eukaryota > Viridiplantae > Streptophyta > Magnoliopsida > Solanales > Convolvulaceae > Cuscuta > Cuscuta europaea. The sequence goes on from CAMAPE010000033.1 coordinate 3,145,211, forward strand.
AAAGGTGTAGTAGAAGATGTGCTAATAGAAGTAGAAAATATGGTCTTTCCTGTTGACTTCTATGTCCTTGAAATGGGAACTAATGACCAAACAACACCCATCCTTTTGGGTAGACCCTTCATGAAGACCGCAAAAATGAAAATTGACGTTTCTAGTGGTTCACTAACTTTAGAGTTCGATGATCAAAAAGTGGAGTTCAACATCTTGGACTCTACAAAAAAACAAATACAAAATCTAACTCTGTGTTCTTTACATGTTGTTGAAACACAAGAACCGCTGTTTTTCAAAGAAACGGATAAAACCAGATGTCTTTTGAGAAAGAAACCCCGGCCTTACTGGAAAAGGCCGAAAAATAAAAATGAAAAATGGCCAAATAGGGCCTTAAAAAGTGAAACAAGGAATACTCATGATCCCACATAAAACAAAACCAAAAAAATGAACAACGTCGTGCCCCAACGTTAACTAAGGCGCTACTTGGGAGGCAACCCAAGTTTATTTTTTTTTGTTGTATAATTCATTTTTCTTTTTATTTATTTAGAATTCATTTTTTTTGTTGTTTAATTATTTGAGAGATCAGTGAGGGAGGGCACTAATCATGGGTTTTTGGAAGAAAAGAAAAAAAAAATTGCAGGTTTTTGAACATCTGGGGACATACCCGATCGAGTATAACCTTATACTCGGTCGGGTATAAGCAAAAAGAAAAGGGACCGGGCACTACTCGATCGAGGGAGCATTAAAAATTTGAAAAATAAGCAATACCCGATCGGGTATCACTATACACCCGGTCGGGTATCGCTAGAAATGCTAAAATTGAAGGGGACTGATTCCCACACTCGACCGAGTACACGCTTCAAAAATGAAAAAAAAGCACATACCCGATCGAGTATGGAGGAATACTCGACCGGGTACAGGAGACAGGCTGCTCAAAAAGTTCATTTTCTAAGCATACTCGACCGGGTAACCCCACCATACCCGATCGAGTATAGGAGGCAGGCCGCTCAAAAACTTCACTTTCCAGCCATACCCGACCGAGTACCAGCACATACTCGATCGGGTATACGGGTCTTATAACCCCAAATCAGCCCCAAAACACTTCATCTTCCCCAAATTCCCTACCCTATCTCGAACAAAAAACGCCCAAACCCCATTTTTACACCTTCTCTCTACCATATCTCTTCCAAATCTTCACCAAATCCACCCATTCCAACGCCAAAACACTCCCCTCATCCTCCTCTACACATTCATACCCAACAATCCCATTCTCCCCCAACTTTCAGAGGTCCGAAAAACCCTACCCTCACCATTCCAATTTCGGTTCTCTAAGGCCAAATTCATCCCAAATGGCTCCAAGGAAAGAGAAAGGGCAAAGCTCAAGCACTAGGGCAACCGTCCCGGGCTACGAGGACATCCTTTTCGTGGACAACGAACAACGCACACGCTTCATGTCCACAATTGAAAGGCAAGTCAAACCTTCCCGCTTTTTATGCCTTGATGCTCTAAAGGAATTAGGAGTATACTCAATAATGAAGAAATTTTTTCATGAGTTGCATATGGATAAAATTTTCAAAATGCAATACAACTCAAATGAAAAAATTATCTATGAATTCCTAAGTTCGGTGCACTTTGAGAACAATGAGGAGGACTTTAGGGATGATAAACTCAGGTTTCGATTGTTTAATCACAATCACACCATCACGAAACTTGAGTTTGCCGAACACTTTGGTATTCCGGTCCCGTACCAAAAGTCTATATCCGACAATACCGCCTTCGGCCACACCCTATGGACCAAGATGACCGGGGAGACCAAATTTAGCTCCTCCCAACTATACATTAGTCATGTCCAACATCCAGTCCTACGCCTCTTTTTGAAATTCCTTGCCAACTCCTTGCTTGGACGTCCCAACAACCATCATACAAGGATGGGGGATGTATGCCTCATCTCGGTTGCCTTATTCCGTATCCACGTGGATTTCAACCTCTGTAATCTCATGTGGGCTCATCTAAAGAAGGAAAGTGTGGCAAAGGGTGCTATCGTAGTGGGCGGGGTGATTATGCACTTGGCCACAAAGTTCGGGTATACGGATGACTCTCCTATACCCGACTACTGTTTAATGAACATATCTTGGCTAGGCCACTCGGGCTGTACTTCTTTTTCACACACCGTTTATGGTGAAGAAAGGCCCAAAAATATGTACAACTGGCACATCCACCCCAAACCCCTCAAATACTTCCTCTTGCCCAACCCAGAACTCCCCCAACTCCACTTCAAAACAGGCAGGCCGGATCAACATTACCTCTTCCCAAACGCCCTCCCACCACATCTTCAAGAACCGGAACAGGAACTCCCCCAAAACCAACCCGATGACGAGCCCTACGAGCAACTCCATAGCCATCCAAACATGAGCCATGATTTCCCAGAACAAAGCCAAAACCCTCCACCACCCGACTTCTTTCAACAACTTCTGGAGGGTCAACAACAACTTCTTACGGGAATAGCTCAAATGGACAACCGGCTCAACCGATTAGAGGAAGAGCAAAGAGCCGGTTTTCAAATATTGGAGAATGAGCAAAGGGCCGACTTTCAACGTTTGGAGGAGCTCCGGGAGGCCGATAGACACCGGTATGAGGAAGACCAACATAGGTTCTACGGGCCTATGTACTCGTTTATGGCACAGCAGGGATCCTTCCATACCATGGCGAACCCTCCTCCACCACCCTCATGGTATGACCCCACTCATTGGGGTAACTTTGGAGGATCTGGCTCCGGTGGTGGAGGGTACGACGGCGGAGATGGCGGGGACACTTACATGGGAGATGGTGGCCAAGGGAGCGGTTTTGGAGGGAGCTACTACGGAGGAGAAGGCGGGCACTAGGGACAGTGCGTGATTCAAGTGCGGGGGAGACACTCATGATGGTATGTAATTCTCATTTGTACCTAGCACTATGCATGTAATTCTTTTTGAACTTTTACACTCAAAAAAAAAAATTAAAGAAAAAAATAAACAAAAGAAAATAAATGCTAGTTAGGTTGAAAACCCAACAAAATGGGCAATCTAAGCAAAAAAGGCTTATAAAAAAATGAGTGAGTTGGAGAGAATGGAAAATGAAAAGAGGTGCTAGGATGAAAACCTGAAAAGGCTCCTAGGCAAAATGAGAGATATGAGAGAAATGTTTGTTCTTGCAGGCACTCATTGTATCCTTATGAAGAATATGAAGATTCAAGATAAAGAAGAAGAGAGGAGGAGAAAAGAAGACAACACTAGGAGGCCATTAAACCCAAGATGCTCTTTTGTGATTTGAGTTTAAAACTCATTTTTCTTTGTAATCCTTGGTGGTCTTTGTGTTTGTATTATATTTTTGTTGAACTGTGGAACTTTTGAACAAACATTGACACTTGTAAACATTTGATCTTACTCGAGACGAGTAAAGGTTTAAGTGTGGGGGAGTTGATACGTTCGTAATTTCCATTTCTATGTTTATGTTTTTAATTAGTTTTGCTTAACTTTTACTTTGGAAATTACACACTTTTGGTGTAATAGATTAGATTGTTAAATTCTTGTAAATAGGTTAGATTAGACATATTCTGAGCTTAAGCAGGTTTTGGTCACCCAAAGTACAGTTGGTGAACCCAAAAAGTGAAGAGAAGGTGCAAAAGTTCAAAGACAAAAGAAGATCCTGAATTTTGGTCTATACTCGGTCGAGTATTGGCTATACTCGATCGGGTATTAGGTTGGAACTTCAAATCGGATCAGATCCGAAGACAAAGGAACATGCAGGGAAGATTTTGGCCACGATTCTATGTCTATACCCGATCGGGTAGACCGACATACCCGATCGGGTATGCCTTTAAATTGCAAACGAAGATCGGTCGAGTATAGCCCGAATACCACTTTCTAAGCATACTCGACCGGGTATTCATATATACTCGATCGGGTATACACTTAGAAAATAGCCTGAAACCGGTCGAGTATGCCTCGAATCGGATGTTACACACATACTCGATCGGGTACCATGTATACACCCGATCGAGTACCCGAATCTCATCCCAAAAACCTATAAATACACCTCCTTTCCTTCACAAAAAAGATATCCAATCCCTTATACATCTAAGCTCAGTATAGAATAGCTCTTTCTTTATATTTTTCATCATGTTTAGTCTCCAAATGAGGAGCTAAACTCTTCCATCTTGGTTTTGCTACTTTGAAGCTTAATGAATTTGTAAGTTGTGAGTTATTTTCTTTAAATCTTCTTCTTTGAATATTAATTCTTTCTTTCAAAATACTATCTCTATATCAAAGTTGGGGAGTGTTACTAAGATGACAATTAGTTAACATCTTGACATTGGTTATAGTAATAGCTATTTCTTCCTCTATGATTATATTGGGGAGTGTTGCTAAGATGACAATTAGTTAACATCTTGATATTAATCATAGTAGGATTCATATATTTTAATATTCTTCCTTGAGTATTGATTAATTCCTATTCATATTTCATGTTAATATCTTAAACATTACTTAAAGTATCAACTAGTATTGTTTCTCATATTAATTATTACTAGAATCAATCGGTTAATACGCTTGTTATTAATCCGGTTCTTTCAACGGTAGTAAACTTGGAATATTAATGCATGCATCTCATGGTTAATATGCCAAGGGGAATTAATTATATTGATTAAACCAATAAACCGCTTGTGTTGAGGTTATCAATCTCAATCGTTTTCATCTTAAGTTTATTGCTACTATCAAGTTAATATACGACGCTTGTTCTATATTGACTCGATAGTAAGTTTTATTAATGAACGCATCTCATTATTAATAACTACCCTCGATGAACTGGATATACTCCTCGATTGAGTATTCGAGAGGAAGATAGTTAAAGATATAACCGGGATCGACGAACATTTCATTAAGTGGATAAAAGCAAAACCAAGTCCCCATCTCATTGAATTAAACTCATATAGGTCGTTTATCTTAGTGTTATTAAACCAAACAAATCTAAATCCCCCTTGTTATTATTTATATAAAAGAAAAGTATTCCTTTCCCTGTGGATACGAACCTTACTACACTATACTACGTATTAGTGTTGTATTGATTAATTATTTTGAGTGCACCTAACAACGAGTGCACGTCAAATATCAAGACATCACACCCGTATCATATAAGACCAGATATATTTCTATTCTCGATACTATATATGTTTATCCTTTAGTGTTCATAATTTAGATCTCAACGTTAATTGCAAGTATAAACTATATTTAACATACTTCTATGTTGTACACCATAGTCATAAACAATCAATATATAAAGGATAAATCACAATTTATTGGTTTAGAACTTTTATCAAACGCCTAGTGGGCATAGAAGTTCATCCCTAGCCTTAGCTAAGAATTTAGCTTCTTGAGCTCATACTAATTACAAAAGTGTAACTAAGAACAAGGAAATATAATAACATACAAGAAAAATTACCTAGAACCAATTGTAGAGGAGAAGAAAAAGGCTTCTTCTCAAGAACTTGAAGAACAATAGCAAGAATAAAATATAAAAACTAGGAATTAATCTATGGAATGGAATGTATTTGTTTGATGAATTGAGGGCTTTATATAGGCTAAAGAATGACATCTTTTAGTCTATTTGAACCCAACAATCAGGTATGGAGCAATATTTGATCAAGAAATGAGGAAGATGGAGTTTTCCCATCAAAAATCATGTTGCACGTCTATGTGTTTCAGCTGAATCCGACCAACCCGGCGTCGGGTTCAGGCTTACCCGGCGCCGGTTATGTGTTATTCGCAGCAGGTACATGGAAATTTGGGGTTCCCGGCGCCGGCCATCAGGCCTACCCGGTACCGGGTTGGCTACTACCTCGCGCACTTGGCTTGCACAAATTGATGGACCAACGCTGGCTATAAGGCCAGACCGGCGCCGGTTATGCCCAATTTTGTATTTCTCCACTTTTCGCTCCGTTTGACGCCCGTTGTTGACCCGAAAGTGTCAGTTCTTAGTGTCTTTTTCCCGTTGACTCCCGTTTCTTCATTTTTGACGCCTAAATGCGGTTTTGCTCAAATTGGGATTTTTACCTGTTTTTATCTCTGAATGTTTGTACAGATAATCATAGTTACCTATATAAAATATAGGTAATTATTGTGCTTATCAAAACCAAGTCAATCCTAAAGAGAAACAGGAACAGATCATAACATAGAACCATCAGGAGAACAGCCACTGGAACATGAGTACAACAAGAATGGAACTGAGGAAGCACCTGGTCAATCCACGGTTAATCAATGTGTAGAACCAACAAATCCAGTTCCACACACCTTAAATGAATTGGTGGATCAGCCCAATGCTTCCAGAGGGTGGAAGCTTCATCGATCACATCCCTTGGACAACCTCTTGAATGATCTAAATCAGGGAGTAACTACTAGATTCAAACCTAGAAATTTATGTGCTTTCTTTGCTTATTTATCACTTATCGAATCGGAGAACCATGAAGTGGCTATCTCTGACGCTGATTGGGTTCTAGCCATACAGGAAGAACTTAATAAGTTTGAGAGAAATAAAGTTTGGAATGTGGAACCAAGACCTAAGAACAAGTTCATAATTGGTCTCAAATGGGTATTCAAGAACAAACTAGACGAGCATGGAAGAATTAGAAGAAACAAAGTAAGGCTTGTTGTGAATGACTATAACCAACAAGAAGGAATCAATTTCAACGAAACATTTTCACCAGTGGTAAGGTTTGAAGCAATTTGAATGCTCATAGCATTTGCGGCTCATATGGGATTCACACTCCACCAAATGGATGTTAAAACTGCTTTCTTGAATGGGTATCTTAAGGAAAGGTATATGTAGAACAACCTTCGGGCTTTTAAAATCCAGATTTTCCTAATCATGTTTTGAAACTAGACAAAGCTCTTTATGGGCTAAAACAAGCACATTGAGCTTGGTATGAAAGACTATCAAAGTTTCTTTTGGAAAATGATTTTGAAAGAGGCGAAGTTGATAAAACATTTTTTCTTAAAGTAAAAGATCGAGCCCTTTTGGTTGTTCAGATTTATGTGGATGATATTATTTTTTGTGCTACTAATTACTCTCTATGTGATGAATTTTCTGCTCTTATGAGTTCTGAGTTTGAAATGAGTATGATGGGGGAATTAAATTTATTTCTTGGATTATAAATCAAGCAAACAAGCAAAGGAACTCAAGTGTCTCAATAGAAGTACCTAAAGGAACTATTAAAGAAGTATGGGATGAGCGTGTGAAAAGCAATGACAACGCCCATGGGAACTAATGACAGGCTGGGCGCAGACGAAATGGGAACGAATGTAGATCAAAAGATGTACTGAGAGATGATCGGGTCTCTACTATACCTAACTGCCAGTAGACCCGACATAGTTTCTAGAGTGGGTCTATGTCCTCGGTTCTAGGCAAATCCTTAAGAGTCTCATTTCAAAGCAGTTAAAAGGGTCCTCAAATATCTCAGGGGGGACCACAAATCTGTGCCTCTGGTATCCACAAAATGAAGATTTTAATCTTATAGCATATTCTGACTCTGATTTTGCAGGTGATCTACTTAGTAGGAAAAACACATCAGGTATGGCTCACTTCCTTGGTCCATGTAATGTCTTGGGGATCTAAGAAATAAAATTCAGTTGCTCTTTCAACGGCTGAGGCTGAGTACGTATCAGCAGAATCATGTTGTGCTCAATCTCTATGGATCATGCATCAAGTAAGTGACTTTGGAATATTGTCGATTTGTAAAAGTCTGAATATTTAACAGAGAGAGACCCCCTAGAACTATGGGAAAACCTTAAACAAAGGTATGGCCATCAGAAAATAATCATACTCCCTGCGGCCCGTTATGAATGGACCCATTTATGGTTGCAAAACTTGAAGTCTGTGGTTAATTATAATTCACCAATGTATAATTCAGCTAAGGCTATGTGGAGAGAAAATAGCTGACGATAAAATGCTTGAGAAAACATACTCCACTTTTCATCAATCAAATAGTGTTCTGTCCCAAGAGCACAGGGAAAGGGGTATATGATATATTTTGACTTGATGAATCAATTACTTGGAGAGAAAAATAATGAGTTGATCTAGAAGAATCATCAAACTTACCCCACTGGTTCTACCCCGGCGCCATTCCCTGAAGCGAATGCAGTGACTAATAATAATAACAATAAGAAGGAAAGAGCCACACCGACATTTGTGGCCGGGGGGCATGGGCGAGGTCGTGGTAGGGGGTTACCGTGGCAATCATGGACATCACGGTGATCACACTCATCGGGATAATTGTGATTATATAGGTGGTCGGATCACTCACTCCAAGGGCGCATCTCGCCACTAGAAGTGACAGAAAAATGAGAATTATGGTAAGGGTGATTCTGAAAAGACGGAGAATACATGTTTTCAATGTGGAGCAAGAAATCATTAGTCGCGTACCTATCGTACGCCCAAGCATCTAGTAGTTATCTTTCAGCAGTCATTGAAGAATAAAGGGCACAAAGTAGAGACAAATTTTACCTTTGATGACGATGCCCTTCTTGATGAGCCTGGCAGCTCAACCCATTTGGAAGTTGGAGATTTTCTAGAAGAAAAATACTCCCTCTTTCCCAATTTGATTTGCAAAATTTCTTATTTTCGTTGTCCTAAAATGGTTTTCCACTTTCTATTTTAGGCATGTAAATAAGAATAAAGAGACAAATATACCCTTACTTTTACTTTTTTCCATTAACATAAAGGCATCTACATTTTGGAAGATGAGCACAATTGTAAAAGCAACCATCATTTATTGTCATTCCTTAATTCTTGTTCCGGTCAAAATTTGCAAAACAAATTGAGAAAAAGGTAGTACTAATTTACATTCTATATTTCTGACATTGCACTATTATTCCTTTGTTTGATCGGACTTTTTGATATGCACTAATTAGTAGTGCATAAATGTATATTTTTATGTTTGATTTGTGTGTATTGTTTACCATTTTTATTAGTTTGTAAACATTTGTTTTATTTGGTTTGTAATTGTTGTTAACTTCAATTTATAAGTTGTAAAGTAGTGGTACAGTTTTTGGCAAGGAAGAGGAGGAAAAACAAGAGGAATGCTGCCCAGGGACACTTACCCGGTCGGGTACAATTTAACAAGCGAAAGTGCCTGGAAATCATTGGACCCGGTCAGGTCCCCTACTTGACCCGGTCGGGTCAGATGTGACCCGAGACAAAATGACGTGCTGAAACACAAGAACGTGGAAGATTATTTGATTTTGACATTCACCCGGTCGGGTGGGCACTTGACCCGGTCAGGTACCCGGCCAAAGGTGTTGAAAAACACCTATAAATAGCACATTTTTCCTTCACAAATAATCACTCCTTCCATACTCTTAAGCTCAGTTTAGAATAGTATTTCTTTTATATTTTATAGCATGTTTAGTCTCCAAATGATAAGCTAAACTTCCATTTCTTGGTGTTGCTCTTTAAGCTTGTTGATTATTAAAGTTGTGAGTTATTTTCTTAATTTCTTCCCTTGAATATTAATTCTTCCTTTAATCTATCTATATATTAATGTTGGGGAGTGTTGCTAAGATGACAATTAGTTAACATCTCGACATTAGCTATAGTAGAATTTATTTTCTTCCTCTATGTATTAATGTTGGGGAGTGTTGCTAAGATGACAATTAGTTAACATCTCGACATTAGTTATAGTAGTATTTATTTTCTTCCTCTATATATTAATGTTGGGGAGTGTTGCTAAGATGACAATTAGTTAACATCTTGATATTAGTTATAGTAGGATTTATCATCTTTAATATTCTTCCCTGAATATGAATTAATTCCTATTTATATATCATATTAATATTTTGAACATTACTTAAATGATCAACTAGTTGTGTTTCATATATTAATTATTACTAGAATCGATCGATCGATACGCTTGTTAATCGTTGATGGTTTCACAAGTAAATAACTTCGATTTATTAATGCACGGTCGTGGTTAATAAACTTAAGAGGGATTAACTTTGTTGGTTAAACCGAAACTGTTATGTTGAGGTTATCAATCTCAATTGATTTCATCAAAGATTTAAGAGATTAAATGCTACTATCAAGTCGGTATATGGCGGTGTTCTATACTTGACTAATTGTAATTGTCACGATCCTTCCAAGTCTGAATGTTTTCAAGGGTTATTAATGAACGGTCGTTGTTAATAACTACCCTCGATGAATTGGATATACTCCTCGATTGAGTATTCGAGAGGGGATAAGTTATAGATATAACAATGATCGACTAAAATATATCAACAAGTGGAAAGTAGCAATGCCAAGTCCTTTTTATCTTTGAATTAAATCTCATATAAGTCGTTCATCTTCGTATTTAATTAAATTAAATTACTCAATCCCAAAACCCCCCTTATTTATTAGTTTTACTAAAAAGAGAATTAATCCTTTTCGTGTGGATACGAACTCTACTTCACCTATACTACATATAAGTGCTAGTATCGAATATTATTTTGACGTACGGTGAAAATGTGCTCGTCAAATTTGGCGCCGATGCCGGGGAAAGGCAATTTTTTTCTTTTTATTTTTTCTCATAATAATCAAAAACAAAAAAATAAAAATAAAAATAAAAAATCTTACTCTTCTATTTTCTGAGCTTGCATGAATTATGAGTACATGGATACCAACACTTCATCCTCAGAGAGTCAAATTTCCTTCTTGACATCTCTAATAAAGGAATTTATCTTAAACTCAAAAGCTCAAGATGCCAAGACATGCAACATCTACATGTTTCACATGCATCTTATGGATTTCTGCCCAAAGCTCCAAGATGAATACCTCGAGGAAATTGATGATGTTGGTTACGAAAGGGATGTACCTCACATGAGGTATGATCCGTTCTTCAACTCTAACATGTCTACGGAGGATATGGTGCGGGCTATTGCTACCAACATGACCACCATGCAAAACAACATGGTGCAATTCCAGAATGAGACCAAGTCTAGCATTTCAAACTTGGAAACTCAAGTAATTCAAATAGCTGGAGCCGTAAGTAGGCTTGAAGCAAGGGAATCGGAAAAACTTCCCTCTCAAATAGAATGTGATCCTAAACAACAAACTTTTGCAATCACATTGACAAATGAGAAGGAAATGCAAAAGGAGATCCAAAATCCAGAAGAAGTAGAAGAAGAAGAAGAAAGAGACGCAGAGCTCCAGCTAGTCAAAGAAAAGGATGAACCAAGTTTCAAGGTCAAATATCTATCCTTGTCATCCTTTGAGGTACCTCCAACAATTCTAAAAACATTGAGGGAAACTCATAAAATTGACAAGTATAATGACATTTTTGAAATCTTCAGCAAAATTGAGGGATCAAAACATTTTTCGTTAACCATGTTTAACGATAATTTCTCTCCCTCACTCCAGCCACATGAATCAATGAAAATCTGGATATTTGATCCTGGAAAAATTTTCAAAGTGAAGAGTCCAGAAATTGAGCATTCCTATGGAAGTCCTAGGAGTGAAAATGTGAAGAAGATAAACTATCACGATCCAAGTTTGAATGACTGAACACAATGATAATGTCGTGCCACGACGTTAAATAAAGCGCTTCTTGGGAGGCAACCCATGCAAGGTACGTTTACTTATTGTATTTTATTTTTGGACTTTAAAAAAATCACCCCATTCGTCTTTTCCAAATTCGAACCCAATACCCCAAATCCTCCATAGTTACAATTCCACACCTCCATCCATCCACCATATCCACAAACTAAACTCATACTCTTTTTATCCTCTCCATTTTTTTTATTTCTTTACCAACAAAACTCACCAAATAACCCAAAACCCGAATTCCCCAACTCCACCTACACCAAGTCAGATTTTTGCTCAACAAATAAAGAAAGAAATGAAACCACAAAAAGGGTTCATCTTCTATGACGATGAGCACTAGGGACAGTGCTTTGGTTAGCTTGGGGGAGAGTTTTATGGAATACTCACATTCATACTCTTTATTCTTGTAAAAAAAATTAATAAAAGCTTGTTAAGTTGAAAACCTGAAAGGGCAACTTAAGCAAAAATAAGAGTGAGTTGTGAGGATTAAAATAGAAATATGTGGGAAGTTGGGATGAAAATCCGAAAGGGCACCTAGGCAAAATGAGAGAAACGAGAGAAAGAATATCTTTGCAGGATCCTAAGGGTGACAATGAAAAAAGAGAATTTGATAGGAGATTTGGAGTTGAAGACCCCTTCTTACTCTTTTAGTTTTGGGGATACTTTGTGTTATTTTCTATAAACACTCGTGGATGTTGGTGTTGATACTCTTGACATTTAAAGGACTTCTCAGACATGATTTGGTTTACTCGAGACGATTAAATGTTCAAGTGTGGAGGTATTTGATATGCACTAATTAGTAATGCATAAATGTATATTTTTATGTTTGATTTGTGTGTATTGTTTACCATTTTTATTCGTATGTAAACATTTGTTTTATTTGGTTTGTAAGTGTTGTTAACTTCCATTTATAAGTTGTAAAGTAGTGGTAGAATTTTTGGCAAGGAAGAGGAGGAAAAACAAGAGGAATGCTGCCCAGGGACACTTACCCGGTCGGGTAGGAATACTCACCCGGTCGGGTACAATTTAACAAGCGAAAGTGCCTGGAAAATCATTGGACCCGGTCGGGTCCCTTACTTGACCCGGTCGGGTCAGATGTGACCCGAGACAAAACCTCATGCTGAAACACAAGAACGTGGAATATTATTATTTTTTGACATGCACCCGATCGGGTGGGCACTTGACCCAGTCGGGTACCCAGCCAAAGGTGTTGAAAAACACCTATAAATAGCACATTTTGCCTTCACAAATATTCACTCCTTCCGTACTCTTAAGCTCAGTTTAGAATAGTATTTCTTTTATATTTTATAGCATGTTTAGTCTCCAAATGATGAGCTAAACTTCCATTTCTTGGTGTTGCTCTTTAAGCTTGTTGATTATTAAAGTTGTGAGTTATTTTCTCAATTTCTTCCCTTGAATATTAATTCTTCCCTTAATCTATCTATATATTAATGTTGGGGAGTGTTGCTAAGATGACAATTAGTTAACATCTCGACATTAGCTATAGTAGTATTTATTTTCTTCCTCTATGTATTAATGTTGGGGAATGTTATTAAGATGACAATTAGTTAACATCTCGACATTAGTTATAGTAGTATTTATTTTCTTCCTCTATATATTAATGTTGGGGAGTGTTGCTAAGATGACAATTAGCTAACATCTTGACATTAGTTATAGTAGGATTTATCATCTTTAACATTCTTCCTTGAATATTAATTAATTCCTATTTAGATATCATATTAATATTTTGAACATTACTTAAAGGATCAACTAGTTTTGTTTCATATATTAATTATTACTAGAATCGATCGACTGATACGCTTGTTCATCGTTGATGGCTTCACAAGTAAGTAACTTCGGTTTATTAATGCACGGTCGTGGTTAATAAACTTAAGAGGGATTAATTTTGTTTTTTAAACCGAAACCGTTATGTTGAGGTTATCAATCTCAATTGATTTCATCAAAGAGTTAAGAGATTAAATGCTACTATCAAGTCGGTATATGGCGGTGTTATATACTTGACTAATAGTAAGGGTTATTAATGAACGGTCATTGTTACTAACTACCCTCGATGAATTGGATATATTCCTCGATTAAGTATTCGAGAGGGGATAAGTTATAGATATAACAATGATTGACTAAAATATATCAACAAGTGGAAAGTAGCAATGCCAAGTCCTTTTTATCTTTGAATTAAATCTCATATAAGTCTTTCATCTTCGTATTTAATTAAATTAATTTACTCAATCCCAAAACCCCCCTTATTTACTAGTTTTACTAAAAAGAGAATTATTCCTTTCCATGTGGATACGAACACTACTTCACCTATACTACATATAAGTGCTAGTATTGATCGGCTTAAACTTGCAAGTGTACAAGTGCCAATGTAGTAATAAATTCCAGTAAAAATACCGGGTCGAACACAAGGAAACGTTGTGTTTATATGATTCAAAAAGGGAAAGGGGTTTAGTAAAAGACTTATGAAAAGAGTAAAGATTTTTTGTTTTTCAAGAGATAATAAAAGCAACCAAGGGTTCGGGATTACTCCTAAACGACTCCTAGTGATGAATATATGTTCTTTCGCCAATTCTTATGAGTGGAATGTCACTAAAGTATTCTAACTCCTGATACGGCAGCGAGATTGTGATTAATTCTACGTGTGAATCCCGTCACGGTTCACATTCATCTAAAATCAACCCCATTGAAGATTAGGACATTATAAAAACCACCATACTCAATTGAGGTATATTTCTATCCACAATTAGAATATGTCTAACCTTTAAGTGCACGGTTTATAACTCAACGTTAATTGCTCAAATAAACCCAACGATATAATCATACGTTGTACACCGTAATCATACACATTAAAATATAAAGGAAAGATCATAATAATTTGGTTGAGAACATACATCAAACACCTAGAGTGCGTAAAGTTTCATCCCTAACCTTGGCTATGGAAAATTAGCTAGAACAATTCATAATGAAATTACAAGTATTGAAATGATAAAAATACAATGAAATACATAAGAAAATGATACCACAACTCCAAAGCTATGGTGGACAAAGCTTTCCCCAAGTGCAGAACTTCTCCCAAGACCAAGGGGTTGCTCTTGGGATGCCTAAGTAGAAGTAAAGTGTGTAGAATATGGAATAATGTATTGAGAGGGCTTCAATCCTCTTAAATATTGAGTTCTCAACGGTCATTTTCGGACAAGGAAGCAAGCTCCTTAATGGGATTTGGTGTTTTTCCCGAATGATTGTGATGATCGTTGCTTGTTTTAATCAGCTCCAGGCGAAAGACGGGCGACATTCGCAAAAGCCAGGCGGCTTTTGCGCGTTTAAAACAATCTTCACCGCTCCAGGGACCGAAATCCGGGCGGCTTATGTCAAAAGCCGGGCGGCTTTTGGTTCGATTTATTGAATAAATTCCACGGCGCCCAAAGCCGGGCGCCTTTCATGAAAGCCTGGCGGCTTTCGTCTTGTTTTGCTCCGAACGCTTTTCCTTCATCTTCGGACGGCAACTGGATGACTGGTTGGTGAAAACCGGTCGGTTTTGGTGAAAGTCGGGCGGCTTTCACCCCTTTGGTGCATTTTCCTTTTCTTCTTTTGTTCTTTGGGATGCATTTGATTGACCTTTACTTGTCGGGATTCTTCGTGTGTCTTTTCATCCTCGTATTTGATCAAATTGTCGGTTATAGTATTTTTTGCAAAACGAGACATATGTGTGAGAGTTTTATTCTTTTAAGTATAAAAGCGTTTATAAATTATTGTATAAAATACGTTAATAAAACGCTTATCAAATACCCCCACACTTGAGCTTTACTTGTCCTCAAGCAAATTTAAAACTTTTTTTTGGAATTATTAAGTCAAAACCTTAAGAAAAATTCTTTTGAAAAAGTTTTGGAGGACAAGGGTTTTGCTAAAATATTTTTGAAAAAATATGGACCAAAAGTGAACAAATTAAGGAGAAAAAATCCTGCAATTTAGAAGTTTAAAGACCCCCCACACTTGTTCCACAATGTCTCAATGTGGATCACAAAGAGCAATCAAAGCAAGGTAATACACACATAGCACAAAAATACATTAGAGTCAAATTAACAACAAAAAGGAGTTTTAGCAAGACTAGATAAGAATTGTTTTAAGTTTAGTACACTTCCCTTTTTTGTCAAATTTACTCATCATTCTCATCTCCATCTTCTCGGGAAGGGAAAAAGAAGATTGGATCATAGGGTGGCGGTGGTGGTATGTTGAAATGTCTCCCCAGCTCTTGGCAATAGTAGTTCATGCTCCACAAATGACCCCCCATTCCTTGGATAGCATGGCGTTGATCTCTCAAGTCCCGTCTATGTACCGCAAGCTCCGTGCGGATTTGACCAAATTGCTCGGTCAAGTAGTCCATGTCGTAATGAGCTCCGGCTTGGGGTACGTGAGCTGCATCTTCATGGTGCTCCTCATGGCCTCCCGCGGGCTCCCCACCTTGGGCTTCTCCTCCTTCCATCAACTCTTCTTCATTTTCCTCTGGTACAACTCTATGGAATTTCACCACGCACCTCCATGGTCCTCTGTGCGGCGGTTGGAAATAGCGAAGGTGTGTCATGACACTATCATCAAGCACGGCGTGCATCTCCCGTTCTTCTTCTCCTCTAAAACTAACACCAAAATGTTCAAAAATTTTAGAGAGCAAGATAGGGAAAATGAAGGTCTTATCTTGATTGTTGCTCAAGACCGCGCTCCATAATTGTTTGATGATGATGCCCGAGAGAGGAATCCCCTCATGACGACCAAGCCCGGTGTGCATCCTATACGCAAAGTAGAGGTCGGCACTTCAAATTTTGTTGTAGCCGCTTGCTCTCAGCATGACATTGAATGAGTAGAGGTACATCAAAAGCCGGGTCCGGATGTGTGGTTGGCCAAGGTTCTTGGTCATTAGATCATGTCCTTGCAACCCAAAATATTGCATTGCATCCACGGGGTTGTAGTTCCCGTCGCTATTCATTGTTGCGGCTTGGGAAGGGGTGAAAGGAGTGCCAAACTTGGTGATGTGAAATTGAGAGCTCAAAAGGTCATTGGTGATAGTAATTTTGACCCCTTTGACTCGGCTCTCAATCATCTTTTGGGCGTAATTACCGTCAACATTTGCGAAGAACTCCTTGACGAGTTCCGGGTAGAAAGTGCCTTCGAGATGTAGCACCGACTCCCAATTGATATTAGCGAAGGCCGCGGTGAGCTGGAACTCGTGATCAATAGGTTGTGAGACTGTCTTTTCAATCACAAAATCGTTGTCCCGGGACTCTAGGTAACGCTCGTAGCATTGGGTGTTGACAAACCGACTAGCCGGCAAGATGGTGGAGGAGGCCGCGGGTGCCTTGTTGTTCCTAGCCTGCTTAGGGTTGCTCGGGCCAGCCTCATTTCTCACAGATTTGCCCTTTGAAGCCATTTTTCCTACAAACTCAAAAGATTATAGTCAATTTCTCAAAAAAATTTGACATGGATTCCCCTAAAAATTGACTATAATCTCAATCTATCACAACAAGGGACAATGTAATCACAACCTCATTCATCAACAAGTAATCACAAGAATTTAATTGAAAAACCTCAAATTTAAACAAGAATTTCGAACCCTAAGCCCCAATTTTAATCATGTAGCAAAAATTTCAAAATTTTTGAAAATAACAACTTGAAAAGAGGTTATAATGGTTCATACAAGCAATATAGGCAACAATAACAAGATATCATGCAATGAATTTGACCTAATAGCTATCAATTTGCATAAACCCTAAATTGAGAAATTGAGAAGAACAATCAAAACTATCGATTAAATGATGTAATAAGAGTGAAATAAGGGTTAAGGAGTGAAAGTGATTGAGAAATACCTGATTTGAGCTTGAAGAAGAGGAAGAAATGAGAGAAATCGGGTGCTAGGCTGCTGGTGTGTTCGAACGCCGACCGATGTTTGGAAGGGTGTGCGTGTGTTTGTGTTTAAAAGATAGGGTTTTAATAATTCCGCAACCCGTAAGCCGGGAGGCTTTGGCGAAAGTCGGGCGGCTTTCGCACGTAAGCCGGGTGGCTTACACGAAACCCGTGCGGGTTTCGATTTAATTAAATGTGAATAAAACTACAGCGCCCAAAGCCGGGCGGCTTTGGCGAAATCCGGGCGCCTTTCGGTTGCGAGAAAAATACCTGGAGTATTTGATAAGGAAGCCGGACGGCTTTTGGTAGAGGTCGGGCGGTTTTCACCTTTTTCACCTATTTCACCCTTTTTTGTTGAACTTTCGCTTCAAGACTTCGAACTTCTTGCCTTTTTCTCTCCCCCTACACTTGAGTTGCATTGTCCACAAGCAATAGGAGTATAAAAACACAAAAGAAACAAAACATGTAATTAAAAAGGATATGAGATTGGGTTGCCTCCCAATAAGCGCCTTCTTTAAAGTCGTTGGCGGGACATTCTTCGTGATCATTTCTTGGATGGGTAGGAAGTGGTGTAGTACTCTTTGTGCAGCTTCAGATGATGGCTATTCGCAACAAAAGGTGGATTACTTCCTTGTTGGATCATCATTGTTCCAAATGGCTGGACCTCGGTGATGGTAAACGGTCCCGACCAAGGAGATTTCTGTTTTTCGGGGTATAACCGGAACTTTGAGTCATGAAGAAGCACTCTATGCCCAATTTGAAGTTCGATTTCACCTTTCTTTTTGTCATGCCATGCTTCAACCTTCTCCTTGTAGATATGAGAATCCTCATGAGCTTCCCGCTTTGGAGTACCTTGGGGTATAGTATCAAAACCATTGACATTAAAACATGTGGAGTCGTTAGGAGGATTCTTTAGGGACTCCCAAACATGAAATTCTTGCTCCTCTTCTCCAATACGGAATTTCACTATTCCGTTCTTGACATCAATAAGAGCGCCCGCTGTGGCTAGAAATGACCTTCCGAGAATAACCGGAATCTTCATTTCATCCATTTCTAAAATAAGAAAGTCAACCGGGAGATAGAATTTGCCCACCTTCACAAGAACATCTTCCACCACTCCGATGGGGCAACAGATTGTTCTATCCGCTAATTGAAGAGCTATAGTTGTTGGTTTAGGTCCCCCACACCTAGCTTCTTGAATAAGGAGAGGAGCATAAGGTTGATGCTAGCTCCAAGATCACAAAGGGACCTTACTTCTCCTAGACTCCCATTAGAACAAGGAATGGTGAAACTTCCGGGGTCCTTCAACTTTGGAGGTAGTTTGTTTTGGATGATAGCACTACACTCCTCCGTTAGTGGTATGGTTGCAAAATCCGCTAACTTCTTCTTGTTATTGAGGATATTTTTCAGAAATTTCGCATATGAAGGTATTTCCGCTATAGCCTCGGCGAAAGGGATGTTGATGCTCAACTTGGTAAAAATGTCTAGGAACTTCTTGAATTGTTTTTTCTCATCCTTCTTCTTCAACTTTTGAGGGTAGGGAATAGGGGGAACATATGTTTCCATGGGTGGTGGTAATGAGACATGCTCCTCTAGCTTTTCATCTCCTTGCTTCTCCAAGGGTACATCTTGAATAACCGGCCCCTTCATTTCCTTACCACTTCTCAAAGTGATTGCCATAGCCGTTTCTCTTGGATTAACCTCCGTTGTTGTGGGAAATCTTCCATGCTCTCTAGTGGTCCTTTCTTGAGCAAGTTGACCAATTTGAACTTCCAAATTGTGAATGGACGATTTGGTATATTGCTCAAGGCTGTCCATGCGTTGATTAAGCTTCCTATTTTGATCTTCAAAACGCATGTCAAGTTTGGTGAATTGATTGTGGAGATTCCCAATGGATGCCTCCATTATACTATGGTTTTCTTCATTTTGAGCTTTCATAGCGGATACATTCTTTGTGAGAAGCTTCATCATCTCCTCCATAGTAGGTTCTTTGGATTAGCCGAATGTAGGAACTCCGGATTGTTGGGTTGAAGAATTTCCTTGTGGCTTATAATTATTCCCTTGATTGTACCTTTGTTGATTGTTGGAGAAATTATTTCCTCCTTGGTTTCCTCGTTGCCCGTAAGAGTTCATGTAACTAATATCTTCAAGATGTTGAGATGAGTTACCTTCCACGTTGGAGACACTCTCCACATTTGCTACTTGTTGAACACCTCCAATAACGGTTTGCAAAGCCGTTTGAATTGATGTTTGCACATTTTGTTGGACTTTGATTTGAAATTCTTCAAATCTTTTGTCTAGTTCATGAGTGATAGAAATCTCATTCACTCCCGCCACCTTGATGTCTCCTCCTTGAAGTTGAGGATTTGAAGCAATAGACTCAAGAATCCTAAAAGCTTCCGTCTCGGTTTTGTTGCCGATGTATCCCTCCGCTCGGTTGTCCACAATAGCTTGACAAGATGAGTTCAAGCCATTGTAAAAAGTGTCTATTTGAAGGTCAAGAGGAATACAGTGATGTGGACATTCCTTCAACAAAGACTTGAAACGCCTCCATGCGTCTTGAAAGAGTTCTCCAACTTGTTGTTTGAAGTTGAAGATTCGTTGCCTTAGTTCTTGTGTCATTGTTGGTGTGTAGTACTTGGAGATGAACACATTGTATACTTCATCCCAAGTAGTATAGGATGCCGGTACTTGCTCTAGAAACCACCCTCTTTCCGCTCTCTTCAAGGTGTAGGGGAAGCACTTGAGCCTAAGATCACCTTCATTTAGGCCACTCCTTGGAACACCTTGAATGAACCCATAAAATTCAGTGATGAAATTTAATGGATTCTCCCCCGGTTGTCCATAAAAGTGTGGCATAGCGTTGAAGTAGCTATTCCGCAACTCATAGTCTCGTGTCGCCTCGCTAAGTACGATGCAAGAAGGAGTTGTTGCAATGACGGGCCTCTTCCTTTCATTGAGTGTAGGAAGCATTGTTGGTGCTTTTGCTTCCTTCTTCCGATTCCTTCTACAAGCTTTCTCAAGCTCAAGATTGATAGGTACAAGGTTTTTTAGAGTCTTGACTTCTCAATAGCATGCACTAGGAGCTTGTCTACACAACAAAATTTAAAACAATACCAAGTGAAATGTAAAGGGAAAATTCAGGAATTTTTGTTGAATCGTATAAAACAAGACCGTTTCCCCGACAACGGCGCCAAAAACTTGATCGGCTTAAACTTGCAAGTGTACAAGTGCCAATGTAGCAATAAATTCCGGTAAAAATACCGGGTCGAACACAAGGAAACATTGTGTTTATATGATTCAAAAAGGGAAAGGGGTTTAGTAAAAGACTTATGAAAAGAGTAAAGAGTTTTGGTTTTTCAAGAGATAATAAAAGCAACCAAGGGTTCGGGATTACTCCTAAACGACTCCTAGTGATGAATATATGTTCTTTCGCCAATTCTTATGAGTGGAATGTCACTAAAGTATTCTAACTCCTGTTACGGCAGCGAGATTGTGATTAATTCTACGTGTGAATCCCGTCACGGTTCACATTCATCTAAAATTAACCCCATTGAAGATTAGGACATTATAAAAACCACCATACTCAATTGAGGTATATTTCTATCCACAATTAGAATATGTCTAACCTTTAAGTACACGGTTTATAACTCAACGTTAATTGCTCAAATAAACCCAACGATATAATCATACGTTGTACAACGTAATCATACACATTAAAATATAAAGGAAAGATCATAATAATTTGGTTGAGAACATACATCAAACACCTAGAGTGCGTAAAGTTTCATCCCTAACCTTGGCTATGGAAAATTAGCTAGAACAATTCATAATGAAATTACAAGTATTGAAAGGATAAAAATACAATGAAATACATAAGAAAATGATACCACAACTCCAAAGCTATGGTGGACAAAGCTTTCCCCAAGTGTAGAACTTCTCCCAAGACCAAGGGGTTGCTCTTGGGATGCCAAAGTAGAAGTAAAGTGTGTAGAATATGGAATAATGTATTGAGAGGGCTTCAATCCTCTTAAATATTGAGTTCTCAACGGCCATTTTTGGACAAGGAAGCAAGCTCCTTAATGGGATTTGGTGTTTTGCCCGAATGATTGTGATGACCGTTGCTTGTTTTAATCAGCTTCAGGCGAAAGGCGGGCGACATTCGCCACAGCCGGGCGGCTTTTGCGCGTTTAAAACAATCTTCTCCACTCCAGGGATTGAAAGCCGGGCGGCTTATGCCAAAAGCCGGGCGGCTTTTGGTTTGATTTATTGAATAAATTCCACGGCTCCCAAATGCGGGCGCCTTTTATGAAAGCCGGGCGGCTTTCGTCTTGTTTTGCTCCGGACGCTTTTCCTTCATCTTCGGACGGCAACTGGATGACTGATTGGTGAAAACCGGCCGATTTTGGTGAAATTCGGGCGGCTTTCACCCCTTTGGTGCATTTTCCTTTTCTTCTTTTGTTCTTCGGGATGCATTTGGTTGACCTTTACTTGTCGGGATTCTTCGTGTGTCTTTTCATCCTCGTATTTGATCCAATTGTCGGTTATAGTATTTCTTGCAAAACGAGACATATGTGTGAGAGTTTTATTCTTTTAAGTATAAAAGCGTTTATAAATTATTGTATAAAATACGTTAATAAAACACTTATCAAGTATCGAATATTATTTTGACGTACGGTGACAAAGTGCTCGTCACTTTTGTTTTATGTTTTTAAATTGTTTACTTTATGGACCATGTTATGGGCTATGTTTTGAACTTATCATTGATTTTGCTATGGTTATAATAATTTACTTGGACCTTGAATTTGATGTGGACATTATATTTGTCAATTGTATTCATTATGGACAGTTGATTAACATGATTCTTTTATTTAACTTTAATTTATAGTAAAAATGAACATGAATATTATCCAAATTACTATGAATGGTGAAGAGTTGTACCTTGCTGATAGTGCTACTACGCACACAATACTTAGAAATGTTCACTATTTTTCTGAGTTGAAAATGCAAAAGGAAAATGTTAACATCATTATTGGTGCTGATAAATTAATAGATGGCTCCAGAAGAGCGAATCTAGTGTTGCCTGAAGGTACAAAATTCCAAATTGATGATGCATTATATTCCCCCAATTCTAAGAGAAATTTACTAAGTTTTAAGGATATCCACCGAAATGGATATCATACTGAGACGATCAAAGAAGGAGATACTGAATATCTCTACATAATCCAATAAAATTTCGAGTATTAAAAGGGTGTTGGAAAAATTACCAGCATGTTCATCTGGCTTGTACTACATCAAAATTGGTGCAATTGAATCGTATATCACCATAAACCAGAAGTTTATGGATCATGATAAGTTTGTTATTTGGCATGACCGGTTAGGCCATCCCGGATCAACAATGATGCGAAGAATTATTAATAATTCATGTGAACATCCACTCAAGAACCAGAAGATTCTTCAATCTAATGAGTTATCTTGTGTTGTTTGTTCTCAAGGAAAATTAATTACTAGACCTTCACCGACTAAAATTAGAACGGAATCAATATCATTTTTAGAACGTGTTCAAGGTGATATATGTGGACCAATTGATCCACCATGTGGACCATTTATGTATTTCATGGTTTTAATCGATGCATCGACTAGATGGTCACATGTATGCTTATTATCATCTCGCAACCTGACGTTTGTGAGATTACTAGCTCAATTAATTAGATTAAGAAAACATTTTCCTCATTATTCAAGTAATACAATTCGCCTTGATAATGTTGGTGAGTTCACCTCCCGAGCTATCAGTAATTATTGGATGTCCATCGGAATAAGGGTAGAACATCCTGTAGCACATGTTCATACTCAAAACGGTCTCACGGAGTCGCTAGTTAAACGACTCCAGCTTATTGCAAGACCATTACTTATGAAATGTAAACTCCCTATCTCGGTTTGGGGGCATGTTGTTTTTGCATGCAGCAACACTAATTCGCATCAGGCCAACACATTATTGTGAATCATCTCCCATACAATTGATTTTGGGTAATGAACCCAATATTTCCCATCTTGAACATTTGGATGTGCCGTGTATGTACCCATTGCTCCACCACAATGCACAAAGATGGGACCCCAAAGAAAGTTGAGAATATATGTTGGTTGGGGCGTGTTTTAAACTGCTAGGAACGGATTGACAAAACCAAGCTCGTGTGTACTCATTGCAAACAAAAGGGTCACGAGGTTGGGGCGTGTTTTAAACTGTATGGCTACCCGGAGTGGTGGGACGAGAGGAATCGCAATAAAAGTGATGCGGCCGGTCGTGGAGGGGGGGCACGTGCGCACGCTGTGTCTTCGTTACCGGGCAGCAGCAGTGGACTGAGTGTGACCAATGGCAGCGGGTCATCTTCCCATGGTGAGGTGAATGCATTGAACGAATTAAGCAGGGAACGGGTTCAGGCTCTTTTGAATTTGATTAGCGTTGACTCTAGCTCATGTGATCGCATGTCGGGTATGTACACTTCTTTACCGTGGATTATTGATACCAGGGCATCACATCACGTCACGGGAGATTTGTCTTGTCTTATCCAACGTGCTCATATTAATGCATGCCCGGTTGGATTGCTGGATGGGAGGATAGTGACTGCCGAGGTGGAGGGGCGTGTGTCTCTAAATAAATACTTAGTGCTTGATCATGTGCTTTATGTGTCTGGCCTGAATTCCCAGGTTATATCCGTTTCACAGCTGATTGATAAGACTGATTGTATTGTTACCTTCACTAATGTGTTTTGTGCTATACAGGACCTACGCTCGAGGAACCTGATTGGAGCAGGTGAACGGAGATATGGGCTATATTATTTTCGGGGGATACCTGCACTACATGCTGTTCACACATCAGGTCTTTCAGATTTTGAGTTGTGGCATCGTCGTCTGGGTCATCCGTCAGATCGGGTTATTAAATTGTTGCCTCATTTTATTACTAGTACTTCTGCGAAAAAATTGAATAAAGCCTGCGAGGTGTGTCCGCAGGTCAAACAAGTTCGTGATTCCTTTCCTGTCAGTAGTTTTAAAACTAGTCGTATTTTGGAACTGGTACATTGTAATTTGTGGGGACCTTATAAAACTCCTTACACCTGTGATGCCGTTTATTTTCTTACTCTGGTTGATGATTTTTCACGAGCTGTGTGGGTGTATTTATGGCGTGACAAAAATGAAGTAATTCGTTTTTTATTTCCTTCATAACTATGGTGGAAAAACAATTTTAGGTGATTGTGAAAATCATTCGTAGTGATAATGGAACCGAGTTTAAATGTATTCAACCTTACTTTGAAACTCGTGGCATTATTTTTCAGACCTCGTGTGCCGAAACACCTCAACAGAATGGTTGTGTTTAGCAAAAACATCGTCACATCTTGAATGTGGCTCGGGCCTTGATGTTCCAGGCCAGTATACCCATTCACTTATGGGGGGAGTGTGTGCTCACGGCAGTATATGTTATCAATCGCATTCCCTCCGGTTTGTTAGGGGGTAAGACCCCGTACCAGGTCCTCACCGGGCAGATTCTGGATTTTTCTCACCTACGAATTTTTGGATGTTTGGGCTTTGCATATAACTTGAAATCTCGCGGTGATAAATTTTGCGTCGCGCAGCCGGCGCTGTGTTTTTATCGGCTATTCATCTGACAAAAAGGGTTGAGAATTATATGACTGTGCTACAGGTGATATTTTTGTCTCTCGGGATGTCAAGTTTCATGAGGACATTTTTCCCTTTTCTGAGCAGCCGGCGACGGAACCATCTCCTGAACCCGAAGGTGGTGTGATTATTTATGATGAACCCATAGGGACCGTCACACATGCACTCACTTTGGACGTACCCCCTGTGGGTTCCTCTTCTGTCGAACATCATGCGGACTTTCCTCAAGCACAGGACGTTCCACTTGGACGGGGATTACGTGAGAAACGCTCCTCTGTGTTGCTGCATGACTTTGTTACACATCATGTCCGAAAATATAGCCCATCTCCACCGCCATATCCTTTAGCACACTACATAAATTGTGAAAAAATTTCTCCCCGTTACCGCATGTTTCTTGGAGCTATTCTTGCAGGACAAGAACCTCGTTCCTTTCGTGAGGCCATGACGGATCCAGGTTGGCGTGATGCGATGCAGAATGAAATCAGGGCCCTTGAAAACAATCATACGTGGGATATGGTCAAGTTACCTCCGGGAAAGTGGGTGCTTGGCTGTAAATGGGTCTATAAGACCAAATATAACTCTGATGGCACGGTGGAACGGCTCAAGGCACGGCTGGTCGTGCTTGGCAACCACCAGCGCGCATGCATTGATTATACACAAACTTTTGCCCCTGTTGCCAAACTGGTAATTGTGCGTGTTTTCTTAGCGGCTGTTGCGGCTAAAACTTGGGGGTTGCACCAGATGGATGTGCACAATGCATTCCTTCATGGTGATTTGGGTGAGGAAGTCTACGTTACATGAAGCCTCCGCCCGGTTTTTATTCTTCTCGGCCATCCACTGTTTGTAGGTTGAAAAAATCTCTGTATGATTGCGTAGAGCTCCACGTTGTTGGTTTGTCAAACTTGCTACTTCTTTGCGGGATTATGGTTTTTGTCAGTCTAAATCGGATTATTCTTTGTTTACCTACCGCCAAGGTGACATACGGCTGCATGTTCTTATTTATGTGGATGATCTTATTGTTTCTGGAAATTATTCTCTTGCTTTATCTCGGTTCAAGCAATATCTGCATACTTGTTTTCACATGAAGGATTTGGGACTTCTTCAGTATTTTTTGGGCATCGAGGT
This sequence comes from Cuscuta europaea, assembly GCA_945859875.1. NCBI lineage: Eukaryota > Viridiplantae > Streptophyta > Magnoliopsida > Solanales > Convolvulaceae > Cuscuta > Cuscuta europaea. The sequence goes on from CAMAPE010000033.1 coordinate 3,171,512, forward strand.
AGCCCGAAGTGTTGAGGGCTTATTTCTTTACCAACGTAAATATGCTTTGGACATTATCTCTGAGGTTGGTCTTCTTGGTGCTAAACCCTCTTCTTGTCCTATGGAACAAAATCATTCTTTGGCACTGGCTACGAGAGACTTAATTTCGGACCCTGAATCTTATCGCCGACTTGTGGGAAGGCTAATTTATCTATCTTTTACTCGTCCGGATTTAGCCTATGCTGTCCATATTTTATCTCTGTTATGCAGGCCCCATGACACGAGCATTGGCACGCGGCTCTTCGCGTTGTTCGTTATCTTAACGGTGCACCCGGTCAGGGCATTCTTCTTCCTTCCTCCTCGGATTTACACCTCACGGCCTAGTGTGACTCGGATTGGGCGAGCTGTCCTCTTACTCGTCGTTCGCTCAGAGGTTGGTTGATTTTCCTAGGTGGGTCTCCTGTCTCTTGGAAGACCAAGAAGCAGCATACGGTTTCTCGTTCTTCAATAGAGGCGGAATACAGATCTATGGCCGCGGTTACCGCGGAACTAAAATGGCTCAAGGGACTCTGGTTATCTCTTGGGATCATTCATCCCCGGCCTATGTCTTTATTTTGTGACAGCCGTTCTGCTCTCCATATCGCTCAGAATCCCGTCTTCCACGAACGTACGAAACACATTGAGGTTGATTGTCACTATGTACGGGAGGACGCTATTCAGGATGGTCTTCTCACGACTTGTCATGTTTCTACTGGTGATCAATTAGCTGACATCTTCACTAAGGCCCTTGGACAACGACAATTTCTGTTCCTTCTCAGCAAGTTGGGCATTTTTAATCCCCATGCTCCAACTTGAGCGGGGTGTTATGGGCTTATTTATTTGTATATTTTACGCCATCCGTCCCTTAAAATTTTGCCAAGTTTGACTGACACATGGATTACTGTGTGGTTGAGAGTTGTGCAGATGAGAGAGAATTAAGACATCCAAAAAGGGAAAGTTGTCAAAATTTTAAGAGACGGAGCGAGTATTACTATAGTTTTAAATGTAATTAATTAATGGGCCATCTTTGTACGTATGTATATATACTGGTATATGCGGATGAATGAATAGAACATGGTTTTTTGACTCTTACTCTGGCCGCACTTCATCAAGCCTTCGTCATCTTCCTTTCGCATATATTTCTCAACAGCGAATACATTTCGGTAATCCCCCCCCCCCCCCCCCCCCCCCCCCCCTTCTTTTTGTTGTTTTCTTTCGGATTTCGGAACAATATTAAATTAATCTTCTGACTCTTGAAGTTCGCTTGAAATACCTTCTACGTTGCTGATATCAATTGCCTCGCTCTGCTGGATTGTAAACCGTAAAAGAAATACTGGATCTTGATTCTATTTTTATCTTTTCGAATTCTCGATCCTCTGAAAAAGAGATCGGATTTCAAGCAGAATATTGCAAATATTTTATTCTGGAAAGACTGAGGAACTTGAAGCTACCGCGTTCTCCTTCAAATCTTCATGGGTTTTGAAATAATATTGTGATAATTATAAAATCAAGCTATATTTGCCGATAGGCACTAACTCTTTGTGTGTTAAAGTTTATAACTTTTTTTATAATTTGTGGAGTGTATATTTTATTTCTATGATTTTGTTTACAAGTAGAAAAAATGGCTGAACAAAAGAAGCAGGCTAGTTTTACCAAGGTCAAACAGCTTCTCCCCTCGAAAACTGGGTTGAACTTAACTGTGAAGGTCGTGAGTTCAAAGCTGATTTCCCAGAGAGGCAGGTCGCAGAGTCGTGTTGCTGAATGTTTGGTGGGAGATGAGACTGGAATAGTTGTCTTCCTTGCTAGAAATGATCAAGGTTTGTCATAATTTGAATTGCATCTAAATTCTTTGCTTACCATAATTGATTGAGGTCAGGTGCATGCAGAGCAGTTTTATAGTGCTTTGTACTTTTATACTGCAAGTCCCATTCTCTTGCATGAAAAATGTGATATGATTTAAATTTTTAAGGCCTGGGTTGGTCTTGATGTTTATTGTCTGGCTTTGTCTAGTCCAGTCTGAATGTTTGTAACTTTTTATATTGTTTCTTGGTTGATCTGTTGGAAATCTTTTTGGTCAGCTCTGTTCTAAATCTTTATGGCTTCAGTCCGGGGCGGATCTAGCATTTACGTTCAGGTGGGGCCAAAATTTAATTAAATAACGTATATTATAAAAAAATGTCAAAATGTAGTACAATATAATAATATCTTAGAAGTCAAAATGTAAATTATAGAAATGTCAAATAATAAATTGAATATTACAGAACCGACAATACAATTATCTTAAAAGTCATAGATATCGAACCGAAGTTTTATCGGTTACCCAAATGTTTAGTGCCAATTTTTAGGTTAGTTTCTCGGAAACAAGATAAACCGATTTTTTTACTCTAAAATCTATACTCTATGTTAAGAAAACTTATTTTCACCCACGAAATCCAATGTATTCAACTAATTAATTTTTCGGTCAATATTCAAAAGCCCAATGAATTAAACTAATTAATTTTTAGGACAATATTCAAAAAGCTCAATCAATTGAACTAATTGGTTTTTCAGACTAATAAAGCCCAATTAGTTGGACTACTTAATTTTTGCATCCTAGTATTCAAAAGTTAAAATTCAGACTTGATTTGTGTAAGATAGCATGTTCCTGGACTTGGATGGAAAATACAAAAAACATGTTGCTCTAGCTAGGAATCGAACACATAACCTCTACATTGCCCAATAACGCCTCTACCATCACACCAACGTAGCTTTTGTTTACAATAGGACGTGTGTTCTAATTATACCATTTCTTCACAGTACATATATAATATATATATATACTAGTAATTTCTTTTTTTTTTTGAGGTGGGGACTAGGCCCTCCCTGGCCCTATGCCAGATCCGCCCCTGGCTTCAGTGGAATGCTCCTTGTTCGATTTAGTTTGAGTAAACTTAGAATATTAGTAAGCAAAACAAATGGTGAAAAGACCAGCACCTAAGTTTTGTTCATCGTGTCTGGTTCAACCTATATGCTAGTTGCATCCAAATGCTGTGCAGAAGGTAATTAATTCAGGTCAGGGGTATGTGGATCAGTTTGACACCTTTTTATAAGTGTTTAGAGTTTTCTGGTTCAACATATATAAGTAGAGATTCTAATAGGGAAGGTTTTAAGTGAGAGTTCATAACTATACATGAATTTTGGGGTTCGACCGGAAAAACACTTTTTTTAGTTTAAAAGTCGGAGCAATTTGACCTCGAATTTGATTCTACCATATGCTCTTTTTAAAACAAGTCAAGCCCCTGTTTTGTTAACAAGATTTGCTTTTGAGTTTGAAAATGCACTTCTGCACTTCTGCCTCTACAAGCCATACCAAACACGACTCCAAAGAACATAGAAAAATTATGGACTTCTTTTTGTGGTTCTTTCTGAACTTATGGACTCTCTGTTCTTAAAGTTGGCTGAGATACAGGAAAAGAACATAGAAAAAGAAACTCACACCTAAAAAACCAATGCTTGTATTACTGATATGATTTTAAAGTTCAAACCTAAGATATGATATGACTTTTTCAGTGAAATAAGTGCCTGGTTAGAATCTTCTCTTATGTAGTATATACTTTGTAGAAATCTTCCATACTGATCCGTGCTCCTTGCTTGCTAACTATGCAATCAATTACTGAGTGCAATCAGCATATACTCTCAGACAATTCATTAGCCTACAGAAATCCTTTTTAGCTTGCAGCCTTTTCAATGTCAAAGGGGCATCATATATAGAGCCTGTTTGGTAAATATAATCTTGGCTCAAATGGTGAATATGTTGACAACGTAGCTTAATGACTGAATGGATTGGATTATCTCATCATCATCATCATTACTTCAGTGTCACAAAGGCTCCCACCTACCACCGGGTAAGGGGGGTCGGATGTACGCAGCCTTACCCCTGTACTAAAGCACAGAGAGACTGTTTCCGGATGACCCATAATGAAAATCGCGTCTAAAATTAATTGACTGTTGCTTAATAACAAAAGAGCCCAAACAGTTTAGTGAGCTATTTTTCTTTATTCCATCATATTTCAAGCCAAAAAATAATGAGTGAAACAATGGATTGGATTATCTAAAAAAGTAAAAAAGTATTTATATATAGAGCCGGTTTGGTAAATATAATCTTGGCTCAAATGGTGAATATGTTGACAACGTAGCTTAATGGCTGAATGGATTGGATTATCTCATCATCATCAACATTACCTCAGTGTCGTAAAGGCTCCCACCTACCATCGGGTAAGGGGGGTCAGATGTACGCAGCCTTACCCCTGTACTGAAGCACAGAGAGACTGTTTCCGAATGACCCATAATGAAAATCACGTCTAAAATTAACTGACTGTTGCTTCATAACAAAGAAGCCCAAACAATTTAGTGAGTCATTTTTCTTTATTCCATCATATTTCAAGCCAAAAAATAATGAGTGAAACAATGGATTGGATTATCTAAAAAAGTAAAAAAGTATTTAAACTATGTTTGTATGATTTAATAATATAATACTCCCTCCATCCTGCAAAATACTTCCCAGTTTGACTTAGATCAGAGTTTAAGAAAGTGAGAATAAAGTGGAAATGTATGGTTGTGGTTGACTAAGAAAAAGGTAAATGAATGGTATCCACACAAATCTTTCCAAAAAGGGAAATGGGAAGAGGTTTTTGGGACGTCCCAAAAAGGTAAGGGGAAGAATTTTTACGAACGGAGGGAGTACTTATAATATGATCATAGAGGTTGTTAGATATTCAGGTAGACAAGATGATAGTCTGAAAAGAGGTTATAAATTTGAGCTGTTGCTCTCTCTATTTCTACTGAAAAGTTATTAATCATTAGCTTAGCTCAAACATTTGACTATCTTCCCTTCTATAGGGTTCATATAAAAATCTAGAGATTCTCTTTGGAACGAGAAGGGTAAAAAATACTTAATAAATGGGAAAATTCCCGAAATAGGAGTAAAAAAGTTTGAAAATTCCAAAATAGGATTGCCACGTTTTTATTCCCAAAATAGGAGTAATTACTGCCAAGTTTGGAAAATACTGCCATGTTTAAAGTCTGGTACGACCAAAACATGGCAGTAATTAGTTCTATTTTAGGAATAAAAACATGATAGTCCTATTTTGGAATATACAAACGTTTTTAGTCCTATTTTGGGTAATTTCTCTTAATAAATTCAGGATATATTAAGTGAAATTAAATACAACTAGACTTTTTGAATCCTTAGAATATTCTTGAACTCCTAGCATTTCCCAAATATGCTACTTGCTGAAGTTTCATAATATATCTCAACCCCCCTTTAATTTGTAATGTTCAGCTGCCCCTTAATCTTCTCAAACTTGTCTGTTGAAATGGGCTTAGTATGCATGTCTGCTGGCTGGTCATTTGTGTTTATGAATTGCAATTGAATCATTCCTTTCTTGACCAAGTCATGAATAAAATGGTAGCAGATATCAATGTGCTTTGTATTTGCATGAAGTGCTATAGCTTACATAATAATAATATAATATCACAAAAAATAGTTATAGAACCATTCTTCCTTTGAATCAAATCTGCCAGCATTTGCAACCAAACTGCTTCACAAGCTGATTCTGTAGATGAAAGTGCCACAGTTTGTTGCTTTCTTGAACTCCATGAAAAGACCTTTGAATCTAAGCAGAAAATATAGACTGAATTGCTCTTTTTTATCATCCAGTGTACCTGCCTAGTCACTGTCAGTATAGCCTACTTAAGGTTGTTAAATCGTATTTTTAGATTGAACCGGAATGAGTATTTACAAATAGAATCACAAATCGTAAGATTCTATTAAATAATTAAATTAAAATTATAAAAATATGAGTATATAAAAGGTAACTTACAATTTAATATAAATAAATCAAACTATTACAAGTTTAAGTCTATAAGTTAAACCATTGCGTAGTATCTGTTTTAAGTCTAACAACGATGTATTCATTAAAGTGCACAAAATAATTAGTACCAAAATAAAATTATGTAATCAAAGAATAAAAGTCATTCAACAAATAAAATACAATGTTACAAAGAAATTTCCCAATTAATATATGAATGGAATGAGCATTTAAGCATTAGTTTAAATAATATGAGTATGTTTTTCTGAAGCAAAATATTGTTTCTTCTCTGATTTGCAACTATCCCACACCAGAAAACCCAAACCAATTTCCCCTCCCCATCCAGTATATAACCCGCATGCATTCAGAGTAGGAGGCAGGTAAATACTTAGTTACTAGGCCTGAGTGGTATGGGCTGTATTTGGTTTGAGCTAAACACAAATTCTTAAATTCTTAAACGAGATTTTGAACGATTGTATCCCACTTAAATATGATTTTATATGATTATATTATTTCCGATTTTTGCTATGATTCAAATTGGTTATAGGAAGTTGGATGTACGATTTTACGATTTAACTCCTGATTTTATTAACCTTGAGCCTACTATAGCGAATGATCCTCCTCCTTAGCATACTTGATACCATGTGACTGGGTGCCTTGGAGATATCTAAGTATTTATTTTGCTGCTCCAGAATGATGCTTACTAGGATTGTTAAAGAACCTAGACACCATTACTTACCGCTTGGGTTGTCTGGCTTTGTATTAGTCAGGTACAGTAGTGAGGCAACAAGACTTCGCTACACGCTTTCATCAAACTTTAGTTGCACCATCTTTGCTTCAGCTTCTCATTTACTGCCGTAGGTATAACAGCTGGTTTGCAGTCCTTCATGTGGAACCTTTTCATCTTCTTTCTCTTTAGGCTTGCTTGACTTGAATTCCCAGAAAAAGTGCCGTCTACACCAATGTTGAGGCACTTTTATTTTGACATATCATTTAAATGTGTTTTGTTTAACAAAGCACATTAAAAAAATACGACATCAAATAAATTGAAACAAACTACATACAAAACGCACCATATATTATGACTGAAGAGAATAATTCTTTAAATGCAAATATCCTAAACTAACAAAAAGTATATCAATATTCTAATAACCTACGCTTCCTGTTTTTTGAAGAGAAAAATTAGTATGAACATCACTACCATTCCAACTAAATATTTTTTCAAACTTTTAATATATTCATAAAATAAAAGTAATTATTATAATCAACTGTTTTTTTGGCTATTACAGAGTTGATATAAGCAAAACCATTCTCAAAATAAAACATTTCAGCAAACTCTGATCCTGCCTAGAACAATTACTCAGCCACGTGCCCACATATAAGATAATATCACGAGTACATGACACATAAGCTAGGCAAAAAGATTAGAAGCCTATTAGACTGAAAAACTGAAACAGAATTAAATAAAAAAAGGCACCTTATATTGAAAAAACATAACAATAATTCTTGATTGAAAAAACAAATTACTAAAAAGCAAAAACGCTACAACATTATATTTAGTTTACTTTTTACACACCTAAATGAATAAATCAATACCCCAAAGAAGACAGATGACCTGATTACCTGAAGGCTAAAGTTGGCAAGTCCCCTTCTGCCCTATTTGTCTGTTAGCCTGCTTGCCTTAATTGAAGACAGAAGGCTTGAAATCGCTTGCTCTCGTCCTACGCCTGGGTCTACGCTGAAGTCTTGAAGATTGTAGAAGAAGCCCTCAAGCCTGGTAGACTAGTAACCTGGTTAGCCGTGTGGTCTTAGCCTCTAATGGTTCATCGATTGATTTCATGATTTACTAATTTAGGAATTGAAATTTACCGTGTAGGCAAACATTGATTCTAATTACGATTTCAATTTAATATACCTATATACGGAGTAATATAAATGAGCTTATTTTAAAAATTTAAGCTCCTATAATGTGGAGGCTCTAAACACTTGTTTAGGTATACTAGCCTAATGGCTGGCCCTGCCCAAAAAATACTACGCTGAAGTCTTGAAGATTGTAGAAGAAGCCCTCAAGCCTGGTAGACTAGTAACCTGGTTAGCCGTGTGGTCTCAGCCTCTAATTGATTCATGGATTGATTTCATGATTTACTAATTTAGGAATTGAAATTTACCGTGTAGGCAAACATTGATTCTAATTACGATTTCAATTTAATATACCTATACACGGAGTAATATAAATGAGCTTATTTTAAAAATTTGGAGCTCCTATAATTTGGAGGCTCTAAACACTTGTTTAGGTATACTAGCCTAATGGCTGGCCCTGCCCAAAAAATACTTCATAAGTCCCATTTGTCTCACAAAGTGTGAGGGCTCATTTGGCCTTCTTGTGAAGTCATATTGACGAAAATAGCTATTGATCTTATTGTTTCGTGCTCTTGGAGATTGTTGTTTTAGCCTTTTAGGGAATTTAGGCTTTTAGCCCAAAAGGAGATTTATGAAGCATGTAGTGTGTACATCTTCTCTTCTTTCCCTTTACTTCATATCCTTGTGGTTGCTTCACATATACTTCTTCTTCTAGCTCTCTTTTAAGAAAAGCTGATTCCACATCAAGCTGAAATACTTGTAACTCTAGCTGCCAAAGCCAACACCAATCTAAATGGGAGCAACCGGGGCAAACTTCTCATTAAAACCAACGCCAAATTGTTGTGTGAAGCCGCTGGCAACTTGTCTTGCTTTGAGCTTTTGAATAGTTCCATCTTCATTGTACTTTGTCTTGTATACTCATTTTAAACCGATTTTAAACCGATCACCTGATTTACCACTTTGCCTCCTGAAAAGATCCATCAAGTGCCACGTTCTATTTTTCTCTATCATGACAATTTCATCATCCATTGCCTTCCTCCAAGTAACTTCTTTTTGCAGCTTCATCATGCACATGTGGTTCACATGTAAAGATGACAAATTCACATATTTCACAGGTTTGTGCTGCACAAGACTTATCTCATTACATGAGGGTACTTCTGGAACCTGGAAAATACTAGGGAAAGAAACCGGAAGTTATTGCATTAAATTTGAAAAAATAAAATGTCAGGGGAAATAAAAGAGATAAAAGTCAATACACTTGTTTTGGATAACTATTTACTACTCCCTCCATCCCGGGTAAGGGTTCCCGTTCTGGTTACTACTTACTATGTTTGACTAATCATAAAGTTAATCGATCCTTGACAATAATAAAATTATTTTATTAAATAAAATTTACATATTCGGAAACTACATTAAAAACTTTATAAAGTTGCAAAAAAACTCAAATTTGATAAAAATTGGATATATAAAGTAAAAGATTAAAAACAATTTAAGTTGACCGCAAAATAGTGGATGAGAACCTTTACCTGGGATGAAGGTAGTATAGTTTCATTTGTTTATGTCTATTCTATCAAGACTAAGAAATCCAAATCCATATATACAACAACATCAAAACCTTAATCCAAACAAAGTTTGGGGTCAGCAAGCAGCTAACTTGAATTTACATATGACATCGGAGTTAAAAATAATAATAAATAATAATACTAAATAAAAATAATAATAATAATAATAATAATAATAATAATAATAATAATAAGTAGAGATAAAGGGAGACAAACTAAATCAAATCAATCCTCCAACCCGTATACTTTTCCTCCACTTCACTCTCTTCAAAGTAAGAATTCCCCGCAAGGTGAGGGTTCCGGGCAGGGTCCTACCACGAGGGTGTATAAGAGGCAAGCATTCCTCGCTAAGTTTTGATAAGAGGACGCTCCCAAGACTTGAACTTGTGACCTCTCTGTCACACAACAACACTTTAAACGGTGTGTCAAGGCTCCCCCTTCTAAGAAGTTAAGAATATATGTAAACAATAAACATATTTTCCTAGCATCTTCTCTTTTCCCACATTTTCTGTGATCCAAAGTCCAAACATATTACAAAAGTGAGAATAAAAAAGAACACACACAATAGTGAATATGGTTGGCACACAATAGTGAATAACTGAATATGGTTGGGGCTTGTTATCTTATTGCTGTGCCACATGTTTTTTTCCTGGGATCTGTTTTGTGCAATATGTCATTGTAAAATGATGTTTTCACACTTTTGTCCTTGTTGTAGTGGACTTGATGCAAGAGGGTACAACTGTGGTACTCACGAATGCAAGAGTTGAAATTCACAAGGGATCTATGAGGCTGGTGGTGGATCGCTATGGCCGTGCTGAAGTGACTGATGCTGCAAGTTTTTCTGTGCAGAAAGATAATAATTTATCCTTGATTGAATTTGAACGGGTGGAAGTTGTTGTCTGACCCCACCCTTGATTGTGTTGAAAACATCAACAGAGACAAACAGACGTTTAATGTTTTTACTTGGGTACATTAGTACTAAATTTATTGTTGCACGTTTCAAACTCATTTAAGCTCTTGTAGAAATTTGATATTGTGTTAAGAAGCTTCTTCAAAAGTATTTTGGAAGTAAGATGAAATGAGTAAGGCGAGACTTCAAGTACTCGAGTTAGGGATGGACTCGGGCCGGGTGGCCCGACCCGGAACCGGCCCGGGACCGGTACTGTTCCGGCCCGGCCCGACCCGACCCGGTGGCCCAGTCAGTGACCGGTCCGGGTAGGTCCGGCCCGTGGGTTTTCCGGTCCGGGCTCGGGTCACCCAAAACAAGGCCCGACCCGGCCGGGCTCGAGCCCGGTTCAGGCCAAATACTATTTTTTTTTCAATTTTTTTAAATTTTCGGGTTGGGCTGGGTATTTTGGGCCATTTGGGGTGGGAGGGGGGTTAATTAGGAAGAGGAAAACAAAAAGAAAATATAATGAGCCCGGCCCGGCCTGGACCTGAGTCCATCCCTAACTCGAGTGCTCTTTGTTTGAGTTTCGTATTTGAATATATTTTACTCCCTACCTTTTTGTTTAATCATTGCATAGTTTTGTACACTGTATATTCTTAAATTAAATTAAAAGATGGCAATTTTTTTGCACTACGTACGTAACACATATTCCTAATATTAAAAATGAAGCCATATGATGTTTTTACTTGGACGGTAATTTGGTGGTTTGATCCGTTTAAGTCTGGTAAGTCTAATCTATTTAAGTTTGTTTTGGTCTGGTCTGTTTAAGTTTGATGGTTTAGTCTGTTTAAATCTGGTCTAATATCAAACATAAAACAGTCCAAGTAAAACATCCGTAGTATGGGAACTGATAATATGAAATACTTATTTCCACCGTTTTTGTTGCTAATTTCAGTGATAAGTGATGTTACACAGTAACATATTGTGGGAAAAAATCAATACCCTTGCTGTATTAGAATTCTAAAATGAGCATCCGATCCACAATTGAGCATTGCTCTAAAAGTGCAGACGAGAAATTAAGGTTTAGCGTTAAAGTTGAGGTTTATCACACAAAGCAAATGGTAGATAATTAATTGGATAGTCCAAGATGCATGTACAGTAATTAAAGTATGATCCAACCTAGCTACCTAGCTAACTAATAAAGCGTTCCATCCATCATGCATGCCGCTAGCCATTCCAACAATCTGCAATCTGCATTGCGCACGTATATAACAGCCCAGCTAATATCATATCATATATTCATATCCATCCATCAATGAGCCGCGTGGCCATGCATAAAACAGCAAATATATTACTTTTGAATTAAGTAGAAATGGTTGATTATATGACCCTAGCTTCATCATCATCATCATCAATATTGTTTCTGTTGTTCTCGTCTGTATTACCCCTGCTGCTAGTATGCAAACTGGTCGTGGAGGTGTTGGTAGTAAAAAGCAATAATGCGAAGCGGCTTCCTCCGGGGCCACGAAGGTGGCCGATAGTCGGTAACCTTCTTCAGCTGGGACAGCTGCCTCACCGCGACTTGGCTTCCTTTTGCGACAAGTATGGGCCGTTGGTGTACCTACGGCTGGGGTGTGTGGATGCGATCACAACCAACGATCCCGACACCATACGCGAAATACTGGTGCAACAAGACGAGGTGTTCGCGTCCCGGCCGAGAACGCTGGCAGCCGTCCATTTGGCTTACGGATGTGGCGATATCGCACTTGCCCCCTTGGGTCCCGACTGGAAGTGGATGCGGAGGGTGTGCATGGAGCACTTGCTGACGACGAAGCGGCTGGAGTCCTTCGCGGCGCACCGTGCCGAGGAAGCGCGCCACCTGGTGCAGCAGGTGTGGAGAATGACCGCGACCCAAGGTGGCACAGTGAATCTGAGGGAGGTGCTGGGGGCTTTCTCTATGAACAATGTGACGAGGATGCTGCTGGGAAAGCAGTTCTTTGGCGAGCAGCAACAGTCGGCAAGCTGCAGTGGCGGTGAAGCCATGGAGTTCATGTCCCTCACTCATCAGCTCTTCCATCTGCTGGGCGTGATCTACCTGGGAGACTATCTCCCAGTGTGGAGATGGATTGACCCGTACGGGTGCGAAAAGAAAATGCGGGAGCTGGAGCGCAGGATCGATGCTTTCCACATCAAAATCCTACAAGAGCACAGAAAGAACAAGAGAGTTGATCCCATGGACTTTGTTGATGTTTTGCTGTCCTTGCCTGGTCAAAACGGGAAACCCCACATGGACGACGTCCAAATTAAAGCTCTGATTCAAGTAAGTAATTAATTTAATTAATTAACATCCATCCACTGCATGCATTGAAGTAATTAAGTAATCAAAACACATGCATGCATGCACATGACATACATTATTAATGGGTGGGTGCGCGTTTAATTTGTTGTAGGATATGATAGCTGCAGCGACGGATACATCAGCGGTCACGAACGAATGGGCGATGGCGGAGGTGATAAAGCGGCCGCGCATCCTGAAGAAGATTCAAGAGGAGCTGGACAGCGTGGTGGGTCAGGACCGGATGGTGTCAGAGAGCGACCTGCCCCACCTGCCTTACCTGCGTTCCGTGGTGCGAGAGACGTTCCGGACCCACCCGGCCGGACCCTTTCTGATCCCCCACGAGTCGACGCGCGCCACCACCATCAGTGGATACCACATCCCCGCCGGGACGCGTGTCTTCATCAACACTCACGGCCTGGGGCGAAACCCTGCAGTGTGGGGCGGCGACGTGGATGAGTTCAGGCCAGAGAGGCATCTGGCGGTGGGGAGAGTGGAGATAAGCCACGGGGCAGACTTCAAGATCCTGCCGTTCAGCGCGGGGAAGAGGAGGTGCCCGGGTGCACCCCTAGGGGTGACGCTGGTCCTCATGGCTCTAGCCAGGCTGTTCCACTGCTTCAATTGGAGCCCACTGCATGGAAAAGATATCGAAACAACAGAGGTTTATGGAATGACTATGCCTATGGCTCACCCCTTGATTGTTCTTGCCACGCCCCGCCTCACCTCATCAACTATACTTTCTAACAGCAAATGATCCATCCATCATCCCCGCCCTGCATTCATTAACTGTATAAATAGTACATACGTGCGTTTAACCAAGCGCAGCTAATTCAATAAGCTAGCTACTTCATATGCATGCGATCCTGCCAAAAAGCTGAGTATACGTACCAAAAAACTACGTATGGTAGATTTAGATGTCTAACTTAGCTTGTTCAATATATGTATGTCTGTGTGTCTACCGATGCATGTTTTGTACAAGTACTACCACTTAGTTTGTGGGGGCAAACTTGCACTACAATTTAGTTTCATGTTTCACAAATATCAAATCACATTATTAATATTGTTTGATTAATTTTAGTTTAGTATATATATATATATATATATATACTAGTATGTGTGTGTGTGTGTATATTACTTGCATTTTTGCTATAAATTCAAGCATGGCCAACACAAATGGTAATCCGACCACTTATAGACTTATAGTGCTAAAGGAATTAGGAATCCAAAGCGTCTTAAATGGACACTTGGACTGCTAATGTTGATTCATTGCATTCGGGACATTAATGACGGAAGAAATAGCAAAAACGTAAAGGCGGCGGGACAAGTCTTACCTGCGAGACATGGGGGAATGTCTTTTCTTAAGTGTTCTAACTTTTCCAATTTTAATAAAAAACATATCAAAATTCTAAGTGTGAATTCCCCAAATAGAAGCAAAACATAGGCAAAATGCAAAATAGGAGTACCACTTTTTGAATAGGAGTAATCTTAGAGTTTTGACAAATATACCACTACCGAAGCCCCAGCTCCCAGCCACCTTCCCAAGCCCTGCAGCCACTGCTGCCGGCCTCCAACCACCATCACCAGCCACTGTCACCAGACTCCGGTCGTCAGCCCTGGCCAGCGTCCTCCGGGCACCGCCCCCGGCAGCTGGCTGCCACCATTGTCGCCGGTGTGCCCTGCCACCAACGGTCTGCCCTGGTTGCCCAAGGGAATTAGGGGAGCAAATAATTAATTAATTAGGAGTATTAACTATTAAGGGTAGAAAATTAATGTTCACTCCTATTGAGAGAAGTTTTAAATTTTACTCATTATGTTTATTTTTCCTCTTATATTCAGTATTTCTGAAATTCTAACTCATATTTCATACTCGAAGTTTACACTTTGACTTCACACATATTAAGGAAATAAATTTGACTTTACTGTAGAGTACACTGTTTGACACTGTTTTGCACTATTTGACACTGTTTGTTGTAGATTTGTTTGCCAAAAAAGTGTTGCTAATGGTGTGTCCATTTACTCATCTGTCATGTTGGTGATGTTGCTTTACCGTCTTCTGGCCGTTCTCTCACATTAAAATCTGTTTATCATGTGCCTCAGTTAAAATATAATTTAATTTCTATTAAGCGGCTATGCGCAGATAATAATTGTACTGTCATTTTTGATAAAAATTCCTTTTTGATTAAATACAAGACCTCGAGGACGGTGCTTCTGCAAGCTACCAGTAGTGGACCACTATATCCTCTCCGTCTGACAGATTCTCCATCCGTAGCATTAGCATCTGTTCTTGTTTCTGGCCCTGTGTGGCACCGTAGATTAGGTCATTGTGGTGATTCTATTTTACAATTCCTTAAATGAAAACAATTTTTATGTAGTCATACTCCTTTTACTCATTAATGTGTCGCGTGTCGGTTAGGAAAATCACAACGTTTGCCCTTTAGGAATGCTTGTCATAATTCTTCTCTTCCTTTACAACTGATTCATTCTGATGTATGGCAATCTCCAGTTCGCTCTAATTTGGGATTTAAATATTATGTTTGTTTTATTGATGATTTTTCCCGATTTACTTGGCTATATCCCATGGCTCACAAAAGTGAAGTTACTATGCATTTTAAACATTTTAAAGCTTTGGTTGAAAATCTTTTTAATCAGAAAATTAAAAATTTTCAAAGTGATGGAGGTGGTAAATTTGTTAATCACAATATGCAGCAATTTTTTTCCGATAATGGTATTTATTTTCAAAAATCTTGTCCTGACACACCTCAACAAAATGGGGTTGCGGAAAGAAAACACCGTCATCTTCTTGAATTAACTAGGACTATGCTTCTTGAAGCATCTATTCCTAGTCAATATTGGGTTGATGCTATTTTCACTGCTGCATATATCATTAATAGATTACCATCGCCTACACTAAAGGGTATCTCTCCATATCAAAAACTTTTTCACCTTCACCCTGACTACTCCTTTATGCGTGTTTTTGGTTGTGCATGCTATCCAAACTTTTCGGCCACTTTGGCTAACAAACTCTCTCCTAGGTCTGTCCAATGTGTTTTTCTTGGCTATGCATCTGGCTATAAGAGCTATCGCTGTCTTGATCCTACTACCAGTCGTGTCTATGTCAGTCTTAGGTTTCACGAGGATACTTATCCCTTTAAAACACTTCCACCACCTAGGACATCCCTTCCACCAACCCAACCACCCTTTAGCATGTCCCTTACCAGCTACACGACTCCAACACCACCCACCCGCATGCTCTCTGTGGCGGCCGAACCCCATCTCGACCATTCTTCTTCCCCTTTACAACCTACCAGTACGAATTCTACTTCGACCAGCTCCTCTCCGTCACCCTCCTCCCGCTCGACCACCTGCAATTCACTATCCAGGAAGGCCTCCACCACATC
This sequence comes from Cuscuta europaea, assembly GCA_945859875.1. Taxonomy (NCBI): domain Eukaryota; kingdom Viridiplantae; phylum Streptophyta; class Magnoliopsida; order Solanales; family Convolvulaceae; genus Cuscuta; species Cuscuta europaea. The sequence goes on from CAMAPE010000033.1 coordinate 3,187,423, forward strand.
TTTCCGTTTAGAGTCTGCCGCTAGCTCTTCCCCTCCCACTCCGTCTGCCCACCAAGATAATTCTCAGCCTGATCCCGTCTCCCCTCCACCCACTTCCATTGAGCCCACAACTGTCTCTAATCAACACCCAATGCAGACCCGCGCCAAGGCCGGTATTTTTAAACCTAAAACCATTTTTAATTTAAGTACAGTTGTTATTTCTGCAGATCCCACCTATTTTACTGAGGCTAATAAACATTTAAAATGGCGAGAAGCAATGGATGAGGAATTTAATGCACTCATTAATAATAATACTTGGGATCTGGTGCCCTTTAACAATACTAAGAATATTGTTGGTTGTAAGTGGATTTATAAAATCAAATATCATTCTGATGGCTCTGTGGAGCGCCATAAAGCTAGATTAGTTGCTCAAGGGTTTAATCAACAGGCTGGTATTGATTTTTCTGAAACTTTTAGTTCTGTCATTAAACCCACCACTGTTCGTATTGTACTCACTAGCTGTATCCTTTGGTTGGGTTATTCGTCAGCTTGATGTTAAAAATGTCTTTTTACATGGTCACCTGACAGAAGAAGTCTATATGCGTCAGCCACGTGGTTTTGTTCATCCTCAATTTCCTAATCATATATGTCGTTTGCGTAAGGCTATTTATAGTCTTAAGCAAGCACCACGGGCTTGGTTTCATCGGTTTAGTAGCTTTTTGCTACAACATAATTTTACCTGTAGTAAATCTGACAATTCATTATTTATTTTTCGTCATAATAATTCTATCATTTATTTATTATTATATGTAGATGATATTATTATTACTGGCAATTCTGAGTCTACCATTACCCAGTTTATATCTGTTATTTCTACTCACTTTGCCATGAAGGATTTGGGTAATCTCCATTATTTCTTGGGTCTTGAGGCACTTCGTTCTCCTAAAGGTTTGTTTCTATCTCAACACAAATATGTCTCCGATCTTATCACGCGTTTTCATCTCCATACGGTTAAACCCGTTCGCGCACCATTAGCTTCTCGTACTACTTTGTCCCTTTCTGATGACGAGTTACTTGCGGACTTTACTGAGTATCGCAGCATGGTCGGTGCATTACAATATTTAACTTTGACAAGGTCAGATATTACTTATGCAGTACACTTAGTTTCTCAGTTCATGCATGCACCCCGTACTACTCATCTACTTGCAGTCAAAAGAATTTTCAGGTACTTGCAGGGGACACGTGATCATGGATTGTGGCTACAACGTTCTACTCGACCCACATGCGTTGTTGCTTATTCTGATGCGGACTGGGCTGGTTGTCCTGATAGCTCACGATCCACAACTGGCTTTGCTGTCTTCTTGGTTCCCAATTTAATATCTTGGAAATCCAAGAAACAGCCCACCGTCTCAAAGTCATCCACAGAGGCAGAGTATCGTGCTATTGCATACACCGTTCAGGATACCCTCCACATCAGATCTGTTCTCTTTGAGCTCGGCTACCCCATCACGGCACCTGTGCATCTCTTATGTGATAATATTTCAGCTTCCTATTTGACTGCAAATCTTATTCAGCATGCTCGGAGTAAGCATATTCAGATTGATTATCATTTTGTTCGCGAACGTGTTGCTCATGGAGATCTGATCGTTAAACATGTTCCTACACATCTACAGTTGACAGATATTTTTACTAAGAGTCTACCTACTCAGCGTTTTCATTTTTTGAAAGACAACCTGCGCGTTGTTTCTCCCGCACAGCTTGAGGGAGGGTGTAATAAAATTATTAAACCATTAGTATTGTACTTTACATTAAACTCTTTTATTATAAATATATCTGCCAGGGCTCCTTAGAGAGCATCCTGTTCCATTATTCTCACATATATTTCTATCTTATCTACTTATTTAGCATATCATTTGACTAGTAAATTATCTTGATATACTAAGTCAACTTTTCATATCTACTTATTTAATATGTAGATTTAGTATTCACTTTCTCTAGAAATTGATATGCTAAATAAGTACTATCCTATTTCATATACTCCCTACGTCTCAATATTTAGGAAGTTGCCTGCAATAGAAAATAAATGCTAATTAGCCCTAAGTAGGACTAAAAGTAGTCCTAAATGCAAAAATAAGACTAGGGTAATACCAATGTTCTAGGCGCTAGTCGGGCGCTAGCCCAGCACCTAGCGCCTAGGCGGCTAGGCGGGCGCCTAGTCGGGGACTATTTGACAACATAGAAATTATATTTTATCTATATCTTTCATAAATATGATAAGTAATATTGTAATTTTGTGTGTATAAAATACGTATATACATATACATTAACAAACATGAATGATAGAATTATCACCTTTAATCATACATGGTATATAATAACTAATAAGTTAACTTCGTTATGTTATAAATATAAATAATGATAAAATCTAGGTATATATAAAAACATATATAGGTTTATTTTAATTTACAACTTCATTTCTATATATCCATTGCTAAAGTTAAAGTACGTATAACGCTTAGAAAATTAAAATTAAAAAGTAAAGTAATGTTCGACGAATCTAGACAGTCTAGGCGGACGATTAGGCGCTCTAGGCGGGCAACTAGGCGCCATAGGTGGCTGACTAATTCACCTTGACGGCTAACTAATTAGTCGGAACGCCTAGACGAAAATCGGGACGCTCGGCCACCGCCTAGCGCCTAGGCGGGGACTAGTCGGACGCCTAGAACGATTTTTAGAACAGAGGATAATACATTTCTCTTCTTCCTATTCTACCCCTTCATATAATTTCTAATAGATTTAGTTTATTAATAAGAAAATCATATTTTTATTTATAATAAAAATATAAAAAAATAATACAAATATTTATAAATTAATAATAAAAATGAGAAAACAAAAAATAAAATAAAATAGAAAACAGGAAGAGTTAGTCGTATTTTGAAAATTTAAATTTTAAGTTCCTATTGGTGCAATTTTTCTTTTATTTAGTCATATTTAGGGAAATCTACCTAGTAGTAGTAATAATAATAATATGAGGTTTCTTGGCTCATCATTATGCTTTACTTTACTTCGTTGTATGGTGGCATTAAATTTAGGGCATATGTTTTTGACGGAGTATACTCCCATACACCCAAGAGTCACAACAATACATCAAAGAAAATTCGTAATTGACTAAGGCAACATCAACCGACCAAAGCCGAGCACACCAGTCAAGTCGAGGGCAAGGTGTGAAAGAATCAAGAACTGCAACCGAGGCCGAGCTCGCAACCAAAACCAAGGCCGAGGTCGAGTCCGGCTCTCAAATCGACTAAAGAGTTCCAGAACTGCACCTGAGGTCGAGCTTGCCACCAAGTTCCCGGATGAGCAAGGCAACTCCAAAACTGCGGCCGATGGCGAGCTCGTTAGACCTTAGCTGAGCTTTACCTGACTTGAGCTTTTTTATACCTGAGCCGAGCTTTGTCATGCTTGAGCTAGGCATTTACATGAGCTGAGCTTCATCATCCCTGAGCTGAACATCGATACATTTGAGCTGAGCACACTACACACATGTCTGTACTTAGACATTTTCGACATAAACACTTCAGACAGATTAACGATAATGTATCGGGGAATAACTAATTAACTCCATGACTGACGTCATCAAACCAGTTACGAAAGAGCAATTAGCTATACACGTGGCCATCCAGACATCCCCTTACGAAAGAGCAGTCATCCTTACACACACAATCAATCAACGATTCTCTCACCAATTAGCTATACACGTGGCTAGGGGTGAGCATGGGACGGTACGTGACGGTTATTTCGAAAAACCTGTCCCGTCCCAAAGTACGGTTCTTTTAAAAATCAAGAAGAGGTACCGTCCCGCGTATATGTAGAACCTGTCCCGTTTCGTACCAATTTTCGCTACGGTCCGGTACGGTTCGGTACGGTTCTTAAATAACTAAATAATCCCCATGAAATATAAAAAACTTGAGATTTTAACATTTATAAATAACTCTACAAAAATTGAAGAGAAGAACTTGCAAGATTATATTAAACTGATATTGTGTGATCAAATTGAAATATGAAACTAATAGTCAAACTATATTAAAAAAAAGTAACATCCAAACTAAAATGCAAAAGTGATCGTCAAACTGAAAAACCAAAAAGTATCACATCAAATGACAAAAATAATCAACTTAATAGTCCATATTTGAGCTAGACTAAATCTGCCAGAATTCTAGACAATGGCATAAGCCATCAGGACCTCGGGGCGATTTCTGTCAACAATCAATATTAAGCCTTGGCATCAGGGCCTCAACAACTTCAGCATCTTGGGCCCAAAGAAGATGTAAGAGTAATATACGGACAATTATACTCAGTATATAATATATTATACATATTATTATATTATATATAATATATTATTATATTGTAACACTAGTTTTCGGGACAATTCGGGACGGTACGAGACGGTCCGGTTCGGTCTGGTTCCGGGAGGGTTCCGGTACGGTTTTCACTAAGAACCGGTAGCGTACCATATTATTAAAAAAGCTCGGTACGGTACGGTACGGTATTAAATATTTCCGGTTCTATCGGTTCTGGAACGGTTCGGGACGATTCTTCGGTACGGAAGAGGAATTCCCAGATCCGTGCTCAGCCCTACACGTGGCTTATTTTTATCAGACTAGCTATTTTACTTGTTCATCAAGCATAAGATAATGTACACTAAAAGAAACCACCTTCCGGCTTGTGTAAAGAGATCCGTTACAATTTGATTTATAACATACCGTTACTCTGCCATTTTATTACTCAAGTTTATACTTTCTCTCTCTAGATTCTTACTACCCTGTCCCTAAGGACCATCAATTTTATTACTCTGCCATGCATTAAAGTTATAGATATTTTTGAAATCAGATCTATTTTAAAATTAAAGCGAAGGGGTGACGAAAATGATCTCATCATTGACTCAGAGAGTTTTGACAAGTACATGTACATCTACCTTAAGGGGCCAGCAAGCGACTGGTCTGGTGAGCTAGACAGAGCTTTTCCCATGCTAATGGTTCGTTCTCACATATTGAACCTCACAAGTTCCTCTCGTGAGGTTCAAGCCAGGGAAACCCAAGGAAATCAAATACTTCTTTTTCCATCTCGAACTTCAAGATTGCTCCTTTCATCCCCCCCTGCATATATAAAACAAGCATGCATGAGTAATGGGTTAACAGAATCTGAGAAAATATATACAGATGCCGACCAGTAGATGGTAAACAAGCAACCATACCCGCTTCCCTAGGGAACTCTGAGTAGCAGCCAGAAACAACCCTGTATCATCCAGTCGAAACCCCTTCGATTCTGCCAATAATCTAAGCCTGCATGAGCGGTGCAACAAATGAGTGATGGTTCGAGAGATTCCACAAAATTTTGTGTGTTTCTGATTCAAGAACTGAAGACATGTCATAAAAAATGACTGAGGGGCGCTATTTCTAATTCTCGCAGAGTATTAGTATCATAAAAAAATGATCTCATATAACACAAAATTGGCCAAATTTTTATATATATCCACATCCTTAACTTTTATTAGTATAGTTTGTTATTTTTATGCTTTTGCTTATAAAATATCTCCATATGACACATGTCGCAGCTGATTTGGCATGTTGATGTGGAATTGTCTATAGGCCTACCTATTACTCCCTCCGTCCCTAATAACTTTGCCAAGTTTGACCGGCACGGGGATTAATAAAGTAAAAACTGTGTGGTTGAGGTTTGTGCAGAGGAGAGAGAATTAACAGAAACCACAAATTCTTTACTTAAAAAGGAAAGTGCCAAAGTTAATGGGACATCCGAAAAAGGAAAGTTGACAAAGTTATAAGGGACAGAGGGAGTATTACTATAGTGGGCCAACGTAAACAAAGCATGCTCACCACAGTCAGATGTGAATGGTCATGTCTGCATAGTCAAATAAGCATATCCGGGTAACTAAATATTTCAACGTTAGCTAAATAATGATATATTAGTTGCATCAGCCTAACCATGTCACTAAAAGACATGACGTCGGGATACCAACTTAGCTGAACCATGTTGCATGTGTCTAATGTGGGAAAATGTGTATATGAGACAGAAGAGTAAAGATAATGATTGGATATATTTAACAGTTTGACCGAAGTTCACCATATTTAAGATCATTTTTTATCCTAAAGTTACACAAATGAATGCTAACGCATATAGTATATTGAACAAGATCAGTGCTGAGAAGGGGGCCGGCCCCATCAGCCCCATTCAGATCTTCCCTGATTATAAGCTGCAATGCTCTTCATTGGTGGTTTGTGTAGTCGATCACTAATTTCACCATGACATGAAGATCCACATGATATGAAGTGGACATACCTCCTGTTCAACACATCGTTCCCGGTCCAAGCTATCAGTCCAAATGCATATATTTCTCTTGGATATGATATACATTTGACAAAACATTCACACTAGGCATCTAGGAATATGACATCCTAGGATAGCTCTTTTAGCTTGCAAAGTGGAAGATGCCTTGATTCCATAAAAGCCTGGAGTCCCTCGACCATCTAGGCGGAAGCCACACTAAACTGACACAGTGGGCCATAGATTAGGGATTACATATAGGTGGGATTCATTCCTAGGAAGAATTAGGTAGGCCATAGACAAGATTAGACAGACAAAACCAAATCTGGAAAAAGAAACATATTTGACCAAAGGAACCCTCACTTAGAATGGGATAAGGGACTGACAGAACTGTTGACCCCATGGAGGAATCTTAGTCCCTGCATAGAGAGACTCAAATTCCCAAATCTTGCATATTGAGTTATTGACTCACATACAACTGAGTGACTGACCAACTCATACACAAAGGAACCCTAATATTTAAAGCTTATTGATAGTTCATTTGGTCCCAATTCTCAGGACATATCCCAAGATGTGACTACTGATAATATGAAAAGCAGTGATGTGGAATGACATTGCTTGAGACTATGTATTAGTAGGATTTCAAGAGCATGTGGGTAATAGACCTAGACAATGGTAGTATAGTGCGCAGCTACCATTCATTCAATCTGATAAAAGAAGAGTTCATGAACTTACCTTGATGTCAATGCGATGTCGCAGTTCTCGACCAGGGTAGGTGCAAAGACCAAAATATGTGTCCACTCCTGAATCTAAACCCTGTTTTCAAATGTACACTGTCAGATAAAATGTAGATACTTTCACTTCTTTACTAAACAAAAAGAGTGTGCTACTATATTGTGATACACACAGCAATATTATCAGTGACATGTTACTTGGTTAACTTACAACAGGAAGAAATATAAAAAATATAAAGTAAATATTACCTCTTCACTGTGAACACTGAAGACCAAATCTTCCCTCAAAAAGCTCATTTCTTTCAAGCGCTTTACATACTTCAGAAGAAAGCTTATATGGCTGAACAAATATAAATTTCAAGTAAGAAATATGCTTGAATTTGAAGCCATGACTGAAGTCTTAACCAAATTAGCTGTTTTGAACTAAATTTTGTTTGTAGCCAAATGCTACAAACAAACAATATCAGCCCTGGACGGAAATCATTCCATTAAAAAACATGAGCATTTGTCATTGTGGTGCATTTAGATTTGCTCTACAGAAAATGTGTAACTGTTTAAAAACCACATACTGTTCAAAGACATTGTATAACATGACTATAGTAATTAGCTCCATGCCATTCGTAATCTTGTCAAGATGTACAGATTACAGCATGAGATTCAAAAAGGCTATGCTCATGAGAGATTGAGTGCAGATAAGCATTTCTTATTTTACCTTTTTCCATCAGGGTGAGTAATTACTATATCCATATCCCCACAGGATGCCTTTCCACGTCTATATGATCCAGCACACAAAACCATTACCTGATGGGGTTAATTACTAACGAGGGATGAGAGCACATATATGGTCCTCAGCAAGATTCTAGCAAATAATGTTTCTAAAGCGGTAGCATTATGTAGTTATATAAGAACCCAACCATTTGGATAGAATTCGTACCCCAGGCAAAATCTCTTCTCCAGCCTTCTTCAAAAGTTGCTCCATCTCTTCAACCTACTCCAATCAGACCACTGTATAAAAATGTTTCAAGTTATCAACGAATATGTTGAAAGTTCACGAGAAACTAACCTCATGCCGTGGGATCCTCACTTTGATGTCATGAAAGTATTTTAAACCTAATCTTTGGGCATTTGTCAAGGATTCCTCATTTTTTAGGTCATCTAGAGTTCGGTTCCCCTTTTCATAAAGTTTTAGTGCAGTGGCTGGACCAATGCCCCATACTTCTCCAAATAGAGTGATTGTGCGAACCTGGGGAAATTCTAGCAACATCAGTTCTGGTATAACCATATGAGTTTGAAGGTGGCCTATAATTCTAACTTTCAGAAAATGACACAAGATAGAGCTCGTTACAAATAAAATGGAAACGGACAACTAATGTGATATAGAATTAGGTGGGGTCGCTAAACTGGGTGACAAAATACTTTGGTTAAACCACAACAAGATTGTGTTGGACCGATTAGCCTGTTCAACTCAAGGTTCCTAAACTGATCAATCACTTTTTAATATTCTGAAGTGGGACTGTAACATGATATAATGACTGATGCACAATACAAAGACTTACTAACTTCATCTACCAATACATTTGTTTACAAAATTAAAGGAAAAAATATGAATGAAAGGAACCTTTTCATCCTTCTCAAAATGCTCCAGCTTGGATAGCTTCCTGGTGTTCACTATCTCCAGAATCTGCAACAAGAATATCTGTTCTCTTCATTGCATAGTGAAGGCAGATATATTCCCACAAAATGCCCTAAAACTCAATAATTGACACGCCATTCCAAAAAATATAATTCAATGATAAATAACCATCGACATGCATTAGCGATCATAAATTCTTAATAAAATCACTAAATGGCATAAGATGAAATAAATATAGAACACCTATCACAATAATATATACTAACACAGGAAATAGCTTTTCACTTACATGATCCTGCATTGACTTTCCAATGCTAGGAAGGTGTTTCACCTGGTCCAGATTCTCAATTTTGGAAGGCAGTTTCTCAATAACCAGGATGGCTTTGTAATAGCTAAATGACCTTCTCTCATCACCAAGTGCTATTAATGAAGATCATGGAACTTTATATAAGGCTCTAAAAAAGCTCATATCATATTAAAACAAAGTTGTACAGGCGCTAGAAAGTTATTAAAAGAGGCAAAACGTACCCCTATAAATGTTGATGAGCTTTCCAAATATCTCAGTGACATTCTTGTTTAAGTCGGGAGGTTTATAAAGTAATGATGAATCTGAAAGGAAGTCCTGTTCAATAAATAAAAGTTGTAAATATGCAAATCCAAAATAGAAAAAGTCCATAACAAAAAAGGATAAAGATAATTAGACCATGTTTGCAGAGAGAAGTTTGGGCATGTTTGTGTGTTAAAAATTACTCCATACATGCTATGGGAAGTTAGTAAGAATTGTGGATTCAATAAAGTATCTAAGAGAGAGCAGATTGTGTACAACCTTATCATGATGATTAAGGAAAACTTCACAGGAAACTTCTGGGCCTAAAACATTTGATGCGATATCCGAGTCGCATGAACTGCCACTGTAGTGTTCAGTGACCGTCATGTGATCTAGGCTTGCAACATTTACACCATCTGAAGAGACTCTGCTCTTCTTAGAGGTCTGCTCATCACAGTAGCTTCTATTTTCTGCAGAAAAGTTCTGCATATTCCCTCCTCCAGATTCAATAGTTATGACATATAGATCCTCAGGCATTGCTTTTCCCTCTCTCAAACTGCTCTCTATCCACTGGTATTGTAGTACTTTCTGAATGTCACGTCATAATAGGAAAAAAAAATAAGACAAATAAGTTGACTTTGATGCCATGATAAATTTAGGATTGGATTAGGGTTGACAGAAATTTAAAAGAAAATCACACCAGGGGAACATACTGAATTGTACTGCCACACATCAATGGGCAGTATACCATTTAAATTTGAGCTGCGAGATGAGGAGGTTAATATGCATGTAGTTATTTTTACTAATCTTAGAAAGCTATAAACTGGATCCTTTGACATAGCATTCATGCTGACTAAGTAGATGAGAACCACAGATTACAAACTTTATTAAAGTTATTAGATGACACACCTGATGGAGTATATGGCCCAGGAACCCCAGGCCCATAGACTCCTACTATTCTGATGACGGCCCAATAGGCCTAGGGAGCACAGCAGGCTCAAAACACAGCGCCCAAAAACTGAGCAATCCACATAGCACACTGGGAGTGCCTTCGGCCCCCTGGCCGAAGGCTCCAGATTCTCACAGGACAGCCAACTCAAGCGAACAAAGTTGCCGGGAGAAAATGAAACGAAAAGCGTCACCCTTCGGCTTTATATTGCAGGCAGGCACTACACCACTCCTTTTCACCACTTTGCAAGTGCCTCAAGGAGTGGGGGACTGGAGGACCCCTTCGAGAAAATCTCAAAATACAAAAAATGTCAAAAACTCCCACAACAAACGAGCATGATCCCTCAAGTCCCGGAATGTGGGTAACTGAGGGACTGCCCTCGGCTGAAACATGCACACAACAAACTACTCACAAACTTTACAAACTACAACGGAACGACACCAAAGGACAAATGCAGATTACTCCTTTTCCCTCAAGTACCTTTCGCCAAAAGGAGTGAGGGACTCCTGATGGAGTATATGGCCCAGGAACCCCCGGCCCATAGACTCCTACTATTCTGATGACGGCCCAATAGGTCCAGGGAGCACAGCAGGCCCAAAACACAGCGCCCAAGAACTGAGCAACCCACGTAGCACACTGGGAGTGCCTTCGGCCCCCTGGCCGAAGGCTCCAGATTCTCACAGGATGGCCAACTCAAGCGAACAAAGTTGCTGGGAGAAAACGGCGAAAATCAGTAGCCCTCGATACCCAGAGCCCTCGGCACTAAGGGCCCCCCCGGTACTCAGAGCCCTCGGGTCATCATCTGCAGCCGAGGGCACCTTTCTCGACACAATATCCCCTTCACATGCGTCTGAATCACTGTACCAAGTACGATGTCACATCCAACAGCCGCATTAAATGCGGCCACATGCGGCTGCCAACGCCAACCAGTTGATGTGACCCCTCGGCCATTGGATGCTTGACACGTGTCCCTGTCCGGCATTTATTACTACTATAAATAGCACTCCATTTCCCCCATTGTAGACCACGCTCAATACATATCGAATATACACTCTCTCTCTCTTGCTCACTTGCTCTGACTTCTCTCTAGTTACTCTCCGCAATAACCCGTCGGATAAGCTACCACCGGGTATACTATCCATCAACACCAAAGACCGAAATCAATAAATTATTACATCAAATGACAAAACAAGTAGTAGGAAAAGGAAATCTATTGCAAACTCACAAAGTTGCAATAGTTGGCCTTTTGTAAGTCAAGAAGAGCAAACTATAAAAAAAGTGAGACAAGATAGTCGGGCTTGAGTAACAAGTTGCACACTGAACTCCAAAAACACTATCAAGAAGAAGAGAACAAAAACACTTATCAACCAAAACACTAAATGATAAATACCCACTAATAACCACTACGGAGTATATAAGACTAGGTCCCTCCCCCAAAAAAGTCTTATTTGATCAACATACATCCTTTTAATTTTGGCTGTGGTACAAGTGTCATATATAATCATAATAATATTTACTTGATTTTTTTGTTGGCTCAACTAAAGTTATTATAATAACTTTTTGTTACTTTTAATTTCTTCGCTGAGAATAATAATAAGATCTTTTTTATGGGACACCGGAAAGGATAAAAATAAGATCTTGGTTGTATGAAATTGCACAGTGTTTGGCTGATTCATGATCTTCCTAAAAAGCTAACAGCTTGTCACCAGTGGAGCACAGAAAGAGGGTTGCTTTTCATATTTGCATGACCCACCGCTCAATAGAAGCTCATGAAGTTGACGGTATGGCAATTCAAATTTTGGTTTCAAAACACTGAAGAAACAAGTCACGAAAAGAATGAGAACTTAAATGGATACAGCCGCGGAATAAGTGTACAACTATAGTAGAATAATTTACAAAGAGAAGTATGGGAAGGCGAAGCTCACAGTTTTGGAACGAATTAACCGCTCCCGATCAACTTCTTTGAGTAGTAAATCCGAGTCCACGGCGAAAACATGCGTGACCTTTCTGGAAAAATGGTTTTCAATACTTGCTCCCATCTGCATCAATTTCTGCTTCCATATCTGAATTGAATGCACTAAACAAAATTAAGTTCGCAAACGTTTGGAACTTTGGAGGAAATTTGCTGATGACAAAACGGAAGACCTGTAGTCGACGAGTTTGAACACCGCCTCCTATTAGCAAGACGACCATTCCGGTGAACATTCGTCCGGAGATGGAGATGCCTTCTTCTTTGGCGCCATTTCCTGCTTCTTTTCACTTGGTAACGGTTTCTGGATTGACCACGGCCGGGTGCTAACTAACTATACAGTTTGATTTTTAAAGAATTACTATCGTATTAAATAAACTTCCTTAAACTCTCTCAATCCTTCTCAAAAGAATTAAAATGTTTTTCCATAACCTTCTCAAACTTTGTGGACGACCTTCTGGTTAGATGATGACATTACCAAATCTACTACAGAAAAAGTAAGGGAAAACTTCACAAGCATTAAAATAATACTAGAGTCCCTTAAAACATTATCAAATCTTTTCTTTTTGGGACGTCCCAAAAAATTTTGTCATTTTCTCTTTTAATCAATTATTTTATGGTTTTTTTTTTTATTTCTCTCTCTCCTTTACAGAGCTCAACCACATAGTTTATACTTTATTATTCTACGTGCCGGTCAATTTTGGCAAAAGTTTTAAAGGACGGAGGTAGTATCACCTTTTTCAATTTTTAAGGTGTATTTCAAAAATAGACTTCACGGACATTACTTTTCAAAAATAGACACACTCGCATGAGTCACACCTACCGAAGGTCAGGAACTTCTTTATCTTATAAATACACGTAACCCGTCGCGCCCAACTTCTAAAACAACATAATTACCCCTCTTTGATAAACTAATCCAAAGTGCAAGAATTAATTCAAGTTTGTTTCAAATGGAAAATTGTAAAAGTTTATTAAAACTCTAAAACATCGAACAAAGTAATAAAAAAAAATCCAAAAAGAAAGAAATTATACAATTTCTAACATCAAAATGAAAAAAGAGTAAAATTATAAATTTCAAAAATGATTATACCTATTAAATATTTGACATATAAAACTACGATACTTAGATGAAACTTTTTTTTGAAATTACTAAAAATATAAAAAATTGAAATATTTTAAAAACCTAAAAAGACTAAAACTAAAAAACATTATAAACTCAGAAATAATGTATAAAACAGAAACATGATAAATGATTGAAAAAATATATCTATGTTGAAAATAATATATATTTAATTTATGTACAAAATTAAATATATACTTTAAAACATGAAAATTTGTATGAACACTAAAAAATGTGAATAATACACACACCATATATATATATATATATATATATAGTAAAATATATAAATTAAATATATATATTTGATAACACATGAATTTTCAAACAGTATTTTATACTTTAAACTAAAAACAGAAAATATAACTTGTAAAATTCTAAAAGCATAACAACTTTTCTGTAAAACTTTTAAAGCATGTAAAGTTTTAAAAAACTCTAAAAACAAATCTTTTAAAAATCAAAATACTACACACACACATATATACATACATAAATTGAAATTGAAAATAAAATCTGAATTTTTTATTTAATATTTTTTTAAAAGGCAAAAAAATCAATTAATATTATCATCATGTTGTTGCTTTTTGTTTCTTTTTGTTGATAACTTAGTAAATTTTGTTTGTTTTTTGTTTCTTTTTATTAATAACTTTATAATTTTTGTTTCTTGTTGTTTCTCCATGTTTCTTGTTGCTAATATTCATTAAGCCACATTTATTACTAAAGGTGTTTTCATATACATATCTATACATAGATTTTGTATTCCAAATAAGTATGTAGCACATATAAATAGAAACCTAATTCTAAATAACAATAAACAACGCGATACCACAAAATGAAACATGATGCAAAAAAAGAAACATGATGCAACAAAAAGAAACATGATGCAACAAAAAGAAACATGATGCCACAAAAAGAAACATGATGCAATAAAAAGAAACACATACATGCAACAAAAAGAAACAAAAACAACATATGAAAGTATCACTGAGAAACAAAAATAACATATGAAAGTATCACTATAAATAAATAATTCGATCTATTATTTCAATGTATTACATTCATCTATTATGGAGTATATTATTTAGCTTTGGATCTTATCACTCATTCTTCTTTTTATACATCTTGATACAATTCTTCATACTTGATTCTCTTATCTTCATATTTCTCGTTGATCTTCTCAATCTCAATGTCATTCTTTTTATTTTTTGTATTTCTTTGTCTTTTTTGTGCCTGCAATGAGATCACAACCACTATGACCCAAATATGACAATAAAGTAGGCAAAAACTTTAGCTTATACTGTAAGAACTCGTTTCCAGCTCAGGTCTCAGCTTTATATCCTTTGTGGATATAAAGCTGAGACCTGAGCTGGAAACGAGTTCTTACATATACAACTGTTGGTCCCGGTTATACTGGATACAGTCTAGAGGGGGGGGGGTGAATGGACTGTATTGGTTTTTAGCTTTTTAAACTAAGTACCAGATTTACAGAATAGCCTGTTCTGTTGAAAGAACAGACTAGCAGCGGATGGGGTTCTGGTAGGGAGTTCTGTTAGCCTCAGAGAAGCAAAGGGAGTAGGCCTTCTGTTAACTCGTAGAACAAGTTCTGCTGAACACAGATACCAAGTCCAAGTAGTTAGACAGTTCTATCTAGGTGCAAATATTAAAGTAGTAAGTAAACGACACCAGGGATTTTTATAGTGGTTCAAGGAACAACTTGTTCCTCTAGTCCACTGTTCCACTAAGCTGTAAAAACTTCCGTTTACAAAGCCTTAGTCCTAGCACTTAAGAAGCACTCCACGTCTTCTTCAAGTCTAGATGTCTCCTGGGATGCACTGCCTGGCTTCCTTTAAGACTGGTCCTTTTACTGAGTTTCCTTGAAGTATCACCACTTCACTACTCCAGTTACTTGGACGTCCTTCTTGTAGCAAGAAGAGTTTCTGTTGAAACTGGGGTTCCTCCAACTAGCTTCGTTACAAAAGATTTGTATGTGATGAGCTTGAAGAGTTGAAGAACACTTGGAACTTTGCTTGAGTTGGAAAGAGTATTTTTCCAACTTCTGCCTTCTCTTGTAGAAGATAATGAGTTTGAATCTCAAGGAGGCTTTTTGCTTTTTCAGAGTTTGAATATCTTGTTTGTAGCAATGGTTAGCAAAAGTTGCAAAAGTTATCTTGGCATAATTATCCGGTTGTTCTTCGTAGTGTATCTTTTATACTGAGGTTGTCTTCCCGTTGGAGGAGTAGGAGGACAACTGCATTAAATGAGCGATCAGTTGACTTGACTAGTAGAGCCCGGTAAAGTTGGCGGGTTACTATTTTGGGATAAAGTATTCCTGACATTGCAGCCAATCATCTGCAATTACTCTACGTAGCATGGGGTGCATTAAATGAGCATTTAATGCATGCACTGTAGCTTTTCCGTTTCATACTCCTAGCCGTTAAAGGAATCTTTTAGTTGACTTCCCGGTTCTGTGAAATTCTTCTAAGTGTCAGACCTTCTGTTGTCTTTAACTGAGAGTAGAACAGAGGAGGTCTGGAGCACTTCTGTTGGGAGAATATCCAACAGAGACCCTGAAGGGTTTCTGTCAGAGTAAAGGCTAACAGAGACCCTGAGGTCTTCTGTTCTGAAGCAGAGAACCAAAGGTCCTCTGTTTCACTAATGCCTTATGAGGGTCTTCTGCTCTTGAAGTCCTTCTGCTCTTGAAGCCCTTCTGCTCTTGAAGGTCTTCTGTCAAGTCGATTACTCTAAAAACTTTACAAAGGAAAATTCTAATACATTAACTCTAAATAGGGGTACTCTAAAGTCCTAATTAAACTAGCATCATCAAAATCTAATTACAATTATTCCTTACAACAACAAAGTATATCTACAACAATATGACAACAAATAGATTTATAGTCACTATAAACATAGTTTGAAGTACCTTTACACCTGCAAGCTAGTTGCAATATAATTTTTACATGAAAAAGAGAAGAGTAATGCGAAGTATTATTCAAGCATAGGCAGATACTGCCCTCTATATAAACATAGTAAGACAAGATTACCACCTCAAAATTTAGCAGAATCAATGATTAAATAATTACAATTTTATAATAAAAAACTACCTATCTAACAGACCTCATCAATTACCTTTGATTTTACATGCAAAGGAGTCGGAGCTAAATTAATGACACAAGTCACTAGATATGATGACTTTTTTTCCAGAAAATAAAACATAACCAAAATATATAAAGTGCACATTCCATAGTAAATCATTACGACACATTAAAATAAACTCAAACAATCACCTACTGCTAAGCTATCTTGTGCTCCAGAACTAGGAGATTTATATTTTATTTCAGAAGATCAGATAGTATCCTCTGCTCCAGAATTGTGTTACACATTAAATTAAAATAAGTTTAACAACACAGAGGATAACCACCATTTCAGAAGAGCCACACATTTATTTCAGAACAACACAGTTTATGCCTAAAAATTAGGTGCTAAGCTATCCTCTGCTCCACACATATAGTTGATATTTTATAAAAAAAATCACAAGTGCCATGATAAGCTTTAAAACTTCACAAGAAGAAAACTCACCACACAAATGAAACAATGACTTCATAGCTTTAGTATATTCTCCACCCAATTCCCTTGTCACCTGCTTCAGAAATTGAATGTCCTACCTGCAACAAAGTAATTCCGGTCCATAAACAAAAAGTTGAGATTCTGCAATCGACATCGGAAACATCTTTTAAAAAAGTTAGCAATAAATTAAAAGACATATGAAGATAAATATCTTGCGAATGAATTCCTATAAAATATTGACTCCTCTTATCCGAGGTTAAATTGATTCCAATAAAATATTTTAACAGGTCAATGAATTCCAATAAAATATTTTAACAAGTAACTAGTAGGCTAACCATGACATGTGGGACCTAGGCCTGGTCTGTTGAGGGTCCTCTTCCCCCTTTTTGGCATCATTCAGGTCTTCTATCATCAGGCTGATTTTCTGAAATTCTGAGGCCTGAGTGGAGGCTATCTGCTCCAGGGCCTCTGGTAGAGTCTGGGTGACAGAGGTAAGGCCTTCAATGAGACCTTGCTGCTTCTGTATGGCAGAGAAGATGTCCTTGTTATTGGCTTCAAGAAGCACCATCTTCTGATAACGGTCTCTGTCAGTAGATAGGAGGGCTTGAGCCTGTTCTTGATGAATTCTGCACATTGCTTCGATAGAAGTCAAGTGCCTCTCTGTCCTGGCATCAGATTCCTTCAGAGCTTCAAGATGCTCTGAGATAGTGTGAATGGCATGTCCTTGACTCAGTAGAGTCTGTTGGAAGATAGAAAGAGTGTTGTGGATGCCTACCACTTCTGCTGTCAGGACATCTGTTCTGGCAGATGATGAGGCTATGAAGTTGTTGAGAGTTCCAGTGAGGTTCTCAAAACGATCAGAGATGAACTGCATACCTGAGTTTAGATTGTCATTCACATGAGCAAGGTGCCCATAGTGTTTGTCATTGATCTCTATCAGTTTGTTCATGCCTTGGAGGATCTGTCCTCCAAATTCTTCAGCAGATTCAACAAATTTGTTGAAGGGAATGTTGTTCTGTTGTCCATCAGCTTGAGGCATCTCTAGACCTCTTCCCTTAGGCAAAGGATGATGTTCTTGGACAGATGATAGAGATTGGACAAGCTGTTCATGTTCCAGTTGAGTCAGAGGAGGGGTATTCTGTCTCTTGGATGTGGCCTTGTAGGATTTGTTGATCATGAATCCATCCATGTCAGAGGAAACTACATAAGGAGAGTAGATAGGTTTTCTGTTGCGAACTACCTTCTTTTTCTTTCTGAGTGAAGGATTGGGGGCAACAGAGTCCCTAGAATAACCTTTTGGTGCAGAGATGGGAGAGACAGTTGTAGGGTCTGAGTCTCTGAGAAACCATACAGGTTTAAGGTTCTCTGCAGGTTGTTGTGGGGGAGGTGATTCTGGAGGAGGGGATTGATGATCAGATTCAGAGGATGAAGAGGAGATCTGTTGGGGTGAGGGGTTCTGGTGCTGGGGTGAAGATTGAACAGGTGAGGCATTCTGTTGAGGGGGGGATGGTGGAGGTGAAGGTGAACGGTTTCTGAATGGAACAATTGCTCTGCAGGGAGATGCAATTTTTTGTTTGGGTGAATGAGGAGGGGTGGGGGTTTTCTGTTTAGGAGATTTAGGTTCAGGGTGTTCTGGTGGAGGAGTTCTGGTGCTGGAAGGAGGTGAGGGAATGTGGGGTTCTATTGGGATAATAACAGAAGGGGTCGGAGAGTTTACCTCAATGATGTTCTCCATGAGCAAGGAAGTCCTCCACTCCTTGATATGCTCCATCATTGCTTGTCCTTCTGATTTGAGTACAGAGGACTCTCCTGGGTTGAGGTGGGGTTGCACAGAGTCTGTTGTCATCTTTGTGAACAGCCATTCCTCAAAGGCTTCAATTTCTTCCTCTTCTAGAGGTTTGACAGCCTCCTCTGAGGGTGAAGAGATAAGAATGGCCTTTCCCTTGTAGCTCGCCTTCTTCTTCTCAAGAACAGAGTGAAGGAAGTTGAGGGCAAAGCACTTTGAGACATCATCAGTCCCAACCCAGTTCAGAATGGCTTCCTCTTCTGGCTCATAGTGATCAAAATACTGGATTATTTTGGAGAGGGGTCCCATTCTCCACCTTCTCCATTCAAGAACCCGGGTAAACTGTCTGTCTAGCAAGGACATATACCCATCTTTGACAGGACTGGGGTGTTCTGTTGAAGTAGACACCCTGTTCTGTTCAGGAGATGCAGCAGAGGTGGGGATCTCTGGTTCCCCCTAAGTGTCTGCCACTCCCTCAGACACAGAAACCACAGGTTTAGTAACCTTCTCCTTGGGTTTTGTGGTCCTCTTCCTCTTCTGTCCAGCCTTTGGAGGAGCAACAGGTGCTTCCTTTTCGGTCTTCTTCTTCTTCTTCTTCTTCTCAGCAGAAGGGGCTACAGAGAGAGGTTTCTGTACCTTCTCTCCCTGTTGTCTTTTAGCCTCAAGTTGAAGCTGTCTCTTCATTTCAGCCTTTATGGCTTTCTCCCTATTTGGAGAAGCAGTCAAGAAGATTACCTTGGTGTGATCCAAGGCTGAAGCCTTCCTCAAGTGTATCCCTTGTTTGAGGAGCACTTCTGAAATCAGTAGTCCATGTCCTAGCTTCCCAGAGTAGAGGCTAGTTTTTGGGTTCTTCTTCTTGATTACTTCAATCAGGGACTTCACCATGACTTGTCCCCAATTGATGTTCACCCCATGATGCACTGCATAAAGGGCCTTTGCATTGGCAGTTGTGACATCATCTGTGGAGGTGTACTTGCACCATAAACATTTGTGGAAAATGTTTATGAGCAGCTCAAACTCCCTCTTGAGCAGGTTCTTCTTGATGTTGACCTTCTCTACTTCTTCCCCTTTTCTGCAGAACTGCTTCTTGAATTCTGGCAGAGGGATGTCAGTATCCTCCAAATCGAGTAGAGAGGCCCTGCCTTCCTCTTGTTGAATGTTGAAGATGTTATTGATGACGTCAGCATCAATCAAAATTTTTCTCCTTGAACGACGGAGGAGATGGTGTCATCCTTGAAGGATGCGTTGAGATAGAACTCAACGGTATCAACGTTGCTGTAGGCTTCATAATTATGAGAGATGACCTTGCTCAGTTGACATTGTGACAGTCCGTCAACAATGGAGGTCATCCTCTCCTTTTTCTCTGCGAACCTGGGTAGGACTTCCAGTTCGCATCTCATGCCTGTCAGTACATTCTTCAGGAGAGTTGCCTTTTGTTCCTTTGAGAGATCGGAGAAGCTCAAGAAAGCCATGGAGTTTACTGCGGTTAGAGAGTTTTTGGAGAGATAAGAGTTCAAAAGCTTGAGAGTTATGAGAGCAGTAACGGTTTAGGTTTGCGAAAGGGGGTTTTGTGGATATGGGTTAGTGGACGTTTGAGATAATTTACGGTTCCAAGATACCAATAAATGTAAAAAGGGGCGCAGTAAATAAACGGGGGCGCAGTAAATATTATACGGCTTGATACCGTTTTAAGGGTAAAAGGGTAAAAGACCTTTAATAATTTACTAGGTCACCCGGTTTACAGGATTTTCTAAGTCCACCACCTTCTGTTAGACATAAGAGGGTTTTTCTGTAGAAGGGGGGGTTTCTGTTGCTGAGGTGTTCTGCCAGGGTAGAGATCAGAATAGGTTGACAGAAGGGGTTAACAGAAGGGGTTCTGCTACAGGTATTCTGTCAACAGCAAATGAGCAACAGAGGGCCTTCCTTTTCAACTTTCCCTTGGAATCTCATCCATCATTCCCAATTCCTCTCTCAGTTTGTTGAACCTAGCTTCAGGAAGAGGCTTTGTCAGGATATCTGCAAGCTGGTCTTCTGTTGGCACATGTTCCATGCAGATGTGCTTCTTCTCAACATGATCTCTGATGAAGTGATGTCTGATCTCAATGTGCTTTGTCTTGGAATGAAGAACTGGATTCTGAGTGATAGCAATGGCACTGGTGTTGTCACACAACAGTTTGATCCCCTTTGCTTGAATTCCATAGTCCTTCAGTTGTTGCTTCATCCAGAGTAGCTGAGCACAGCAACTCCCAGCTGCAATGTACTCAGCCTCAGCTGTACTTGTTGAGATGGAGTTCTGCTTCTTGCTAAACCAGGAAACAAGCCTTCCTCCTAGCAATTGGCAGTGACCAGAGGTGCTCTTTCTGTCTAGTCTGCAACCTGCAAAATCTGAGTCAGAATAGCCGATTAGTTCAAAGTTACCTCCCTTTGGATACCATAGGCCTGCATTTGGATTTCCTTTGATGTATCTGATGATTCTCTTTGCAGCACTTAGATGGCTTTCCTTGGGCTTTGATTGGTATCTGGCACAGATTCCAACAGAGAATGAGATGTCTGGTCTGCTTGCAGTTAGATACAACAGAGATCCTATGATTCCTCTATATGTTGTTGCATCTACATCCTTTCCTTCATCATCTGGACCAATTCCTTGTGAAGTGTTCATGGGAATCTTCACTGATGATTTGCCTTCCACTCCAAACTTCTTGATCAGATCTCTGGTGTACTTCCCTTGATTGATAAAGATCCCTTCTGGAACTTGTTTGACTTGAAGTCCTAGGAAATAACTGAGTTCTCCCATCATACTCATTTCAAATTGACTCTGCATCACTTGAGAAAATTTCTTGCACAGTTCTGGATTAGTACTTCCAAATATAATGTCATCAACATATATTTGTACTAACAGAATATGATTAGCAACAGAGATTTGAAATAGAGTTTTGTCAACCTTTCCTTTAGTAAACTCATGGTTCACTAGGAAAAGGGACAATGTGTCATACCAGGCTCTGGGAGCTTGCTTAAGACCATAGAGGGCCTTTTAAGCATGTAGACACAAGAAGATTGAGTAGGAATGACAAAACCTGGTGGTTGTTCCACATAAACTTCCTCTTCAAGATCTCCATTCAGAAATGCACTCTTGACATCCATCTGGTAGACCTTGATGTTGTTATAGGCAGCATAGGCTAGAAAGATTCTGATGGCTTCAAGTCTGGCAACTAGTGCAAAGGTCTCATCAAAATCTATTCCTTCTTCTTGACAGTATCCTTTAGCTACTAGCCTTGCTTTATTCCTTACAATGTTGCCATCTTCATCTGCTTTGTTCTTGAATACCCATTTGGTTCCAATGACATTCTGGTGCTTTGGCCTAGGAACAAGTTCCCATACTTTGTTCCTTTCAAACTGAGTGAGCTCTTCTTGCATAACATTAATCCAATCTGAGTCTGCAAGAGCTTCTTCAACTGTCATAGGTTCCATCTGAGATATATAGCAGGCAAGCATTGCTTCTCTTCTAGATGTGGATCTGGTTTGAACTCCACTTCTGATTTGACCAATCACTTGGTTAGGAGGATGATCTCTTAACCATGTCAGGTCTGGTTCTGTCAGCTGCTGTCTTGGTCTCTTTGGTTCCTCATCTTCAGAGTCTTCATCTTCATTCAACAGAAGGGGGTTTGGTGCAGGTGTAGGAAATGCAGGGTTATCTGCCACCTCTTCTGTTGGTTCTGGTGTTCTGTCTTCTATGCTGACTTCCTTGAGAATCTCTGTTACCTCTTTAACAGAGGTGCTTTCATCAAACTTCACATGTATGGATTCTTCAACATGTAGAGTCCTTCTGTTGAGTACTCTATAGGCTTTACTGGTGTTTGAATAGCCTATAAAGACTCCCTCATCAGCCTTTTCTTGAAATACTTTCAGATGTTCCTTTCCATTGTTAAGAATGTAGCACTTGCATCCAAATACATGAAAGTAGCTGATGTTTGGTTTTCTTCCCTTCCAGAGTTCATAAGGGGTCTTCTGGTGATTCTTGTTGATCATGCTTCTGTTCTGAGTATAGCATGTAGTGTTGATTGCTTCAGCCCAATATCTCATAGGCAATCCAGATTCTGCAATCATTGTTCTTGCAGCTTCTTTTAAAGTTCTGTTCCTCCTTTCTGCTACGCCATTCTGTTGAGGGGTTCTGGCGGCAGAAAGTTGATGAAAAGTTCCATTCTGATCACAGAAGTCCTTTATGACTTGGTTGACAAATTCAGTTCCTCTGTCTGATCTGATTGTCTTCACTTTCAAATTCTTCTCAGTCTGAAGTTGCTTTAACAGAGATGGCAACTTCTGAAGAGTTTCATTTTTCTTTGATAGAAAAACAGTCCATGTATATCTGGAGTAGTCATCAACCATGACTAGGGTATATTTCTTGCCACCAACGCTTGGAGTCTCAACAGGTCCAAATAAATCCATGTGAATCAGATTTAGTGGGCTTGTAGAAAGATCTCCAGCAATGGGTTTGAAGGAATTCTTCACTTGTTTGCCTTTCTGACATGCACTGCAGAGGGTCTCCTTTTTGTACACAATGTCTGGTAGCCCTTCTACAATGTGTTCTCTGGCCAGTTTGTTGATTGTTTTGAAATTCAAATGGTTGAGCTTTTTGTGCCAGTCCCAGCTCAGTTTTGAATCTCCTTTGGCTATCAGGCAAACTCCATCTTTTGCAGTGTTCCAATCATCTACATAGATGTTCTTCTTTCTTGATGCTGTAAGAACCACTTCCTTTGTTGTCTCATGCTTCACATAGCAGAAGTCCTTTGTGAATTCAACAATGTAGCCTTTGTCACAGAATTGGCTAGCACTCAGCAAATTGAACTTCAGTCCTTTGACATATGAGACATCATCAATGATTATCTGGTTCCTGATCAGCTTTCCTCTTCCTTTTGTTTGACCTTCTTTGTCATTACCTCCAAAGGTAACTCTAGGTCCTTTGCATTTCTGGAACTCAGTTAGGCAACTTCTGTCACCTGTCATGTGCCTGGAACATCCACTATCAATAAACCATTCTTGTTCAGAGATGGCTCCAGCACACAGTTCCTGCAAGATCAAAAGAAAGATTTAGGTACCCAAGCAATGCTGGGTCCTGGGGGGTCATGGAGTCTGGGTAGTTGGTACCATTTTGATCTCATCAAGTGAAACCTTGGTGGGTGGTACCCATTGTCCACCTGGTAGTTGTAGTAAACTGAAGTGTGATTCACTTTGGGCAGATGCTTGTGAGGGTCATGCTTCCTGTTTACATACTTTTGCATAGCCTTTTTTGTTGGAAAGAAGTCCCATATACTATCAAGAGCTGAGAGACGGTTAACTTTGGGCTTCTGAAGTTGACCAGCCAACCTCTTCTGCCTGAAGTTAACTCTCTCTTGATATTTGCCCTTCTGGTGATCATTTCTGGCACGATTGACATGAGGTTGTCTGTCAATGAATGGTCTTTTATTTTTGTTATCTTGAAAACCTTTTATGTTGTTAGGTTTTCTGCCAGGTTCATTATTTTTCAAAAAGGGTTTCTGTTGAACCTTTATCTTTCCCTTTTCTGGTCTGACTTCCTCATGAACAACCTTAGTGCCAGATACACCAGCTTAACAGATGGGGCTAGAAATCAGTGGCACTATGACCTTGTCTGCCTTAGCAACTCTGGTGCTAGGCATTACAGAAGGCTCACCTGATTCTGTTGAGCCATAACCAAGACCAAAACCAGTGCCAATCTGTTGATCAAGCACAATCTTTTCCATGGAAGACTGGGCCTTCTGGTAAGCTTTGTACTTAATCTCGAGAGGCTCTATTTCTCTTATTCTCTTGAGAAGAGAAACATTTTCAGTCTCCAGTTGATCTCTTTCCTCAATTAGAAGATTGATTTTGATCTCAACCTCCTTCTTTAAGTCAAGAATTTCAGCTTTTAACTTACTGTTTTCTTCTGTTACAGAAGAACAAGTGGCTTGTATGGCCTTAAACTCTTCCCAAAATTCTGACATTGAATCAGAATCAAAAGCTAAGCCTACCGAAGAAAAACTAGATTCAGAAGTAGAGGTTACCTCATCATCAGAATGAGCCATCAGGCAAAGGTCTTCTGTCTCAGTATCCAGGCAACAGAAGGCCTCATCAGAATCTGAGTCAGAACTGGATTCTGTTTCTGACAGAGGGTCTTTCTCCAGCTGTTCTGTCACAAGTGCCTTTCTCCTTCTGGAGTTGTCCTCGTACTTCTTCTTTTCTCCATCCTGTCCTTGCTTCTTGGACACTCTAGGATGGGGACAATCAGCCTTGAAGTGACCTGGTTGTCTGCAGTTGTAACAGAGAAGCTCTCCACTGCTTTCTGTTGATTTGACCTTCTGGTATGGCTTTCTGTTGAAAGATGGACTCCTTCCATCTTTGGGATTCTTCATAAACTTTTTGAATCTCCTGGCAAAGGCAGCCATATATTCATCAGATAAAAGTACTGAAGGGTCAAAATCATTTACCTTTGATGTGCTGGCAGTGAGGGCTGTAGTGGTCCTCTCTTCTGGTACATCTTCCTTCTCTTCAATCATTTCAAACTCATGAGCTTTGAGATCTGAAATGAGCTTATCAGTGGGATAAGTCTTTACATCCTTGCTGGCTTGGACAGCAACCACCTTCATCTTCCATGCTGAGGGCAGTCCCCTCAACACCTTCAGGTTGATCTGCTTGGTGGTGAGTTCCTTGCCAAGCTCAGAGATCTCTCCAGTGAGAGTGAGGAGCCTGTCATACATCTTGGAGATGCTTTCACCAGGGAGAAGTTTGAAGTCATCAAACTTCTTGTTGGCTATGGTCAGTTTGTTGTTCTTCTCTTGCTCATCACCAACTCCAATGAGCTCAAGAGTATCCCAGATTTCCTTAGCAATCTTGCACTTCTTGATTCTGTTGAAGTACCTATCATCAATGGACTTGTAGAGGATGTCCTTAGCAATGTTGTCTAGGTTGTACTTTCTCCTCTCTTCAGTGGTCCATTCTGACTTGGCTTTACTGATCATCTGGGGTCTGGTGTTGTCTATAGCATGCTCAGGATTGACCTTCTGGAAGCTTGTGAAAGGGCCAATGTCTAGAACTTCCCACATCTCATCACGCAGGGCACAGAGATGTGCTTTCATCCGGATCCTCCAGTCATCAAACTTAAGATCTGAAAACATAAGGTTCATGGACAAGGAGTGATCCATTATATCAGATAGAAATGAGGTAAAACAGAAAAACAAGTGGATCTTTGTTCAGCAAATAACCTAAGAGATTATTAGAACAAGGGGGCTCTGATACCACTTGTTGGTCCCGGTTATACTGGATACAGTCTAGAGGGGGGGTGAATAGACTGTATTGGTTTTTAGCTTTTTAAACTAAGTACCAGATTTACAGAATAGCCTGTTCTGTTGAAAGAACAGACTGGCAGCGGATGGGGTTCTGGTAGGGAGTTCTGTTAGCCTCAGAGAAGCAAAGGCAGTAGGCCTTCTGTTAACTCGTAGAACAAGTTCTGCTGAACATAGATACCAAGTCCAAGGAGTTAGACAGTTCTATCTAGGTGCAAATATTAAAGTAGTAAGTAAACGACACCAGGGATTTTTATAGTAGTTCAAGGAACAACTTGTTCCTCTAGTCCACTGTTCCACTAAGCTGTAAAAACTTCCGTTTACAAAGCCTTAGTCCTAACACTTAAGAAGCACTCCACGTCTTCTTCAAGTCTAGATGTCTCCTGGGATGCACTGCCTGGCTTCCTTTAAGACTGGTCCTTTTACTGAGTTTCCTTGAAGTATCACCACTTCACTACTCCAGTTACTTGGACGTCCTTCTTGTAGCAAGAAGAGTTTCTGTTGAAACTGGGGTTCCTCCAACTAGCTTCGTTACAAAAGATTTGTATGTGATGAGCTTGAAGAGTTGAAGAACACTTGGAACTTTGCTTGAGTTGGAAAGAGTATTTTTCCAACTTCTGCCTTCTCTTGTAGAAGATAATGAGTTTGAATCTCAAGGAGGCTTTTTGCTTTTTCAGAGTTTGAATATCTTGTTTGTAGCAATGGTTAGCAAAAGTTGCAAAAGTTATCTTGGCAAAATTATCTGGTTGTTCTTCGTAGTGTATCTTTTATACTGAGGTTGTCTTCCCGTTGGAGGAGTAGGAGGACAACTGCATTAAATGAGCGATCAGTTGACTTGACTAGTAGAGCCCGGTAAAGTTGGCGAGTTACTATTTTGGGATAAAGTATTCCTGACATTGCGGCCAATCATTTGCAATTACTCTACGTAGCATGGGGTGCATTAAATGAGCATTTAATGCATGCACTGTAGCTTTTCCGTTTCATACTCCTAGCCGTTGAAGGAATCTTTTAGTTGACTTCCCGGTTCTGTGAAATTCTTCTAAGTGTCAGACCTTCTGTTGTCTTTAACTGAGAGTAGAACAGAGGAGGTCTGGAGCACTTCTGTTGGGAGAATATCCAACAGAGACCCTGAAGGGTTTCTGTCAGAGTAAAGGCTAACAGAGACCCTGAGGTCTTCTGTTCTGAAGCAGAGAACCAAAGGTCCTCTGTTTCACTAATGCCTTATGAGGGTCTTCTGCTCTTGAAGTCCTTCTGCTCTTGAAGCCCTTCTGCTCTTGAAGCCCTTCTGCTCTTGAAGGTCTTCTGTCAAGTCGATTACTCTAAAAACTTTACAAAGGAAAATTCTAATACATTAACTCTAAATAGGGGTACTCTAAAGTCCTAATTAAACTAGCATCATCAAAATCTAATTACAATTATTCCTTACAACAACAAAGTATATCTACAACAATATGACAACAAATAGATTTATAGTCACTATAAACATAGTTTGAAGTACCTTTACACCTGCAAGCTAGTTGCAATATAATTTTTACATGAAAAAGAGAAGAGTAATGCGAAGTATTATTCAAGCATAGGCAGATGCTGCCCTCTATATAAACATAGTAAGACAAGATTACCACCTCAAAATTTAGCAGAATCAATGATTAAATAATTACAATTTTATAATAAAAACTACCTATCTAACAGACCTCATCAATTACCTTTGATTTTACATGCAAAGGAGTCGGAGCTAAATTAATGACACAAGTCACTAGATATGATGACTTTTTTTCCAGAAAATAAAACATAACCAAAATATATAAAGTTCACATTCCATAGTAAATCATTACGACACATTAAAATAAACTCAAACAATCACCTACTGCTAAGCTATCTTGTGCTCCAGAACTAGGAGATTTATATTTTATTTCAGAAGATCAGATAGTATCCTCTGCTCCAGAATTGTGTTACACATTAAATTAAAATAAGTTTAACAACACAGAGGATAACCACCATTTCAGAAGAGCCACACATTTATTTCAGAACAACACAATTTATGCCTAAAAATTAGGTGCTAAGCTATCCTCTGCTCCACACATATAGTTGATATTTTATTAAAAAAAATCACAAGTGCCATGATAAGCTTTAAAACTTCACAAGAAGAAAACTCACCACACAAATGAAACAATGACTTCATAGCTTTAGTATATTCTCCACCCAATTCCCTTGTCACCTGCTTCAGAAATTGAATGTCCTACCTGCAACAAAGTAATTCCGGTCCATAAACAAAAAGTTGAGATTCTGCAATCGACATCGGAAACATCTTTTAAAAAAGTTAGCAATAAATTAAAAGACATATGAAGATAAATATTTTGCCAATGAATTCCTATAAAATATTGACTCCTCTTATCCGAGGTTAAATTGATTCCAATAAAATATTTTAACAGGTCAATGAATTCCAATAAAATATTTTAACAAGTAACTAGTAGGCTAACCATGACCACCACATGTTAAATTGATATGCATACAACAACCATCACAGTGCGTGTTGTATGTATTACACGCCTCTTTCCAAGCGATAAGCCCTCCTAGCAAACGTAGAGAAGAAAAATCCCCGAAGGTCGAATGGGGCTAAGGCAAACCCTATTGGTTTCTCTCACTAGATTCACGTTAATCGGAAACCAGAAATAAACCTTAACTATATGAATTATAACAAAAATCAGTGAAACTAAAATACTGAAAATCTTAAACACAAACCTGCGAATATGAGACCTGCAGGCAATCAGGCTATGATTCTGTGAGCAAAAGAGTAGCCGAGAAAGCAGGGGCAGAGAATGGAGGGCGGAGCGCGGAGTCATAGAGGGCAGAGGAGTCGAGCAAGGAGGGGCAGAGGGCGAGTTACAGAGCCATGGATGGTCGGAGGGCGCGACCGGCGTGGGGCAGGAGGGGTGAGATCGTTGGTCGAACAAGGAACGAGGATCCAGGCTGCCAGCAATCAACGATGAAATCAACTATGGGTTGAAGTTTTGATTTAGGATTTAAGCTATTTTTGAAATAAAAAACTAAAAGTGAAAAGATGAAAGTTAAATATGAAAAGTAAATTATCAATGGACATCAATAGGTTGGATATGGATCAGGACTATGTATTCACAATCTATATATCTTGAGTACTTTTTTGGATATGGATCGAGACTATGTATTTACCCTTCGGGTTCTATACCGGTAATTGTGATATCAGTTAGCAATATCAGGTTAGGTTAATTGTTTTGATCGATCGATAATGTTACCATTTAGAAGAACTGATTATTAAAATTAGTTGTTTAAAAATAAAGGCTACAGAGTAAAAACATTAGTATATATTCATAATTTTAGTATTGTTTTAACCACAATGTTACATACAAATCTACAATTACTTTTACAAATCATTCATACTTTGAAAATTATAAAAAAAGATAAATAAAATTACACCATAAACTCCACCACAAATCATTGTTATATCAATCAAAGAATCATTGTTTGCATTTCCATAGTAGAGTTTTTCATTAGAGTTTGGGAAAATGCACAATTGAAGAAAAGTTAAAAATTAGGTTTCCATCAAAAAATAAACGAATAAAATTAATAAATATATACAATTGATGAATTTGAAGGTGTAGCAAATCCACAACAACATAACTAACAACATAGTAGCAAATAACTAAACTAGACCTTGTAGTGTTTTAATTTTTGACTGATCTAGTCCAAACAACTAAATCAACCGGCCACTTACCAAATAATACATTCAATTGTTTACATAATCAAAATCATTGAAAGAAGCTGAAAACGATTGATTGGCCATTATTAAAACTTTAAATAATTATAATAATAACTTTAATATTGAATTTTATACCATAGTATCTATGGTCGAGATCATATTTGTAAATAAAATCTTATAAATTAACAAGGTTCAGACCAACTAAACCAACAGATTAATTCAAAATAATTGATTAATTGCTAATTAAAGTAAATATGATTTCCACAGACAAAAATCCAGCCCAAGAGATACCATGTACATTGTAGCAAAACTAAAACTTCATCTCGAATTTAAATAGATTAATAATAATGATTTTTTTCCACTTTAGTCTTCTATTGTTATGTCTGACGATATTTTTATTACTCAATTTAAATTTTTTCACTTTCAATCTTTCATACTACTTTTGATACTTCTTAAATGCTAGATGCCACAAAGGATGAGTTCTTTTTTCTTCTCGCGAATCGTGGGAGCGCCTAGCACCTAGAGGAGCAAAGCTCATTTTCCTTTTAGATAATTCTCTCATGTGATGATGAACAACCATTGAATAAAATAACCCTTATTTGCCTATGAGTTCTTCGATAGAAGACGGTTCTATTTTAGTAGCACTTTTAGTCCTCTCCTATAATTTTTGGTAATAAGTTAAGTACTAAAAATGTCATCATGAAAATAGTTAAAGGATAAAAAATAACATGTTTATAATTGTCAAGGAATTAAATGTGAAAAAGTTCAAAGTCGATGAATAAAAGTGTTTGTATCATAATATTTGAAGGACTAAAACTCTAAAATGGATCAAATTAAAACCGAGTATGAAAAGTGTCATTGATTAACAATGACAAATACTCGATAAGAATTAAGTTCTACAAGAATGAACAAAATATACAGTTATATCATTCAAAATAATAAAAGATATAATGAAAGGATTGTCGAAATGTTGAATATGATAAAATCAAATGAAGTGTTTTCGCCTGATGTAGCGAATCCGATGTAGACTCCATTTATTTCAACAATATTCAACTCGAAGAAGAAGGAAATAGAATGAAGGTAGGAAAGAAATTTACGGATACTACACTAAAAAGGGAGAAAATTATTCAAACTAAGAGTAAAATATAGTCTTCTTTCAAAAATAGGATCATATGTTTTGTTTTCCCTGAACAAGATTAATCATTCTATTTCTACCCCTATTTTAATTGATTAATTAATTAACCTAACTAATTGCCCCCTAGTTCTTTTGCAAAACCAAGTCAGTTCATTTCTAGAGGGATCAGTATGTGATGGAGGCAACAGACTCTGTTGGCGGCATGGATTTCTAGCAGATCGGCAGAGGTCTTCTAAAAAAAATTCCAATGGTTCGGCGGCTGGCAGGGTCTGGCGACCTAGGCAACTTGCGGCAGTATATCTAACCATATACGGGTATTTTTATGCAATCACAAATAAAAAAAAAACTCTATTTAAGGATGTTTAAACTACTTGGTCCTATTTTTGGGAAATGGATGAGTTTCAGTCATATCGAAGGTATTTTTCCTTGATAAAAATAGTTAGATGATGTTGAAGAGAGAAATAAGAAGAAACTAGACCGAGAAATTACAAATAAATCAAGAATTGAACATCTATCATAAAGATTAAGGAAAAACTTGAAAAAAAAGAGAATTTATACTTACTTTTGATATCATTACTACTTCGAAATCATGTCCAAATTTCATTATTCGATTTGAATTATTATTATACCAAAGTAATTCTATTCACAGCCCACAATTTGCTATTCACAATCAACAATTAATTATTAATAAAAAACATCATTAAAATAATTTAACCCTTCATATTAATACCCTCAATATCATCATAAATTTATTATGATTCAACACACTTTGTTTATAATCACTACATTTTATATTAATATTAATCATTTAAGTCTTCAACCATATTCTTTTGGTTATAAGTCTTCAACCATATAATATATATTAATATTAATAAATATCATTCTGTAAGTCAACATATTTTATACATAGTGTTGAGTTTAAGTCCCGAAGGTCCAACACCAACCTTGGATCCAGGGTGTGATTGCTACAGTAAAGTGTA
Source organism: Cuscuta europaea (assembly GCA_945859875.1). Lineage (NCBI taxonomy): Eukaryota > Viridiplantae > Streptophyta > Magnoliopsida > Solanales > Convolvulaceae > Cuscuta > Cuscuta europaea. Next base: position 3,219,231 of record CAMAPE010000033.1, read on the forward strand.
TAAAAGAAATATAGAAACTGATTGATTCACTCAAATGGCCTTGCTTGTATTAACGTAGTAATAACAATTACAAGGAAATTGCCGAACGGTAGTTACTGTCCAAAAGCTAATACAAGAGCTAGAATGCAATATAAGCTAGTGAGTAAACAAATGTTAACCCCTTACAATGAACTAAATGCTGCTATTTATACTAGAAGTGGGTAGGTGGGGTTATGGGGTGCTCCAAGGTGATTGGTTCATTTCCATGCCACTTGAGCACCCATGCTCCCACTTGTGAGCTTCATACTCCAACATTAAATGCAGCTTGCCACTTGAGCGAGTCCCGATCGGCATTAAGAACTGCTATTCCATCAATCCGGAAGAAGACTACTTATCCAAGTGTAAATCATTCCCCGTTCGGGAAGTGCCGAATGGGTGGCGTATTTAGGTACCCAAATCTCGTTCGGGAGCCCGTTGATTGACTCTGGGCTTCCCACCTGTAAGGAATAAATGTAATTAGATTTTGATGATGCAAGGTTTATTAGAATTTGAAAGTACCCCTATAGATTTTTTGTATTAGAAAATGTCTTTGTAAGTATTAGCATAGTCGACATGCCAGAAACCCTCTTGGTCTTCTTGATCAGAATTTCTACCAGAGTTGCTCCCAGAGTTGCTCTCCAGAGAAGCTACCAGAGTTGGGTACCAGAGTTGGCATCAGAAGCAGTCATCAGAGTTCGGACCAGAAAACCTCATCAGACCTACTCTTACCTAGCAGAACTCGAAGGCACTTACCAACGGTCGTTAAACTAACGGGAAATCCTCTAACGGCTAGGAGCCATTCGATGGGAACATGGTACTGTACACGCATTAAATGCTCAATTAATGTTGTACGAAGATATATTTAAAGCTGATGATTTACCATGCGAGTATCTTCGCGCCCCCAAAATAGCAAGTCGAAGGTCCAACTGGTCAAGTCAACAGTACAAGCATTTAATGAAGCTGTCTTCTACACTCCAACGGGAAGACTGCTCCCAGTATATAAGATACACTTTGAAGAACTACCAGGATAACTTTTGCTACACAACCTTGCTCAACTTATTTGCTCTGAACTAAAAACGTTCAAGCTTTCTTGAGATCAAAGACTCACTTACCTCAACAAGAAAAGCTTAAGTTGGAAGATATACTTTCTTATCCTTCATCCAAGTAACAAGTAGCAAAGTTTCTCAGTTCTTCAACACTTCGAAAGCATCATCTACACATCCTTTGTGAAGAAGCAACGTTGGAGAAAACTGATCTTGAATCAAACACTTCTTGAAAAAGAAGGGGCGTCTCAAACTAACTCGAGTAAGTGAAGTGGTGATACTTCCAAGAGACTCAGTGAAACGAGACCAGCCATAAGGAAGCAGGACTGCATCCCGGGTGGCAACTAGGCTTGAAGAAGACGCGGAGTGCTTCTTAAGTTCTAGGGACTAAGGCGTTGTAAACTGTTGTTTTTGCCAGCTTAGTGGAACAGTGGACTAGAGGAACACGTTGTTGCTTGAACCACTATAAAAATCCCCGGTGTCATTTACTTTACTTATTTATTTCTGCACTTAAGAACTTGACTGTTTAACTCAAAAGGTAGGACTCTGTGTTTAGCAGATCTTCCTCAAGAGTTATCAGAAAGGCATTTGCCTTAGTGTTTTCTGAGGCTACCCGGACAGAAACCAATCCGCTGCCAGGTCCAGTTCTGACATCAGAACTTGACCTTCTCTGTCACCAGAATTCGACCATCTCTGATAAGTCAGTTGTGACTTAGAGAAAAGTTTGAAAAGTCCTGAACAGTCTATTCACCCCCTCCCCTCTAGACTGTTCCCATTACAAACGGGACCAACACCACCGTTCCTGAGCCCTAGTGATACTTTGGGCCAATATATTGGGCCGGATCCCAATATCCCATCACAAGTCCCCCACTTTCGATGTTCCGAGCGAGCTTGGGACATGAGGGAGTAGAGATGCGCTTTTCCACCGTTCGGTCATACCCCGTACGATATACGGTGATTGGGTTCGCTGATTTTTTATATGACGGTTCAAAATACCCTAGCGGTTGTCGCTTATATTCCCCATGTAATGTCATGATTGCGTGACGTTCCACCTTTACGTTCCCTGGGGACGCTCCTCGCCACGTGTCTTCCTCTTATTGGTTCGTGAAATGGTGCTTTCATCCTTTAAATAAGGCCTTGGGCCCTTGTTTCCGGGTTTCCGAATTTTTGCTTCTTCGCTCCATTGTTCTGCCTTCTCTCCAAATCCCTAGCTTTGAATTTCGCTCAGGTAAACACCAGTCCTTTCTTCCCCTTTCCTTTTTCCATTTTTCGATTCGGCCCAAATGTCAGAGAGTTCGAGCCATTTCGACCCTTCAGTCATCGAACCACTTCAGGCTTCTGAGATGAATGCTACTGTTGATGATACCGTGAGCACCAGTGCCGCCATAGAGAATGTGGTGGAGGATGCCCCCTCTACTAGTGGTTCCGAAGACGCCCACTCCGGAAATTCTTCTAGTGGAACTTCGGGCGGTGATTCTGACAGTGCGAAGTTCGGTGATGATATGGCGGTGATGAAGAAAGGCCCTCCTGATGCCCTTCCCCGCCATCACTTGGATTTGAAGTCCATTCGGAAACGGAGGCAAAAATTCTCGTCCAAACTTAGGGCCCAATTTCCTGCCCTAATCTCCGACCTGGTTGACTTCCATCTCCATGTTGGTCTACATATGTTGCGCCACCGTCCTGGGATGGTGGTGGTGCATTTTGATTTGATCAAGGCTGGACTTAGGTTCCCGTTGCACCCCTTCTTTGTGGCCTTTTTCAACCACTATGGCATAGTTCCAGCCCAAATAATGCCAAATTCTTACCGGGTCATGGCCGAGTTGATCTGCCGCTGCGTGGATGTTGATGTAGTGCCCGACCTGGACCTCTTCCACCATTTCTTCAAAGTCGCCCCCCAACACATCGATGGATTCTTGGCAGTGAGTGCCCGAACGAGACGGATCCTTTTTAAGGGGAACTTCACTTCCATCAAGGGGTGGAAAGATTGACTTTTCTTTGTCTCTGTTCCGGACGGCCTTATCCCAAAGAGGTGGAATGCCTACCCACCTAAATCCACCGAGCCATTTGTCTCTGAGGACCTAGAAAAGAAGATCATCGCCGTGGAAAGGGCCAAGACGTTGGACATTTTGGGTTACTGAACCCCCGTTCGCCTTGTGGAAGCCGGAATAGGTACCACCCAAACTCCTGGACTTCTTGACTGAAAACCAAGTGCCATGGCCCGGACGGTTCTTCCCGTGCAAGAAACTTACATACCATGCTTGTTTCACACACGCTAAGACCGCTTGGTACTAACATGTTCCTTTTTCTTTTTTCAGTTCCCAACACCGAAGTAAACATGAACCGAGATCGCCTCGAGCAGATAGGGGTGCTAAGAGGAAGAAGCCTTCCAAGAATATTCCTAGGACCTTGGCCCCAGAAGCAACCCAACCGGCAGCCCAGCCCATGGTTCAGCAGCCTGAGCCACTTCAACAGATACCTCTCGAGCAGCTAAACTTCAATGCCTTGGCAGTGGATCAGTCGTTCGGGGACTTGTGCTCCAATCCCCTTTTTACTGAAGACATGGGTTCGTCCAGTGTTGCTAACGTTGTGGCTAATCAAGCCAACACATCAAAGCCAGTGGAGCCGATCATCCTGGAGGATCTGATCCACGGGGTTCTGGAACAAGGGGGATGTCCACCCGGTCGGGTTTGGAGTACCTCGTCCATGCTCAATGATTATCATCTCCCGCGGCTGACGGTCGAGCAGGCTGAAGCAGAGATTGCCATGGCCACTCTCAAGGTATATACCCCCACCGTTCATTCCCTTGTTCATCTTTTTGGTTTATGCCTTCGGTAAATAACTGTTTTATCCTTTAGGTCGGCTACTACAATGTCCAGCTGCAAATTGCTTGGCTGTAAAGAGAGGAAGAGCTGAGCAGGGCTCAGATATCTGCAGAGCAAGCGACTGCTGATGTGCTGCGGGCCGCTGAGCAAGAGCAGAAGAAGCTCGAAGCCAAGCTTGGCCAACTCCGGGGGGACCTTGCCACCTCTCAATCCAAGGTTGCTGCTACTGAGGCTGCCCTGGTCACATTCCAAGAATTTGAGCCTCAAATCCCGGACGGCCCTCGGAAAATCAAGGTGGACTTATCCACCATTCTATCAGCAGCCCAGGTCGCGTTTCTGTCTTCTGAAGATTTCAAGGGGCTGCTGAGGAGCATGGATTAGCTCAGGCGGGTACCCTGTTCGGGAAGCGCCTGGAACAGCTCCCCCAAGGCCCGGCTCGTCTCGAGGAGGGGGTGAAGCTGACCAATGAGACTGTGATCGGCCAGCAGTGGGTCAATGCCCTAGCCAAGGATACCCACATCTCTGGGTGTCAGCAGATTATGGAGGGCTTGGTACCGATCCTGGAGTGGCTCACCGAACGGCCAATCGAGATGAAAGAGTTTTCTGAGGATAAGGTCCTCCTGGCCCAGTTTGACAAATACCGTCTCAATTTTCAGAGGAAGGCAGATCGGGCAGCTGGCCAGGAACTCGAGCCCCCGACTGATGATGAGGCCGAGACCGACGATGAAGCTGATGATGAGGCTGAAGAGTGAAGTGTTAGCTACTAATCCCTTAAATTATTTTGCCTCTATGTAATTATCTAGCATTTGGCTTTTAAAATATTTCTAAAGTACATCCCAGCCGGTAGTGCTGAAGAGTAAAAATACTCCTTTGGCCTAATTGTTGTCTGTATGTTTCTTCATGTCATGCCTTTACTCCCTTCTCTTACTATCATCTTGGCTGCTCGAACTTTCTCACTTGGTACTTTGGACTTAGAATTTTTTCGTATCATCTTGGTCCTATTTAGGGTCTCTGAATTGCACACGGCTCGAGCTGGGTCCCTGCTCCTTGTAATTTCTCATTCCGGTAATAACCTGTTCGGGTTTTTAGATTAGCACTTGAATTCTGCTACGTTCCCCTTAACCCGTTTGGGAGAAGCTTTTTAGTATGATGCCTCCTAAGCCCTTGGGCCTTAGTCGTTTCTCTATGGCAATATGCAGCCGTTTGGGGTATCAGAAGTTGCATAGTTTGTCTTCCCTTGCCCCTACACTGTTCAGGATGGCTAGGAGCCGTTTCCTGATGAATCACCCAGAGAAAATCCTTCTAGTTCTTACACGGTTCAGGATGGCTATAGGACGTCTGCTTGCGAGCTTCAGAAATCTTCTTAGCCCTTACACCGTTCAGGAAGGCTAGAGGATGTTTGTTTATAAGCTTCCAACATCTTCTTAGCCCTTACTCCGTCCAGGATGGCCAGAAGTTCATTATAGTGTGTTGACCCTGTTCGGGATATACCTGTATCCATGACCTCTGATGTAATCCACATAGTTGTTACCATGTGTCCCCCATGGATTTGGTTTTAGGACGGTGACTCCTATATATAAATATGGGGAAGCTAGTGTTTCCTTATTTTCTGGTGCTTCTTTGTCTTTTGCCCTGCTGCTAGCTTTCTCTCTCTAGAATTCCTTCAGGTTCTCTCTCCTTTGATGATGTAGTGGATTTGATCGTTCCTGAACCGGTTAAACTGAAGATGGTTCTTCATCTTCCTTCTTCTAGCACGATCGTGCCTGCTGCCGCAAATGTCGAGATTCCTGATCGGCTGGAATTCTCTGGAATGGGGCCCCTTTCAGAGGGCAAGACTGTAATACCCCGAAAATTTGAGAGAATTTGGAAAATAATTAAAATTGTGTTTCATATTGTTTACACGGTCTTTAGGTCGTTTATTATGTTTGGTTTAGTGTTTGGGACAAAGGGGAGGTCCAAATGGGGAATAAACGGGGCAAAAACTAAGGTTTGGGGCGTCTGGGGGTCACGCACGCGTGCGTGGAAGGTACGCACGCGTGCGTTCCTGTTGTATCCTAATGCAACTCAAACTTCGGAAATTCACTATAAATATATCCCTAATCCGATTTTCCTCATTCCAAAAACCCTAGGACCGCCTCTTCAAGATCTATCCCTTCCAGCTCTTCAATATTAACGTATCCAGTACGAAATGTTATGCCAATGATGAGATCAAACAATCCAATATTCCGGTAAGTGCGTTTGTTGCCTAATTCGCGTCGTTCATCCGTTTCCTAAATTTCTTTCTCCTAAATTGAGATCCTTCGAACCTATCACTTCTCAGGTACGTGCGAATGATCCGTCAAACTAGGTTTGACGTTTAGGATTCGTTGCTAGCCTCGAGGTAAGGACTATTGCAACCAAAATTACTATTTTGCCCCTATATTGTATAAACTAGGGTTTGTGCTATGATTTGAGTTTCTTTTTGAAAATTTATGGATAATTCGGCTATAATAGTATGAGTATGATGATGTATGATTTTCTGGGAATTTATGAACGTGTGAGTTTTGGTGAATTTATCAAATCAGTTTATCATGGCTAAAATTGTGATTTTTGATGATTGTTCTTTTGGGATTGGAAAATTTTGGTGATTGTTTTGGTATGATTCGAAGAATGATTTGAGACTATTATAACTGGTTATATTGAAAATATATTATGGGTTCAGAATACACCAATTTGATTATTTTAGTGGTAGTAGTAAATGCTACTTTTGGGAAGTGGTTGTTTGGGTTAAACCCTCTTTTTGGAAAGTGTTGTGAGATCAAATCTTTTGGGATAAATTATATATTTTTAAATGTATAATTTGGTATGAAAATTTACATGTATATTCTGGAGTTATAAATATCCTTACTGGATTATTTTGAATATGGTATTAAATACTATTTTGGAACTAGTTTTGGATAAACCATAAATTGTAAGTTTCTCTGCCAATCCAAAATTGTTTCCTCGTATTATATGCCTATTATGCATTATGTGATTAAGTGTGAATTGTGAATTTTTTGTATGTGATTTTGAGGAGATATTGTATATATGGTAGTTGAGAAATATAAATTAAGTGCTTTTTGGGTATTAAATATTTTTAAATACCTTCGAGACTTTTTAGAGAAATTAAGAAGTATTTTTGAAGTATTGTTTAAGCGAAGATAAAATTTACATTTTCATAAGAAGTGAGCATCTCGGGAGTAATCCGAGGTGTCGGTTTTCCACATCCGGATAAATGTGGAGGGTGATTAGAGCTGCTACTACTAAGAAGTACAATTTAAGTTTCAAGTGACATTTGGATCTATGATCCCTTTTAAGAAGAAGTTATAGTAGTAGTCCCTAATTATTCAAGAATTTTAGAGGTGGGTGGTTGGGTTCCGACCACTCGAGATGACTTACTACTCGGAGGGCTTGGAATCCCTTTTAGGGGGTGTGCACACTTAAGGTAGTCGTTTCGTTTCTGCAAGAGCAGTTGTGGTATCGGCACTTGTTCGGGGTGGCCGTTCGTAACCACGGTCCACCGGGCTTAGTCGAAAGGTTGAGCACCGCCCTTCTGAATTACTAGGAAGTTAGAGAAGAAGTGATTTTCTTAAGAAGTTTAAAGAGAAGAATTACTAAGAGATTTTCGAAGAGAAGTTGAGGATTTTAGTAAAGAAGTAAGTTTCAGAAAAATCAAAGAGAAAAGAATTTTGGTGGAGTGAGTTCTTTTTAAATAAGTATTATATAAAAACTATTTTCACCAAACCTGGTTATTTTACGGGGTTGGGTAGTACTTACTTAGCTCTAAAGCTAATTTTTGTTTCCTTTTCTTTGTTTTGTTTTCTGCACTTTAATTGTGCAGGTGATGAAGGTTATACATAATGATGAGAGCTGCGTTAGATCACGTAGTTTAGTATTTATAATCACCTAGTTATTGTTTATTTCAGTTTGAGAACATGTAGACATTTAAATTATTTTTTAAATTTTCAGTACTTAAATACTTGGATTATTTTTGGATTGTGGTTTAGCATGTGCATTCGGTTATGTGAGAACCGAGTGTGGCGGTAACACCCATTTCCCTATTAAGACTTCCGTTGTATCTCTGATGTTTTCAAATAAAGTTGATAATTCCTTTGAATAAATCATTATTTAAATGTATTTTTGGTTTGGGAAAATGGGGGTGTTACAAAGATCCTATTGGGCCAGACGGCCACTTCCCTTTGATGCAGCATGGCCCTGAATGTCACGCCCCGGACCTACCCGGACACGTCAACAACACGCCATACAGTACGAATAGTCAACCGCAGTCCAACACATCCATACTATACAAGGCTTCTGGAATATCATTCACACGTAGTACATCCATAAACAAACATAATGTAAAATATTCATTTAAGCAGCGGAAACATTTAGACAAGTGTTCAGGCCACACTTGGCAAATCTTAGGCATACAAGCCCCCAAACAATTATTCAGAAAATAATATCCATGAGCATTAGTGTATTTGTTTTTAAAACAGAAACGGAGGAAGCACGAATCACGTCTCCTCTCCTAGATCTCCCTGAGCAACGAGCACTGGTAGCAACCTTCAAGTTCTACCTGAAACTGTGAGGTGGCCTCCCCTGTGAAGGCGAGGTCAGTACTTTGAAGCATTTGAAAAGTACAATGACAACTACACTGTATATAATCAACGTTTCAATTTCTAAGACCCTCAATCTAGGGTGATATTATATTATAGGCCATAACCCCCGGTTACCATTTTGAAAATATACTTACTTTATATAAAGTCAAGTAGTCAGCCCGTGGGCCCATATTCGTTTAGAATTCACCATTTCCATTTCCCATGACCACAAGCCACGACAACCCCATAGGGTTTCACCAAGCCACCATTGCATAGCAAAGGCTCGGCCCAACTACATTTCTATGCAATCCTTTAACCCAATTCAACACGTCATGATTGCATGGCAAGGGCTCGACCCAACTATGTTTCCATACAACTCACAACTTCATGGCAAGGGCGTGGCCCAACTACGTTTCCATGAAGATCACAAATACATGGCAATGGCTCGGCCCAACTACGTTTCCATGCATATCACAACACAAGGCAAGGGCTCGGCCCAACTAAGTTTCCATGCGAATCACAATTACATGGCAAGGGCTCGACCCAACTACATTTCCATGCAATCCTAGAGTCAGACTCTAATTCATTATCATAGTCCAATTCTCAAGCAAATCCTATGCCTAGAATCCATTCACTTGGAGTAGCCTTTAAGGCTTACCCCTAACATATTTTAGAGCTCACACAATTCGACCTTAATGTATCTCTTAAGACTACTTAAGGCATCACTATTCACAATCCAATCTCTTAGGATTAATTCCATCATTATTCGTATCAATCTCCCGACTAGTATTTTAATACTAGTCGGATAATCTTAGAACAACCAAGTTCATAATTCATAGTCCAATGATTCATTTCCAATGATTTTCCAATCCAAATATAATTTAATCTCAATATAAAAAATATCCCTTTTATCCATTCATGAATTCTTTACATGAAGTAAAAGTATATTTTATCACAATATTTGATAGTAAACTCCTACTATCATGCCATCATTTTCATAACACATAATCATACACAATTTCTCCTAAATTTGTATATCATGCTTCACATACTAATAAACAATAGTATTTTCATTTGGGCATTATTAATCGTTAATAATCCATGAAAATCACATTTAATTACCTTAGGTAATCTTATGAAATTAACTCACTAATTATAAGCAATATAGTCAGTCATCCTCACCTTGTGATGTGCTACAATAGTTGCCTTTGTTAAGCCCTTCGATCAATCCTCGTTCTAGGCCGATTGAAAAAGAAAAATTAGGGCAGCAGCCAAAAGCCGGGCGGCTTTTGCAAAAGGTGGGCGGCTTTCGGGCCTGCAGCTCGAAAACAGTCCCCAACAATGGCAGTTTTCCGGTGATTTCGACTCCTATCGATTCACCAACTCTTCTAAGTTAAATACCACCAGTTTATAACAATATTCTACACTTTTTAACATGTAGAACTCATGGCTTAATCCACCATATGATTTCTTAATAAATCATGCACAATAACTAGTTAAAGAACTATTTGAGTTCTTACCTTTCTTCCTAACAATTTCTCTTTGAGCTTTCTTGCCTCTTGGTCCCTCCAAGCTAGAGCCTTTGTTAGAGCCTCTCCTAGACCTTATCTCTCTATTTCTTATGTATGGTATCAATGAGGAGAAGGAAGAAACACCCCCCTTAATCAAAGCTCTAATAATATGAGGAGTGGGGTCTTAGGAGCTTTCATATGTCCTCTCCCAACTCCCTCACACTACATGTCCGCACACACACACTTTCCCTTGTCCCCCTCCCTATTTTTTGAGAGTTATTTGACTGGCAGAATACCCCAAATGGGTGTAGGAAGTCCCTCCCAATTATTCCTGCTATTTCTGACACGTTGGGTCAAAACAGTTTTTGGGTTGCCCAACCATTCTCCCCAACTTTAGCTGGCATTTTATTGGGCCTCTGTAATTATTGTGATGACCCAACTAAATATTTGGTAGCCCATTCTCAATATTATGGGCCCGATAAATAATTTAATTAATCACGCATTATTTAAATACAACATTCTGTTACACGAAATTATTCGCTAGGAAAATTCAAATACATACTGAATTTTTAAATTCAAGTACATCCGGGTGTGGTGTCACAAGTTCCCCCCCCCCCCCCCTAACAAGAATTTTCGTCCCCGAAATTCACAATGCTTACTCAAAAGAAAAGCACATTGTTCCTTCGTCAAGGCTTCCGTTTCCCAAACTTCTTCCTCAACTCGGACACTCTTCCAATGGATTTTAACCATTGGAACTTTCTTGCTTCTCAACTTCTTTACTTGTCTAACAAGTATCTTCACCGGTTGCACGACATAGTTTAAGTCTTCCTGTATTTTCACGGGTGGTTTCTCTAATACATGAGATGTATCGAGTATATATTTCTTAAGCATAGACACGTGGAAGACATTATGTATCTTCTCCAATTCTGAAGTCAACTGCAATCGGTATGCTACGGCCCCAATTCTCTCAAGAATTACAAATGGCCCTATGTATCGTGGTTTAAGTTTCTCTCGGCTTTGAAATCGGATGATTCCTTTCCAAGGAGAAACTTTCAAGAATACCTCATCTCCCACCTTAAACTCTAAGGCTCTTCGGCGCTTATTGGCATAGCTCTTCTGTATATCCTGAGCCGTCTTAAGCCTCTCATGAACCATTTTCACCTTTTGACTCGGTGATCTCCACCAATTCCGTACTCTGAAGCTTGGCCATGCCAACCTCATCCCAACACAAAGGTGTACGACATCTTCTCCCATACAATGCCTCGTATGGAGGCATTCCTATACTCGCCTGATAATTGTTGTTATAGGCAAACTCCACAAGTGCTAAATGGTTGTCCCAACTTCCTTGGAACTCCAATGCACAAATCACGGTACATCTTTGTACCATCCGTCTGTGGATGAAAAGCAGTGCTCAAATCATGGTACATCTTTGTACCTCCCGGGTGCATGGCATACGCCGATAAATGAGCCTCCTCTAAGATGGACTTTCGGAGCTCATCATCCGATGGTACACACACTCGGTCACGAAATATTAGGAGACCATCATCTCTTTCCCTGAAATCCTCAACCGGTCCCGCTAGCATGCGTTCTCGGATCTTCATGAGTTCTTTGTCAGTTTCTTGACCCTTCTTGATCTCATCAAGTAAGGTCGCTCTTACCTCAAATCTTGCCAACAAGGCACCATCACAAGATACCTCCATTTGGGGTCTCAATGCCCTCAAGCTAGTTAGCAATGGCCCTGATGAACTTTTTTCGACTAAGTGCATCGGCTCCAACATTCGCTTTACCAGGGTGGTACTAATAACTAGATGGTGGTCCTTTATCAACTCCATCCATCGTCTCTGTCTCATGTTTAACTCTTTCTGAGTAAACACGTACTTCAACCTCTTATGGTCAGTGTATATGTGACATGTCTCTCTGTAGAGATAATGTCTCCAAATCTTCAGTGAAAATACCACTGCTCTGAACTCTAGATCATGGGTAGGATAGTTTACCTCATGCTTCTTCAACTGTCGTGAAGCATAGGTAATCACCCTCCCATTCCGCATCAATACACATCCAAGCTCTTGAATGCTCGCATCGCTGTAGACATCGTACCCCATACCCTGTTTGGGTAATGCAAGTACCAGTGCCTCGATCAACCTCTTCTTTAGTTCTAGGAACCTCTTCTCACATCGGTCATCCCATATGACTTAGCTCTTTTTCGAGTGAGATTTGTCAACGGTTATGCTAAAACTGAGAATTTCTCCACGAACTTCTTATAGTATCCTGCCAATCCAAGGAAACTGCGAATTTCCTTCACGTTTTTCGGCCTCTCCCATTCGGTATGCCAATCCACATACACGAACTCAATAGTGTTTCTCACGTAGTGTCTCAAGAACAAGTACTAAGTGTCCCTCTTCCTCCTCTTCACTCTTCGAGTAAATCAAGATGTCACATATGAACACAATCACAAACCGATCCAAGTATTTATGAAATACCCGGTTCATCAAGTCCATAAATGTCGTTAGGGCGTTCGTTAGCCCAAACGACATGACTAAGAACTCAAAATGACCATACCTTGTGCAGAAAGCACTCTTTGGTATGTCATCCTCCTTTATCTTCAATTGATGGTACCCTGACCTCAAGTCAATCTTCGAAAACACTGTTGCTTCTCGGAGCTGATCAAACAAGTCATCAATCCTAGGTAAAGGATACTTATTCATGATTGTGACCTTGTTCAGTTGACGATAGTCAATACACATTCGAAGCGTCCCATCTTTCTTTTTCACAAACAGTGTCGGTGCCCCCCACGGGGAGCAGCTCGGCCTTATGAAACCGTTATCCAATAGTTCTTGCAATTGGGTTTTCAACTCATTAAGTTCTGCGGGTGCCATTCGGTATGGCGGTATGAAGATTGGTTTGGTGTCGGGCTCAACCTCTATCATGAATTCATTCTCTCTATCGGGTGGAAGTCCTGGTAAGTCTTTTGGAAAGACATCCGGATACTTGCACACTACTCTCACATCGTTGATGTCTATCTCTTCTTTGGTTTTGTCCACCACATATGCTAGATATGCGTGGCATCTTTTCCTCATCATATTCCTTGCTCTCACGGTGGATATGATACAACTGTTTGATTTGCCTCTATCTCCCTCAAAGCGTAAGGTCAAGCCTTCACCGATTTCGAGTTCAAGAACCTTCGTGTAGCAATCGACCCTAACATGATGCTTCTCAAGCCAATCCATCCCGAGGATTGCATCGAACTCAATCATACTCAGCGGTACAAAATCACACTTCAAGGCTTGGCCCTCCACTTCCACCTCACATGATGGATAGTGGCTATCGCTTTCGATATCATCCCCCAAAGGTGTGGATACCAATAGGGTTTGAGTCATCGGTACAAGCGGATCTTTGAATACCCCGGCAAACGCCCGACTCACAAATGATCGTTGCGCCCCGGTATCAATAAGGATTCTTGCGTCTCTCCCGTCAATCTTTAGTGTTCCTACATTCATAAGCAATGTAAGACACACCTCCTACTTTATTGACTGGTTTCTAAAGTCATAGAGTACTCTTTTTATGGTTTAGGTAGTTGACATTCGATGCCTTATCAAAAACCCCCGGTTTCTGACTCTTAGGATCATCCTAAGACCACATTAGATGAAAGCCGGCCGGGCTTCGCAAACGCCGGCCGGGCTTCGTGCTAACACAACGTCGGACGAGGTTTCAGCCCGTAAGCCGTCCGGTTTCCCTGAACGCCAGCCGGTATTTACCGCCGTAGTTTAATTCCACGATTAAATTCCAAAACCCGGCCGCACTTTGCGAAAGCCGGCCAGTTTTCGCCTGCGCATGACTTTTCCCCACCTGACGAACGCCGGCCGGTGTCCACAAAGGCCGCCCGGTATTCGTCACCGTACTTTTATTCTTAATAAATATTTTCAGAAGCCGGTCGGTTCCTACGAAGGCCGGCCGATGTTCAGTTGTGTGGAATTCCTCAAATTTAATCGTTACGAAAGCCGGCCGGTTTTTGTGAATGTCGGCCGGCATTGAGCGCCGTAGTTTTTATTCGATTAATTAAATACAAAAACCGGGCGGCCTCTATAAGGATCGGGTGGCTTTTGTGCCTTGTCGATTTCCAAGAGGTTTCACCTTCGTATGTCGGCTGCTTTTTATGGGATGTCATCCGACATCCGTCGCCGTAGTAATTTGATAATTAATTTAAGTATACATCGGGCGGTTTTGACATATGTCGGGCGGCTTTCACCCCTAACTATATTTCTTTCCCTTTTTGTTTTAAGTCAACTCGGCCACGTTGGCCGACGGTCGTAGGACTTATACTTAGGATCTTTATGACTCCTATTACATCTAATAATCTAATATAATGAGTTTAAAGAATTACCCGCAATGGAGTCCGGGTTGGCACGTGCATCCGCTTCCGTCATTGCATAGACCCTAGCTTGGGTCTTGCCTTGGTTCACAGATGGCGCGTTGCTCGTACTTGACCCGTCGTGCCCCGTGCTCGCATGAGGTGCTCCAGTCCGGTTCCTACTTGCCGTAGTCCCGCTACTAGGTCCTGCACCCATGGCTCGCCCAAATTGTGGGCAGCTGCTCCTCAAGTGCCCTGCCTCCCCGCATTGGTAGCACATCGGGGGATCACGACACTTCCAGAGGTGGGTTTTCTTGCAATTGTTACACCTTATCGCGCTCGAGCCTTGCGACCTTGAGCCTTGCCCTCCTGGTCATTGGTTTCCCCTCGATGGTGGTGCAGGGGTTCTAAAAGACCCACCTCCCCCCGTGGTTCCCCTTTTTACTAGAACCTTGGGGACCATGGTTCTCCCATTTTCTCTTCTTCGCCTTCTTGGCGTTTTTCATCTTCCTTTCCTCCCATTCTTTTTCTCCTTTCAGGCCTTGTTCGACCACCTCGTTGAACGTCATGTTAGGAAATTGTGTTGCCCTCTCACGCACGTCCAAGTCCAAGGCATCCCAAAAATGGTTCACCATCCGGTTCTCATCACAAGCATACTCCGGTATGAACTCGGCAAGCTCCCTGAATTTGTGCTCAAGCTGCCTCACGGTGTACTTGCCTCCTTAGGTCAAGTTGGTGTACTCCCTCCTTTTCAAGTTCACGTCATAGTCGGAGTAATATTGGTTGAAGAACTCCTGCCGGAAATTCTCCCAAGTGACGGTCTCACCGTACTTTCCCTTGACTCCGTCCCACCATGTGGACGCCATTCCTTTTAGTAACCTCATTGCTACTCTCATTTTCATATTCGGGGGCAGCTGTATATCGAGAGCCGCTTCATTGAATCTTTTGATCCACTCGACTGCAATGGAGATGTACCCCGTTCCATCGAACGGTTTGCACCCCAAATCTCTCGCCTCCTTGAGGTACTTTGAGATTCTTATTATCGGAACCTCGACACCTCCTCCTCTTCGGGACTCTACATGTCCCCTAGAACTCACATGGCTTCCCCTTCTTCAAGCCCCTTCCAAAGCACGCCTTGCCCGGCGCCTTTGGCGATCCTGTTGATATTGACGTAGTAGTTCCTCCATCCTTTCTAGAGCGCCATCATCATCGCCCTCCTCATCATTGTCATCGTACTCCCCATCATATGGGGTCTCAACCGGCTCGGTTCCCGGTTGATACATCGAGTCCTCTTCGGACACATAAACTCATTTGTGGTCTCCACGTGACCGTCACTCACGGTCTGGGCTTGGCCCCCACGGCCTCGTCCCCTGAACACTCTAGAAGCCTCTCTACTGCCCTGCATGGACCCTCCCGGTGCCCGGCCAGTCGGGTACCTTCTAATTACTTTCCCGGTACGTTCCATTTCTGAAAGAAATTGAGAATGAGTGATTAGACCCGTATCAAATGTCAAATGACGGATAGGCACTTATAGACATCCTTTGGCTCAAATCACCGCCATACCAATTGTTAAGGGTACCATCTTAACAATTAGATACATTGGAACTCAAGTACCAAAAGTTCTATAAGCACAAAACTTCTTATGCTCATGGTTTTCAAATTCATTTTCAAAAAGGAATTTTGAGACTTCATTATGATGTTTACGGACTAAGGCTCTGATACCAATTAAATTGTTACACCCCGGACCTACCCGGACATGTCAACAACCCGCCGTACAGTATGAATAGTCAACCGCAGTCCAACACATCCATACTATATAAGGCTTCTGGAATATCATTCACATGTAGTACATCCATAAACAAACATAGTGTAAAATATTCATTTAAGCAGCGGAAACATTTATACAAGTGTTCAGGCCACACTTGGCAAATCTTAGGCATACAAGCTTGTTGGTCCCAGTTATATTGAGTACAGTCTAAAGGGGGTGAATAGACTGTACTGGTTTTTGACTTTTTCAAGCTAAGTACCAGATTTTACAGAATAGCCTGTTCTGTTGGCAGAACAGACTGGCAGTGGATGGTGTTCTGGTAGGGTTCTGTCCGGTCAGCCTCAGAGAAGCAAAGGCAGTAGGCCTTCTGTTAACTCACAAGATGGGTTCTGCAGAACACAGAGACCAAGTTTATGGAGTTAAACAGTTTAAAGTAAATGCGAGAATTAAATGCAGTAAGTAAATGACACCAGGGATTTTTATAGTGGTTCAAGGAACAACTCGTTCCTCTAATCCACTGTTCCACTAAGCTTGTAAAAACGCAGATTACAACGCCTTAGCGCTAGCACTTAAGAAGATCTCCATGTCTCCTGGGATGCACTGCCTGGATTCCTTTAAGACTAGTCCTTTCACTGAGCTTCCTTGAAGTATTCCCACTTCACTACTCCAGTTACTTAGACGTCCTTCTCGTTAGAGAAGAGTTCTTGTAAGAACAGGGGCTTTCCAACTTGCTTCGTCATAAAGGATGTGTTGATGAAGTGCTTGAAGTGTTGAAGAACAAGGAACTTTGCTCTTTGTTGGAGTATGAAGATAGGAAAATATTATCTTTCCAACTAAAGCTTTTCTCGTTTGAGATGATGAAGTTCTGGTCTCAAGAAAGCTTGTTGTTTAAATAAATTGGTCGAGTAAGGTATTGAGCAAGAGTTGTGCAAAATTATCCGGTTGTTCTTCATGTAGTATCTTTTATACTGGGGTTGTCTTCCCGTTGGAGGAGGAGGACAACTGCATTAAATGCGTGAACAGTTGACTTGACCAGTAGGACCCGGAAATGTTGGCGAGTTGCTATTTTGGGATAAGGATATCCTGAAATGTCGGCCAATCATCAGCTTTTACTCTTCAGCGTACGGGGTGAATTAAATGAGCATTTAATGTGCGTACTGTAGCTTTTCCGTTGAAGTCTTCTAGCCGTTGAAGGAATCTTTCGTTGGTTTCACCGGCTGAGGTAGATTCATGGAAATTCTCTAAGTGTCAGGCCTTCTGGTATCTTTAGCAGAGAATTAACCAGAAAGGGTCTCGAGCACTTCTGTTGGGATAAAAGGTACCAGGGGGTCCCTAGTCCTTCTATCAAGGTAGGAGCCAACAGAGATCCTTGAGTACTTCTGTCAAAGTGAAGTCCAACAGAGAACCAGGAGGTTTTCAGTGCGGATACGAACCAACAGAGAGCCAAAAGTCTTCTGTCCAGACTAAGTCTAACAGAGGGTCTTCTGTCAGGAGGTCTTCTGTCAGTCGACTATATTAAGAAAGCTCTTACAAGGAAAATTCTAATACAAATTTCTAAAGAGGGGTACTCTAAAATCCTAATTAATATAGCATCATCAAAATCTAATTACATTTATTCCTTACAATTTCCCCCTTTTTGATGATTCCAAAACCCTTAAACTATTTCTAGAGAAGTACCTTTCACCATAAAAGAAATAAAGTTACAACTTTCATTATAATTCTTGGTGGGAAACTTAGCATAGGAAAATAGTAAGAGTGAGATACAATCAAGATAAAACACATACAGAATAAGAGCAAATAACAAATAAACATGCATAACAGAAGGGGTTAGCAGGAGAAAGAAAACAGATAGGGAGTAATTACCTTACAGTTAGAAAGGCAGAGATGTGTTTTTTATTAAAGGATAGTTTACAGATAAGTTCCTTTACACAATCTCCCTTGCAGCTGCAGCTCTGGCTTGATCATCCAATTTTTGTATTCTTTGTAGCTCTGCATTGACTACTTCTCTGATTCCAGTGAGATTCCCAGAGCTTTGATAAGATGCCCAGATGGGTGAGATCTTGCAATCCAGGTAGCTGAGAACACCTTCATGAATATCTTTCCCTGGAAGGATTTTATTGAGGTACCAGTACTCCGCTTCTTCTAGAGATCCACCATATCTGACTTTCACATGGCCATCTGTGTCGAGATAGAGATTCTGCTGCTGTATTGGAGTCATTTTCTGTTTCATTACTTCAAATTGAGCCCTGACAATTCTCTGAGATCCACCCAATCTCCATTCCCTGAAATTTAGTGCATTCTTCTTCTTAGAGCCTTTCTTATGTGGAGATTGAGGTCTAGGAATGCCTGATAGCCTTTTCTTCTGAATGGTAGCTTCAAAGTATGGTGTAGGATCAACAGTTGGATCAACAGAGGATGATGCTCTAGCAGGGGTTCTGGTAGATCGAGGTTTAGGAGGCTGAGAGTCCTCTTCCCCCTTTTTGGCATCATTGAGATCTTCTATCAATAAGCTGAGTTTCTGAAATTCTGTAGCATGAGATGCGGCAATCTGTTCAAGTGCTTCTGGAATTGTTTGGGTGACCGAAGTGAGGCCTTCTATCAAACCCTGTTGCTTTTCAACAGCAGAGTATATATCTCTAGAGCTTGCTTCAAGAAGGATCAGCTTCTGATATCTTTCCTTGTCATTCTGCAGTAGGGAAATGACAAGCTCCTTATTTGTTTGGCATAGTTCTTCAACATCATGCAGTTGCTCTTTAGTCTTGGTGTCAGCATATTGGAACACAACAATCTCATCAAGGATCTTCTTGAGAGTTGTGTTCTGAGTGTTAAGAGTCTGATTCATGGAGAAGAGAACAGTTTTGATAGTATCCACTTCATTGGAGAGAGCATCAACCTTTGTAGTGGAGGTGGCCATGAATTCATGCATGGACTCTTTTAAGGTAGCAAAGTTTTCCGAGATGAACTTCATACCAGAGTTGAAATTCTGATTCACGTGACTTAGGTGCTCGTAATGACTCTGATTTACCAGAATCAGCTTTTGCATCCCATCCAGCATCTGACCACCAAAGTCTTCTGCAGCTTCCACGAATTGGTTAAAGGGAATTTGATGTTCTTCATGCTCAGAGTTAGGCATCCCTAG
The DNA here is from genome assembly GCA_945859875.1 of Cuscuta europaea. Taxonomy (NCBI): domain Eukaryota; kingdom Viridiplantae; phylum Streptophyta; class Magnoliopsida; order Solanales; family Convolvulaceae; genus Cuscuta; species Cuscuta europaea. The sequence continues at coordinate 3,238,496 of CAMAPE010000033.1, forward strand.
TCCTCTTGCCTTAGGCATGGGAATATGTTCCTGTGCAGATGATAGGAGCTGTTGTTGTTGTTCATGTTCTAGTTTTGTCAGTGGGGGGGTCTTCTGCCTTTTGGAGGTAGCCTTGTTGGGGTCACTTACAATGAACCCATCCAGGTTTGAGGAGTCTTCATAGGAGGTGTAAATAGGGATTCTGTCTCTGACCACTTGTTGTTTCTTGTGGAAAGAGGGGTTGGAAGCAGAAGAGTATCTGGAGTATCCTTTTGGTGCATGAATTGGAGATATAGTTGTTGGATCAGAGGACCTGGTGTACCAGGCTTGGTGTTGCTAAGTTGTGGGTTTCTGTTGTGGTGGTGTAGTTGCTTTGGTATTCTATTGCTGAGAGCATTGAGGTGGGGGGGTTTCTGTTGCGTGAGTTGTTGACGTTGGGTTCTCTGTTGTTGGGGAGAAGGGGGAGGTGAAGGGGATCTGTTTCTGGTGGGAGTTTTCTGTTTGCAGGGTGATGGGGATTTCGATTTCTTGGGTGAAGATTCTTGCTGAGATGAGGTTTTCTGTTTAGAGGGGGTGTTCTGTTGTGGAGTAGGTGATCGTTGTTTTAGTGGGGATTGGGGTGGAGTAGTATAAGGAGTGGGGATTTTGGGTGAAGGTTGTTGAGGAGGAGAGGGAGGTGGTGAAGGGACATTTACCTCATCATTATCTTTTTGAGCCCTTCTCCATTCTGCAATCAGTTGTGCCAGAACAGCTTCAGAATCAGAAGGTCCTCCTCCTTGGCCTTTCTGTTGGTTGCTAGGATCCAGAGACTCTTTCAAGGTCTTCTCTACTACCCAAGCATCAAAGGCATCTCTCTCTCTCTCTCAGAGAGGGGTTCAGTGGGTTCTTCTGTTGGCTTGTCTGAGCATGTAGCCTTACCTTTGTGAAGTTTCTTCTTCTCTGTTAGGACAGATAGAAGGAAATTTTTGTCCAGGCACTGCTCAACATCATCTGTACCTGCCGACTTGAGGACTGTTGCTTCCTCATTTACGAAGTAAGGAAATAACCTGATGAGTTCAGAAAGAGACCCTACTCTCCACTTCCTCCACGCAAGGACTCTGAAAAACTACTTTTCCAGGGCAGAGGAGATATCCACCTGAGGTTCTGAAGTCTCAGGGGTTCTGTTGGTGTTATCTTGAGGTTCTGGAGAAGAAACAGTTAGGGGTTGTTCTTGTGCCTCAGCAAAAGGAGGGTTGTTTGGTTCCCCCTGAGTAGTAGCAACCTACATAACTACTTCATCCTCTGAGTCACTTGACTCAAAAACAATCTTCTTGCCTTGCCAGGCATTTCTGTTGGGTTGTACGGAAAGAGTTGAGTCATCAAGTTCCCCCTGAATTGCAGGAGTCACAACCTTGGCTTTCTTTGCAACGGGAGAGGCAGAAAGGGTATTTTCTGTTGAAGTTGGAGAAGGTTTCTTCTTCTTGATGGAAACCTTCTTAGCCATCGGTTTCTTCACCTTCTCAGATGCAGCCTTCTTAGGAATAATCTTCTTCACAGGTTTCCTCACCAAGGGTTCATCCTTATCAAATGCTGAGTCATTAGAGGCGACTAGGACCTTCTGTGGCTTCTTCCTTTTTTGTTGGTCAGCGGCCTTCTTGGGCTTGACCACCTTCTGTTGGAGCTTTTCTCTATTAAACTCCAGAGTCCTCAGCCTTTTCTGTTCTGCCTTGAGGGCTATCTGTTAGGAAATTGATGTAACGTACCTCGAAAGTACAGCAGCGGAAGTTTAAAAAATTTCCCAAACAGATCTACCATGATTATGACAAAACAACGAATATAAAAATGATAGTAGATCTGAGTCAGAACTTACAGATCTTCTAGCCTAGCTGTGATAATCCTTGACCTTTGGTATCCACGTGATTTCTCCTTTCCGAAATAACGGTTAGATCTCCCTAAGAGAAAGGCTAGGAAATCTCTTCGCAGGGAAATAAATTGGTAATACTGAATCTGAAGACTGGTGTATCAATTATGAAGGAGAAGGATGTATTTATACTAGTTCTAAACTAGTTTCCCAATCACTATGAAAGTCTTTCTAATTAATGAGTCCTAATCTCGCTAGGACCAATACTCCTTATTAATTAAATAAGTAGATAAAACAAACCAAAATAATAATAATAATAATAACCATAATAGAGAAGTGGTCTTACGCCACTCTCTATTTATTATATATATATTATTATTTAGTTTAATTACTTTTCTTTTTAATTCTAAATTATAAAAGAAAATATCAACTTTATTAAATAATAAATACATCTTAATTAAGTATAATAAATCTAATTTATCACACTTAATTAATTCTATCAAATAGAACACTCCTTAAACATCATGAATTAAATATATTTAATCTACTTAATATTTAATCCATTTTCAGTATTATGAATTAAATATTATTTAATCCAATTAATAATATTTAATTCCTTCTAACAATTCAATGGGAAGGTATAATCACTTATTGTGTGACCCATAGGGCCTTATACATTAAGCACTAATCAAATTAAGGTCTTAGTAGAATCCCTAGACGATTTACCAGACAATCTTAATATATAAGGACGCTTGTGAGGACTATTCAAACTCCTTGTAATATAGAGCTCATAGTGATACGGTCCTTTCATTCAGCGAACATTTAACTAAGTCTAGAGCATGATAGAGTGTTTATTCCAATAACTTAGTTTATGTCTCTCAATCCTTCTAGATGATCCATAACGATCATATTCGATATCCAAAACGAATATATCTTTGCATTGGCCAATGACTTTATGATCTATCTAGATATGAGAAGTAGAATGTTCTCTCTTAATCTATTATGAGGAATGAATCCTTTCTTGGCTCAACTACTACTCCATGTGCTTCGTGATGCACCCAACACATGCCGTATCTACCCCGATTGGAGTGCAAGCGTTGGTCATGGTCAAAGTACATCACTCCGCACATGTAGTACGTATTGACCTCAAGTCGGGGGACTATTACACTACTCTATACGCCGATAATCCCATAGACACATGAATAGAACTTATCAAATGGTTTCTCAGTGGGTATGCCAATATTCTCTAAAATATCTATGTGACCATCATGAATTACAGGAACTCATAGTCGTGAGATCAACTATACTTTCTAAAAGTATGATGCAGTCCACATACCAATCTTATCGCATATCATCAATATCTCATTCTTGATGATCATTGATTGGGGCTTTTTTAGGACCTTATGTTATATCATATAAGCTCCCACTTACTTATTGACAACATAAGTCCAAGGGAACACAATTATGAATAATATATTGACAATCGAAATACTTAATTATCAATGTGTAATACCGTATATATCAAATATATAAAACTGAATGTGATCAAGTACATATATCTCTAAAAAGTGATTGTCGCTAGGACATATATACTAACAATCTCCCACTTGGCCTAGTGCCAATCACCAATGCGTTCAACACCTAGACTCTCAAGAGTCTAGAATGTTTCTCACATCTCAAAGTGAATAGGCCAGCCAAATTGTCCTCTACGGGAAGGTGTTCTAATGCAACATCTCCTCTTGCTATTTGTTCTCAAAACATGATAGCACACCGGTATTTTATAGTTCCTTACTTTGCATCTTGGTTCCTTAACTTGTGCAAATGCACCGGTACAGTCACAATAACAATTATTGGAGAACTGTCGCTAGGAACTACCCCCATTTCTTTAAGGAACTAGCATATCTAAACGCTTACCTATGTTGCATCAAATGCAACAATTTACTAAGCTCTAGTTGTCGAATTTACAATAGTTTCTTACTTGCAACTCTTGCAGCATTACTATTACATTGACACTAAAAGCATATAATGATTGTGACTCGTAGTCTTTCTTATCATACATGAAACTATTGCTAGAATAATTAAATTCTACTAGTTCTTTTTGTCTACCATAGACAAAAGATATTCATGAAGATTTTGGGTGAACATTCTTTCACTGACTTCAATGAGGGGATATCATTCTCTATGATCAACATATATGAATAAAAAGACCACGCTATCCTTGTTGCGCACTCTAAACACGCAAGCACCCTCATTTCATTTGATGAAGTCAAATGATTTGACTATTTCATCAAAATTAATATTTCAACTCCTAGAGGTTTGTTTTAGCCCATAAATAGATTTCTCTAATTAACATAGTGATTTAGAATTTGACTTGGATGCAGAAACCTTCAGGTTGTACCATGTACACCTCCTCCTTGAGGTTTCCATTAAGGAAATGAGTTTCGACATCCATTTGTCAAATCTCATAATCATAGTATGCAGCTGTCACAAATAAAATCCGAATGGACTTGAGTTTTGCAACTGGCGAATAGGTATCACTAAAGTCAATTTCTTCTCATTGACTATAACCTTTAGCCACTAGCCTAGCTTTGTATGTTTGCACCTTACCTTCAGCATCAATTTTCTTCTTGAAAATTCCTTGCATCCAATGGGTCAAACCCAACAGGCAAGTCAACCAAGTTCCATACTTTATTGATATACATCAAGTCCATTTTAGATTTCATGGCATCTCGCCACCTCTGTAAATCAACATCTAATATTGCTTTAGTGTAGGTCTTAGGTTCATCCTTATCAGGAATCTCAACATCATCATGATCCTCCATGAGGAAGTCAAACCTAGTTAGTTCATGACGAATCCTAGTAGACCCACAAAGTTGAATGTTTTGCGTTTTGTTCAGGCTGTTCATTCTAATCGTGAAGAGGTTCTCTTTCATTGGACTATCCAATGCTTAGAGAGTTTCTAGTACTTTACTCAGAGAGGGAGAGTTAGGTGCAGAAGGAATGACAACCATGCCATTACTTTCTTCATAAGAATCACTTGCTGGTGCGAAGCGCTTCCTATATTACTCCCACTAGCTGAAGGATATCCTCCTAGAGACATTCTTCGACTTAATTCTCCCACTGAATCCTTCGTCAGACCATCTAACAAAACTTCATTCTCTATGTTACTTCAGCTTTCAATTTTATTAGTGCACATTTCCTTACATATGTAGGGCAACCCATATTTAATATGTGAAACAAATGTCTTTTATTATACCACAACTCATATAGTACGTTTTGCACTAATCAAACTATTCAGAATGCATATTGAGATTTATAGTGTGTACCCTCAAAAGAATGTTTGGAAGAGAAAATGAATTCATCATAGATCTAGCTATGTCTAACAAGGCCCTATTTCTCCTTGCAGAACGTCACACTTCTGAGGTGTTCTGGAGGAGTTCATTATGATCGAATTCTTCGATCTTTTAAATAAATCAGAAACTTTACTTAAGTACTCTTTGGCTTGCTATCCTTTTTCCTAGAAAAGGTTTATTAGTCAATTTACTTGAAAGACAAGATAAACAATTTCCATATGACTCAAAGTCAAAAGGTGTTAAATAATCTAATTTATTTAGCGTTGTTATTCTTGTTTCATTAATTTGACCAAGTTTGCAATGTCATAGATAGGTAGTAATTTTTCTGATTACTTAATCGAGATCCTTTTATTTTATTCATTTAATATCTAATATGTCGATTGATAATTAATCATTCATAAGAAAAGCATTTCCACAACAACACCATTTTACGAAAATAACAATTATTATTAGCAGAATGGAAACAGAAATCTTTTAATGTCTAACATATGAATGGAAATAATCTTCTTGGTAATAGAAGGAATAAAATAACAATTATTTAATTCTAATCTAAAAGCACTGGGAAAATCTAAACTATAAGATCCTATCACGTTCAGCAGCAACTTTTGCTCCAGCCTTCACGCGTAGGTCAATTTTACCCAGTCCAACTGCTACACTGCTTCTCAGGCTTCTGCACATTTTACAAATGTGTAAGCCATAAGTTGTGTCTAACACTTTAACAATGAGAGTTAGTTATAGACATATTTATTTATGATAAAAATACATGAGCTTGAAGCACCCGGTGCTTTGGCTAGATTAGCCTTATATAGCTCACAATCTCTCTTCCAATGTCCCTTCTCTTTGCAGTAGAGGCAAACATCCTTTGCAACCTTTGGCTTCATATGACCTCCACCTTTAGGCTTCAGAGCTGTAGGAGTAGGTCCAACCTTACCTTTCTTCTTTTGCTTATTCTTGTTCTTAGAACGAGACTTAGCATTAGAGCTTACCATAAGAACAGTCTTTCCTTTAGAGGTTGAGGCTTCATAAGACTTGAGCATGTTATGGAGTTCAGGCATGGTCGCTTTCGTTTTGTTCAAATTATAATTCACAATGAAGTTAGTAAATGAACTTGGAAGCGAATATAGGATGATAGCAGCTGAGACACAGTCCTCAAACTTAATTCCAGTGGTAGCAACTCTTTCAATTAAGCCAATCATTTTGAGGACGTGCTCAAACACGTTGCCACCCTCTTGAAGCCTACACTTGAAAATGTCTGTCAGAAGTTCATACTCTAGAGCCTGACTTTCTGAATCAAATAGACTTTTCAAGTGTTCAAGCATCTCGAAGGCGCTCATCCTATCGTGCTGCCTTTGCAACTCCATAGACATTGCAGCCAACATGACACACTGCACAGTTTTAGCATCGGTGACGTGTTTCTCTCGAGCAGTCAGGTCAAACGTGGCAAACTCAGGAGAGTTGGCATCAGGAATCTTGGGTACCGGTGTGTCTAACACATGCTCAATATTTTCTTGTCTAAGAACTAAACGCACATTTCTTTCTCAGTCCAGAAAGTTTGGTCCAGTAAGCTTGCATGTATCCAAGATACTTCTCAATGATAAATTCGACAATCCTAAAAGCCTATAGAAGTTCAAATAGAACGGGAATTAAAATCATATATTAATTCCTATGATCACATCTAGTTAACTAAATAATATGGACTTTTAATTATTTAGCTCCCACTATTTTTACATGCTCTTTGACCCCAATAAAAGGAACATGGAATGTTTTACAATCATAGTGGCCAAAATCCTCATTCATACTATTACAGTCCCAGCTTGGGCTGATCACTGCAATAGTACAATAGGTAGGTCCCCAGACCAACTGCGTCCAAGCAACTTTTGGTTGATCAATTTTTAAATGATCGACATCCTTAAATTAACACTGACGCTTGGGCGACTCGAGCTAATTTAAGTAAGTTAAAACCATCACACGATCACAAACAATTGTACCTATAAATTAGTTCTATATTTTGTCGAATGGAATAAACACTTGGGTGAAATATTCTTCAACGAAAAAATATTTCTACTAATTTAATTATGATGGGTGATGTCGTTATCCCAGATAAGACTTAAATTTTAATTTATGGGGAACGTTTAGCGGGTATTAAATTACTTAATCAAGATTCTAAAACATATTATCAAATAATATGTTAACGAGATCTAACTCGGGTAGATAAATTAAAGCATGCAATATAAATCTAATTTATAAACAGATATAAACATATAGTAGACGAATGTCAATAACATAAGCATGCTCAAAAAATCATAATAATATAATTATTGAATAAACCAAGTTTATTAAAATTAAACTTATTCAATCTCTAAGATATTTAATCTAATTAAAATAAGGTTAATTTTAATACTTAACTAATATTTAAAATCTGTCATTTTTAATATTAATTAAAAAACAAGAAGTATCGCAGGTCTCGATCACGTGAGAAAACCCATGAACAAGCAGCGGTCAAGTAGAACTCCAAAAGTCCTAATCCCACCGGTTCTCAACAATTTTAATTTGCAAGAAGTATCGCAGGTCTCGATCACGTTGGCGACGAAGGAAATCAACAGGATGACATAAAGGTGGAGGTAGTCATCTAGTGCAGGCCTTTCACAGAGACAATTCTTCAGAATTGAGATAGATCTTCCGGTCGATAAACAAATTTTAATTTCTAAAATCAAAATTACTTCAATATTAAATGGCCGAACAACTCTAGATTTTAGGGGGAACAAAATTAACTCACCACAAGAAACCCCAAAAACCCAAACTCTAATCAAGCTGTATTTTTCATACGCCTGCAACAATTTTCCTCCCTTTTTAAAATTCCCAAAACTTTTAAAATTTACCAAACGAGCAGATCGGAAGAAGAAAAAAATCTTATTCATTTTTCTGTGCTCGATGCTCCTATGCAATTAGCAGATCAAAAAGATAAAACTCCAAATTGCAAAACAGCGATTTTACTTTCCAAAATCAAGTCGACAAAAAAAAATATGATCTGCGGTAAAACACATATTTGATCCACACAAATATCAATCTAAATTCGTATAATGTCATTAAAATCAGTTTGTCTCTGATACCACTGTTAGGAAATTGATGTAACGTACCTCGAAAGTACAGCAGCGGAAGTTTAAAAAATTTCCCAAACAGACCTACCCTGATTATGACAAAACAACGAATATAACAATGATAGTAGATCTGAGTCAGAACTTACAGATCTTCCAGTCTAGCTGTGATAATCTTTGACCTTAGGTATCCACGTGATTTCTCCTTTCCAAAATAACGGTTAGATCTCCCTAAGAGAAAGGCTATGAAATCTCTTCGCAGAGAAATAAACTGGTAATACTGAACCTGAAGACTGGTGTATCAATTATGAAGGAGAATGATGTATTTATACTAGTTCTAAACTAGTCTCCCAATCACTATGAAAGTCTTTCTAATTAATGAGTCCTAATCCCGCTAGGACCAATACTCCTTATTAATTAAATAAGTAGATAAAACAAATCAAAATAATAATAATAATAATAATAACCATAATAGAGAAGTGGTCTTACGCCACTCTCTATTTATGATATATATATATATATATATATATATATATATATATATATATTATTTAGTTTATTTACTTTTCTTTTTAATTCTAAATTATAAAAGAAAATATCAACTTTATTAAATAATAAATACATCTTAATTAAGTATAATAAATCTAATTTATCACACTTAATTAATTCTATCAAATAGAACACTCCTTCAACATCATGAATTAAATATATTTAATCTACTTAATATTTAATCCATTTTCAGTATTATGAATTAAATATTATTTAATCCAATTAATAATATTTAATTTCTTCTAATAATTCAATCGGAAGGTATAATCACTTATTGTGTGACCCATAGGGCCTTATACATTAAGCACTAATCAAATTAAGGTCTTAGTAGAATCCCTAGACGATTTACCACACAATCTTAATATATAAGGACGTTTGCGAGGACTATTCAAACTCCATGTAATATAGAGCTCATAGTGATACGGTCCTTTCATTCAGCGAACATTTAACTAAGTCTAGAACATGATATAGTTTCTATTCCAATAACTTAGTTTCTGTCTCTCAATCCTTCTAGATGATCCATAACGATCATATTCGATATCCAAAACGAATATATCTTTGCATTGGCTAATGACTTTATGATCCATCTAGATATGAGAAGTAGAATGTTCTCTCTTAATCTATTATGAGGAATGAATCATTTATTGGCTCAACTACTACTCCATGTGCTTCGTGATGCACCCAACACATGCCGTATCTACCCTGATTGGAGTGCAAGTGTTGGTCATGGTCAAAGTACATCACTCCGCACATGTAGTACGTATTGACCTCAAGTCGGAGGACTATTACACTACTCTATACGCCGATAATCCCATAGACACATGAATAGAACTTATCAAATGGTTTCTCAGTGGGTATGCCAATGTTCTCTAAAATATCTATGTGACCATCATGAATTACAAGAACTCATAGTCGTGAGATCAACTATACTTTCTAAAAGTATGATGCAGTCCACATACCAATCTTATCGCATATCATCAATATCTCATTCTTGATGATCATTGATTGAGGCTTTTTTAGGATCTTATGTTATATCATATAAGCTCCCACTTACTTATTGACAACATAAGTCCAAGGGAACACAATTATGAATAAGATATTGACAATCGAAATACTTAATTATCAATGTGTAATACCGTATATATCAATTATATAAAACTGAATGTGATCAAGTACATATATCTCTAAAAAGTGATTGTCGCTAGGACATATATACTAACACTATCTTCCTGTCCTAAGAGGTATTCAGGAAGAGGAGCTTTGTGTAGTCTGCTTCAATGGGGTTTCTCAGCCCTATTCTTGCTTTTAGCAGTAGCTCTGACAACAGAAGACCATAACCCATAGGGGTTTTGAATAAGCCAGTTTCCTTATCTTTCTTTTTGATGAAATCAACTAGGGATTTCATAATTACATGTCCCCAGTTTATGTTCATCCCATGATGAACAACAAAAACAGCTTTTGCATTCTGGAGAGTCATGTCATCAGTGGAGGTGCTCTTGCTCCAGACGCACCTGTGGAAGACGTTTACCAAGTTTTCATAGTCACTCTGCAACAGATTCTTTTTCATGTTCAGTTTTAGTACATCTCCAACTTCTGGTCTGCAGTAGCTTTGAACGAAGGCTTCAATAGTGACTTGGACGTCGTCCAGAGTGATGAATCCCTGAGTATCTTCCTCTTGGGGATCCTCCATTACGCCAAAGAGGGCGTTGATAGTCTCCGGAGTGAGGGTGGTGTCATCTCCGTTGACATGAGACCAGATGGTTTCTCCTTCATATGTGGCATTGAGATAGAACTCAGCCACATCCTTAGTGCGGAGTTGAACTGGTATCCTACTACCTTATCGAGTTGGGAATCCTTCATTCCCTGGATGATTTTCTTCATGATGTTCTGGTTCGCTGCAAGTTCAGGGAGTGCGGACAAGTCGCAGTTCATTCCTGTGTAGATATTGTTGACCACGAGGTCGATTTCCTCAGAAGTTAGGTCGTTGACATTGATGAAAGCCATTGCAGAGGATTTGAAGGTTTGAGAGCTTTGGAGATATGGAAGTTCGAAGATTTGAGAGTAATGAGAGCAGTAGCGGTTTAGGTTGAAAAGAGGGGAATATATCGATTTGGACGTTTGAGATTATTGGCGGTTTCGAGGTACCAATAAATTTAAAAGGGGCGCAGTAAATGTTTTGCGGCTATAATAAAGTTTAAGGGTATAAGGGTAAAAGACCTTTACTTAATAAATGAGTCACCCGTTTCCTCAAAATTGTCTAAGTCCATAACCTTCTGTGAGAAATAGAGAGGGTTTCTGTTGGTGAGGAGTTCTGGTAGGAATAGAGGTTCTCTGTTCGAAATGGAGAACAGAAGGGGTTTTGTAACAGAAATCCTGTAACAGAGATTCTGTAACAGAAGGTCTTTCTTTCAATCGTCTCTGGGCATTTCATCCATCATTCCCAGTTCTTCTCTCAGCTTATTAAACATTGCCTCAGGTAAAGGCTTGGTTAGAATATCTGCAAGCTGGTCTTCTGTTGACACATGCTCCATGCATATGTGCTACTTTTCAGCATGATCTCTGATGAAGTGATGTCTGATCTCAATGTGTTAAGTCCTGGAGTGAAGGACTGGATTCTGAGTGATTGCAATGGCACTTAGGCATGGCAATGGGTCAGGGCGGGGCGGGTACTGCAAGACCCAGACCCGCCCCGTGACTTGGCGGGGTGGGTCCACCGCCCCGTGACCTGCACGGGTCCAAACTTTTTGACCCATGACCCGCCCCATGCAGGGCGGGTCCGCCCCACCGTAACCTAATTAGCTAGTATGTATTTTTATTTGTGGCAAGTTGTTACCAATTGAATCTACACAATGTTTATCTCTAAATAATAATTAAAAATTAATATATTAAATCAAATTCATGATACCCTAAAAATTTCAAAAATTAAGGAAAATTACTCAAACTTGAATAGTTAATCTATTAAATTATACTAATAATTGAACATATGTATTTTTTTTACCCCGGAAGATAAACCACCAAAATCAGTGGGGCAAATGCCGGAGGAATATTTGCCAAATTTATTAAATCAAGCAGAGATTACACAATGATGGGGACAAGACCAAACCTCAAATACAAAAAGTACAAAAGAAATCAAACCAACAATCTAATAGATGGAAGCCCAAAGAAATCCATATTTAGAGCCCGTTTAGCCTTGATAGGGAGACTACCCATGTTCCTAAAAATCTCCAATTGGGCCGCTCCATCCGAAGCCAATATAAGAGAGACCCAATTACCCTCGCACAATGTGTGAACAAAGGAAACCGAAGCCTTGTCGGTAAACAACATGCTTTCCTGAATCTCCTTCCGCCATTTTCGCCCATCTGGATCCAACAGGTATGAAATCGCCAACTTCGCATCAGTTTCCACCTGAAAATTGTTGTAACCCTCTTTAATTGCCCAGCCAACCGCGAACAGTATGGATTTAACTTCCGCCTCAAGAGGAGATGAAGCGAGAAGAGGAAATCGAAGGGCGAACGACATCTTCCCCTGAGTATTCCTCATAACAGCACCACCAGCAACCCGATGAGGTAAGAAAGATGCATCTGTATTCAATTTCAAACCCATCTTTGGCTTAATCCATTTGATAAGCAAGAACCAATTGCGATGAAGCTTGAAATTGTTTGGAATGATTTTTTCTTCAAAAAGAACAGAACCAATCGAAGTAACCTTTAGATTTGACATAGTGTATGACCATTGCTGAGTGTTGATTTTTATCTGTTGAATCAACTGTTCAGGGGTAGGGGGTTTATTTTCATCACCCCAAATTATGCTCGAATAGACCTTCCAAATGTGCCAACAAATAATTCCTGGAAGAATATTTTTAAACACATCTTCTAGCTTCTTACTTCCAGCTTTGAGCCACCAGCACATAAGAATATGTCTTATAGAAACATTACCAGTAGGTATTTTAATCCTAAAAATGCCCATAAAGTAATGTCAAATATAATAAGAGAAATGACACTGAAAGAATAGATGATTAACAGAGTCCTCCTGACTCCTACAAATAAGACATATAGAAGGATTGAGAACAGTATGAAATCTGCACAAATTATTAGTTATGGGTAGCATATCATGAAACAGTTTCCACAGAAAAATCTACACTTTAAGCTGCTGCTTTGGATGCCAGATGGATTTAAAAGTAAGTAAGCTACCTTTCCCCTCTTTGATGTAGTTATATGTAGACTGAAAGCTAAATTTACCATTGTCCTCAAGCTCCCAGATATCATCCCCTTCTGAATTAGTGTAGGAAACCGTAAGTCCCAAGGAATTAGCTGAACATATCTTCCTCCAAATAGCTGAATCTGTAATTTTAGGTGGTAAACTTGCATCCCTTTGATATCTAGATTTGATAAAGTTTGTCCAGTGGGAACTACCAGCTTTCCATTTCCACCGCAACTTAAGAGTAAAAGCTTTCTCTAGGTCAGTCAAAGATCCGATTCCTAAACCCCCTTCTGTAATAGAAACACATAGATGTTTCCATCTCTTCCAATGATATTTAGGCTTTTGATTAGAAGATCCCCAGAAGAAATTTGACATTTTACTCTCAAGTATTCTCTTAACTTTTCTGGGCAGGTTATCAGCAGCTAAAGTGTGTAGAGGTATAGAGTTCAAGACATGTTTGATCAAAATCAGCCTACCACTCTGAGATAAGTTTTTCTGTCTCCAAGGAGTTAATTTGCTTTCAAATTGTTTGATAATATGATCACAGAATTTATATCTATTGATACCTTTATGTAAACTCACTCCCAGGTACTTCATAAGTAAGGAAGCAAGCTTCATACCAAGCAGATTTTTTATGGAGTTCTTCCTATTTTCAGCATCTTTCCCACAGATGACTGAGCTCTTTTCTAAATTGACTGTCTGACCAGATGCAGACTGGTAAGTTTCAATGAAACCTTTAAATTTAGCAAGGGATCTTATGTCACCATTCAAAAAAATAAGTAGATCATCGGCAAGGGATCTTATGTTCAGGCCGGGCCCGGTTCGGGCCTTGAATCGGCCGGGCCTCGGTTCAAGGTATGGGAGGCCCGGAATCGGCCCGGGTAACCCCCGGGTTCGGGCCTCGGTTATATTTTTTTTTTGGGCTTTTCCTATTTAACCCACAACCCTCCCCCTCACCCCCAAACCAACCCTAACCACCTCAAATGACCCAAAATACCCAGCCCAACCCAAAAACTTAAAAAAATTCAAAAAAAAATGGCCCGGCCCGGGCCCGAACCGGCTGGGCCAGTTCACCTTTTGAAGGGCCCGAGCCCGAACCGAGAATCCACCGGGCCGGGTGGCCCGAACCGGCCAACCAACCGCTTCACTGGGCCGGTCCGGTTCCGGGCCGGTTGGCCCAACCCGAGTCCACCCCTAGGCAAAACCCAAATGAGTAACCGGCCAACCTTGTGTTCCAAGATAATATGGCTTAATTAAACCATTTTCAAAGTGCCAATCTAGATCTCTAGAGAATCCTTCAGATGCAATGATAAATAGATAAGGGGAGAGGGGATCTCCCTGCTTAACCCCTCTGAGAGGTTTAAAAAAGCCTTTAGGATTCCCATTAATTAAAATGGATAAATTTAGCTAAACACTTAACATGGACACATCACATAACAATAACGTAAGTGCACTAATTGTTGATGCAAATCTACAAATCTACAAAAACTATGTTAAGCAACACTTACGATTATGCAATAATATGTAAAAGTGCAAGAGGAAACAAATATGACTGCATTGAAATCAACAACCAACTATGGAATATCTATGTAATTGTCTAGTGTAAAACAAATTAACATAAACACTATAACAACAATGATGCACCATTTTATATTACATAAAATAGTATATGCATCATAATAAGCACTTCGATCGGTGCAAGTAAAATAATTAGTGAAAAAAGAAATTCAAAAATCATTATCAATCAAAATGAATAAGTTTTCGAAAACAATAGATATTAGAACCGTATGCAAAAAGAAATAATTAAAAACTGAATTTATTACTCAAGAATATAATCCATAGGAAGGAGATGACTCAAGTGGAAAAGAAATAATTATGTATGGTGAAAGCCAGGAGAGAAAAGAAACTTACACTGTAGTAGACATAAGAAACTAATAAATCATTATAAATTATTGGAGATATTTTAGGAAAGAGAGGAGCCATAATGATAGGGACTTTAAGATGGAAAAGAAGATAGAATGACCCATCTAGCCTCTAGGAGGAATAGTCACACGTAGGAATTAGGAGATGATCCAATGATCACTATTTATTCTTATTTCTCTCCTAAGATTATATTCTCACATGAACCTAAATCTATATATATATATATATATATATATATATATATATATGTATATATATATATATGTATATATATATATATGTATATATATATGTATATATGTATATATGTATATATGTATATATATGTATATATGTATATATGTATATATGTATATATGTATATATGTATATATATATATATATGTATATATATATAGGGAAGAGTTCAAATAAAAAGACCTCTTCCCGTGCAAAGTGCGAAGATATGCACTTTTGCATGTTTCGCTTGCACTTTTGCGTGTTTCTGTTGCACTTTTTTGCGATAACGAAAAAGTGCAACATATTTACGAAATTGCCACCGCAATTTTGGTCAAATTTTGTGTATTTTGGCTCATTTTGAGCCATTAGATGAAACCTATATATATATGTGTGTGTGTGTGTGTGTGTGTGTGTGTGTGTGTGTGTGTGTGTGTGTAAACACCTTTTCAAAAACTGACAATCACTCCCATAGTATAACTAAATGAGTTCTTTTAAGCTTCTATCAGGCACCCATGTAACTTTTTTTAAAACCAAATCTGCTACCTAGCATTTGGTAACAAAACAGGCAAATAAGATTTACATTTGAACTAATATTTGCCACTTCTACATATTGAAAGACCAGAAGTAGAATAAGTTGGATCAGATGAACATAAGCACGTATCAAGTATTAAGGGATCCAACTTAAACTGTGCAATAAGGCTGTGAGTATACGTTACAATATACATACTGTAACGAAACAAGAATCAACCGTAATTGACAAGAAACAATGGTTAGTGAAATATTAACAAGTTGAAAAGGGCTTGAAATTAGATAGGTTGAGGGGGGGGGGGTTGATTGACCATTTGGTTGTTTAAAAACCACACTGGTTTTAGTCTATGGACACATCCAGAAATAAACGACAGAGCAGATGATAGAATAAAAAAGATGAGGAAAAAATTTACCAGAGTTTAGTCCAACGCCATTATAAGACTAAGAATATGATGCAAAATTTGAACTATAAAATTCTTCACTGAGGTCAGCAGCATACAACAAGTTATAACTATGCCTATTGTAGAAACGTTTCTCCAACAGATTTTTGATGCAACAGCCCAGGTGAGATGAATGCATTTACTGTCCAACGTTGCGAGCTTGTAATCTCTTCCTCTCAAATTCAAGCTAATTTTGCAGCAAATTAAAAAAAACTGTCATAATCTAGTATCCATACCTAAGGGAAGAATTAGGAATTTAGTCAAAGTTTCTTACCACTTTCCGCACCCTTTCATTAGCAGCAGGTGTGCCACCCTTCACCGACTCAGGAAGGTAGGGACTGCTAACACGGACCTCATCCATCACAACTATGACTGTCTTCTCCCATCGCACTGGAAGCCTGTAAATCACCAGTACAAATTATTCATCACCATCTCATATATGTCACGCTCCCTGAATTTGATTCAAAAAGGCTGTTACTCTGACAGTCTTTTAGGAATCTGCTGGACTTTTGTAAGGTTGTTTGGCTGAAATGCATCAATCTGCTTATTTTTCTGAACTTCACAGTATTTGGTAACATCCATTTCAGCCGAATAAGTAATAAGTCAAAAGCTACTTATGTTGCGTATTACATAGTATTTTGATAAGTACAATAAGCCAACTACGGCTACCAATGGTACTTACGTATCATAGTACCGAGACAAATCATTTATGCTAGTACAAAAAATAGTTGACAAGATATTACTGAGTGATGACTCTAAACTTCATAACTGGAATTGATATATATATTTGTGTTTGTGTGTCTTCCCTATAGGATCAATCTATTTTATAACTCCATTTTTTTAAGTTAGTCGTTCCATAACTGAGACTTCATAGCTTTACTTTTAAAAAAGAAAATGAAAACATTTTATCTTTTCCTCTCAAAATGGCAACATCCTTCTAACCCCACTTCATATCATTTGTTCCCTATAGGAGCAACCAAGTTACAACAAATTCAACAACACATTAATCATCTAAGAATTGCATTTGTCCAGGATTACGTGCCAAAGTTTAAAAAAACAGATTTTAAGACTTGGAGGATTTTGTTTGTATGAGGTGCATTTGTCCAGGACTCATAACAAAGTTTAAAATGAGGTTTCAAAACTTGGGGAATTTTGTACATGTGAGGTGAGATGTAAGCCTCAAACTTCATAGGCTAGCAATTTTTTTTTAAATCAAACAAGTCATAAAATAAATAATTAGATACTCCAAGCTACCAAACAAGGTTCTAAAAAGTTTTCAAAGACAGGTTCACAGGTAAAATGTAACTGCTGACCAACAAATTCACTGGAGCGATGTTATATTGATTTTTCATAACTTCATACAACTGCACTTTTACTTTCTTCTTCTCAGTTCTCATCTTTAGTTAGACGAACAAAGAGATTAACTAATTCAATACTAAAGTGGTACTAAACATTATATTATAAGAGGTAACAAAACAAGATTTAGAGAAGAAGAAAAGAATAGGAGATTCAGAGATTAGAAAAAAACTAGAACCAGAGAAGAATAAAAGAAATTCAGGGGAGACAGAGAACATTCAGAACAGTGACTCTGCAGATGAAACAGAAAAAGCAAAAAAACTTATAAGTTATAGCCTCATGGCTTAGTGTGTGAAGCTTGCGTGAATGAGAGAAGTCGGTTAAAATACTAAATTCAGCTTGATTGGGCTGTGAAGAATGCATAAAACTATAATATGAAGGATGTTGCATATTCAAACAAGAACAGCTGCTTGTAGCTATCTCAGGTCTTAGGCACTGCTATGAGAATATTCACAATTGCATTGTAAGCCACATTGCTACTGATTTGTTGAATCAATGAAAGGATCTTTATTTAAAAAAAAGAATAACAAGCCCAATAAGACCAATATAAGTCTTAAGAAATATGAGGCTTGAGCATAAAAAAGACCTTGACGCTTATGAGGCTCATTCCTCAGAATCGTAAGCCTCACAGCGTGGAACAGTGGGATTCATACCTCTCCAATGAGACGAGCCTCACAAATTCCTTTTAAAATATAAATAAAATATAAAAACTGGCCTGATTAATTATTTTTCAAACAAGTTACTGTACGTTGTGGTACACCTCAAATTCTCAATAGAGAGAGCCAAGTGATATCAGTCACAATTCAAGTTATTCATGGCTTCAATGTTCAGTTTAATTTGTAAGCATTTAATGCACTCTCAAAGCAGTGGCAGTCTTACATGCACCTATTGGCTTGACTCCATGCTGTAAAAATCAGTCTAGGCATTAGGCACCTCTAAACAAAAGGTAAATCTTGAAAGTCGGTCTTCATAGATGCTTGGCCAACTATGCCTATTTAGTATTTTTAATAGGGTATTTGAAAGGAGAAATAAAGGGGCTGGGGGTCAGTTTAGGAATTACTTTAGCTATTTTAGTCCCTGCGTGGACTTAATGCTATAAATAGGAAAGGGGAGTAGCGTATTAGGGGAGACTGTTATTTTAGAATCAAGTGTTGCCTTGTTGCCTAAGAAGTCCCCGTTGCCTTTGTTGCCTACGTTGAGATATTTCCTAGCAATAAACATCATCTTCCCTATCATTTTATCAGATCTGTGTTGCTTGTTACTGTTTGTGCTAAGATTATTACCAGGTTCCTATCAATGGTATCAGAGCAATCGCTCCTGGGGATCGCAGGTGAAGTGCGACTGCAGTAGAGTTCTCATTTCTGCATCGTTTCTCGTTTCAGAATCGTTGTGAGGTAGCGACTGCAACCTAGTTTTTTTTTCTGAAGTGGATGGTAAAAAAGAGATCCAAAATGGAACAACGCATGGAAGCCTTTGAGCGGGAGATGAGAGCTACCATCGTGAATCTCACTGTTGCGATGAATGAGCAAATCCAGAACAGCATCGCTACATCCATGGCAGCTTATCAGAACAGGAGGGACCCGTCCAGAGGGAGATCGCGATCACCGCATCACCGTTCCCCTCATCACCGTCGATCACGATCACCACATCACCACCTATCGCGATCACCGCACAGCCCAGAGTACTCGAGAGGTAATTCTGTACACTCTCCCATCCCTGCTCGCAGAGTCCATACTGGCCGGAAGGTGGATCTGCCATTGTTTAATGGAGTAGGCGCCTATAACTGGTTAGTAAGAATGTAGCGCTACTTTAGATTGAATAAAACAGAGGAGGAAGACAAGGTTGAGGTTTCAATGGTGGCTATGGATGATAGGGCCTTGAATTGGTTTCAGTGGTGGGAACAACAGGCCGAGGAGATAACTTGGGAAAATCTGAAGGATGCGGTTATCCGTAGGTTCCAACCCGACTTATTGCAGAATCCCTATGGAGCCATGTTGAGCCTGAAACAGACTGGAACTGTGGAGGACTATCGGGATGAGTTTGAGAAGGTAATAGCTACACAGAAGAACATAGACAGGGGTATGCTGAGAGGCATTTTTATCAATGGCCTCAAGGAAATCAAGGCTGAACTGAAACTCTTCAATGGCAAATCTCTAGCTGCTACCATGGACAGGGCCCAAGCGATTGAGAAGAAAAATGATGCTATTTACACTAAGGGTAAAACTACAGAGAAACTGGAAGGAAGGGACAAGGGATCCATGAACTATAGACAACCTGTCTGGGGTGAGGGATACACGCCAAAAGCTGGAAGTTCAGGATCCCATACTGGTGGTAGAAAGAATTCAGGACAGCAGGGCACTCAACCTTGGTTTACTCCCGATGGGAAGATGGAAACTGAAATAAATTCCCCAGACATAAGAAGAGTAGGGCCACAGCTGACACAAGAAGAATACCAAGATAGAAGCCGGAAGGGACTTTGCTTCAAATGTGGTGAAAGATGGGGAAGAGGGCACTCTTGCAAAATGAAGAATTACAAACTGATTTTAGTGGAGGATTCCGAGGGAGAAGAGGAAATAGTTAACCCAGAAGGGGTAATCCCTGAAGAAGAAAAGATCACCATGGAATTTAAGTCCATGCAATTGTCCTTCATGAACCAGGACGGAAAACCCTCTACGAGGGCTTTTAGGGTGCAGGGGATTCTGAAATGGGCTAAGGGAGAGAAGCTAGTGGATGTTCTAATTGATAGTGGAGCCTCACACAACTTCATATCCCAGAAAGTGGTAGAGCAGTTAACCCTCCCTTATCAGACCATTGCTGGCTACCAAGTGCAGCTTGGGAATGGTGAGAGGGTCTTCAACAAGGGCAGGTGAGAAAAACTCATTCTGAGCTTGCAGGGAACTGTCATTCAACAAGATTTCTACATGCTGGAGTTGGAGGGAGCTGACTTGGATCTTGGCATGGATTGGTTGACTGGATTGGGGGATGTGAAGATTAACTTTCAGAAACAGAGCATAAAGTGGCATCATCTGGGGATAAGTCAGACAATTCAAGGGGATCCTAAGTCAAACTCTATGGAGGTATCTCTGAAGACCACGTCACAAACTGTACAGGAGAATGGTGTGGGCTATCTTATCTACTGGGAAGGCAGAAAAGGGGATGGAGAGGGAATTCAGCTGAAGGATTCCAATTTGGAAGGAATTGAGGGGAAGAGGAAAATTGATTACACAGTTGAAGTTGGTATGGGAGTTCTTATAAGGGTTCAAACTGGTTTGTTCCTGGATCCATTTAGAGCTGCAACGCCTCATAGCAGGACTGCCTTAGAACCCTTACATGAAGAGGTTGGTTACAAGGAGAGGCTTCAAGTATAATTCCAGGGAATTTTTATACCCAGTTTATGCCCCTGTTGGCTGTGGAAAATGTGATGATGAAAGTGAAAGAAATGAAGCTCCTAGAGCAGAAAACCAAGAGGTACTGGGAAGGGAGAGGTTCCAGGATGAAGAGGAAGTTCAAGATCAAGGCTGTGTCTTATTACCCACCTTGAGGGCAAGGTGGTTATTTAGGGGGGGAGTAATGTTAGGAATCTGCCTATTTAGTATTTTTAATAGGGTATTTGAAAGGAGAAATAAAGGGGCTGGGGGTCAGTTTAGGAATTACTTTAGCTATTTTAGTCCCTGCGTGGACTTAATGCTATAAATAGGAAAGGGGAGTAGCGTAATAGGGGAGACTGTTATTTTAGAATCAAGTGTCGCCTTGTTGCCTAAGAAGTCCCCGTTGCCTTTGTTGCCTACGTTGAGATATTTCCTAGCAAAAAACATCATCTTCCCTATCATTTTATCAGATCTGTGTTGCTTGTTACTGTTTGTGCTCAGATTATTACCAGGTTCCTATCACCGGCCCACAAGGCATTGTTTTAGGTGTTGCTTTTCACATTATTATTTTTGGTCAGAAGTTATTCTTTTTTAATCACACCAAACCAGAAAGATCAAACCAGACTGAACAAGAACTGTTCAGGCTAGAAGAGATGAGACAAAAAAGAAGATTTGGATCAGGCCAGATGACATATTTAGACCAGAAACTTAAGCAAGATCAGAAACATTAAGACCATACCAGGTCTAAAACGATTAAAACAAATCGCTATTTTAGGCGAAGAAAACTGGTCATTAATGATCACTTTTTACTGCTACTTTAATAAGCATAATAGACATGAGTGAATAATCTCATTGTTGTAAAAATCCCCTCTAAGACCAGATTAATCATCACCTGCGTTTTTCCCTTCTGAACCCAGCCTAATTCCAATTTCAGAGCAGATTTAGTGAAGTGGTAGATATACAGTAAGTACTCAATTCTTAATTGTGACCGTTGAAGCTAAGAGAATCTTTGTGATTGCATGTACAAGAAAAACAAATATCCTTCAGTATTATTAGCCATCTTTTGTAAAAGGTGTCACATTACATGTTTAACACTGAATTACTTAAGCATATTGCATCATGATGAACATTGCACATAGTCTAAGAAAGACATAAATACATGTTCAAAATAGCTTATTAGAAGTTTTATGCTTCTGCAATTAAGACAGATGGAATCAAGAAGGCTACTTGGTTAACATTACAATTGTTTTCACGACGGATCTAATCCTGAAACACACAGCTATTACTCACTACCCCACTAAAACTAATAACTTTGTCATCTTAAAAACTGAAAACACATCAGAATAATAAGAATGTAATATGTTCATTGAAAGAAAAATGCAACACCAGTTCAAGGTTACGCAAAAATCCCATTTTCGCAAAAATAAATTGCAAAGAATTTCATAGTATAGGCAGGAACTGGAAAGTAAAGGAAAGGTGCATCACGTTTTAGCCAAAGCATCAAATATGCTCTGAGCCTCGGGTGTGACACCAACTCCAAATCTCTCTGCATCCAATTCTGCTTGTCTGCACAACAAAATCCAACCCCAATCCATCAGAATGATGGCATCCAGAATTATTTATGAAGGAAGCTGGAATGGAAGTAAACTCCACATGAATAGTTTAAATAAAAAAAACCTAATAGCAGAATCTTCTCTGAATTTAAGAGTTTCTAGATCGAGAAAACACTTGCTGGCGTCAAGCGGATCTTCTCCTTGACCCAAGAGAGCGAACTCCTTGATATAGTTGGCTTTCAATAACCTTATATTCATCTTGGTCCCTGCCACTGAATTCGTTCCTTCTTGTACTTCAATATCAAAGTCAAAGAAATCAAATAAAAACGTGACACGAAAAACACTATACTCCACTCGCATTAAGAATAACGCAATAGAAAAAATAGAATAGATCAAAGGCTGCTTCACTAGAAGTGAGAATAATGCTATTGAAAAATGAAACAGATCAAAGGTTGATTAATAAAGGATATGAATAACAAGGATGTTTGAGGGGCGGTCGAAGGTGATAACTTTTCCTTGGAACTCTTCACCGAAAGTTGTTTTAATGGAGAGTATGCACCCAACGGCGAAATCTTCGTTGCCATGAGCTTCCATGGACGCCCCACTCCTCACGATTCGCTCTTTTGCTTACCAGGTCTTCTTTATCTTTAGAAGAAAGCTCAAACCTGCCATTGTCCAAACATATCACTGGGCATTGAAAGTGGAAAATGGATAAAGAGATTATAGAATAAACCCTCAAACTTTCACAAAAATGGTAAATAAGTCCTTTTACGGTATATTCTGTCCAGCCGTCACAGTTTGGGTGGCTTTCGGTGGAATTTTTGATTAATTTTTTTGAGTATATTCTTCATAAAGTCTAGTTTATTCATACCAAATTTCATCTAAAAATTCAATAGGGAAAAGCAGTCAAATGAATTTTTGAGGATAACTGTGCAGTTAGACAGCGCAATATATTTCAGAAAATCATTTGATTGCCTTTTCTATTGAATTTTTAGCTGAAATTTGGTATGGGTAACTAGACTTAATGAAGAAATGCTCAAAAAAAATCTTAAAAAAATTCCACCGAAAATCGCCCCAAATAGCGACAACCGGACAAAGCCTCTTGTAAAAGGGCTTATATGCACTTTTTTTGAAAGTTCGAGAGCTTATTTGATAGTTCTCCCAATCGATAAATAAATAATGCTCTCCACTTCTTAGCAATTAAATTGAAATCATATCGAAAAAATGGCCCAATTACGCTGGTTTTATATATGTGATTAATTAATTAAGAAAAAATTGATTGTAATAATCCCAATTATTGGCGGTCCGCTTATAATAATCTCAACTATTGATTATCTCAGAATAATCCCAACTTTAGTGACCTTCCGCCAATAATGGTCCATGACCAGATATGACCTGCTATAAAAAGTGAATTTTAAATAGAAATAAAGCATAAGAATTAAAAGTTGAATTATTTATAGGGATTACTTGTTATATCTCTTCTCATTCACTTTAGAAACTATAAGAATTTATTTATAGCCGGTCATGTCGGACCATTATTGGCGGAAGGTCGCTAAAATTGGGATTATTCTGAGATAATCGATAGTTAGGATTATTACAAGCGGACCGCCAATAATTGGGATTATTACAATCAATTTTTCCATTAATTAATTAAAGGTGATTTTACCCGGAGATTCAAATTACTATTACAGTCACTAATTTAATTATTAATAAAATATCTTACTACGTATTAAAACGATTAATCTTTACTATTAATACAATCCATTATCACCGCAAATTTATAATAATCCTATACACTTCGTTTATAAGAACTACAATTTATATTCATATTAATAATTTAAGCCTCCAAAATATATACGGAGTAACACATAACATATATATTAGCATTAATATGTAGATATAGTTTTTATTGATTCTGACCGAAAGAAATAATTCTATTCACCTCATATGTGTATTTACCACTAAATCTCTTAGTTACTTCTTCAATCAACAAATATAATATTGAAAAGTTTACAGAAGTTATTGTGATGAAAAAATCACTTATGTAGTATCTATTGAATATGGGAAGATTGTTGACTCTATTTAAATAATGTACTTTATGACTAAACTTACAAACTACATATTTTTAATATTTCCCTTATGATTCTTAATTCTTATGATTGTAAATAGTAATTTGGTGACCGCAAATATTACCTTTAATTAATGAGGGTATTTTATTCATAGCCCCACAACTTGCCAGTTCGTATATAGTGCATGGTGTACGTACACCCGGTCCAAGTAAGAAAGACGGCTCAAACACTAATACAGGCCAAAAAAAATCGGTGACATATTTGTAATTTAAGCGAAAATTCACGGCTTCCGCTAAATGAGCAATATTGTACGTTTAGTGAGCATCCAACCTATTTTATTGAGTATTACGAGGCTAACAATGAGTAACACGATCTCAACTTCATATCTTCTAATTTTTGTTCTTTTTCTTATTTTTTCTTTTATAAAAACTTATTAAATTATATCTATAATACACTCTTATGAATTTCAATATGTGAATTTAGTGTAATATGATACTTTTGAAATATGCATTGATATGACATTTTAAAATGAGCATAACATCAATACGAAATGAGCATACGTAACTTACAAAATGTTAATTGATATGAAAATCGTAAAGTTTGTTAGTTTGACATAACGACACTTTCATTGAGCATCAAACCTTCTCTATTGAGATAAAAATCACAGTTTCTGTTAAATGAGCATTAATGAACTTTTAATGTGCATCAAACTTATTATGAGCATTAAAACACTTTTAATGTCATTTGAAATTGCTAATGTGCTCAAATCCTTATTTGTCTATACTCGTTTCGTTTAAACATTATGCTCATTTGGCACGTGAGAGCGATGACAAGGGTTAAATTAATTTACGAGGCCCTTCATATTAGAATTAGAATCCTAATAAAACTCCAATGCTCTAGAGGACTCTTATATAAATATAACTCATGCGGTCTACATAATCATCCTTGCACCATTGATTTCAAGACTCATAGCTACGGAGATTTCTGGAAGCAGAGTTAATAGCTGGTAACTTTTCTTCTTTACTGTTCTTTTTTTTTCTTTTGGTGCATTGCAGCGGAAATTCATTGGAAGCAGAGCTCGAGATTGATGGAGTATATGGGTCTGAGCCCCAGGACCCACATACTCGGAAGAGCAGAAAGCACAAGACAACAGAGTGGCGCCCTCGTCGGCCAAGACGCCCCCGTCGGCCGAAAAGGGGCCAACTCGGATTACGGTCCTGAGTCCCAGGAACCTGGGTGCCCTCGTCGGCCGTGCCCTCGTCGGCCATGCCCTCGTCGGCCACGAAGACCTCCCAGAATCAGATTTTATACTTACTCATTTGTACAGCCCATTAGTGGCTTTGTATTCGGCCCAGTAGCGGTCCAGTTGTAAATGGGCCTCTCAAGCCCAAGGCTTGGGAGCCCAACCCTAATTTTATCTATAAATACTCCCTTTGGGAGTAGTTATAGGGGTTACAAAATCATTCTATTGAAGCATATTACTGCACTTCTCTCTCTAGCTCTCACTTCTCTCTAGATATACTCTATCATTTGGTGCTTTCATTGAGAGCTAGAACAATCAAGTTAGCACCCTTCGTCGCTACCAAGCACAGCTAACCACTGATCATGGGGAGAACTAAGTCAAACCGCAACCTCGTTAGCAAAGTCATCCCTGAGGACCAAGAGCCCAGGGAGCACGATGAGGACGCCACGGCCGACCAGGTCGGTGAAGCGGACCTCTTCCAGGAGGCCTTCAACCTCACGACGGACCTCCGCAACCAACTCAACGGCGGAGTCCCCGACGCCCGCCCAGCCTATGGCCGCGGCCTCTCCGTCCGTAGATCCTCAGGTCCAGGTCGCACTATCGGCTATCATCGCCAGCTTGGCTCAGAACCCCACCGTCCTCAGCGCACTCTTGCCAAGGACCGGGGGGAACGTCACTCAACCTCCTCAGCACCAACCGTTGGCCATCCAGTTAGGCAACGATGAGGGGGTGGTGCCCCAGGACACGACGTCGTCCCACTCCCACCCTGTTTCCCCTCTTCGGCCCGGGCAGACCCCAGCGCGTGGTAAAGCCTCTGCCTTCAATAGGCTAGGTGACACGCGCCGTCGTCCGGTTTCGGAGAGGATGGCGGGACGGGTTGGTGATCCTCGTCCTGGATCGCCAAGGGAAAGCTTGGGGTCTGTGTCCCGGACAGCGGACCAGCCCCGCCCGGACAAGGGCAAGGGAAAGTTGCACGAGGATGACGTGCGTCACCAGATCAACGCGGCTCACAACGAGCGCATGAAGAACCAGCCGGGCGGCGCTACGGCCGCCAGGGACCCTCGGGACGAGGTCATCGCCCAGCTGGAAAGGAGGTTGGCTCAGATGAAGGCCAAGCAGTCGGCCAACATCCCTACGGCCGGCGCCTCCAACGACCCCGGCCTCAACGCGCTCATGAACAAAGTCAGCGCCCTGGAGAGGGAGCTGGCCGAAGGGCGGGGTGACCCCATCATCCAGGTCAGGACTAGGACCCCTTTCACCAACAGGGTCCTCTCGGCCCTCATCCCTGAGAAGTACAGAGGGAACGCCATCAAGTCCTACGATGGCCGATCAGACCCCCAGGAGCACTTCAGCCGCTATCAAAACAACATGCTGATGGTGAACGCGTCCGACGAATACCTCTGCCGTTGGTTCCTCTCTACTCTCGAGGGGCCAGCGTACGAGTGGTTCAACGGACTGCCGGAGGGAAGCATTGACTCATGGCAAGATCTCGCCCAGCGTTTCCTCACTCACTTTGCCGGGAGGAAGCGCGCCAAGAAGTATTTCACCCACCTCCTCTCCGTCAAACAGCAGCACGAGGAGTCCCTCCGGTCATTCATCGACCGGTGGACGAGGGAGACCGAGGAGGTCGAGGGGGCCGATGAGCGCACCCTCCTCGCCTTGTACCAGGGAGCCCTCCGCAGCTCCCCGTACGCCAGGAGCCTCATCACTGACCCCCCGAGGTCGTACGCCAAGGCGCTCCAACGCGGAGGCTTGTATGCCGACGCCGACGAGCTCCACAATCACAAGAGGGAGGGGGGCCATCCCCCCAAGAAGACAAATCCTTCGCCGGCCTCGGGTCCGTCCCCGGCCGGCCAGGGTGCCCAGGGCCGCCACGGCTCTGGTGGACAAAGTAAGAAAGACCGCCACTGGCGGCCGAGGCTGGAACGGCCGGGGGTAGCCCTCACCCACCCGGTCGGCACCATCCTCGATTATGCCGAGAAGCACGGCCTCATCGAGCAGGCTCCTCGGCCGGCCGAGGAGATCCTGGCCATCCAGCAGGGCGGCACGTACTGTCGGTTCCACAAGAACTCGTCGCACAACACTGACGATTGCATCACATTGAAGAAGGCCATCGAGCGTCTTATTCGCCAGGGGGAACTCTCCCAGTTTGTCAAAGGTGGCCCGCGTAAAAACACTTGGGTAAACACCGGCAAACGTGGGGGCGAACCCTCTGCGAAGAAGCGCGAGATTGGTAGGCTCAGCGACGACGAGGACTTCGAGGAGCCTCCGCCGAAGAAGAATCACATCCACCTCATCGTAGGCGGGAACACTGGGGGGGGGACTCCGCCACTCAGAGGAAGAAATGGGCCCAATCCCTCTACATTGGAGAGGTGTCCCACGTTCCCCCCCAGCCGAAGAAGCAGCGAACGGAGGCGATCACCTTCACCGACAAGGATCTGCCTCCGGGAACGGAGTCACACAGGGACGCCCTCGTCATCCGATGTGAGATCGGTGACTCCATCATCCACCGTACTTACATCGATACGGGGAGCTCCGTCAACGTGATGTACCTAGACACCTTCAAGCAGCTGAAGCTGGACAGAGCTCTGTTGAAGCCGATCAAGACCCCGTTATCCGGCTTCACCGGGGACTCTATCGACACCGAGGGCACGATAGTCCTCCCCGTGGAAGTCGGTGACGGCCCCCACCGTGCCAAAATTGACATGGAGTTCATGGTGGTCAACCTCCAGTGCGCCCACAACCTGATCTTGGGCCGGCCAGCGCTGGAGGACTTGGAGGCCATCATCTCCATGAGCACCTATGCTTGAAGTTCCCCACCAATGACGGTATCGGCTACGCCAGAGGAAATCAAAGGATAGCCAGAGCTTGCTACCTCAAGCTGACGAGGCCGGCCGAAAGGGAAGGACAGCGGATAGACACCATCACGGCTGCCGTCGCCATGGACGAGGAGAGGCCACATGCGGAGCCGGCCGAGGAGGTCGAGGAAATCCCTCTGGATACCTCCCGGCCGGAGCGGGTTCTCAGGGTCGGAAAGCAACTCCCCCAGGACCAGCGAGACGCCATCCTCCTCGTCCTACGGTCATACGCCGTTGTCTTCGCGTGGGGCCCGGACGATATGCCCGGCATCAGCCGCCAGGTGATCACTCACCGGCTGACCGTCGATCCGGCCTCCGCGCCCGTCAAACGGAAGCGGCGCTACTTGTCCGCTGACAGGTGGGACTTCGTCAAAGGGGAGGTCGCCATGCTCCTATCGATCAAACATGTCAAAGAGGTGAAGTACCCAACATGGTTGGCCAACGTCGTCCTCGCACAGAAACCGCCGACGTTCAGAATGTGTGTTGACTACACTGACCTGAACAAGGCATGCCCCATGGACCCGTTCCCTCTCCCCAACATTGATCAGTTGGTGGACGAGACGGCGGGGTGCGAGTTGATGTCGTTCCTCGACGCTTTCAGAGGGTACCACCAGATCTCCATGCACGAAGATGACGCCGAGAAGACGACATTCATGACCCCAGAGGGAATATTTTGCTACCTCGTCATGGCCTTCGGACTCAAAAACTCCGGCGCCACCTATACTAGGATGGTGGCCAAAATCTTCAGAGCGGTCCTTGGCCGGACAATGGAGGCGTACGTCGACGACATGATCGTCAAGAGCAGGCAGGCCACCTCCCACGCCGACGACCTCCGGGAAATCTTTGAAATCATGAAGGAGTTCAGGCTCCGCCTTAACCCCAAGAAGTGCGCCTTCGGCGTCCAAGGCGGCAAGTTCCTTGGCTACATGGTCAGCTGGAGAGGCATCGAGATAAACCCGGAGAAGACGCAGGCTATCATCAACATGGAGCCGCCCCGCAACGTCAAGGAGGTACATCGACTGACAGGGCGCCTGGCGGCCTTAAACCGGTTCCTCTCCAGGTCAGCTGAGAGGGCACTCCCCTTCTTCCAGATCATGCGCAAGGCAAACAGCTTCAAATGGACGACGGAGTGCCAGGAAGCATTCGACGAATTGAAAAGGTACCTGTCATCCCCACCCGTACTCTCCAAGCCCAAAGCCGGCGAAACCCTCTTCCTGTACTTAGGGGTGAGCACGTCGGCCATCAGCTCCGTGCTCATCCGTGAGGACGAAGGGGTGCAGAAGGCCATCTTCTACATCAGCAAGACACTTAGGGAGGCCGAGCTCAGGTACTCCCCCATTGAGAAGACGGTGCTGGCCATCGTCCACACCGTGAAGAAGCTGGGGCACTATTTCCAAGCCCACACCGTCCATGTGCTGACCCAGCAGCCTCTCGGCACGCTCATGAGGAGCCCCACTAGCTCCTCGAGGATGGTGAAATGGGCGATCTTCCTCAACCAGTTTCAGATTGAGATCAAGCCAAGGCCATCTATCAAAGGGCAAGCCTTGGCCGACTTCGTCATCGAATGCACAGCAAGGGAGACAGCCGTCGCTAACCCCGGGCCGGAGCCGGACGACACGTGGACCCTGTTCACTGACGGCTCGTCGGCCGCGAAATCATGCGGCGGCGGCGTCATCCTCATATCCCCTGAAGGATTCAGAGCCTACTATGCCATCCGCTTCAACTTCAGGGTATCCAACAATGAAGCCGAGTATGAGGCCCTCCTCAGCGGTCTCAGACTCGCCGCCGGCCTCAAGGCCAAGCACCTCAGAATCAAGTGCGACTCCAAACTGGTGGTGGGCCAGGTGGAGGGATCATACGAAGCAAAGGAAGGCCGGATGAAGCAGTACAAACGAGCGGCGGAGGAATTGCTGAAAGCGTTTGAAACCCACGAGATCACTCAGATCCCAAGGGCCGAGAACGCCGAAGCCGACATCCTCTCCAAGCTCAGCTCGGACACCCCGGAGCACATCTCCCAGTTGGCCAAGATCGAGGAGTTGAGCATGTCCAGCATCCATGCCAGCCCCATCTTGTGCGTCCAACAGCGACCAGAGGACTGGATCTCCGACATCGCCACCTTCATCACAACGGGGGAGCTGCCCCCGGACGAGGAGAGGGCCAAACTCGCCAAACTCAGGGCCCCAAGCTACACCATCGAAGATGGCAAACTCTACAAACGGTCCTATAATGGCACTCTCCTCCGATGCCTGCACCAGGACGAGGCCGACACAGCCATGGAAGAAGTTCATTGCGGCGTCTGCTCCTCACACCAGGGCCCTTTCAGCATGTCCCGGCGTCTCGTCGTCCAGGGTTTCTTCTGGCCGACGATGGCACGCGACTGCGCGGACCTGGCCAGGAAGTGCACCACATGCCAGGTACTCCAGAAGGCCCCTGGTCGGCCAGCTGTCAATTATGCCCCTGTCAGCACCGCAATTCCATTCTCCAGAATGGGGGATGGACCTGGTCGGCCCCCTGCCCAGAGCCGCCGGGAATAACCGCTACATCATCGTCGTCGTCGACTACTTCACCAAGTGGGTCGAGGCGGAACCCTTGGCCAGCATCACGGGGGCCAGATGCCAAAAATTCGTTTACAAGAACATCATCACACGCTTTGGCGTCCCCCAGGAGATCATATCAGACAACGGCACCCAGTTCGAGGCAGCCCCCTTCCAAGAGCTCCTCCGGGAGTTTGAGGTAAAGCATCGTTTCTCCTCCGTTGCCTACCCTCAGGGCAACGGGCAGGTCGAGAACGCCAACAGAACAATCATGGAGGGGCTGAAGAAGAAACTCCAGGCCGCAGGAGGTAGTTGGGTCGACGAGCTCCCCAGCATCCTGTGGTGCTACAGAACCACGCCGAGGAGGGCGACAGGTGAAACGCCTTTCGCCCTATGCTACGGCTTTGAAGCAAAGGCGCCGACGGAAGTTGCCATCCCCAGCCGACGGGTGGAACAATATGAGCCCGGCACCAACGAAGAAAACATGAAGATTGACCTACACCTGGTTGATGAGAGGCGTGAACAAGCTTACGTCCGAGCAGAGAACTACCGGCGTCAAGTAAAATCATACTATGACGCCAAGGTACGTTCTCGGGAATTTCAGGTGGGGGACTACGTCCTCCGCCGAAGGGAAGCAAGCCAGCCGACAGAGGGTGGCAAGCTAGCATTAAAGTACGAAGGGCCCTACATCGTCAGTGCCGTGGTCAAACCCGGCACCTACAAACTTAAACGCCCGAATGGGTCCAATGTACCACGAACATGGAATGTACACCATCTGGTGAAGTTTTATCAGTAATCCGAAGGAGGTGTAGACGGCGAAGCCCTCACCCCTTAACGGGTTACTGATTGAACGCCACCCTCGGCCTCGAGCCGCTTATGAATAAAATCATGTTCTGATTTTTTCTCTGGAATTTAAAGTAACACATTAGCAGGTGCCCTCGTCGGCCACCTTAGAGCGAAAGGCTCAGGTCTGGCCGACATGGCCCCTTGCATTTGCAGCCTACGAGCGACAAGCTCAGGCACTCCATTGTATTTTGTATCAGCGAAGGGCTCAGGCCTAGCTGAGAGAGCACATCGTCCTGGCCCCGTAAGCCTAGAAGTGAAACGCTCAGGTATGGCCGACGATGTCCCCAGGACGAGGGGCCCGCAAACGGCCCACGTCTTGAAACGGGAAGCTCACCGCGTCGTCCACGCGCCAGATCGCAGGACGACAGGCCTGAAATCATGGCCGAGGTGACAAAATCCCAAAACTCAGGGATGGGCAGCGACAGCCGTTGGAAACCGACCAAAAGTCTAGCCCGCGTCATAAATATACGACGGGACCCACCCTGAGATCACGGACGTTATAAACGAAGTCCGAACCGGCCGAAGGACGAGCACACCCTCCGGCCGAAGCCTGAAAGAAGGATATCCCCGAAACGAAAAATATATATATATATATATATAAGGGAAAAAGAGGGAAGCCGACGGCCGCGCACACTTGCCGGCCTTGAGCAATGAAAAAATAAAATCCCCACAACTCAGGCCCAACTAGGCCAAGTACATATCAGTTGAACACAAGTGTAGTACCACTGACAGGTAACAAGGACGACACGTCCACACACTACGAGGGAACAATCAAGGCCGATACACACGCCTTTAAAACCCTAACCACATCAGTTGGGTGACACGCGAGAGGTGACCTTCATCGGCCATAATCCTTTGGGGCACCAACGTTTGGTATGAAACAAAGCATCGCAATCCTGAGGATGACCAGGACGAAGCAGGCACCCATCACACCCGCGAAAGGATCAAGCAATAAGGAAACAACCCTTACTTGCCACAACAGCCAGTATAGCCGATACAGGCACCGGAACCAAGGCCGGGAATTGGTTCAAGTATTTACCAAACACGTAGAAAAAATCCTGAGGAAAAAAGGAAAAGAGGATTCCTCAACAAGGAACCATGGCTGGCCGACGAAGGTAGGACCACCTCCTTGGCCGACAGTGGTACCGCAAAGAAGTAAATGCCCAACATTTACACTTGGAAAATTCTCTAGGTACTCAAGTGGAAGAACACTAGACGAAGCGGGTACATATATAATCCAAGGCCGTTAGTTACCTACGCCTTGTATATGTACTTGGGAAAAATTCAAAGTCCAAACGACTAAGGTGAAGGTGCCCTTATCGGCCATAAAACAGGAATGCAGGCAGACAACGACACTGGTACAAACACTGGGGAAATCTCCCAGAGCATTTGCCAACGACGATAAACCCACTGCCAGGACGACGAGAACACTAAGCCTGGACGTAGCGGACACTACGGTCAAGGGCAAAAGGACAGCACCTAAGTGGATCCAAAAGACTTAGGCAATCTTTGGAAAGAATCACAGGCCAAGCCGACAAGGCCACCAGGCCGGAAGGGAAACAACTACCAGAATTAAAACACTTAGGCAGTTTTTGGAAAAAATCCTTAGTGTTGTGATACTACAGAAATGACGGTCAGGCCGACCAAGTCACCAGACCGGGACGAAAGCAACTAAGCGGATCAAAACACTTAGGAAATTTTTTGAAAAAATTCCTAAGTGTAAGGCAACGATGAACAGGCCGACCAGGCCGACCACCCCGTTGGTGGGGAGGCCAACCTTATGGACGTAGCGGACACTTAGTTATGACTTGACACCGACAATTTACTGAATTGAAATGACAGAGCAAACAAGCATACAATGGATTCAAAGCCGAGAAGGATGGCAAAAATTCTTTCATTAATCAATTCATTACAATGGGGGCGCCTCGGCCGTTACATCACTTGGCAAAAAATTGAAAAGCTAATTACAAATGAGTAGCCTATCAAGCTTCGGGGGCACCTCCGTCTGCGGCTGCCTCATCGGCCTCATCAGCTCCCTCTTCGTCCTCAGCTTCTTGGCCGGCAGCGGCGCTAGTAGCATCATCTAAGAAATCAAATTCAGTGTAGTCCGGCTCGCCGAGGCCGGAGCTTTCTATGGGGGACTCCCGCTCCGACAGCGGAAGCTTGGCCTGCTCTTCGGGATCCTTCATCAGCTTTGGCAGCTTCAGGTTCCGTCTAGCCCATCCAGACGTGTAATTCATGGCCTTCAACGCCCGGGATAGCCGCCGACACAGGAGCCTTTGCATCCGCTCCTGGCCCAGGTTGTAGTAAACGGACATCTCCCGGCTGAAATACTCCCGGCCGGCAGGGGAGTTCATCCCCCAATTCTCCAGCCTGGCGGCCACCACTTCGTAGCACCAGGGGAGCCTCTCATCGGCCTTCCACCCCTCGGCCAAGAACTTCTCGACGGCCTCATCGGCAGCCTTCACGACGGCGGCCTCGGCCTCAGCCTTCGCCTTGGCGGCCTCCTCGCTCCTGCACTTCTCGGCCTCAAGCGCCCTGTGGGATTCCGCGAGCTCCCTCTTGCTCTCTTCGAGCTTGACCAGGGCATCGTCCCTAGCGGCGACGGCTTCATCAGCTTTGGCCTGCAGCGCCTTGGCATCCTCCCGGAGCCGGTCAAGGCAAGCTACCGCCTCGTCGGCCGAGGCAGCCTTCTGCTCCAGCGCTTGCAGGCGAGCTATCTCCCAGTACTGCCTCTTATGGCTTTCCATAAGCATGAAGGCACTCTGCAGAAGGAAAACAAAGGTCAGGCAAAAAACTCTACATAGACGAAGAGAGACAAAAATATAAGGACAGTCACTTACTTGGACGAGGAGGTCCATGCCGCCCTCATAAATCTTCGGGTCCTCGAGCTTCTTCAAATGAGCCCGATCTTTGGCCGGCATGGCCTTGGCCAGGACGACGTGGCCGGGGACGAGCTCATTAAACACGCCCCCGCCGACGGGGTACTCTATCACCTTCTGATAGGTGGCACCGGCAATCTCCTTGCCGGCCCTCTGTGTCCGTGGTTCCTGGACGAGAGGAAGCGCTGGGGCAGCATCGTCAGCAACAGTAAGGTCCACAACGGGGCCACCATCGCCCACGCTGGGGACAGTTAGAGTACCGGCCTCACTAGCCGGAGAAGGGGAAGGAGCCCTCTTCGTCTTCTTAGAGACGCTCACGCCGGCCTCGGTCAACTTTTTCTGGCCGTCAGTGGCCGGTCTCTTTTTCTTGGATGGGGCAGGCTTTGGGGCCGCGTCAGCAGTAGCCCCGCTCCCACCAGCAGCGGCACGTCTGGCCGCCTTAGCAGCAATCTCCTCGGCCGCTTTGGCCTTGGCAATAGCCATCATGGATCGACGGTCCATGACAAAATCTACAAAGGAAAAACACAAATAGATTAGTAAGGCACAGGACAAAACATAAAGACAGAAAGCCGAAGAAAGAATTACCATCGGCCTCAGCAGGAATGCCCAAGTCCGGGCCGTCGGCCTCCTCAAAGGTGGTGGTCATCCTCGGCCAGAGTTGGAGGTCATCCTCCTTGTCACCATAGACATAGTACCTCACGAAGCCGAGGGCGGCCATTTTGTACTCGGTGATGTAATCCTTCACGCTCCTCGGCCCCCCCTCCAAGAAAGCCTCCACCTGAGCGTCCAAAATAGAGCTCTTCGGCGGGTCATGCAGGTTAAACCTCCCGGTGTGGCCGAGGGAGGGAAACTCGGTGCCACTCTCACCAATGGACACAAACACGAACTTGCTCTTCCACCCATGAATGGACGTAGGCAAATCCGTGAAGCTCCTCTTCTTCGGCAGCTGCTGAAGAGTAGCGTAGGCCGCACAATTCTTGTGACTTCCTCGGCCTATCTGGTACAAATTCATGAATAGTGCCGTCGTCGGCCGGTAGCCCAACTCCTCACACCGGAGCAGAAACCCCACCATCAAAGAGTAACTGTTCGGCGTCAGCAAGGTCGGAGGAAGCCCTACCATGTCCAGGTACTCAGTAATGAAAGGGTGAAGGGGGAACCTCAACCCCTTGGAAAAACTCATCGGGTATACTCCAAAGTACCCCGGTGGTGGAAGAAGAACATGGTCCGTCGGCTTGGGTGCCCTAACCCGCCCGAACGGCCCCACGTACATCTGGGCAACAAGGTAATCGGCCGCACTGCTCTCCGGCTTGATCAGGTAGATGTTGGTGAGATCTAGGTAGGAGACGTCGGGCCCACTCTTCGGCCTCCTCACTCTCTTCAGCTTGGCGGCTCCCTTAACGGCGGACACCGGCCTTGGGCATGGAATGACAGCAGAAGTGGACGCCCCGTCCACCACTCGGGACGCACCTACGTCCTCACCCTTTGAAGAAGAGGCGGACTCCTCGTCCTCGCCCTCCTCGTCCATCAGCTCCGCGGATTTGTATGGACTTAAACGCTCTATCTCCTCCTCAAACTCCTCGAGCACCTCGTAGTCAAGCGACCTCGTGGAGGGCTGGTCGTCATAGGGGTAGTAGTCGTCGTTCAAGCTCTTCATTACTACTACTACGGGCTTAAGGAGAACAACTTAAGATCTAAAGGTGTTTAAACGCCTAACACTAGATCAACTACCTAGGAAGCAAAGTATGAAAAGCGAGGAAGATCGTGATGAACACTAACCTCGAACAACGAAGAACAACGAAGAACAGGCTTGGGAGTTTATCTCTCTAGAAAATCGGCCAGCACTTCGACAAATTCAGAATGCAAATGTGATTCCTCGTCGGAGGGGAAGGGGTATTTATAGACCCCCCCACCAACGGTCACTACACGTGGCACTCTCCCAATGGCCACATCAACGGCCACCACTGGGAGGCCACCACGTCACCAACGGGCCAGGACCAACCCATATCAGCGGCCCACCGGCAAATCAGACTCTACGGCCTACACGCTCACTGGCTTCACAAGTACCAGCAAGCGCCCATAATGTATCATTTGCTCGCCAAGATCACAAATGCCAAACAATAAGAGGATGGCAACGACCAGCAACGAAACGGCCACAGAACAAAGGGAACAAATAGCCCACAGCCTTCGGCTCCTCGTAATAACCCTTGATGATAACTCTCTACAAGCGATCTGCGCACAAGGGTTCTCCCACAGGGTTACCTTGGCCAGAAAATCGCCATGAGAGTTGGATTCAGGGGGACTACGGAGATGCCGCTTCGGCCAGGGACTCAAGCAACTCCTTCACCCCTCGCACTCCTCGGCCTGAAGCAGTGGGGGACTGGGGGACTAAACCGGCCTCAACGAAACAAAGAGTATAAACAAGGTAACCATAAAACATGGCCACATCATCCACACAGCACAACGGAACCTCATCGGCCAAAGGCCCAAAACGTCATTAGCGACGGCCAACAAGCCACTAGAGGCAAGGACACTCATCGTCCTCCGCCAACAATTAATCTTGACGGGCCCTTCGGCCAAGAACACGAAGGCCAACCATCAACAGCCAAAAGAAGTGCGCGAGCACCCTCATCGGCCACCCAAAGGAAAGGACGCCATCGTCCTCAAAGCAAGGAACAACCTCAGCGGCTTCACCGGCCCAAACATAAACTTCAACCACCAACGGCCAGGAAAGGGAAAGTGCGCCTTCAACGGCCACCATTGAAAGAAGGACACTCATCGTCCCAAAACAAATTAAGGAAACAACGGCCTCCCCGCCCACAGCGAGGAACAGGTAACGGCCAAAAGCAACAAAGCACAGAAATCTACTCTCCTTCACTTCGTCTACGTCTCAGCTTAGAGAGTGGGGGACTCCTGATGGAGTATATGGGTCTGAGCCCCAGGACCCACATACTCGGAAGAGCAGAAAGCACAAGACAACAGAGTGGCGCCCTCGTCGGCCAAGACGCCCCCGTCGGCCGAAAAGGGGCCAACTCGGATTACGGTCCTGAGTCCCAGGAACCCGGGTGCCCTCGTCGGCCGTGCCCTCGTCGGCCACGCCCTCGTCGGCCACGAAGACCTCCCAGAATCAGATTTTATACTTACTCATTTGTACAGCCCATTAGTGGCTTTGTATTCGGCCCAGTAGCGGTCCAGTTGTAAATGGGCCTCCCAAACCCAAGGCTTGGGAGCCCAACCCTGATTTTCTCTATAAATACTCCCTTTGGGAGTAGTTATAGGGGTTACAAAATCATTCTATTGAAGCATATTACTGCACTTCTCTCTCTAGCTCTCACTTCTCTCTAGATATACTCTATCAGAGATGTTCCTGGCCGGAATTTTGTTGACGCAGCGGACAGAGGCTTTACGGAGGCAAAGTTGCTGCTGATTTTTTTAATCCGGAATTCGCTGCTCTTGCCTGGTGCTCCGTCCAAGAAGGAAAGGTTTGATTGATTGAGGACAACACCGAGAGTTAGTGGTAGAAGCAGGTCGCTGCTCCCCCTGTTTGCCGGGCTATTTTTTTGTTTCTGATTCCTGGCGAGGTCTATGTCGTTGGTCGCTGAGTTTGGGGTTGAACTCCGACGATGAGCAGCAGACCGATGGTGAGCTTGGTCGCTGAGATCTCTGATTTCTTCTGTTTGTTGCAGGAGAAGAGTCACGTCATTTAAAAACCGGGTGTACATGTACACCCGGGTGTATAATATAATTTGCCCTCAACTTGCTATTACAGCAATAAATTTAATTTTTAATAAATATTAAAATTGATTTGCAATTATTATTATTATTATTATCAAATATCAAGATCAATTTACAATAGTTCTACATATTTCATCTCTAATTACTACATTTTATATTTCGAGTTTTGAGGACGGTTAGGTCCCAAATTGATTTATATTTAGAGTTTTGAGGACAGTTAAGTCCCTAGGTTCTCCACCATTTATACATTTGAGTTTTGAGAACGGTTTAGTCCCTGGGTCCTCCACCATTTATACATATGAGTTTTGAGGACGGTTTAGTCCTTGGGTCCTCCACCATTTACATACTCAGTTTTGAGGACAGTCCCATCGTCCTTGGGTTCTCCACTGTTTTATATTCGTTCCTATGATCTACCACATATCATACATAGATAAGGTCTACATCACACTCATTTTTCAAGACTAAACCAAGTCTTATAGTCTAAGCATAACAATCCATGCAAAGCCATGCACGTAAATCAACATATAGGCAAAAACAGCACCAAACTGGCGCCGGTTCAGACCTGACCGATGTCGGTTCACATTTATTTTATTTATTTGGGTTGCCCCGTACTCAAACCGGCAACAGTTATAGCCCAAACCGGCGTGAAGACGCGGATCTGCTGCTCCCTGGGATCCACCTGGCGTTGGCGCTGTGGTGGAGATTCCATTTGCCGCCTTGGCGGTGAGAGCCTTGGCTGGCGCAGGGGTTGTTGTTGGAGCGGTGGAGAGATCCGTTGTTGCTTTGGGGGAGAAGGCAATTGTTGATGGCGTGGGGGGGGGGTCTAGGGGAATGATTGCCCCTAGCCTCTCCAAAGTGGGCACGCGCTCTCGAACCCTTCTCCCAGGATGTTGTTCCCGTTAGGGTGACTTTCGGAGCTGGGGAGTTTGCTATGTCAGTCCCCCGGAGATTCACATATAGACGTTGATTCACCGTAGATCTGTCTCCCAGCCTAGAGAAGACGGGATGCCTTCCCACTTCAATCCAAGGATT
This sequence comes from Cuscuta europaea, assembly GCA_945859875.1. Classification (NCBI taxonomy): domain Eukaryota; kingdom Viridiplantae; phylum Streptophyta; class Magnoliopsida; order Solanales; family Convolvulaceae; genus Cuscuta; species Cuscuta europaea. Next base: position 3,278,095 of record CAMAPE010000033.1, read on the forward strand.
GGGGTTGTCATCCACCTGCTGCCCTTGCGGGACATAGGACTGTGAGGAGTCCTCATTTGTGATGGCGTAGACGCCTTCATCATTGTGGCAGCCATAGTCCATGCGGCATGCCGTGTACCTGGGCGGGAGCACACGGGGTGGCGGTGGGGCCACAAATTGTTGTGCAGCACTAGGACGGGAAGTTCCCGCCTACTGTGCCAGAGGCACAATGTAACACCGCCCCAAGCATATTTACTTTTAGTAAATTATGTAATAAACCTTGAAGAATGAATTATGAATTTGCGAAGTTGTAAATTTTTGTTATTCTTTTGCGTAAATAGTAAATTGCATGTGGGGCCCGCACCGGGAATGGGGACCGCCTGATAATTCCAGAACCACATATTATATTCATCTTAGTCTAGATAATATGTATATGGTGGTGGATATTTTAGTTGGGCCATAGAAAGGGCATGGAGTTGACCCATTGGTCAAACGAGGCCCAATTACCGGTATTGGTAATTTATCGATAACAGCCCGAAATGAATTTCGGAGACATCTAAATAAAACTTTGGGAATGTACATCTATTCCAAAGGCTTATAATGATTAGGAACGTGTGATATATTTTATTTAGCCACATAAAATAAAATATAATTAAAACAGTCCAAGAAATACAACTTTCGGGGTCGATTGTACACATCGGGACACAAAGGGATGACATCCCTCATGAGTGGAGGCCATCCCACATTTTTAGCCTTACAAAGGGAAAGGGGAGCCGCACAATGGGATGGAGGAGCAAGCTTGAATTGATTGGTGGCCAAACAAATAAAAGAAATGGGACCCCTCCCATATTATTGTTGTGAGAAATGCCAAAAAAGCATTCTCAATCAACAACCAACCCCATAATTCAAATTGAACCTCAGCCAAGGTGTGAGAAGCTCTGCAAATCATCTTCTTCTTCTTCACCCATTTTCGCACCAATAGCAAGGAAGGAAAAAGAGGAGGAAAAAGGGGTGATTAAGAAGGAAAAATCTAGGATAACAAGGTAATGACTTCACTAATCCGGTTTTCCTTTTCTTAATATTTTCACATGATTGTGTAATCATATGAAGGACCTCTAGGATTGTTCTACATGTTAAGAAGTGTAGAATGAGAGGTTGGAAGGTAGTTCTAAGTCCAAGAATAGACTTAGAAGCCAAAGTGACCGGTTCGCCGGAAAATAACCTTTTAGAGGTTATTTGTGTTGATATGGGTTTTGTGATGATAAAACCTTGTTAGGAGCTTGACTAAGGTGTTCCTAACTGTTGCCGGAGTTTCGCCGGAGTTTCGCCGGAGTATCGTCGGAGTTTCGCCGGAGTTCGCCAGAGTTCAACCGAGAAGGGTAGAACTTCTTAAAGCTCATTCGAGGTGAGGATGATCGACTATATTACTTACAATTAGTGAGTTAATATCATAAGATTACCTAAAGTATTAAATGTAATTTTCATGGATTATTAATGATTAATAATGCCTAAATGAAAATACTATTGCATATGAGTAAATGAAGCATGATATACAAATTGTAGAAGAAATTGTGTATGATTATGTGTTATGAAAATGATGGCATGATAGTAGGAATTAATTATCAAATATTGTGATAAAATATACTTTTACTTCATGTAAGGAATTCATGAATGGATAAAAGTGATATTTTTGATATTGAGATTAAATTATATTTGGATTGGAAAATCATTTGAAATGAATCATTGGACTATGGATTAAGAACTTGGTTGTCTATGGTTATCCAACCAGTATTAAAGTACTAGTCGGGAGATTTATATGAAGAATGATGGGATTAATCCTAAGAGATTGGATTGTGAATAGTGATGCCTTAAGTAGTCTTAAGAGATACTTTAAGGTCGATTTGTATGAGCTCTAAGTTATGTTAGGGGTAGACCTTAAAGGCTACCCAAAGTGAATGGAGTCTAGGCATAGAAATTGCTTAGAGACTTAGTAACGTGACTACGAGCCAGGCTCTAGCACGGTGTAGCGGTGACTATGAGCGAGGCTCTAGCACAATGTAGAGTGACTATGAGCGAGGCTCTAGCACAATGTAGAGTGACTAAGAGCCAGGCTCTAGCACTATGAAACGTGACTATGAGCGAGGCTCTAGCACGTTGAAATTATAATAAGTGAACGGGGTTCCGAAATAGTGAAGTAACGCGTTAGGGTAAGCCCTAGAACGGCGAAACAATTTACTATAAACATATGAAAATCGTGACCAGTAGTCCCGTGGGATATGGATGGGCGATTTTAAATGAATATGGGCCCACAGGCCGACTACTTGACTTTATATATAAAGTAAGTATATTTTTGAATAGGGTAACCAAGGGTTATGACCTATAATATAATATAATATCACCCTAGATTGGGGGTCTTAGAAAGTGAAACATTGATTATATACAATGTAGTTGTCATTGTGCTTTTCAAATGCTTCAAAGTACTGACCTCCCCTTCACGAGGGAGGCCACCTCACAGTTTCAGGTAGAACTTGAAGGTTGCTACCACCGCCCGTTGCTTCGGGGAGACCAAAGGAAGGAAACTTGGTTCGTGCTTCTTCTGTTCCTGTTTTGAAAACAATATGAATAATTCTCATGGATATTATTTTTGAATAATTATTGAGGGATTGTATGCCTAAGTTTGCCAAATGTGGCTTGAGCACTTGTATCAATGTTTCTGCTGCTTTAATGAATGATTTACGTTATGTTTGTTTATGGATGTACTATGTGTGAATGATATCCCAGACACTTTGTATAGTATGGATGTGTTGAACTGCGGTTGACTATTCGTACTGTACGATGGATTGTTGACGTGTCTGGGTGGGTCCAGGGCGTGGCAATTTAATTGGTATCAGAGCCTTAGTCCGTAAACATCATAATGAAGCTTCAAAATTCCTTTTTGAAAATGAATCTGAAAACCATGAGCATAAGAGGTTTTGTACTTATGGAACTTTGGTACTTGAGTTGCAAAATCTCTAATTGTTACGATGGTATCCTTAGCAATTGGTATGACGGTGATTTGAGCCAAAAGATGTCTTTAAGTACATATCCATCAATTGACACTTGATACATGTCTAATGACTCATTCTCAATTTCTTTCAAAAATGGAACGTACCGGGGAAGTGACTAGGAGGAACCTGACTGGCCGGGCACCGGGAGGGTCCGAGCATGGCAGTAGGGGGATTCTAGAGTATCCAGAGGACGAGGCCGTGGAGGCCAATCACAGACCATGAGTGACGGTCACGTTGAGACCATAAACGAGTCCTATGTGTCCGAAGAGGATTCAACTTATCAACCGGAAACTGAGCCGGTTGAGACCCCATATGATGGGGAATACGATGATGCTAGTGAGGGGAGAGATGATGATGACGCTCTAGAGAGGATGGAGGAACTACTCCGTCATTATCAAGAAGATCGCCAAAGGCGCCGGGCAAAGCGTGCTTTGTGAGGGGCTTCAAGAAGGGGAAGGTGTGTGAGTCTTAGGAACCATGTAGAGTCCCGAGGAGATAGAGGCGTCGAGTTTCCAATAATAAGGTACCAGAAATTCCAATTCAAGTTGCTGCTGTCTATCAATTTCGTATTTGATTGGACGGCAGTTTCCAATTCAAGTTGCTCCTGTCTATCAATTATTCTTCTTGCTCTCTATCAATCCATCCCCCTTCAAATAACCTTGTCCTCAAGGTTGTAATTTCGCAGATCGAGGACTTAAATTTCCAACCACGGAATAGACTGGAAAATATCCTTCATCGCCTTCCAGAACCTTTTCCCGACCAGTTATTTCACAGTACTCATGTTGCTGGAGGTCCAACTCCTCATCCTCCTCAGCTATCATTACCCGCAACTGCTTAAAGGGGCAGTCATGCCCTGGTGTAAATGGTTTCTTACACCTAAAGCATAATCCTTTCGCCCGCAATTCTGCAAACTCTTTCGGCGGAAGTCGAGTGAACTGTGAGCGTGTCGTGGGCTGCCCGGACAGCCCTGACTTTGTCCCCAGAGGCTGCCCAATGTCTTTAGGAAAGCTGCCATTCGATCCTCTTAAGCTGCCACCACCTATGGCCGTGCTTTTACTGTTAGTTGGGCGCAAAAAACTGCTCGAATGCAAGTTTGTGTCGAAGGGTTGACTTTCCCAGTCTCCCTCTTGAAGGGACAAGTTGTGCTCAATATATTTGGCCAACTCCATTGCAATCTCCAGGCTGTTTGGCCGCAGCAATCGTAAGGATCCCCGAATCGGTCCCTTCAGTCCGTTCATGAAATACCCCAAATAGTGATCATCGGACAGTCCAGGAACTTGACTGGCCAACTGCACAAAAAGGTTATTGTATTCTTCTATGGTTCCCAACTGTTTGGCCCCGGACAGCCGTTCAAATCGGTTTCCCTTGAACCGTGAATAAAAACGGGCCACCAGTGCATCTGTGAATTCCTCCCAAGTCAGGCCCGGTTTCCGTGCCTTCAACCAGGTCAACCAGTACAGGGCAGCCCCTTCCATGGCTACAGTAGCTGCTGCCACTTTGCTTCCAGGTAGGGTTTGATGAAGTTCAAACTGCTGCTCAGCTCTGGCCACCCATCCAATGGGATCTGCGCCATCAAACGCAGGCAACAAGGTCGGAGTTGTGATGCGCGGCAAACCTTCGCCGCTGGTTGGAGTTGTGGCGCGCGGCAAACCTTCGCCGCTGGTTGGAGTTGTGGTGCGCGGCAACCCTTCGCCGCTGGGCGCGGTCGCTGCTGTGCTTCCGACGGCCGCCGTGGATGTTTCCGGCGACACTGGCGGCACAAGGGCATGCGTCAGCGCTGCCAGGGAGGCGACGATCTCCGCCAGCTTTGCACCGTGGTCTTCGAGCGTCTGGTTCATGCGCTTCTGCTCGAGTGCCATCCGGGTTTGCTCAGCCCCCAGTCAGGCCACTTCCTCTCCCATTCGGTTTTGCTCGTTTTCCATCTCTGTCAAGCGTTCATTCTGAGTTCTGGTCATCTTGGCGGCACGGGATCCGGCAGGTCGGACCAATTAATGTGTAGCAGATAAATAAAATCAACGGGATGAACCGTTGCCCAGATAATCAACGATAAATAAATACCGTTGCCCAGAGCCAAAAGGCTAAACCAACTTTTATTCCAAGATCATCAGAATGAACCCTAGCAAGGGGTATAAATAGCTTCTACAAGAAACCCTAATCAAGCCCAAATTACTTAAACTCTAATTAAGCCCAATTTAACTTAACTAACCACTCTACTAATAATAGGCCCAACTAAAACATAATGATAAATTTTATAAATAAATAAAACTATAATCCCTAGCCCAGAACCGGCCCACGGAAGTGAGCCCAATCCCGTTCCCGCCCCAGATTCTTCTTGCTCTCTATCAGAGTCTTAGGAACCATGTAGAGTCCCGAGGAGATAGAGGCGTCGAGTTTCCAATAATAAGGATCTCAAAGTACCTCAAGGAGGCAAGGGATTTAGGATGCAAACTGTTCGATGGGACGGGGGACATCTCCATAGCGGCCGAGTGGATCAAGAGGTTCAATGAGGCGACCCTTGACATGCAGTTGCCGCCAAACATGAAAATGAGAGTGGCAACGAGGTTGCTAGAAGGCATGGCGTCCACATGGTGGGACGAGGTCAAATGAAAGTACGGTGAGACGGTTACTTGATAGAACTTCCGACAAGAATTTTTCTGTCAATACTATTCTGATTATGATGTCAACTTCAAGAGGAGAGAATACACCAACTTGACCCAAGGGGGCAAGTACACGGTGAGGCAGCTTGAACATAAGTTCAGAGAGCTTGTCGAATTCATACCGGAGTATGCTTGTGATGAGAACCGGATGGTGAACCATTTTTGGGATGTCTTGGACTTAGACGTGCATGAGAGGGCAACACAATTGCCTAACATGACGTTCAGTCAAGTAGTTGAGCAAGGCTTGAAGGGGGAAAAAGAATGGGAGGAAGAAAGTTGAAAAACGCCGAGGAGGCGAAGAAGAGAAAGTGGGAAACCACGGCCCCCAAGGTTCTAACAAAAAGGGGAACCATGGGGGAGGAGGATCGTTCAGAGCACCGGCACCGCCATCTATGGGAAATCCGGGCATGAGTGGGCAAAACTCGGGGTCGCAGACCTCGGTGACACCTCGGTGCATAAATTGCAAGAGGAACCACACGGGCAAATGTCGTGATCCCCCAAGATGCTACCAGTGCGGGGAGGCGGGACATTTGAGAACAAATTGCCCACAACTGGGGCAAGCTATGGGTGCAGGGCCAAGTAGCGGTACTACGGCAAGTAGAAACCGAACGGGAGCACCTCATGAGAGCATGGGGCATGGCAGACCAAGTACGAGCAACGCACCCTTCGTGAACAAAGGCAAGGCCCAAGCTAGAGTCTATGCGATGACGGAGGCGGACGCTCAAGCTAACCCGGATTCTGTCACAGGTAATACACCAAATTTTGAATGTTTTTAGGCTTATATTGGTAATATAAGTTGTAGGGGTTGAGTACGGTCCACCCGGGGATGAACCGGGAGAACTCAGGCCAAAACGAACTTAAATCAGCCGCTGCACGCTATGCATGCCCATAGGCACGCCGTGCGTGCCACCGTGCGTAGGTGGCAATGAGCTGGCAGGCCAAAACGGACTTAAAATGGCCGCTGCACGCTACGCACGCCCATGCACACACCGTGCGTGCCACCGTGTAGGTGACAGTGAGCTGCCAGCAAAGAAAAAAAAAGAAAAAAAAATCGGTCGGACGCACGCCATGCGTGACCGGCAGTGGCTACCCGGAAGTGGTTTCGTGCAGGCACGCCGTGCGTGACCCCCAGATGCACTGAACTTCATTTTTCACTCCGTTTCTTTGACATTTGGACTTCCCTCTCGACCCTAAACACTAATATGAACATAATAACCCCCTAGAAATGTCTAGTAGCGTTAGAAAGTGGCTCTTACATTGCTTATGAATGTAGGAACACTAAAGATTAATGGAAGAGATGCGAGGATCTTTATCGATACCGGGGTGCAACGTTCATTCGTGAGTGAGACATTCGCCAAGGACTTAAAGATAAAACCAATACCATTGACGCAAACCCTAGTGGTATCAACACCACTAGGAGATGACGTTGAGAAGACTTGTTCCTATCCATCTTGTGAGGTGGAAGTCGATGGCCAAATCTTGGCGTGTGATTTCGTACCGCTAGGCATGATTGATTTTGATGCGATCCTAGGGATGGATTGGCTAGAAAACCACCATGCTAGGGTGGATTGCTACACGAAGGTTCTAGAGCTCGAAGGCAATGATGGGAATACCCTACGCTTCGAGGGTGATCGAGGCAAATCAAACAGTTGTATCATATCTGCCATGAGAGCAAGAAGTATGATGAGAAAGGGATGCCAGACGTATCTAGCTTATGTGGTAGACAAAACCAAGGAAGAGATAGACATCAATGATGTGAGGGTAGTGTGTAAGTATCCGGACGTCTTCCCAAAAGACTTACCGGGACTTCCATTAGATAGAGAGATTGAGTTCGTAATCGAGGTTGAGCCCGACACCAAACCAATCTCTATACCGCCATACCGGATGGCACTCGCAGAACTTAATGAGTTGAAAATCCAATTGCAAGAGCTATTGGATAATGGTTTCATAAGACCGAGCTACTCCCCATGGGGAGCATCGGTATTATTTGTGAAAAAGAAAGATGGGACACTCCGAATGTGTATTGACTATCGCCATCTGAACAAGGTCACAATCAAGAATAGGTATCCTTTACATAGGATTGATGACTTATTTGATCAGCTCCGAGGAGCAACAATGTTTTCGAAGATTGACTTGAGATCGGGGTACCATCAATTGAGGAATAAGGAAGATGACATACCGAAGAGTGCTTTCCGTACAAGGTATGGTCACTTCGAATTCCTAGTCACGTCGTTTGGGCTAACCAACGCCCCGGCGGCATTCATGGACTTGATGAATTGGGTATTTCATAAATACTTGGATAGGTTTGTGATTGTGTTCATAGATGATACCTTGATCTACTCAAATAATGAAGAAGAGCATGAGGAGCACTTAGTACTCGTTCTTGAGACACTACGGGAGAAGCAACTCTATGCTAAATTTTCCAAGTGTGAATTTTGGCTAAGGGAGATTGGCTTTCTCGGGCATGTAGCTTCAGGATCGGGAATTGCAGTTGACAACAAGAAGATTGAGGCCATTACTGAATGGGAGAGGCCAAAGAACGTGAAGGAAATTCGTAGTTTCCTTGGATTGGCAGGATACTATAGGAAATTCGTGGAGAAGTTCTCAGTTTTGGCATCACCATTGACAAAGCTCACACGAAAAGGGGCCAAGTTTGTATGGGATGACCGATTTGAGAAGGGATTCCTAAAACTGAAGAAGAGATTGACCGAGGAACCGGTACTTGCATTACCCAAACAGGGTATGGGGTACGATGTCTACAGTGATGCAAGCATCAAAGGGCTTGGATGTGTGCTGATGCAGAATGGGAGGGTAATTGCCTATGCTTCACGACAACTGAAGAAGCATGAGGTAAATTATCCTACTCATGATCTAGAGTTGGAGGAAATGGTATTTGCACTGAAGATTTGGAGACATTATCTCTACGGGGAGACATGTCACATATACACCGACCATAAGAGCTTGAAGTACGTGTTCACTCAGAAAGAGTTGAACATGAGACAGAGACGATGGATGGAGTTAATAAATGACTACCATCTAGTTATTGAGTACCACCCCGGTAAAGCCAACATGGTAGCGGATGCCTTAAGCCGAAAGAGCTCGTCGGGGGCATTGTTGACTAGTTTGAGGGCATTGAGGCCCCAATTGGAGGTATCTAGCGATGGTGCCTTATTGGCAAGATTTGAGGTAAGACCTACATTACTTGATGAGATCAAGAAAGGTCAAGAAACTGATGAAGAACTTATGAAGGTCCGAGAACGCATGCTAGTGGGACCGGTTGAGGATTTCAGGGAGAGAGACGATGGTCGGTTGTTATTTCATGACCGAGTGTGTGAACCATCGAATGATTAGCTCCGAAAGTCCATCTTAGAGGAGGCTCATTTGTTGGCATATGCCATGCACCCGGGAGGTACGAAAATGTATCGGGACTTAAAGGAAAGTTACTGGTGGTTTGGTATGAAGAGGGAAATAGCTGAGTACATCAGTAGATGCTTTACTTATCATCAAGTTAAGGCAGAACATCAGCATCCAGCTGGATTATTACAGCCACTTTCCATTCCTGAATGGAAATGGGAGCACGTGACTATGGATTTTGTGGTAGGATTACCACAAACAGTTAAGAACTATGATGTCGTATGGGTTGTGGTTGATAGGCTCACGAAGAGTGCACATTTTCTACCTATCAACACCACCTATGAACTAGAGAGGTTAGCCAAATTGTATGTGGATGAGATCGTGAGGCTACACGGGGGTCCAATAACCATTGTATCCAATAGAGATCCACGATTCACGTCACGATTTTGGCCGAAGTTCCAAGAGTCTATGGGAACAAAACTAAAGTTTAGCACTGCTTTTCATCCACAGACAGATGGCCAATCTGAGCAGGTTATACAGATATTGGAAGATATGTTTAGAGCTTGTGCATTGGAGTTCCAAGGAAGTTGGGAAAACCATTTAGCACTCATGGAGTTTGCCTATAACAACAGTTATCAGGCGAGTATTGGCATGCCTCCATACGAGGCATTGTATGTGAAGAAATGTCGTACACCGTTGTGTTGGGATGAGGTTGGCATGGCCAAACTTGAAAGTACAGAGTTGGTGGAAATCACCAAGGTAAAGGTAAAGATGATTCGTGAGAGGCTTAAGACGGCCATGGATAGACAGAAGAGCTATGCCGATAAGCGCCGAAGAGCCTTAGAGTTTAAGGGGGGAGATGAGGTGTTCTTGAAAGTTTCACCTTGGAAGGGAATCATTTGATTTCAGAGCTGAGGGAAACTTAACCCACGATACATAGGACCATTTGTGATTCTTGAGAGAATTGGGGCCGTAGCATACCGATTGTAGTTGACTCCAGAATTGGAGAAGATACATAACGTATTTCACGTGTCTATGCTAAAGAAGTATGTGCCAGATCCATCTCTTGTATTAGAGAAACCACCCGTGGAAATACGGGAAGACTTGAACTATGTCGTACAACCGGTAAAGATACTTGATAGACAAGTAAAGAAGCTAAGGAGCAAGAAAGTTCCAATGGTGAAAATCCTTTAGAAAAGTGACCGAGTTGAAGAAGAAACTTGGGAAACGGAAGCCTTGATGAAGGAACAGTATGCATTTCTGTTTGAATAAGAGTTGTGAATTTCATGGACGAAATCCCCGTCAGGGGCGGGGGGGGGGGGGGGGGGGTGAACTTGTAACACCGTCCCCAAGCATATTTATTTTTAGTAAATTATGTAATAAATCTTGAAGAATGAATTATGAATTTGCGAAGTTGTAAATTTTTATTATTCTTTTGCGTGAATAGTAAATTGCACGTGGGGCCTGCACCGGGAACGGGGGACTGCCCGATAATTCCAGAACCACATATTATATTCGTCTTAGTCTAGATAATATGTATATGGTGGTGGATATTATAGTTGGGCCATAGAAAGGGCATGGAGTTGACCCATTGATCAAACGAGGCCCAATTACCTATATTGGTAATTTATCAGATAACAGCCCGAAATGAATTTCGGAGACATCTAAATTAAATATGGGGAATTTACATCTATTACAAAGGCCTATAATGATTAGGAACGTGTGATATATTTTATTTGGCCCGATAAAATAAAATATAATTAAAACAATCCGAGAAATACAACTTTCAGGGCCGATTGTACACATCGGGACACAAAGGGATGACCTCCCACATTAGTGGGAGTCATCCCACGTTTTTAGCCTTACAAAGGGAAAGGGGAGCCGCGCAATGGGATGGAGGAGCAAGCTTGAATTGATTGATGGCCAAACAAATAAAAGAAATGGGACCCCTCCCATATTATTGTTGTGAGAAATGCCAAAAAGGCATTCTCAATCAACAACCAACCCCATAATTCGAATTGGACCTCATCCAAGGTGTGAGAAGCTCTGCAAATCATCTTCTTCACCCATTTCCGCACCAAGACCAAGGAAGGTAAAAGAGGAGGAAAAAGGGGTGATTAAGAAGGAAAAATCTAGGATAACAAGGTAATGACTTCACTAATCCTATTTTCCTTTTCTTAATCTTTTCACATAATTGTGTAATCATATGAAGGACCCCTAGGATTGTTCTACATGTTTAGAAGTGTAGAATAAGGGGTTGGAAGGTAGCTCTAAGTCCAAGAACAGACTTAGAAGTCAAAGTGACCGGTTCACCGGAAAATAACCTTTTAGAGGTTATTTGTGTTGATATGAGTTTTGTGATGATAAAACCTTGTTAGGAGCTTGACTAAGGTGTTCCTAACTGTCGCCGGAGTTTCGCCGGAGTATCGTCGGAGTTTCGCCAGAGTTCGCCGGAGCTTCGTCAGAGTTCAACCGAGAAGGGTAGAACTTCTTAAAGCTCATTCGAGGTGAGGATGACCGACTATATTGCTTATAATTAGTGAGTTAATTTCATAAGATTACCTAAAGTATTAAATGTGATTTTCATGGATTATTAATGATTAATAATGCCTAAATGAAAATGCTATTGCATATGAGTAAATGAAGCATGATATACAAATTGTAAATTGTGTATGATTATATGTTATGAAAATGATGGCATGATAGTAGGAATTAATTATCAAATATTGTGATAAAATATACTTTTACTTCATGTAAGGAATTCATGAATGGATAAAAGTGATATTTTTGATATTGAGATTAAATTATATTTGGATTGGAAAATCATTTGAAATGAATCATTGGACTATGGATTAAGAATTTGGTTGTCTAAGGCTATCCAACTAGCATTAAAGTACTAGTCGGAAGATTTATATGAAGAATGATGGGATTAATCCTAAGAGATTAGATTGTGAATAGTGATGCCTTAAGTAGTCTTAAGAGATACTTTAAGGTCGATTTGTATGAGATCTAAGATATGTTAGAGGTAGACCGTAAAGGCTACCCAAAGTGAATGGAGTCTGGGCATAGAAATTGCTTAAAGACTTAGTAACGTGACTACGAGCCAAACTTTAGCACGGTGTAGCGGTGACTATGAGCGAGGCTCTAGCACAATGTAGAATGACTATGAGCGAGGCTCTAGCACAATGTAGAGTGACTAAGAGCCAGGCTCTAGCACTATGAAACGTGACTACGAGCAAGGTTCTAGCACGGTGAAATTATAATACGTGAACGGGGTTCCGAAATAGTGAAGTAACGCGTTAGGGTAAGCCCTAGAACAGCGTAACAATTTACTATAAACCTATGAAAATCGTAACCAGTAGTCCCGTGGGATATGGATGGGCGATTTTAAATGAATATGGGCCCACGGGCCGACTACTTGACTTTATATATAAAGTAAATATATTTTTGAACTGGGTAACCAAGGGTTATGACCTATAATATAATATAATCTCACCCTAGATTGAGGGTCTTAGAAATTGAAACATTGATTATATACAATGTAGTTGTCATTGTACTTTTCAAATGCTTCAAAGTACTGATCTCCCCTTCACGGGGGAGGCCACCTCACAGTTTCAGGTAGAACTTGAAGGTTGCTACCACCGCCCGTTGCTTCGGGGAGACCAAAGGAAAGAGACTTGGTCCGTGCTTCTTCCGTTCCTGTTTTGAAAACAATATGAATAATGCTCATGGATATTATTTTTGAATAATTATTGAGGGCTTGTATGCCTAAGTTTTCCAAGTGTGGCTTGAACACTTGTATGAATGTTTCCGCTGCTTTAATGAATGATTTACGTTATGTTTGTTTATGGATGTACTATGTGTGAATGATATCCCAGACGCTTTGTATAGTATGTGTGTTGAACTGCGGTTGACTATTCGTACTGTACGACGGATTGTTGACGTGTTCGGGTGGGTCCGGGGCGTGACACACAACATTCACAGACGCACCAGAAGCGACCTGTCTTATCGGGGGAGAGTTAGGCCCCGGAGTGGCCCTCTGGCGTGGGGGAGACTAGTAGACCATCTCCGCTGGTCTCTCCACAACCCAAGGGGCATTGATGGTGCCCACTCTCAGGGACCGGGACATGGAGTCTACCGGTGAGATGGGCCTGCTGGCATCAGGAGCCACAGTTGTTGCCGCCTGGGACCGCAACGTAGGGAGTACTTGCTGCAGTCTGGAGATGAGGGCGCCAACCGCCGCTGAGGGATCCACCATCAGAAGATTCTGGAATTGAGGGATCAACTGAGCGGGCAGCATTGCAGATGCATCCCTGTTCTAGGAGATCTACTGGCGGAGATCCGGAGAAGTGCGTTGGATCTAGCTGCGCAGATCAGCAGATGCCTGGCCGACTTGCTTCCCCTTGGTAGCCCTCCTGGTGCCGGAGGTAGCAGTGGCCTCCAGGGAGGGTTCAGCTTGGGCGACGGCAGCAACAACACGTCTATTTCTCATGACTCTCTTTCATCCAGCCATTGTTAAGGAAGAGAACTTGCTGTAGATTTTAGGAAAAGGGGAGGATCTGACTTGACTCACCGTTCAACTCTCAATGAAAGCACTAAAATGATGGATCACTGACCTAGCGGTAGCTGGCCGGAATCTGAATAAAGTAAAGAGAAGAGTTGATCGGAAAGCTCAAGTGAATATTTTAGCAGAGTAACAACAAGAGAATACAGAAATCGATCCCTTTCCACAAGTTGGAAGGTGATACTTATATTAAAAAGATAATGCTTGGTGATCAAGTAAAAAAGATGTTGATTTAATGGGGAGAGGACGCGTGTCCAACCCGTTCTAATAGACTAACAAACTAAATCAATAGGGTGCAACCACGTGTAAAGGTGATTGGACAGATAACTGGGACAGTTGGCTGATTGGAACTGCCCCTAACAAACTGCTTCCCAAATGTTTGTGTGGTTACACGTGCATAATTCGGGACATTCTTTCTGCCCGCTGCCAGGAGTGACGTGACCTCTTTCAGAAGCAGCGATGATGTGGCAGCAATCTTATGCGATAACTGTTCCCACACATTTGTCTAAGTCCAGGATGCTTTGGCCAGACCTCGAGCTCACTGAGGTCAGTACTTGGATGCTCGGGCTCTCGCTATGGAATGTGTCTATTGTCTCTGGTTGTCTCAGGATCGTTGACTTCTCTGTTTGACTCCGGTTGACTTCGCGTTAGTGCCCGGGGTCAGAGTTCGTACTGAGCTCGGTGCTTTCCAGGTCAGCCTCATAACTTATCGTGTCTGAACAGTTCCTGAGCTTGGTATTATGCTGACCTTAGGGGTCGAGGTCGGGGTCAGCTGGCCTTCGGTCCTCTGTTGTTTCGCTGTCTAGCGCTTTGTCCTGACCTTGGTGGCTCGGGGTCAGGGTCGGTCCCAGTTGAGGACTTAGTATTTTTTTGTATCCTGGGATGGATCCGTGATGTACATGCGGATGATTATGATACACTTGGGGACTTGGGGTGTATGGGAATATTCCCTTTTAATCAATTATTTTGTGGTTTCTGTTATTTCTCTCTCCTCTGCACAAACCTCAACCACACAGTTTTTATTTTATTATTTTTTGTGTCGGTCTTCTTTGGCAAAGTTTTAAGGGAGGGAGGTAGTATTACATAGTATTATTATGGGAAAATTCTCGAAATAGGAGTAATTTTTTTTTGAAAATTCCAAAATAGGACTGCCATATTTTTATTCCCAAAATATGAGTAATTATTGTCAAGTTTGGAAAATACTGTCATGTTTAAAGTCTGGTACTGCCAAAACATGACACTAATTAGTCCTATTTTGGAAATAAAAACATGATAATCCTATTTTGAAATGTACACACATTTTTAGTCTATTTTGTGTAATTTCTCTATTACTCTCTCCGTCCCAATTTGATTTGCAAAATTTCTTTTTTTGGTTGTCCCAAAATGATTTTCCACTTTCTATTTTAGGCATGTAAATAAGAATAAAGTGACAAATTTACCCCTACTTTTACTTTTCCCCATTAATTTAAAGGCATCTACTTTTAGAAAGATGAGTAAAAGTGTAAAAAACAAAGATCTTGTCATTTCTTAATTTCGTGTAAAAGTTTTGCAATTCAATTTCGACCTGTAAGGACTATTGTAGATAGATACGCAGTAATATCCGGGATGCCGGTGCATCACTCTTTAGATATGGCAACTACGGTTTCTACCGTTTCTTGCTCCCGTTTCATCGACCCCCAACATCCCCACCAATCCCGTCGCCACCATCTCGCTGACTTCACCTCCCATAAAGATTCAATTTTCACCCCCAAACACTCACACCATTTCCCCATCTCCTCGAATCTCAACTCTTCCAATCCAATCCTTCCTCTGCTCTCAGCCACTGACTCTCCTCCTCCCTCCTCATTATCTTCTCCAACTACCCCGCGGCCAACAGGCCAGTTTCTCAGTAATGAAGAGCTCGAGAAGCTCCATCTTCTCCAAAACTATAATTATATTCAAGAATTGAAGTCTGGGTCGCTCTGGGTAAGGGTCATGAAGCCAGAAGAGCTGGATATGACAGTGAGTTTGTTGGCAGAGTCATTTGCAGAGTCGATGCTGATATCCATGAGGTATTTGAAGGTGTTGCAGTTTTTTGTGAAGCAATACTTGATTGATAGGAGAAGGTTGATGCCTCACGCTGCCACACTTGTGGGGTTTTACAGAGAAGAAGATGGAGATGGAGATGGAGATGGAGATGGAGAGATGAGGCTGGCTGGGACTGTGGAAGTGTCTTTTGATAGAAGGGGTGCTAATACTAACCCCCCCACCCCTACTGCTCCCAAGAATTCACCTTATATATGCAATATGGCTGTCATGAAGTCATTAAGGAGGTCAGTTTTGTATTACTTGCTCGTTTGAAAAATCTATTTTTCTGTTTATCTGTCCTAGTTATTTTTTTTTACCAAACACTAGCTAAGTTTAGTTTGATATGTTACTTTTTTGCCTGAATTTGTTGAAGTGAATGCAAATAATAGTTTTTCCTTTAATTGCATACATGATTTTATTAAGAGTAAATTTTATGAATCAGCAAGTTCATGCATTTGACATTTCACTAATAGCCAAAATCACGATCTATCGAACGATCTCTGCATACAATATACATGTTATAGTTCTATTGCTTAGATATAGCCGTAGATATTCATGCTAGCTAGGGCGTTGAAGGACCTTGACTAATGATTTGAGAGTAAAGGCCGACACAATGCTCTTTGGTCAATTGCTCGAGGCTAAGAATACTTGTAATCTGGTGATTTTGGTTTCAGTAAGATTGATCTGGTTTGGTATGAATGTCTAAGAGTATTTTTCAATGTAATTTCTAAATATGCAATAATAATTAATATTTCAATTCTAAATAAAATACTTCAAAAAATTAAACTCGAAGTAGTTTCAACCCAAGGAATGAGATGGAGGGGATATTACTTACTTTTAAGCATACAACAACAACATCCAAGCCTTAGTCCCAAAACAGTTTGGGGTCGGCTAACATGAACCAAACATGGAATCGGAGCTAAAAAGATAAGAGATCAAAAGATAAGAAATATAACAAGATAAGGTAAGATAAAAAAGATAAAAGAGAAGATAAAGATAAATACGTAGTATAAGATAAAGATACAAATGATAGATAAAAATGATTAAAACTACTAGTGTAAGATAAAAGGATGAAACGATAATACTTACTTTTAAGTTTTAAGCATAGACGAAAGTATTAAATTTGGTTTAGAAAGTAAAATAAGTATGAATCAGGTATGGTAACCAAAGTATTTAACTTTTTGTGCAAATATACTCACACTCACTTTTGAATAAAAATATTTCCTTCGAGTGATCATCTCAAGAGATTCTTTGACCCGTTTTCTCCTTGTTGTATACATCTTAATGAAAACATGCAACCTATTATGTTTCATTTGGAAGAGAATGACTATTGATTTTGTACCGTCACTATATTTTGGTTCCCAGGAGGAGCATAGGGTGGCATATGTTGAAAGCAAGTGAGGAACTGATTTGTAAAATGAGTGACACGGTAAAGGTCTACTTGCACTGTAGAATGATTGATGTGGGGCCGTACAATATGTATAGCAAGGCAGGTTATGGCATTGTGAAGACCGATAGCATGTTTGTCCTTCTGATGTTGCAGAGACGTAAGCACTTGCTGTGTAAATATCTACAAGAAGACTTAAAATGCCCCCCCTCAGAAGACGTACGCACCTTAGACCAACTCTCACTATGAAAGGATGAAAGTTTGTGTGGAAGGAGAAATAAGTAAATGGAGGTATGAGTAGTTGATTAAATTCATTCCTACCTTACTCTGTTGTGAATGTGCAGTCTTTTTCCTGGAGCCCTGGACATGTAAGCTCTTACTTCTCTCAAAGTATCATCCTTTCTTCCATGACCTACGAGGTCCTCCAAAAAAAATGTGCCGAGTTCATGTACCTGCTTAGTGTGACATGTTTGTGTATATGTTTATTTTATGTCATATGTAGTTAAGAAAATAAGAACTCAATTGCCAGGTTACTTTGTTGAGAAGTTAGAAATAGAATGGGTGAACCTGGAACAATTTCTTTTGACTATTAATGAATTGTTTTAATTGTTTGTGTTTGGTTACATTAGCCTCTTTTCTTACTGTGAGCAAATGTGGCCTTCAACTAGTCTATCTATACATCATGTTAACCCTCGCAAACGTTCCACTCCAACCCACATCATCCAAACAAGACCCTAAAAAGTTCCCAACTTGGCTTAGCATTCATTGCACACTTGGTTGGTGGTCTGAGGAACCGGAGTGGAAAGGGCTGATTTTTTTTGTTTGGCATAGTTGATATTTGGTCCTCAATCTGCTGATATTTCTTCTCAGGGTTTAATACATATCCCTGAAAGGAAGCAATAATGTGTTTTATTGGTTTTTTGAAAAAAAGAAAAGAAAAAAGAGGAACTCGCGGAGGCTGTATGGAATTCTTAAAAAATGCAAAGATCTGAAGTATTACCTAGAAATGATGGCATTGCAAACAATGAGTCGATGAAGTTCCACTATGTGACTACTGGCTTCTAAGACTCAATCTGAATCACAGCTTTTCTAGAAATGCTGCTGCTACTTTTGAACTAGACTAACTTGTAATGAGAATAGATGCTGCCGTCTCTCTTTTGATTATTCTTTTTGTGTAGTACAACAGGATGTGTTTTTTATATTGTTCAGGCTTGTTTGGTGTGTCCAAGTTGACCTATAATTTCCATTGCACAATACTAGTTCAATGAAGTTTTTATTTTTTGTTCTGTTTTAATATAAGAGAAATTGGATTATATTAGTAAAACAGAAATGTGCCATCAATCCTGGATTCTAATTTAAGGTAATACAACCCCTCTTGTTGTCAAATAACAGCACGCATTGCCTGTTATCCTGACCGGGTTTCCCTGGCAGTTTTCCAAAATCATCTCCCTTTACACGGAGTCAGCATTGCATGTAATTACTTTCTTCCACACCAGAGGGAGGGGAGGGGAGGGAGGGTGGTATAGTGGACTCCACCAGTCCACCTAATCCTATGTGATTACTGACTAATATTTAGAGTCTAAGACAAATACAATATAATACATCTTGGTATTGAACTGAGCATCTCACCATCCCAACTTTGGCGCAAAACAGATTTATCTCTATCTGTATGAATGGAAATATGGATCCATAAGACCTAACCTATTCAACTTTTATAACGAAAAAATTACAGTAGTAGTTATTCATAGTATGGCATGCCTTGTCCCAACAGGCCCAATGCATATGTTTATGAGGGACAATGTCCTCTCATGTAAAAGCATCAAACACTTTCAAGTGTTCGGCGCCCTTTGGAAGACCTTTATTAGTCTCCAAAAGACCAAAATTACCCACCACTGAAATCATGAAATTCAAACAAAATTATTTATCTTAATTTTACGTTTAATATCCATAAAAATGTGACTAAAGTCACTAACAATATATTTTCATGGTTATTATGATATACAAATTGAATATGGTTGTAATCACTAAAAGTTAGTGAGTCACTTTTTGTGTCCAACATTATTATTCTAGTAATATATTAAGATATATTTCTAAATAATATTAATATGTTATATTGATTTTATATTAAATGTATTGTTTCGAATTTTTACCGGTCCGAGTTGAGTTACAAATCTTAGGGAATGCTAATGAACCCGATTCTTCTGATTCGGTTCGGGTATTTTTATTCAGGCCGTCCAAAAATAAGAAAACCCGAACCAGTCACACTTTTTATCTGGACTAAGATTGGTTTTTGAGTTTCAGTTCAGTTCTTCCAACCTTAATAGTGATCAGTGACCCTAACTCGTGCCCTAGTGACCTGTGCTCCAATGAACCGCCACTAGTAACCATCACCACAATGGCTTCGACGCTAGTGACCAACACCATTGCACCACAGTGAATCGAGCACCTGCTGCCAGTGGCCATCGTCGTACAGTGACCACCGCCAGTCCAGTGACCTATATTTTTAAGTGACCACAACTTAGGCGACCCACAATCATTGACCATTTCTTTTTTAGTGTTCCGCCACCAGTGACCACTAGCGCCTAATGATCCCACAATTACCGATGCCCAGTGACCTCACATGTGGTCATGACACTACCCCAAATCCACCTCTGTACCCCAATCATACCATTGTCCCAACCACGTTCCCACCTCTCCCCATCAGTGTCCAACCTTTGCTCATGTAGTCATGTCCCTGCTACTTCCCCCTCCCTAATCTCTCTCTCACTGCCCCACGATTGACCCGCACGAGGATTAATACAGTAAAAACTGTGTGATTGAAGTTTGTGCAGAAGAGAGAGAACTAACTGGATCCACAAATTGTTTACTTAAAAGAGAAAATGACAAAATTAATGCGACAAAAAAAAGAAAATTGATAAAATTTTATTGGACGATGAGAGTATATGGTTGAAGTAGTACTGTAAACACCGAGAAGAAACAAAAACAACAATCCATGCGCGACCAAAAGCTTCATCCCTAGATTGAAACCAAACCACTCCATATCATGTTGTCTTTCCAAAGTTGTCGAAACAAATCTACTCGACACATACTCTAAATCTTGCTCGATCTAAAGAGAAGACGATGCTGCTAACCTTAGGACACGTCCAGTGGAGGATATATGTACGAGATATGGTAGACACCGTACAACCGGTGGCATTTTCATAATTTAAGGGAAAATTGCAACCTCCGCTAAATGACCATTAATGTACTGATGTGAGTTTTCTCACTTTAAAAGATGTAGCAATATAAGGTATACGTACGAGTATCGTCTCCACAGGAACGAAAAAAAGAATCATGAATTAACTAAATTCAGCGATTAAAATAAGGGAGAATTCTCCAAATAGGACTAAATGAAACTTTAATTTTGAAAATAGGAACATAACTTAAAAAAATCCCTAAATAGCTTTCCAATTCTACCCTTTCTTTGTTTTAATACAATTCATATTTCATTAATAAATAAAATATAAAGTAATAAACATAACAGTATTTATAATAAAAATGTATAAAAAACACCAAATAAAATTATTTGAAATTAATAAAAATAAAAAAATCTAAAAAATTAAAATTTATAAAATAAAAAACTTAAAAAATAAAAATAAAATAAATAAATAATATAAAAAATATATAAAAAATATGCAGGCCTATGCTGCCGCCTCAACAACCTCCCGACACCATCAGCTCCGGTCACCCGAAAAAATGCCAACATATGTCAAAATGCCATCTTGATGTCGGTTTTCGAGAAAAATTTTGGCATTTTCAAGAGTAAAAATGTCATCTTCATGGTATTTTCAAAGGAAAAATAACAATATTTACACAAAATGCCATTTTTAGCCGATCAAAGATAGAGTTTTTGGGCAGTAGCCGAGACTGTTGAAAAGCCCTCCATATTTTTTAAGAAGATTTATCTACTTTTTATTTATTTTTAAAGTTTTGATTTTTTTTTTAATTTTTATGATTTTCGTATTTTTTTTATATTTTTACGATTTTTTTGTATGTCAAATTATTTTTTTATTTCTTTGTATTTATTACAAATTAAAATATGATTATCCTATTAAGTTGTTGAAAGGGTAGAATAGGAAGATAGAGTATGTTTCTGTCCTATTTGGGGAAGATAAATAAGATAGTCCTATTTGTGCATTTGGGGATTAATTAATTTAGTCCTATTTAGGACTATTATCTCTTAAAATAAATAAAATAAATGCAATGTGCGAGATTTGGATTTTTGAAAAAAAAATTAACTAATGCAATAAAGCAGCTAAAATAATGGGTTCCTTCTAATTAATGACGATACGAAACATAAATTGATTCCGGGGTAATCAGATTTCGGGGCTGATGAGACTTAATCACATGAAAATTATTTAATTGAGCAACGCTGATCAATACTAAGTTCTTACCGCTCTCGCAGCTTAGTGTACAATAATTTAGGGAACCAGACTGATCTCTCGTTAGACAAGTTTCTAAATTATTGTCAAAACGAGCGAGCGCATGATTGAGCAATCAGTAGAATTGAGATGAAAAAAATTAATTGTCATTAATTAAAAAGTTGGAACTTACAAAGAATTCCAAAATTTTGATAAACCAAGGCTGAAAAACTCTCACAAATTCGTACTAGGATTCTCTCTCTAAGCTCCGTAATAAAAAACAAACAAAACCTGTGGGAAATTCAATCCACGGGGTCGTCCGCGCGAATCCCTCTCTGTCAAAATTGTACGCTGGTCCGCACGGCGTGCTGACACCCGTACAGTCCGATCTTGCGGACTCCTGCAACTGTGCTCTGAGCCGCGCGGCGTGCGAACTCCAGCGCCGGGCATGCGGTTCAGACTTTTGGACTTCATGCTTTCTGAATCGTCTGCGGGGGCATGCGGGCAAGATGCGCGGGGCGCGCGGACCTCTTTCGGACCGTTTTCTTGCTCTTTTCTTCCTTGTTCGATCTCGATCGATCCCACCTTCAATCTTTGACTTCTTTTGACTTTAAAAATGCTCCTTAGTCGCTTCGTGAGTCTCCGATGCTTCTTAACATCCCTCGAAAATGTCCCAAAATCTTCTCAAATTAATCTTTAACGCCGGTGCCGGCTTCAAATTCATGATTTTCTCTTCTAAAAAGAACAAACGCAAACTAAACCCGGTAAACTTTGACTTGAGCTAATTAGACTTTTTGTGACTCATTTAGATTAGGAAAAGTGGCAAAAATCAATCCCAACACGCTCTAATGCGTGTTGAAATACGAACTTATCATGTACCTTTTGTGAGCATCATGCTTATTCTTTTGAGTATTAGAAGCTTAACAATGAGCATCATGATCTCTGCTTCATATCATCCAATTCATTTTCTTTTTCTTATTTTTTCTTTTATTAAAAACTTATTAAATTATATCTATAATCAACTCTTATGAATTTTAATATGCGAATCCAATGTAATATGGTACTTTTAAAATAGAGAAAAGGTGCAAATAATCCCTCGAACTAACCGAAAAAGTGCAAATCACCCCTTTTATAGGAGGCTCTGTACGGCCGTCGCCATTTGGGGCGGTTACCCAAAAAAAAATTTGATGATTTTTTGAGCATCTTCTTCATTAAGCCTAGTTTACTCATACCAAATTTGAGCTAAAAATTCAACCTCGAAGGCAGTCAAATTATTTTCTGAAATATACTGCGCTGTTTAACTGCGTTGTTATCTTCAAACATTTATTTGTCTGCCTTCCCGATTGCAATTTTAGCTGAAATTTGGTATGGATAAACTAGACTTAATGAATAAGATGCTCAAAAAATTCATCAAAAATTCCACCAGTAACTGCCCAAATGGCGACGGCCGGACAGAGCCTCCTATAAAAGGGGTGATTTGCACTTTTTCGGTTAGTCCGAGGCCTTATTTAATATGTTTTTAGTGAAAGAAAAAATAATTTTACACTAAGAACATGCTTAATAAGTACAAGTGTTATCAAGTATCATAAATCTTAAACAATGAGTTGTTCTTTGTTTATTTGTTTAGATAATGATAAATTATTTTCTATAAAAAGAGGAAATGCTAAATTATTTTAGAAGGTTCTTCTTTTAAATTTCCTATCAAGTATTGAAATAATTACATAATTATGACTAAAATGAAGTCTGTTTACAAAAATTTCGAATTCTTGGTTTTGAAGACCTAATGTCGAGGTCCGAAGTTCGAAATCCTAGAATGTCGAGATCCTGCAATTTGAAAAATTCGAGTCTCCTTGAGTTAAGTTTTTCTGCTTCCATGGAGTAAGCTTCATCTCAAATTGTTTAATCACCCCCATACAATATTGATGCCTATTAATTCCCTTTTGTGAGTTAACTCATATATAGGTGTTGGGTTAATGGGCCCGATACAGACCAACTGATTTCCCCTCGAACCTTGGGGTCAACTGAGCCCATATAGGTGACGCTCGGCCTCAGAGGCTTTTTTCCCAAAGAGAGCCAACTAACGTTCCAAGGCCCTCGACCAGGGAATTGGAGCAAGCCGAACGGATCGACACCCTTGTACACCACCGGACCCAGACTTGGTTATACGGAGGATGCTTGTCCACCCCCCAGGGAAGACGAGCGGATGCACATCCTTGGCCTATCAAGGATCCCCAACCAGGCCCATCATTGCGTTCATCCGTGGTTATGGCGGGAAATCAAGACAGTGAAGGAAACCGCATTTAATGTAGTAGATTTGGTGGTTGGGAGCTAGCTATCCACAACCCTCCACGTCAGCAACATCGATCACCTACCCCTTTTTAGTATAAGTAGTAGCATTTATTTCATTGTAAGGGGCTGACAACTTAGCACTCTTAACAAATAGCAATTATATCAGCTCATAGCATAGCAGTAGACGAACGGTCTCGGGGCTTTGTAGTGAAGTGTGTTGTATATGGACCTTATTATCATTTAATAAGATACGACCCACTTACTACGGATAATTTGACTCATCTCTTGCTGGTTTAATAACTTAACTCACCAAACTTCCATTCGAGATCCAAGGGTACGTGTTGGACCTTTGGGCTGACGGAATAAACCTCAACAATAGGTATTTGATAGGGAGATCAGACTGTTTCATACCAATGATTCTTTCCATATTGCTGATTCTTGCTTTACTGGATTTACCACATATAAAGGAACTCTTGGACAAATTCACAGACTGTCCAGATGACTCTTGGTAAGCATCTAAAAATCTCTTAAAATTTATTAAGGATCTAGAATGTCCATTAACAAAGATCAAGAAATCATCCGCAAAACTCAAATCAGATATAGGGTAACCCTTTTTGCCCATCCAAAAGGTTTAGAAGTTGTTCTCTTCATCTGATCTGAATGTTTCTGATCTAAATTTTTTAAGATTTGATCTGATCTGATCTGAATTTTTCTGATCTGATTTGATCTGAATCTTTCTGATTTGATCTGAATCTTTCTGATCTGATTTGATCCGAATCTTTCTGATATGATCTGATATGAATCTTTCTGATCTGATCTGAATGCTTCTGATCTGATCAGATCTGATCGGAATTATTCTGATCTGATCTTAACTTTCTAAACCGGTATATAATACTATTAATACTAATAATAATAATAATAATTATAATAATAATATCAAGAATAATTATAATAATAAATAATAATATCAATAATAATTATAATAAATTAATAATAATAATAACTATTATTATAATTATAATTATTTAATAATAATAAAATAATAATAATAGTAGTAATAATAGTAATAATAATAATCATAATACTAATAATAATAGTAATAATAATAAATAATAATAATAATAGTAATAATAATAATACTACTACTACTACTACTACTACTACTACTAATAATAATAATAATAATAATAATCGATAATAATAGAATGTTTCCAATTTGCTATGAATGTTTCTGATCTGGATGCTTCTGATCTGATATGAATGTTTCTGATCTGATCTGATCTGAATGTTTCTGATCTGATCTGATCTGACCTGATCTGAATCTTTCTTATCTGATCTGAATTTTTATGATCTGATCTGATCTGAATTTTTCTGATCTGATTTGATATGACCTAAATAAAATAAGAATAAGAAATAAGTAATAAGAATAAGACGAACAGAACAACACCTTAATCAAACCTTTTTCCATATTGCAATTAAGGCGTCTGGAAAAAACTTCAGATGCTATAATGAAGGGAAAGGGAGAAAGTGGGTCACCTTGCTTGACCCTTCTTTTTGGCTTAAAATAACCAGCTGGGGAACCATTGATTAGAATAGAAAGATAAGTGGCCCTTAGATTCTTTAATACAATTTAGATAAAATGATGAGAGAAGCCAAATCTTTTTAAAACCTCTCCAAGAAACTGCCATGATAGCTTATCAAAGGCTTTGACCATATCAAGCTTAATTACTAAATTAGAGCCTCTAACCTTCTTGTCGATAGAATGAACCATTTCCAGACCAATAAGAATATAATCCCATTTTGCATGAATCAAGCCTGTTCCATAGAGATAAATTTAGGCAAAACTTTGTTCAGTCTGGAGGCTAACACTTTGGTACAGACCTTTCCAATAGGTCTAATTCAGGGATGGATTTAAGGGGGGGCGTGGGGGGGCGACCGCCCCCCTTGGACTTTCAATTTTTTTTATTATATATGTAATATTTTCATACTTTAATTAGATATATATTTTTCCATTGTTTAAACATAGAATGTAATATTCTTTCAAAAAAAACTTAGAATGTAATAGATTTAAATATCATCGTGTATGTATCGATGGATTTTTTTGAATGAAAATTAGGTGCAAAGCTCTATGCTAGCAAAACAAATCACCCCGCTACACAAGCGGAAAAAATTGCCACGATACACTAACGAATTTTTTTCACCCCCTATACTAACAGAAAAAATTCGCCCCCCTTGACTCGATATCCTGGATACGTCCCTGGGTCTAAAGTCACCAGAGCGAGATGGATTATTAGTTTTAGGTATCAACACCAGGCCACCGAGACCCCTGGAAATATAGGATGACCTTGGAAAAAATCCTGCACAACTCTCACAACATCCAAACCCACTATATCTCAACATTTTACAAAAATACCATTGAACCCATCTGAACCAGCCGCCCCATTCTGATTTAGGTTCCAAACTGCTCTTTTAACCTCCTCCATTTGTGGTAATTGAAGAAGCTGAACTTTGTCCTCCTCTGTTATTAATGTAGGTATAAATTGCAGGATCTCATTGCTGGCATCAATAAAGGTTTCCATTGAATAGAGAGAAGAATAGATAGAAATTGTAGCCTCTTTGATATGAGGTGGAGAGTCAACTATTTGTCCACTGGAATTTGTGATGGAGGTAATGGCTGTTTCCTTTGTCTAATTTGGAAAAAGTTTTTTTTTGAATTAGGGTCACCGCCTTTTATCTGTTGAATGTGTGCCTTTTATTTCCAATTTGTTTTCTCCAATTTAAGCTTAGAGATGAAAAGAGCTCTAATATGCATCCAATTTTCTCCGTTTTCTTCACCGGGACAGTTTAAGAAATTGTTTTAAGCCCTAACACATGATTCACATCTTTGAATATCATCACAAATATTCCCAAAAACGTTCCTGTTCCATTCTTTAAGAGTCTTCTTGAGACATTGGACCTTGAAACAAGCCTTTTCATGGCCCCACTAGCAGGAGTAGTTTCCAACCTTTCTTAACGGTCTCAAAAAAGATGAGTGTGAAATCCACGTATTCTGAAACTTAAAAGCTCCAGGACCAGAATATGAGTGAGAAGAACATTTGAGAAGCAAGGATTATGATAAGATGGAGTTTTATCCAAAACAGAAATTTGAGTTTGATAAAAAACATCCAACATCTTAGAATTAACCAAAATCCTATCAAGTCTTTTCCACACCATGCCATTAGGTCTCTGACCGGACCAAGTAAATTGAGGTTGCACATAGGGTAAGTCAATCAGATCACAATCAGCAATACACTCTGAGAAATCTAGCATACTAGTGAGGTTTGGAGTAGCCGTACCAACATGTTCATTATGAGAAGCAATAGAGTTAAAATCACCCCTACAAACCAGGTGACAATCATATTTCTAGATAAATCCAAAAGGGAAGACCATAACTCTATTATGACCAGATAATTATGTCTACCATACACAGCTGCGACCTATCCAGAGAATAACCCTTTAACAGCTTCAAATGAACAAATTGTTGCTGCTAGGATACATAAAAAACATGGATCTCATCAGGTTTCTAGAAAACCCAGATTTTATTAATAGAGGAGTAAAGGACTTGCTTAAATTTGAATTCTTTTGGAAATTTATGTGATGGACTACCGACCCTGGGGTAGCCGGAATACGAGAAAAATAAAGGAGAAGATCGTAAAAGCTTAAGTAAGATCGGGTAAGAATTTCTGCAGAGTAAGAGCAAGAGTATTCAATTTCAGATCCATTTCAACATGCTAGAAGATGATATTTATAATAAAAGGTAATACTTGGTGCCCAAGTAAAAAAGATGTTATTCTATTGTGGAGAGAACATGTGTCCAGCTGCCTAAGAGAATAATCAGACTAATCTAATATAGTGTTGACATGTGTAAAGGGGATTGGAGAGATAAGTGGGACAACTGGCTAATTGGAACTACGTGTAACAAACTAATACCGTAATACACGTGCGGGTTACACGTGTATTGTCCGGAATATTCTTTACTTTATCCGCTGAGAGTGATGTGGCACCTCTTAGAGTACTGGTGATGTAGCAGCAGATCATGCGGCACTTGGTTCTACGAAATGCTAAAGTCCACAGAGTGTTGGCAAGATGATGCACACTAATTAGTAGTGCATAATTGTATGTTTCATTGATGGTGATTGTTTGACGTTTAATTTAGTTTGTAAACATTTATGTGATTTCAGTTGTAATTGTATTTTAGTCTTTATTTGTCAGTTGTAAAGTTTAGTTAGGATTTGTGGTGTTGGAAAGGAAGACTTTGAAGTGAAGAAAAAGAAGATTTGGCTGCCCAGGAGCAAATACCCGACCGGGTATAACACTTGCCCGGTCGGGTAAGAAGTGAAAAACGAAAATGCAAAGAAAGTGCATGGCCCGGTCGGGCCCACTACCTCACCCGGTCGGGTGAGAAGTGACCGGGGACAACCCGATGTGCAAAGATCACCCGAACGTGAATAATATCCAATTTTTGCACTCACCCGGTCGGGTCCCCTACCCCACCCGGTCGGGTCTGACTTGACCCGAACACTTTAACATGCCGAAGATCGCCAGAACGTGGAGGATATTTGATTTTGACATGGACCCGGTCGGGTGAGTACTGTTAGGAAATTGATGTAACGTACCTCGAAAGTACGGCAGCGGAAGTTTAAAAATTTCCCAAACAGATCTTCCCTGATTATGACAAAATAACGAATATGATAATAATAACAGATCTGAGTTAGAACTTACAGATCTTCCAGCCTAGCGGTGATAATCCTTGACCTTTGGTATCCACGTGATTTCTCCTTTCCGAAAGAACGGTTAGATTTCCCTAAGAGAAAGACTAGGAAATCTCTTCGCAGGGAAATAAACTGGTAATACTGAATCTTAAAACTGATATGTAATTATGAAGGAGGAGAGTGTATTTATAGTAGTTCTAAACTAGTTTCCCAATCACAATGAAAGTCTTTCTCATTAATGAGTTCTAGTCCTACCAGAACCGATACTTATCAATAATTAAATAAAAACAATATACAATAGTAATAAGAGGGAGGGAGGGCTCACGCCACTCACCTCTTCTCTTTATTAATATATAATATTTTATTTCATTTATAATTCTAAATTACAAAAGAAAACATTACCTTTATTTAATTACAAATACATCTTAATTAAGTATAATAAATCTAATTTATCAGACTTAATTAATTCTATCAAATAGAACTCTCCTTCAACTTTATGAATTAAATATGTTTAATCTAATTAATTTTTAATTCATTTTCAGTATTACGAATTAAATATTATTTAATCCAATTAATAATATTTAATTCCTTCTAACAATTGAATCGGAAGGTATAATCACTTGTTGTGTGACCCATAGGGCCTTATATATTAAACACTAATCAAATTAAGGTCTTAGCGAATCCCTAGACGATTCTCCAGACTAACTTAATATATAAGGACGTTTGCGAGGACTATACAAACTCCCTGTAATATAGAGCTCATAGTGATACGGTCCTTTCATTCAGCGAACATTCAACTAAGTCTAGAACTTGATATTGTGTCTATTCCAATAACTTAGTCTCTATCTCTCAATCTTTCTAGATGATCCATAATGATCATATTCGATATCCAAAACGAATATATCTTTGCATTGGCCAATGACTTTATGATCCATCTAGATATGAGAAGTAGAATGTTCTCTCTTAATCTATTATGAGGAATGGATTCTTTCTTGGCTCAACTACTACTCCATGTGCTTCGTGATGCACCCAACACATGCCGTATCTACCCCGATTGGAGTGCAAGCGTTGGTCATGGTCAAAGTACATCACTCCGCACATGTAGTACGTATTGACCTCAAGTCGGAGGACTATTACACTACTCTATACGCCGATAATCCCATAGACACATGAATAGAACTCATCAAATGGTTTCTCGGTGGGTATGCCAATATTCTCTAAAATATCTATGTGACCATCATGAATTACAGGAACTCATAGTCGTGAGATCAACTATACTTTCTAAAAGTATGATGCAGTCCACATACCAATCTTATCGCATATCATCAATATCCCATTCTTGATGATCATTGATTGGGGCTATTTTAGGACCTTATGTTATATCATATAAGCTCCCACTTACTTATTGACAACATAAGTCCAAGGGAACACAATTATGAATAAGATATTGACAATTGAAATACTTAATCGTCAATGTGTAATACCGTATATATCAAATATATAAAACTGAATGTGATCAAGTACATATATCTCTAAAAAGTGATTGTCGCTAGGACATATATACTAACAAGTACTTGACCCGGTCGGGTACCCAGCCAAAGGTGTTGAAAAACACCTATAAATAGCACACTTTTTCTTCACAAAAAATCATCCCTTCTTCCATACTCTTTAGCTCAGTTTAGAATAGCATTTCTTTATATTTTTCTAGCTATGTTTAGTCTCCAAATGAGGAGCTAAACTTCCATTCTTGGTGTTGCTCTTGAAGCTTGTTGATTATTAAAGTTGTGAGTTATTTTCTTAACTTCTTTCCTTGAATATTAATTAACAGTTCTTTCCTTAATACCATCTCTATATTAATGTTGGGGAGTGTTGCTAAGATGACAATTAGTTAACATCTCGACATTAGTTAGAATGGTATTTTCTTCCTCTATATTAATGTTGGGGAGTGTTGCTAAGATGACAATTAGTTAACATCTTGATATTAATTATAGTAGGATTCATCTTCTTTAATAACATTCTTTCTTGAATATTAATTAATCCCTACTCATATTTCATATTAATATTTTGAACATTACTTAAAGGATCAACTAATTTTGTTTCATATATTAATTATTACTAGAAACGATCAACGAACCGATGGTTAATCGTTGATGGTTTCACAAGTAAGTAACTTCGGTTTATTAATGCACGGTCGTGGTTAATAAACTTAAGAGGGATTAATTTTGTTGGTTAAACCGAAACCGCCTGTGTTGAGGTTATCAATCTCAATTAATTTCATCAAGGAGTTAGAAAGATTAAATGCTACTATTAAATCGGTATAAGGCGTTGTTCTATATTTGATTAATAGTAAGGGTTATTAATGAACGGTCATTGTTAATAACTACCCTCGATGAAGTGGATATACTCCCCGATTGAGTATTCGAGAGGGAATAAGTTATAGATATAACAATGATCGACTAAAATATATCAACAAGTGGAAAGTAGCAATGTCAAGTCCTTTTTATCTTTGAATTAAGCACATATAGGTTGTTCATCTTAGTTCTTAATTAAATTAAATCACTCAAACCAAATCCCCCTTTTTTATTTACTAAATATCATAAAAAGAAAATCATTCCTTTCCCTGTGGATACGAACTCTACTACGCTATACTACGTATAAGTGCTAGTATTGAATTTATTTTGACGCACCGTGACAAAGTGCTCGTCACAAGACCTCGAGCTCCCCATAGGTCATAGCTCGGATGCGTTTGCTCATTACTAGAGGATCTATCTCTAGTCTTCAGTCGTGTCTAGTAGCTTTGACTCTCTTGTTGGTTTTGTTTGACTTCGGTTGACCTTGCATCAGTGTTAGAGGTCAGAGTTGGCACCAAGCTCGATGTGCCCGAGGTCGGCCTCATATTTTACCTTGTCTAGGTGATTCCTGAGCTCGGTGTTTTCACCGACCTCGGAGGGTTGAGGTCGGCCTCGGCTGGGTCTTCTAACCTTTGTCGATATGTCATCTTATGCTTGGTCCTGACCTCGGAGGGTCGAGGTCGGCCTTTGTTGGAAGCCTGGTACTTTAAGTATCTAGGGATGCCTTTGTGACCTTTGACGGGCGATTATGATACCCCTACGATATATGAGAATATACTCCATCATGACTCCCCCACTCTCCAAAGCGAATGTAACACTTGAGGTGAGAGAGAGTAAATCTTCAATCTTCTGAGCTGGCGCGCCCGGCGGGGTCACTTCTCTCCATGGTCATGACAAAGGGGTGCCTCATTAAAAACTGCGCTGTTGAAAAAACCTTGTGGCAAAAAATCCTAACGGAGGAAAAAGAGTGCACTCTGCTTTCCCATGATTTTCAGAATAAAGGTGTTGGTACCGGTTATAAAAGGTACAGTCTAGGGGGGGGGGGGGGTGAATAGACTGTACTGGTTTTTAACTTTTTCAAGCTAAGTACCAGACTTAACAAAATAGCATGTTCTGTTGAAGAACAGACTGGCAGCGAATGATCTTCTGGTAGGGGTTCTGTCCGGTTAGCCTCACAGAGATGCAAAGACAGTAGGCCTTCTATTAACTCACAAGACGTGTTCTGCTGAACACAGAGACCAGGTCTTTTAAAATTAAACAGTTGAAAGTAAAAGCGAGTATTAAAAGCAGTAAGTAAATGACACCATGGATTTTTATAGTGGTTCAAGGAAGAACGTGTTCCTCTAATCCACTGTTCCATTAAGCTTGTAAAAACGCAGATTACACAGCTTTAATCCTAGCACTTAAGAAACTCTCCACGTCTTCTTCAAGTGTAGATTTCTCCTGGGATGCACTTCCTTGCTTCCTTTAAGACTGGCCCTTTCACTGAGTTTCCTGGAAGTATCCCCACTTTACTACTCCAGTTACTTGGTCGTCCTTCTTTGATAAGAAGATTACTTTGTAAGAACAAGGGTTTCTCCAACTTGCTTCGTCACAGAAGATGTGTATATGAAGTGTTTGAAGTGTTGAAGAACTGTAGGAACTTTGCTCTTGTTGGAGGGAGGGATATGAGAATAATATCTTTCCAACGTAAGTCTTTCTTGTTTGAGGAAGATGAAGTTTAAGTATCTAGAAACCTGTTTGAATGTTATAGAGAGAGAAAAAGTTATTCGGTTGTTCTTCATGTTGTATCATATATACTAGGGTTTTATTCCCATTGGAGGAGGAGACAACTGCATTAAATGCGCGTACTGTAGAGTTGACCGGCAGGACCCAGTAAGGTGGGCGAGTTGCTATTTTGGGATAAGGTTCTCCTCGATTGTCGACCAATCATCAACTTTAACTCTACAGGGTATGGAGCTCATTTAATGAGCATTAAATGCTTGTACTGTAGCTTTTCCGTTGAGGTCTCCTAGCCGTTGAGGGAATCTTCCGTTGGTTTCATCGGCTTATGAAAACCTCTAAGTGTGAGGTCTTCTAGTGCGTTATAACAGAGAGGCAAACACAAAGGGCCTCGAGCACATCTGTCAGGATAGGAGCTAGCAGAGAGTCTGGGGGTCTTCTGTCCAGTCGACTATACCAAAGTGCTTACATTTAGAAAAATTCTAATACAGATTTCTAATAGGGGGTACTATAATATTCTAATTAATCTAGATCATCAAAACCTAAATACACTTATTCCTTAAAATTTCCCCCTTTTTGATGATGCCAAAGGCCCAAAACCCTTATTTTACTTCCAGAGAAGTGCCTTTCACCATAAAAGATAAAGTTAAAACTTTCAGTAAAACTCTTGGTGGGCAACTTAGCATAGGAAAATAGTAAGAGTAAGAAAACAAACAAGGTAAATCACAATGTATCAGAGTACAACAAACAGTAAGCAGAACAGAAAGGTAAAAACAAAGACATAATTTGAATAGTGCCGTTGAAATAAGAGGCAGAGGGGTTATTTTATTTACCAGAGAATTTAAAGATACATATATCAAGAGTTCAAGTCTTCTCCCTGTACCTTGACTACTCTTTCTTCAATTTCTTTGACGTGTTGAATCACTTTGGCTCTGATTGAGGCTAGGTTCCTCGGATTCTTATACTCTGACCAGTGAGAAGAGAGCTTGTAGTCTAGGTAATTTAGTACACCTTCGTGCACATTCTTCTCTGGGACTATGTTCATGCCCCACCATTCTTCGGCTTCATCAATGGAGCCACCATGACGAATTCTGACAAATCCTTCAGTGTCCAGAGAAAGGTTCTCTTGCTGGAGAGGGGTCATTCTCCTTCTGATCTCTTCAAACTGTGCCCTTTCTGGTCGATAGAGGCTGCTCTTGTTCCAGTCAGAGAAAGAGTAGTTAGAAGATTTCTTCTTTGATCCTTTGAGGGGAAGTGGAGGTTTGGAGGTGCCTTCTGCTATCCTCTTCTGCTTGGTTTTCTCAAAGTATATAACAGGATCAATGGGGGTGCCAGGATGAACTCTGGTAGCTCTGGAGCTTTGATCACCACGAGGTCCTTTGATAAGTCCATTTTTGTACTTATTTTTCTTATCAAAATTAAGCGATTTTTGGATAGAAAACAGAAAAACAAGGCATGTTTTGGATATTTTGGTTCAAATTTCATGAATTCAGGTGAAAATCACATTCATAATATGTTTGGTGAAATTTCGGGTCAATTGAGCACAAAATGAGTCAATTTGAGTAACAAATGAATTCATATCGAAAGAAGGAAGCAGAATATCAAAGTGGTCCAGAAGGGAAATTTGAAGAGCAGAAAATAAGGAACAAACATGTGGAAATTATCCGTAGCCGGTCCAGTAGGCGCCCAATATGACACCCTAACTGGCCGCCTATGGCTAATTTGGAAAGTCAAAAGTCTGACTTTGACCG
Organism: Cuscuta europaea; assembly: GCA_945859875.1. Classification (NCBI taxonomy): domain Eukaryota; kingdom Viridiplantae; phylum Streptophyta; class Magnoliopsida; order Solanales; family Convolvulaceae; genus Cuscuta; species Cuscuta europaea. The sequence goes on from CAMAPE010000033.1 coordinate 3,312,414, forward strand.
GAACTAGAAAAGACCGAAGGCTGCCGACACTTAACGATAGGCGGCCGCCCTTCGTGACAGCATGTGGCACAAGACGACAGAGCCAATGACCGGCCGGTGTGAAATGACGAAAGGCGGCCAGACACAAACGGCAGGCGGCCGCCTGCCATGACCGTCCAAAGGGAGGTCGGCTGAGGGTATTTGTGCATAAATGGCGTTAGGTGGATAAATGGGTATTTGTGCATAATGGGAATTTGTGCATAAAGGGAGGTCGGCTGAGGGTATTTGTGCATAATCGAAATTTGTGCATAAATGGCATTAGGTGGATAAATGGGAATTTCTGTTTTAATGGGAATTTGTGCATAAAGGGAGGTCGGTTGAGGGTATTTATGCATAAATGGGTTCAAAATCCCTTTTAGTTTTTTTTGGGAATTTTTCTTGGTATTTTCGGACTTTGGGTGTGGGTAGGATTTGGGTAGCTTTTATGGGTATAGAAATGGAGAGGGTGATGAGAAGAGCAAGAATATGGTATTGGTTTGGAAATTTTGGGTAGAATTTGGACCTTGGATGTCCAAAAATGGGGGGGTCAAATTTTTGGGTTGGGTTTTTGGGTTGGGTTGATTTGGGAGGATTTGGAGGGATTTATGGGTATAGAAATGAAAAAGGTGATGAGGAGATGAAGAAAATGGGTTTATTTGATGAATTTGGTGGGAAAATGGGGAAGATTCGAAGTTTTGAGTGTGTAAAAATGGAGGTTTTTTGGATAGAGGTTCGAATGGGGAAGAAAAGGAATGGGGAAGAGGTGGATTGTCTGATCCTCGGCTGGGTGGGATAGGGGACCCGACCGGGTGTTCTTCATTTAAAAAAAATTTGATCTTACCCGGACGTGTTTTCGTTCCAGAGGGTTCAGAGGCAAAACGCCCGGCCGGGTGGTGTAGCAGACCCGGTCGGGTGTTTCGATGTTTCTTCTTCCACAACTGCCTCACCCGGGTGATTAGGCCGGGTGATGTGTTTTATGAATGGACCCGACCGGGTTGGGTTTCGTACCCGACCGGGTTCAATCTTCGTGTCATTTTTTTTAAATTAAACACACACACAACTGAAAATAAATGAAAATAATTAAAATAAAAACTTGGATTGCCTCCCAAGAAGCGCTTGGTTTAATGTCGCGGCACGATGTCATTTTTATCTTATTTTATGTTTTAAGTGGGATCGTGAGCCCTTTTTTCATTTTTCGTCCTCGGCCTTTTCCAGTAAGTCCGAGATTTCTTTTTTATTACCACCTCAATCGTAGGTGGTTTTAATTCATTGTTTGGCGATTTCATCCATTCGCCATTTTTCAAAACTGGTTTTTGTTCAATTTTCACCTCTTCAAACATTTTGGTCTCCTCACTTTTATTTTCAACAAAAACATGTGATGCTTGTGGTTCAAAAACATTTAAAGAACAAAGAGATTGATCTTTATTTTGTTTTTTCATAGAATCAAAGATATTAAATTCTACTTTTTGGTCATCCAACTCTAAAGTTAATGAACTATTAAACACGTCTATTTTTGTTTTGGCGGTTTTCAGAAGAGGTCTACACAAAAGGATGAGTGTTGTTTGGTTGTCATCTCCCATTTCAAGTACATAGAAGTCAACAGGGAAAACCAAGATTCTACTTCGACTAACACATCTTCTATTACACCCTTCGGGTAAGTATTAGACCGATCCGCTAGTTAAATCACTACACCAGTTTGATGTAGTGGGCCGAGTTGTAAGGGTTTATACAAGGAGTAAGGAATAACGTTTATTGATGCTCCTAAATCCAACAAGGCTTTAGAAAAATTGGTGTCCCCTATTTTGCAAGGAATGGTGAACATGCCCGGGTCGCTACATTTTTTAGGAAGTTTCTTTTGAAAAATGGCGAGACACGTTCACTAACCTCAACCTTTTGCTTCCCCTTTAATTTGTTTTCCCTTTTTATTGTGCATAATTCTTTTAAAATTTTGCATAACAAGGAACACTTTTAATTAATTTAAAGAGTGGGATATTTACCTCAGAATCGGCGAAGGTCTCGTAGATGTCCCGATCATTCTTCAGCTTCCACGTGTCTTTCAATGCCTCAGGGAATAGAGGGAGTGGTTCATATGATGAAAGTGGAGGGAATTTAGTTTTCGTTGGTTCCTCCTCTTTTGGTTGAAAGCCTTATCCAAGATCAACCTCTTGCTTTTCTTCCTCAACTTCACGTGCTTGCAATTCTTTACCGCTCCTCAACATGATTGCATTGACATGTTGTCTTGGGTTTTGCTCAGTTTGGGAAGGGAGGCTACCCGAATCTTTTGCCTCGAGTCGACTTACGGCACTCGAAATTTGGCTAACTTGAGTTTCCAAATTTTGAATGCTCGACTTGGTTTTATGTTGGAATTGCATCATGGTTTGTTGGAATTGCCCCATGTTTTGCTACATTGTTGCCATATTAACGGCAAGTGCTCGAATCAAGTCTTCGGTGGACATACTCGAGTTCGATGTTTGGCCTTGTTGTTTATATTGTTGAGGAGGAGGGTTTGTTTGTTGAGGTTGTTGAGAATTTCTGTACCTTAAATTTGGATGATCCCTCCATCCCGGGTTGTAAGTATTGCCTTGAGAATCGTACCTCCTTTGACCTTGGAACCCCAACGCATTGACTTGCTCGGGATTCTCCTCTTGAAGTGTTGGGCAAGAGTTGGTGGGATGTCCTTGTGTCGAGCATATGCTGCAGACCTTGACTTCTTGGGTTTTTGGATTTAAGAGAAAATCTTTTACCAAAGAAGTCAAGCCGGCCACTTGACTTTCCAACGAGGTGTTGGATTCCGCCGCCATAACTCGCTTTGATGACCGCCCGATGTAATGTCTACAATTCTCGACCAACTCTGAGATAAGATTCATAGCTTGAGAAGGCGTTTTGTTGACGACCCCCCTCCACATGCGACGTTGATCATCCACCTATCATCATTGCAAAGACCATCATAGAAGTATAGGATGAGGACTTGCTCCGAATAGTCGTGGTATGGACAGCTCGCACAAAGTTTTTTGAATCGTTCCCAATATTCGTAGAATGATTCATCATCTTTCTGCTCCACATTGCTGATTTGCTTATTGTGAGATGAGGAGACAGAGGCAAGATAATACCTTTCGAGGAAAGCTTTCTTCATGGCCGCCCATGTACCTATACATCCCGAAGGAAGATAGAATAACCAATCTTTTGCGGTATCCTTGAGGTAGAATGGAAAGGCCCTCAACTTTATTTGTTCCTCGGTGACTCCATTGGGGCACATGCTTGTGCAAACAACATGGAACTCCGAGAGATGTTTATTTGGGTCCTCCCCTCTTAAGCCATGGAAAGATGGAAGTAAATGGATGAGCCCCGATTTGAGCTCAAATGTAGCACCTTCATCAACGTAGGGAAGGTGATACATAGAGGTTGTTGGTTGAGGGCTTGAGTTGTGAGCTCCCTCAATGTTCTTGTCTCAAGAGCCATAGTTATTGGGTCTTCGGACTCGCTAGAATGAGAACCAGCACTTGATGATTCTGCCGAGTCAGTACTTGAGAATTTGTTTTTCAACCGCTTGAGAGTTTGTTCTATTTCAGGGTTTGTTTGGTAGGTGAGTTGGTTTATGGATGTAGTTTTTACTATATACTCAAACAAAGCTCAGAAAGATAGAAATCTTTATATATGTATAAATATTTTTTTGATTTTTCTTGAAATAAAATAAAAAGAGAAATTAATTGTCTTTCCCCGGCAATGGTGCCAAATTTGATGTGCACTTTGTCGCAATGTGAACTCAAAGTAAATACAATACAACGATTATACGTAGTATAACGAAGTAAGGTTTGTATCCACAGGGAAAGAAATAATTCTCTTTTTATGAAACTAGTAAATAAAAGGGGGGTTTTGGGATTGAATGATTTAATTTAAAAACTAAGATGAACAACCTATATGAGTTTTAATTCAAAGATAAAAGAACTTGGCATTGCTACTTTCCACTTGTTGATATATTTTAGTCGATCATTGTTATATCTATAACTTATTCCCTCTCGAATACTCAATCGAGGAGTATATCCAATTCATCGAGGGTAGTTATTAACAACGACGGTTCATTAATAACCCTTACTATTAGTCAAGTATAGAACACCGCCATATACGGACTTGATAGTAGCATTTAATCTCTTAACTCCTTGATGAAATCAATTGAGATTGATAACCTCAACACAACGGTTTCAGTTTAACCATCAAAATTAATCCCTCTTAGGTTTATCAACCACGACCGTGCATTAATAAACCGAAGTTACTTACTTGTGAAACCATCAACGATTAACCATCGGTTCGTCGATCGTTTCTAGTATTAATTAATATATGAAACAAAACTAGTTGATCCTTTAAGTAATGTTCAAAATATTAATATGAAATATGAATAGGAATTAATTAATATTCAAGGAAGAATATTATTAAAGGAGATGAATCCTACTATAATTAATATCAAGATGTTAACTAATTGTCATCTTAGCAACACTCCCCAACATTAATATAGAGGAAGAAAATACTACTCTAACTAATGTCAAGATGTTAACTAATTGTCATTTTAGCAACACTCCCCAACATTAATATAGAGATAGTATTAAGGAAAGAACTAATAATTAATATTCAAGGAAAGAAGTTAAGAAAATAACTCACAACTTCAATAATCAACAAGTTTCAAGAGCAACACCAAGAATTGGAAGTTTAGCTCCTCATTTGGAGACTAAACATAGCTAGAAAAATATAAAGAAATGCTATTCTAAACTGATGTTAAGAGTATGGAAGAAGGAATGATTTTTAGAGAAGAAAAAGTGTGCTATTTATAGGTATTTTTCAACACCTTTTGCCGGGTACCCGACCGGGTCAAGTGCTCACCCGACCGGGTCCGGTCAAAATCAAATAATCTTCCACGTTGTGGTGATCTTCAGCACGTTCTGGTATTGCGGGTCAAATCTGACCCGACCGAGTGGAATAGGGGACCCGACCATGTCGAATGATATTCCAGGCAATTTCGGTTGTTAAATCAGACCTGACCGGGTGAAGTCTTCTACCCGGTCGGGTATTTTCTCTTGGACAGTCAAAATCCATTTTTCGTCACTTCAAAGTCCTCCTTTTCAATCCCATAATTCCTAATTCTACTTTACAACTTACAAATGAAGGTTAAAATACAATTACCACTAAAATCACACAAATGTTCATAAACTAAATAAAACGGTAAACAATCCACACAAATCAAACCTAAAAACAAACATTTATGCACTACTAATTAGTACATATCAAAGGGGAGGCTAGACTTGATTTTACAATGTTTCACACAATGCTCTTTCCTCTTGCCATTGTTGTAGAAGAATATCTAGCTATAGATTTAGAAAAAAGGGGAGGCTAGACTTGATTTACTATTCTTCTCTCAACGAGTGCACCAAAATGATGGACTGCCAACCCTGGGGGCAGGCGAAATCCGGGAAAATAAGGGAGAAGATCGGAAAAGCTTAAGTAAGATCAGGTAAGAATTTATGCAGAGTAACAACAAGAGTATTCAATTTCAGATCCCTTTCCACATGCTGGAAGGTGATATTTATACTAAAAGGTAATATTTGGTGCCCAAGTAAAAAAGATGTTATTCTATTGTGGAGAGGACACATGTCCAGCTGCCTAACAAAATAATCAGACTAATCTAATAGAGTGTTGACAAGTGTAAAGGTGATTGGAGAGATAAGTGGGACAGCTGGCTGATTGGAACTGTATGTAACAAACTAATATCGGAATACACGTGCGGGTTACACGTGTATTGTCCGGAATGTTCTTTACTTTATCCGTTGGGAGTGATGTGGCACCTCTTAGAGTACTGGTGATGTGGCAGCATGTCATGCGGCGCTTGGTTGCGCGAAATGCTTAAGTCCATAGAGTGTTGGCGAGACCCCGAGCTCCCTATTTGAAACATCTAAAACAGGCTCAAAGACAAAAATGATTTGAACATTCCACTGCTTTATTAGAGAAACTAGTCTAGAAGAAGATTCTAGACTACTGCCATTCCAAAAGAGGCAATTCATTGGGAAGATTGGTTGAGAGTTTGAGAAAGCCCCCTGTTGGCACTTATTTCCCCTGAAACTGTAGCATTCTTCTTCTCTAACTTTTTTTGTGGTATTCCTGGTAACCCTTGGTGTAGCTGCAACCTGTTTGTCTTTTTTCCTATTCCTCCTATTTGTCACATGTATGAAAACCTCCTCTCCTGTATTATGATCTAGTTGATTTACATGTGCTTCAACATTATCTGTTACTTCAGGGACCATATAAGAGTTTCGGCTTGCTTCTTCCTCTGCAATTTTCTTAGCCATGAAGTTTGTAATACCCGAGATTAATATAAGAGGATTAATAGTACTACTCATACCAACAGAGGTGCATCTCCTTTTAAGGGAGCTCATCACCCAAGAACTCCAAAGTTAAGCGTGCTTGCACGGGAGTAGTCTTGGGATGGGTGACCCCCTGGGAAGTTTCTCAGGGCGCGCATGAGTGAGGACAAAGTGCGCGGTAAAGGCTCGTGGTGGTTTGTGGGGACAGTACTAGAGGTCTGGAGTAACTACCTCGGGTCTTGTGGGGCCGGGGTGTTACAAGTGGTATCAGAGCAACCCTGCGACAGTGTACTGACCCGTTAGATATCGGGTGGGCATTTAGCGGGGCAAGATTCTGGGGTTTGATTGAGATTGTTAAGGGCGCAACGAGGACGTTGCGATCCTAAGTGGGGGTGATTGTAATACCTGAGATTAATATAAGAGGATTAATAGTACTACTCATACCAACAGAGGTGCATCTCCTTTTAAGGGAGCTCATCACCCAAGAACTCCAAAGTTAAGCGTGCTTGCACGGGAGTAGTCTTGGGATGGGTGACCCCCTGGGAAGTTTCTCAGGGCGCGCATGAGTGAGGACAAAGTGCGCGGTAAAGGCTCGTGGTGGTTTGTGGGGACAGTACTAGAGGTCTGGAGTAACTACCTCGGGTCTTGTGGGGCCGGGGTGTTACAATGTTAACTTTAACTCTAATTTCTGGCCAAGCATCCTCCCACACTAATAGTGGATTTTTGTGTTGGAGGTGCTTCTCACTTTCTCCTTCTGAAAGATATTCTTTTTGGGCCAATTCAGGATCAAAATCTTTAGCTTGAGATCTGGTGAAGATCATCCTTTACTATAGAGACTTTTGGATTGTTTTATGCCTGGAATGTGAGAATCCAACAAGGTCTTCAATTCTTGCTGGAAGGCCTCCTTTGGATCAATAGGGGGTTCCACTGTATTTAAGAAGATCTCTTCATTGTCAGAATAATTTTCTAAGACTGTAATAGCTTTGGTAGAAGTAGATGGTTGGTTTGTAATATTCTGAGTAGAAGTATATGGTTTTGTAATAATCCCCTTTCCTTTTTCATGTTCTGAAAACTTATTAGAATCCTTCTGTTGTGCCCCCACAATTCCTTTATTTGTCTTAGCAATCCATCTCTCCATCGGTAAAGTAATAGCCCCAAGCTTTTCTTTTTTCGGACAGTTAGCATTAGAATGACCCAAGTGATAACAAAGATCACAATATTGTGGTCTGTTCTCATATGTAACTGCGTGAGGAAAATCAAAAGATCCACAATTAATCCAAATCTTCTGTGACATCTCTTTAGTGAGATCCAACTCAACACAAATCCTTGCCGCAGAAGGTCTAGCCAAAGAAGCAGTAGCAGCATCCAACTTAAGCGGAGTCCCAATCAAATTAGCTATGTCAAAAAGGGCTCGCTTGTCATGTAACTAAATAGGAAGTCCCTCAAAAGCGAACCAAATGGGGGCAACGGGAGATTCCACATTAGGACGGAAATCCGATGACAATTTGGTAACCCTCATGACCGCCCCTTGAATCATCCATGTTTAGCGGTTCCAACACCTAATATAATCTTCTTCCACATTAAACCTCAATAGCACAGGTTTAGCATCCAAGAGAACTAACTGAAAATGGCCCTTAAAGCCAATGCATTCCATTGCCCGTCTAAGGGTTTTTAACCTCGGGTGTTCACGATAAAAGTAGTCAACCTGCGATCGCTTATGCTTCTTTGCCAGGATTTGAATGTTGTTTGATTTGCCACCACATCGGCAAACGATCTGGCCTGCCAAACATTACCGCTTGGCGGCGGTTGAGCCGTCGAAGAAGAAGGGTTCGAGGTCATTCAAAATCGCTAGAGGAATATTTCCAACATTTTAAAACGAGTATAACAATGATACCAAATGAGCATACATAACGTAGAAAACGAGTATCTAAAAATTAAAAAAAACATTTATGTATGTTCATTCGTTTTAGGCGTATACTCACTTGAATCTAATATAAAACTTATTTGAGATGAGTAGAAGCAAGGATAGGATTCCTCAGCAACAAAGTAGACTCTCCTTATCTCCGAAAATCATAAACTCATTCTGCAACATCTCAAAGTCAAACTCAGTCTCTGACCTCCAGCCGGCTGCGAAACCAGAAATAACCGGTCACCGGCTCAATTAGTCGTCTCCCAATATTCTTCTTCTCGAATTAACTACCAACAAAGACGATCTCAGGTCTGTGCGATCTTCAGAATCAACGGCGGCAACCACATCTCAATTTCGGACGCGCCAACTGGGAACCTAATCAGCGGCTATGGTTTCCCTGCACCTCGAATGATGGTGTCGGATACCACAAAGAAGATGATCCGCGAAAAATATAGCCTGTGAACAGTGAACCTATGCACGTCGGGATGTAGGGTACAATTTGCATGAATCTAGAATACTGGATCTGCCCTTGACATGTCACGCCTAGCTCTACCGCACAAATCTATGAATTTCGAATGTTAAAAACAATTTTTTCTTTGTCTATATTTTAGTTTGGCTACTAAAAGAATTTTCGCACATGTTTTCTGATAAAATTATGCCCAACATTGAATATCAATTACTAAAACGTGACCTTTGGAAATAAGTATAGAGGCTCTTAGATATGAAAATGGATTTAGAGAGTACGTGGATTGATGTGGGGGGGGGGGGGGGGACGAGTCCATGTCATCTCATAATAATGGAGTTTTTCAATTTAAGACGACCATATATATATATATATATATATATATATATATATATATATATATATATATATAGGTATATATATATAGGTATATAGGGAGCGGTTCCGGTAAGAACGGACTCCAATGAAAAAAATGAGAACGAATCTGGACCGATGGATTATTTTATGTCGATCTGGATTTTGCACTTGGTGAAATTGAAATGTGCATCATATGATACTGAAATGTGCAGAATTAAAATTTAAACCCAAGTGTGCATTAAGTGAAACTGAAATGTGCGGAATAAAAGGTACAAAAATAACATTACATCGTACCTTTTATTCTGCACATTTCAGTTTCATCTAGTGCACATTTCAATTTCACCTAATGCACAATTCAGCTTCACATAATGTCACTGTATCGTACCTTTTATTCTGCACATTTCAGTTTAACCTAGTGCACATTTCGATTTGGTCTAATGCACAATTCAGCTTGACATAATATCATTGTGCCTTACTTTTTGGGCTGTACATTTTGATTTCACCTAATGCACATTTCAGTTTCACTTAATATACATTCAATTTCACTTAATATCATTGTGCCTTACTTTTATTCCGCACATTTCAGTTTCACTTAATGCACACTTGGGTTTAAATTTTAATTCTGCACATTTCAATATCATATGATGCACATTTCAATTTCACCAAGTGCAAAATCCAGATCGACATAAAATAATCCATCGGTCCAGATTCGTTCTCATTTTTTTCATTGGAGTCCGTTCTTACCGGAACCGCTCCCTATATACCTATATATATATACCTATATATATATATATATAATATATATATATATATATATATATATATATATATATATATATATGGTCGTCTTAAATTGAAAAACTCCATTATTATGAGATGACATGGACTCGTCCCCCCCCCCCCCCCCCCCCCCCCACATCAATCCACGTACTCTCTAAATCCATTTTCATATCTAAGAGCCTCTATACTTATTTCCAAAGGTCACGTTTTAGTAATTGATATTCAATGTTGGGCATAATTTTATCAGAAAACATGTGCGAAAATTCTTTTAGTAGCCAAACTAAAATATAGACAAAGAAAAAATTGTTTTTAACATTCGAAATTCATAGATTTGTGCGGTAGAGCTAGGCGTGACATGTCAAGGGCAGATCCAGTATTCTAGATTCACGCAAATTGTACCCTACATCCCGACGTGCATAGGTTCACTGTTCACAGGCTATATTTTTCGCGGATCATCTTCTTTGTGGTATCCGACACCATCATTCGAGGTGCAGGGAAACCATAGCCGCTGATTAGGTTCCCAGTTGGCGCGTCCGAAATTGAGATGTGGTTGCCGCCGTTGATTCTGAAGATCGCACAGACCTGAGATCGTCTTTGTTGGTAGTTAATTCGAGAAGAAGAATATTGGGAGACGACTAATTGAGCCGGTGACCGGTTAACGTGAGAACGTGGGAACACTCACAATTAACTCAATGTGATGCACAATAGAGCCCGTTTGGTGCACATTTTGACTTTGCTCCAAATAAGTCAATATAATAATGACGGTGGCATTTCGGTAAATACTATGCCGAACACGAAAATGTGCATTGGACGAGCCTCATTGTGCCTCAAGTTGGGGTAAATGTGGTGTTCTCACGTTCTCACGTTAAGCGTTGTTCTCATTTGATCCTAAATATATATATATATATATATATATATATATATATATATATATATATATATATATATATATATATATATATATATATATATATATATATATATATATATATATATATATATATATATATATATGATGGAGTATATGGGCCTGGACCCCACGGCCCACATACTCGGAAGAACAGAAGGTACCAGGACCACCTGGTGGAACCCTCGTCGGCCGGATGACCCACATCGGCCAGAAGGAAGTCTACTCAGAATGTGATCCAGAAGTCAGGAAGAGCCGGGTGACCTCGTCAGCCGGGCCTTCGTCGGCCACGCCCTCGTCGGCCGTAAAGAGCTCTCAGAATAGGGTTTTGCACTTAATCATTTGTATACTCTACCATTTACTTTGTATTCGGCCCAATAGCGGTCCAGTTGTAAAATGGGCCTCCCAAGCCCAATGCTTGGGAGCCCAGCCCGCATTTTTCCTATAAATACTTCCTCTCGAGGTAGTTGTAGGGGTTGAGAAATTCATTAATACAGAGCATCCACACTACTTCTCTCTCTAGCTCTCACTTCTCTCTAGGAGTTAATACTCCATTATTTGGTGCTTTCATTGAGAGCTAGAACAATCAGGTTCCTCCTTCGTCGCTACCAAGCACAACTAATCAACAATGGGAAGGACTAAGTCAAACCACAACCTCCTCAGCAAGGCCATCCCTGAGGCACAGGAGAACCAAGAGCACGAGGAGGACGCCACGGCCGACAAGGCCGCCGGGGGGGATGTCTTCCAGGAAGCCATCGATCTCGCAGGAGACCTACGCAACAAGCTCAACGACGGCGCCCCTGACACCCGCATCGGCTTGGAAAAGAAGCGTGCGGAGAAAGGTGACAACGCCTCAGCGCAACCGGCCTCTCCCGCCGTTGACCCTCAGCTCCAGGCCGCGCTCTCGGCCATCATCGCCAGCTTGGACCAGAACCCCACCGTCCTCAGCGCACTCATGCCAAGGACGGGGTAGAACACGACGCCACCTCCTCAGCCCCAACCATTGGCCGTCAGGCTAGGCAACGATGAGGGGGTGGTGCCCCAGGACACGACGTCGTCCCACTCCCACCCTGCTTCCCCGCTTCGAGCTGGACAGACCCCAGCGCGTGGAAGAGCCTCAGCCTTTAACAGGCTAGGTGACACGTGCCGTCGGCCTGCTTCGGAGAGGATAGTGGGGCGGATTGGGCAACGTGAGCCTGGCTCACCCAGGGAAAGCTTGGGGTCGGTATCTCGGACAGCGGATCGGCCCCGCCTGGACAAAGGCAAGGGGAAACTGCATGAGGATGATACCCGTCACCAAATCAACACGGCTCATGCAGCCCGCCTTCAAACTCAGGGCGCCACTATGGCCGCCAAGGACCCCAGGGACGAGGTGATCGCCCAACTCGAGCGGAGGCTCGCCCAGATGGAGGCCAAACAGCTGGTCGCCACGCCCACCGGCAACTCATCCAGAGATCTCGGCTTCAACGCCCTTCTGAACAAGGTCACTATCCTTGAGAGGGAGTTGGTCGAAGGACGAGGAGACCCCATCATCCAGGTCAGGACGAGGACCTCCTTCACCGTCAGGGTACTCTCGGCCCCTATCCCCGAGAAGTACCGGGGGAAACGCCATCAAGCCCTATGATGGCCGCTCCGACCCCCAGGAGCACTTCAGCCGCTACCAAAACAACATGCTGATGGTGAACGCGTCAGATGAATACCTCTACCGTTGGTTCCTTTCCACCGTTGAAGGGCCATCGTATGAGTGGTTCAACGCACTCCCCGAGGGGAGCATAGACTCGTGGCAAGACCTTGCCCAGCGCTTCCTCACTCGTGGCAAGAAATACTTTACCCATCTTCTCTCTGTCAAGCAGCAGCATGACGAATCACTCTTGTCGTTCATCGACCGGTGGACGAGGGAGACAGATGAGGTCGAGGGGGGCGATGAGCGCACCCTCCTCGTACTCTTTCAGGGTGCCCTTCGCAGCACCCCATATGCAAGGAGCCTCATCACTGACCCTCTTAGGTCCTACCTGAAGGCGCTTCAGCGAGGAAACTTGTACGCGGACGCCGACGAGCTGCACAACCACAAGAAGGACGGGGGGCACCCCTACAAGAAGACAAGCGCCGCGCCAGCCACGGGCGCACCCTCGTCCGGGGACCGAGGTCAGGGAGGACAGGGCCGCCATGGATCTGGCGGAAAGAACAAAGACCGCATATGGCGGCTGAGGATGGAGAGGCTGAAGGCCCCACTTACCCATTCGGTCAGCACCATCCTCGATTACGCCGAGGAGCACGACCTCATAGAGCGAGATCCTAGGCCGGAAAAGGAGATCTATGCCGTCCATCAGGGCGGCACCTACTGCCGTTATCACCGGAACACCTCCCACAACACAGACGATTGTGTCACTCTGAAGAGGCACATCGAGAAGCTGATTCATCAGGGGGAACTTTCCCAGTTTGTTAAAGGTGGCCCGCGCAAAAATACGTGGGTAAACACCGACAAACATGGGGGTGAACTCTCTACGAAGAAGCGTGAGATCGGCAGGCTCAGCGATGACGACGAAGACTTCGAAGAGCCCCCTCCAAAGAAGAATCACATCAACCTCATTGTGGGGGGTAACACTGGGGGGATTCGGCCACCCAGAGGAAGAAATGGGCCCAATCCCTTTACATCGGGGAGGTGTCCCACGCCCCCCCAGCCGAAGAAACAACGGGCGGAGGCAATCACCTTCACCGACAAGGATCTGCCTCCGGGGCCCGCATCACACAGGGACGCCCTCGTCCTCCGGTGCGAAATAGGTGACTCTATCATCCAACGGACCTACATCGACACGGGGAGCTCCGTCAACGTTATATACCTTGACACATTCAGGCAGCTGAAGCTGGAAAGAGCGCTGCTCAAGCCGATACGGACACTGTTGTCCGGCTTCACCGGGGACTCTATCAACGCCGAGGGCACGATAGTCCTCATCGTGGAGGTCGGGGACGGCTCCCATCGAATCAAGACCGACATGGAATTCATGGTGGTCAACCTCGAGTGCGCCCACAACTTGATATGGGGGCGGCCAGCACTAGAGGATTTGGAAGCCATCATCTCCATGAAACATCTATGCTTGAAGTTCCCCACTAGTGGCGGTATCGGCCACGATGAGGGCACGATAGTCCTCATCGTGGTGGCCAGCACCGGGCAGAGAATAGACACATCACCACCGCCGTCTCCAAAGACGAAGAAAGGCCGCACGCCGAGCTAGCCGAAGAGGTCGAGGAGGTCTCCCTGAATACCTCCCGGCCGGAGCGGGTCCTGAAAATCGGGAAACAACTCCCACAGGACCAATGCGAAGGCATCCTCGACGTGCTGCGGACATATGCGGTCATTTTTGCGTGGGGGCCGGACGACATGCCGGGCATCAGCCGAAGAGTAATCACTCACCGGCTGTCAGTCGACCCCGCCTCCACGCCGATCAAGCAGAAGCGGTGCTACCTCTCGGCCGACAGACGTGACTTTGTCAAAGGGGAGGTACCCGACCTGGTTGGCCAACGTCGTCCTCGCCCAGAAGCCGCCGACGTTCAGAATGTGCGTTGATTACACTAACCTTAACAAGGCGTGCCCTATGGACCCATTCCCTCTCCCCAACATTGATCAATTGGTGGACGAGTTGACAAGATGCGAGTTGATGTCGTTCCTTGACGCCTTCAGGGGGTACCACCAAATATTCATGCATGAGGATGACGCCGAGAAGACGGCCTTCATGACCCCGGAGGGAACTTTCTGCTACCTCATCATGGCCTTTGGGCTCAAGAACTCAGGCGCCACATACACCAGAATGATAGCCAAGGTCTTCAGAGCAGTCCTCGGACGGACGATGGAGGCATATGTCGACGACATGATCGTCAAGAGCAGGCAATCCGTTAGCCACACCGACGACCTCCAGGAAATTTTTGAGATAATGAAGAAGTTCCAGCTCTGCCTAAATTCGAAGAAGTGCACGTTCGGCGTCCAGGGGGTAAGTTCCTCGGTTACATGGTCAGCCGAAGGGGCATTGAGATCAACCCAGAGAAGATACAGGCTATTGTCAACATGGAGCCACCGCGAAATGTGAAGGAGGTACAATGGCTGACGGGATGCCTTGCGGCCCTCAACCGCTTCCTCTCAAAATTGGCTGAAAGGTCTCTCCCTTTCTTTCAGATCATGCGTAAGGCAAATGGCTTCAGATGGACGACGGAGTTCCAGCAAGCGTTTGAGGAACTGAAGCGGTACTTATCGTCCCCGCCTGTGCTTTCCAATCCTAAAGCCCGTGAAACCCTCTTCCTATACTTGGGGGTGAGCACATCGGTCGTTAGCTCCGTGCTCATCCGCGAGGACGAGGGGGTACAAAAGGCAATCTTCTACATAAGCAAGACGCTGCGGGAGGCCGAGCTCAGGTACTCTCCCATTGAGAAGACAGTACTGGCCATCGTCCATACAGTGAAGAAACTAAGGCACTACTTCCAGGCCCACGCTGTCCACGTCTTAACGCAGCAACCCCTCGGTGCACTCATGCGGACCCCCACCAGTTCCTCACGGATGGTGAATTGGGCGATCTTCCTTAGCCAGTTCAAGATAGAGATTAAGCCGATGCCATCCATCAAGGGGCAGGCCTTGGCCGATTTCGTCACCGAATGCACAGCCAGGGAGACGACCGCTACCACACCAGGGCTAGAGCCAAACGAAGCATGGACTCTCTTTACTGACGGTTCGTCGGTGTAACACCCCCATTTTTCCCGCCCAAAATAATACTTGAAATAATAATATATTGATAACAACCTTGATTTATTCCTTAAAAATAGATAGAGTTTTGCAGCGGAAATAACAATAATGGAAAAAGGGTGTGTTACCGCCACACCCAGCCCTCAACTTGGCTGGATGTTAAGGCTATCCACCATGAGTTCAACCGAATTAAAAACTTAAATTCAAAATTTAACAACATTATTTAAACTAAGTGAAGACTACACTTAAATCTTCTAAAGCGCTCTCAAGACTCGTCAAACATCCTGAGCTTCATATTCATCATTACCTGCACAAATAAAGTGCAGAAAACGAAACAAAGAAAAGGAAACAAAAATTAGCTTTAGAGCTAAGTAAGTACTACCCAACCCCGTAAAATAATCAGGTTTGGTGAAAATAGATTTTTCATATAATACTATATAAAAATACTCACACCACCGAAATTCTTTTCTAATCGAAAACATCATTTATCAACTTTATAATCTCAAATACCCGTATAATTAAAAATAATATTTATAAGCTCCCAACAATTAATTAATATCTCAAAAGAAGTATCACTTTTCAAAAATAACTTTTGTAGCTAAAAATATCACCATTCCGAAATCAATGTCACTTTCCGATTCTTTTAAGATGGGCGAAACTCAAGATTCCTCGAGCCCAATGAATCGTTGTTGTGTACGACTCATCCCGGAATTCCGGCTCCCACCGACCACCAATTGGAAACTGAACTTCACCCTTAAGTGTGCACACCCCCTAAAAGGGATTCCAAGCTCTCCGAGTAGTAAGAAGTCCAAGTAGTTCGGACAACGTCCCCCTACCTCACAATGGGTTAGATACCCGGGTAATTAGAAACTACTACCGCGGCCACCAAAGAACTATTAAAGTTCTAAAAAGAAATACCGGGAATCTCCCGCCACCAATATTTACCGGGATTTCTCCCGCCACCAATAATCATCATAAACCTAAACTAAACCCGCGGTATATAGCTCTAACCACCAACACCTCGTGTTTCTCTCGAGATGTCAATAATTATTGAAAAACATTATTCCTTGAAAAATCATCTCTCTATATATAGTCCTACAGAATATCTATTTAATAGATACGTCCACCAAAAATTCACATTCATAAATATTCAAAAATTGTATTACATGAAAATTCACTCCAAAGTCATACTAGGGATTAAATCCCAAAATATATCTTCAATATTTCACAAATTCTTAGTCACCCCAGATAGTACACATTTAAAATTCACACTTAATCACATAATGCATAATAAGCATATAGTACGAGGAAACAAATTTTGAATTGGCAGAGAAACTTACCTTAAGTCCTGATGCTCCTAGTTATCCTCTTCTAATCCGGTCTCTAGATAATCACCTTTTTAATTAAATATGATAAAATTAGTCACTTATTGTATTTGTAATTACTTTACCCGATTTTCTCCTTTTATTTTATTATTTGAATTTATTAACTTAATTTATTAGTTATCCGAATTTATTTGATTACTCACGTTCTATTAATAAAATTACCTTATTAATTTCATCCATTAATTTTAAATATTTGAAATAAAATATCCGAATATAATTGACTACAACATCCAATTTTTATTCAATAATCACTATTAATATTAATATTTCCTTATTTAATTACTTAACTAGTTTTATATGGCCTAATTTAAATAAATAGACTAAGAATCGACTTTATAAATTAGTAACCGTCCATAAATATATTTTGGGTCTATATTCGACCTAGGTTGTCCAGATATCTATTTTATAATTATTTTCCCTAATTATTCCTTTAATTTCATATATCTATTAATCGGTTTAATTACAATTAAATATACTGAACCTTATTTTTATTAATTATAAATGGTCCATAAGGTCCTAGTTAGTCATATATTTATCCTAGTTTACTCCAATATTTATTTCATAATTATTTTCGTCATTTAGTTAATTATTTACTAAATGTGTATAAATTGGCCCAATTATCATTAAATCAATTAAAAATAGCTAAAAATATTATTTTCCAATTCTGGTTGGTCCGAATATGTGTATTTATACTAGGTATTTAATTTATATTTTTCCAGATTTTATTTATTTCATTTACTATTTTATTTTTAATTGTTATTGCAACTGGGCCGAACTGGCCCAAAATAAAACAACAGGCCCAACAAGAAAAAGGCCCAAAAACCAGACCAGCTGGGTCTTCTTCCTCCTCAGCTCGCCGGAAAACGGGAAAAACAGGGGGGGGGGGGGGGGGGGGGGGGGAGAACTCACCTCGTTTGGACGAGCGAAACGGCCGAAAACGGTGGTAGCAGGGCGGCGAAGGTCAGAGGTGGTACGGCGGCGGCGGCAGCTCCCCCTCCTCTCCGTTTTCCGTCGAAATATTTTTCCCCGGCGAAACTCCGGCGAGGCTTTTCTCCCTCGTTTCACGACCGTTTTCGACGATTCTTTTTCCGTTTGATTCGTATCATGAAGGGGAAGGTTTGTGAAGTATTTTCAAGGCTTGGTTCTGGCTAAAACGCTGGGTCGCAAAAATATATATATATATATATATACGTATATTTGTATATTTCTTAGTTTTTTGGGATGAATAAAACGTAGGTTCTGGCCTATTATTTATAGGGAAAGATGAGGGTTTTAGGCTGGGATGTTAGAGTTGGAGTTGAAGTTGGAGTTGAAGCTGCCGGCCAACAAAACCTACCGGGAGTAGTTTATCTCCCGTAGGAGTTTACTTAATATTATTTACGTAGTAGTAGTAATATAATAGTATAATAGTAGGAGTATACTTCTATAATACGTAGGTTTAGTTTAGTTTAGTTTTATATTATTGTATTACGTAGGTTATATGTACGTAGGTAGTTTTATTAGGAGTAGGTTTATTATATTTTATTTATTATATTGTTGTATTTGTGTATTATTATACTTAACTTAAAATAGATATATATATATATATATATATATATATATATATATAAACGTTAATTTTATACTAAAACGTTACTTCTATTATCGGGCCATTTTTATCTGATTAAAAAGTCGTAAACTTGGAAATTTTTATCTGATTAGGATGTTACAACTGTTGAATTTTTGTCTGACTCAATTAATAATTAAAATGTTATTTTCGTAATATTTTATCTGGAAAAAAAATTATTTTTATTTTTTTATTAAATTTTTGAAGTGTCACAGTCGCCCACCAAAGCTTGTGGTGACGGCGTTGTCCTCATTTCCCCTGAAGGGTTCAGAGCCTTCTATGCCATCCACTTCTACTTCACGATATCCAACAATGAAGCCGAGTATGAGGCCCTTCTTAGCAGCCTCAGACTCGCCGCCGGCCTCAAAGCACGGCACATCAGAATCAGGTGCGACTCCAAGTTAGTGGTGGGCCAGATCGAGGGCTCATATGAGGCTAAAGAAGGGAAGATGAGGCAATACAAGCAGGCGGCCGAGGAGTCGCTCAAGGCATTCGAAACCCATGAGATCACCCAGATCCCAAGGGCGGAGAATGCTGAGGCCGACATCCTCTCCAAGCTCAGCTCAGACACTCCAGAGCACATCTCCAAGATAGCCAAGGTCGAAGAGCTGAGCATGTCCAGCATCCATGCCAGCCCGGTCACGTGCATCCAACAACGGCCGGAAAACTGGATCACCAACATCATGATTTCATCACCTCGGGAGAATTGCCCCAGGACGAGGAGAGAGCCAAGCTAGCCAAACTCAGGGCCCCGAGCTACACCATCGAGGATGGGAAATGGCACACCCCAGACCGCATCTAAGCGCGTGTACAACCGCCGTGTAATTAAGGGACGTCACTCGCAAGTCAACCTCACATAATCACACAAGGCGTTCATGAACATCGTTCACACTATACTCAGTAGTAAACATACGTAGCAACATCACATCATAGATTGAATGAATAGCAGAAAATATTCAACGGTCAATTATAAGCCACATATGGGCAAAGCGTAGGCTCGCAAGCCAAAACAATGTAATAATACAAAAGTATCCATGAGCATAGTTTATGATTTAAAATAATAAATGAAGCACGAACCACGTCTTCCCCTAGATTCTTTCCACCCGTGCAAAGGTGTAGACAACAGGCTCTAGCTTCAACCTGAAATGGTGCCCCCCGAAGGGGTCAGTACAAGTAACGAGCGAGTAGCAAGCTAAATGTAGAGTAACTAACGTTTCAAGTATAAGACCCAAACATAGGGTGATACATATACTTATACTTCCTTACCCCAAGTTACAACATACATTTCAGTACTTATATACACTTGGAAATACCCGACCCGTAGGTCATTGTTTAATTGGGAAAAATAATAGTAATCAATGTCCTTGACTTAAAACCCCAACCCACCCATAGACCTATGAGTGTATAGGACTCCTCCTGTCCAAATCAAATAATCATAAGGACACCGCCCGGTCCTGAATTTCTAAATAGTAATCTATGAGTTTTGAGGATACACGCCCGATCCTTGGGTACTCCACCCTATATAACCGAGTTTTGAGGATACCGCCCGATCCTTGGGTACTCCACCCTATATAACTGAGTTTTGAGGATACCGCCCGATCCTTAGGTACTCCACCCTATATAACCGAGTTTTGAGGATACCACCCGATCCTTGGGTACTCCACCCTATATAACCGAGTTTTGAGGATACCGCCTGATCCTTGGGTACTCCACCCTATATAACCGAGTTTTGAGGATACCGCCCGATCCTTGGGTACTCCACCCGACCTATGATCTACCACATATCATACTAGATAGGGCCTATATCATAATCAATAAACAAGACTAGACCAAGTCTTAAGGCCTAAACAAAATCATCCATGCAACTTATGCATTAAAATTAGCTGATGGATAGTCTACCCGGGGGTATATATCCGAAGGGTTATTACGGGGAATAACTTAGAGAGAAGTCAGAGCAAACAAGTAAGAGAGAGAGTGTATATTCGATATGTATTTAGCGTGGTTACAAATGGGGAAATGGGGTGCTATTTATAGCAGCAATAAATTCCGGGCAGGGACACGTGTCAAGCGCCCATTGGCCAAGGGGTCACCTCAACGGGTTGGCGCTGGCAGCCGCATGTGGCCGCATTTAATGCGGCTGTTGGATGGGACGTCTGTGCGGGGTACGGTGATCTGTACGCATGTGAGGCGGATATCTTGTCGAGTGAGATGCCTTCGGCTATAAAGCGGTAGCCGAGGGCTCTTCCACCCGATGGCACCCCTGGTGCCGAGGGCTCACAGTGCCGAGGGCTACTGTTTTCGCCGTTTTCTCCCAGTCTCTTAGTTTGCTTGAGAAACCCGCTCTGTGAGACTTTAAAGCCTTCGGCCAGGGGACTTTAAAGCCTTCGGGAAATAGGAGTCTTCAATTACCGGAGGTGTTCCCGTGGGGAGCCCTCGGCATGTTTGCGATTTGTTGGAGTGTACTCTTTGATTTCTCGCTGAGTCTACTCCCCTTCACCCCTTTTTTTTTTTTGTTGGTGGTGAAGGGAAGGCATCAAGAAACTTGGTTTCTTGGTAAGGCTGGGCCTATTAGAAGACCATCAGAATACACCAATGGCTCTCCTCCCTCGGGTTAACCTTCCGAGTTCCGAGGGGATCGAGGGACGTTTCCTGGGCACAAGATATGGTGGTCCGTAACCTGCCTCCCCTTGGGGGATGGCGCGGAAAGCGCCTCATTTTTGAAAGTCGTCCCCTCGGCGCTAGACATAGTCTGTGGCCTGCCACACCCTTGGGGTGGTGGCGCGGGGAGCGTTTCGGTTTGGAAGTCGAATCCTGGGCATTTCTCGTGCCTGTCATACCCTTGGGGTGATGACGCGGATAGCGTTCCGTTTTTGAAAGTCGAATCCTGGGCATTTCTCATGCCTGTCATACCCTGGGGGTAGTGACGCGGAAAGCGTTTCAAGGAAGGGTTTTCATTTGCACACTAGTTGCAAATGGCCGGGGGCACTACGTGCCGCCGGCACCGATGGTGGTGCCTTCGGTATATGCGTCCTCGTGGGGTACGACCTTCCGTAGGAACACTTGGTGTTCTCCTTTGTTGCAGTTGATGGAGGTGTCTACCCTCGGTACTTGGTACCGAAGGGCCTTCAAATGAAACACTTGGTGTTTCCCAATAGATGTTTGGAAGTTGTTAGGAGAGCATATCCCTGGCACTGGGTGCCGAGGGGTCTTCTTTGAAACACTTGGTGTTTTTTCTTCGTTTCGATGTTTGATGATGGAGGTGTACCCTCGGCACCGGGTGCCGGAGGGTCTTCTTTGAAACACTTGGTGTTTTTTCTTCGTTTCGATATTTGATGAGGGAGGTGTACCCTCGGCACTGGGTGCCGAAGGGTCTTCTGTAGGAACACTTGGTGTTCTAATCTTTTCTTTTTTGATGTTGAAGGTGGGGAAGTACCCTCGGCACTGGGTGCCGAGGGGTCTTGACTGAAAACACGTGGTGTTTCTACTGTTTGTTGTAGGTGTTGATGGTGTCCGCCCTCGGCACTGGGTACCGGAGGGGGTTCTTCTTGTGGTGAGGCCTGGGGCCTGTAGTCAGTATGAGGGCTTGATGTCTTGAATGTATCTTCATTCTTCGAAATTGGAGGCCTTGGGCCATTGGATAGTACATTCACTAGTTATGAGGGCTTGGCCGCTCTTACATCATTGATAAAATTTAACTAAATGGTGTACATTCCAGTGCCTAGGGACTTCTTTCCCGTTGGGGCGTTTGAGTTTGTAAGTCCCGGGTTTGATGATGGCTGCTATGATGTAGGGGCCTTCGAATTTTGGTGCCATTTTTCCTCCCTCGGTTGGTTGGCTGGCTTCCCTCCTCCGGAGGACATAGTCCCCCACTTGAAATTCCCGGGTTCGAACTTTGGCGTCGATGTAGCTTTTAACTTGCCTTCGGTAGTTTTCTGCCCGGATGAAGGCCTGCTCCCGGCATTCTGAAATGAGGTGCAGGTCGAGGGCCATGTTGCTGTCGTTGACCTCGGGGTCATACTGGATCACCCTTCGGGTAGGAAGGGTGACTTCTGTAGGAGCTTTGGCTTCAAAACCGTAGCAGAGGGAGAAGGGTGTTTCACCTGTAGCTCGCCGAGGGGTGGTGCGGTAGGCCCAAAGAATGTTGTGAAGTTCTTCTACCCAGCCACCGCCCTCGGCCTCCAGCTTCTTTTTGAGGCCCTCGAGCAAGGTCCGGTTGGCATTCTCTACTTGCCCGTTGCCTTGAGGGTAGGCAACGGAGGAGAAGGTGTGTTTGATGTCCCATGCCTCCAGAAGGGCACAGAAGGGGGCTGCCTCAAATTGTGTCCCATTGTCGGAGATGA
Organism: Cuscuta europaea; assembly: GCA_945859875.1. Classification (NCBI taxonomy): domain Eukaryota; kingdom Viridiplantae; phylum Streptophyta; class Magnoliopsida; order Solanales; family Convolvulaceae; genus Cuscuta; species Cuscuta europaea. The sequence goes on from CAMAPE010000033.1 coordinate 3,335,255, forward strand.
TCTGCTGGGGGACGCCAAACCTTGTGAGGATGTTCTTGAGGACGAAGTGACGACACTTCGCCTCTGTGACGCTGGCGAGGGGTTCAGCCTCCACCCATTTGGTGAAGTAGTCGACGGCCACAATGATGTACCTGTTGTTGGAGGTACCCCTCGGCAGAGGGCCCACAAGGTCTATCCCCCATCGAGAAAAAGGGACAGATGTGCTGATGGGGGCATAGTTGACCGCTGGCCTGCCGGGGGCTTTCTGGAAATGTTGGCACGCGGTGCACCTCCGGGCAAGGTCAGCACAATCCCTGGCCATGGTTGGCCAGAAATAGCCCTGGAGAATGAGCCTTCGGGACATGGAGAAGGGTCCCTGGTGAGCTGAGCAAGTGCCACTGTGCACTTCCTCCATTGCGACCTCGGCTTCATCTGGATGAAGGCACCGAAGTAGCGTGCCATTGTAAGATCGTTTGTAGAGCCTTCCATCTTCGATGGTGTAGCTGGGAGCCCTCAGCTTTGCCAGTTTAGCGCGGGCCTCATTCTCGGGTAGCTGCCCTGTGGAGATGAAGGCGGTGATATCTGAAATCCAATCCTCCTGACGTTGTTGTATGTTCATCACGGGGCTTGCATGGATGCTTGAGAGGCTGAGTTCCTCGATTTTGGCAATCTTGGAGATGTGCTCGGGGGAGTCTGCCGAAAGTTTAGATAATATGTCGGCCTCGGAGTTCTGAGCCCTCGGTATTTGAGTGAGAGAGTGTGCCTCAAATACCTTAAGCAACTCCTTGGCCGCTTCCTTGTACTGTTTCATTCTTCCTTCCTTGGCCTCATATTCTTCGGAGATTTGGCCAACGACCAACTTGGAGTCGCATCTGATGTGGATCTGCCGAGCCCTCATGTTGGCAGCCAGCCGAAGGCCACATAGGAGGGCTTCATATTCGGCCTCATTGTTGGAGACTTTGAAGGAGAAGCGGATTGCATAGTAGGCCCTGAAGCCCTCGGGAGTAATGAGGACTACCCCTCCCCCGCATGCTTTGGTCGCGGAGGAGCCGTCAGTGTAGAGGGTCCACCAGTCGTCCGAGGTAGCCGAGGGCTCCCCGTCCGTGGCTGCTCTTGCGGTACATTCCGTCACAAAGTCCGCTAGGGCTTGACCCTTGATGGCAGGCCTTGGACGGATGTCAATGTTGTACTGGCTCAAGAAGACAGCCCATTTCACCATGCGGGAGGAGCTGGTGGGGCTCCTCATGAGGGCGCCGAGGGGTTGATGGGTGAGGACCTGAACCGGGTGAGCCTGAAAGTAGTGGCCCAACTTCTTGACAGTCCAAACGATGGCTAACACCGTTTTTTCCACAGGGGAGTACCTGAGTTCGGCCTCCCTTAGGGTCTTGCTAACATAGAAGATGGCATGTTGGATGCCGTTTTCCTCCCGGATGAGCACAGAGCTGATGGCCGCCGGGCTAACCCCAAGGTAGAGGTAGAGGGTCTCCCCTACCTTGGGTTTGGAGAGCACGGGAGGTGAAGATAGATATCTTTTGAGCTCGTCGAAAGCCCCCTGGCATTCTGGAGTCCATAGAAAGCCAACTGTCTTCCTCATGATCCGGAAGAAGGGTAGAGATTTTTCCGCCGATTTAGATAGGAAGCGGTTGAGGGCTGCCAGGCGGCCCGTCAATCGTTGAACTTCCTTCACATTGCATGGGGGCGCCATGTTGATGATGGCCTGGATTTTCTCGGGATTGGCCTCAATACCCCTTCGGCTCACCATGTAGCCTAAGAATTTGCCCCCTTGGACGCCGAAGGTGCACTTCTTCGGGTTTAGCCGAAGGTTGAATTTTTGCATGATGGCGAAGATTTTCCGGAGGTCGTCAGCATGGTTGGAAGATTGCTTGCTCTTGACGATCATGTCGTCGACATAAGCCTCCATGGTGCGCCCTAGGACGGCTTGAAAGACCCGGGCCACCATCCGGGTGTAAGTGGCCCCCGAGTTCTTTAGGCCGAAGGCCATCACTAGGTAACAGAAGATGCCCTCGGGAGTCATGAAGGCAGTTTTTTCGGCGTCCTCCTCGTGCATGAAAATTTGATGGTACCCTCGGAAGGCATCGAGGAAGGACATGATCTCGCACCCTGCGGTCTCATCCACCAATTGATCAATGTTTGGTAGAGGGAATGGATCCATAGGGCATGCTTTGTTGAGATCGGTGTAGTCCACGCACATGCGGAAGGTAGGGGGCTTCTGGGCGAGGACTACATTTGCTAGCCATGAGGGGTATTTCACCTCCTTGATGTGCTTGATTGAGAGGAGCATGGCGACCTCCTTCTTCACGAATTCCCTCCTCTCGGCGGAGAGGGGTCTCCTTCGCTGCTGTACTGCTTTTGCCGAGGGGTCCACCGAGAGGCGGTGGGTGATGACCCTTCGGCTAATTCCCGGCATGTCCTCCGGCCCCCATGCAAAGACAGTGGAGTAGGCGCGGAGGGCGTCGGTGATGCCGGTCTTCAAATCTTCAGGGAGCTGGGCTCCAATCTTCACGACTCTCTCCGGCTGGGCCGGATCGAGCGCAAAGTCTTCTACGTCCTCGGCCGGTTCAGCCCTCGGCCTTTTTTCCTCTTGGTCGACGGCTCCGGTGATGGTGTCAACACGGAATTCCGTCTTGCTTACCTTCTTAGTGACCTGAAGATAACAGGCACGGGCAATTTTTTGGTTCCCCCGGGAGTAGCCAATGCCCCCCTCGGCGGGAAACTTGAGGCAGAGATGCCTCATGGAGATGATGGCTTCGAGGTCCTCGAGGGCCGGCCGGCCGAGGATGATGTTGTGGGCGCAATCAATGTTGACGACGACGAACTCCACCTCGAGCTGGGCTCTATGGAGCCCGTCGCCGAAGATCACCGGGAGGGTTATTACCCCCTCGGAATCAATAGTGTCGCCGGTGAAGCCGGCAAGAGAGGTTTTGATGGGCCGAAGGGACCCTCTCTCCAGATGCAGCTCTCTGAAGGTACTGAGGTACATTACATTGACGGAGCTGCCCGTGTCAACGTAAGTTCGGTGAATGATGGTGTCGTTGATCTCCGTCCGAATCACCAAGGCATCCCTGTGAGGAGAAGAAGTAGGAGGGAGGTCTGCGTTGGTGAAGGTGATGGGGTCCTCCCTCAATCGCTTTACCGGGGGCATATGAGTGACTTCCCCTACGTAAAGCGATTGAGCCCACTTCTTCCGCTGGCTGGTGGAATCGCCCCCTGTATTGCCACCGGTGATCATGAGGATGTGGCGTTTCTTCTCCTGGCAATGGGGGTACTCCTCCTCCTCTTCTTCCAAGTTTCCGATCTCCCTCTTCTTGCCGAGGGGGATGGTGTTCGGATTCACCCAGGCACTTACCTCCATATGGTGCCCTCGGGGAGGTCCCTGATGAGAAGGTCCCTCCTGCCGAGGGCTCTGGACAAACTGGGACAGGTGCCCTGCTTGTATTAATCTCTCGATGGCCGTCTTCAGTTGATGGCAGTAATCGGTCCTGTGCCCCCGGTGTCGATGGAAGCGACAGTAGGGGAACTGAGGGTTGATAGCGTGTACCTTCGGGGGTGCGCGAGAATCGCGCTCAACGAGGCCCCTGTCCTCTGCAAAATCGAGGATGATGCTGACGGGGTGCGTCAATGGGGTCTGAGGGCGGTCCAGGAGAATGGGCTGGGCCCAAGTCTTAGGGTTGCTCCTATAACCTCCCCCGGACTTGGCTTGGCTTTGCCGAGGGCGGTCATCGGAAGGTCCCGAAGCCTTGGGGCGATTTGGAGGAGCCCCCGGCCCTCGGTTGTGCTTGTTGTCAGCCCTCGGGGGCTGCTGGTCCGGATGCTGGTGACACTTCTCCACCTCCTCGGCCTCAGCATATCGGTCCCCCCGCTGCAAGGCCCTTATGTAGTCGCGGGGGGGTTCAATGATGAGGCTCCTTGAAAAGTTGCCGGTGCGGAGGACGGTTTGTAGGAGGGCCAGGAGGGTCCCGTCATCAGCACCGTCGACCTTGTCGGCCTCCGTCCTCCAGCGCTCCAGGAAATCCCGAAGGGTCTCATCCTTCTTCTGGCGTATTGTTAGGAGCTGGGAGAAGTGCTTCCTTGCGCGACGCCTCCCGGGAAATTGTGTCAAGAAACGCTGGGCGAGTTCTTGCCTTGAATCAATACAGCCCTCGGGCAGCCTGTTGAACCATTCGTATGCTGGCCCCTCTAAGGTGGAGAGGAACCAACGACACAAATATTCGTCTGACGCCCCCACCATCATCATGCCGTTCTGGTACTTGCTGTAATGTTCCTGGGGGTCCGTTTTCCCGCTGTAGGGCTGTATGTGTTGCCCTCGGTATTTCTCCGGGATCCGGGCCGCCAATACCCTTGGGGTAAATGGCGTCCGAGTCCGGAGCTGGATGACGGGTTCCCCGGAGCCCTCGGCCACCTTCTTCTGTAACTCCTCCATCTTGGCCATCATGGCCTCGTATTTGAGATCTGATTGAGGGGTGGAGGTGGTGGCGTGAGCTTTGTTGGACTCCATTTCGTCAAGCCGGCGCTGGAGGGCCGCAATAACCTCGTCCCAGGGGTCCCTCGGGAGGGTCTCCGCCCCCTGCGAACGAACCCGGGCCGAGTGGGCCTGGTTGATTTGGTGCCGAGCATCATCGGCATGAAGGGGTGCCTTGCCCTTGTCCCGAGGGGGACGCTCCTCGTCTGCCCTCGAAACAGATCCCCCGCTTTCCTGGGGCCTTTGGAGTGCTTTCCCCCCGAGGCGGTCTCGGACCCCTCGGCGGTCTGGCCCTCCTCCGAGCCGGTTGAGGGCGGAAGTACGGGGCCTCTCCCTGTTGTCATTATGGCGGTCCCGGGACTGAACTTCCTGGGAGGATGTTTCTTGGGCCACCACCCCTTCGTCGTTTCGCACTCGAGGGGTGGGATTTCCGAAGGGGTGTGGCAGAGGGGGAAGTATGATATTTTCCCCGATCTGAGGGTGAGCTGGAGCCAGGGTGCCGAAGGCACCCGGGTTGTGGGTGAGCGTCTGGATGAAGGCGGAGAGCGCCGATTGTACGTCGATGGTGAGAACCGGAGGGCTGACTTGGTCATCGCTCCGGTTTTTCTTCTTGGCCTCGATGCTGAGGCGGGCATCGGGGGCATTTTGTTGGATCTGAAGGCGTAGGTCGACAGCCGCCTGTTCCAGCCCAGCGATGACACCGCCCTCGGGAGCCCTGTGAGAGGCTTCAGAGGCGTTGACGTAGCCGAGGGGCAGGTTCTTGTCTTCTACGTTCTTTGAGTTGGCACGTGTTGTCCTCACCATTTTGATAGAGGGCTAGTGTTTTGTGTTTGGTCGAGGGGGAGGGTTTCTTACTCGATTGTTCAACCTCTCAACGAGAGCACCAAATGATGGATAGTCTACCCGGGGGTATATATCCGAAGGGTTATTACGGGGAATAACTTAGAGAGAAGTCAGAGCAAACAAGTAAGAGAGAGAGTGTATATTCGATATGTATTCAGCGTGGTTACAAATGGGGAAATGGGGTGCTATTTATAGCAGCAATAAATGCCGGGCAGGGACACGTGTCAAGCGCCCATTGGCCGAGGGGTCACCTCAACGGGTTGGCGCTGGCAGCCGCATGTGGCCGCATTTAATGCGGCTGTTGGATGGGACGTCTGTGCGGGGTACGGTGATCTGTACGCATGTGAGGCGGATATCTTGTCGAGTGAGATGCCTTCGGCTATAAAGCGGTAGCCGAGGGCTCTTCCACCCGATGGCACCCCTGGTGCCGAGGGCTCACAGTGCCGAGGGCTACTGTTTTCGCCGTTTTCTCCCAGTCTCTTAGTTTGCTTGAGAAACCCGCTCTGTGAGACTTTAAAGCCTTCGGCCAGGGGGCCGAAGGCACCCCCGTGCGTTGTGCGGACTGCTTGGTACTCCGGGCGCTGTGATTTGGGCCTGTTGGGCCTTCGCTGGAGTAGTAGGAGTCTGTGGGCCGGGGGTTCCCGGGCCATATACTCCATCATTAGCATATAGGTAAAGTAAGGCCAAACCGGCGCTGGTCAACTCTCGGTTGACCCGCCATTCCAAATCCAATGTGTGTCAAACTTAGTCACAATATGTACTAAGTAATAAATAACTATTTTATGCACATTTCATCTCTAAACATATCACATATGTTTTTATGAGCATTTTCACTTCACAAATCATGCATATTTCAATAGTTCACTTCATACAAGTCTAATCACTTTAATTGACTAATCACATGTTTAATTCATTTAAACATTATTCTGAAAACACATAACATATACTTAGGTAATCTCATGCTTAACCCAAAAGTTACAAGACATTAAGCCATCTACTCACCTTAAATGCGTTATAGCGTGTTCTACGCTCTTCGATTGAACTCCGGCGGAACTCCGGCGAAACTCCGGCGAACTCTAGAAACACCTTAGTTAAGCTCCTAACATGGTTTTATCATCACAAAACTCATATCAATACAAATAACCTCCAAAAGGTTATTTTCCAGCGAACCGGTCGTTTTGGCTTCTAAATCCGTTCTTGGACTTAGAATCACTTTTCAACCCCTCATTCTACATTTCTAAAAGTGTAGTATGATTCTAAGTGTCCTTAATATGATACATATCTCACATGGTGGAAGAAAAGTAAAGGAAAAGTTATTATAAGGTCATTACCTCAATTCTTCTCACTTTTTCCTAACTTTTTCCTTCTTTAATTAATCTCCCTCCTAGGACCTTGTCTTCTTGAGCTCACTTGGTTATGGAGGAAAATGAAGTTGCAGAGCTTATTCCTCTTACTTGGGGTGTGCTTGGCCGAAAATGAGGGCAGAGAGGGATGGGGATGAGCTTTTGTCTCATTAATCCAATGAGTGTAGAATGAGGATCCACCTTAGGTACCTTTGATGCTATGTCCTTCATATCATAATCCCCTCCCCCTATTTCCTTATCCCACCAGCAGGCCAAGACTCTATTTGAGTGTCTAAATTCTTGGGTTGTCCCCCACTCATGTGGAAGGTCAACACTTTTTATCCAGAAGTGTACAATCGGTCCCGAAAGTTGTATTTCTCGGACTGTTTTAACTATATTTTATTTTATCGGGTCAAATAAAATATATTAAGTGTCCTCCATCATTATGGGTCTTTAGAATGAATCTACATACCCCAACTTTAATTTAGAAGTCTCCGAAAATCGTTTTGGACTATTATCCGATAATTTACTAATACCGGTAATTAGGCCTCGTTTGACCAACGGGTCAACGCTATGCCCTTTCTATGGCCCAATTAAAATATCCACCACCATATAAATACTATCTAGACCAGGATGAATATAATACGTGGTCACGGGTTTATCGGGTGGTCCCCGCTCCCGATGTGGGCCCCACGTGCAATTCACTATTCACGCGAACGTAATAACAAAAATTTACAACCTCGTAAATTCACGAATCATTATTCAAGGTTTATTACATGATTTACTAAAAGTAAATATACTTGGGGACGGTGTTACAGGAAACTTTATAAAAGATCTTACAACGGGCAGGTTGTTGGAGGAAGTCCATTGTGGCCGAAGTGGTCATGGAGGAAGTCCACTGTGGCGTCTGCTCCTCTCACCAGGGCCCTTTCAGCATGTCCCGGCGTCTCGTCGTCCAGGGCTATTTCTGGCCGACGATGGCGCGGGATTGTGCCAATCTTGCAAGAAAGTGTACCGCATGCCAGGTCCTTCAAAAAGCCCCTGGTCGGCCAGCCGTCAACTACGCCCCAGACAGCACAGCGATCCCATTCTCAAGGTGGGGTATTAACCTGGTCGCCCCCCTGCCCAGAGCCGCTGGCAACAACCGATACATCATCGTCTCCTTAGACTACTTCATCAAATGGGTTGAGGCGGAACCTTTGGCCAGCATCACAGGGGCCAGGTGTCAGAGTTTCATCCACAAAAACATCCTCACCCGATTCGGCGTCCCTCATGAGATCATATCCGACAATGGTACCCAGTTCGAGGCCACACCCTTTCAAGACCTCCTCCAGGAGTGGGGAATTAAGCATCGTTTCTCCTCCGTTGCCTATCCTCAAGGCAACGGGCAGGTCGAGAACGCCAACAGAACCATCCTGGAGGGCCTAAAGAAGAAGCTCCAGGACGCAGGGGGCAGTTGGGCCGATGAGCTCCCCAACATCCTATGGTGCTACCGTACTACGCCGAGGAGGGCAACGAGTGAGACACCCTTTGCCCTTTGCTATGGCTTTGAAGCAAAGGCCCCCACAGAGGTCACCATACCTAGCCGACGGGTGGAGCACTATGAGCCTGAGGCCAATGAAGAAAACACGAAGATCGACCTCCACCTGATCGAAGAAAGACGAGAGCTGGCCTTCATCCGGGCAGAGAACTATCGGCGTCAAGTAAAATCATACTTTGACGCCAAGGTACGTTCCCGAGAATTTCAGGTGGGGGACTATTTCCTTCGCCGAAGAGAGGCAAGCAAGCCGACAGAAGGTGGCAAATTGGCACTCAAGTACGAGGGCCCCTACATCATCAGTGCCGTAGTCAAGCCCGACACCTACAAACTGAAACACCCAAATGGGTCTAATGTACCACGAACGTGGAATGTACATCACTTGGTGAAATTCTATCAATAATCCGGGGACGGTGCAGCCGGCAAAGCTCTCACCTTCCCACGGATTGTTGGTCGAACGCCACCCTCGGCCTCGAGCCACTTATCAATAAAAGTTGTTTCTTACTTCTCTAAAGATCAGAAATGTACCATACTACACTGACCCCTCAGGGCAGAGATGCCCAGGAAAGGTCAACAGAGCACATCGTTCCGGCCCCTCAAAGTGAAAATGCTTAGGAAAGGCCGACGGTGTCCCCAGGACGAAGGGCACGCCCAGGCGTATGAATAATCCATGCAGTCCGTGTTGGTCGACGAAGGCCCCGACCTAAAAGAAATACTTAGTTGGACACAGAAATATTTCTAAAGTGTGGACAAAAGGATATAGGGGGGACGCCAGGACGGAGCGGACACTCAATCAGTTGGAGTCTGACACTTAGAAAAAATTCTAAAGTATTGCGAAGAGCAAGGGGTGTTCCTCATGGACGAAGCGCCCTCACCTAAAGCTACCCGTTTCGGCCGCAACCAGAGAACAACCAAAGAAGACAATTATCCAAGTCCCAACTTCATGATTGGAAAATTTTTGCAACACTTGAAAACAAAAGCAAGAGGAAAGGCAAGACGAGGACATAGTAAACATAAAAGCCGAAAAGAGACAAGCATATTTTCATTCACAAAGGCAGGGTACAAAGGGGGGCTTCATGGCCGTTACATTTCAAACAATTAAGTAAACAAAGCAGTGGCGAATCATGACTCCCGCAGGGCCTCTGTGTTTCCTTCAATGCCGGCCTTTTCCTCGGTTTGAGTAGTGGCCCCATCGGCAGCAGCACCGGACGTAGCAGTGTCCTCAAAAATACTCGACTCATAAGTCCAATCATCACTGACCTGGGATCTATCGATGGGGAGTTGCCTTTCCGCGACAGGAAGCTCTAGTTCGGCCTCAGGGTGCCTCATCATCGGAGGCAGGTCCAGGACGACGACCCACTCCTTGGTAACACCCAGATCCAGGAATCGACGTTGAAGCCTCCGATAAAGAAACCGCTGCATCCTATACTGACCAAGGTCGTAGAAGACCTTCATCTCCTTCTCTCAGTATGCTTGGCCGTCAGGGCAATTGTTGACCCAGTCGAGGAGCTTCGCCGCCATGACGTCAAAACACCAAGGAAGTCGATCCTCGCCTTTCCAGCCGACCTCAAGGAACTTCTGCACGGCAGCCTCAGTGGCCCTCTCTTCAGCAACACTCAGGGCCGACTCTGCCTCGGCCTTACCCTTCTCGGCCTCCTCGGCGCAACGAAGGGCTTCATCACGAGCTCGCTCCGCATCGGCCAAACGCTGAAGGGCCCCGTCCTTCTCAACGGCGAGCAAATCAGCCTCATCCGCCCTTTTCTTCAGGCCCTCCACCTCGAGCCACAACCTCTCCAAACTGCCCAGAGCCTCATCAGCCGAAGCCACCTTATTCTCAATCTGCTTCAACCGAGCAATCTCCCTTTGCTGCCTTCTGTTGCTCTCCATCAACATAAAGGCACCCTGCAGGAAAACAATGGTTAGACGACGCTGACACATACAATGACCAAAAAAAGGGAGAAAACAAAGCAGGCAGAGAAAACTTACTTGGACGATGTGGTCCATCCCACCGTCGTAGATTTTGACATTACCGAGCTTTTTCAGATAAGCGCGGTCCTCGTCGGGAATGGCCTGGGAGATAACCTCATGACCATCAACAATCTCGTTGAACAAACCGCCCTTAACGGGGTATTCAACCTCAAGCTTATAGGTCCCCTTGACCAACTCTCGGCCGGACCCCATCTTCCGGGGGCTGCGACGGCAAGAGGAAGGTTGGAGACAGCGGTGGACGAAGGGCCCGAAGTGAGATCCACCAACGCATCGGCGTTAGAGCCACCTTCGCCCCCAGAAGGAACAGTCAACACCCCGACATCATCACCAGCAGAAGCCCTCTTCGACTTCTTGGTAGGCTTCAAGCCTGCCTCTGTGAGCTTCTTCTGGCCCTCATCGGCCGGCCGTTTCTTCTTTGGCTGGACGGGGGGCTTCGTCGTAGGGGCAGTAACGGGCTGGCCCGCATCGGCTGCCGACTTAACGGCCTGCTGAGCTTTCAGCTCTTCAGATGCCTTTAGCTGTGCCCTCTTCATAAAGGACATGTGATCCATAACAAAACCTGCATCGGGAAAATACAAGGGTCAGTGAATAAGAGGATAAAACGACGGTGAGCAGGAGGGGGTCGAAAACGCATTACCATCGGCCTCAGCTGACACCCCCAGATCAGGACCATCGGCCTCCTCATAAGTCGTGGTCATCTTCGGCCACAGCTCTACATCCTCCTCCTTATCACCGTATACAAAATACCTCACGAAGCCGAGGGCGGCCATCTTGTACTCCGTGATGTACGTTTTCACGCTCCTCGGCCCTCCCTTCAAGAACGCCGCCACCTGTGCATCCAAGATTGAGCTCCTTGGTGGAGCATGTAGGTTGAACCTCCCACAATGGCCGGTAGAAGGAAATTCGGTGCCTCCCTCACCAAGTGACACGAAGACAAATTTACTCTTCCAGCCGTGAACGGACGAAGGAAGATCAGTGATGGATCTCTTTTTATGGATCTGTTGGAGGGTGGCATAGCAAGAACAGTTCTTGTGGCTTCCTCGACCTATTTGGTACAGGCTCATAAATAGCGCTGTCGTCGGCCTAAAGTCCAACTCAGCACAACGGAGGAGGAAGCCGACAATCAAGGAGTAGCTATTCGGCGTCAGCAGAGCTGGAGGAAGACCCACCATGTCCAAATACTCCATAATAAAAGGATGAAGCGGGAACCGCAGTCCTTTCGCGAAGCTCATCGGGTAGACCCCAAAATACCCCACCGGAGGGTTGAGTACGTGGTCCGTCGGCCTGGGCGCCCTAACCCTCCCAAATGGCCCCACATACATCTGAGCGACCAAGTACTCACCCGCGTTACTTTGCGGCCTGATGCTATAGATATTGGTGAGGTCCAAATAGGAGAAGCCGGGGCCATTCTTCGGCCGACGCGTCCTCCTAACTGGCGCTTTCCCTTTCATAACTGACACCGGCTCCGGGCATGGAATGGTGGCCGAGGTAGACGCCCCGTCCACAGCACGGGAGATCACGACGTCCTCGCCTTCAGATGACGATGCGGCCTCCTCGTCCTGACCCTCCTCGTCCTCCTGCCCCCCCAGATTCGAAGGAGCTCAGATCTTCGATCTCCTCGCATAACTCTTCGACCAACCCATAATCAAAGGACTTCGCGGAGACCCCGTCGTCATAAGGGTAATACTCCTCGTCCAAAGGTTTCATCGCAACAACTACTAAAGCCCTACGAGGTTCTGTTTTGAATCTAAGTAGGGTTCACTGACTAACACCAGATCGAAGGTCAAGGAAGCAAAATATGTAAAAAATGAAGGAAAGTGCAATGAACTGACCTTTGAACGTTTGAAGTTTTGAAGAACACTCGAACAACCTTTATCTCTCTAGAATTGGGAAGCACTTCATTTATCTCAAGAATGCAATGGGGATTTTTTTCGGAGGGAGCGGGGTATTTATAGACCTCACCCCCAAAAGGGTCATTACATGTGGCACACCATCAGTGGCCGCCCCAGCGGTCACCGCTACAAGGCCCAGGCAGGTGTCACCGCTTTGTAAACGGGCCAGGCCCACTTCAAAAGAGGCACTAACGGCTCAACCCATGGCCTAAAGACACTCAACGGCTTCACCAAGGAAAATCAATCTCACTTCAATGGCTGCCTGACATCTAACACCTACATCAGCCACAACGGCCAACCATAATTTCAAAATACCAGGTCACACCACAAACTGTACCCATATCGGTCCAAAACAGAAGACCAATAGCAAGGCCTCCCCAACGGCCATAAAAGCAAAGCAAAAGCAACCCCACAGCCATCGGCCTTGTATAGAACCCCGATGATAATTTCTTGAAAGCGACCTGCGTCCAAGGGTTCTCCCACAGGGTTACCTTGGTTAGGAAATCGCCAAGGAATTGGATTCAGGGGAATACAAGGAACCCGCTTCAGCCTAGGGTTATCATCTACTCCTTCACCCCTCGCATACTCTTCGGCCTGAAGCACTGGGATACAAGAGGACAAAATCAAAGAAATCCAAAAATATACTAAGTCCACAACTACAACATCAGAACATATATGCACCACAACATCCAGGATCTTGGGGAGCACCGTCGGCTGCAGCAAAGTCAGCAGACACAATTCTCTCCACTATCGGCCAAGAAGTTAAAAACAGGAACTCAACGTCCTCAAATCACCAGCATCCATAAGATCAAGAGACGCAATACTCCCCCCGGACCAGTGGCACTATCGTCCTAAAAACATGAACGACAAAGCTACGAATAGCATCACTAAACCAAAAGCATAGAATGAGAGCCACATCGACCAAATAAAGCAAACAACACCCTCACCGGCTACCCAGAGGAAGAAGGACACTCATCGTCCTCAAACATCAATGGCCAGGAGTAGGGAAGCGTCATCTTCATCGGCCATTCACACAAGAGAACGCTCATCGTATCCACCCAGCAATGGCACTTGTCGTCCTTAACCGAAAACACACATCATCCGCATGACTAGAGCCCTCTTCGTCTACAGCGGAGGCCACACAACGGCTAGAACATAGGATGCCCGTAACGGCAGAAAAACGAAGAACAAGAGCAAAGGACGCCAATGACGGCCAGGGAAAAGTCAACATCAGGGAATCTACTCTCCTTCACTTCGTCTGCATCTCAGCTCAGAGAGTGGGGGACTCCTGATGGAGTATATGGGCCTCGACCCCAGGGCCCACATACTCGGAAGAAAAGAAGGTACCACGACCACCTGGTGGGACCCTCGTCGGCCGGATGACCCACATCATCCAGAAGGAAGTCTACTCAGAATGTGATCTAGAAGCCAGGAAGAGCCGGGTGACCTCGTCGGCCAGGCCTTCGTCGGCCACGCCCTCATCGGCCATGCCCTCATCAGCCGTAAAGAGCTCCCAGAATAGGGTTTTGCACTTAATCATTTGTATACGCTACCATTTACTTTGTATTCGGCCCAATAGAGGTCCAGAAAAACAGTTTGTAAAAAATCCCAAAATATATATAGATTTAAGTTCAAGTGAGAATATCATCTCAAGAGAGAAATAAGAATAGATTTCACCCCTTGGATTTTGATTTTTTCTTATTTCCTGTGCGTCATTCATTAAGGGCAAATCAGGTATTTACTTTCTTACCAATCTAGCACACCGATGCTTTCCATAACTGCCACCTTCAATCTTTCCTTCATCTACACGGTCTATTTATCATCTTTCCTCAGTTTTACCGTTGTTTTTTCTTGGACGTCATCCGGCCCCACCACCTTCTAAATCTTACTCAACCCACACGACAACCTCTACCACAATCGAAGAGGAGAAGAAAGATAGACACCAAGTCTTATCAATTTGATGTTTGTAAAATTAATATCTACCTTTTTTCTGCCTTTTATCTATGACATTGAATTTGGAAAATTATATTTGAAGTGGAAGTTGCAAAAATACATAATAGAGACAACATTTTTCAATAGCTTTTCGATGCACCATTAATATCTCAACGTTGCACTTTAATAATGTTTTTGTGCACGAGCTTATATTTTTCTATATTTCAGTTTTTTACATTTTGTTTTTCTAAATAGTTAGATTTTTACAATTATTTCACTTCAAGTTTCTGTATGTGTGTGCAATGCATCTTTCTTGATTGTATGATAGTTGTGCACAAATGTATGAGCTTGTTTGCTAAAAAAATTTGAATAAAAGTGCATGTTCATGAGATAACAAGAGCATGTCGATGACATAAAACTGCTATTCACAAAAGTGCATGTCAATGTTACTTGATGCCTTTATGCTCGTACATAATGCACTTTACCGAACTAGTCATAGACTATGCATTAATGTTTCGTAAAAGTGCACTTACGATAAGACAAATGTACATTTCTTTACTTAATTACAATATATATATTCACTTATAGTTAAACAAAGATCATATTTTAGTTATGCTTATATAACTAATACTCCTTGCGGTCCTTAATGAAGTTTACACTTTGACTTCACACATATTAAGGAAATAAATTTGACTTTACTGTAGAGTACACTGTTTGACACTGTTTGACACTGTTTTGTACTGTTTGGTATAGATTTGTTTGCCAAATAAGGCAAATAAGGAAGTGTAAAGTTTAATATGGGACGACCCAAAATGAAAAGTGTAAAGTTAATTAAGGAGCGGAGGGAGTAATTAATTTCAAAAGTGAACAATCAATACATAAAAGTGCATCACGAATTTTGGTAAAGTGCATAAAAATGTTTATTACTATCAATAGTCTACATAAAAAATGCACCTCTTTGATAATTTCATGCACCATGCGTCCAATTTTATGCACAAAACACACAAAAAGCATTATTAACGAGTGCATCATGTTCAAGTAGTCACTCTAGATGTATTTAGAAATTCAAATTATAATTGATCTGAGCTAACAAAATGAACGATGACTCAATTTATTTACTAGTGCACTTTTATTGTGAACATATTGCATGCTTAAACAAACAGAATTGCACATATGTATGTTAATAGAAATGCAAATGTAAGTGAATGATTAATAATAGTTCGTATTATAATTATATAATGATAATTCAAGCAACAATATTATTTATGAGTAGACGGAAGTTTAGGGACTTAGAAGTGGGCGGTTACATAATAATAGGGAAAGTGCTAAAATGTAGGTATTCGTATATAATGTTATTAATCTTAGAGTTACTAATATGCCCTCCTCTATTGGACACACGTGCATTCAATTTTTAGGGAAGTTATATCATGTAATCATGTGCATCATAAGAAGCGTGCATCAATTACTTCATGACGTTAAAAACATAAGATCAAGGTATGAGATGTGTTCTCATTTCTCTCTTGGGAGTCCATTCTCACTGGAACCGCACCCTATATATATATATATATATATATATCTGTGTGTGTGTGTATATAGAATTAGGTTCAAGTGAGAAAATGATCTTACCAAAAATGTCACCGCATTGTAGTTTTGATTCTGCACATTTCAGTTTAACCTAGTGCACATTTCGGTTTGGTCTAATGCACAACTCAGCTTCACATAATATCATTGTGCCTTACTTTTTGGGCTGCATATTTTGATTTCATCTAATGTACATTTCAGTTTCACTTAATGCACATTCAATTTCACAAAATATAATCTAACGGTCCAGATTTATTCTCATTTCTCTCCTAAGATCATTTTCTCAATTGAACCTAATTATATATATATATATATATATATATATATATATAGGGAGGTTCAAATACAAAGTACTACTTATATGAAAAAAAGAAGTAAGCTTAGCCGTTAAAATGAGAAAATGAATGATTCAGATCAATTTTAAAGTGAAAAAATCGGTGCCAATAGTGTAATATTAGAAAATTCGGTGCCCAATAGTGTAAATGATAAATGTGCATGACTATGGAGAAAAAGTGCATTAGAGTAACACAAAAGTGCATCACTTTTCGGGGTGGAAAGCAACAAGTATAGAAATTGTTGGTGTTATTTTTTTAGGAGTTAAATATTCACTCTTAGATATGGGCCATATGACATATGCATTTTTACTATTATGTATTACGCATTTTGATTTACCGTGAATTTTGATCTACTCCATTCATTTTGAAGTGATCAAGATCTTAGATCACTTCTCACTTTTCATGGGAAGATTCCTTTGTATTAGAACTCACCCGTATATGTGTGTGTGTGTGTATATATATATATATATATATATATATATATATATATTTTGTTTTTTTACTTTTACTTGTACTTTTTCGTATCTTTTTCTTTTATTTATCTTCTTGCACTGTAATTTTCCTTTATATATATATAGCTGCACTTGTTTGATAAAAGAAAAGTAATTGTTGGGACTTGATTGAAATTTTAGGGTATGCAAGGAAGTAAACAAACTAGACGGTACACAGCTACACTGCTGGCTAACACAAAAGTGGGCAAAAAGAAAAGTGTGGACCCACCCGTTAGATTTTGGTAAAGTCTTCAAAAAATAAATAATTAATGTGAACACTGAGATGGTGGTGGTGCCCTTATATAAAGCAAGTAAAGGGTGTTGGGTCTTTGCTTCTTTTAAATATATATCGATAGATGAGAGCATTATTATTTGTATAAGTATGATTTATGGCGCAGATCGAACCGAATAAAGGAGCTAGCTAGCTAGAAAACAAAGTATAGAACGAAAGGAAAAGGCAAAGGGCGTGTTTGGGCAGCTGCTAGCTTGAAGAGAAGAAAATTGATTCAAAAAGCTAGCGCTAGCTGCTAGTAAAGGACGAAAAGAATGGAAGAGCACCAGCAGCAGCAGCTGAGCTCCTTGGCAGTTACTCATCTTCTTCAACATACCCTCAGAAGCTTGTGCATCCATGAAAGCTCGCAGTGGGTATACGCTGTTTTCTGGAGAATTTTGCCCAGAAACTATCCTCCTCCCAAGTCAGTAATTATATTACTAGTATATTATTATAATTAACGTACCAATCATCATCAGATCATAATATATATATATATATATATATATAGGAACCATATATATAACTCTTTCTTTAATTAAGCGTACTTAATAATTATATATGGCCTTCAATTCATTCATTCATTCATTCTTGAATAATGCTATGCGCAGGTGGGACACCCAAGGAAGTGCTTATGACAGGTCAAGAGGCAATAGAAGAAACTGGTATGTATGTACTAGCAGCTATAAATAATTAAATATGTAAATTCTTTTTATTGTTCTTTCAAAAATTAAAAACAAAAGCTCAAACAAGATTTGTAGTTGAGGAAAACAATATACATATAACTAAATAGGATACTAGTCTGGGAAGATGGGTTTTGTAACTTTGCGGCGGCGGCGGAGATGAATGCGGAAGAGTGTGGGGCGGGACATGATGGGCTTCAGCCGGAACTCTTCTTTAAGATGTCTCACGAGATATACAACTACGGCGAAGGGTACGTATCTACGTCCATCCAATAATAAGTACCAAGCTAACTGCAGATCGAAATATAATGGATCTAGCTCTTATAATATTGATCGATTTCTGTTTTTGAATTGGTCTATGTACATATAGAGTGGTGTTCATGTCGGGGCCGACCGATACTGTCTTGAGGCCACCTCCGTTAGATTATATTCAATCGTGATGTCAATTAAATTTGTGTAAATTAACCTCAAATGGAGGGGCCATACTCGATATAAAAATAAGTAGTAACTATTTTTTTTGTCTCATAAAACTCGGTCAAAATCAATTTAGAATAATAAAGTCAAAAGTGTATAGTCTATGATTGGTGGTTAGCTATGATCTGAGGCTATGATAAAATGAAATATTGTATGTGATACTTTATAAGTGGTTGGTGGTTAGCTATGATCTGAGGCTAGTACGTGTACCTACAGAATGATTGGAAAAGTTGCGGCAGATCACAGCCATAAATGGATTTATAAAGAACCAAATGATCAAGAAATCAACTTCTTGTCTGCATGGCATCACTCTGCTGACTCTGTAAGCTAGAGCTACCAAACATATATTATGTTTCCAATGCCGCTAGCTTTATTTTATTTTATTTCCTCGATCACCTCCGCCGGTTTTAATTAAACTTTTCTTTGGCTTTTTAATCAACAGCATCCGAGGACTTGGGAAGCTCAGTTTCGATCTGGTATTAAGGTATAAAAATATAAAAATAATAATAATAATAATACTCTGTGTGTATATATATATATATATATATATATATATATATATATATATATATAGAAATGATTTATTTATATATATGAATTATATATGATGGATGGGATCGGATCGGAATTGAAAGATAAGACTGAATCTTAAAACGCTTCCGTCCGGCCAGTCTTGATAGAAGTTGTCATCATCATGGAGGGATCTTACTAGTGGTCCTATCAAGCTAAGAAAGAATCTCACCATCCTCCCGGCCTAGCTATTAATTAATTAATACTGTCCCATTTTAGTTGTTCTATTTTCTTTATTTATTTGTCTTAAAATAAGTGTCTTATTTCCATTTTTGGAAAAAAATGTGACATACAATATTTCATTTTATTATATTCAAATCTTAACCATAATTTTAACTTTTTGAACCACTTCATTAGTAATTGCTTCGAGTCAAAGTGACACACGAAATGGGAGGGAGGTAGTAATATACATATCCTTCATCACTCCGTTTCCAAACGTATAGTAGCAATCGGCCGTGTCAGCTTCTCATCATATCATATTATCATATGCTAATTACAACATTTTCTACTCGCTTCTTTTTTCATACGGACTATTCAATTTACTCTTATTCTATTTGTAACATGTTTATTGCAATCAGATCATGTTTAAAAATTGAAATTCAATTTTATTTAAGTTCAATATGATACGTAAACCAATTTTTTTCTTTGTTCAATATGATACGTACGTAGTATGTATAGGTTATCAATTCAATATCAATCACATAAACCAATTTTTATTGGTTTGCGTGTCACTCCCTCTTGTCCCATTGTTAGCGGGATGGAGGGAGTATAATATTTGGTGTTTCCTCACGCATTTCAAGCTAAGGTTAATTCTCGGTTCACCTTAAAAAGTAAAAATAAATTGTCCTAATATTATTGCAAGAGGGGCGACCGCCCTAGGCCCGAAAAAAATAGAAGAAAAAATAGGCCCAAATTTTTTTCTTTATATATAGTGTGAATAGGCTTCTTTTTTTATTCTTAAGTTCAATTAATTAGGCCTAATGATTAATTTTGTTGACAATTTGAAAATTTAAAACATAAATAAAGAGTCCTAAACAGAGACAAGTTTAAAATTGAATATATACATTAATTTTTAGCAGGATCGATTGTAGTTTTTAAAAGCAATACAATTGTTGCTGCATAAATAAAAGGCATGTCTCTCTAATCCTCACATTTTTTTAGCTTTTAAGTTTTTTTATTCAATTTAATTATACCATAACAAATTTATATAATTATTTTAGAGCCCATTTCTCTCAAATTTCACCCCAATTATTCATTTGTTTCCAAATTTCAATAAGTTATATCTGAGTTCCTAATACTAGTTTTAGAGGACGTCAAATTTGCAATCTTCTAGCGCGAGTCCTCTTGGCTGCCAAACATTTTGTCTCTTTGAAAACCTTTATTCTTTCGAGACTTCAAACTTTAGACTTTCATCAACGGTCAATAAATCATTGTCAACTTATGAATTCAATATGTGGTAATATTTCTTTTCATTTATCCTTTCAAAAGAAAGTTTACTGTTATTATATGTGTCAATTTTATTGTTTGTCATATTTATTAGTGGAAAGAAGGTTGCATATGAAGCAATTATTAATGCTTTGCTTCACGTTGGTCTACGATAAACGTTTTTAAATAATGTTTTTTCTTTTTATTCGATACTCGTATTGTTACTTTTGCCAAAATATGTAACTTATATAATAATAAAGTGATTCACGTCTTTATTTTATGAACTTCATTATCCAAATATGATTTACAGTTTGTCATGGATATAAGTCCAAAATAGTGTACCGCACATAGGCCCAAAAATGGATATGACCGGCCATGTCATTATCATATTATGCAACTAATATAGTTATTAACAGTAATGCTTAATAATGTCACAATATAATGTTTCAATACAATTTCAAAATGACAATACTTTGTTTACACTAGTCAATTTGGGGAAATCACTTTGTTTTTACTCTTATTTTTAGAAAATAATGCTCCAAAAGGAAAATATGCCTAATAATATATATACTCCCTAGCCATGTTCCTTGAAACGTAGGGATCTTTGGTCTTGGTTAGACTTTGTCAAAGGGTAACCATATGAAAATGTTGTTAGCTAGTGAACACTCTTGTGATAAAAGTATAAAACTTATAACCCTCTCAAAAATATATAAATTGATATCATTGGTCAAACTTATCACAATTGTTTAAGAAAGTCAAAGTCCACAGAGTTGTACGGGATGAAAGAAGTACATATGTACTAATAATTAAACCTCTATATTGAAAATGAAAAAAAAAATTATTGAATTGCGGAAATCAAATACCCCCCATTTAGCTAAATATCATTTTACAAGTCAATAATGTTAAACTTTGATCAGTTATATGTTTACACATGGTAATATTGATAATATAAAAATGATATGAAAATGTTTTTTGTTAAAAATACTATCATAAAAATATAATTTTATTAATTTTCACATAAATTTACTATTTAAAATAATGGATAAAAAATTATCATCTTTTTTACTGGAAAAGACAAAGATAGCTAAATAAAAAAAAGACTGAGCTAGTATGATAAAAACTTAGTATACAAATCAATGATTAAAATGAGTTAAGTTGACCACATGAATAGTGTACGAAAACCTTTACTTATGATTTAGGAGTAAGCTTTCATTTGCGATGTCAACAATTAAGTTCATTCCTACTTTAGAAATTCTCAAATTCAATAGGAAATTTCAAATTTGGAAACATGAATGTCATTTTGTTATTAGCAAAGAATGGAGAGGATGGGCGCATATATGTAGTCAAATGCTTCGGACATATATATACTTTGGCCTGAGATATATATATATATATATATATATATATATATATATATATATATATATATATATATATATATATATAGGGAGCGGTTCCGGTAAGAACGGACTCCCAGGAGAGAAATAAGAACGAATTTGGATCATTGGATTGTATTATGTGGAACGGAAATGTGCATTTGATGAAACTGAAATGTGTATTACATGATACTGAAATGTGCAGAATAAAAATTTAAACTCAATTGTGCATTGGGTGAAACTGAAATGTGCGGAATAAAATGTACAAAAATAACGTCACAACGTACCTTTTATTCTGCACATTTTAGTTTCACCTAGTGCACATTTCAATCTCACCTAATGCACAATTCAGCTTCACTTAATGACATTGTATCACACGCTTTGTGTTGCACATTTCAATTTTACATAATGCACATTACAGTTTCATCTAATGCACATTGAATTTTACTTAAAGCAAATCTAACGATCCAGATTTATTCTCATTTCTCGATCATGTTCTTATATATATAGTTTGAAGAATAAAGTTGTTATCCTTATCATATATTTTGATTTGGTCAGACCATAGCTTTGATTGCTGTTAGAGAAGGTGTTATCCAACTGGGAGCCGTTCATAAGGTAATGAATTGTTACGTCTATGTATCCATTTCTCGCTCTATATCATTTAATTTACCCGATCCAAATCTACTAAGCCGGGAGCGATTCCGGTAAGAATGGATCTGGACTGTTGGATTGAATTATGTGAAATTGAATTGTGCATTTGGTGAAACCGAAATGTGCATTAGATGATATTAAAATGTGCAGAATTAAAATTTAAACTCACATATGCATTAGGTGAAACTGAAATATGTAGAATAAAAGGTACAAAAATTTCATCTAGTGCACATTTCAAATTCACCTAATGCACAATTTAGCTTCACATAATGCCACTACATTGTCTCATTTGTGCTGCACATTTCAATTTCACCTCATACATATTACAGTTTCATCTAATGTACATTGATTTTCACATAAAACAAATCTAACGGTCTCGATTCATTCTCATTTTTTCATAAGATCATGTTCTTATTTGAACCACAATATATATATATATATATATATATATATATATATATATATATATATATTCTGCTAAAAGCTGTGGTACGTACTTGTAAACAAAATACTGGCCGGCCTGATGGTCTCTGTACCAGGCCACTACCTCATGTGTTCCCCCTCCCTTTTTTAACAATACAATTATTGAGTACATTGCCCCATGCATATGTTCGTATCACCTTACCTCATTCATATTTACTACCACCATCATATCATATCCCCATCTCATTCAATCTTCACCAGCTAAAGCAAGTAAATTATGAATCCCCATAAATTTGAAAATTAAAAAAATACACAGTTTATAAACTACGTCATAAGTTTTGAAAGTCCCAAAAATGCAAATATGATAAAAATGTGATATTTACAATTAGCATTTGATAAAATTCATTTCATCGTATGAGTAGTAACTCTAAAGATTCAAATGAGACAGATAGAGGGACACTACAAAAAAAATTAAAGGGTTGACACGAATTTGGCACAGATTGTCTGACGATTTTGTTTCACATAAATCGTGTCAAAATGTTTTTTGGCGGGGTTTACATATCCATACCAAATCCTCTTGATGAATGCCTATCAAAATCCTTATCCTTGTTAATCCTGTGTTCTTTTGTACTGGGAGAGACTATGCATGTGTATACTATATTCCATGATGAAGAATACTCATTTCATGGGTCTTTAATGAATTAAAAAACAAAAACAACGCAATAAAACTTTTTTATACTACTAGTAGTATAATTTGGGTCAGTTTGCAATCACTTTAAAAAGCGCTTCTCAGCTTTTGATTTAAAAAGCTAAAATAGTGTTTTCAAATGACAACTTCTACTTAAAAAAGTGATTCTCGGCTTTAGAGTGAAAAATGTTTTTTACTTTTTCTATTACTCAAAAAACACTTATTTTTGCAAACACTACTAATTTTTATATTTCAAAATCGTTTTTTTCAAACACTATCACCTTTTACTCTGAATCACTTTTTCTGAAATCATTTGAAAAAATGCTTTTTTAATCAATAGCATTAGCAAACGCTCCCTTATTATGGTTATTGTTGTTAGGTTATTGAAGACTTGAGTTACGTGGTGCTACTGAGAAAGAAGCTGAGCTACATAGAGAGCATCCCGGGAGTCCTCCTCCCACACCCATCTTCATCAGCCGCCTACCCCATCAAGGTCGACGCCGCCTACGGTGTGACCCCGCCACAGGAACCATGGCTGTCTCATTTTCCGGCCGCCAACATTATGGGCGCGGCACCGCCGTCAGAGTACTATGACCACTCCCAACAGGCGGCGGCTGCATCCATGATGGTGAAGATTACACCGTCAATGAACAGCCTAGAAGCTCTTCTCTCCAAGCTCCCCTCCGTCGTGCCGGTGCCAGGAAACTACTCCGACGATCCGTCGCATTACTTGGGGTCGTCAGGCGGCCGACCACCGCAGGAGATGGTAGCGAAAGAAGAGTACGACGACGAAGAAAACACTAACAATAAGTATAGGTGCTGCAGACAATCCTCAGCTGACGGTTTTGGTGACAACAACAATAATACTAAGGATGTTGGAGAGAGTAGCAGCTCCATGTCTTACACCCATCATTTTGGGTATCATTATGATTTGAATGTGACAGACTATAATTGATCGACCATTACTTAGCTTGTTATATATCGGCGGTGTTGTATACGGCCCAGGATTTCTGCAAAATGAAAAATGTAATTCGAAGAAATAATCTCACCGAGTCATTTAATCAAACAGTTTCAATGCAAGAAGTAAAGCTCTCTGTTTTTATATAGGAATTTTTATATAGGAATGAAACAACCGGACTCTCTATATTAATCAAGATAAAATGCAGATATAAAATAAAATATGCACTTAACTCAGCTACTTTTATGCCAGATCACTACTCCACTTCATAACAACATGCTAAGACTATGAAGTTGCCTAAAGAATAGGTAAAACATAAGTGAAACATTATTTGATAAAAGATTAAATATTAAATATTAAAACTGAAATGTAGGAGGATTAACCGCAACAATCTTCCCCTTAATCCGAACTATGCATTGCCAACAGTAGTGATGTCTCTGACTCCGAGCAACCTGCGCATTTCTTCAAACTTTACTCTAGCTAAAGTCTTGGTAAGTATATCAGCCTTTTGTTCCTGAGTGTGAACATGTTGCACCACAATTTCTCCCCTCTCCACACATTCACGAATGAAGTGAAAATTAATATCAATATGTTTGCTCCTTCTGTGGAACACTGTATTCTTCATTAGTGCAATTGCAGACTTGTTATCTACATAAACTGTGACGGGATCAATCTGTTTAAGGATGTTTTTACTTGGATTGTAATTTACTGGTATGGTCTGGTCTGATCTGGTCTGGTCTGGTCTGAACTGGTCTGGTCTGGTCTGGTCTGGTCTGGTTTCTTTGTATTTTTATAACTATCCAAGTCTGGTCTGGTCTGGTCTGAACAGGTCTGGTCTGAACTGGTCTGGTCTGATCTGGTCTGGTCTGGGACGAATTACAGTCCAAGTAAAAACATCCTAAATACCAATTCACTTAGTAATCCACGTGACGTGCACTTTGTTGTGGTGTGCACTCAAAATAATAAATACAATACAACACTTATACGTAGTATAGTGTAGTAAGGTTCGTATCCACAGGGAAAGGAATATCTTTCTTTTAATTAAATAATACAAAGGGGGGTTTTGAGTTTGATTTGATTTAATGTAATTAACACTAAGATGAATGACTTATGTGTTTTAATTTATAGAGATGATGACTTGGTTTTGCTTTTATCTACTTAATGAAATGTTCGTCGATCCCAGTTATATCTTTAACTATCTTCCTCTCGAATACTCAATCGAGGAGTATCTCCATTTCATCGAGGGTAGTTATTCACAACGAGATGTGTTCATTAATAATACTTACAACCGAGTCAATATAGAACACGCGTCGTACAGTAACCCGATAGTAGCAATAAATTTAAGATGAAAACGATTGAGATTGATAACCTCAACACAAGCGGTTTATTGGTTTAATCAATATAATTAATACCCATTAGATTATTAATCATGAGATGCATGCATTAATAATCCAAGTTTACTACCGTTGAAAGAAAAGAATTAATAACAAGCGTATTAATCGATTGATTCTAGTAATAATTAATATATGAAACAAATCTAGTTGATCCTTTAAGTAATGCTCAAAACATTAATATGAAATATGAATATGAATTAATTAATATTCAAGGAAGAATATTATTAATTTCTACCCCCTTCAATGCCACCCCACTTCTCAACATGATGGCATTCACATGTTATCTCGGGTTTTGCTCCTTTTGAGATGGGAGTTTACTCGAGTCCTTTGCTTCAAGTCGGCTCACGGCATTTGAAATTTGGCTAATTTGAGTTTCCAAATTCTTTATTCTTGACTTTGTCTCATGTTGGAATTGTATCATGCTTTGTTGAAATTGTCCCATATTTTGTTGCATGATAACCATGTTTGAGGTCAAAGTTCGGATCATGTCATCAGTTGACATATTAGATTGAGAATTTGAGCCTTGGGCGTTGAAAGATGGTTGAGAAGATGGATTGGATTATTGGGGGTTTCCATACCTTAAGTTTGGATGATCCCTCAATAATCAAGGGTTGTAAGAATTTGAGAATGAATCATACCTCCTTTGTTGATGCCCTTGGAAACCCAGAGCGTTGACTTGCTCTTCTCGGAGTGATGGACACGAATTAGTGGGGTGTCCGGTTGATGTGTAAACGTCACAAGCTTTGACCTCCTGAATGTTTGGCTTTAGAAGGAGTTGTTTTACCAAAGATGTCAAGTCGACAAGTTGACTTTTGACGTGCACTTGTCGTGAGGTGCACTCAAAATAATTTATCAATACAACACTAATACGTAGTATAGTGAAGTAAGGTTCGTATCCACAGGGAAAAGAATACTTTTCTTTTATATAAATAGTAACAAGGGGGTTTTTAAGTTTGATTTGATTGAATTTAATTAACACTAAGATAAACGACTTATATGAGTTTAATTTATAGAGATGAGGGCTTGGTTTTGCTTTTATCCACTTAATGAAATGTTCGTCGATCCCGGTTATATCTTTAACTATCTTCCTCTCGAATACTCAATCGAGGGGTATATCCAGTTCATCGAGGGTAGTTATTAATAACGAGACGCGTTCATTAATAAAACTTACTACCGAGTCAATATAGAACATGCGCCGTATATTAACACGATAGTAGCAATAAACTTGAGATGAAAACGATTGAGATTGATAACCTCAACACAAGCGGTTTATCGGTTTAATCAATATAATTAATTCCCCTTAGATTATTAATCATGAGACGCATGTATTAACAATCCAAGTTTACTACCGTTGAAGGAACCAAATTAATAACAAGCGTATTAATCGACTGATTCTAGTAATAATTAATATATGAAACAAAACTAGTTGATCCTTTAAGTAATGTTCAAAATATTAATATGAAATATGAATAGGAATTAATTAATACTCAAGGAAGAATATTAAAGAGTATGAATCCTACTATAGTTAATATCAAGATGTTAACTAATTGTCATCTTAGTAACACTCCCCAATATTAACATAGAAGAAGAAATAACTATTACTATAACTAATGTCAAGATGTTAACTAATTGTCATCTTAGTAACACT
Source organism: Cuscuta europaea (assembly GCA_945859875.1). Lineage (NCBI taxonomy): Eukaryota > Viridiplantae > Streptophyta > Magnoliopsida > Solanales > Convolvulaceae > Cuscuta > Cuscuta europaea. The sequence goes on from CAMAPE010000033.1 coordinate 3,362,218, forward strand.
CCCCAACATTGATATAGAAATAGTATTTAAAGGAAGAATTAATATTCAAGGAAGAAAATTAAAGAGAATAACTCACAACTTACAAATTCAATAAGCTTCAAAGTAGCAAAACCAAGATGGAAGAGTTTAGCTCCTCATTTGGAGACTAAACATGAAGAAAATATAAAGAAAGAGCTTGTCTAAACTGAGCTAAGAAGTAAATAGGAATTGGTTCTTTTTGTGGGAAGGAAAGGGATGTATTTATAGGGAAATGGAGTGTGCAGGGGTGTGTACCCGATCGGGTATGACATTCGAACATGGCCAAAATCTTCCCCGCATGTTGATTTGTTCCCGGATTGATCCGATTTGATTTTTCAGCAGGGTACCCGATCGGGTATAGGTCATACCCGACCGGGTACAACACAAAAATTCAGGATCTTTCTTTTGTCTTGAGATTTTGCACTTTCCTTCCACTTTTGATGTTCACCCATGGCCCCTAGAGTGATCTTGGACCTGTTTGAGCTCAGAATAAACCTAATCTAAATAAATTAAAAGTATTTTACAAACTAAACTATTACACCAAAAGTGTGTAATTTCCAAAGTAACGATCAATCAAAACTAATTAAAAATACAAACATAGACATGGAAGTTGCATGTTCATCAACTTTCTAGAGCGTTCGTGCTTGTTTCTGCAACCAGAACTCTTCGAGCTGGCGATTTGCGGCCGAATTGCCGTGAGTTCTCGGCCAACTCTGAAATCAAGCTTGTTGCTTGTGAGGGAGTTTTGTTGACAATGCCGCCTCCACAAGCGGCATTTACCATTCTTCTATCATCATCAACAAGATCATCATAAAAGTATAAGATGATGTCTTGTTTTGTGTAACCATGATAGGGGCAGTTAGCACATAGCTTCTTAAATCATTCCCAAAATTCATACAAGGACTCATCATCTTTTTGTTCAATGTTGCTTCTTTGTTTCTTTAGAGATGATGAGATGGATGCAGGATAGTACCTTTAAAGGAAGCATTTTTTCATAGCCGCCCATGTGTTGATGCTTCCTGACGGAAGATAGAAAAGCCAATCTTTTGCGGTGTCCTTCAAAGAGAATGGAAAAGCCCTTAGTTTGATTTGTTCCTCTGTGACACCGTTTGGCACATGCTTGTGCAAACGATATGGAACTCCGAAAGGTGTTTATTCGGGTCTTCTCCTCTTAGGCCATGGAAGGATGGCAGTAGATGTATCACTCCAGATTTAAGCTCAAATGTATTACCCTCATCGAGTGTAGGGAAGGTAATACACAATGGTTGTTGATTTAGATTTATAGCGGTGGGATCCCGTAGTGTCCTTGTCTCAGGAGCCATGTGGAAAGAATCTTCGGATTCGCTAGAGCTAGCATTTGATGATTCCTCCGAGGGTGTGTGCGGAAATAAATTTCTCAACCTCTCGAAGGCTTGTTCTATCTCCGGATTTGTTTGGTATGTGAGTAGGTTTATAGAACGAGTTTTTACCATATACTCAACAAAGCTCAGAAGAAGTAAGAACTCTTTATATTTTGTTTAGTTATTTTTTATTTATTTTATTTATAATTTTTTTTGAAATAAAATAAAAAGGGAAATAATTGCCTTTCCCCGGCAACAGCGCCAAATTTGACGTGCACTTTGTCGTGGTGTGCACTAAAAATAATAAATACAATACAAAACTTATACGTAGTATAGTGTAGTAAGGTTCGTATCCACAGGGAAAGGAATATCTTTCTTTTAATTAAATAATACAGGGGGGGTTAAGTTTGATTTGATTTAATGTAATTAACTCTAAGATGAATGACTTATGTGTTTTAATTTATAGAGATGAGGACTTGGTTTTGCTTTTATCTACTTAATGAAATGTTCGTCGATCCCGGTTATATCTTGAACTATCATTGTCTCGAATACTCAATCGAGGAGTATCTCCATTTCATCGAGGGTAGTTATTAACAACGAGACGCGTTCATTAATAAAATTTACTGCCGAGTCAATATAGAACATGCTCTGTACATTAACCCGATAGTAGCAATAAACTTAAGATGAAAACGATTGAGATTGATAACCTCAACACAAACGGATTATTGGTTTAATCAATATAATTAATTCTCATTAGATAATTAACCATGAGACGCATGCATTAATAATCCAAGTTTACTACTGTTGAAAGAACCGAATTAATAACAAGCGTATTAATCGATTGATTCTAGTAATAATTAATATATGAAACAAAACTAGTTGAGCCTTTAAGTAATGCTCAAAATATTAATATGAAATACGAATAGGAATTAATTAATATTCAAGGAAGAATATTATTAAAGAAGATGAATCCTACTATAATTAATGTCAAGATGTTAACTAATTGTCATCTTAGCAACACTTCCAACATTAATATAGAGGAAGAAAATACTACTATAACTAATGTCAAGATATTTACTAATTGTCATCTTAGCAACACTCCCCAACATTAATATAGAGATAGTATTAAGAAAAGAACAAATAATTAATATTCAAGGAAGAAGATTAAAGAAAATAACTCACAACTTACAATTCATTAAGCTTCAAAGTAGCAAAACCAAGATGGAAGAGTTTAGCTCCTCATTTGGAGACTAAACATGATGAAAATATAAAGAAAGAACTTATCTAAACTGAGCTTAGAAGTATATGTGAATTGGTGATTTTCTTTGGGGAGGAAGGGGAGGTATTTATAGGCTTTTGGAGTATGCAAGGGTGTGTACTCGATCGGGCATATAGGGTGCCCGATCGGGTACCTTCAGAGGCTTCCCGGAAGCTGCAAAAGTGGGGCATAACTGACCGGGTACGTCGGTCACCCGATCGGGTATGGACACTCGAACATGGCTAAAAATCCTCCTGCATGTTGCCTTGCCTCGGATCCGATCCGATTTGAAATTTCAACAAGATACCCGATCGGGTATAGGTCATACCCGACCTGGTATAGACAAAATATCAGGATCCCTATTTTTGTCTTGTGATTTTGCACCTTCCTTCAACTTTTGGGGTACACCAATGGTCCCTTGGGTGATCATGGACCTGTTTGAGCTCAGAATAAATCTAATCTAAATAAATTACAAACAGTTTTACAAACTAAACTATTACACCAAAAGTGTATAATTTCCAAAGTAACAATCAATCAAAACTAATTAAAAACACAAACATAAACATGGAAATTACACGATTATCACCACACGGCCATATTCCCTGGCAAGCTGCCGCAGTGGCCGCCATAAATTCAGCTTCACACGAGGACAATGCAACACTCTGCTGCTTCTGTGAGGCCCAAGTAACAAGGTTGTTATTGAGGTAGAAAGCCATCCCACTAGTGCTCTTCCTATCCTCAATATCCCCGACCAAATTACTATCTGAAAACCTGAGGATTATTTCCTTTCCAGTTTCCTTTAAGTACACAAGTCCGAGACTGATTGTACCTTTAACATACCTTAACATATGCTTCACAGCCTGATGATGTAATATAGTAGGTTTCTCCATATACCTACTCACTACTCCTACTGCATAAGTAAGGTCGGGGTGAGTGTGAGTTAAATACCTTAAGATGCCAACAATACTTTTGAATTGAGTTGCATCCACAGGCTTCCTTCTTCATCTTTGCATAACTGAAACTCGGTTCCATAGGATATTTGGCAGAGTTACAGTCTAATATCTCAGATTTATCTAAAATCTTTTTAGCATATGCGGACTGTTTGAGTGTGATTTGCCCCTCCGATTGCTTGACCTCAATTCCAAGATAGTATGACAAGAGTCCAAGATCACTCATGTCAAACTCCTTACTCATTTGATTCTTAAACTCACTGATTTTTGAAGCACTTGAGCCGGTGGCTAACAAATCATCAATGTAAACACCAATGATCAAAGATTCCCCCTCCATATAACAGGTGTAGATAGCTTGTTCATAGGGACATCTTTTGAATACAAGCTTCTTTAAACACTTGTCCAAGCGAGCATTTCATGCCCTCGGTGCTTGCCGCAGCCCGTAAAGTGCCTTGTTCAGTTTGTAGACTTTATTCTGTTGATTCTTCTTCACAAAACCTTCTAATTGGTTGACATATACTTCCTCTTGAAGTTCTCCATTTAAAATGCATATTTAACATCAAGATGGTGAACCTCCCACCCTCTCTTACCTGAAAATGCAAGAATCAGCCGCACGATCTCAATACGGGCCACCGGAGCAAAAGCTTCTTCATAATCAATACCTTATTGTTGTACATAGCCTTTTGCAACAATTCTTGCTTTGTACTTGATAATATTCCCCTGCATGTCCTTCTTTAGTTTGTAGACCCATTTAAGTCCAATGGGTTTATGACCTGGTGGCAAATCAGTGAGGAACCAAGTGTTGTTCTTCTCAATTGTCGATAGCTCTTCTATCATTGCCTCCTTCCAACTAAGCTCCTTGCTAGCTTCAGGATAAGATCTTGGTTCTTCTGCCCCGAGAAAGAATAATTCAGCATCCGGTTCGACTTCTTCGGTATTGGCATAGATTTCTTGGAGAGATTTGAACCTTCTTGGTGCTTCATCACTCGAAGTGCTGCCTGGAGATGATGTTTCTAGACAATCTTGCAAGTTAATGTCACTGTCTTGGGGTGTGAGTGGCTCTGCTTCTCCTTCTTCATCTGAAAATTAGAAACTTCAGCTCCATTGATAGTGAAAGAGATTAAAGAATCTGATTTTTCAGATTCAGTTTGATCCCAAGGCCAGGATTTGTTTTCTTCAAATACCACATCACGGCTAACAACAATCTTTCTTTGTTGCGGATCCAGTAATCTACATGCTTTGCTCCCTGGTTCCACACCCAAATACACCATATTTTTACTCTGATCATCAAGCTTCTTGAGGTGTACTCCCTGTAGCTTCACATGTGCCACACATCCGAACACCCTCAAATGTTTTAAATGTGGCTTCTTTCCCGACCATACTTCATATGGAGTTTTCCCCGTCACTGCCCGCGTTGTAAATCGGTTGAGAATGTACATGGCGTGCCTCACTGCCCCCCCCCCCAAATTCTGCTGGCATGTTCATGCTTTTCAGGAGACTCCGAGTCATAGCTACCACAGTGCGGTTTCAGTGTTCCACCAGTCCATTTTGTTGTGGGGAATAAGGGGTTGTTGTATGCCTCACAATTCCAGCCTCTTCACAATAGCTTGTAAACTGATTAGAGAGAAATTCACCTCCCCGATCAGTTCTAAGGACTTTCACCTTTCTTTCAGTCTCTGTTTCTACATGAGCTTGAAATTTTTTGAATGCTCCTAATGCTTCATCCTTAGATTTTAGCATATAGACCCACATCACACGGCTATAGTCATCAACCAATAAAAGAGAATACCTATTTCCAGCAGGTGTTGGTGGTGATATAGGGCCGTAAAGATCACCGTGATCTAGCTCCAAGACTCTCTCTGTCTTTTGGTTTGCTTGGGCTAGAAATGGATTTCTCGTTTGCTTGGTAACCAAGCATCCTTCACAGAGTTGTGTAGGATGCTCAATCTCTGGGAGATCATGCACCATATTCTGCTCAGACATCATTTTGATAGACTGGAAATTTACATGACCAAGCCATGGATGCCACAACCATGTCGTTTACTCCAATTTTGCCATTAAACATACTGGTTTGCATACCGGTATATATATTTTGTATAGCTGGTTTGAAGACCTCTCCACCTTCATTAGGAGTTTTCCACCCCTATCATAAATCCACAGAAGATTTCCCTGAAGGACAACCTTATTCCCATCCTCTGAAAGCTGCCCAAGACATAATATTATTACATAAGTCTGGTATGTAGTATACCTCATCCAGGAGCCTTTGTTCACCAATTTTGCATTGGGAAAGCACATTTCCCTTGCCTTGTATCTGCACTATAGAGTCGTCACCGAACTTGACCCGTCCTTTAATGCTCTCATCCAAGTCCATAAACTTGGATTTCTAGCTTGTCATGTGATTGCTTGCCCCGTTGTCCAAATACCACAGATTTGGCTCCTCTTGAATTACGTTGTTTCCATTCAACTTAGGAAACATATCTTCTTCATTTAAGAGTACCAATTGAGGTTCATCCTGCACACTCATGGATAGAAAGAGAGCTGGTTTATCATCCTGAACCTGAACCAGATTGGCCTCTTTGTTGCTCTCTCGACATGGTTTGCGACATTCTAACGCGTAGTGCCCATAGATGTCGCAATTAAAGCATTTAATGTTGCTTTTATCTCGGCCTCCGTTGGGTTTCTGACCTCGTTCACCTTCTTGTTTGGGTGTAAAGTGGCTGGTCCGGCCTCCCTGACTGCCACCTTCACCTCTGACACGTCCCCTTCCGTGGCCACGACTATAACCGCCATTGCTTCCGCGTGCCTTAGAGTTTGTGGAAGACTCTCCACTGCCTCCCTTTCTGGAACGTGCTAACCACTCTTCCTGAGTGAGTAAGAGCTGATTAGAGTCACTTTCTTCTTGCCTATGATTTCTTTCCTCGTAAACCCTGAGACGCCCAACTGCCTCCTCTAATTTCATGGTCTCCAGGTCTCCAAATTGCTCAATTGTTGAAGCAAGTTGAAGGAATTTCTGTGGGACAGCTCGTAATAATTTTTTCACAACACTAGACTCCTCAATCTTGTCACCCAATGTTCGGATATTAGTGACAAGATTGTGTAGTTTCAAGGCAAAATCATCAATGGATTCTGACTCCATCTGGAGCCTTTCAAATTCAGACTTCAATGTCTGAATTTTTGCCATCTTGACGCGTTCCTCGCCCACGTAGAGAGTCTTAAGGGAGTCCCAAGCCTCCTTCGCCGATTTCTTCTCCGCTAGTGACAGGAGCACCTCCTCTGGAATGCCTTGACATATGGTTGCCATAGCCATTTTATCCTTCCGATATTCTATTTTGGCTTCCGGATCAGCGAGTTCAATAGCATCCCAAACACCTTGGGCTTGCATGAAAACATTCATCTTGATGGCCCAAGTTGTGTAGTTGTTCTTCGCAAGCATTGGGTAGTGAAGGGTGACCGATCCCTCCTTCGAGTTGGTCCCATCAATGGCTGTGTGTCGAGGCATGTATTTTGGCATTCACTTCAACACCGAAGCTCTGATACCAAATGTTACGTTGTATACAGCCCAGGATTTCTGCAAACTGAAAAATGTAATTTGAAGAAATAATCTCACGGAGGCATTTAATCAAACAGTTTCGATGCAAGAAGAAAAGCTCTCAGTTTTTATATAGGAATGAAACAACCGAACTCTCTATATTAATCAGGATAAAATGCAGATATAAATAGAAATAAAATAGGCAGTTAACTCAGCTACTTTTCTGCCAGACCACTACTCCACTTCATAACAACATGCTAAGACTATGAAGTTGCCTAAAGAATAGGTAAAACATAACTGAAACATTATTTGATAAAAGATTAAATATTAAATATTAAAACTGAAAAAAAAAATATTAAAACTGAAGTGTAGGAGGATTAACTACAGCAGTCGGTGTCTTTATGTGGTGCTATATATGATAATTAATTAATTAAGAACACCCTTCCACACCACAATAATACTCGTAATTCAGTATTACTATCATGTATTGTATTAAGTTGATATGCTTTGCTTAGCTTAGCTTGAATTAATAAATTAGCTAGCAAGTTTCTTTTTTCCTAATTAATACTCCCTATGTTTTTATTAACTTTATTAACCGTCTCTTCTTCCTTCTTATTAAGTTTTTATACTTTTATGCCTTCATTTTATTACATTTACTTTTTATACACAGTAAAGTATTCTCCTTTTCCTATTTATTTATTATTTATTTCTTCTTAATATATTCTATTTCCTACTTTTTCATTTTACCAACCGTCTATATTGTCATTACTATTTCTTTCTTAAGACCCACAAAAAACCTAAGAGACAACTAATTAAGAAGGGAGATCTTCCATAAAAAGAACGGAGGGTAAATAACACCACTTCAGATTCTTTTTTAAATTCTTTCCACTTCCTACTTTTTATTTGTTAATTTGAATATATCCACCAAAGGTATAAATATTGATCTTTTGGGCGATACATTTTCAAAGAATCGAAGATGTATTGCAACAACGAAGAATATTTTTATTAGAGAAATATAGCTGCAAAAATGACACTTATTCCAGCAGCCTCTCTAGGCCAGAGGTCAACACCAATCCTTTCAGAGGAGACAATGGTGGTGCTGGAAGACACTATTGCATGGCAAAAGCATCGTTGGAGGAGCAGAACGATGGAGGAAATTGTCTTCGTCGGAGGAGGAAGCAGTTGTCTAAGGGGAGAGGGATGGAGATAGAGAGAGAGGTGATCACAACTTGGGCCTCGCTGAAAGGTCGGCGGAGGTGCATCAGGGTGGAGGAGGTTAGCGGTGACAGGGGATGTCAGAGTGCAGCGACGACGCTGGAGTGTTGTGGCCGAGATGCCAAAGTGCGGTGGCGGTGACTGAGACACTGGTGGCTAGGATGCTGGAGTTCGGTGGTTGCTAAGGCGCCGGAGGATGGAGGCAGCGGCTGAGACACTGGAGTGCGGCAACGGCGGGTGAGGCGCTGGAGGGTGGCTCCTTGGTGGATGTGGCATTACTTGCTAGGGTTTTGGATTTTTTTTAATTTTCTTTTTTTTTGTATTTAATTATGGATATAGCGAAAAATTCATCAAGAGTAATTTAGCCACGCCATCCATGCCCCTTTTACACCTATCAAACATTAAACTCCTATTTTAAATCTTTTTTAATTGGTTTACTCCCATACGGATATTTAACCCATTATCAAATTAAGAGTAAAATTAAAATATAAATTCATTTTTTTATAACGGAGGAAGGTGGTCTTACATATTATTGTTTATGCTTAAGAAATTGATCTTAATAGAACTAAAACATGGTCAAAATTCTAAAATAGGACTACATGTTTTAAATTTCCTAAATAGGATTGCCGATTACCATTCTACCCTTGACATCCATCTGCAACTCATCGGCTTTCTCTCAATCGACTGCAATTCGCCGCAGCAACTCCGCATAGGCACACATCCCTTGCTCCCATTGACTGCAGCCCGCCACCGACTATGGCCTCAAACCGCACCTCCGCCGTCGATGGTAGGTAATCTCCTCCTCTTCCTCTTCTTTCTTCTTTCTTCTTCTTGCCCTGGTGCACTTCTTCCCCCTCCTGCACTCTGTTTTCTTTTTTCTTCTTCAATTCGTCTACTACCTTTTTAAATTCTAAATAACTTTTTGGATTTTATTTATTGATTTGGATTTTTATCAGGATGGCAATCTCAGAATGTCATTTGTCCATAAGAAAATATCATTAACATGTCGTTATTCATATCAAATGACATAAAGTTAGTAAGAAAATGCCATTAATTAACATATCAAAATTAAAGTTCAGTAAGAAAATGTCATCTTTATAAAGTTAATTAGTGGCATAAAACTGACATTATTTTGTGAAACGGACAAAAATATGACATTCTAGAGTTTTATAATTTCAAAATAATACTGTCATCTTAATAGGTGCAAATGCCATAAAAGTGGCATTTTTCTGAATATTATCAATTTTATAGCATTCTTAAATTCCAAATTAATCAAAATTAATAAATAAAAAAATCCAAAATCAAAGAAGAAGAAAAGAGATGACTAATATTCATATGTATGTTTGTGTTTTTAATTAGTTTTGATTGATTTTCACTTTGGAAATTACACACTTTTGGTGTAATAGATTAGTTTGCTAAATTCTTGTAAATTGTTTAGATTAGGTTCATTCTAAGCTCAAACAGGTCTATTATCACTCAAAGGACAATTGGTGAACCCCAAAAGTGGAAGGAAGGTGCAAAATCACAAGACAAAATGAAGATCCTGATTTTTTTGTCTATACCCGGTCGGGTATGACCTATACTCGATCGGGTATCTTGTTGAAATTTCAAATCGGATCGGATCCGAAGACAAAGGAACATGCAGGGAAGAGTTTGACCACGATCGAGTGTCTATACCCGATCGGGTACACCGACACACCCGATCGGGTATCCTTTCAAAACTAAGCCTGAAATCGATCGAGTATACCTCGGATCTGAGGTTTTACAGATATTCGATTGGGTACAAGAACACAACCGATCTGGTATGCTTATATGATTTACCCCTTAATCAATCGAGTATACCTCGAATCTGAGGTATTACACATACCCGGTCGGGTACCGTGTATATACCCGATCACGTACCCGAGCTGCATCCCCAAAAGCCTATAAATACACCTCCTTCCCTTCACAATTAGATCACCAATTCCTATATACTTCTTAGCTCAGCCTAGACAAGTTCTTTCTTTATATTTTCTTCATGTTTAGTCTCCAAATGAGGAGCTAAACTCTTCCATCTTAGTTTTGCTACTTTGAAGCTTAATGAATTTGTAAGTTGTGAGTTATTCTCTTTAATTTTCTTCCTTGAATATTAATTCTTCCTTTAAATACTATTTCTATATCAATGTTGGGGAGTGTTACTAAGATGACAATTAGTTGACATCTTGACATTAGTTATAGTAATAGTTATTTCTTCCTCTATGTTAATATTGAGGAGTGTTATTAAGATGACAATTAGTTAACATCTTGATATTAACTATAGTAGGATTCATCTTCTTTAATATTCTTCCTTTAGTATTATTTAATTCCTATTCATATTTCATATTAATATTGTGAACATTACTTAAAGGATTAACTAGTTTTGTTTCATATATTAATTATTACTAGAATCGATCGATTAATACGCTTGTTATTAATTCGGTTCATTCACGGCAGTAAACTTGGATTATTAATGCATGCGTCTCATGGTTAATAATCTAAGGGAATTTATTATATCGATTAAACCAATAAACTGTTTGTGTTGAGGTTATCAATCTCAATCGTTTTCATCTTAAGTTTATTGCTACTATCGTGTTAATATACGGCGCGTGTTCTATATTGACTCGGTAGTAAGTTTTATTAATGAACGCGTCTCATTATTAATAACTACCCTCGATGAACTGGATATACTCCTCGATTGAGTATTTGAGAGGAAGATAGTTAAAGTATAATCGGGATCGACGAACATTTCATTAAGTGGATAAAAGCAAAACCAAGTCCCTATATCTATTAAGTAAACTCATATTGGTTGTTCATCTTAGTATTATTAAATCAAATCAAAAAACCCCTTGTTACTAGTTACGTAAAAGAAAAGTATTCTTTTTCCTGTGGATACGAATCTTACTACACTATACTACGTATTAGTGTTGTATTGAATATTTGTTTTGAGTGCACACCACGACAAAGTGCACGTCAAGGACATTGAAGACGATGAGAAAGAGAAGGAGAAGAAGAGAAGGAGAAAGGAGAACTGAAGAAGATTACCTGGTATTTGAAATAGGAAGCTACTTCCTCCTGCACCTGTTGTTGACGAATATTGTTGAGCAAACATCTTTTGGACGGCAGCGAAGGCGGCTTCAGAGACCAAGATTAAGATGGGAGTGAAGCTTCGTCGGAGAATTCATTTGAGGCCAGAGTCTTCTGAGGAGCGCACGCCTAGGAGAGTAGTTGGTTTTATTTCATTAAGGGTAGTTTTGTCAGATTAGCTCTTTTGAGTCCTGTTTTTATCCAATAAAACATAGTAGTCCTATTTTTGCATTTGTAGTACTCTTTATCAAATTTCTTTCGGTTCTTTCTCTTAAAAAATGAAATTAAGTGGGCCAAACAAGTAAAGAATGAAGTTGACTCATAACATATATAGAAATAATCTCCGAGTAAGTTTTTGCATTTACATGAGCCGTCACCCCAAATGCCCATCCACCAGTCTCGCTCATGAAGCTGTTCAGATCAGCAGGCCGATATATACAATTAAGTACGTAAATGACACACATTGTTTTCATTCAATGAAAGATCCAAATAAGATGAATAGAGTTCGACCGGATTTATTCTCAATTCAGGAATAAGAAAAAGCACCTTTCACCAGGAATCTATTGGTAGCCTCCTTATTCATGAAGGCCGGATAACAATAATGAGCATTAAATCATAATGTATAACATATATGGAACTGACAATCGGTGAAATTAATAAGATATTACTACGTAGTATACAACCTCAAAATATATGAGCGTAGAATGGATTGGATGTGTATAAAACCAAGTATTATATTGAACAATACAAAAACAAATTCTTGCAAATCAACTCTCACCACTCGATCAACTGAGGGTTCAACAAAATCATAAATTACCTCCCGGATAATTCCTCCTCAGCTTCCTGTTTGGGTCCAAATTTTGTGTGTGCGCTCGGTGGTGACATCAAGCTCGACACATATTCGAACTAAAGATGGTCTGGAAAGGGAGGCCGTACCCAGGTCAAGAAGTAGGGGTTTGCCGATGATGTTAGCAATAGACAGGGGAGCTCTTCTGTCTTGTAGATGAACCGGTAATCCGAGGAAGGTGATCCAGGTTGGTGTGATGGGGGATTCCTTACCTGTTTGAAAGCTTGTGGTCCATTTCGTGACTCTAAGGACCATACCATTGACTGCCCACGTCTGTCCCAGCCAGAGTCGTAAGTAGTCCTCTTCCATGTCAAAAGTAATTAGAACGTGTCTTGGAGCTAGAGGGCCAAGAGTAAAGCTACCTTTAAACCTTAGCTTCTCGAGTGTGCCCCTTACTGCGGCCAGTTTGGGAATTCCGTGAAGGAGGGTTCTTATGAGAGCACGGTTGAGAGGCTGTGAGAGTGAGATGATTTCCTCCTGAGAGAAGGAACTGCTGGAAGCCCTGCAATGGTAGTCGGTTGTTTCAAGGGGTATGTTTTGTTGGGTTGGGTGAGGATGTTTGCGAAGGTTTTTTTAGGCAGTGGGGGTTGACCAGGTTTTGGGGTGGGTTTTGTGTGAGCGATGGTTGTTTTCAGATTGTTGGTCGGTTGGGGATTAAGAAAAGCAGCACTTTGAGGAGGGTTTATGGGACCTGCCTCTGGGCTTTCCAGCTATTGGTTGGGCTACGTTCATCCCACTGAGTGCTGATGTGTTAGTACCAGCAGCTGGTTGAGAAACCTCACTCTTTCTGGCTTGCCATGTGACATCTGAATCCTTTGATGGCGGTTGTGGTTCTGCGGTGTCTTCCATGGATGTGGATGGTCGGTTGGAGGTTTGTGTGGTGTCTTGCACTGATGAGGATTGTGGGCGGTGGTTTGGGTGGTGGCTACCATGGCGGCCATGGCTGCCTAGGGCGGATGGGGGCTGAGGTTTAGGGTAGGTTTTGGGTAGATGGCCCATTTGTAAAAGATGTCGCCTTTGCAATCACGGTGGGAGAACTTGATGTCTTTAGCATTGCCAAAAAACGTTGTATCAAAAAGGAAAAATTAGGCTACGAGCAAATTTTCCATGTAACCGAATTTTGTATATATGTGTATAATGACTCCCCAAATCCAAATTTGTCCTCGTGCAGTGCATTCTTTGAAAAAGTGTTCCCACATACGGTTCACAATGTTTTAGTGGTATGGGGGTATGTCAAACAATGTATTGGTTAGTACACAAACATCTCCTATTCTTGCTTGATGATTGTTGGGGTGACCAAACACAAAACTAACCAAAACTTTTAAGAAAATGTGTAGCACCGGGTGTCGGATATGGGTTATTACTAGATTATAGGAGCTAAAGGTCATCTCCCCCATCATTATTTCCCACAATTCAAATCCATACACCGTGTCATTATAGGAGCTAGTACAAAATAAACTCACTTGCATCCTTATCCATAGACTAGGTAAGACTTCCATCTTCCAATCAAATGCATCCTATTCATCTCTTTCAGCCCAATCAACTAACAACAGATCAGCTTTTGATGGTGCTTTGTATTTTTCTGATGGTGGTGCGTTTGGCGCTTTGTCTTCTCTTTTTTATGATGATCTTAGTTTAGATGATGATGGCTTTGAGAATGTAGGAACTAAAGCAGATGATAGAACTGGCGGAACTGTAGAAGTTGTAGGTCTGGTGGAACAGGTGTAGTAACAGTAACAGGTAAACTAACATCGGGGTCACAAAGATTTACCGTTGTCATCATACTAGAGGCTGGCTCGTTCTGATGGCCTGAACATAATGGTGATTCACATGTTGCATTTTCAGGACTTCCTTCCAATCCTGGAACAACATCCATAGTAGATGAGCCTATGGAAGTTCTCGTGAGGACACACACTCCTATCACAATAGATGTAGGTAATGATGGTTATGGTGAAGGAAATGACAATGGTTTAAAAATGGTTAAGGCTAATGATTGAGATGGTGGGGCTTCAGAAGTGGGTGAGGGTTGTGGTTGAGATGATGATGATGATGGTTCAGAGCTAGATGAACTAGGAACTATGGCTAGGGTTTGTTGCTCACAAGTACACGGCCATTTCTCCCCCCCCCCCCCCCCCCCCTCATGATGATCCGAGTCATCGGTGTCATCATGCTTACGCTTAGGTAGGCATTCTTGATCATGACAAGTGGCTTGAATATAAGGTGGGACAAAGGCTAGGATATCGCAGACTTGGATGAGATGGGGTGGAAGGTTGGTTTCCTGAGTAAGCGGTCAAGGAAATATTCGGAAAGATCAATAATATTGAGGTTTGCGAGGTTGGGTGAAGAAGTTGAAGGTAAAGGTTGGGTAGAAATGGATATGGTTGGTGTGGTTGATGGTAGAGTTAAGATGGTATCTGGTTGGGTGGAGGGAGTTGGGTGTGATCTTTAGTCTGCTACGACTGTTGGGTATTAGACCTCAGATCCTTCCTAGCAAGATTAGCAAAAGATGAAAAACTAGATCTAAACATGTTCTCACAGCATCAGTAAAAATTGCAATGATATGGTTGTTGTGACCGGTGGTAATATTCCGGTATCAGTGTGTGTAAGAGGTTGTGCCCTAGAAAATGATAGAACATTTGGGATGGTGGACACATGACCTATCGTGCAAGGGCTTTCATTGTGGGGTGGTTCACTGAGTAATAAGGGTTCCTGTTGGTCCCGTTTATATTGGGAACAGTCTAGAGGGGGGTGAATAGACTGTTCAGATTTTTTAAACTTTTCTCTGAGTCAACACTGACTTACCAGAGAATGCATGGTTCTGGTGACAGAGAAGGTCGAGTTCTGATGACAGTACTGGACCTGGCAACGGATAAGGTTCTGTCCGGGCAGCCTCAGGAAAATAATAAGGCAAATGCCTTTCTGATAACTCTTAAAACAAGATCTGCTGAACACAGAGTCCAAGTTCTTGGGAGTTAGACAGTTAGAATCTTAAGTGCAGAAAATAAATACGTAAAGTAAAAGACAACGGGGTTTTTATAGTGGTTCAAGGAACAACGTGTTCCTCTAGTCCACTGTTCCACTAAGCTTGTAAGTCAACAGTTACAACGCCTTAGTCCGTAGCACTTACGAAGCACTCCACGTCTTCTTCAAGCCTAGTTGCCACTCGGGATGCAGTCCTTGCTTCCTAATGGCTGGTCTTGTTTCACTGAGTCTCTTGAAGTATCCCCACTTCACTTACTCCAGTTAGTTTGAGACGTCCCTTCTTTTGAAAGAAGTGTTTGATTTAAAATCTGTTTTCTCCAACGTAGCTTCGTCACAAAAGATATGCAGTTGAGGCTTTAGAAGTGTTGAAGAACTAGAGGAACGATTCTCTCACGTTGGAAAGAAGAGATATGGAGTTTATAATCTTTTCCAACGTTTAGGTGTGTTGCTCGTGATGAGTAGATGTTGAATTCTTTGAGCGTTTGAATATTTGAACTTAGAGAGATTGATCGTTTTTCTTCCAATCCTTCGAAGAGTATCTTATATACTGGAAGCAGTCTTCCCGTTGGAGTGTAGAAGACAACTTCATTAAATGCTTGTATTGTTTGATTTGACCGGTTGGTCCTTGACTTGCTATTTTGGGGGCGAAAGGATATCCACATGGTCAATCATCAGCTTTAAATATCTCTTCGTACGTACCGCTTTAATTGAGCATTTAATGCGTGTACAGTACCATGTTCCGTCGAATGGCTCCTAGCCGTTAGGGAATTTCCCGTTAGTTTCACGGCCGTTGGAAGTGCCTTCGAATTCTGCTAAGTATCAGCAAATTTGGTGAGGCTCACTGGTTGAGATTCTGATGACCGCCTCTGATGCTAACTCTGGTACCGAACTCAGGTAGCTTCTCTGATGAGCAACTCTGATGGCAACTCTGATAGCAACTCTGATGAGAAAGTCAAAGAGGGTCTCTGGCCAGTGGGCTATGCTAATACTTACATAGAAAATTCTAATACAAACTTTCTAAAGGGGTACTTTAAAATTCTAATTAACCTAGCATCATCAAAATCTAAATATATTTATTCCTTACAATTTCCCCCTTTTTGATGATGCCAAAACCCTTTAACTATTTCCAGAGAAGTGTCTTTCACCATAAAAGAAATAAGGTTTAAAAACTTTCATTAAAATCTTGGTGGGCAACTTGGCATAGGAAAATAGTAAGAGTACGATACAATCAAGATAGAATAAAGCAAACAAAGAATCAGAGCAAAAACTAAGCACAAACACAGAAAGCAATAAAGAACAAAGAATTGAGAAAGCCGTGCAAAATAGAGGCAGAGATGGTATCTTATTATCAGAGAGTATATAAAGATACAAGAGAAAGAATAATTAAGATTCTTCATCTTCTACCTGTGGTCCTACTTCATCAATCCTTCTCAGTTCAGCATTGACTCTGGCTCTGATTGAAGCTAAGTTCCTCGGATTCTGGCATTCTTACCAGTGAGGCTCAAGATTGCAGTCCAAGTAGTTTCTTACAGCTTCAGAGATATTCCTACCCGGTATGACCTTCATTTGCCACCACATATTTGCTTCTTCAATTGATCCTCCATGATTGACTTGAACAAGTCCATCATTGTCTATGAAGAGATTCTCCTGCTGTAGTGGAGTCATCAGCTTTTTCATTTGCTCAAACTGAGTTCTGTCAACTCTTGACAGTCCACTCTTCATCCACTCATTAAATGAGAAGTTGGATGGTTTCTTCTTGGCAGCTTCAAAATAGGGATCAAGATCAACAGAGGATGGCTTTCTGATTGTCAGAGTTCTGGAGCTTGGACCTTCTTCTTCTCTGGTCTCTTCTTCTCTGGTCTCTTCCCCCTTTTTGGCATCAACAAAATCGCCAAGGAGGAGCTCTATCTTGGAGAACTCGGGGGCTTGAGCATCTCAGATTTCCTCAAGAGCTTCTGGAAGGGTCTGAGTGACAGAGGCCAATCCTTCTATCAGGCTCTGTTGCTTCTCAACAGCTGATTGGATGTATTTGGTGTTTGCCTCAACGAGTACCATTTTGTGGTATCTTTCCTTATCATTCTTAAGGAGAGTGGAGGCTTGCTCATTATGATCTTTGCATAGAAACTGTATCTCCATAAATCTTTCAGAAGATTGATCAGCATTCCATTGTAGAATATCGATAGCTTCAGATATCTGCTTGATTGCCTTGTTCTGAGCGTTGAGAGTCTGAGAGTGGGAGTAAAGGGCAGAGTTGATACCGTCCACTTCTCTTGAAATGGCATCTACTTTGGAAGTTGAGGTGCTCATAAAGGTAGACAGAGTTTGACTCAGCTTTGCAACATTCTCAGAGATTTGCTGGATTCCAAATTCCAGATTAATGTTGACGTGTGTCAGATGTTCATAGTGTTTGTCATTGATCATGACGAGCTTATTCATCCCATCCAACATCTGACCACCAAATTCTTCTGCAGCTTGAACAAACTGGTTGAAGGGAATTTGAGGTTCTTCATGTTCAAACCCTGGCATTTCCAAACATTTTCCCTTATATACTGGAGGATTTCTGCCAGCAGGTTCTTGGGAGAGTTCCCTTGGTGGTGTTTTCCTCCTTTTTGAAGTGAGATCTCCTGTCAGAGATGATGGAAGGAATCCATCATTTTCACTATCAGAGGAGAGGACACGGTGCAGTGGCTCTTTCTTTGGAGTGAATGCTGCAGAGTGATGAGAGGACCTCTGTGGTGTAGCAACTCTGGATGGTGATTTCTGATGAGAGGATGTAGCAGACTTGGGTTTCAGGTGGGGGAGCTCTGGTGAGAGATGGATCTCTAGTGTTGAGGAGATGGTGGTGGAGGTGAGGGTGAACGGTTTCTGGTAGGGGTGTTTTGCTAGCAAGGTGAGGGGGGCTTGGATTTTTGTGGAGATGGTTGTTTTTCAGGTGTAGAAGTTTTCTGTTTAGATGGGGATGATGATTTGGTTGAGGTTTTCTCCTGGGAAAGGGTTTTCTGGGAGTTAATGTTTTGATTGTTGAGGGATTCTGTTGGGAGAGGGGGTTTTCTGGTGAGGTGAGGAGGGAGTATTTTGTATGTGAGGGGATTGTGGAGGTGTGGAACAAGGTGTGGTAAGTTTAGGTGATGTTGCTTTAGGAGAGGGAGGAGGGAGTTCTGTAGAATTATGAACAGAGGAGGGGTTAGGGATTACCTCAAGGACTATTTCTTCAATCAGAGATGCTCTCCATTCTCTGATTAGCACTAGCATAGCTAGTCCTTCTGTCTTTGGTACAGAGGATTCTCCAGGCATGAAGTTTGGGTCCACGGATTCTTTGGCCTTCTTTTCAAACATCCAGGCTTCAAAGATTTCAATCTCATGGTCCTCCAGAGGTTTGACAATATTGTCTGAGGCAGTACAGTTCTTCTCTGGTGGGGTAAATATCAGAACTGTTTTTCCTTTGTACCTTGCCTTCTTCTTTTCTAAGACAGATGTCAGAAAGTCAAGATCAAAGCATTGGGATACATCATCAGTACCTGCCCAGTTAAGCACGGCAGCTTCTTCTTCATAATGATCGAAGTATTGGATAATCTACTGGAGTGGCCCCATTCTCCATCTTCTCCAGGTGAGTATCCTTTCAAACTGTTTGTCCAGAGCCACTCTGTAGTCAGTCATGGGCTCTGTCTCTGGTGAAACTTGGCATTCTGGTGTAGAGGCAGTGTTGGGCAAGTCTAGTATAGAGGAGGGTTGTGTCTCTGGTTCAGGTTCCCCCTGAGTGTCTGATCCCTTAGCAGGGGTGATTGCCCTTTTCTTCTTCTTCTTGCTTGGTTGGGGTGCAGAACTATTAGAGTCCGCACTCTGAATAACCAACTTTCTTCTTATTTTCAACTTCTACTTCTTAGCAGGTGATTTTCTGGTTATCTTAGGAGTGGCCAACTCTGATGCAACCTCCTCAGGTGCATCCTTCTCTGTAATGGCCTTCCTTTCATGGTTTTTCTTCTTCCTGATCTCCTTCTCAACCCTTGTGTGCTCAGGTTGATTAGAAGTCTCAATGTGCTTTTTGGAGACCTTCTTGGGGGCAGCTTTAGGTTTGACACTCTGTTGTTCTCTCTTCTTCTCCAGCCTTTCTTCCCTATTTAGTTCAGCAACAATGGCTATGTTGAGTTTTGGAGAGGCAGTGAGGAAGATTGTTTTGGAGTAGTCAGTGGGTGAGGGATCCCTGAGTTGCACTCCTTGGGCAGCAAGAACAACAGAAATGAGTAGACCATGACCCATCTTGGTTGAAAATAGGCCAGTCTTTTTGTCCTTTTTCTTGATGAAGTCAGAAAGCGATTTGAGCATTACCTGACCCCAGTTGACATTCATCCCATGATGAACAGCAAAGATAGCTTTGGCATTTGTGCCATTCATCTCGTCAGTAGATCCGGTTTTGCACCACGGACATCTGTGCAGGATGCTAACCAGTTTTTCAAAGTTCTTCTTCAACAGGAACTTCTTCGTGTAAAGTTTTTCTACTCCGACAGCTTCTGGTCGGCAGTAGGTTTCAGTGAAGGCTTGAACAGAGACATTCACTGTCTCTAGATCAATGGGAGCAGGGGTGTCTTGATCTTGTGAGTCAAGTTGTACGCCAAAGAACTCATTTAGAGCATCAGCATCAATCTTTAGGCTTTTGCCTTGAACACGAGAGTAAACAGCTTCTTCGGTGATGGTGGCATTCAGGTAAAACTCGGCCACATCCTTTGTACTGAACTCTTCGTAGGGATGAGCAACCACTTTGCTCAGTTGAGATTCATTCATCCATTGGATGTCTTTTTTTACCCCGGAAGGTCAACCACCAAAATCAGTGGGGTAAATGTCGGGGGACATTTACCAGATTATTATTAATGAGTAAAAATGATTATACAATAACAACCAGGGGGCAAACCAAACCTGGTTAGAATTAATATCTAAAAGTCGGAATTTCAAAAAAATCCATCCAAAAGGCCCTATGAACAAATAAAGGAAGGTAATCCCTGTCCTTATACTGCACCGTACGATCCACCAGGCCCAAGGCTAAATTTTGCGTAGCCCAATTACTCTCCCGTAAGGAATGTCCAAAAACAACGCCTTTCTTGGTAGCCATCTGTATAGTTTCCTGAAATTCATCCACCCACCTCCTTGACTTCTTACCTCGGAAGAACTCACTCGCTAGCCAAGAGTCCATTTCCACTTCAAACCTG
Source organism: Cuscuta europaea (assembly GCA_945859875.1). Classification (NCBI taxonomy): domain Eukaryota; kingdom Viridiplantae; phylum Streptophyta; class Magnoliopsida; order Solanales; family Convolvulaceae; genus Cuscuta; species Cuscuta europaea. The sequence goes on from CAMAPE010000033.1 coordinate 3,382,660, forward strand.
TCAGAGCCTTCCGCCATCGCCCACCAGAAAGCAAAGAAGACAGCTCGAATCTCAGCCTCAAGCGGAGAAGACGCTTCAATCGGAAAGGAGATAGCAGCACTGAACTCGCCATTTCTCCTGCGCATGATAGCACCTCCTCCAGCCCTCTCCGGTAAGAAACTAGCATCAACTTTTAGTTTCCATTGTAGATTCGGCTTCCTCCATCTCACAATTTGTATGAAATTTCTTTTAAGATGAAAACTTTTGGGAATCAAGTTTTCCTCAAATAAAATATTACCAATGGTAAGCAGTTTAGTCGTTTTCAGAGTCAAAGCCCACTGTTGTGTGTATATTTTAAAATATCACCAGATTAGGAATAGAGCATCCTGATCCCCAAACTTGGCCTGTATATAACTTTCATATATGCCAACATATGATTCCAGGTAAATTGTGTTTGAAAATCGATGTCAAGCTTTTTCTTGTAGTAGTAGACCACCAGTCTGTAAATGAATAGTTTCCAACCCATTCATGTGTTTGATTCCCATAATTCCCCCAAAATATCTCCAAACCTGTTGAATCATGTTACACTGAAAAAATAAATGTTTCATTGATTCAACATTCTGCTTACACACAAGACATCTTGAGGGTTGCAGAACCTTATTTAACCTGGCCAGATTGTCCACAGTAGGAAGAATACCCTTGTGAAGTTTCCAAAGCAACAGTTTAATTTTTAATTCAAGTTGAGAATCCCAAATCTGCTGATAATAGTTAGAACTAAAGCCTAACTCTCTTAGCTCTTCATATGCAGATTTAAAGGTGAAATTTCCATCAGCCTCCTCTGACCAAACTATGCTTCCATTGGGACCTTCTGTACAAAGAGTCAAGGCTTGTTCATTGACTGAACATATCCTCCTCCAGACTACAGAATCTGTAAGCCTAGGTATCATACTCCCATTTCTCCCATATTTGGATCTCATAATAGTTCCCCAAAGAGACTGTCCAATCTTCCATTTCCACCACAGTTTTAAAGAAAAAGCTTTTTGAATATCCCCTAGAGCCCTTATGCCCAGGTCCCCTTCATTAGTAGGGTAGCATAATTTTGACCACTTTATCCAGTGATATTTATTTTTATAAGTGGATGGTCCCCAAAAAAAGGAAGCCATCTTGCTATTAAGAACTCTAATCACTTTCTTGGGCAGATTGTCAACAGCTAACAAGTGTAATGGTATAGAGTTAAGCACATGCTTAATTAGAATAAGCCTCCCTCCTTGAGATAAATTCCTTTGTTTCCATGGAGTGAGTTTATTTTCAAATTGGGAGATGAGGTTCCTAGAATACTGAAATCTATTAATACCCTTGTGTAGATTAACACCAAGATACTTCATAGGTAGATCTCCCAGCCTCATTCCCAACATATCTCTAATTTTTGCCTTCCTTGTAGGTCATGTTTTCCCACATAAGACAGAGCTCTTTGAAAAAATCACAGCTTGACCTGAGGCCTCCTGGTAATCATCCAAAAAACCTTTCAATTTTTTTTATAAATCTGGCATTACCATTTAAAAAGATTAATAGATCATCTGCAAAAGCCAAATGGGAAACAGTAGTAACACCAGCCCCTAAGTAATACTGCTTAACCTTGCCATACTTCATCAAGCTCTTCAAACCTCTAGAAAAGGCCTCTAAAGTGATAATGAATAAAAATGGTGATAGAGGGTCCCCCTGCTTCACCCCTCTATAAGGCTTGAAAAAACCAAAAGGTGTTCCATTAATCAAAACAGAGAAAAAGGTGGCCTTAAGATTATTCATAATCAAATGGACAATGTGAGAGGAGAATCCCAACTTTAGAAGAATGTCTGACAAAAATCCCCAGGAGACCCTGTCAAAAGTATTAGCCATGTCCAATTTAACAATCACATTAGTACCTCTGACCTTCTTATCAATGCCATGAACCAGTTCCTGAGCAATCAGAATTTGCTCAGTCGTGTCTCTATCAGCCATAAAACCTGCCTGTTCTGGGGATATAATTTTTGGTAAAATTTCCTTTAACCTAGAAGCAATGACCTTAGTACAAACTTTGCAAATGAAATTTGAAAGACATATAGGCCTGAAGTCACTAAAAGTGGAAGCACTATCAATTTTAGGAATAAGAACTAGTAGAGAACTAGACATTCCTTTAGGGATAGGGTGACCAAGAAAGAACTCCTAGACAGCCATGAGCACATCCTCCCTTACAATGCTCCAACATTTCTTAAAAGACTTGCCATTGAACCCATCTGGTCGTGCAGCACTATTAGAATTAAGGTCCCACACAGCCCTTTTCACCTCCTCCATATCTAGTAGCTTAGAAAGACGAGTATTATCGATAAGTATTATCGACAAGTATTAAGGTCCCACACAGCCCTTGGATGATTTTCTTCATCCTTTTCTGGTTTTCGGCCAATAGTGGTAGTGCGGACATGTCAACCCTCATGCCGGTGACAATGTTATTGACAACAGTCTGGGCTTCCTCCTTAGTGAGGTCGTTGACGCTGATGAAGTTCATTTTCAGATGGTGAGAGGTTTTGAGAATTTCTGGAGATTGAAAGTTCTGGGAGGGTTCGAAAGCTTGAGAGCAAAGGTTAGAGAGATAAAGTTGCAGTAACAGTTTAGGTTGAAGATAGTGGGGTTATAAATGGTTTTGGGTTAGTGGACGTTTGATATTATGGGGGGTTTCGAGGTAGCATTTAATGACATGCGGGCGGAAAGACGTTTCCATTAAAGAAATCATGATCGGGGGTAAAATAGTAAAAGACCTGTTCAATTACTTAGGTCTGTTCGTACCTCCAAAAATGACTAAGTCCACAACCACTTCTGATGAGATTCTGATAAAAGTTCCTATACCAGAGAAGGGGTACTCTGATGGGTGGTTCTCTGGTCCAGAGATAGCAGTTCTGGTCCAGGGCAACTCTGATTCACGCATCTCTGGGAAGATCATCCATCATTCCCACTTCTTGCCTTAGCTTGTTAAACCTTGCCTCAGGTAAAGGCTTAGTGAGAATATCTGCAAGTTGATCTTCTGTAGGTACATGCTCCATACTGATATGTTTCTTCTCCACATGATCTCTGATGAAGTGATGTCTCATCTCAATGTGCTTTGTCCTAGAATGAAGTACCGGATTCTGGGTTATTGCAATGGCACTGGTGTTGTCACATAGCAGCTTGATCTCCTTTGCATGAGATCCATAATCCTTAAGTTGTTGCTTCATCCACAGAAGTTGAGCGCAGCAGCTTCCAGCACTAATATACTCAGCTTCTACTGTACTGGTTTAGATGGAGTTCTGCTTCTTGCTAAACCAGGAGACAAGTCTCCCACCTAGCAATTGACAGTGACCAGAGGTGCTCTTCCTGTCTAACGTGCAACATGCAAAATCTGAGTCAGAGTAACCAATTAGTTCAAAGTTACCTCCCTTGGGATACCATAGGCCTGCATTTGGATTTCTTTTGATGTATCTGATAATTCTTTTTGCAACACTTAGATGGCTCTCCTTGGGCTTTGACTGATATCTGGCACAGATTCCAACAGAGAATGATATATCTGGTCTGCTTGTAGTTAGATACAGAAGAGATCCAATGATTCCTCTGTAGGTTGTTGCATCAACATCTTTTCCTTCATCATCTGGTCCAATTCCTTGAGAAGTGTTCATGGGAATCTTCACTGAGGATTTTCCTTCTATCCCAAACTTCTTGATTAGGTCTCTGGTGTACTTCCCTTGATTGATAAAGATTCCTTCTGCAACTTGTTTTACTTGAAGTCCTAGGAAGTAGCTCAGTTCTCCCATCATACTCATTTCAAATGTACTCTGCATTACTTGAGAAAATTTCTTGCATAGTTCTGCATTAGTATTTCCAAATATAATATCATCAACATATATCTGTACTAGCAGAATATGATTAGCAATAGAGATCTGAAATAGAGTTTTGTCAACCTTTTCCTTAGTAAACCCATGACTCACTAGGAATAGGGACAATGTGGCATACCATGCTCTGGGAGCTTGCTTAAGACCATAGAGGGCCTTTCTAAGCTTGTAGACACAAGAAGATTGAGTAGGAATGATAAAACCTGGTGGTTGTTCCACATAAACTTCTTCTTCAAGATCTCCATTCAAAAATGCACTCTTGACATCCATCTGGTAGACCTTGATATTTTTGTAGGCAGCATAGGCTAGGAAGATTCTGATGGCTTCAAGTCTGGCAACTGGTGCAAAGGTCTCATCAAAATCTATTCCTTCTTCTTGGCAGTATCCCTTAGCTACCAGCCTAGCTTTATTCCTTACCATGTTTCCATCTTCATCTGCTTTGTTCTTGAATACCCATTTGGTTCCAATGACATTCTGGTGCTTTGGTCTAGGAACAAGTTCCCATACTTTGTTCCTTTCAAATTGTGTAAGCTCCTCTTGCATAGCATTGATCCAATCCGAGTCTGCAAGAGCTTCTTCTACAGTCATGGGTTCCATCTGAGATATGTAGCAGGCACACATTGCTTCTCTTCTTGTTGCAGCAGATCTAGTCTGCACACCACTTCTGATCTGTCCAATCACTTGGTTTGGAGGGTGATCGCTTAGCCAAGTTAGATCAGGTTCTGATAGAGGTTGTTTGGGTCTCTCTTGTTCATCTTCTGATTCTTCATCACTATCTTTGTCTTGTAAGATATGATTCTGAATGTAAGTTGGTATAACAGAGTTGGTGACCACTTCTGGTGTGACCACTTCTGGTGTGACCACTTCTGGTGTTTCTTCAAGACTCACTTTCTTCAGGTTTTCTGTTATATTTTCAATGGAGTTGAGATCATTTGACATGAATTGATTCTTCAACAAGGAGAGTTCTCTTGTTGAGTATTCTATAGGCTTTGCTTGTGCTTGAGTAGCCTAAGAAGGTTCCTTCATCAGCTTTCTCCTGTAACACCTTGAGATGTTCCTTTCCATTGTTGAGTATGTAGCATTTGCATCCAAATGCATGAAAGTAGTTGATGTTGGGTGTTGGTCCCGGTTGTAGTGGATACAGTCTAGAGGGGGGTGAATAGACTGTATTGGTTTTTAACTTTTTCAAGCTAAGTACCAGATTTAACAGAATAGCATGTTCTGTTGGCAGAACAGACTGGCAGCGGATGGGGTTCTGGTAGGGAGTTCTGTTAATAGCCTCGGAGAAGCAAAGGCAGTAGGCATTCTGTTAACTCACAAGACCAGTTCTGCTGAACACAGATACCAAGTCTTTGGAGTTAAACAGTTCAAATAAAAACTATGAATGAAAAGCAGTAAGTAGATGACACCAGGGCTTTTTATAGTGGTTCAAGGAACAACTTGTTTCCATTAATCCACTGTTCCACTAAGCTGTAAAAACTTCTGTTTACAATGCCTTAGCCCTATCACTTAAGAAGCTCTCCACGTCTTCTTCAAGTGTAGATGTCTTCTTGGATGCACTTCCGGCTTCCCTAAGACTGGTCCTTTAACTGAGCTTTCCCAGAAGTGTCACCACTTCACAGCTCTAGGTACTTGGACGTCCTTCTTGTGAAAGAAGAGGTTCTATTCAGAACAGGGGTTCCTCCAACTTGCTTCGTTACAAGGAGTTTGTATGTGATGAGCTTGAAGAGTTGAAGAACACTTGGAACTTTGCTTGAGTTTGGAAATAAGGATTTTTCCAACTTCTGCCTTCTCTTGTAGAGGATGATGAAGTGTTAATCTCAAGGAGGCTTTTTGCTTTTAAGCGTTTGAATTTCTTGTATGCAGAGTTGTAGCAAAGGTTAGCAAAAATTGCAAAGTTATCCGGTTGTTCTTCGTAGTGTATCTTTTATACTGAGGTTGTCTTCCCGTTGGAGGAGAAGGAGGACAACTGCATTAAATGAGCGAGCAGTTGACTTGACCAGTAGAACCCGGTAAAGTTGGCGGGTTACTATTTTGGGATAAAGTAATCCTGACATTGCGGCCAATCATCTGCAATTACTCTACGGATCATGGGGAGCATTAAATGTGCATTTAATGCGCGTACTATAGCGTTTCCGTTCAAGTCTCCTAGCCGTTGAAGGAATCTTCCAGTTGATTTCCCGGCTTGGTGGAATTCTTCTAAGTGTCAGGCCTTCTGGTGTCTTTAACAGAGATTTGATCAGAGAAGGTCTGGAGCACTTCTGTTGAGAGTATATCCAACATAAACCAGGAGGGTTTCTGTCAGAGTAAAGGCTAACAGAGACCCTGAGGTCTTCTGTTCTGAAGCAGAGAACCAAAGGTCCTCTGTTCAACAAAGCCTTAAAAAGGGTCTTCTGCCCTTGGAGCCCTTCTGCTTTAGGAGGTCTTCTGGTTTGGAGGCTTTCTGCTAAGTCGATTAAACTAAGAACTTACAAATGAAAATTCTAATACATTAAGTCTAAAGAGGGGTACTCTAAAGTCCTAATTAATCTAGCATCATCAAAATCTAAATACAAATATTCCTTACATTGGGTTTCCTTCCTTTCCAGAGTTCATAGGGGGTCTTCTTATGAGTTTTGTGAATCATGCTCCGGTTCTGAGTGTAGCATGCAGTGTTGATTGCTTCAGCCCAATATCTGATAGGTAGACCAGATTCAGCAATCATGGTCCTTGCAGCTTCTTTCAGTGTTCTATTTCTTCTTTCTACAACTCCATTCTATTGAGGAGTTCTGGCTGCAGATAGTTGATGCATTGTTCCATTCTGGTCACAGAAATCCTTTATGACCTGGTTGACAAACTCTGTTCATCTGTCAAATCTGATGGTCTTGACCTTCAGGTTCTGTTCATTCTGTAGTAGTTTCAATAGAGATGGTAGTTTCTGCAGTGTTTCATTCTTCTTTTTCAAGAAGATTGTCCAAGTATATCTTGAATAGTCATCCACCATGACTAGAGTGTATTTCTTGCCACCAACACTTGGGGTCTCTATCGGTCCAAATAAATCCATGTGGATCAGATTTAAAGGACTTGTAGAAATATCTCCAGCAATGGGTTTGAAGGAGTTCTTCACTTGTTTTCCTTTCTGGCATGCACTGCACAGGTTCTCCTTCTTGTACACAATGTTGGGCAGTCCATCAACAATGTGATCACTTTCTAGCTTGTTGATTGTTTTGAAGTTCAAGTGGCTCAGCTTCTTATGCCATTCCCAGCTAAGCTTTGAATCTCCTTTGGCTATCAGGCAGATTCCTACTTTTGCAGCTAAGCTTTGAATCTCCTTTGTTTAGACCAATCAACAACATATATGTTTCTTTTTCTGGTAGCTATCAGAACTACTTCCTTAGTTGTCTCATGCTTGACAGAACAGCCTTCTTTTGAGAATTCAACAGTGTAGCCTTTGTCACAGAATTGGCTAGCACTTAGCAAGTTGAATTTCAGACCTTTAACATATGAGACATCTTCAATTATTATCTGGTTCTTGATCAGCTTGCCTCTTCCTTTTGTTTGACCTTCTTTGTCATTACCACCAAAGGTAACTCTAGGTCCTTTGCATTTCTAGAACTCTGTTAGGCAACTCTTGTCACCTGTCATGTGCCTGGAGCATCCACTATCAATGTACCATTCTTGTTCAGAGATGGCTCCAGCACACAGTTCCTGCAAAATTAAAAGAAAGATTTAGGTACCCAAGCAATGTTAGGTCCTAGGGGGTCATGCAGTCTGGGTAGCCGGTACCACTTTGGTCTCATCAAGTGAAACCTTGGTGGGTGGTACCCGTTGTCCACCTGGTAGTCATAGTAAACGGAAGTGTGATTCACCTTGGGCAGATGCTTGTGAGGATCATGTTTCCTATTTATATACTTTTGCATAACTTTTCAGGTTGGGTAGAAGTCCCATATATTATCAAGAGCAGGGGGCGGTTAGCTTTGGGCTTCTGAAGTTGACCAACCAACCTATTTTGCCTAAAGTTAACCTTCTCTTGATATTTGCCTCTCTGGTGATCATCTCTAGTGGGGTAGTCATGAGAATGTCTGGTAGAGTTATGTCTTTGATTTCTGTTATTTTGAAAACCCTTTTTGTTGTTAGGTTTTCTGTCAGGTTCATTATTTCTCAAAACTTGTTTTGGTTGAACCTTTATCTTTCGGTTTTCTGGTCTGACAATCTCATGAACCACATTGGTACCAGATACACTAGCTTGGCAGATGGGGCTAGAAATCAGTGGCTTTATGACCTTTTCTGCTTGATCAACTCTGGTGCTAAGCATTACAGAAGATTCACCTGATTCTGTTGAGCCATATCCAAGACCAAAACCAACGCCAATTTGTTGGTCAAGTAGTAACCTTTCAATTGAAGACTGTGCCTTCTGGTAGGTGTTGTACTTGATCTCAATTGACTCTATTTCTCTTACTCTCTTTAGAAGAAAAACATTTTCAACTTCCAACTGATCTCTTTCCTTAATGAGAAGATTGATCTTGATCTCAACCTCCTTTCTTAAGTCAAGAATTTCAACCTTCAGCTTACTGTTTTCTTCTTTAACTGAAAAGTAAGTGGTTTGGATGGCCTTAAACTCTTACCAAAATTCAGACATTGATTCTGAATCAAAAGTGATGGATAGTGTACCCGGGGGTAGCTTATCCGAGGGGTTATTACGGGGAATAACTTAGAGAGAAGTCAGAGCAAACAAGTAAGAGTGAGAGTGTATATTCGATATGTATTCAACGTGGTTACAAATGGGGAAATGGGGTGCTATTTATAGTAGCAAAAATGCCGGGCAGGGACACGTGTCAAGTGCTCATTGGCCGAGGGGTCACCTCAACTGGTTGGCGCTGGCAGCCGCATGTGGCCGCATTTAATGCGGCTGTTGGATGGGACGTCTGTGCGGGGTACGTTGATCTGTACGCATGTGAGGCGGATATTTTGTCGAGTGAGATGCCTTCGGCTATAGAGCAGTAGCCGAGGGCTCTTCCACCCGATGGCACCCTGGTGCCGAGGGCTCACAGTGCCGAGGGCTACTGTTTTCGCCGTTTTCTCCCAGTTTCTTAGTTTGCTTGAGAAACCCGCTCTGTGAGAATTTGGAGCCTTCGGCCAGGGGGCCGAAGGCATCCCTGTGCGTTGTGCGGACTGCTTGGTACTCTGGGCACTGTGATTTGGGCCTGTTGGGCCTTTTGGGCCTGTTGGGCCTTTGCTGGAGTAGTAGGAGTCTGTGGGCCGGGGGTTCCCGGGCCATATACTCCATCAGGAGTCCCTCACTCCTTTTGCCGAAAGGTACTTGAGGGAAAAGGAGTAATTTGTGCTTGCCCTTTGATGTTGTCCCGTTGTGATCTCTGAAGTTGGTGAGGAGTTGTTGCTTTTATGTCCCTGCCGAAGGCAGTCCCTCAGTTACCCACATGTCGGGACTTGAGGGCTTGCTTTGTTGTTTGTTGGAATTTCACAGATTTTGTAATTTAATGATTTTCCCGAAGGGGTCCTCCAGTCCCCCACTCCTTGAGGCACTTGTATAGTGGTGAAAAGGAGTAAAGTAGTTACGTTGCCGTTGTGGGCCGAAGGCTGACGCTTTTCGTTTCATTTTGGGGGGATGCCTCGTTAAAAACCTCATTAGGAAAAACCCTTTGGGAAAAAATCCTAATGAGGGAAAAAGAGTGCACCGAATTCCCCCAATGATGAATCGAAAATCTCAAACCTTGGTGAAAAATGGAGAATGACGGGAATGCCGAAGGCTCTCTCTTCTGAGGGCTCCTGTGTTGATTAGCCGAAGGCTTGATGTTGATGTCCTGGTGGTGCCGAAGGGGAGCCCCTCAATCCAGGGATCGAGGGCCTGCCAGATGAGGGCAGCAGTGAAGTTGCTACCGGGGGGTCCACTGTTTGTTGATGAGTTGGTGATGAAGATACCCGAGGGCTCCCATTACCTGTGTGCCATGGGCCATCCGCCAATGAGGCACTCCCCGGGGGCTACCCGGTTTTGTAGTGCTGAGGGGGAAACCCCGAGGGGTGCCCTGATATGCAGCCCTAGGGATCTGAAGGAGTGATCCCGAAGGCGTGTGTAATGTGCTGTGTGGGGCACAACCCGGGGGCACTTCTGGGTGAGTGCACCCGAAGGCAATCCTTGATGAAGTGGAGTGAAGTAGCAAAACCCGGGGGCTTCCAGAATATAGCCGTTGGAAATATAGCCGTTGGAATATGTAACGACAGGATATAGCCGTTGGGGGGTGGCATACGTGGCATGTGATGGCTGGTTGTTCGTGGGCGGCGTCACCGGTTGGGTGAAACGGCGGTGTGTAATGATGGCGGTCCATCCGGAGGCCCGGAATCCAGGCCCAAGCCCGGATTCATCGCCTATAAATACCCCAAGGCCAGGCATTCCTCCGTGTGCGAAAAACTTGTTAGCGAAGCTCTGCCAATTTTTCTAGAGAGAGAAACAGCAGCCCCCGGTTGAATCCTCTGTTCTTAAGGTCAGTTCTCCAGTTACCCTTCACCTCTTAGCTACCTGTACTGCGCCCTTAGGCTAGGAGATAGAACATTTAGAAAACACTAGTTGTACGAGCCTTCGAACTAGAGTCAGAATGTCGTCCCAGAGTGATTCTCAAGATATCTCGGGGGCGCCCTCGGTGGAGGATGAAGTCCTCTCGGACGTGGAGTCCTCAAGTGCGGAGTCCTCGGTGGGACAGGATGCCGTCATTGCCCTGGAGTTGCAGAAAGCCCTCGTAGCTGAGGCGGAGGCCGAGGGCTTTGAGCAGGAATGTGAAGACGAAGAGTTGGCCATCGCCTGGCAAGCAGCTGAAGAGGAGGCACAAAAGGAAAGCGAGAGGGTCACCGTTGCTGTGCTCCCCCCTCGGGGTGCCGGGGAGGCCAGCACCTCTCGGCCGCTGAATGCGGTCCCCCTCCGGGTGGCCCCCGGGAAGAAGAAGGCCAAGGCCGCTGTTCCCAAGAAGAAGGGCAGCGTAGCAGATCAAGGGAAGCCCCTCGATATGCCCGAGGGGTACTCCTATCTCAACACCGCCGCATTGGAGATCAAGGCGAAGGTTGATGCGGCGGACATCTATGTCACCCAGCTTCACGTGGGCCCTTCGGCCATCGTGGTGACACCGGGTCTGGATGACGTTCTCTCCCGGGCTCCCGAGGGCTGCATTGCGGTGCACGTCCTCTCAGTATCCATGGGGCTCCGCTTCCCCCTGCACCCCTTCCTCCGGGAGTATCTTCGGTTCGTTGGCCTGGTTCCCTGCCAGCTGACCCCGAACAGCCATTCTTATATCACTGGCTTCCTTCAGCTCTGTAAGTCCCGGGGGGTGACGCCTAGCCTGGATCTCTTCTTCCAGAGCTTCAACCTGTGCCGGGGGGGCATGCGAATGCCGAGGGATTCGCTAATCTGCAGCAGGTATCCGTGTTCAAACTCTTCACCGAGGCGCCCTCCTCGAACAAGGGGTGGAAGGACCGGTGGTGCTATGTGAAGCTAGCCGAGAGCCCCTTCCCGAGGGAACTGCGTGACCGCTTCAGGAGGCACGAGAAGAGGAGGAGCGCCGCCCTCGAGAAAGACGGCAGGATTCTGGCCATGATCCCGGAGGGCCGGGACAAGAATATCTCCATCAAGGACTGCACCAAAGAAGCAGATCTCTACACCCACGGGTTCCGGCGGTACCGGTTCCTGGGGGAAACTGATGAGAAGTTCCCAGTGTTTGAGGGAGCCTCCGGAGGTAGTAGCTGAGGGCATTCTCACCCTCACCTTAGCACGTTTGTCCATTTGTTTTGTTAATCCTTTATGCCACTTAATAGTGACCCCTCGATCCTAACCCCTCATTTTTTTTGCAGGTGTTCCAGTAAGTATGATGAACGTCAAACGCCTCGCCCGATTCAAGAACAAACCGGCCAAGGATCCGAAGGGGCCGGACGCAGGTGGCCAAAAGCCCGTCGGTGCGCCCCTCAAAAAGCCCGAGGGCGATGCTGCTGCGGCTAAGAGAAAGCCGTCGGCAAAGGAGCCCCCCCAAGCCCCTAAAAAGTTAAAGAAGGGGGATGCCGCGAAGGATGACCCCCCGGTGGTGATTATAGATGACCCTCCGGTGATGCCGACGGCGCAGGTGCCGGGGGTGGTCCGGGAGCCATCTCTCGAGGTCCTCACGCTCTCCCTCCCGGCTGGTACGGCCGTGTTGAATGGCACAGCCGACCCGAGGGCGCTCCTGAGGGGTATAACCCTCGATATCGACAGGGCAGCTCTCGGGGCTGACGATGATCAAGCCCTTGAAGACAGGATCCTCCGGTCTTCCCTCACGGTGAGTTCACTGTAGTTTGTTTCTTTGTTTCCCACTTTGAACTATGAAATCACGTTTGGCCCTGACAACCCGCTTATCTTTGCAGACTTGCGTTGCCCTCGGGGAGCAGTTCCGACGGCTGGAGGAATGGCGCCTCCACAAAGCTAGGCAAGACGCCAAGATGAAGGAGCTGATCCTTAGGGACTCCCAGGCCACGAAGCTGATGGCCCAGCTTGAGGAGGACCTCCGGCTTGCGAGGGCGGAGGCCGAGAGGCTCGGGGAGGAGAAGGCAGAAGCTGAGGCGGCCGCTGTGGAGGCCGTAAGGAGAGCAGCCGAGGAGGCCGAGGCCACCAAGGCGAAGGCTGTCGCCACAGCCCAGGAGGAGGCCATCTCCGGGTTCCTGGACGGGGGGTGGAAGACCGAGGGGCACAAGGCATGGTTGTCTTCAGTTGTTGAGGCCTCGGTTGATGAGTGGTCCGAGGGCCCGGGGGAGGAGTGGATGGCCCGGAAGGGTAAGCAATATTATGATGGGGATGAGTTCTTCACTCAAGCCCTCATCTACCGGAGGATGGCCCGCCATCTGAAGGTTGAGCCAAAGGACTTTGATCCGGCGGCGTACGGGCTCCCCCCTCTGCAGCCAGATATTCGTGTCCCTCTCCCCCCTGATGTCGAGAGGCCAGACCTGGAGGATTCCGAGCTCCGAAGGGAAGCCGAGGGCGACGATCCTGAGGCCGATGCAGAAGTTTCCTCGAAGCCATCGGGGGAGGCCGCCCCCGGGAATGACATGATTTGATATGTATTCTGTAATTTGAACAGTTTTGTAATGGCCTCGGCCTAATCATTGTAATAACTATATTCACTCTTTGTTGTGATGAATGATTGAATGCCTTCGGGCTTTGTATATATGAATTGTTTTTCCAATTCCTTTCTGCTTGAATGTATGCCTTCGTTTTCCTTGAGTGTATGCCTTCGGTATTTTTGAATGTATGTCTAGGACTTAGAATATTTTTCGATTGTAGCTTGCCCTTGGAAGCCTTCGGTAGTTGGGCACCCTCTGCTGGATATGCAACCGAGGGTTCAGCAGCAATTAGGACTTAGAAAATCTTCTAAGTGTAGCACACCATAGGGCCTTCGGGTGTTTGCAGTAACCCAAATCCTAGGCCTTAGAAAATTTCTAAGTGTAGATTTCCCCTTGGGAGCCTTCGGGATATGGCATCCCTTCCTGATGTGTGAATGTTGGACCGAGGGCCCAACGCACAGGACTTAGAGATCTTTGCAAGTGTAGTATGTCATGTAGCCTTCGGCTATTGTGGAGCCCCAACGGAAATATTGAATAGGCCGGGGGCTAATTCTTTAGGACTTAGAAGATCTTCTTGAGTGTTGATTCCTTGTGTACTGTAGCCCTCGATTGAGATGAGGGTGAAATATGTAGGACTTAGAAAATCTTCTAAGTGTAGAGCTTCCCTTGGGAGCCTTCGGGAGATGGCATCCCTTCATGATGTATGAGTAGTTGACTGGGGGGAAATATGCAGGACTTAGAAAATCTTCTAAGTGTAGAGTTTCCCTTAGGAGCCTTCGGGAGATGGCATCCCTTCATGATGTATGAGTAGCTTACCGGGGGGGAAATATGCGGGACTTAGAAAATCTTCTAAGTGCAAAATCTCCTTTGGGAGCCCTCGGGAGATGGCATCCCTCCTTGATGTATAAGTAGTTGACCGGGGAAAAGCATGTAGTACTTAGAAAATCTTCTAAGTGTAGAGTTTCCCTTGGGAGCCTTCGGGAGATGGCATCCCTTCATGATGTATGGCCTTCGACTGTCATATTCCTCTAGTTGCAATACTGACTGAGCCGGGGGCCCATTTTTAGGACATAGAAATTTTCTTTGTTTGCCAGTGTTGTTGTATCGCATAGCCTTCGGCTATTGTATTCCCCTGGCTGTAGTGTTGATTGAGCCGGGGGTCCAATTTTGGGACTTGGAATTTTTCAAGTGTTGTTTCTTTGTGTAGCCTTCGGGTGATAGGTGCCTTTTGACTCTACATTACTTTGCGAGATGCCCGGGGGCTGCTCCTTCAGGGCTTAGAATTTGTTCTAAGCATAAATTGATGTTGAGTCCTGTTGTTGTGAAGAAAGCCAATGAGGAGTGTGTGCCCTCGGCATACACTTTAAAAGTTGTAGAATTTGACCCTTGTCATGGGGAAAGGGCCCTCGGTATTTGTGCATAACAGATGCCTTCGGTGCCTGATTGAAGTACCGTTTAGTGAACCTTGGATAGTCCAGTCCCTTTGTATTGTTGAAGCCTTCGGTGTTTTTGTGACCGGAGGTGACCAGGTAGTGGACTTAGCCATTTCCTGATGATATTTCTTTGAGTAGTATCCTTCGGGAAATAGGAGTCTTCAATTACCGGAGGTGTTCCCGTGGGGAGCCCTCGGCATGTTTGCGATTTGTTGGAGTGTACTCTTTGACGCTGAGTCTACTCCCCTTCACCCCTTTTTTTTTTTTGTTGGTGGTGAAGGGAAGGCATCAAGAAACTTGGTTTCTTGGTAAGGCTGGGCCTATTAGAAGACCATCAGAATACACCAATGGCTCTCCTCCCTCGGGTTAACCTTCCGAGTTCCGAGGGGATCGAGGGACGTTTCCTGGGCACAAGATATGGTGGTCCGTAACCTGCCTCCCCTTGGGGGATGGCGCGGAAAGCGCCTCATTTTTGAAAGTCGTCCCCTCGGTGCTAGACATAGTCCGTGGCCTGCCACACCCTTGGGGTGGTGGCGCGGGGAGCGTTTCGGTTTGGAAGTCGAATCCTGGGCATTTCTCATACCTGTCATACCCTGGGGGTAGTGACGCGGATAGCGTTCCGTTTTTGAAAGTCGAATCTTGGGCATTTCTCATGCCTGTCACACCCTGGGGGTAGTGACGCGGAAAGCGTTTCAAGGAAGGGTTTTCATTTGCACACTAGTTGCAAATGGCCGGGGGCACTACGTGTCGCCGGCACCGATGGTGGCGCCTTCGGTATATGCGTCCTCGTGGGGTACGGCTTTTAGAAACAACACTTGGTGTTAGTTTCGATGTGTAGCCCCCGGTACTTGGTATCGAGGGGTCTTCTGTAGGAACACTTGGTGTTCTCCTTTGTTGCAGTTGATGGAGGTGTCTACCCTCGGTACTTGGTACCGAGGGGTCTTCAAATGAAACACTTGGTGTTTCCCAATAGATGTTTGGAAGTTGATAGGAGAGCATCTCCCTGGCACTTGGTGCCGAGGGGTCTTCTTTGAAACATTTTGGTGTTTTTCCCTTTGTTTCGATGTTTGATGATGGAGGTGTACCCTCGGCACTGGGTGCCGAGGGGTCTTCTGTGGGAACACTTGGTGTTCTCATCTTTTCTTTTTTGATGTTGAAGGTGGGGATGTACCCTCGGCACCGGGTGCCGAAGGGGAATGAAACACATGGTGTTCCTTGTTGTTGGTGATAGGAGTTCCTTCCCTCGACACTTGGTACCGAGGGGTCTTGACTGAAAACACGTCGTGTTTTCACTGACGTTGTAAGAGTTGATGGCGTCCGCCCTCGGCACTTGGTGCCGGAGGGGGTTTTTCTCGTGGTGAGGCGGTGGGCCTGTAGTCAGTATGAGGGCTTGATGTCTTGAATGTATCTTCATTCTTCGAAATTGGAGGCCTTGGGCCATAGGATAGTACATTCACTAGTTATGAGGGCTTGGCCGCTCTTACATTATTGATAAAATTTAACTAAATGGTGTACATTCCAGTGCCTAGGGACCTCTTTCCCATTGGGGCGTTTGAGCTTGTAGGTCCCGGGTTTGATGATGGCTGCTATGATGTAGGGGCCTTCGAATTTTGGTGCCATTTTCCCCCCCTCGGTTGGTTGGCTGGCTTCCCTCCTCCGGAGGACATAGTCCCCCACTTGAAATTCCCGGGTTCGAACTTTGGCGTCGATGTAGCTTTTAACTTGCCTTCGGTAGTTTTCTGCCCGGATGAAGGCCTGCTCCCGGCGTTCTGAAATGAGGTGGAGGTCGAGGGCCATGTTGCTGTCGTTGACCTCGGGGTCATATTGGATCACCCTTCGGGTAGGAAGGGTGACTTCCGTAGGAGCTTTGGCTTCAAAACCGTAGCAGAGGGAGAAGGGTGTTTCACCTGTAGCGCGCCAAGGGGTAGTGCGGTAGGCCCAGAGGATGTTGTGAAGTTCTTCCACCCAGCCACCACCCTCGGCCTCCAGCTTCTTTTTGAGGCCCTCGAGCAAGGTCCGGTTGGCGTTCTCTACTTGCCCGTTGCCTTGAGGGTAGGCAACGGAGGAGAAGGTGTGTTTGATGCCCCATGCCTCCAGAAGGGCACAGAAGGGGCTGCCTCAAATTGTGTTCCATTGTCGGAGATGATCTGCTGGGGGACGCCAAACCTTGTGAGGATGTTCTTGAGGACGAAGTGACGGCACTTCGCCTCTGTGATGCTGGCGAGGGGTTCAGCCTCCACCCACTTGGTAAAATAGTCGACGGCCACAATGATGTATCTGTTGTTGGAGGTACCCCTCGGCAGAGGGCCCACAAGGTCTATCCCCCATCGAGAAAATGGGACAGAGGTGCTGATGGGGGTGTAGTTGACCGCTGGCCTGCCGGGAGCTTTCTGGAAATGTTGACATGCGGTGCACCTCCGGGCAAGGTCAGCACAGTCCCTGGCCATGGTTGGCCAGAAGTAGCCCTGGAGAATGAGCCTTCGGGACATGGAGAAGGGTCCCTGGTGAGCTGAGCAAGTGCCACTGTACACTTCCTCCATTGCGACCTCGGCTTCATCTGGATGAAGGCACCGAAGTAGCGTGCCATTGTAAGATCGTTTGTAGAGCCTCCCATCTTCGATGGTGTAGCTAGGAGCCCTCAGCTTTGCTAGTTTAGCGCGGGCCTCATTCTCGGGTAGCTGCCCTGTGGAGATGAAGGCGGTGATATCTGAGATCCAATCCTCCTGTCGTTGTTGTATGTTCATCACGGGGCTTGCATGGATGCTTGAGAGGCTGAGTTCCTCGATTTTGGCAATTTTGGATATGTGCTCGGGGGAGTCCGCCGAGAGTTTAGATAATATGTCGGCCTCGGAGTTCTGAGCCCTCGGTATTTGAGTGAGAGAGTGTGCCTCAAATACCTTAAGCAACTCCTTGGCCGCTTCCTTGTACTGTTTCGTTCTCCCCTCCTTGGCCTCATATTCTTCGGAGATTTGGCCAACGACCAACTTGGAGTCGCATTTGATGTGGATCTGCCGAGCCCTCATGTTGGCAGCCAGCCGAAGGCCACATAGGAGGGCCTCATACTCGGCTTCATTGTTGGAGACCTTGAAGGAGAAGCGGATTGCATAGTAGGCCCTGAAGCCCTCGGGAGTAATGAGGACTACCCCTCCCCCGCATGCTTTGGTCGCGGAGGAGCCATCAGTGTAGAGGGTCCACCAGTCGTCCGAGGTAGCCGAGGGCTCCCCGTCCGTGGCTGCCCTTGCGGTACACTCCGTCACAAAGTCCGCCAGGGCTTGGCCCTTGATGGCAGGCCTTGGGCGGATGTCAATGTTGTACTGGCTCAAGAAGATAGCCCATTTCACCATGCGGGAGGAGCTGGTGGGGCTCCTCATGAGGGCGCCGAGGGGTTGATGAGTGAGGACCTGAACCGGGTGAGCTTGAAAGTAGTGGCCCAATTTTTTGACAGTCCAAACGATGGCTAACACCGTTTTTTCCACAGGGGAGTACCTGAGCTCGGCCTCCCTTAGGGTCTTGCTAACGTAGAAGATGGCATGTTGGATGTCGTCTTCCTCCCGGATGAGCACCGAGCTGATGGCCGCCGGGCTAACCCCAAGGTAGAGGTAGAGGGTCTCCCCTACCTTAGGTTTGGAGAGCACAGGAGGTGAAGATAGATATCGTTTGAGCTCGTCGAAAGCCCCCTGGCATTCTGGAGTCCATAGAAAGCCAGCCGTCTTCCTCATGATCTGGAAGAAGGGTAGAGATTTTTCCGCCGATTTAGATAGGAAGCGGTTGAGGGCTGCCAGGCGGCCCGTGAACCGTTGAACTTCCTTCACATGTCGTGGGGGCTCCATGTTGATGATGGCCTGGATTTTCTCGGGATTGGCCTCAATACCCCTTCGGCTCACCATGTAGCCTAAGAATTTGCCCCCTTGGACGCCGAAGGTGCACTTCTTCGGGTTTAGCCGAAGGTTGAATTTTTGCATGATGGCGAAGATTTCCCGGAGGTCGTCAGCATGGCTGGAAGATTGTCTGCTTTTGACGATCATGTCGTCGACGTAGGCCTCCATGGTGCGTCCCAGGACGGCTTGAAAGACCCGGGCCACCATCCGGGTGTAAGTGGCCCCTGAGTTCTTTAGGCCGAAGGCCATCACTAGGTAGCAGAAGATGCCCTCGGGAGTCATGAAGGCAGTTTTTTCGGCGTCCTCCTCGTGCATGAAAATTTGATGGTACCCTCGGAAGGCATCGAGGAAGGACATGATCTCACATCCCGCGGTCTCATCCACCAATTGATCAATGTTTGGTAGAGGGAATGGATCCATAGGACATGCTTTGTTGAGATCGGTGTAGTCCACGCACATGCGGAAGGTAGGGGGCTTCTGGGCGAGGACTACATTTGCTAGCCATGAGGGATATTTCACCTCCTTGATGTGCTTAATGGAGAGGAGCATGGCGACCTCCTTCTTCACAAATTCCCTTCTCTCGGCGGAGAGGGGTCTTCTTCGTTGTTGCACTGCTTTTGCCGAGGGGTTCACCGAGAGGCGGTGGGTGATGACCCTTCGGCTAATTCCCGGCATGTCCTCCGGCCCCCATGCAAAGACAGTGGAGTAGGCGCGGAGGGCGTCGGTGATACCGGTCTTCAAATCTTCAGGGAGCTGGGCTTCAATCTTCACGACTCTCTCCGGCTGGGCCGGATCGAGCGCAATGTCTTCTACGTCCTCGGCCGGTTCAGCCCTCGGCCTTCTTTCCTCTTGGTCGACGGCTCCGGTGATGGTGTCAACACGGAATTCCGTCTTGCTTACCTTCTTAGTGACCTGAAGATAGCAGGCGCGGGCAATTTTTTGATTCCCCCGGGAGTAGCCAATGCCCCCCTCGGCGGGAAACTTGAGGCAGAGATGCCTCATGGAGATGATGGCTTCGAGGTCCTCGAGGGCTGGCCGGCCGAGGATGATGTTGTGGGCGCAATCAATGTTGACGACGACGAACTCCACCTCGAGCTGGGCTCTATGGAGCCCGTCGCCGAAGATCACCGGGAGGGTTATTACCCCCTCGGAATCAATAGTGTCGCCGGTGAAGCCGGCAAGAGGGGTCTTGATGGGCCGAAGAGACCCCCTCTCCAGATGCAGCTCTCTGAAGGTACTGAGGTACATTACATTGACGGAGCTGCCCGTGTCAACGTAAGTTCGGTGAATGATGGTGTCGTTGATCTCTGTCCGAATCACCAAGGCATCCCTGTGAGGAGAAGAAGTAGGAGGGAGATCTGCGTTGGTGAAGGTGATGGGTTCCTCCCTCAATCGCTTTACCGGGGGCATATGAGTGACTTCCCCTACGTAAAGCGATTGAGCCCACTTCTTCCGCTGGCTGGTGGAATCGCCCCCTGTATTGCCACCGGTGATCATGAGGATGTGGCGTTTCTTCTCCTGGTAGTGGGGGTACTCCTCCTCCTCTTCTTCCAAGTTTCCGATCTCCCTCTTCTTGCCGAGGGGGATGGTGTTCGGATTCACCCAGGCATTTACCTTCGTATGGTGCCCTCGGGGAGGTCCCTGATGAGAAGGTCCCTCCTGCCGAGGGCTCTGGACAAACTAGGACAGGATCCCTGCCTGTATTAATCTCTCGATGGCCGTCTTCAGTTGATGGCAGTCATCGGTCATGTGCCCCTGGTGTCGATGGAAGCGACAGTAGGGGAACTGAGGGTTGATAGCGTGTACCTCCGGGGGTGCGCGAGAATCGCGCTCAACGAGGCCCCTCTCCTCTGCAAAATCGAGGATGATGCTGACAGGGTGCGTGAATGGGGTCCGAGGGCGGTCCAGGAGAATGGGCTGGGCCCAAGTCTTAGGGTTGCTCCTATAACCTCCCCCGGGCTTGGCTTGGCCTTGCCGAGGGCGGTCATCAGAGGGTCCCGAAGCCTTGGGGCGATTTGGAGGAGCCCCCGGCCCTCGGTTGTGCTTGTTGTCAGCCCTCGGGGGCTGCTGGTCCGGATGCTGGTGATACTTCTCCACCTCCTCGGCCTCAGCATATCGGTCCCCCCGCTGCAAGGCCCTTATGTAGTCGCGGGGGGGTTCAATGATGAGGCTCCTTGAAAAGTTGCCGGTGCGGAGGACGGTTTGTAGGAGGGCCAGGAGGGTCCCGTCATCAGCACCGTCGACCTTGTCGGCCTCCGTCCTCCAGCGCTCTAGGAAATCCCGAAGGGTCTCATCCTTCTTCTGGCGTATTGTTAGGAGGTGGGAGAAGTGCTTCCTTGTGCGACGCCTCCCGGCAAATTGTGTCAAGAACCGCTGGGCGAGTTCTTGCCATGAATCAATACAGCCCTCGGGCAGCCTGTTGAACCATTCGTATGTTGGTCCCTCTAAGGTGGAGAGGAACCAACGACACAAATATTCGTCTGACGGCCCCACCATCATCATGCTGTTCTGGTACTTGCTGTAATATTCCTGGGGGTCCGTTTTCCCGCTGTAGGGCTGTATGTGTTGCCCTCGGTATTTCTCCGGGATCCGGGCCGCCAATACCCTTGGGGTAAATGGCGTCCGAGTCCGGAGCTGGATGACGGGTTCCCCGGAGCCCTCGGCCACCTTCTTCTGTAACTCCTCCATTTTGGCCATCATGGCCTCGTATTTGAGATCTGAGTGAGGGGTGGAGGTGGTGGCGTGAGCTTTGTTAGACTCCATTTCGTCAAGCCGGCGCTGGAGGGCCGCAATAATCTCGTCCCGGGGGTCCCTCGGGAGGGTCTCCGCCCCCTGCGAACGAACCCGGGCCGAGTGGGCCTGGTTGATTTGGTGTCGAGCATCATCGGCATGAAGGGGTGCCTTGCCTTTGTCCCGAGGGGGACGCTCCTCGTCTTCCCTCGAAACAGATCCCCTGCTTTCCTGGGGCCTTTGGAGTGCTTTCCCCCCGAGGCGGTCTTGGACCCCTCGGCGGTCTGGCCCTCCTCCGAGCCGGTTGAGGGCGGAAGTACGGGGCCTCTCCCTGTTGTCATTATGGTGGTCCCGGGACTGAACTTCCTGGGAGGATGTTTCTTGGGCCACCACCCCTTCGTCGTTTCTCACCCGAGGGGTGGGATTTCCGAAGGGGTGTGGCAGAGGGGGAAGTATGATATTTTCCCCGATCTGAGGGTGAGCTGGAGCCAGGGTGCCGAAGGCACCCGGGTTCTGGGTGAGCGTTTGGATGAAGGCGGAGAGCGCCGATTGTACGTCGATGGTGAGAACCGGAGGGCTGACTTGGTCATCGCTCCGGTTTTTCTTCTTGGCCTCGATGCCGAGGCAGGCATCGGGGGCGTTTTGTTGGATCTGAAGGCGTAGGTCGACAACCGCCTGTTCCATCCCAGCGAGGACACCGCCCTCGGGAGCCCTGTGAGAGGCTTCGGGGGCATTGACGTCGCCGAGGGCCAGGTTCTTGTCTTCTACGTTCTTTGAGTTGGCACGTGTTGTCCTCACCATTTTGATAGAGGGCTAGTGTTTTGTGTTTGGTCGAGGGGGAGGGTTTCTTACTCGATTGTTCAGGCTCTCAACGAGAGCACCAAATGATGGATAGTGTACCCGGGGGTAGCTTATCCGAGGGGTTATTACGGGGAATAACTTAGAGAGAAGTCAGAGCAAACAAGTAAGAGAGAGTGTGTATATTCGATATGTATTCAGCGTGGTTACAAATGGGGAAATGGGGTGCTATTTATAGTAGCAATAAATGCCGGGCAGGGACACGTGTCAAGTGCTCATTGGCCGAGGGGTCACCTCAACTGGTTGGCGCTGGCAGCCGCATGTGGCCGCATTTAATGCGGCTGTTGGATGGGACGTCTGTGCGGGGTACGTTGATCTGTACGCATGTGAGGCGGATATTTTGTCGAGTGAGATGCCTTCGGCTATAGAGCAGTAGCCGAGGGCTCTTCCACCCGATGGCACCCTGGTGCCGAGGGCTCACAGTGCTGAGGGCTACTGTTTTCGCCGTTTTCTCCCAGTTTCTTAGTTTGCTTGAGAAACCCGCTCTGTGAGAATTTGGAGCCTTCGGCCAGGGGGGCGAAGGCATCTATGTGCGTTGTGCGGACTGCTTGGTACTCTGGGCGCTGTGATTTGGGCCTGTTGGGCCTTTTGGGCCTGTTGGGCCTTTGCTGGAGTAGTAGGAGTCTGTGGGCCGGGGGTTCCCGGGCCATATACTCCATCAAAAAGCTTTTCCTACCGAAGAAAAACTAGAAACAGAGGTAGAGGATACCTCATCATCAGATTGACCCATAAGGCATAGGTCTTCAGTCTCTGTATCCAGGCAATAGAATGCCTCATCTGATTCTGATTCTGAGCTTGATTCTGTCTCAGAGAGGGGGTCCTTCTCTGCTTGCTCAGTGATGAGTGTTTTCCTCCTTCTATGCTCATACTTCTATTCTCCTTCTTGGCCTTGCCTTTTGGAGACTATGGGGTGTGGGCAGTTGGCTTTGAAATGCCCTAGTTGTCTGCAATTGTAGCAGAGAAGCTCTCCACTGCTTTCTGATGACTTGGTTTTCTGGAAGGGCTTTCTGCTGGAGGATGGACTTCTGTCATCCTTGGGCTTTATAAATTTCTTGAACTTTCTGGCAAATGCAGCCATATATTCGTCAGTTAAAAGTTTGGAAGGGTCAAAATTATTTACCTGTGAGGTGCTGGCTGTGAGGGCAGTAATTGTTCTATCCTCAACTTCTTCTTTCTCCTCTTCATTCATCTCGAACTCATAAGACTTGAGATCAGAGATGAGTTTCTCAGTGTTGTAGGTTCTGAGATCTTTGCTATCTCTCATGGTAGTGACCTTCATCTTCCAGGGAGAGGGTAGACCTCTGAGAATCTTCAAGTTGATCTCCTTGGGAGTCAGGTCCTTCCCAAGCTCTGAGATCTCAGCAGTAAGGGTGAGCAATGTGCATACATCTCAGCTATGCACTCTTTGGGTAGAAGCTTGAAGTGTTCAAACTTCTTCATAGCAATGGTCAGCTTGTTATCTTTCTCCTGCTCATCACCAGCTCCTATCAGGGTAAGAGTATCCCAGATAGCTTTAGTAGAGGTGCACTTCTTGATCCTTGTGAAGTACTTGTCATCAATGGCCTTGTAGAGGATGTCCTTGGCTATGTTGTCAAGGTTGTACTTCCTCCTTTCTTCATTTGACCACTCATGGCGAAGCTTAGTGATCATTTGAGGTAGACCACTACCAACAGTATATTCAGGATTCACTTTTGTGAACTCAGTGAACGGACCTGCAGAGATGGGCCTTCATGTGTATCTTCCAGTCATCGAACTTGGTAACTGAAAACATCATATTCTTTGAAAGAGTGTTATCCATAATAAGATATTAAAAGAGGCTAAAACAAGTGGATCTCTGTTCAGCAAGTAATCTAAAAGATTACAAGAATGAGGAGGCTCTGATACCACTTGTTGGTCCCGTTTATATTGGGAACAGTCCAGAGGGGGGGTGAATAGACTGTTCAGATTTTTCAAACTTTTCTCTGAGTCAACACTGACTTACCAGAGAATGTCTGGTTCTGGTGACAGAGAAGGTCGAGTTCTGATGACAGAACTGGACCTGGCAGCGGATAAGGTTCTGTCCGGATAGCCTCAAGAAAATACTAAGGCAAATGCCTTTCTGATAACTCTTAGAACAAGATTTGTTGAACACAGAGTCCAAGTTCTTGGGAGTTAGACAGTTAGAATCTTAAGTGCAGAAAATAAATGCGTAAAGTAAAAGACACCGGGGTTTTTATAGTGGTTCAAGGAACAACGTGTTCCTCTAGTCCACTATTCCACTAAGCTTGTAAGTCAACAGTTACAACGCCTTAATCCCTAGCACTTACGAAGCACTCCACGTCTTCTTCAAGCCTAGTTGCCACCCGGGATGCAGTCCTTGCTTCCTGATGCTGGTCTCATTTCACTGAGTCTCTTGAAGTATCCCCATTTCACTTACTCCAGTTAGTTTGAGATGTCCCTCTTTTGCAAGAAGTGTTTGATTTAAAATCTGTTTTCTCCAACGTAGCTTCGTCACAAAAGATATGTAGTTGAGGCTTTAGAAGTGTTGAAGAACTGGAGGAACGATTCTCTCACGTTGGAAAGAAGAGATATGGAGTTTATAATCTTTTCCAACGTTTAGGTGTGTTGCTCGTGATGAGTAGAGGTTGGAGTCTTTGAGCGTTTGAATATTTGAACTTAGAGAGATTGATCGTTTTTCTTCCAATCCTTTGAAGAGTATCTTATATACTGGGAGAAGTCTTCCCGTTGGAGTGTAGAAGACAGCTTCATTGAATGCTTGTACTGTTTGATTTGACCGGTTGGTCCTTGACTTTCTATTTTGGGGGCGAAAGGATATCCGCATGGTCAATCATCAGCTTTAAATATCTCTTCGTACGTACCGCATTAATTGAGCATTTAATGTGTGTACAGTACGATGTTCCGTCGAATGGCTCCTAACCGTTAGGGAATTTCCCTTTAGTTTCACCGCCGTTGGAAGTGCCTTCGAATTCTGCTAAGTATCAGCAAATCTGGTGAGGCTCACTGGTTGAGATTCTGATGACCGCCTCTGATGCCAACTCTGGTACCCAACTCTGGTACCTTCTCTGATGAGCACCTCCTATGGCAACTCTGATAGCAACTCTGATGAGAAAGTCAAAGAGGGTCTCTAGCCAGTCGGCTATGCTAATACTTACAAAGAAAATTCTAATACAAACTTTCTAAAGGGACTTTTAAAATTCTAATTAACCTAGCATCATCAAAATCTAAATACATTTATTCCTCACAGTTCCCCTTGTATGGATGAAACAACTATTTGTTGGGAGACAGTTGAGTGGTCAAGGTTTAGTTGATTTTGCGCCATTGAGCTCGATGTGGCGACTTCTACTCGGGAACTGACAAGGTCAGAACCTGTACCTATGGGTTGAGTTCAAATTATTATTATAGTGATTGGGGGTGTCATAATGTTAGAGGAGGAGACATCAGCTCTCTTGGACTAAGTCTCACATGTCCTCTTCTTAGGCTTAGAAACTCTCTTACCCTTACCACCACTCGGTTGAGAAGTTTCTTGGGTAGACATAGTGGGGGTTGACTGCTTCTTAGGAACAGAATAGATGTGTACCTTATAAGCATTGATGAGAGGATCACTTTGATTAGCCATGTTGAGAAGAACGTCAGGAATAGCCAAGTTGCTTCATTGTTCTCTGACCTCTTCAAGAACAACAGCTTCAAAATCTCTTTAAGCTCAGTAGGTGGCCTTGTAGGAATGGTCGTGTCTTCCTTCATGAAGTGATCTATCAGAATAGAGAACCATCGTACATATGAGATGTACTTGGATTTCTTCTCAGACTCTCTGTTGCTGAGTTGCTCTATAATTTCATATCATATAAGTTGAGCCCAATCATAATTCTTAGCAAACATCACACCATGGACTACCTTGAGAATGTGTACGTTGCAACGATCATGGCCTGATTGCTTTGATGATAAGCATTTGTTGAGGATAGCAAACAGCAATCTTCAGGGTCTAGGTAAGTGGTTGGCTATGAAGTGTGAGAAAAGGGTGAGAAGTGGTAGATGACCAATTTTCAGCATATCAGCTAGTTGGTCTTGGTCAGCGGGAAAAGTGTCGTATTGGGTAGTTGTGGGTAGTTGGAGTACGGTTCTGAGGGTATTGTGGGTAATTTGGACAGTGGAGTTGGCTATGGTAGCTTCAAAGGTTGGATAGGTGCAGTGGTTACTGAATGCATGGTTCCCCAAAATTGTCTCAGATATATTTTAGGAACCTTAGCAGACAGATTGATAGCTGGCCAGAGTGGGTGTCCTTTCAAAATAGAGGCCATAGTTATGTCTTGACATTTGAACACCTCGTGGTCCAGTAAGTGGTTATTCTCTTTGATTTCTATCCAACTCTCTTTAGGTTATACTTCTTCCTCAGAAATTAGAGCCATAGTACTGCACAGATAAAACTGATATTAGAATAAAGAGGGTTTCGGGATAAGGGTTAACAAGCAAATGATTAGTTGGGCTCGATTTTGGGCTTAAGGTTAATTGGGCTAAATGGGATGGAATTGGGTTTGGTTTTGGTAAAACTAGGAGATGGAATCTCGGTTTATAAGGTTTAATTTATGGGGGGAACTCGGGTGTCATGTTGTTGATTGAGACTTTGGTAACTGAGATCTTTGGGGCTTAAGGAATCTGAGTCTTAGAATCTCGTGTGTAAGGTACTAGAGTGTGAAAACTTGGGTATGATAACTCGGTTGAGGGACTTCGGGTGAGATCTTGGTTGAGAAACTCGAGTGAAAGAATTCAGGTGTCCATTTCTCATAGATGGATGTCAGGTAAGATCTCGGTAGAGGATCTCGGGCTTATGTTTGGCTAAGAACTTCGGGGGTAAGGTTCTTGGGTCAGGAAACGGGTTAGGGAATTCAGGTTGGTGGTTTCTCGAGATTAGAATTTCGAGAAAAGGCATTTTGGATTGGAAAACTCGAGAGACGCGAAATAAATAATGAGGATTTTGAAGGTCTCGAGATTTAAAATTTCAATTGTAAAGCATTTTTTGTGATGGAGAATTTCAGTCCTTACGAGTTTTGGCAAAGGTGAGTGAAGGCTGAAGATGATAAGTTTAAGGAAATATGGTCGTCGGTGAAAGATGAAGAAGATGAGGGCGGGGTGGGTGACCGGTGGTTGGCTGGGCCTCGTCGTCGTCCCAAAGCAATGTACCTGAAAAAATTATAACTCAAGCAAACATGCAAACAACTAAAAGAAAAGAATTAATAACCTTGATATGAAAGAGGTGAGGCGACGAAGAAGATGAGAAAGTAAGCTCTGAGTGCTTGGAAGATTTCGAAAGTAGAAGAAGGAGAAGATGATGAAAAAGAAATTGGTTATGCTTTTATGTAATCGCAAAAAGAAAAACAAAAAAAAAACTTTTTGGCTTTTTCTTATTAGGAAACAGACTCTACTAAATTAAAATATGAAAGACTAAACACACTAAAAAATGTAAAATATTTTTGTGATTTTCTGAATGAAACAAAAAACTGGATACTGACATAAATAAAATACTCCCCCTCAATTGAAGCACTCAGATCAGACTAAATTGCTCTCCCTAAATGTATGCACACTTTTAGGGAAATAAATTAAATGACCAAGAAACCGACTCAATAAATTAAAGTAAACTAAATTGATTGACACGACAGATAAAATAAATTACTCCCCCTACACTTGTGCGCAAATTAAATATCATAATTCAGTATTCCCAATTTAGAAACCAGGAACTGGAATCTTTTCTCATCCGGAGCTTTAGTGAATAGATCAGCTAGGTGTATCTCAGTGCACACACAGTATAGGTCCACATGACCTTTCTCAATATGATCTTTGATGAAGTGAAATCTCAGGTCAATGTGTTTAGTGCGAGAATGATGAACCAGGTTGCATGAGACAGCAATCGCACTCTTTAAGTCACTGTAAATTGGTATGTGGTCAAAATAAAATCCAAAGTCACGTTGTTGAGTCCTCATCCATAACACTTGTGAGCAACAGCTAACGACAGCAACATATTCAGCCACTGTCGTAGATGTAGACTCACAATTTTGCTTCTTTGAGAACCAACAGACCAGCTTCTATCCAGATGTACTCTTTCTATCCATTTTGCAGCCTGTGGAATCAGCGTCAGTAAATGCAATTGATGGAGTATATGGCCCGGGAACCCCCGGCCCACAGACTCATACTACATCAATGAAGGCCCAACAGGCCCAGGAGGCCCAACAGGCCCAAATCACAGCGCCCAGAGTACCAAGCAGCCCGCACTACGCGCCAGGAGTGCCTTCGGCCCCCTGGCCGAAGGCTCTAAACTCTCACAGAACGGGTTTCTCAAGCAAATTAAGAAACTGGGAGAAAACGGCGAAAACAGTAGCCCTCGGCACTGTGAGCCCTCGGCACCAGGGTGCCATCGGTTGGAGGAGCCCTCGGCTACTGCTCTATAGCCGAAGGCATCTCACTCGACAAGATATCCGCCTCACATGCGTACAGATCGCCGTACCCTGCACAGACGTCCCATCCAACAGCCGCATTAAATGCGGCCACATGCGGCTGCCAGCGCCAACCAGTTGAGGTGACCCCTCGGCCAATGAGCGCTTGACACGTGTCCCTGTCCGGCATTTATTGCTACTATAAATAGCACCCCATTTCCTCATTTGTAACCACGCTGAAAACGGCATTCATATTGAATACACTCTCTCTCTACATTTACTTACTTGCTCTGACTTCTCTCTAAGTTATTCCCCGCAATAACCCTTCGAATATATACGCCCGGGTAGACTATCCATCATTTGGTGCTCTCGTTGAGAGGTCGAACAATCGAGTAAGAAACCCTCCCCCTCGACCAAACACAAAACACTAGTCCTCTATCAAAATGGTGAGAACAACACGTGCCAACTCAAAGAACGTAGAAGACAAGAACCTGGCCCTCGGCGACGTCAACGCCCCCGAAGCCTCTCACAGGGCTCCCGAGGGCGGTGTCATCGCTGGGCTGGAACAGGCGGCTGTCGATCTACGCCTTCAGATCCAACAAAATGCCCCCGATGCCCGCCTCGGCATCGAGGCCAAGAAGAAAAACCGGAGCGATGACCAAGTCAGCCCTCCGGTTCTCACCATCGACGTACAATCGGCGCTCTCCGCCTTCATCCAAACGCTCACCCAGAACCCGGGTGCCTTCGGCACCCTGGCTCCAGCTCACCCTCAGGTTGGGGAAAACATCATACTTCCCCCTCTTCCACACCCCTTCGGAAATCCCACCCCTCGGGTGAGAAACGACGAAGGGGTGGTGGCCCAAGATACGTCCTCCCAGGAAGTTCAGTCCCGGGACCGCCATAATGACAACAGGGAAAGGCCCCGTACTTCCGCCCTCAACCGGCTCGGAGGAGGGCCAGACCGCCGAGGGGTCCAAGACCGCCTCGGGAGGAAAGCACTCCAAAGGCCCCAGGAAAGCGGGGGATCTGTTTCGAGGGCAGACGAGGAGCGTCCCCCTCGGGACAAAGGCAAGGCACCCCTTCATGCCAATGATGCTCGCCAACACCGGCTTGACGAAATGGAGTCCAACAAAGCTCACGCCACCACCTCCACCCCTCATTCAGATCTCAAGTACGAGGCCATGATGGCCAAAATGGAGGAGTTACAGAAGAAGGTGGCCGAGGGCTCCGGAGAACCCGTCATCCAGCTCCGGACTCGGACGCCATTTACCCCAAGGGTATAGGCGGCCCGGATCCCGGAGAAATACCGAGAGGTTAATACAAGCAGGGCACCTACCCCAATTTGTTCAGAGCCCTCGGCAGGAGGGACCTTCTCATCAGAGGCCTCCCCGAGGGCACCACACGAAGGTAAATGCTTGGGTAAACCCGAATACCATCCCCCTCGGCAAGAAGAGGGAGATTGGAAACTTGGAAGAAGAGGAGGAGGAGTACCCCCACTACCAGGAGAAAAAACGCCACATCATCATGATCACCGGTGGCAATACAGGGGGCGATTCCACCAGCCAGCGAAAGAAGTGGGCTCAATCGCTTTACGTAGGGGAAGTCACTCATATGCCCCCGGTAAAGCGACTAAGGGAGGAACCCATCACCTTCACCAACGCAGATCTCCCTCCTACTTCTTCTCCTCACAGGGATGCCTTGGTGATTCGGACGGAGATAAACGACACCATTATTCACCGAACTTACATTGACACGGGCAGCTCCGTCAATGTAATGTACCTCAGCACCTTCAGAGAGCTGCATCTGGAGAGGGGGTCCCTTCGGCCCATTAAGACCCCTCTTGCCGGCTTCACCGGCGATACTATTGATTCCGAGGGGGTAATAACCCTCCCGGTGATCTTCGGCGACGGGCTCCATAGAGCCCAGCTCGAGGTGGAGTTCGTCGTCGTCAACATTGACTGCGCCCACAACATCATCCTCGGCCAGCCAGCCCTCGAGGACCTCGAAGCCATCATCTCCATGAGGCACCTCTGCCTCAAGTTTCCCGCCGAGGGGGGCATTAGCTACTCCCGGGGGAACCAGAAAATTGCCCGCGCCTGCTATCTTCAGGTCACTAAGAAGGTAAGCAAGACGGAATTCCGTGTTGACACCATCACCGGAACCATCGACCAAGAGGAAAGAAGGCCGAGGGCTGAACCGGCTGAGGACGTAGAAGACTTTGCGCTCGATCCGGCCCAGCCGGAGAGAGTCGTGAAGATTGGAGCTCAGCTCCCTGAAGATTTGAAGACCGGTATCACTGACGCCCTCCGCGCCTACTCCACTGTCTTTGCATGGGGGGCGGAGGACATGCCGGGAATCAGCCGAAGGGTCATCACCCACCGCCTCTCGGTGCACCCCTTGGCAAAAGCAGTACAACAACGAAGGAGACCCCTCTCCGCCGAGAGGAGGGAATTTGTGAAGAAGGAGGTCGCCATGCTCCTCTCTATTAAGCACATCAAGGAGGTGAAATATCCCTCATGGCTAGCGAATGTAGTCCTCGCACAGAAGCCCCCTACCTTCCGCATATGCGTGGACTACACCGATCTCAACAAGGCGTGCCCTATGGATCCATTCCCTCTACCAAACATTGATCAACTGGTGGATGAGACCGCAGGGTGTGAGATCATGTCCTTCCTCGATGCCTTCCGAGGGTATCACCAAATTTTCATGCACGAGGAAGACGCCGAAAAAACTGCCTTCATGACTCCCGAGGGCATATTCTGCTACCTAGTCATGGCCTTCGGCCTAAAGAACTCAGGGGCCACCTACACCCGGATGGTGGCCCGGATCTTTCAAGCCGTCCTAGGGCGCACCATGGAGGCCTATGTTGACGACATGATCGTCAAGAGCAAACAATCTTCCAGCCATGCTGACGACCTTCGGGAAATCTTCGCCATCATGCAAAAATTTGACCTTCGGTTAAACCCGAAGAAGTACACCTTCGGCGTCCAAGGAGGCAAATTCTTGGGCTACATGGTGAGCCGGAGGGGTATTGAGGCCAATCCCGAGAAGATCCAGGCCATCATCAACATGGAGCCCCCACGCAATGTGAAGGAAGTTCAACGGTTGACGGGCCGCCTGGCAGCCCTCAACCGCTTTCTATCTAAATCAGCGGAGAAGTCTCTACCCTTCTTCCAGATCATGAGGAAGACGGCTGGCTTTCTATGGACTCCAGAATGCCAGGGGGCTTTCGACGAGCTCAAACGGTATCTATCTTCACCTCCTGTGCTATCAAAACCAAAGGTAGGGGAGACCCTCTATCTCTACCTTGGGGTCAGCCCGGTGGCCATCAGCTCTGTGCTCATCCGGGAGGAAGAAGGCATCCAACATGCCATCTTCTACGTTAGCAAGACTCTAAGGGAGGCCGAACTGAGGTACTCCCCTGTGGAAAAAACGGTGTTAGCCATCGTTTGGACTGTCAAGAAGTTGAGCCACTACTTTCAAGCTCACCCGGTTCAGGTCCTCACTCATCAACCCCTCGGCACCCTCATGAGGAGCCCCACCAGCTCCTCCCGCATGGTGAAATGGGCTATCTTCTTGAGCCAGTACAACATTGACATCCGCCCAAGGCCTGCCATCAAGGGCCAAGCCCTGGCAGACTTTGTGACGGAGTGTACCGCAAGGGCAGCCACGGACGGGGAGCCCTCGGCCACCTCGGACGACTGGTGGACCCTCTACACCGACGGCTCCTCCGCGACCAAAGCATGCGGGGGAGGGGTAGTCCTCATTACTCCCGAGGGCTTCAGAGCTTACTATGCAATCCGCTTCTCCTTCAAAGTCTCCAACAACGAGGCCGAATATGAGGCCCTCCTATGTGGCCTTCGGCTGGCTGCCAACATGAGGGCTCGGCAGATCCACATCAAATGCGACTCCAAGTTGGTTGTCGGCCAAATCTCCGAGGAATATGAGGCCAAGGAGGGGAGAATGAAACAGTACAAGGAAGCGGCCAAGGAGTTGCTCAAGGTATTTGAGGCACACTCTCTCACTCAAATACCGAGGGCTCAGAACTCCGAGGCCGACATATTATCTAAGCTCTCGGCCGACTCCCCCGAGCACATCTCCAAAATTGCCAAAATCGAGGAACTCAGTCTCTCAAGCATCCATGCAAGCCCCGTTATGAACATACAACAACGTCAAGAGGATTGGATCTCAGATATCACCACCTTCATCTCCACAGGGCAGCTACCCGAGAATGAGGCCCGCGCTAAACTGGCAAAGCTGAGGGCTCCTAGCTACACCATCGAAGATGGAAGGCTCTACAAACGATCTTACAATGGCACGCTACTTCGGTGCCTTCATCCAGATGAAGCCGAGGTCGAAATGGAGGAAGTGCACAGTGGCACTTGCTCAGCTCACCAGGGACCCTTCTCCATGTCCCGAAGGCTCATTCTCCAGGGCTACTTCTGGCCAACCATGGCCAGGGATTGTGCTGACCTTGCCCGGAGGTGCACCGCATGTCAACATTTCCAGAAAGCTCCCGGCAGGCCAGCGGTCAACTATGCCCCCATCAGCACCTCTGTCCCCTTTTCTCGATGGGGGATAGACCTTGTGGGCCCTCTGCCGAGGGGTACCTCCAACAACAGATATATCATTGTGGCCATCGACTACTTTACCAAGTGGGTGGAGGCTGAACCCCTCGCCAGCATCACAGAGGCGAAGTGCCGTCACTTCGTCCTCAAAAACATCCTCACAAGGTTTGGCGTCCCCCAGCAGATCATCTCCGACAATGGGACACAATTTGAGGCAGCCCCCTTCTGTGCCCTTCTGGATGCATGGGGCATCAAACACACCTTCTCCTCCGTTGCCTACCCTCAAGGCAACGGGCAAGTAGAGAACGCCAACCGGACCTTGCTCGAGGGCCTCAAAAAGAAGCTGGAGGCCGAGGGCGGTGGCTGGGTGGAAGAACTCCACAACATCCTTTGGGCCTACCGCACCACCCCTCGGCGAGCAACAGGTGAAACACCCTTCTCCCTCTGCTACGGTTTTCAAGCCAAAGCTCCTACGGAAGTCACCCTTCCCACCCGAAGGTGATCCAATACGACCCCGAGGTCAACGACAGCAACATGGCCCTCGACCTCCACCTCATTTCAGAACGCCGGGAGCAGGCCTTCATCCGGGTAGAAAATTACCGAAGGCAAGTCAAAAGCTACATCAACGCCAAAGTTCACACCAGAGAATTCCAAGTGGGGGACTATGTCCTCCGGAGGAAGGAAGCCAGCCAACCAACCGAGGGAGGAAAAATGGCACCAAAATTCCAAGGCCCCTACATCATAGCAGCCATCATCAAACCTGGGACCTACAAGCTCAAACGCCCCAACGGGAAAGAAGTCCCTAGGCACTGGAATGTGCACCATTTAGTTAAATTTTATCAATAATGTAAGAGCGGCCAAGCCTCATAACTAGTGGATGTACTATCCTATGGCCCAAGGCCTCCAATTTCGAAGAATGAAGATACATTCAAGACATCAAGCCCTCATACTGACTACAGGCCCCCGGCCTCACCACGAGAAGAACCCCCTCCGGCACCAAGTGCCGAGGGCGGACACCATCAACACCTACAACAACAGTGAAAACACCACGTGTTTTCAGTCAAGACCCCTCGGTACCAAGTACCGAGGGAGGGAACTCCTATCACCAACAACAAGGAACGCCATGTGTTTCATTTCCCTTCGGCACCCAGTGCCGAGGGTACATCCCCACCTTCAACATCAAAAAAGAAAAGATGACAACACCAAGTGTTCCTACAGAAGACCCTTCGGCACCCAGTGCCGAGGGTACACCTCCAACATCAAACATCGAAACGAAGAAAAAACACCAAACGTTCCAAAGAAGACCCCTCGGCACCCAGTGCCAGGGATATGCTCTCCTATCAACTTCCAAACATCTGTTGGGAAAGAGAACACCAAGTGTTCCTACCCTTCGGTACCAAGTACCGAGGGTAGACGCCTACATCAACTACAACAAAAGAGAACACCAAGTGTTCCTACAGAAGACCCCTCGGTACCAAGTGCCGGGGGCTACACATCGAAACTAACACCCAGTGTTGTTTCTAAAAGTCGTACCCCACGAGGACGCATATACCGAAGGCGCCACCATCAGTGCTGGCGGCACGTAGTGCCCCCGGCCATTTGCAACTAGTGTGCAAATGAAAACCCTTCCTTGAAACGCTTTCCGCGTCACTACCCCTAGGGTATGACAGGCATGAGAAATGCCCAGGATTCGACTTTCAAAAACGGAACGCTATCCGCGTCACTACCCCCAGGGTATGACAGGCATGAGAAATGCCCAGGATTCGACTTCCAAACCGAAACGCTCCCCGCGCCACCACCCCAAGGGTGTGGCAGGCCACGGACTATGTCTAGCGCCGAGGGGACGACTTTCAAAAATGAGGCGCTTTCCGCGCCATCCCCCAAGGGGAGGCAGGTTACGGACCACCATATCTTGTGCCCAGGAAACGACCCTCGATCCCCTCGGAACTCGGAAGGTTAACCCGAGGGAGGAGAGCCATTGGTGTATTCTGATGGTCTCCTAATAGGCCCAGCCTTACCAAGAAACCAAGTTTCTTGATGCCTTCCCTTCACCACCAACCAAAAAAAAGGGGGGGGGGGTGAAGGGGAGTAGACTCAGCGAGAAATCAAAGAGTACACTCCAACAGATCACAACAAGCCGAGGGCTCCCCACGGGAACACCTCCGGTAATTGAAGGCTCCTATTTCCCGAAGGATACTACTCAAACAAATATCATCAAGAAACGGCTAAGTCCACTGCCTGGTCACCTCCGGTCACACAAACACCGAAGGCTTCAGCAAGGGCCAAAATCTACAACTTTTAAAGTGTATGCCGAGGGCACACACTCATCATTGGCTTTCTTCACAACAACAGGATTCCACAACAACTCAAGGGGCCCACGATCACCCGAAGGGTCCCGTTCATATATCCGGAGGGCTCTACACCTGGAAGCTTGACATCACTTTACACTTGCAAAAAAAAAAAATCTAAGTCCTAAAATTGGGCCCCCGGCTCAATCAACATTACAGCCAGGGGAATACAATAGCCGAAGGCTATGCGATACAACAACACTTGCAAAAAAATTCTAAGTCCTAAAGATGGGCCCCCGGCTCAATCAGTATTGCAGCTAAAGGAATATGACAGTCGAAGGCCATACATCAAGAAGGGATGCCATCTCCCGAAGGCTCCCAAGGGAAAATCTACACTCTGAATATTTTCTAAGTCCTACCTGTTTTTCCCCCGGTCAACTACTCATACATCAAGAAGGGATGCCATCTCCCGAAGGCTCCCAAGGGAAAATCTACACTTAGAATATTTTCTAAGTCCTACATGTTTTTCCCCCGGTCAACTACTCATACATCAAGAAGGGATGCCATCTCCCGAAGGCTCCCAAGGGAAAATCTACACTTAGAATATTTTCTAAGTCCTACATGTTTTTCCCCCGGTCGACTACTCATACATCAAGAAGGGATGCCATCTCCCGAAGGCTCCCAAGGGAAAATCTACACTTAGAAATCTTTCTAAGTCCTACATATTTCACCCTCAACTTATAAAGGGACCCAATAGCCGAAGGCTACCTATCAATCGAGGGCTACAGTACACAAGGAATCAACACTCAAGAAAATTTTCTAAGTCCTAAAGAATTGCCCCCCGGCCTATTCAATATTTCAGTTGGGGCTCCACAGTAGCCGAAGGCTACGTGACATACTACACTTGCAAAAAATTTCTAAGCCCTGTACATTGGGCCCTCGGTCCAATATTCACACATCAGGAAGGGATGCCAACTCCCGAAGGCTCCCAGGGGAAAATCTACACTTAGAAATTTTTCTAAGTCCTAGGAGTTGGGTTACTACAAACACCCGAAGGCCCCATGCTGTGTTACACTTAGAAAAAATTTCTAAGTCCTAACTCCTACTGAACCCTCGGTTGCATATCCAGCAGAGGGTGCCCAACTACCGAAGGCTTCCAGGGGCAAGCTACAATCAGAGAATATTCTAAGTCCTAAAACATACATTCAAAGGAACAAAAGCATACATCCAAAGCAAGACGAAGGCATATATTCGACAATGAACAAATCAGAAGGAAGCATATTGTATACCAAAAGCCCGGAGGCAGCATGCATTCATCAAAAACAGGAGTGAGTGTAAATTTACAAACAGGCCGAAGCCGAAGGATCAATGTTGTTCATTACAAAATATGTTCACACATTCCTAAGTATAAAATTACTCAACAATTTCGACGTCATTCCCGGGGGCGTCCTCTACTGCAGGCTTGGACGCGGCATCATCACCAATCTCCTCCTCTTCGTCACTGCCCTCGGCCCTCAGCAAGGAGTCTTCCAAGTCAGGCCTCGCAACACCTTCAGGGAGGGGAACCCTGGGGTCTGGCTGAAGGGGAGGAAGACCATAGGATGCCGGATCAAAGGCCTTCGGGTCCACCCCAAAATGCCGGGACAGCCTTCGATATACGAGGGCCTGAGTAAAGTACTCACTCCCGTCATAATATTCCTTCCCCTTACGGGCCAACCACATGGCGCCTGGGCCTTTCACCCATTCGTCCACTGAAGCTTCCACCACCGAAGCCACCCATTCCTGCCGGCCTTCGGCTTTCCATCCCTCCTCGGCAAAAGCGGCAACAGCTCCCTCCCGGGCTTCGGCGACAGCTTTGATCCGGGCCTCCTCGGCATCCTCCGCGGCTTTCTTGGCAGCATCTGCCGCAGCCTTCTCCGCCTCTGCTTTGCCTTCGGCCCTGGCCACCGCTTTGGAGCCCTCGAGGATGTCTTTGAAAGCCTCTTGCTCAGCTTTGCGAGCATCCTCGGCCTCCTTAAGCTGCCTTCGGGCCTCGGCCAGTGCTTCAGCGGCCTTCTTCTTCTCCAAGTCATGATGTTCTATCCTCTGGACCAGCTCGCCAAGGCCAAGGCTCGCCTGAAAGCAGATATGAATTACCGGAGGGTTAACCACTACTCATGAAAAGAATGAAGTTATCTACAAAAGAGGGGGAAGGAAACTTACCGTAACCGAGGCCATCAGAACCTTGGAGCAGAGGACATCGTCGGCCTGACGGGAGAGCACGAACTTATCGGTCGGAGGGGTGGCACCCCTCAAGAACTCCTTCGGGTTCAGGGTCCCGTGCATGATAGCAGTCCCCTTCGTAATGGAGAATTGGACTTTTTCCAGGGGCCATGTCAGATCAGTTGCTTGACCCGAAGGCTTGGGAGGAGAAGATTCTTCTACGACCACAACGGGGGCTTCCTTCGACTCCGGGGCCCCCTTCTTCTTCTTCTTCCCCTCCGGTTGTGTCGGGTCCTTCCCAAGCCTTTTTCTCTTCAGCTCCAGACCGGGGGAGCCCCCGACGGCGGCCTCCGGTACGGGCCCCGCCTCCTTGGCCTCTTCGGCCGCTCCCGCCTTGGGGAAGATCTCATCGACCGCCCTCTGCTGTGCGGGGGCCTCCTTCTTCTGCTCCTCCCGGGCAAGTTGCCGCTTCAGCTTAACCAGGTTCCGAGCGTCCATGTCTGGTCCTGAAACACAAGAAGGCACACAAGGGTTAGTTCACTATTACAGCAAAGCAAAAAATGTAAAGGGGGAAGAAAATTTTCTAAGTATGAGAAATGAAGCCTTCGGCATTACAACAACCTTCAGCACTCTCATATACGCGGTCAATCAGGGGGTAGCCTTCCTCCTTCTCCCCCATCAGCCGATACCGACGGAAGCCGAGCTTGTACAACTCACTGGAGAGCGTTGCGCCTTTGATGGACACATGTTTATCGGAACCCTCCGGCTTCTTGGACAACACCCGCCCATTCTTCTCGAGGGCATACCCTTCTGCCTTCGGGTGCCGCCGAAACCTGTCACCAAGCGGAGCGGAGAAGGGGTTCTCGGCCAACCGGATATAGCAAAACTTGTCTTTCCACCCCTTGTGAGACGAAGGCGCCTCATCAAAGATCCTGAACTTCGGGGGCTGCTGCAGATTACCATAGCCCCCGGCGTTCGAATGCCCCCCCCCCCCCCCCCCCCAGCATAAGTTGAATGACAGGAAGAGTTGCTCCAGAGTAGGGGGGACCCTTCGGCTTAGGCACAGTGACAGGAACCCTGCCAGATACGAGTGACTGTTCGGGGTCAACTGGCAGGGGGCTAGCTTTACAAATCGGAGGTACTCCAACATGAAAGGATGAAGGGGAAACCTGAGACCCAGCTCCACCGAAAGCAGATGCACGGCAAAGCAGCCGTCGGGGGCACGAAGGAGCA
Source organism: Cuscuta europaea (assembly GCA_945859875.1). Classification (NCBI taxonomy): domain Eukaryota; kingdom Viridiplantae; phylum Streptophyta; class Magnoliopsida; order Solanales; family Convolvulaceae; genus Cuscuta; species Cuscuta europaea. The sequence goes on from CAMAPE010000033.1 coordinate 3,421,216, forward strand.
CATCATCCGGCTTGGGCTCTATCACTTGCGCCGAAGGCCCTACCAAAAATTGTATCGCCATCATTTCCCCTCGGGTAGCTTTATTCTTGACCTCCAAGGCGGCCGTATTCAGGAAAGAATAGCCCTCGGGTAGTCCCAGCGGCTGGCCAGCGTCGACGGCAGCTTGCTTCTTCTTCGGAGCCATCCTCGCCTTCTTTCTCTTCTGCCCTGGGGCCACACTGAGGGGTACAACATCTATAGGCCGGGAGCTCCCAGCTTCAGTACCACACCGAGGGGGAGGGATAGCTACAGTCACCTTCAGGCCCTCCTTCTGGGCCTCGTCCTCGGCCACCTGACAGGCGACGGCGAGCTCCTCATCCGCGTTCACCTGCTCGAAGTCTTCGGCCTCGAGCTCAAGTTGAAGGTCACTCTGTACCGCCTCGGCTACGGCCCTATCATCAATGGCCGAGAGCTGCTCGCTCGAGGATTCCACGTCAGACGGCACTTCAACGTGCACTGAAGCCTCCCCGGAGATGTCTTGGGAATCACTAGCTAACGACATTTTTCTAAAAGGCGAGGGGTCGGGAAACTCGTACGAAGGGGGGGTTCCTGAAGGGTCCTAAAGACTAACCCTAAGGCCAAAAGAAATACTCAAATGGAGCTAAGGTCGGAAGGAGAACTGACCTCTGAAAGCTGAGTTTTTGACCGAAAGCTTGAGTTTCTCTCTCTAGAATTTTGTGCAGAGCTTTGTTAGGGATGTGGATGCGTAAAGGGGGAATGGCCCTGGCTTGGGGTATTTATAGGCTCCCAGATCCGGGCTTGGGCCGAGATCCGGGCTCCCAGCGGCCAAAGCCATCATTACGCACCGTCGTTTCACCCAACCGGTGACGCCCGCCCACGAGCAGCCAACGGCTACACTCCACGTGTACCCCCCCCCAACGGCTATAAACCTGACGTTATATATTCCAACGGCTATATTTCCAACGGCTATATTCTGGAAGCCCCCGGGTTTTCTACTTCACTCCACTTCATCAAGGATAGCCTCCGGGTGCACTTACCCAGAAGTGCCCCCAGGTTGTGCCCCACACAGCACATAACAGACGCCTTCGGGATCACTCCTTCAGAAACCCAGGGCTTCATATCAGGGCACCCTTCGGGGATTCCCCCTCAGCACTTCAAAACCGGGTAGCCCCCGGGGAGTTGCCTCATTGACGGATAACTCATGGCACACAGGTAATGGGAGCCCTCGGGTATCTTCATCACCAACTAATCAACAAACAGTGGACCCCCCGGTAACAACCCCATGCTGCCCTCATCCAGCAGGCCCTCGATCCCCGGATTGAGGGGCTCCCCTTCGGCGCCCCCCAGGACATCAACAGCAAGCCTTCGGCTAATCAACACATGAGCCCTCAGAACAAGGAAGAGCCTTCGGCATTACCGTTGTTCTCCATTTTTGACCAAGGTTCCACATTTTCGATTCATCATTGGGGGAATTCGGTGCACTCTTTTTCCCTCATTAGGATTTTTTCCCCCAGGGTTTTTCCTAATGAGGTTTTTTAACGAGGCATCCCCCCAAAATGAAACGAAAAACGTCAGCCTTCGGCCCACAACAGCAACGCAACTACTCTACTCCTTTTCACCACTTTACAAGTGCCTCAAGGAGTGGGGGACTGGAGGACCCCCTCGGGAAAATCATTAAATTACAAAATTAGTGAAATTCCAACAAACGACAAGGCAAGCCCTCAAGTCCCGACATGTGGGTAACTGAGGGACTGCCTTCGGCAGGGACATAAAAGCAACAACTCCTCACCAACTTCAGAGATCACGACGGGACAACATCAAAGGGCAAGCACAAATTACTCCTTTTCCCTCAAGTACCTTTCGGCAAAAGGAGTGAGGGACTCCTGATGGAGTATATGTCCCGGGAACCCCCGGCCCACAGACTCCTACTACACCAATGAAGGCCCAACAGGCCCAGGAGGCCCAACAGGCCCAAATCACAGCGCCCAGAGTACCAAGCAGCCCGCACTACGCGCCAGGAGTGCCTTCGGCCCCCTGGCCGAAGGCTCTAAACTCTCACAGAACGGGTTTCTCAAGCAAATTAAGAAACTGGGAGAAAACGGCGAAAACAGTAGCCCTCGGCACTGTGAGCCCTCGGCACCAGGGTGCCATCGGTTGGAGGAGCCCTCGGTTACTGCTCTATAGCCGAAGGCATCTCACTCGACAAGATATCCGCCTCACATGCGTACAGATCGCCGTACCCTGCACAAACGTCCCATCCAACAGCCGCATTAAATGCGGCCACATGCGGCTGCCAGCGCCAACCAGTTGAGGTGACCCCTCGGCCAATGAGCGCTTGACACGTGTCCCTGTCCGGCATTTATTGCTACTATAAATAGCACCCCATTTCCTCATTTGTAACCACGCTGAAAACGGCATTCATACTGAATACACTCTCTCTCTACATTTACTTACTTGCTCTGACTTCTCTCTAAGTTATTCCCCGCAATAACCCTTCGGATATATACCCCCGGGTAGACTATCCATCAGCAATTAAATCAAATCCAGATTCTTTGGGATACCAAAGTCCCAAATTGGGTGTTCCCTTCAGATATCTAAAGATTCTTTTCACAGCCAGTAGATGAGATTTATTCGGGTTCGCTTGAAATTATGAAATTATCATGAACACCTTTTGGTCTATGGTGGACAGAAAGAACTAGTAGAATTTAATTATTCTAACACTAGCTTCATATATGATAAGGAAGACTACGAGTCACGGTCAGTATACATTTTCAATCTCAATGGAATAGTAGTAAAAGTTGCAAGTAAGAGACTACTATAAATTCGATAACTAGAGCCTAGTAAATTGTTGCATTTGATGTAACTTAGGTAAGCGTTTAGATATGTTACTTCCTCAAAGAAATAGGGGTAGTTCCTAGCGACAGTTATCCAATAATTGTTATTGTGACTATACTGGTGCATTTGCACAAGCTAAGGAACCAAGATGCAAAGTAAGGAACTAGAAAATACCTGAATAATATCATGTTTTGATAACAAATAGCAATAGGAGAAGTTACAATAGAACGTGTTCCCGTAGAGGACAATTTGGCTGGCCCTTTCACCAAACCTTTGAGATGCAAGAAACAAACTAGACTTTTGAAAGTCTAGGTGTTAGGCGCATTAGTGATTGGCATTAGGCCAAGTGGGAGATTGTTAGTATATATGTCCTAGCGACAATTATTTTTTAGAGGTATATGTACTTGATCACATTCAGTTTTATGTATTTGATATATACGGTATTACACATTGATGATTAAGTATTTCGATTGTCAATGTTTAATTTCATAATTGTGTTCCCTTGGACTTATGTTGTCAATAAGTGAGAGCTTATATGATATAACATAAGGTCCTAAAATAGCCCCAATCAATGATCATCAAGAAATGGGTATTGATGATATGCGATAAGATAGGTATGTGGACTGCATCATACTTTTAGAAAGTATAGTTGATCTCACAAATATGAGTTCATTTAATTCATGATGGTCACATAGATATTTAGAGAATATTGGCATGCCCAGAGAAACCAAGTTATATTCATGTGTCTATGGGATTATCGGTAGGGGTGGGCAAACGGGTACTGGAACCGCGGGTCGGGGCGGGTAATACGGGTTCGGGGCGAGTTAGGGTTGGGTCCTAATTTTTGAAAACTCAAACGGTTCGGGGCGGGGTGGGGCGGGTCCTGAAAAACTTAGGAACCGAACAGGTCATTAAATTTGAAAAAACGGGTACCCGGAGGAGTCCCGGACCGATTCGATTTATAATATTATTTTAATGATCTCTATTATATTTAATATTAGTATAATACCGTATAATATACTAACAAGACATGAAAGCTCTTCATGTTCTTGTGTCTGGACAAAAACTTCCAATTAAAGAAACTTCTTACTCTACTAAAAATAATTTCCAAGTACGTATAATTAAACTTCTAAATTATTTTCCTCTATTCTTTATTCCAAATGCATCAAACTTTCTTTCTTTAATATTTTTGTAAACAAAGACTCTTACTCAATGATGTGTGACATATTCATTTAATTATCTTAATTTTACTTATACTTGGAGATTTAATAAGCTTTAAATTATTTTCATAGACAAATATGTATAGTAACTAGTTTAATTTCTTATGAATTTATGGTGCTATCTTTTTAATTAGTTTATGAATGATGAATAACATTTTGATTAAGGTGGTTGTGTCATGTGTGTTGTTTAATTTATAGAATTGTGGTTCGATATTTTGTTAACTAATTTTAAATTTTGTCTTATACTTATATTTTGAATTTTTATTATATTTTGGTTACATTAATAGGTAATTAATTTCAGAATTTTATAACTTACTAGAAACTTTTCTTGCATAGCCTTATTTGTTTACAAAAGAAGAATCGAGGACTCGGACCGAACCGGCCTGTTTCAAACGGGGCAGGTAAGGTTCGGTTCCTATTTCGAAACTTGGTATACTTGGACCGAACGTACCCGTTAAATGGAACCGGTGGTTCTTGAAAATTTATCAATTACCCGGACCGACCCAGACCGTGCCCACCCCTAATTATCGGCGTATAGAGTAGTGTAATAGTCCTACGACTTGAGGTCAATACGTACTACATGTGCGGAGTGATGTACTTTGATCATGACCAACGCTTGCACTCTAATCAGGGTAGACACGACATGTGTTGGGTACATCATGAAGCACATGGAGCAGTGGTTGAGCCACGAAAGGATTCATTCCTCATAATAGATTAAGAGAGAACATTCCACTTTTCATATTTAGATGGATCATAAAGTCATTGTCCAATGCAAAGATATATTCATTTTGGATATCGAATATGATCGTTATGGATCATATAGAAAGATTGAGAGAGAGAGACTAAGTTATTGGATAGACACAATATCATGTTCTAGACTTAGTTGAATGTTCATTGAATGAAAGAATTGTATCACTATGAGCTCTATATTACCGGGAGTTTGAATAGTCCTCGCAAACGTCCTTATATATTAAGATTGTCTGGTAAATCGTTTAGGGTTCTATTAAGATCTTAATTTGATTAGCGCTTAGTATATAAGGCTTTATGGGTCACACAACAAATGATTATACCTTCTGATTGAATTGTTAGAAGGAATTAAATATTAATTAGATTAAGTAATATTTAATTCATAATACTATAAACGCTATCATGACGTAATATTCTCAAAAAAAATCAATTTTAAAAAACCTTTGAATATTATTTTTCTAAACATACAATTGACAGATTTTAAAGACTTTTTATATAGTACAAACACTAAATGTATGAACTTGTGCTTACCAAGTATCCCTACAAAAATGTTTGACATTTTTTAATATCAACATGTAAATATTCTACTCCCTACGTAGTTCGTATTAGTTGATATGTCACATTTGCTTTTTCACGTATTTTAAGATAATTATTGTAGACTTTTTTGAAAAGTAAAAATTTTTTGATACTATAGCGTAACAATACTAAACCTCAAATATTGTAGCAGCTTTTTGAGTGAGTTTCTTTTTCAAAAAGGAAAATGAAACAATTAATTTGATAAGTTCCAAAACAATTAAGAATTAGAGCCTGTTTGGTGACGCATTTTTTCGGCTTATCAGGCTTATCAATCAGCTTTTTCACCAAACACGTAACTTTTGATTTTGCGCGCTGAAGTTTGTAATAAGCAGAAAAAGTAATGTTGAAATTACTTTTCTGGTTGTATTGGCTGAAATTACCATAGATGAATACTTTAGCTATGTTTTCATATAATTTTTTATTTAACTTATTAATGACAAATATTTTAAATATAATTTTTTTCATGAATCGGCAGAATCAGTCAATACAACCACTTCAACCAGAACTTCATAAATTTCAGCAGAATCATTCGATTCGGTCAATCAGCCAATTCAGCTCTTAAATAATGAAATTATGAAATTGAAAGTGAAAGTCAAACGACTGTGGAAGTACATGAATGTGTGAAGAGGAATACTCCAGAGAGAACAGCATCATTTCTGAGTTCGTACCACCATGTCTGCCGTGGGCAAGAGCGTGTGACAGGATGCCCAATAAGTTGTTTTCTCTTACGCACTAATCAACGTCTCTCTCTCTCTCTCCTTCCTCAAATGCTCAAAAGCTCCAAACCCGTCCCGAATCAGCTTCAATTGGACTAGGGTTTCGCTAACATCTCCTCTCCCATGAAACTAGGAACAGCTTAGTTCAAGTTGTGGCGTCAGCTAGGTAAACTGAAAATTTGACAAAGTGATGTTTCATCACTAGTTCCGTGTTCTTCTGTGGAATTCAATCAAATTTGTTCGAAACATTCATACCTGATTCTATATTACTGCCACGAAACGTGGGTCAATTTGTTATAGAAAAAGATGAGTTGGGTTCTTTATTTAGCTGGTGGTTGTTATTGAACAGACAAAGGTCAACTTGATCCAGAAATAGCTGGCCAAAGTTATGTTCATTTGGATTCCCAGATTTCTAAGATGCGTAGGCCTCAATATGAGTCCAACCCAAAAGATGTTCTTTTGAACCATTGTACAATCTGTAATACTCCCCAGAGAGATTCAACTCCCCGAAAACAACCACCTTCTTCTGGTACTAAAATCACCCCAGCTGTTCTTCTCATAATAGTGATACTATCTCTGATTTTCTTCATCTCTGGTCTTCTCCACTTGCTTGTTAGATTCCTCATGAAGAAACGCGGACAATCTCTCTCTTCCTCCCAATCCAGCAGAAGGACTCAAGAAATCCCAAACTCTGGGACTGTTGTTCAAAGACAGCTCCAGCAGCTGTTTCATCTTCATGACTCAGGTCTAGATCAAGCCTTCATTGATTCTCTCCCAGTTTTCACGTACAAAGATATAATGGGTCTGAAAGAGCCATTTGACTGTGCTGTTTGTCTCTGTGAGTTCTCAGATCAAGACCATCTCAGGCTGTTACCTCTGTGTAGCCATGCCTTCCATATGAATTGTATAGACACCTGGTTGCTGTCAAATTCAACTTGCCCACTTTGCAGAGGGGTCCTTTTCCCCCCTGATATTTGCATTGAGAACCCAATGTTCCGTTTTGATGATTCCAGAATTGATGAGGATGAGTTTGAGGAAGGGGTTTCAAGCTCTAGACCAGGTGAAGATGCATCATCCATTGTGAGTGAAAGGAGGGTATTTTCGGTGAGGCTTGGGAAGTTTAGGAGTGGAAACAACAATGGTGAAGGGCAAGAAGGAGAGACCAGCAGTAACTGTAATATGAGTGCAAGGAGGTGTTACTCAATGGGTTCTTTTCAGTATGTGGTGGTTGGTGATTCAGAGCTGCAAGTGGCACTTTCTCCAGCCAGTCGTGGTGGTAGAGGTGGGGAGGTGAGCAGTCTTAGAAGATGTGGCGGTCCTCAGATGGAGGGGCGGGGTTGGGCTTCATCGGATGGCTTTGAATCGTTCGGTCTTGAAGCTGGTAGTGGTGGCTGCCGGGGTGGTGGACAGATGAACAAGGTTTGGGGGTGGAGAGGTGGAGGGCTGAATGGGAATTTGAGCGGTGATGTGGATAGTAGTGATGGGAAGAGGATTATTGACATGAGGAGTAAAGGTGAGAGCTTTTCTATTTCAAAGATTTGGCTTTGGTCCAAGAAAGACAAACTTCTTACTTCTGCGCAACATACTCACTTTCCTTGTTCAGCAGCTCCTTCTTGTTAAATCTGCATTAAGAACAAACACAAAAAATACCTTTATTGCTTACACATTTTACTCTTCATCTTGGTGACGTGCTTGTAGTCCCACCTCAAATACGATTAGAATATAACAGAGATTATATTTTGACACTAGAGTTTTTACGGTATTTGTTATTACGAAAATCAGAAGGGATTTTAGGTTGTTTATGTACAACCCTCTCATCATTCATTCATTTTATCCCGTCATTAAACGAACGAGGGTATTGTATTCTTTAAACAAAGGCCAGATTAGGCAAACACGCACGTATTGAAAAATCTAAGGTATTACTGACGCTTTCTAAAAAACTCAGGCTTGCTGGATCAGTTTAAAAAACTCAGCCTCGCTGTGTGCTTACCAAGGCCGCGGCCTCAACAACCTTCATGGTATTTTGACATAGTCACTTAACAGTCGTGTGTACAAACACATTTTTGTATTTTATATTAGTAATTATGGAATAGTGACTACTTAATTAATAAGTAGGGTATAAATAGCTTCTGGGTCGGGTCAATTAGGGAAAAATGGGTTAGGTTTTAATTTTTAAATACTCTACTAGCCTACTCTATGCCCACCTTTCAAATAGTGGGCCGGGTCAAATCTTTTAGCAAATGGAGTGAGCAAAGCCACATGCTCATGAGTCATGAGCTAAATGATGGTATCAAGAGGAAGGATCACCCCTCCCACATAATTCAAGGTAATAATCATAGTTTTGACGTTACTACCCGTAGAGGTACATTTACTCATTCAAGAAATTAACAAATAATGGATTGACATCATACACCGTTTAAAATTAATAATACATACTAATACTCCGTTTTTATAACATCAGATCAGATATAATATAGTAGACTCATATGAATGGGACACCAATAATAATTGAATACATCCATATTTGTTTTGTTTTCCAAAATCTTTTTCCTAGGCTCATAATGCTATACATCATCGAAGAAGCAAATTCTTCTGTACATACGTGATTACTGCCCATAACCATAATCATAATGATAGTTATTAGGATAGCCGTGGGTCCCGTCAGCCTCCTGCACAGCGGCCCCAAATAAAACTTCATTTGTTCTTTCTGGGCTTTGCTCATACACAGTTTCTGGCCCCGTTGAAAGATAATTATGGTGATTCAAATGCTGCTGCCTCCTAGTCGGGAGGTAAAACTCAGAGGACTCCCTCGGTGAAATGTACAAGGCAGTCCTGCTTTGAAGCTTTTGCACCGTCTCCTCAGCCTCCTTTGTCATGAAAGCGTAGTTCTTCATCTTTAGTGGGGTTGGTGACCTTGAATCAATCGAAGGCGGTTCATCTCCGTCTTGTATCACATAGCTGTCCTGAGCTTGCCATCCTTGCTGCTTCCTCTTGGGGAAAATGCTTCTGAATATGTCAACCAAACATTCTCCCGCATGGACAGCCAGCTTCCCCATGGATCCCATGATGGTCTCTTCTTGCTTCTCCTCCGGGCCATCATGTGGGAATAGAGGTTGCATTGCTGCCGCCGCTGATGCCATGACTCGTTTCTCGTATGGATTATAAGTAACAGTCGTTTTCTCAACCTTCCAAGACAATATGACATGTGAGAGAGAAAGAGAAGGATAGACTCGATAATAAGATACTCCGTATTTCTTTTTAGTTGTGGATAACAGTCAGATGCATAGAGCTGTAATGTTGAGATCTATTCCCACCACTCCTAAAAGAAGAGTCACATGTGTGACTAAATTACAATTTAAATTTTTTGCCAACTCAATGAAGGAGGCGTATGACGTTTAACAGTTATTAATGGTCATTTGGTCACTTATCCACCCTAAGCTTAATTCCAAAATAGTTGGAGAGGATTACAACAATATCAACAACCAAGCCTTAGTGCCAAAATGGTTTGAGAGGATTAATTAACTAAAATCAGTTGCCGCTTGGCTATATAATAATTTACTTAATAATCGAAGTTCACTACTGAATATTGACTCTTTAGGGGCGTAATAAGTAGTTCTTGAAACACAACTATTTTTATGACATAAGAAGTCAAACGGATCCTCCAATTTTTAGCTTAATTCATGTTCCTATATATAAAAGTCAGTAAGCGTGAGATAAATGTCAGTGTTCACTTTCGGATTGAGTTGAGCCCAATTTAATAACCCCAGCTAGTCATATCTATGCCCCTCTAAATCCCATTGAGGCCCAAGTTTTGCTCTAGATCCCACAAATTATTTTTAGAACGCTGATTTCCCTAAAGGGTTTAACACTCACCTTTTCAGCAGATACCATGCTTCCCACCCTGCGCTGGAGCAATGCTAGCATGTAACCAAAGAAGCCGGCTGCCAAAAGTACTACAATACCTAGTGTAGTCAAGTTCACAAGTATTAATACACCATTCGATTAAATAAATGTTTAGTAAAACACAACAAAGAGCCTATTTTATTCACCTAAAATGACTAGTGGCTGAAAATATGGCTAAATACACGTAATAATAAGCTAAAATGTTTATCAAAATGTATTTTTAAAATATACTTCGAAAAGGGAAATGATACTCATTCTGAACTTTTTTTCATCTTCATATTTTCCTTTTCTGTTTGTGGACCCCAAAATCCTTTGGGGAAGAGGCTTGGATGTTGTTGTATTTTCCTTTCTGTCTGTCCTATATTATCTCTTATTTCCTTTTCTGTTTGTTATATTATCTCTTCTTTCCTTCGAAGGAAAGGTTTTGCAGTTAGTCATATTTCTCTTGTTTGAACAAATATTAACCACACTTTTTTCCCTTTCTTAAAAATCATGACAAGTCAATAGGGAAGAATAAGTAGGAACAGAGGGAGTATCTAAAATTGAAGGTTGAAATGTCACTTCTATAATTTCAGTCATTCTCAATGAAAAGGTAACTTTAGCACTATATTTTTCATAATCAACCCATTCAACCAGCACCTTGAAATCAGTTAGTGTTTAGTTGAAAATCTCACTGAAAAGGCTGATGAACCATAAGAAGTGCATCCCAAACATGATCGAAGAAAAGGTGTGACTTTATTCACCTAAAGGAAAGGTACTTTCATACTGGTAAGCGCAATCATCAAAATGAAGCTGGATCTCCCGGATCGCTTGATTTCCTCTGTCTATGACAAGGAGAGAGCAACTACTTCCAATATAGACCACATCAAAGTCGGTTGAAAACTTTGCATCTTCACTTGGTCCATCAACATGACCCATACCTCCACGGCTCCATTTGCCTCCTGCAATTGTTGTTACTCCTGCACAAGGAAAATTTGTTTGTTTGAAAACTTGCAACTTTCAAAGTCTTTAAGGGTCTGCTTGGTTGGAGGTTTTGTTTGGGGGGCTTATCTTCACTTCAATAAAACAGTGTTTGAACGTTATAATATTTTCAAATAAATGATATAAAATGATAAACTAGTAGTATCAATGTCCAAATCATTTATTTACTACCATATATTATACGGAGTATATAACTCCTTGATATATAAAAACATGCTAAAAGGTTACAAGAGAATAAGAGATAGAGACATTATAAGATCAGATGTTATATCAATCTTTGATTTTTATAAGACCTCATGTGTGTAGAAATGTATACACACACACATTTCATAAATTGTCAAGTACTACTTCCATCCTTAAAGGAAGTACCCGGTTACTATTCTGTGGTCAACTCAAATAGTTTATGATCGTTTAGTTTTTTTTTTTTTGAAATATTTCTGACCTATTATAGTATATGTTCTGTTAAGTCCAACATCCTTGAATTGGGACCTTCTCTTTGGAAGTGTCACAATGACACCATCAAACCACAAGGTACTTGTCATAATCGTTTAGTTTATATATCTAACAGTCCAACTTTTATCAAATTTGAATTTTACTTGTGACTTTATAAAACTTTTAATGTACTTTCTGAATATGTAAACTTTATTTGCTAAAAGTTATCTGGGTATTCACATGGATCGGTTAACTTTATTATAAGACAAACTTTGTATACCGAAATGGGTCTTTTTTACAGGATGGAGGGAGTATATATCAAGATAGAGAATACAGAGTAGGCTATCAAAAGACTTTCCTTCTCAAACCTTCCATTCAAACTTAACTGTATAAGGACCACGTGCTAAAGAGCTTATGAGGAGGAACACACTTCTCCACATATGAAAAACAAATGTATTGAATTACCTGTTTCACTAATCTTCCTAATTGCCATATTATCAGCATCTGCGATGTAAATATTTCCCTTGTCATCAACAGTAAGCCCCTTGGGATGGTTCAGCCTTGCTTCCCTCGTTTTACCATCCACATGTCCGAAGTATCCATCCGCAGAACCAACAATCAACCTTGGTCTGGTGTCTGCAACAACTTTCCCGAGTTGATTTGAAAATACTTGTATATATAAGGATATATATATATTTTACAAGATACACGAGTGGTTAATTTTAAATAATATATATAAATCACAGCAAACCTTGAACAAGGCAGCCGGTATTAACAAGGTTGCAGGCTTGCTAAACTGGAGTAAAACTGAACTATTGTAGAATAATGAAGGAAAAATATATAGTTGGGTTTTGAATCATGGCCATGTAAAAGGAGTGTTGATGTAAGAGAAAGGAAAGGAACAAATTGCTAATGTAGGTGATTTTCTAGAGTTTGAAAAATGTAAGGGTAAACGAAAAATGATTAATTGTTTTTAACTTTACATATATATATATATATATATATATATATATATATAAAGTTAATACTTGTTAGGAAATAGATAGTTAAGTACGGAGTATAAATAAACAAATTGAGCATCAACAGATATCTAAAATGAATTAGTTTTAGCCTAACGTTTTCTTTCCTCTTTCCTCTGTGTTTTACTACTTTCAAAGTTCGTGAGTTTTCTCTCATAGTATTTTCGGGGTTCCAAACGGACCCTTCATATCTTAGCAGAACCAGAAAAATAATTACAAAGTAAGTTGTGTTACAGTAGAGCGACACTAAAAGAGAATATGCTCTGTTGCTGGATGCTTGTACTGTATATGAACTCATCAATCAAGTGATTAAACAAATAATAAGGCCAGGGTGTCCACCCAAAAGAGGACAAACTTTGCAAATACCCCACGAGCTAAAAATCAATCATATGAGTATCAAGTAGCGGTAATGGTTTTAGGCAAATCTATGAGAATCCTAAATGGGATTCTCTGTTGTGTTCCACCGGGCAGGTGATAAGGAGTAATTAGTAGGCGTCATTTTCAAGGTTTCAAAAGGAGGCAGCATTTTTCTTTTAAGTTGACAAAAAAAGATAAGAAATACGAATAGTAATTATTATCAAAAACTATTCAAAAATAATGGAGACTTACGTTGAGAGAGAGCGGAAGAAATCTTGTAAAGATTACTATTAGCAGAATCCAAAATGAGGAGCTCCCCACTGGGCAAGACCTCCACCGTGTGAGGCTCAATCCCAAGCTTGCTTCCGTCAAAAACAGTTTCCACTGTATACCCACTCTCAAACTTCACCATCGGACGGCCAGAAGCCACTGAGCACCCCATAAATAAATCACACGAACCAGACAATACCGAATCAAATTGAAAACCTAAGTATATATAAAGAGGGGAGAAAATCTAACTAAGCCTGGGTAGGTGGATCTAATACCTGTTTTAGTAGTAGCCCTGAAAGACCGAAACCATTTCATCAGCTTAGATACCGCATTTGACAAAAAACCATTCACAACTCCTGCTCCCCAAATAAAGAAAGTGGAAAACAGCTCATCATAAGTAAACACCAGAAGTTAGGAGATGAGCCATTCGAAATTGAAGCAAGATAGATCAAATGGCAGATGCGCCTCAAAGTGAAAAGCCAGACAAAGAAACACACACGTGTTTCTCCATGGATAGACACACTTACTTGAGGGCGAGGGAGAGACTGCAGCAGAAGACAGAGACCCAGATAGGAGCAGGAGCGTGAGAAACAGAAGCAACCCACTTCTAGTCATGGCGGACATTTCTCTCCTTTATTATTTAGACAAAAAAAAAGCAACAAAACGTTTCTCAGTACCAATGAAGATTCAAGATTTGCATCATTGGTGGGGATTGAACTGTGAAATCCCTAGCTCAGAACGAGTTGCTTGCTTACCTATTTACCTCAAGTGGGAACCAGAGAAAAGGGTGTGACAGAACATATAGAGGAGGGAGTGCATTTGTGTGGCCTTGTGGGCCTTTCAGTTTTTTCCTTTGCCTCTTTTTTATTCACTTTTCTTTCTTTTTTCATGAAAAGGGAGAGAGGAGAGGGGGTGGTCTTGGTTTTTTTTTTGGGAGTTGAGACTTTGAGACAGCAAAAGAGGTGGGAAAAGACAGGGAGAATAAAGGAGGTGCAATTTTTTTGAAACGGAATACGAAACTTTATCATGGTAAATAAAGTTACACATGTCCTAAACCATCTAATTCGCAAAAAAAAAAAGACACTCATTGACGAACATAAATTAGTTGAGAGAAAATAAATTAGATTTTAATCATAAACCGATAGATGGTGAGAGAGACTCTAGCTCAAGTGCATGCAAATTGCAGAGACTTTATGCATATTGACATTGTAATCTGTCGTCGCAGTTGTCAGAATTCGAGCCCAAAACTTACCCCTTGTGCACCATTTATTTATTAGTTAAGCTACGTCCTATGGCACCTAATTCACAAACAATTTACTCATCCGTTATTCTGTCGAGTCACACTATAATCGGGATGGGCAATCCAACCTTTGGATTGTAGTGGTAAATTCTTAGGAGCTTAAATTAAATCATCGGAAAACTAAGACGGGAAATATTGTGCATATATAATTTTCCAAATTAAATTATTACTACATACTCCAATCTGGATATGAAAGTATTAATTAATGGCTCGATAGTATTAATTAATTCTATTCATATGTAATCTTTGCACATGAAAGGTG